>OZ017738.1:434853304-437253304 GCA_963969285.1 Odontomyia ornata | reverse complement strand
CCCCGGACGAACCAATCCAGACCCCATCACCAGCTATGACCCAGCTCCCAACATGACTCCAACTCTGCTGACTCGCACCGCTAAACACAGTTCTCCCGAAGTTCCACAACCGACGCCGTCCTTCGCCGAGGCCAATGCGCAGGGAAATGATAGCGAGACGAAGGTTCCTTGGCATGTAAAACCTTTTCATGTCAGGTTGCGGAATTATTTGGCTACTCGACAGTGCATCTTCCATGAGGAATTGGCCACAAATGTCCCCCCGCGAAGCAAGCGAGCCACGCGTCGGATGCGGAGCTTCTGGAGAAAAGTCAGGCAGTCGAGGAAAGTGTTGAAGGACATATACTTAGACGAATTATTGAGGGATGATGTTCGGCCATATGCGTCAGTACACCTCCTGCAAAAACGAGTGTCAGGCTTAGTAGATACGGGAGCCAGTGTGAATTGCATCTCTGCCGAGTTTGCAGGGGAGGTACTGGCAAAGCACGCGGACCAAATCCGTCATTTCACCTCCTGGTTAAGCACGGCGGACGGAACTCGTCACTCTGTAGTGGGAAAAATTATGACGGATGTCACCTTTAAAGGGATAACTAAACCTATGGAATTTTTCATTATACCTCAGTTAACCCAGAATCTTTACCTAGGAGTGGATTTCGTTCGAAAATTTAACTTGGCCCCGGCACTATTTTCCGGTTCGACCCTGGAGTCCGTCACCACCGTTCCTGACCAATCTCAACCCACTAACTTAGTACGGCATACACTGGATGTAACTCAGCAACTGCGTCTCGACTCGGCTATATCGGCTTTTCCCTCGCACGAGAAGGAAGGTCTCGGGCGGACTGCCCTGGTGTTCCACACTATAGATGTGGGGGATGCTAAACCCATAAAACAGAGACATTTCGCCATATCTCCGGCGAAGGAAAAATCGTTATATGCCGAAGTGGATCGAATGCTAGCATTAGGCGTAATCGAAGAATCACAGAGCGCGTGGGCTTCCCCAGTCACCTTAGTGGTCAAGCCGAACAAGGTCCGGTTATGCTTAGATGCCAGACGCTTGAACGCCGTCACAGTCAAGGACGCATATCCTCTACCGTTGATCGAAGGCATTTTGAGTCGATTGCCTAAAGCCCATTTCATCACGAGCTTAGACCTCAAGGACGCCTTCTGGCAAATTCCTTTAGACCCCGGTTCAAAGGAGAAAACAGCCTTCACAGTCCCAGGCCGGCCCTTATATCAATTCGTGACCATGCCATTCGGATTGTGTAATGCCCCCCAAACAATGACGCGCCTTATGGACAAGGTGATACCACCTCATTTGCGGCACCAAGTTTTCGTTTACTTGGACGATCTGTTGCTTATAACAGAGACCTTTGACGAACACATCGACCTGCTTCAGGAGGTGGCTCTACACATCCGGAGGGCAAGATTAACCATCAACATAAGGAAGAGCCAGTTCGTGATGACGGAGGTGAAGTATTTAGGTCACATCATTGGGCATGGGCATATCAAGACCGATCCGGAAAAGACTCAAGCGATTGACGTTTTTCCATTACCCAAGTCCACCAAACAATTACGCCGATTCTTAGGTTTATGCGGATGGTACCAGCGTTTTGTACGTGACTATGCCACCATTACCACTCCTTTGACCGACATGCTGCGTAAGGGACGTAAATTCGTATGGGAAGAGCCCAGCTTGCGAGCCTTTGAAGAGCTAAAGAAGAGTCTGACTACGGCCCCCGTACTGCACAGCCCGGACTTTGACAAACCGTTCTCAATCCATTGTGACGCGAGTCAACATGGGGTGGGAGCAGTCTTAGTCCAGGTTGCACAAGACGGCGAGGAGAGACCTATAGCCTTCATGTCTCACAAGTTGAACCCAGCCCAGCGAAATTACACGGTCTCCGAGCAAGAATGTCTAGCCGCGGTGTTGGCAGTGAAACGCTTCCGAGCCTATGTGGAGGGACACACCTTTGAAATCGTTACGGATCACGCTTCTCTGAAATGGCTAATGAGCCAGACTGATCTCAACGGCAGATTGGCCAGGTGGGCACTGAAACTACAGGCATTTGACTTCACAATTCGCCACCGAAAAGGAAGCCAGCATGTAGTCCCCGACACCCTATCCAGAATGTTCGCCCCTGAAGGAGCCGAGTTGGTCCAAGAGGACGACAGCCCCCAATTGATCGATTTGGACCATCCTGCCTTCAAGTCAGCCAGCTACACCCAACTGATTCACACTATCCAGAATCAACTGTCCCAGCTTCCTGAACTGCGGTTGACGGATGGATTTATTTACAAACGGATGGGACACGCCTCCGGAGATCCCATACAAGAAGAAGAACAGTGGAAGTTGTGGGTGCCCGAAGAATTAACCACTGATCTTATCAGGCGGGCTCATGACCACCCAACAAGTGCGCACGGCGGATACGGTCGTACACTTAGGCGGTTGAAAACCTGTTTCTTTTGGCCTAAGATGGCACAACAGATAAAAGCGTACGTAGCCTCTTGTGAGCTATGCAAGTGCACTAAAGCGCCCAACACCATTCTTCGGCCACCCATGGGTAAGGTTGAGGTCCCCGAACGCGTGTTCCAGCGCTTGTACATTGATCTTATCGGTCCTTACCCTCGATCTGCTTCTGGCCACACGGGAGCTGTCGTGGTCCTGGACCAGCTCTCCAAATTCCCTATCATAGAACCACTACGTAACATGCACACTGGACCAATAACCAGCTTTTTGGAGAACCGAGTCTTTCACATGTTTGGAGTTCCGGAGAAACTTGTCTCCGACAATGGGGTCCAGTTCACCTCCAGCAAGTTCCGAGACCTAATGTCCAAATACGGCATCATCCACCAACGAACTGCCGTCTATTCACCACAAGCCAACGCATCCGAACGACTGAATCGTACGCTCATAGCGGCCATTCGCGCCTATGTCCACCCGAATCAGAGGGACTGGGATCGCAAATTGTCCGCCATCACTAGTGCACTGCGCTCGTCGTACCACGCCACGACCGGCATTTCGCCGTATTTTGCAGTGTTCGGCCAGTATATGATCTGTCATGGGAGCGCTTACCGGCTATTGCGGCAGCTGAAATCGCTAGAGGACCCAATCGTGGTTCTAGAACCGCACGAAAAGCTCCAACTTCTGCGAGATCAACTGCGGGAGAAGATTGAAGAAAGTAGACGGATGGGAGAGGAGCGGTACAACTTGCGATCTCATCCTTCTGGCTTTAAGGCCGGCGACGAAATATATCGTCGAAACTTCCGACAGAGCGATGCCACCCGCCATTACAATGCCAAACTAGACAAGAAATTCGTGAAGTGTCGAGTCATACAAGTCATAAGCCCCACCCGGTACCTCATCGCGGACATGACTGGTAAGACCCTGGGAATTTACCACGCAAAAGACCTTAGACGATGAAGTGCAACTAATTCCCACGAGAAACCTTGGCTTATCCCAAATCTCTGCCTAGACGAAGGCCTCCGAATAACACCTGACTTCCTACTATATAGTCACTGCCGAGTCTTCACGAACAGGGTTGTAGCCTATCCTTCGAAACGGATCTTCGACCCGCCACGTCCCTAACCAAGACCTTTTACCAAGGAGACGGGATCGTAATTACTTCGATTTTGGGGGGGGGAATGTGTAATGTGACGCCTACGCCCAGGAATCGAAGCGATTTCGATCCCGAACCCTTGTAACCTGCCAGATGGATATGTCCTCGAAGTGCCAGCGGACTTCATCTGTTGTGCGGATATCGTTGTGCAGAAAATATTTTTTTTTCTGTCCAAATATTTAGATCCGTGGATATAAATATTCGAAATATAGAATTAATCCAACCCCGGCACATTTCGAGACATAGCCATCTGGAAATGCCCCTCCACCGTGGCCATCGAGAAAACTATGCCACTGGCGACATCTGAAGAAGCACATTTCCGCCATATGAAGTGCCATTCCACGCACATATGTTTTGTCCGAGGTGACAACCGGAAATTTTGACAGCCACATGGAGGCGCTAAACGTCATCGTAAAGTTCTTCGTGATAATATCCAAGGTATTACAAAACCAGCTATACGTCGTTTGGCGCGACGTGGTGGAGTGAAACGTATTCCCTGTTTAATCTGTGAAGAAACGCGTGGTGTGCTTAAAGAGTTTTTGGAAAACGTTATTCGTGAGGCAGTGACATTCACCGGAGCAGAAACATTAGGAAAGAGGTTAGTTTAGTTAATAACTAAATAGAAAGGTTAGCAATATTTTGTCTGGTCTGCAGCGGAAGGCAGTGTGAACTGAATCGAAACCAGCGATACTGAAAATACCGGGGACACTTCTGCTAAAATAACCAAAGAGAAGAATACCAGTCCCGCCGAAGCCGTCGATCCCGCACCTTCTTCCAGTTCCCACGAAAATACGTCCGAATATACAAGCTTGGACAACATTAGCGAATGTTATTGTTAACGGAGTAAAAAACCCGATGAAAATGAAGTGACGTATATTGTTCACCAATCGAACTATAGCGAGGAAGTGTTTTTAGCTGTTTCTGATGCCTATATAAAATAGCGAGATATATTAACTCGAAGGACGAAAACAAAATGGAGTATAAAAATACTAGAAAGTTATGAAGGAGTGAAAGCAGACACAATTCGGATAAATTTCGACACAGTGAAAAAGGACAAGAAAGAACGAATCTTTACGGTTGAAGAAGGATTATGTCAGGAATTAGAGAAATATCTTCGTGGAATTCTTTCCAAGCGACTTCTAAGTGAAATGAATCAAACCGTGTATAAATGTGTAAAATGCTCAACTCAATTTTCTCGTGAGAATACATACAAGAAATCAAGCGTTGACGTTACTTGTCCCGAATGCTCTAGTATTTTCGTTGTTGAACTTCACGAAAAGCTTAGTTCATCGACAAAAGGTTCGCTGCCAAAATACGAGGAACTTCCGGTCATAGCTAGCAATATTTCAACTTTAAATACAGTACCAACTAGTAATTTATCCTCTACAACACAAACAACAGCTACTGCAACCCAATCCAGTGCAACCGGACAACAAAGCGCGGGTGAGAAATATGTAATTGAAGAAAGTGCTTCACATAGCAGTATAGGTTCAGCTGGATCGTTAAACGAATCATCATCGTGTTTAAAAATTACTCAATCAGAAAAATCGTTTGATTCAAATCAAAGTGTCGCGGGTAGTTCGACACCTGATCGTGATATTGATTTCAATTTCAGTAAAAACGGTGAAAGTGATATCGAAATTTTAAGTAATCCCAGTCAAAGTAGCATTGAAGTTCTGGAGCATGCTTATCAAAGCCGAAAAACATCCGAAGAACGTCGTATCTCCAGAGTACCGTCCCTTGATACCATAGAGGATAGTAGTTACAACAATGCTCCTTGCATAACATCAGTTGCCATTAAGAATACTGCACCAGAAATCCATGTGGAGATAACAAAAGCTCCAGAGGTGCAGCAGGCGTTAGAAAGTAGTAATGCAGTAACACCAGGTGGTGAAACGAAAACTTCTTTAGGGCATATCAGTTTAACCGAAAGCAGTTCGTCGGGTTCTGTTACGGATAGCATTTGTACAGCTTACGAACAGGAGGATAAGTGCGGAACAGCTATTAATTCACCAGAACGTAAATCATCACAAATTCAAAATACAAATGGAAAGGAAATAAGAAGAGAAGATTCAATCATATCGTCTATGTTTGGCGGCTTATTCCAATCAACGAATATTTTAATGTCACGGTCACAAAAACCACCCGAAGATATTATTTGTGATAAATTAAATTCTCCTATACCGATTTTAGTGATGCCGATCTACGAAGACAGGTTGTTTACCTTTATTTTATTTTTTATTATTTTATTCAGAAATAAGTTGCTGAATGAACAATTAATTTAAACCAAAACTCTGATATAAAAAAAAAAAAATTTCATACAAGAAGAATACTTTACCATTCGTGGTATCAAACAAAATGTATAACGGATTCCCCTATTCATACTAAAAAAAAAAAAAACTATAAAAAGATTGGTATATTCAAATGTAAATTGTAAATGTAAATTGTGATCCTCACTTTTCTATTTCGCATAAAGACAGAAGTGGCAAAATAGAGCCTTCATCTTCAAAATTGTTCTAATTTTAATTACAAGTATGTAAGGTTAAAAATCAAACGTAAAGGCTAGCGAAATACCTATAATTTATTTGTGGGAAACTATAAAAGTAGAAATTAATCATGATACACCCATGTGAAGTGTTATTGTTATTGCCTGTTTACACGCGTAATTATACATCACGCTTTGTTTAAATTTGGCAGATGCCGTGTAAAGTTCACATGAAATTGCGTGATTTGGGATAGAAAGTTATCAATTGATTGATAAAAATTAAAAAAATATAATTGCAATTATAAAGATAAAAATATGAAGTAATATTTTCCTGAATTTAAGGATAGTTTTATTGAGTTATATGAACTAATATGATAATATTAGATGTATATACGAAAACTGGCATATTTTCGGTATTTAAGGTAATAAAAATAACATGAATTGCTAAGTTAACCCACGACTTTCCTTTTCAGTGACTCTTCTTTTTCAGTGGGAACAGAGAGTGTAGGGTAAGTATGCCGTCGCGAGGGTAGGGTTTCTGCAAATCCGCTGAAGTCGGTTTCGCGTCGCGCGCGGTACGCGGTACCTTTGTTTGTTTCGTCATTTCCTTAGAGTAGTTTTCTTCGGTTTAAGTTCGAGTAGCATATTTTTCGGTACCGCGTCGGTGAATCGGTAACGCGCCTATGGGATTTTGTAGCGTTTTTTTTGATTTGAGATCTGTGGAAAGATCGCATCCAGAACTAACGTAATGTAGGTTTCTCGTTCTGGATGAGTAATTGTTGACGCGTTTGGAAAACGGGCAAGTTCAGGTGACTGAAATATTGTAATTGAGCGTAATCCATTCGGAGACCCGCGACCGAAATCCTCTCCGAACTAGCTGGCCGACAAGCAGTCACCGCATGAATGGGTTACGGTGCACGGATTGGTTGACCTGTTGGTACCATCCGTTGGCACTACTCAGACTTAACGTCTAGAACCGATGAGAGGTCGGTTCCGCGTCGAGTTGAAAGTAGAAAAGCATTACAGAAGGTATGGACGAAGCTTATTGCTAATTAATTATCAAAAAAACAATTAAGCTAAATTTTCATTAAAAATGATTTTGTACTAAAAATTAAGGTGAGTTTTTAAATATGTATTGCAAAAGCCTTATGCTGTATTATTCTGAAGACAACCACGAAAGTGGTCAAAACGTAAATAAAAACTTTCAATCTGGCTAATCAGTCCAGAAAGCGAATAAATATTTGTGAACAAAACAGGCCAATACAAAATAATATATATTGATAATATTACTGAAATATTTTACATAAAATTTTTAGATTTAACCCAAACCCCCAGTGACCTTCTAATGTCGTCATATCTTTCAGTAGGAATAGCTTACATTTAAATTTATTTCTACAATCCTTAAACCCTCCTTGAACAACTCAATAAACAATTATAAACATTGACCTAAATATAATTCTTACATATAAGAATATTTTTTTCTTTTTTCCATTTATTTCCTACACTCATAGGTAATACAGATATCATAATACAGATCGATAAAGCATCCGATGGTAACACATAACGTAGTTTTTATTAATTTTTTATTTATATTCCAAAATTACAATTATTAAATTTTGGTATTTTTTGCTGAATTTTTTGAATTACTATAAATTTAAAAATAGTTTCTTAAACAATTATCTGCAAGCATTAAAAAATTGTTGATATTTTATCTAAATTTATTGCTTGTTATTTATGAAATGAAATTTCAAAATTGGAGTTTTATTTGACTTTTAATGAATCTGAATGCCTTTTTACTATTTCATAAATCTGATGAGCTTTTTGACTGGACTAAATATAGTTGAAAATCAGAAATTTGATTAATTGCACTGAAAAATTAAACTACTCTCAAAAACTCATCAGATATAATATGTTACCGATTTTTAAATAAAAAAACTCCTTAATATTTTGACTTTAATAATATTTACTAAAAATTTCAAAATTCAGTACATTGAAATGAAAATTTCACTTGCACCCAATCCTTTTAACCTTTTTTGTAAAATATTTAACTCAAGTTGATGCAATTTTTTGAAAGTCCTTACATTTATTCTAGAATTTTACGAATAAACATACATAGCTGCATTTATTCAAATTATGTACAAATACACACTTTTTAAACTTCTCACATTTTATCAAACAAAATTTCGATTAATTTCTAATTGATAGTTAATTAAATTTCTATTTACAGATGATGATTCCGGTGAAAAATCAGTATCAGTTCTCCTCAGTGGTGAAGAATCAGAATTAGTTTTTATCGACCACGCTTATGCGGATATGACGGTAAGCGACACATGTTACGAAATCTCATGTTAAGGTTGTTAGTATAAAAACTGTTGATTAAAAAATTTGAATCTATGAATTATCATTCTCTCTTAATCAATTTATCCTTCATATCGTCGAGGATAGTGCAAAACTGCATAGCTAGCATGTATTAAAGACGCGTATATATTTTTTTTCGGCACTACAGCCATATTCGGGCCCCCGCTTAGAGATAGTAAGAGTATCTCATTATCTTGATCGTATGCATCGGTACTCGAGTAGGTGATGTGGTCAATACCACGCTTTGACCATGTGTTCGTCCATCCAACCGCGGATCGTTCTGATTTTAAATCAGTACGTACCATAACTAAACAGGCTTATAGTCCGCCCAAAGAATCATGCGAAACAAATCTCATTGTCACCAACAGGATTGAACCAGGGACCTTCGGCTTATGGGGTGAGAACTCTAACCACTACACCACGCGTATATTATCTAGTATAAAACGCTAAAACTTTCTTATTCCCATGGCTTTTTGTCTTATTTTCATACAGAAAATAATACACATAATAAAATTATTTCTATCTGAAAAAGTGGCTAGTCGACATATAAATAAGAAGGCTACAGGATTTTATACTAGACAATTAATGTACCGTTTATACATGCTAAATACGCGGTTTTGCACTATCCCCGACGATATGCCCATCATTTTAATGTCTCTATCATCTCAAACAGTCATGGGGGCAATAACCGCTTTTAACTAACCCTCATCTCTCATACTAGAGCTATAAATCAAGCCCTAAATCACAACCATCTTACTAATTGCACTCTCATCATTCTTATTTATAGCCTGAAAATTGTCTATCCAGCTACGACCCACATGGCTATTGTGTAATATATTCGTCGGCAGATCGGGCGAGTTTTTCCTTGGCCGAAAGAATATTGCAGACATTATGGACAACCGAGAATATAGCACAAAAGGCAGTAATTTTAGTCGGAAATAAGGCAGATTTGGCAAGGAGTCGAGTTGTAACGTCAGATGGTAAGTGGATATTATTTCATATATAGTATAGTACGTACTTAGTATACATATTTCAAATTATATCTGAGGAAGTATATCTGGGCTCCGACGTACAAAGATCTAATAAGTTTCATTAGTTCTGAGAAGGATAAATATGTCCTTACATATTTATACATTTTCGTTTTGAATGTATCTCGTTCTTTTGTTTCTGTGTGGTCGAAACATAAATTATAATCCTTTTGAAATAATTAAAAATCCTTTTGGGATTCACGATAAATCTCATGCTTATACTTATGAGCACCAAAAGATCAAAGTCATGAGGGAAGGGACTAGTAATTCAAGAGATTGGGCATTCATAAATGCACAAAAATGTCAAGTTCAGGATAAAGTGTTGAAATGCTGTTTCGAGGAAAGAAACATAGAAGCAATGATAACGTCAAGTTAATTCGACATACTTATTTTCTTATTTCAACAGAAACCATTGTGAGGTGATGTTATACAAATACCAATTTTGAAGGAAGCAAGGCTGATCGCTGTCATTTATAACCCCTGAAGAAAAAAACATTTTTCATTCCTGCTTCTTCTGTGTAGCACTACAGCATATCTCGGGCCTTCACTTCCTGCAACAACCGCCTCCAACCGTCTCGGTCCATTGACCGGGTCCTACAATTTCGAAATCCAATTAGATAAACGAAAAACCGATTATATCCTCGGAAATAGAAACCGAGAAACTCTCCTAAGAAAGGCTAATCTGTAAAGCGGGAGACGTTCTAAAAGAATAAAATCAGAAATGGGTCCTTGAACTAGGGGAGCTCCTAGGGGGATAAAAAAAGAAAGAGGTACTACATAAGAGGTTCTAGACGGTGCAGACAAAAGGACCGAAGAAAACCGCAAAGAAGCTCCTCCAAAAAGTGCCAGAAAATATTGCTCGCATGAACGCCTAGCAAGAAAAAATACCTGACGCGAAATTGGAGAGAAACAAGCGTCAACGAAGACCTTGGCACTAGGCACCACTCGTAAAACTCCGAGATGCCTGATTCCACGCAAAAGGTTTCGGGATATCAAGGGAAAAAGTAAGGCCCAAAGACACCAACACTGCTATTCAATTCGTACAACCAGCCTGATCTGCCCACATACTGGTCAATTTGGAGCAGAGGCCGATAACTGCAGCCTCGCCCCAGCTAATGGCAAATATGGGGGCAGCGCCCCTTCAATGCTTCATATACCTTGCTATGGTCACACTGCGCAAGTATGCAAAGGGTCCAATAGGAGTTCTTTATGCTACAAATGAGGTAAAATGGGACATAAAAGAAAATAGTGTACGAAGGAGAGGCACTGTATCCTTTGCAAAGATGCTGTTCCTATACTGGATCTTGGGCACGTCTTGGAATCAGAGAAATGTCGGGTTTCCCAGGTAACTCTAGCCTAGGTAAGATCAGAACCTCGATGACCCCCTCCTGGAGATAAATCTACACTGCAGTTCAACCGCTCAAAACCACGAGGGACATGAAAGTCGACTTTTTGCTGCTGAGTGAACAACGCCACGATCTGGCTTTGGAACTGTGATTTCAAGATGGGGGGCTGTGAACGGAGGGATGCTTTCGTGTGGGTTTAGTGCTCAGGAACAATCTTTAGTGTGCACCTAACGCCAATTAAGCGATATCATCTTTCCAGCCCAAGATTAATGCTGCTTCGACCGGAGATGGCAACATTCGCCATGGGGACGCCAAAACAATCGAATGGACAATGAATCCTACAAAGCGCCATGCTTAATAACGGAAATACGCTGACTTTTCGCCATATTGGCTGTGATGCAACCCTACTGGACGTGACATTCGTCTCGAAGTCTTGTTACCCTTAAGTTATTGGCTGCACGTTTTTACTTTGATTTAGGCGATTGGTCCGGTTTTTCAAGGCAAACTACGCAAACTACATGAAAGGGAAAGCATTCTCAGTGCGTTCAGGAATTTATTCGTTCAAAAGAAACAGTTACTATGTTAAACGTAATTATAAGCACAAGACTCAGCTAGGTTTAGCTTCATCTTCGCGCAGCAATGACGCCAAATCATTAACTGATCATCGAAGCGGGCATGCATCAATGAGGTACACGTCAATCTTTAAAGAACAGAGCCTATACATGGCCATTGTCGGCTGGCGGATCTGATCGCAGTTGCTCAGCATACTACAACGCTGCATTATCTTATATCATCTATGCTACAAAGAAGTAAGGACCAATTAAATAGCATAAAAAAATGCCTACCCTCCAAACAGTTAACAAACAACAGAACAACGATTCAACGACATCTTCACCGCAGAACACACGGTCGCTTCATTCGAAACAGCAATAAAATCAAGATGTCGGTAGTGAATCGTCGGCACCACCATTAACACCTACCAGTAAGCATGGCAATCAATTAAACGCTGCAGATTTCAAACGCAAGCGTCGTACGATTTCTATACAAAGCATATCAACCCTAAAACGATCGACATCTGAAGCCACCACAGAGTCAATTGCTGATGATGCTGAGAAAATTACATCTGAGGAGATAAAGGAAGGAACAAATTAAAGCTCCACAATCAGATAGTCTTAGAAATCGCAAGAAAGCTACTAAAAAGAGCAATGCAACAGCAACTGCAACTACAACAACTGTGTCATCGCGTAAATCAGCAGCTGCAGAACCTGTGTTGAAGAATCCTTCTTCAAGGTCCTCACTTTGGGCCAATAAACATTGCTACTGCAGCCAGGTAATTGGAAATTCAAAACATTTCAGGAGGACGAGAAAGAGAACTTGGAAAGGTGGTTGACCGACGAAGTCCCGGAAGAAGGAGCTGCTCCGCGGAGGCTAGATAAGTTAGAAATTTTGACGCACGTTGATATCTTCTTGTGTTTCTGGGATTATCTCTCGAGACAAGCGGAGCTGGTAGCAAAAAGTTCAGTGTAAAGTTGACTCGTGTCGCCGAAATTAATTAGTTTCTGGTGATTTATTTCTCCGGGGTATGCTGCAAAAGGGTCCCAGCGAGAAGGGTTTAGTATAGGCAAGCCGGCTAAGTTGTTGGTCACATGCGAATTTGATTTGTAAAAGAAAATAGTTCAAAGTGAAATAAGCTTGATTTGTAAAAGAAAACACTTTAAAGTGAAATAAACTTGATTTGTTAAAGAAAATAAATTCAAGTAAAATAAGTTAAATTCGGAATTGAGACAAAGTGTGCTGTAGATAATTGATTTAGATCGCGAAGTAACAATAACATTTGCAAAGTTAAAGCAAATGGATTGTATTTGATTTCCTTTTCGTTGACAACGTTTCTCGGCAATCTAAAGGTCAGGTGGTCGCACATTCGACTTCACTGGCAGGTTTCGTTTGCATTATGTAATTGGCATAGATACTGTAGAAAGTGCTGGCTAACTGTGAAGGGACCGGATCAATTCCGGGTCTAGATAGAAGGTTTCTTTTATTTTCAATATCCCTTCGGTGTTTTATTGGGTAGTTTCAGGTTACAAGAAAGAGCTAGACTTTTTGGGGGCGTTCAGCGTCTTCTTGTGAGTTGTCGTTCTTTTTTTAATTGCGGTATTCGACAATTTTCTCCGGTGGAATATATGAGATCAAAGACTCCGGCAATGATCTTGGGGGCTTTCAAGGTGAGTGAGTGGTGCCTGCGACCCGTCCTCCACGGAGCTAACCGGAACCAAGCAGCCCCACCGAAGTATACTCTATTTAAAGGGTAATAGTCTTTAGTACGGAGGATACATAATTGGAGAGTATCAGAGGACTAAACCAGTAATCATCAATACATTCTGCTTGAGATCCGTTGTGTTGTTTTCCGACGTCCGCGCTCTCAACTTTCTAGAAGGGTGGACGTCGAGAGGCTGGTCGAGATGCTCCGCTTGCAGGTTAATTCACAGGGGACAGAAGAAGCAGCTCAAGAATCGGTGTACTCAACTATGAGCATCATCACGCCTGCTTGCAGCGCTCGTATACCCCATCGGTAAGCCTCCAGTGTACTCATAGTCGACTGAATTCGCTGAAAAGTAAAGGGGCTATCACAAACATCGATATGATGCCTGCCACTGGCAAAATATGCCTCCGGGGCAGGATTTTCCCAGTACGATGGAAAGTGGCACGGCTCATGCTGATTGGCAAGGGAAAGGGAAATTCTGGATCACCTTCGACATACCGCCCGTTACGCATGCTCGACATGGCTGGGAATGTGCTCAAGAAACTCGTCAAGGGACTGCTGGGTACTTATCTCCTCGGCAGTATGAGCTCAGAGCTGGACACTCCACCATTGATGTGATTGAAGAGGCGGTGAGCGTAGTCCAGAAAGCCGAGGCACATAGCCGCATCAAGCGACGGATTATTCTCTTTGTGATACTCAAGGTTAAAAACACCTCCAACTCCGCTAGATGGGTGGATATTCTGGAAACATTTAAAACCCCTATTCAAGTTCTAGAATATCTTATTCAGCGTTTGAAGGCTTACCTGAAGGACCAAAGTTGGCTTTATGACACGGCACATGGCCAACAAAGGATGGAAGTTACATCGGGTGTTGCCCAGGGTGTATCCTTGGTCTAGACCTGTGGAACGTAGCTACTGAGGCTGGAGATGCCAGATGACTTGCCTTTGGTCGGCTATGTGGACGATGTTGCGGCTCTAGTCGCTGGTCGCACCGTTGAACAAGCGTAACTTAGGCTAGGTGTGCTGATGCACCGAGTGAGAGACTGGATGACTGATCGCAAAACCGAAGTGGTCATCTTAACGAAGAAGAGAATCCCTAGAATAAGGATGATCAGTATTGGAAGTATGCTAATCGAATTAAAGCCAGCGGTGAAGTATCTTGGGCTACTGATCAGGACAATGACCGAGAAGACTGCTTTGGGTGTATCGGCTCTGAGTCATCTTATGGCTAAAGTAGCGGGATTTAATTCGTCAAGAAGACACCTCTTGATGAATTCGTTAGAGATATTGCTACTGTACGAAGCAGAAATATAGGGTGACGCCCTCAATGAGGAGGTGTTCTGAAAATGTTTGCCACAGGTATAAAGAAGAAGAGCACTGAGGACTGCATCTTCATATTCGATACCCTCTGATTCGGCGATGAGAGCTATTGTAGGTTCAATACCTGTTGCTCTCATAGCGAGAGAGTGCTGCGCTATTTACCTGCACTAGCTCAACAAAACGAGGGAGACAACGCTCACCCAACGATTGGTAGCAGTCTTGGGTGAGTTGCATAAAGAAAACGTCGACTGCGCAGCTGATTCTGCATCTGAAACCGTGGCTAAATCGAAGGCATGGCTATATTGACTTCTATATGACCCAGTTCTTGAGTAGGCACGGGTGTTTTCATTCTTGCCTGCATTAGACTGGTAAGTCATGGCCACTCGGCAGCAGTTTTTTCCCAGGAGAGAAAGGCGATGATTACCACACATTTTTACATGCAAAAAAAATGGACAGACTGCGACGGAACCTCTACAGGGAGACAAGAGAGCTCATCTCGGATAGTTGTCTTGATGCTTGAATGGAACCATGTGGCACATTATATTCGGGCAGTCCTAAAAGCTAAAAGATACTCACAGCAGCCGGGGACATTGGGCCTGGGAATCGCTTGTCCGCTAATTCCTCTTTCTCCCTCCTCTTCTGCTTGAAGGCGTCTCAGGGCGTAGTAAAACGATTTCTAACCTGGGTTATCTATCCATACCAGCAGCGCACAGAATGCTCTTGGCTACTAAATAAAGAAATCAATTTTCTTTCTATTATATTCCTTGCACACGGACTATTTTTACCTCATAGTTAGATCATTCCTTGCACGGAACTTCAGCAAACGTAACCAGCTTTGCTATTTTGTTGTCTATCACAACGTGTATATGTTGTGGTACATTTTCCAACTAAACTCGCTCAATATTTGCTGTTTCCCCCGTAAGCTCATCAAGTAGTTCGCTCCTCACGATTCCAGCATGTCCTGCGATCCGATAAACTACCACTCATCTATTCTCACTGAGACTCTGAAGCCCCCTAGAGTCAATTTTTGTCGGTTTTGATAGTACAATGCAATGCCTTAACAGCTGAATTACGGTGTATTTTGTGGTATTTTTGTTTCCTGTTTCCGCCGAGTGCGATAGTTTGGCCACCATTTGTATCACAATATTCTCCACTTGGAATATGGTGCAATGGTCGAACAATCTTAGCTTAGATGATTGCACTGCTGCACCCACGCTGGTATTCATTTATCTAATCTCGCACCGATAAGACCAATTATCCGTACATATGAATTGCCCGGTTACCTAGTAACAATATGGCTTACGAAGCCTTCGCCTGAATCAGGTAGCACGTGATTATACAAATAAGTGAGAGACATAACTTGTCAGGTCCTTTTTTTCCTCTTCCCACCAATCTTCGAAAATCTGTTTCTTCTTCGTACATTTCTGTTGCATATCCTTGCTGAGAAAAATCTTTGAGCCATATATTGTAGCAGCGTTCATTAGTGTTGCTCATGGTATGGTTAAAAACTAGCACGTCCACTGCAATCTTCTCCCTTGTTTAGTCTAATTTGTCCAAAAAAAGCTTATCCTTGAGTCCACCATAGATCCCAAGTATTTTAACATTGTCGTAAGCTTAACATTCACTTCTTCGATCTGGATGGAAATTACTCTTAGAATCTGCTAGTTTTTGTGAATATAACCTTCTTGGCTTTGCTAGAGCTAAGCTAAGCCTAGGACAAGCTATCTGATCTCTCGGTTGTTGCATTATCACACCAAGTCTGAACTGCGTTTATTTGATGCTGTTTCTGGTGACTGAGCCCGTAAAGTCATCCATATTACGATCCAGCTTTTGCTGCGCCAGCAGCCATCTATAAAGAGCAGTTCATAAGTATGCACCAACGATGGCATATGCTTCACCGCATATTGTAACTTCCGTTTTTCACCGATACTTGCATGTCTATCAATCTCTTACCCTACACCGTAGCTGTTTTCACCAGCACCAGCACATTTAGTTCAGGTTTCAGATAGATATAGATTAGCTTACCTTTACTGTGTAGTGAATGATGGATTTTTAATGTCCGTAAAGGATTGCAACGATGGTCTGCTGCCTCGGCGAGCAAAGATATTGGTGCTCGCTAGAATAGGCCTTGTATGAGGATGCACGAAAACGCTGGCAGGCTATCATTGTTGTGTCGTGAGGTGGGTTCTTTTCGCCAGCACAAGGGCCCACTACAAAAAAATTAGCATTCACGAGTTAAAAGATAAACTCGCGGTTTGACGGTCTCGAGGCCAAGTTTACCTACCGAAGGGATGGAATCCTAAAGTACGACAGACCGAGCCTGATTAACGCGTATGGGACTCGAGAGGATATCGTCTATACTACTCGATATTTACGAGCCTCAAATAAGAGTGGGGCATCCAGGTGAAAGCGGTGTCCCCTTGCATAACTATCCCATCCGCCTCAAGATCCATTGTAGACGTGGCCGTATATTTTCCATTTAAATGAAAAATTTATGCAAACATAATTCGCATGAATTTTTCCTTTAAATGAAAATAAGAATATTTCAGATTTTATGTTATATGATGGAATCACATAACACTTTAACATAAATGGGAAACCCAAGCGGAAGGCCACTCTATCCTGCAAGAGCACCTATAACAAGGAAAAAGGGGCGAGCTCACTCAATGGCTAGCCTATGAGCGGAGGGACCAGCCAACGTGGTGGAGGTTGAGCAGCTTCGGCTGGCAGGTCGTATTTGAATAAGATCAGAGAAATCGCCGACTTAATTGAAAACTAAGAAAAAATATAATCCGAGGGTATAGGTGGTAACACGTCAAGAGAAAACCCTTTTTCACGCTCTATATACTGGAATGCGACGTTTACAACGACGACATGATTCCAACTTAATTTAAATATCAAGTATCGCTTGTTCTGCGATGACTACAAGATTTTTAACAATAAAATCGTGAAGATTCACTTATAAACTTGTTAATTTGTGTGCAAATTTGAAAATATTGATAAATAAATTAATAAATACTAAGCAACTTAACTTCTTTTGCACAAAATTGTAGTATTGTACAATGAATAGTGTTTACTTTGATGGAATTTTCCAAGTATATATTTTTGGGTATTTAGTAGGGAAATGCATAAAATAACACGCGCTGTGATCCACCAAACCTCCAATGCAAAAAACGCAAGACTCCGCACGATATCGGCGATGGCGAACAATGCAATCAAAGTATATCAGTTCACCGGATGATTTTGCGATTGGGAAACTTACTCCATTCACTGCATTTTTCTCTTACAACCACATTTCTCATGAATAAAATAAGACACATTTATTTTAGCACTTCTAGTTACACCTGAGTATATATTTTGTTTCGCAATTTCCACTATCTGCGAAAAGAATTGAATTGTGTGATTCACTTTTTCTTAAAATAGATTCGCTTCAGGCTCCTTCTAAACTCTACCACAATCGCGACGCTTATCCCGCTCGTCCTACAAACCGCGAGTCCTGCATTTTCAATCAAGAAATGAAGAAACCGCATCTTTTTCTACATTCAAAATTGGATTCACACTGATCGCGGTTTACTCTAAAATATCTTCATGATGCATGATGATTGGACGTATTGTTTCAAAGCAACAGTTCAGCAATCGCTTATTCTTGCTTTACAATTTCAATCGCAGCCTAAAATACATGTGAGTAGAACTGTTTAATGTGATTCAATCCTCCCAGATAAGGCGAAAACATGCCTACTATCAAAAATATGTTGTTAGTGGAGCAGCACTGAATGTTATCCCCTGTATGCCTTTACTGCCTCTGCATGGCGGTAATGGGAGATACTAGTCGAAACTATCTAGCAATTGCTTCGCTAGATTGTGTCGCAAAGGCGGTTGCCATTGTCGATGTTTTTATTTTTTCTTTGGAGAATTTTTTATCGACAATGGTAGCGGTTGTAGCTGTGGGCTTTATTTCGGGTTAGTAATAATAATGTTAATAAGTTACGGATCAAATCTTCCCGCATATATTGCGTTGGCTTTTTTTCATCCCTCGAGCATTTTGCCTAGGCGGGCTGTTCGATTACTACAACTGTTTGCTGGGACATTAAAATTTTCCTTCAAGAGTCAAGACTGCTGGAGCCTAATTACAACTTAGTCTTAAAATAGCAGCTTTAAAATGCTACAGCTTTACTTATGTAGCATTCAGCAATGGGTTTTCAGGTACCCTTGAAAGCTTCTATCTGTCAACGGCTTCATGCTCCATTCATTGACTCATTTGACACGTACTTTATGGAACTGATGATTGTCCATTATTCCGTGTTAAACGCTAGTTTCTGTATTTTAAAAAGTAGCAAAATCTTTTTATAATACTTAACTTGCTTCACGTACCCAGAGATATTTTTGCTTCTACTATGGAGATGATAGGTACATCCCTCAATTAGTATTGTCCTCACGATCGTCAGCAAGAGACATGTAGGTGATACTATTATAAAAGTTACTACTCAGAATCTGAGGGTCTACAGTGGGCCGATACTAGATTTCCAAAGGATTTACCAGATGTGATAGTCTAAACTCAATTCATATTTTGGTGATAGAATGGTTCCATTCGATATCGCTCTTTCAAAAGGAGGTCCAATTCACACATCGTTCATTCATTTACGTCTTATTTATTTATTTAAATCCATTTCACAGGCAAAAATCTAATTACAAAATAGACTTAGACAATTAAATATAGTTAAATATAGTTTAAAGTAAGAAAGATTAATACAACAAAATCAAGCAGAAAAAAGTTAATTAAAACATGTAAGAAATAGACTAGTAGACTCTCTAGATGAAAGTTTGAAAAAATTGAGTGATAAGGAAACCTTAATCACTATTCACAAAAAGTAACGTCTTTAGTTTATTTTTAGAAACAAAGTAGGACGTGGATAGAGAACCAAGCTCGAGGTTGTTATGCTTTCTGATGATTCGCGGCATAATTGACTGACAATATCAACAATCTGTCCGGGCGTACGGAACCTCGAGAATGTTAATAGACCGACTAGGATGCGCATACAGTCTGTGTGCAAGTCTTCGCTTAGAGTGGAAGCAATTTGTTTTCAAAGTAAAAGTCATTTTAAAACATTTGGAAACATTGATGCGAAGGGAGTTTACATTACGCCAGTTATAGAGGTTAAATAGATCAATTTGGAGTTGCTGGCAATCTTCAAGGGATCTAATTATCCGGAATACCTTGAAATCATCAGCATACAGGAGACAAGAAGAGGAAATTATAGAGGGAAGATCATTGATAAACTGTACGAAAAGAAGAGGTCCAAGGATTGACCCTTGAGAGGCGGCAGATGTAGGATTGAATGGAAAGGAGATTGTGCCATAGAGATTAACACGGCATGAACGAGAGGATAGATACGATGAAATCCAAGAATGTAGGGAACCGGATACGCCGAGCAAAGCTAACGTTTGACAGAGGGGAATATTGTTCACGGAGTCAAAAGCTTTGGAGAAGTCCGTGAATATTGCATCAACTTGAAGCTGTTTATCTAAAGCTCTTGCAATATACTCAGCCAAGTTCGAGGAAGTTGAACGACCCTTCAAGAATCCATGTTGCTGTGGTGTGACAAATTAACTCAATGACTCAAGAAGCCTGTTGTGTACAAGTCGTTCCAGCAGCTTAGAGAAACAAAAGAGGAGTGATATGGAACGATAGTTTGAGGCAGATGATGGGTCGCCGTTTTTTAAGCTAGGAACAGCATTTGCATCTTTCTAGTACATTAGAAAGGTGGCAGTACCAAGACATAGATTGAATATAAGGGATAGAGGAAAACACAAAGAGGAACAAAGTGACTTTACAATTATATTAGGCAATCCATCGGGACCAGGACTAACATTCGGATCGAGCAAGTTAATAAGGGATTCAACTTCAGAAGGATCAGTGAAGTAGGATGTAATTGATGCTGGATAAGTTTGAATTGAATTTATGGGGGAGTGTAGTATATCGGAAGAGGAAAAAGTCGAGGGCTATAGAAATATCCTGAGGGGAGGAAGCTTCAATGTTATTCCATTTAACAGTATGCGAGATGGAAGAGGAAGATTTAAAGGATCGGATGTATGACCAAGTGGTTAGAGCATGAGAAGCATAAGCCAAAGGTCCCAGGTTCAAATCTCGTTGGTGAACAATGTGATTTAGTTCAGGGGATTTTTCGGATAGACTACGAGTGTTCACTCAGTAGTGATATGTACTGATTTAATCAGATCATATCATAGCTGAGCACACACACGGGAGCATGGTTCTGACCAAACCAACTTCCAAAAAAATCAATACGATCATGAAAATGAGGTACTCTTATTATCTCTAAGCGAAGGCCCGAGAGGGGCTGTAGTGCTAAAAAGAAGAAGAAGATGCAAGACCAAAAGGGTTTAGCGATATTTGTCAGAAGAGAACTCTCTAAACTGCTAAAGTAGTTTTTTATGGCCATTTCGTGCTCTTTTTAGCCAAAGAGCGCAGTCTACAAAAAATTTTCCGTCAATTTACAGTGCCTATGCCCCTTGTCTTTGGCTTTTAAGGCACGAAGAACTCTTGGGGTAAGCCAAGGCCTCATTTTTGCTTTGGGAGGAGCTTGGAGTGGAGCATAAAGAGTAATCAGATTATTAAGGTAGCCGTAAAATTTGTCCAAAGCGCTATCACAGTCAAGACGAGTGAAGAAGATCCACCAGTTGACCGAGTCCAGATTGGTTTTAATTGCCTCATATTTTCCCCAAAGAAGTTGTAACGATAAACTGATGCAATTCTCTGGGGTTTTAGGGTATCAACGGTTAGTGCTAGAGACAAAGGTGGATGATGGAGATCAGGTTGAATATAAGGATTCGAAACAGGAGCTACTGATAGACATCCAGTTTGAACATTTGACATGACAAGGTCCAGAAGGTGACAATTAGGGTTACGGATATGATTAAACTGTGAAAAAGAACAAAGGGAAAGAAAGGAAGAAAGTAGCAAAGAAGGATTATTTGTTGAGGAAATGCCAGGTGTTGTTAAGGGGTCCCATTCCACTGCCGGTAGATTGAAGTCCCCGCAAATTATAATTTTAGAATGTGGATGACGAGCAAAAAGATAGGCAGAGAGTTTATTGAAGAAGGCTTCGTACACAGTTAAGGGAGAATTACAGGAAATACTCGTATACGCAGAGGAAACTAATAAAGAGGAGTTATGAGGAAAAGAGAGTTTTACAATTACACACTCAACAGCACGAGCAAATTTGAAGTCAGCGCAAAATAAACTATTAAGGGTTTTGCAGACTGCAACCAAGACTCCCCCATCATCAGATTTATTAGTGATGTTAAGGTCACGGTCGCATCGGTAGACTAAATAATCAGGTAATATTTCCGCATTTGAAATATTTTCGTTCAACCACGTTTCAGTAAAACATATAACACAATCTTTTGTTAATTGAGACACGAGTAATAAGTCCTTAAGTTTGGTTCTTAAGCCACGAACATTCTGGTAGTAAATAGAAATAGTTGAACGATTAGGAAGGCAAGAATTTCTTTCAGTGTTAGATGATCTTTGAAGGTTGTTGAGGCTTTTTGGAACCTGTATCGGAACAAAATCGCCGCTTAGGTTGCCTTGTATCAAATGCTTTAACGAGCGCCCCTTTGGCCAAAAATCGGGACGAGGTAGGCTTGTAGCACTATGGTAGTTCATACCTTTTCCATTAAAATCATAAGCTTATCATGAATATTTGACTATTTCCACGGTTACACTCCGTTTTGGGCTCAAGCAAGCTGTGGTTCCGTCAGGGTTCTGAGAATCATTTGTTCACGAACTCACCATTTCTCTTCGTGGAAGTTCCTTGATTTGAAGGGTTAAAGTTAGCCCTGGCTTTTTGTGACTGGGGGCTATGAAACATTCACTACTCTCCGTATTATATTTCTCTGAGCTCGGGCCTCCAAAACCTCTATCCTAACTTACAGTCAATTGAAGCCCTTATTGCATTAGCCTTCATCCTTATAGTTGGTACTTGGTCCTTTATCCCTACAAAGCATAAATTCTTAATCAAAAATGGATTGTATCATTTAAGTCACGCAAAGATTAATGATAATAAATTGAGAAATTGTAAGCGTTTCCACATAAATCCTTCGTTAAAGCATGGCTGTTAAAATTTTTGTCCTAGTTGCATAAATTCGATTAGGGAGTTCTAACAGGACTCATTTCATAACGTCAAAACCCCTTTTCTGTGACATCAATAAATTTAATAACAATCCCAAAGAAATTAAGTTTGAAGCTAATCAAAAAACGTAAAATTTATAGTATCGTAAAACCATTCCAAGTTAATTAATTTTTTATACTCGACCATCCCTCCACCGTCCAACGTTACCATTAAATACTTTCATCCTATTTACAATGCCAGCAAAAAAATGAACTCCCCCCGTAAGTGCATAATGAAATACCTCCACCGAGCCACTCGTTCAATTGATTAATAAATCAACTATAAAATCTTCTTCTATGTTTAATAATTCAATTCTCTCTCAAAGCTCTCAGCAATTTTTTTCCGCTTCTCGAATCCTACCCGCGCTCGATTTTTATTACGTTTCAATTTCTCCAGGATGATGGTGAAGGAAAGGTTTTATGATCACCGGAATAATACCCAGTTGGGCTCGGCTAACTAAAGGCAATGTGGTTCCATTGACTGCGCAACCGAGCCCGAGTAATACTATTTGATTCAATGGGAATTATTCTCGTACCGTATAATACTCTACGGTCATGTGGAAAGACTTGGTTCTAAGGATTCGTGGCCACAGATCGGGTGTGGAGACTTAAAGGACGTAAGGATTTTATTTTGCAACCGTAGATTTTGCCATTGAATCAATTATGATGGTCACGAAAATGAATGCTATAAAGGATATAAAGAATAAAATTCTGGTTGGAAGACAAAAGCGTACAAGAAGGACAGCTTGAGGAATTGATTGATTCCCTTCTGGTGGAATATCATTGTTGAAATTGCTATGGCTATTGTTGTTTTATTGATTTCGAGTAACGCATTGGGCATCCTTATTCGTTCGGAAAAGATAGGTTTAGTACAGTTGAATGGGAAATACTGATATGATTTCAGATATTCAGCCGATGTACTGTTGAAGTGGCTCAAGGATAAGGATATTAAATATGGATTTATATAGGGAATGAAAGTTGAGTATATTGAGCATACCGAAATTCAAAAAACTTTGACAGTATTTAACATTTTTTTGTTTTGAGTATACATCTGAGAAAAATTTCTTACTGTATCACGTGTTTAAATCATATCTTTATCTAATTCATCTTAGCCCAAATAAACAAGATAGAGAAAATATATATCTTCTTATGTAAAAACAAACCCTACTTAAATATCCTTTCTTTCAATTGTTTACGTAAAAGTATGTTGAACTTGCTCCTCACCAGATTTGTTTTTCCTTGCGTTGTTGTGATTGTGATGATGGAGAAAATTCCTAATCCCCTTCTTTACGTCAATGTTATGAAATCATAGGAGGAATCAATTTGAAATTTTTGTTAGATGACGCCAAAGAGTGTGCCGACATCTTGATGATTTTGGCGACATGGATACTATTGAAATGATGATATCATGCATGACGTAAAGTGTTTGACAAATTTTATGTTTGATAAATTGACATGCTTTGAGGGAAATTTGTTGGAGTATATTTAGCTAATGATGTGATTCATTTAATTTTATGTATGTAATATGTTCGATGACTATATGGTCTGTTGCTATGGGATAGTAGTCTGTAGTAGTGGTGGAGTGTAGTGAGGGTGAAGTAGAATTGAAGGATCATTTTTATTGTTTTATAATTACTTACAAAACTTTATTGAAATCGGGTACTAAGAGGTGTTATTTTGATATTAAAAGAAAAATGTCATTTTTTAATATAAATGATCGGATGTTTATTTCATTATAAAGTGGAAGGTATGCCGTTCATAGTGGAAAATAACATCAGGCAAATGACCACCACAACCACGCTTACAGGACCATATCCTTTTCATGAAATTTTCCATAACCAAATCGCAAGGGCTGCCCTATGTCCTCGATAGCCTCACGAAATCCATCTTTGAGGTCTTGTATCGACGCTGGTCTGTTGGCGTAGACCTCGTTTTTACTTTTCAAATGTCAAAAAATGACGGCTTCAAAACTGACATCTACCGAAATAGCGGGTTATTCAAAATAACATCTCTTATTGGAAAAACCCTTTATTTACCCATCCACCCCTCTGTCTACCACAGCAGATTTTCTACAAAACCATAGAATCTGTTAGTTGTTTAAGACTCTCTAGAAGGGTCTACTTATATAAAGAGTTGACCCTTAAATATTTTTTTAATTGAAGTTCTCCATAAAAGCTTTTCAAACCAAATCTTAAGATTGATATACCCTCATAGAAGAATGCATAAGAAAAGTAAATGTAGAAAATATTGTCACAACCCCATTATAGTTGCGATGCAGTAAATTAAGTTCAAAAGTCCATTCAACTTGATTTCAAATAACATTAAAATAATACTTTTAGAAAGCCCATAAAAATTCATACAATCTAAATGTAAATAAAATCATTTGGAAACAATAATCATTAACTTTTGTCCCGGATTTTGATTGTCTTACAAACTTTAATGATGAAGCACCGCAGCTTTCTGAATGTTAACTTATTTTAAAAATCTTTCAAATCTATTCAAAGAAATTTTGCATGTATAGGAGGAGCGACCAGAAATAAAGGGTCTACCGGACTTTAGATAAAGAAAGGGGTAGACGGTCCCAAGCATGTTTGAGAACATAGGAGGGAACCCCTTGTTTCCCCAATGATTCCTTCCATGATTCCTCATCCTAAACCCCACGATTAAATGATAGTAAATGTTTTCGGTGTCGCACATTGGGTTTACTGGTTCCCCAATAATTCGACATTAAATGCCAAGAAATGGTAATAACTGTAAATAAATCTACAGTTCTGCTACTAAATCCTACTTACGAGTACACCTCCTTTGTGAGAACGTAAGAGGGTGTAGGCGAGTCTTCCGCGCCCGATTATGGAATCGAAGTAATAACCATGTCGCCGGAATGGAAGTTGGGCGAAGGGCTAACTCCCCGTTCCTGGAAAACCCTACAATGTTTCGAAACCTGCACAAGGGCCTCGGAATGGATTGGACTCACGGCAGCAACCTCGAAAATGGAAAAAAGACTATGCAATTGGATACTGGAATATCAGATCTCTCAATTACCCTGGCGCTGTTAAGGACCTTTTTCAACAGGCCAGTCAATATAAATTTAAAATATTGGCAATCATGGAAACAAACTGGACTGAAAATGATATTCAAGACATGAGATCCGCACACAATATTCAAAAGTGGGAAGCCTACTGGAAAACGAGAATTCGGAATGGCCTTCATTGTGAATAAGAAGTTGGAATCGCACGTTATTGATTTTAACGCAGTCAACGAACGGTTGTATGCGATCCGCATAAAAGCAAAATTCTTCAAAATCTGGCTGATAAATGTTCACGCCCCAACCAAAGAAAAGGACCAAGAAACGAAGGAAAAGCTCTATAATCCCCTGAAAAGACTAGTCTACTCAAAGCCTACAAACGACACTAAAATAATTCTGGGCGATTTCAACGCTAAGGCTGGCAATGAACTACTGAACGATATAGCCCAACAATAAAACAAATGACAACGGCCAGCGCCTGATTGACTTTGCATGTAGCAGAAATCTAATCATACGATCGACTTGCTCCACACACCGACGCATTCATAAAATGACCTAGGTATCATCGGATGGTAACACACAAAACCGGATTGATCATGTTCTGATCCAACAACGTTGGGGCTCGAGCATACTTGACATCCGTACATAGCGAGAAGTCAATTGTAACTCAGATCATTACTTGATCAAATCAACTTATTGATGTCGTATGTCATGTGAAAGGCATATTCGTTGAAGACCAGCCCGCTACAAAAATTTTACGTGGAAAGGCTCCAAACGGCGTCTTTGGCCAAAAATTTCACGGAGACTCGACAACCAGCTGGCTCCCATCTTATCAGACGCATCGCTAAAGACAAGCAACGAGCTCTGGATGGAGCTGAAAGCGCCTATTAAGACCCTGGCAGAACACACAATCGGACATCAAGCCCGCCTTAAGAGAAATGATTGGTTCGATGATGAGTTCCAGAATACGTTGGACAAAAAGAATCAGGCATACAAAGAATACTCGTACTTAGGTAGGAAAACCAGGGAAAAGAGAGAACATTATGAAAATCTCAGAAGAGTAGTGGATAGGATAATTAGAAATAAGAAAATAAAACGCTATGATGACCAATTGAGAAGCATCGATGTAAGCTTAGTGAGCAACAACACAAGACAAGCATACAAAGTAGTGAAAAGCTTGAAACGAGGTTATCAGCCTAAAACCACGCTCTGTCGTGATAATATCGGCAAGACCATCGCTGATGAAACCAAAATTAAGGAAAGATGGGCATCATATTTCAAAAACCTCCTTAATCCTCCGCACAGCTCCACAACATCGGAGCCTACAGATGTCTGCGGAGAGCTTCTATTAGCCCCACCAACTCTGAATGAAGTTTGTTCCACCGTCAAACCCCAGAAGAATAATAAAGCGCCGGGCATCGATGAGATTCCAGTGGAGCTCATCAAATATGGTGGCAGCAGTGTCCATCAAGCTATTCACAAAGTAATTCTGCACATTTGGCAACAAGAACATATGCCGAAAGAGTGGAGCCAATCAGTTATATTCCCTATCCACAAAAAAGATGACAAGGTACAGTGCGAAAACTAAAGAGGCATATTACTGCTTTGTATGGCGTTCAAAATATTTTCAAAGATCTTAGAAAATAAAATCAAATCATGCACCAACAGTACTATTAGGGAGTATCAACGTAGCTTTAGTGCAGGTCGATCGACAACAGACAAATTGTTTGCAGTCAAGCAAGTACTTGAGAAATACTGGGAGCTAAACACAGACGTAAACCAAATTTTAGTTGACTTTAAACAAGCATACGACAATACTGATTGTAACATACTGCACCAAATATTGCTTTGCTTTGGTATCCCGGCCCAATTAACCCGTCTTACGAAAATGGCAATGATGTGGACAACCTCCCAAGTCCGCACTAATAACCAATTCACCGACTCCTTTGACACAAATATTAGACTAAAGCAGACCCCATTTCTATTCTCTGGAATATGTCATACCTGTTGATACAAGGGATACGTTACTATACAAGTCCAGCCAAGTGATAGCCTATGCGGACGACATCAATATTTTGTCACGGTTGTTAAAAACTAACAAAGAACTTTTCCTGAAACTCGACAGCGAAGCAAAACTGTTATGGCCACAAATCAATGAGAATAAAACAAAGCTCATGACACAGTCATGACAAATACCTCAAATAACCAAAATATCACACTTGGCGAATACTATATCGATAATGTGGGCAAATTTGTGTATCTAGGCACCAAAATAACGAAAGCCGTTAATGAAAGGAACGAAATACGCCAAAATATACAGCTCGTAAATAAAATTTTTTATTCAGTTTTGACAATTTTGAAGACCAACTACATGCACAGGAAAACAAAGCTCCAAGTATACAAATCTGTGATAAGACCTGTGTTATGCTATGGTTGTGAAACATGGACCCTAACCCTAGCATCCGTAAACATTGAATGTCTTCGAAGGACGGCCCTGAGGCAAATAATCAGAGTGAATTTAGATGGGGAGGCCTCAACGTTGTAAAACTGCCGGAGCTGCAATGGGTTGGCCACATGCATCGTATGGACGAACAACGAATACACAAAAATGTATTCGTTGATAGAAATGAAAGGCGGAGACCAGTGGGGAAACCGAGGTAACGCTGGTCTGACTCGGTCGACGAAGGCAGTTTATCGCTACTCAGATTTTGAATTTGGAGGACGCGCTCAATGAGCTGAGACAGTTGGAGGTGCTTGTTGCAGGAAGCGAAAGCGCGAGAGGGGCTGTAGCGCTACCAAGAAGAAGATTGTTCAAAAATTCTTTGATCTGATCTTCTGCACCTCATTTTGGTCTACCTATTTTAAATACCACAGTTTAAGTAATCGGAACTGGTAAACGAGCATAATCATAATAAATGTGTTCTGAGGGGCTTAGTAGTTAGCATTAGTCGCTTAAATACATAGTCACTAGTTTGAGCCGCATAATTGAAAAAATCCCGTTGGCACCACCAGCCGGAAAGGCAAATTTCTCGTAGGTTCTCTTATTTTTAAAAGCAAATAATCATTTCATTGGCCCCTACTTTGAAAATTAAACACTTTTAAAGGACACATAAAAGTAGGAGGAGAGTCCTCCTACCAGAAGGATATTGTAAAATAATTAGTAAATTAAACAACGTCTTCTGAATATCATCAGTTGACTCACACATATAGTATATTCAATGAATTGAGCTCGGAAAAATAATATGTTTTAATTCGCCGCCATTTTATTTTCAGCCTCTTGAGCAGTGATGATAACATCTCAATGTTTTAAAATACTTCTAAAATTTTCATCAAAACCCTTACACGTCTGTAGTGTTTGGGTCCTTTGCGAACGTGTATTTACACAGTATCACATTTAATTGTTGTTGTAATTGATAAAATCCAATTGTCTTTAACTTAGCTGTATACAGCGCGATTTTTACGAAACTTCAGAAAACATGCGGCTTACATCAGGAAATCTTGATAAAAATTTTTGGTAAATTTAAGGGTCATCTTTCGATTTGATAGACGGAAACTTAAATTTCATAAAATGTACTATTATTAACAAAGTTGATCGAATTTTAACTTCTGAGGTATTTATTGGCCTTGTACTCATGAAAACCTTCTTTCGTGATTTTTTCAAATTTTTCTGGCCAAAGATGTCCAATCGCGAGGGGGCGGATTCAAATTTCTCGTACATTTCCCCTCACCCATCTTTGCAAATGCTTCTTGTTTAGGACCTGTTTTGAAAAGTTCTCATCAATATCGGCTTCCTTCGGTAAATTTTTTTTTAAGATTCACCCCCTGTTCAGGGATACCCCCCTTAAACCCCTTAAATTATTTTGTTTGCACTGCAAACTTTTCAGAAGGCACCCATTTTTGACTTACGCAGAAAATTTCATCACTCTAGCTCATGCGGTTTGCGAGAAAACTTGTTATGATGCACGGACGGACGGACAGATAGATGGACGGACGGAAAGATGGACGGACAAACAGAAAGACGGACAGACACTTCGTGATTTTAGTAGGGTATTGTGAAAAAATTTTACCCTATACTAAAAACAGCCTGTTGCATAAATACCTCCAAATTAAGCCATAAAAACGTTGCCGCGAAAAAGATTCATTGCTATCTATTGGGGCCGCCATTTTGGATTTTTTCAAATGTTTGTACCTCCAGGTCTCATCAATCAATGTGCCAAATCTCATTCGAATCGGAGTTTGATTGTAGGCAGGGTAAAAGTATTAAATTTTTAGCGAAAATGGCAGTTAAACATATTAGATTTTAAACTTCTTTATTTGAAAATTTTTGCACAATTCAAGAACTTAGTACAGTTATCAATAATTCTATGTTTTATCAAAATCCTTTGGAAAATATGGCCTCTAAAGGGCCGCAAAAGTCTTAAAAATCGCATATTAAAACCGCCACCATTTTTTTACCTTGCTCATGGATGATCACCAAAATAACAAAATCTTTAGGTCTGATTATTTTTTATCCTAAAACTAAGTTTGATCAAAATTCTGACTTTAAGAAGCGTTTGAAATTTCGAGCTTCAACTAGCCGCCATTTCGTTTTTTGAGACCTGACCTCTAGTTTTTCTACACAGTCCTTTAGGTACTTATGGCTTTTATCAAACTTTCGAATTTCATTAACATCGGTTGAAAGGTTTGGACACAACTACAGCAACAAATTTTTGCTTGTTTTTCGACTACTGCGCGGCCGCCATTTTGTTTTAGATGGTTCGACTTTGGATTTTTTATTGTGAGATTCATCATACAGTTCAATTTCGTCTAACTCGGAGCTTTACATTAGTCAGAACAGAAATCACGATTTTTCATCCAATATGGCCGCCATTTTGCTTTCGCCTGGCCGATATAGCTGGTTCACGAGCTCAGGCGCAATATTTACCCAATACACCTTTCCTGAAAATTTGGTCGAAATTGGAATAAAATTGCAACCTCTAGCGTGGTCACAAATTTATAAAAGGAGAATACGGTGGATGGGGTAGCGGTTCGTAGCACAATTCAACCAATTTCGCCGTGCGTTGTCATGGTGGAAGGAACTCTTTTTTGTTCGCAAAATGAGGCCTTTTTTCTGCAATTCGTCGTCGAATCGGCTCAATAATTTGGCATAGTAGAGTCCTGTGGCCTTTGTGCCCTTCTTCAAGTAGTCGATGCAAATCACACCTTGTGAATCCCAGAAAACAGTGGGCATCACCTTTATGGCCGATAGAACAGTCTCCGAATTCTTTGGAGCACATTCGCCGGGTGAACTCCACTGTTTTGACTGCTCCTAGGGCTCCAGTGTGTACCAATGTTTCGTCGATAATCACGAAACGACGCAGAAACTCCTTCGGATTGCGCTTAAATAGCGTCAAACACGCGTCTCACGGTTGCGTTTGTTGTCCGGAGTGAGCAAATGCGGCACTCATAGCACTGGTAGCTTTTTCATGCCCAAATTTCATGCAGGCCCACGCGGTCTTTTGAAATGCCAACTGTCTCAGCTATCTCGCGCACCTTCAATCGGCGATCTCCCAATACAAGCTCGTAGATTTTTGTCATGTTATCCTCCGTGACAGCCGCTTTCGGGGCTCCAGGGCGTGGCTCATCAAAAACCAATGTAAAGCCAATTGCCATTGCCATCGCAGGAACAGAGTCCAGTACATAGCGCCCAAGCGCTCTTTGATTTCGCTGCGCGATTTCCCTTCTAAAAGCAAGAATCGAATCACCGACCGATATTGCTCTTTCTCAATTTTTCTAAAATTTGCGGAAACGCCCGCTTCCACACGCTGTCAAAAGGAACCTACGAGTCCAACTCGGCTGAAATTTTGACAATAGCCAATGTACTTTCTTGGGATAGTGGTGCCATCGGGCGGTAAGAATAAGTACTTACCGGTCCACCCTCGTATAAAAAACGATAAAAAATGTGCAAAAATTGGTTATTGTAGTTGTGACCAAATCTTTCAACAAGTTATGATGAAATTCGATAACTTGGTAGAAACCATTAGTGCCTAAAGAACAGTGTAAAAAACTGGAGTTTAAGTCTCAAAAAACAAAATGGCGGCTTGTTGAATCTTGGAATTTCAAAGGACTCTAGATGTCACAATTTTGATTCGATTTGTCTAGAACTGAATTTTAAAATAGAAAGCAATCATATCTAAAGATTTTGTCATTTTTGTGATCATCCATGAGTACGGTTCAAAATGGCACCGACTTAAATTTTTTTTAGATTTTTGTGGCCCTCTAGCCCTCGAAAATCATTTAGAGTAAATCTCCAATTTTAACGAGATTTGTCACAGTGACTGATGAAGCCCTAAGACATACAAAACCAAAATCAAATACATCAATTCAAAATGGCAGCCACCAAAGTTCAGAAAATAAGCGCAATCAGCTATTTCAGTGGCAATTGAAATAATGAATATTTTTCATGGAAATGTTTGAAATTGCTTTAATTGGAAGTAATTACACAATAGAACATTTCTTAAACATTGTTTGACTTTCAAAGTTGCGGCCAATAAAATGATTATAGGTTTTATAAATAAGGGTACCTACGGGAAATTTGCCTTTCCGGCTGGTGGCGCCAACTGGATTTTTCTTATTTTGTAGAATAGACTTTCTTACCCAATTTGAAAAATGCTTCACGACTATGTAACTTTTGTAGCTATTGCTAACTAATATATCTAACATAACTTTTATATTGACTATTTTCAGAAGGCAAAGCAATGGCAACAGCTTATGATTGCAAATTCATTGAAACTTCTGTGGGAATTAATCACAATGTTGATGAGCTTCTCGTTGGACTTTTAACACAGATCCGTTTAAAGTTGGAAAACCCAGAAAAATCAAGGTGAGTTGAAAAAGAATCTTTAACAAAAAAATTACTTCTATGCAATGAAATCTTTTAAGTAATTTTTGTACATTTGATGTTAATGTTAAAGAAATATTTTACCATAGGGATTTATTCCGGAAACGTTCCTGTCGAAAGTCAAAGCGAAGAGCATGTTCACCATTGGGTGGTGCAGCAACCGCCTGCTTAACTGGTAATGGTGGCACGAATCCAAACACACCCATGGGGCCACCAACAAATTTGATTTCTGAATTCAATACACCTCCAGGAAGTGCACATAGCAGGTAACTATTTAAGCTAGCTTGCAACTTATTATTATTTTTACCTGTCAAGCTCAAATAAACCTTAAACTAACTAGAATTAAATTTCAAAAAATTTTACGATTCGTCAACTTCTCATTTCGGGTTTCTAAATTAAAATGATGAACTTTCTTTTGTAATTCTGTGAACTGTTTGAATTGAAACATTTTGTTGTTAATGAAATTTTTAAGAAACCAAAAATCTTAGATCCATTTTCTCCTTTTCATTACAGTCCTCGTAAATATCGTGGATCCCGAACGTCAGCTAGTCTTAAAGTGAAAGGATTATTGGGTAGAGTTTGGGCACGTGATTCAAAATCAAAAAGCTGTGAAAATTTACATGTACTGTAAATATTCCATAGGGAAATCCAATTGGTGATGAAAATATCAGTAAATTTAAATTTACAATGTATAAAAGTACACATTGTGAGCAGCTACACTGCAAGAGAAGCGAAAGCATTACAACAGTACAGTCAAAATATTTTCAAAAGGGTTAACTATGCAATTTGGTTTCACAATCAGATGCCACCAAAAAATTATTAACATTCAAAAATTTAATTCGTTCAACAAAAAACCCTACGAAAAATATATTACTTATTCTACTCAAAATTCAGCAACAACAATACATATATATCGATTTACACAAACAAATGCAACATGATCAATAAATATGTAATAATTACATTTAGCAGTATTCCATATTAAAAATTTTATGTACTAAGTATTTTAGTTTAATTTTAATATTGTTTTGTTATTTTTATACGCCGCAAACAGAAGAATAATATTCAATATATTTACTAGATTTAATAAAGCTAAGATTCGAATTTAGTAGATAAATACGATTTATTGATTTTCTAGTCAGTTTTTTTTTAGTAAATAATTTTCACGTTGATTTCCAAACGAGAAAATAATATTTACAAAATATTACGTATCTATGTTTATAGACCTGTAAATATTTTTTCATTGCGTATAAATATATTATACGAATTAAGGTATAGCTTTAAATGAATTTCATATAAATTGAAAACGATAAAAAAGATTTTTTATACCCATTTATGTATTAATAATAATTATTATAAATAACAATATGAAGCGAACTATGATGAAAATTTGTGAATTTTATTAGTTCTTGTATACATTAGATTCAACATACTTTTTCTATTATTAAAGAATCATTAAGTTATGTCAAAATTGATGTTTCAGCTTGATAAACTAACATGTCAAATAATTGGATACTAATTTTTATCCTGTTAAATGAATTTTGTTATTTCTTAATAGTTTATTAGAAATATTTTTTTTTCCAAGTGTGGATGCCAGCTCATGTATTACCGAATCAATTGTACGTATTATATAATGCCACAAGATTTTGACTGATTTGAAGTTCCATTTCGCTCCAGTATTAAGAACTACAACATTGGATTCTAAAACAAACCACTTTGAATTTAAAGGGTTTTCCATTAAGGACATAACAATTTTATCTTAAATAAAACACAGAAATAAGTAAGATATTGAGTTCAAATATATTGTGGGTGTAGTGCAAGCACTACATTTTATGAATGAAATTCGATTTCGGTCATATGATCACCACGTGCCCGTTTACAGCGGTTGATTCCTTGGACCCAAATTTCCACCAATCTGGCACACATTTTGACCGGAACGATGGCAATTTCACGTTTGATGTTGTTTTTGAGCTCGTCTTAAGTTGCTGGCTCATTGACATAGACCAGGTACTCTATATAGCCCCATAAAAAGAAATCCAATGGCTTTAGATCGCATAAATCAGGCGACCATTCGACCGGACCATTTCTCGACATAACACTTTCACCAAATTTTCCTTTCAAGAAATCGACTGTGAGGCATGCTGTGCGGCTTGTGGCACCGTCTTTTTGAAACCACATATGTTTGATATCCAGTTCATCCAATTCTGGTCACAAATAATCTTCCAGCATAACACGATAACGCTCTGCATTGACGGCATGAAAACCGCACCAAACAGTAACTTTTTGCGGATGCAACAGTGTCTCAAGAAGCACATGTAGGTTTGTTGCTGACCAATAACGCATACTTTGTTCATTAACAAAGCCATTGAGCCAGAAATGAGCTTGGTCACTGAAGATGAGTTTTTGATGAAATTCTTCATTTTCTTCAAGCCTTACCAGAGCCCACCCGATTGGAGTAGTTTCGAATGATCAAGTGGTTTCAGTTCCTGAGTCAATTTAGTCTTATAACCATTTAGGCCAAGATCTTTTCGCGAAATCGCCACAGTGTCGTTTGAGTGATGCACAATTCCTGAGAGCGACATGGAATCGACTGATTTGGCTCATTTTGAATCGATGCACTTACGACTGTGATATTTCTATCGCTTCGAGTTGTATGACATTTAATTGGCACTGGAACGTCCAATAGTTAAAATCTGGACTCGAGCTTATCCACTATAGCATGCACAGCCTGTCGCGTGGGACGATTATTACAGCCGAAAATTGGAATAAGCGCTCTTAAAGTTGCAACTACTGTCTCAGAAATTCGGTAATCATTTTAAATAATTTCCAAAAGTTGCTGGCCTGTGAACTTTACCATGATGAAAATGTTGAGTTTGACTAACGTTTTGAGATTGACAGTTCATCAAAAAACTTTAATTGTGCGTTCATATAAAGATACAAAATTGTTATGTCCCTGATGGAAAACCCCTTACAAGAGGCACATTTCCGGAGTTTGATATGGACAAAAACTAGTTCGAACAATACACACCCTCAGTGAAAACAGTCACAATGTAATCATCTTACATTTACGTTTAAAACTCCATCTCAAATCTCAGAATTTTGGTAATGTTTCCAAACTAGTTCAAAATCATTTAGATTCGCCATACAAAAATCCAAATCTAGAAAATTTCGCAATCCAGTAGATTTTTCTGAATTTAAATCCCATGGTTACATATGGCATTACTGCAAATAATTTTATTCCGTAATTAAAAAAACAGTAAAAATGCAGCCAAGCAAATTGTAGAGTGTACTGGTATAATTGAAACAATTCAGCTTTTATTATCCATAGCAGCACAATTACCAAACTAAACATCGATTGTTACACCCGGTGGTTCGTAATTTGCAAAAAATTTAATTTAAAAAAAAAAACTTAATCGTTTCAATCGTCCCCATACCAGAAGCGGTTGAAACAGTCAATTGAAACACATTCGAGTAATTCAAAATGCACTATATTGATATCATTTATTTAGAACTTATTCAAAAACAAAAATGATTATGGTAATTCTGAATTCATATTTAGGTATACAACTTAACAATATTTCTAATCAGCCCTCATGGTTTTTAGAAAATACAACTTCATATCTTATAAACTGCATCAAAAAAAAATAAAAATTGTAGATTATGCGACTAGGGTGTTTTGCACCACAATCTTTTCAGATTTATTGTGCCCCCATTTTCATTGAGATATGTACAGCTCCTCGATAAGACCTACCTCTCGTAAAAATTGTGTGATCTACAGGTATCCAAAATGCTCCTCAGCTAGGCAGTAAGTTTCCAGATTGTCTCCTCTTCTCCACCTGCAGAACCTGCACTCCCCATTCTCCTTGAGGCCTATAATCTTAAGATTTCCTCCGAATTTACAGTCCCCCGTGCGAGTGTCTGCAAGGACCCTAAAATGATAATATCATAGTTTGATGCACAATTTAAATCGTTTCTTCTAATAGGACTTAAAGAACACCTCTCATGTTTTGAGCGCTGGATAACTTGTCCAGAAATTATCGCGTACCCTAGCTTCTAATTCCTTCAGGTGTCTCCAAGCAAAGTGCTTTTCCATCGCACTGAAGGAATCAGTGCTTCCCTCACTGTTCGATACCCGCAACTTCTACATGTATTGGCACGTAGTACAGAGTTCTCACCCAGTTGATTCAGTTTTGTACAACATTCTTAAACCATCTTAGATGCTATTGTTGAGAATTCTATGGCTTTAATAGCTGCTTGACTATCCAACAAGACCACTATCATTTTGTCCTTTTTGTGGTTAGCAGGTGAATGCCATTTATGTACTGAGTGTGGGCCATCAATGCTCACAAGAGACTGGACTACCCACTAAACAGCTCCACTGTCAACCCGAAAACGCAGCGTGGAACCGTTTGACATATTACTTCGGGCAAGGTCTCGTTTTGTTGCGCCGTGAGGTGCCTTCAAGCCGAGGGATCCCTCCTCTAGTGAGAAGTGAAGACAAATTGCTAGGTAAGCTATCCCCCAGCCCCAACGTACTCGGCAGCTGTGAGTCCTTTTTATCGTTCACGACAACCCGAAAATAATGCGCAATGCCCATTTGTCAACCGATCCAAGCATCACCGCGACTATACTATCCGAAGTGAGCTCTTCCGTGTTCCCGTAGAGGTCCTATCGCAGTCTGTCCAATTTTTCACTCACAAAAATGTGTCGCAGGCATCGTCTTCCTCTCCTGGGCAAACCAACAATCAGATGACCAGGACTTACCAATCTTGTGCGGGTAAGACTGAAAATACCCATGCCCATTCGAAAGCTGGGTCAAATAGAAGTCAGTCTCGCCGTGCCTTCGATTTAGCTTGCAGTCAACCTTCCCTTCATGCAATTCACTCAAAACTGCTGCTGTCTCTGCTGTCTCCCCTCGCGGGGAACCGACTCCCTCGCGTCCTCGCTTGACACAAGTAAATACGGGGGCGCTCTCCAGCAAGGAGGCAACTGGTATCACGCCTGCAATAACTCCCACCGCCGAATCAAAGACTGTCGGGTATGAAGATGCAGTCCTCAATGCTCCTCTTCCCTGTTCGTGTGCCCAGCGTTTTCGGTACACCTCCTTACTGAGAACCTCGCCCCATATTTCTGTTCCGTAGAGTAGAACTGACCTCACGGCATTCATCAAGAAGCGTCTGCTGGATGGTTTGGGACCCCGTTCGTTGGTCCTAAGTCGACTCAGAGCCAATACGCATGAAAGAGCCTTCTCAGCTGTTGCCCTGATTCACCGCTGTACTCGATTCGATTAGTATGTCTCTTTTTTGTCAAGATGGTCACTTTGGTTTTCTCCACCACTAGACTGAACTCACGAGCAGTCATGCAATCTCTCACTCGGTGCACTAGCATACCTAGCTTAAGTTGCACTTGTTCAACTGTGCGTCCAGTGACTAGAGTCGCAACATCATTCACATAGCCTATCAAAAGTGACTTACCTGGCATCTCCAGTCTAATTTGTCAATCGTAAGACAAGTTCTATAGGTCTAGACCAAGAACAAATGTCTGGCTAACACCCGATGTAACTTCCATCCTTCGTTGCCCCTGTGTCGTGTCATAAACCAGGCCTTGGGCCTTCAGGTAGTCCCGAAAAAGTGGCATCAGCTATTTTGAAAATTGAAAAGGGTTTCCTAGCGTATTCAGAACATCATCTGGGCCTGGAGCCTTCCTCGTTTTCAATGAAAGGACTGCCTCTTCCAGTTTTGGCTATGTGAAAAGTGGACACTCGATTGCTGTTACACGGGGAAGGGTAATGGGTGGGAAAGGGTGCCCACACTATCCCGTCTATCTTTTCCGCTTCATGTTTCCAAGGCATTACTTGCCTGTAGCCAAGGCACCACGAATCCTTGTTCACATTATCCACTGGATCTTGCCAGCAGCAAGCCTTGCCGCTGTTAACCAATTTGTAAGGCATTTCCCAGCCAACTTATATGCTGCTACCCTGTTGTATGTCTCCTCACGGTTTCGTGCCCGCTGCGCCTCACGCCGATACTTGTGACACACGATTTACTATTCAGCGATTTCAGTTGACCACCAGTGCCCTGGGGGCTTGCTATGCCGGGGTTTTCAACGGGGCATAAAATCATTTCATACAGTTGTGATGATGCTCTTTATTGAGTTCACAACATCTTGAACTGCTAGTTCTTCCGTCCTCTGTGAATCTCCCTGCAGTGGGACACTTGCTGTGAATACCTCGACGAACCTCTTGATATCCATCCATCTAATGTTCCACCCAATTGTAGAAGGTGAAGAGCACGAACGTCGGGAGACAACATCACGGATCTCAAACAAAATGCACTGCTGATCACTGGCTGAGTATCCTCGAATACGAGGCGAATGTCACACCCGGTATGGTTCTTCGTAGCCAATATGGCGGAAAGTTGGCATATTTCTGGTGTTTAGTGCAACAAGCGCCGTCCTGGCCGCCATTTCTGGGATTCGCTTTCACTGCAGATCTGTTTGAGGCATGCCCCATTCATTTGCTTTAGAGTTGAAAACTCCCCAGATGTTAAGTGTTGAAATCTCCCCAGATATGTTTTCGTGACATCGCCCCCAAAGTATTAAGCTTGGCTTGGAAAGATGGTATCGGTTCATTTGGCGTTTGGTACACACTAAACAAGGTGGTCCCCGAGCACCGAACCCACACAAAACCATCCCCCCATCCACAGCTCTCCGCCTGAAAATCACTGTTCCGAACCCAGATGGCGGCGATACCAGTTTCATCAGGAAACAATTATATGCAGAACTCTTATCGTGGTATTACTCACTCAACAGCAAAACGTCAGCTTTCATGTCCTTCGCAAACTGCTCAGGCAGGTTTGAGGTGTTTGAACTAAGATGTAGATTTAGCTGTAGGTTATGGTTCATCGAAGCTCTGATTCTTCCTTGGCTAGGGCTTCCTGGAAAACTTAACGTTTCCCTGATCCCAAGACATGCGCAAGATCCGGTCTTGCATCAGCTTCCTTGCAAAGAATACAGTGTGCCTCCTTTGAACACTCTTTTCCTTTAGGTCCCATTTTACCGTATTTGTAACATAGGGAACTCCTTTTGAGTCCTTTACATACTTGTGTGGTGTGACCATAATCAAGGCATTTGAAGTATTGAAGAGGCACTGCTCTTCGTCGTATCCTGCTGATAACCCACCCTATTTTTACTTTGCCCTTATTCAAAAATAGTTCGGCTTCCTTGTAATGATTTTTCAAATTTGTAATGATTTTCTCACATCTTGTAACGTTCGAGATTTCCCGAAGGAAATCTAAACCGACCTCTCATTGGATCTAGACGTGAAGTCTTGGAACGTGACAACGGACTGTACCCATCAGGTCAACAAGGCCGGACACCCTTAGTCTACTCCGAGGTGGCTGCTGGCGAGCTAGTTAGTTCGGAGAGGAGTTTCGGTCGTGAGTCTTACGCGAGCAGACTAAGTCTGAAATACAAAAACTCAGCCACCAAATTCAAGGTACGTAGTTTAAAGTAGAGTTGATGGAAGTTGTTTGACGCGTTTTTAATCGGTTTTGTATTTTAGACTTAGTCTGCTCACATAAGACCCGCGACTGAAACTCCTCTCCGAACTAACTAGCTCGCCAGCAGCCATCTCAGAGTAGACTAAGAATGTCGGGCCTTGTTGACCTGATGAGTCCATAAGAGTGTCCGGACTTGTTAAGCTGATGGGTACAGTCCTTTGTCATGTTCCAAGATTTCACGTCTAGAACCGATGAGAGGTCGGTTTAGATTTCTTTCGGGAAATATCGAACGTACGAGATGTGAAAAAATCATTACAAATATGTTATGATTTTCCAGGCTTGTAATGATTTTCTCACGTTTGCGTGACATATGGAAGAGTTCATTCTATGCCTCCAAGAAAGTACCGAAACAATAACCATGTTGCTAGTATTACCCTCAATTGAAACAGAAGTTCTTGCGGGAACAAAATCTCTCGTCACAAATTCTGAAAGACAAACATAATTTGTATTTTTCCTGATGATGATACCCACCCTGGGTATATATTGTCCCTTACTCACAATCAATGTGGAGTCCGGAGTGCTCAAACCTTGGATTTGACCCCCCTGTTTCCAGGGTTCTTGTTTTGATGAGGTTTGATTCGATGCGCTTACGAATCCGATGAAAATGAATATCGATGTGTTTTGTGCATGGCAGTACGCATTTTTTGCCGCTAATTTAAGGATACTCTGCTTATCGTACAGTGCGGTAATGCACTTTACCTTCATTGGATCCAATTTGTCAGCTGGCTGCTTCAATCAAATGAGTTTCCACACTGTTGACAAAAACGCAATGTACTCTGCCTCTGTGCTGAATAGTGCGACAATTGCTGCCTTTTGCTTGACTATCAGATTGATACACCGATAATTTTATGACGCAGCCATTGCATGAACGTCTTTGTCAATATCCGACACCCAGGCCAAGTCGCTGGATGAAGTGAGCTCTCCGGCCGGTTTCTTGTATCAAAGTTTTGCATTGGACGTCTCTCGTATATATCGAAAGATTCTCTTTACTGCCATTCATTACATGTTGTCGTGCTTGGCATTAAAATAACTCGCGTCGTTCACAGCAAATGCAATGTTCGGACGTTTCAATTGCGTCACATATAGTAGACGTTGATTGTGTCAAGTATAGTAAAGAGGAAGCCGTGGGAATTCTTGATACGGGACTTTGCCCACAAGAGAATATTCTTGGTGTCTTACTGACTCGCAAATGTGACATACCAAAGTGCTCCAAAATTTGCTCCACGTAATTTGTTTGAACTAATTACAATCGCATCGTCGAATTGCTTGATTCGTATTCCAATGCAACTGCTCATAGCGCCCAATCGTGCGGCACTAGTATTGTTTTATTTCTTCCAATTTTTTGTATTGTACAGAACGAAATCGTCAACGTAAATTGCAATCGACACAAATAAATCACATGAATCGTAAAAGCATGGGCTGAGCTGGCATTTCTTCAATCCGAATTTCTTGAGTGCATCATACAATTTCATATTTCATGGGCATCTAGCCTGCTTCAAGCCGTAGGCGGTATACTCAATCTGTACCGTCGTTGTATTGCTTCGGCTGTTCCATGAACATTTCGTCGTCAAGGCTGCCTTGCGAAAATGATGGACCTTTAAATTATTTGGAACTGCTAGTGTGAAAAGAAATTATATTGAGCTGCATCCCACCACCAGCAAAAAAAAATCAGTGTAAATGATTCTGAATTTTGGACTACAGCCTTTGGGAATCAGTCTAGCCTCGTATCGAATGATGTCTCCAGCATTATCAGCCTTTGTTTTAAAAACAAAGTTAGCCTTCACTGTCTTCTGATTTGCTGGCAATTTGACGAGTGACGATCGCTTTTTGGTCGGAATTAACTTCTTCATCCGTTGCGCTTGACCAACTGCGTGCATTTGGAAAATTGCAATGAGCAAATATTACCATTTGCATGTGCTGCTCAACGTCTGGTGGTTATTTAGCTTAGCGGGATTTCTTTTGCTACTGTGCCCGCTAGCTGTGGGTACGTAACATCTCTTACGTCAACAAAACCGTCACTTTAGCTATCTTTCACAGTTTGGTCAGTTGACGTAGCTATGCTCACTGCATCGTATGTGACGGGAAAAATGTCGGCTTCATCATCGGAAGAATCCAACTTGATAATTGAGTCGTCCTCGTCACACGTATGCTCAATATCGCTCACTGAATCGTTCTCGTCAACTCCGTTGATTGATTCGGTTTCAGCGGCTTTATGGAATATAGTATCTTGACTAATCTTCGATTCTCCACTACTGCGATTAACGCAACGATACCTCTTCATATCGTCATAGAAGCCGACGAACACCATTCGCTTTCCCAGTTGAACCACATTCGCTTCCATTATCAATGCGGAGTATTTTAATTTTCCTTCCGATTTGATTATTCATGCGCTTTGAATTGCTGCAGTACCCCGATTTACTCTTTAAAATACAGACCTAAATTTTGGACAAGTAATCTTCGACAAACATCAATGTATACTTGGTTCCGCCCAGTAATGGTATTTCCATTAGTCCCAAAATGTCTGAATGTATTAGTCCAACCGCTTACACTGCAAAATTCTTGGATGTTTCACGATTCTTTATGCCGTTGTAAGTATCACACAATACAATCGTCGTCACTGTATATAACTTTATTTAACTTAATAACTAACAATAATCACGTATCGACATGTACACGGTCGGAATTGTGTGTTGCTTGCATCGAATGGCGTCATCGGACTGACTGTTGCTTCTCAACTCCTGCGTTGTTGTCTAATTCTCATTTGAGCGTTGCATCATCTGTGGCGGTGAGTCCATAACATCGAAATCTTGTAGCGGTGAGCTACTGTGTCCCCACACTGTCTTCACTGTCCACGCCAATGACCACGTTGTAACACATCTGCTTCATGCGCTGTAAATTTATATGCCCAAGTCGAAAGTGTCATAGTGCTTTTGCTACAATGTGATGCACCGTCATAAATTAACCGCTAGCCCGTACACGTGTAAGATATTTTACGTCGTTTTCGACGTGCGGTAAATTGGCGGTTGTACTACCGATACCCTTTGCCTTAAGTTTTGCAGAATTGGCTCCCAGAACTTTACCTACGTCGGTTGACTTTATGTTTGATAAATGTCCAGCATGTAGTGTCATGTAAGATGATGCACCTGAGTAGACATACCATTCGTTGTGGTGCATAATGAATATGCGTTTTCAGTTTTTATGCACTTAATAAACCAAGGAATGTGATGCGACTGAGATGAGAGAAGTCATCGGCCTCTGATTGCTTATGCTATTTGTCTTGCTTTCGTCATCATACTTCTTTTTTCTGCAAGCATCTGCCGTCTGATCCATCTTTTCACAGTAAAAGAATTTTTTCCTCTTCTTATCCAAATCTGTTGATTTCGATTTTTGTTTATTGATGAATGCTGCTACTGTCTTTCATCCCTTGTTGGTACATCTGGCAATTTGGAAATTATCGTTACTGATTTTAATCCTGGATTTCCCGCTTCTATGCTCATAATCAATGGAAAATACGATTCCATTCATCTGGTGTGCAAAATTGCTTCCAGCCCTTCATCGGGCAAATCGAAGCCAATACCTTTTAAGTAGTTTGCATTGCCAATAATTTTTTCAACATAATTTTGCATTGACGGTGAGCCCATTACTCTAGTCAAAGTCAAAGTGCAAAAAGAGCCAATTTTGCGCCATAATCCGTTGTCCACATGGAGGTTCTGTACCGTGTTCCAGATTTCCAGAGCCGTGGTACAATTTCAGATGTGCATGTATGTAGAGGTTTTGGCGACAACGATATAATGGCCTTGCACGCACTTAATTTCTTTTTGTCAGTTTCCGCACCAGTTCCAGAAGATTGCACTTATCAAAAGACTTTAGAGCCAATACATTTTTGATCACGAAAAATAACATGTGGCAATTTTGGATTCCCTTTAGTTTTTCGATGTTCAAGCCTTCTCCATCGTATAAAATAATTTCAATAAATTGTTTTACACGATTTAGCAGTTTATGGAATTGACTTGAAGCGGAATATACTAACGTATTGTAATTTGATATTTTATTTTATCACTCGCATAGATTGCAGTTACGCTCTGCTACCATGTAAAGAAGTGAATCGATCGGTTGTTGGATTGAGACTGACTCCAGGAGCAGAGTGTTTGTCAATTTGATCTAAAAGAATAATTTTGAATTATCAGAACGTGTTAGTATAAATGGACGAGTGCATATATGCAGGTATTTAAGAATAAATGGCAATATGATGATATAATACAATATTTTAACAGTTCAGCTCGACCAGATTAAAATTTATTACTTAAACTACAGGTCAATATACTAACTCAAGAAATGATGATATTCATACTTTCAACGCAGCTGATTGAAATTTCAGCTACCCCAAAGTTTAGTTGCTCTTTTCCAAATATGCGTATAACGTAAAGTAACAATTATTCATAACTTGAAGTTACAGTTTACATCCAAACAAATATATTGTCGTGTATTTTATTTATACAGACATGAGCACATTCACCTTTCATTTGAATTATCATAAATTTACACAAGCATATTTTTTGTTCTATTTATTTTGAAGATAGCCATGGGCTCATTATATCCTTGAGTAATATCCTCTCTCTTTCCTCTGAATCTAATACATAAAACTAAATTTCAGTTATAAAAGTACACAAATAAGATACTTAAAAGAGCAATAATTATCATATGTACCATAGAAATGTAGATAAGTAAATAGCGATCATTTCATCTATTGATCATAAATAACGAAAAACTTAAACTTAAAAATTATCAAATGAAATATTTAAATATTTAGTCAAAAAATATTAGTCTTATAAAATAAATCAATTGGGTCCAGATTGTAGTTATTCATTAAAATATATTTAAAAAATCAGTTTTTGGCATTTTTACATCATTCCTAATTAGATAATTAAGAAAACATATTTACAAGCACGCATAATTCAAAATGTTAGTGCACTTTAATAATTCCCACAATACCGCCCTAAATCATATGAATATGTCGCTTAGTATTCAAATGTTTAAATAAAATTTTATCCTTAAATGAAAATTTGAAGCAACAATCAAAGATATTCATACATGGAATAAGTTACGTGTATCGAAATAGTTGAACAGTTTCGATTAATACTCGTAACACAGTTATACAGCATTTCACTATGAAAACAATTGTATGTACTTAAACGATTATGAGAAGCGAATTGCTTCGTATAAGCCCATTTAACATAATAATAAAATTCAAATCAAAATTAAATCGAATTGAATAAATAAAATGAAACGTAGAACTAATGGCAATGCAACAAAACGAAAAAGTCAAAAAGTAAACATTTTTTGTAGAGAATTATTAAATATAAGTCCACCTTCCTGTTTTTTTTTCATTTAGAATTTTAATTGACTTGGTAGGCAGTGGCTGGCATAGTCATATATTTTTTCATCAACTATTCATTATTGTTTCTGTGGTTTTACGCACTTTTCGATAAATTAAATATATTTGACACATCGCTCAAAGCACTTCATTTCCCAATCGCCAAAATCAAGCTTTAATTGCTTCAATTACCGGAATTCGTATTTTTGGAATCCGGACAGGTGGACACATTAGTGAAAATCGATACGAGTATCGACACGTCACAAAACGAAATTCGAATCATTTAATGAATTGATTTATAATAGTAACAGTCCATTCAATAAGTCCGTAGGATGACACATAAATGGCATTCATATAATTTTTTATTAGTACTAACCTTCAAACGATTCGTGTATAAATTTGACAGCAATCGGACTATTGATTCGTGAGTTATAGCATTTTGTACGAAGCAACTTTTATTATTGAAAAAAAATGGAAAAAAATGAATTTCGAGTTTTGATAAAGCATTGCTTTTTAATGAAAAAATACAGTAGAAACCAAACAATGGCTTGATAAACATTATTCGGACTCTGCTCCATCATGACAAATAGTAGAGACGTAGATTGCTGAATTTAACCGTGGTCGTACCAGCACAAATGATGCAAAGCGCAGTGGACGCCCAAATGAGGCTGTTATTCCAGGAAACATTAAAAAAACCACAAATTGATTATGAACGATCGCAAATTGAAGGCGGACGAGCTAGCTGACATTGTAAAAATATCAGATAATAGTGTTTTTACCATTTTACACGAACATTTGGGTATGCGAAAGCTCTGTGCAAAGTGGGTGCCACGCGATCTCACAGTCGACCAAAAACAACAACGCATTGACGCTTCAGAGGAGTGTTTAGCGCTATTAAACCACGAAAAAATCGAATTCTATCGTCGTGCACTTTTGGATCGATTGAAGGCTGAAATCGCAAAGAAACTATCGCATTTGCAAAAGAAAAAAGTGTTGTTTCACCAAGACGATGCGCCGTGTCACAAATCGATGAAAACGACGGCAAGATTGAATGAATTGCGCTTCAACTTGCTTACCCACCCACCGTATTCTCCTGATTTAGCCTGTTTTCCTGTTTTCAGATCTCAAAAGCATGCTAGCTTGAAAGAAATTTAAGTCCAATGATGAATTGCTGAAACTGAGGCCTATTTTGATGAGAAAGAGAAATCGTAGTATAAAAGTGGTGTCGAAAAGTTGAGAAATCGCTATACTCATTGTATCTCCCTCAAAGCAACTAGCATATTGTCGCGTGTTATTGGTTCGCGGCCAATAATTTTAATGTTCCGGGAAAGTGAAAACGCAATGTCTTTTAATTTAAGTTAAAAGAGTTTATTTAATTACAAAAATGCACAATAATCAATTTAACACTTTCACTAATTTTAATTTTCACTATTAAAAGTCTAACACTTGTCCATAAATTTCTTATCGCAATTGGCTTCTAAATCACTTCACTATTACGAAAATCACTTTTCTATTATTCGAACAATATCGCTTCCCACACACTATCGCAGTTCTTATCGCGGTCGAATGAATGATTCCCCCATTCATTCAGCTCGCCTTTATATAGGGTCTCTAATCATTCAATTCAGTTCTTGCACATTGGTGAATAAGCGGGAATATTCCAGCAGCGTAATGAATGGAGCATGCTTGTTGGGTTCCCGTGGTTTCGAGTAAATTCGTTTTGTTGATGTTCTTAATGGTTGTGAAAACAATTGCGACAGTAGCTCGCAGAATTATTTGTACATGTAACACTGCCCCCACCTCAGTTCTTTTCGCTCCCCCGAAAAGATGTGTCGCTATTTGTAGTCAATTCTCCCTGGGTGCAATATGGGGTAAGACGGTCCAGATGCACGATTTTCATTTTGGCTCTCGGCTAACGGTGTTCCTGTATGCGATATACGACGTCGTTGATTCGCTTTGTGACCCGGTATGGGCCCCCCCCAATTATGTTGCAACTTTGGAGACCTACCCTTTTGCCGTTGCGGGTTATATAGCCAGACCAAGTCATCTTGCTGAAAGCCAGTAGAATTTGCCTTTAGATCATACCTGGTCTTCATGCGGTCAGTAGCCGATTCGAGGTGTTTTCGCACTGTCCGATGTATATGCTTCAACCGTTGTCTTAGCTCACTTGCGTACTCCGAGATCGTTTGGGGTTTCTCAGGGGGTGTCCCGAACTTTATATCAGCTGGCAGACGAATAGTCATTCCAAAAATGACTTTGGCTGGGGCTTGACCCGTCGATGCATGTTTGGCAGCTCTGTACGTCATCAAAAATAGTGGGATATGTCGGTCTCAGTCCCTTTGGTTCGCGTCAACAATTTTGGCCAGGTGTTTATTGAGCGTGCCGTTGAAACGTTCAACCATTCCATCGGATTGGGGATGCAGTGATGTTGCCCTCGTTTTCCGTATTCCGAGCAGCTCGCACATTTCGCCAAAAACTAGTGACTCAAAGTTTCGGCCTTGATCTGAATGTTGTTCGTAAGGTTCGCCGTACCTACTGACCCAATTTAACACTAGCTGTTCGGCTACAGTAGTTGCTTCCTGGTTGGGAATGGGGTAGACCTCGGGCCACTTGCTGAAATAATCGGCTACAACCAGCGTGTATCGATTTCCCCGTTCAGATTCAGGAAAGGGTCCTGCGATGTCAACAGCAATCCTTTCAAACAGTACCCCCACGTTATAGGTTTGCATTTGTCCTCTCAGTCGTCGCCTTGGGCCTTTGACGGAAGCGCAAATTGTGCATCTGCGGCACCAGTCCTCTACGTCTTCTCGAGCGTGGAGCCAGTAGAATCTTTCCCGCAATTTCGCTAAGGTCTTGTTAACACCAAGGTGGCCTCCCGAGGATCCTTCATGCATTTCCTTAACCACATCGTGGATTCGGCTTTTGGGTAGTATAGTTTGCATTCTATACGAGCTGCCATCCGCCCTTTCCCATTTCCGCTTGAGTACGCCACCCTCCACCTGAAGGGAGTTCCATTGTGCCCAAAGCTTTTCAGGGTTGCGCCATGCATTGAAACGTCCTTCCACTCAGGTCGCCCAGTTGTCTCCTTCCATACGAGCAATGGTCCGATGTCTTCATCGGCTAACTGGACATTTCGAATCTCCTCCGATGACCAACCTTCATCGAATTCGGCCGTTATCAATCGCAGATCAACGGGCGGTTCCTTTTCCTCAATCCGTCGGCAATGCTTGCAGTTAGCTGGACATGGACGACGAGATAAGGCGTCAGCATTTCCATGAACTCCGCCCTTTCGATGAACAATTTCGTAGTCGTATGACTGCAATCTTTCGATCCATCTCGCAACTTGTCCCTCGGGGTTTTAGAAGCGATGCATGTCTGTTCGAAAAACAAATTTCTGACCATATAGGTACTTGTGGAACTGCTTGGTGGCCTCTATTATAGCCAATAGCTCCTTCCTGGTCACGCAGTAGTTCCTCTCACTTTTTGAGAGAACTCGACTGTAATAAGAGAGAACTCTTTCTTCGCCATTGATCTGCTGGGAGAGTACAGCTCCAATACCGCCATTGCTCGCATCGGTGTCAACTACAAACATTTTTCCGGGTTTCGGATACGCCAGCACGGGTAATTCAGACAGCTTTTCCTTCAGGGTCTCAAAGGCTGTCTAGCTGTTCAATCCAGACATACGGACGATTTTTCTCGGTTAACTGATGGAGACACTTAGCTATTTTGGCAAAGTCTTTGACAAATCTTCGATAGTAGGTTGCCAGACCCAGAAAACTTCGTAGTTGGCACTTGTTGTTTGGTGTTGGCCAGCTTTTCACGGCTTCAATTTTCTCAGGGTCTATTTTGACCCCTTCTGCTGATACAACGTGTCCCAGGTATTTTACTTCAGCTGCAAAAAAGGGTACACTTGTCGGGACTAAGTTTCAAATTCGCCAGTCGCAATCGGGAGAAAACCTTTTCTAAGTTCCACACATGCTCTTCGAACGTTCTTCCAATGACGATGATGTCATCTAGGTACACCAAGCAGGTTTTCCAGGTTAGACCACGTAGCACGTATTCCATCAAGCGTTCGAAAGTGGCTCGAGCATTGCAAAGCCCAAACGGCATCACCACAAATTGCCACAATCCGGTCCCAACTGAAAATGCGGTCTTCTCTCGGTCCTTCTTGTCAATTTCTACCTGCCAGTAGCCACTCTTGAGATCGAGTGAAGAAAACTATTTTGCGTCGGCTAGAGTGTCCATGATGTCATCGATGCGTGGGAGCGGGTAACTATCTTTCTTAGTGACGTCGTTGAGCTGCCTATAGTCGACACAAAAGCGAGTACTACCATCCTTTTTCTTTACTAGAACTACAGGCGCGGCCCATGGACTGACAGAAGGTTCAATAACGCCTTATTTTTCCATGTCCGAGATTAGCGCGCTCACTTCCCCTCGTTTGGCTATAGGGACACGTCTCGGTGCTTGTCGAATCGGCTTGGCTCCCTGTGTATCTATGACGTGAGTTACCAGACTCGTTCGGCCTTGGTCATTCGGGCTTGTTGAGAAGATGTCACTGTACTTGGTGACCAGATCAGAGGCTCGCTTGAATAGCTGCACTGGCAATTTGACCTGCTTCAATATTGCAGACGTGGATTCCCGGGCTTTGTCTGTGTCTTGCCTCCTTTTCCAATGATGGTCGTGAGTAGCTTCCAAAGAGGTGATGGTGGAAACAGGCTGGCAGCTGCCGATGACTTCTCTCGCTTTGATGCTCGTGGTTGAATCTGCGGTGTTAAGGACTCTAACCGGCACATATCCGTTCCTTAAAGATCTTACAAGGCTTCGTCCTACAATCAAACTGCGCAATGCGGACGTCTTCGTTGGCTCTAACAGATAAGATCGGTGGTCTCCAGAATCACCATCAAGCTTGGCCCATACAATGCTTTCGGAAGAATTCGGTACATCAGTGTCAGTACATACCACTACATTCATCTAGGGAATTTGGACGCTGGGGTCCTCCATCAGTACTTCGACATTCTGCCATTTCAATACCCGTTTGCCCAAGTCCAACGTGATTCCATGTGGTCGCAGAAAATCCATTCCAAGAATGCAGTCATCCATAATGTTCGCGACCAGAAAATTATGTCGGAACACAAGGTCTCCCAACTGTATCTGGAGGTTGACCTCTCCATGAACAGGTGTAGTTTCTCCTGTAGCTGTCCGTAGTGAGAAAATTCTGCCCTTGTGAAGTTGTTGCTGTCTAACTAGGTCTGGTCGGATAATCGATCGGGTTGCACCAGTGTCGATTGTTATGGTGCAGTGTTCTCCGTCAACTTAACCCGGAAGGCATAAGTCCGCTTCTCCGCGATGTAGTCTTGACACGGTGATGGTGGTGCTGGGCGCGTCGATCCTTCTAGCCAACCTCTGCTCCACGAAGTTGGCTCTTACATGTTTCCCGACCCCTCTGTTTGAAGGGCTTCCATTCTGGGCTCCTGACTCGGTCTGGATCTCCTCCTAGCTGCACACCCTGGACAATAGCTCGGTTTTCCTCGCTTCTTGCAGTCTCTTTGCAGATGCCCCTTCTCTCCGCAATTCCAGCATCTAGGCGCACCATTTACATGCGGGTCTCGCTCAATTTCCACGCGCTCACACCTGCACTCGTCTGTCACTACCTTCACGAACCCGGGCAGTGGTACGAGTCACATTTTTGCTGCCTCAAAGTTCAGACAGTAAGCCAATGCGTCCCTAACCGTTTGCTTTTGAGCTAAACGCACGGCTTGTTGCAATTCCGGGTCCTTTAGTGCACTGATGAATGCTTCTGTCGCTCCATCATCTCGATGTTCTGGGTCGTAGGCTGGGTAAGCCAAAAGTGCTAGTCGCTCGATGTCTTGGGCTAGCTGCTGTAGGGTTTCACCAGACTTCTGCACCCGATGCCTTAGCTGTGACCGATAAATCTGCTTTAGATGATCGTCTCCATAACGCATGTCGAACGCATTCATTATAGCATTCGGGTTTGAGTGCAATTCCACGGGGATCGTCTGCAAAAGCTCGGCAGCTGGGCCTCTTAGAGCAAGAATCAGTGCAGTTGCTCGTTCCTACTCATTCCAGTGATTTGCCCTTGCGGCAGCTTCAAACTGGGTCTTGTAAATACTCCAGACCGTTTGCCCATCGAATATTGGTGCTTGCACATTTCTGGATGTAGTTTGCGCTGTGGTTATAAGCGGGGCTGGTGAGGTGGTTACTACTGCCTTCGCTAATTCCAATTCTTTTTTCATTTTTTCCATTTCATGGTTCATTCTCTCTTCGACCTGGCTGATCTCATAGTTGATTTTCTCCTCAACCTGGCTGACCTTCTCCTCGACCTGGTAAACCTTTTCCTCGACGCATTTAGTTTGATTGTTCAGGCTACCGAGCTCCACTTTTATTTCGGTTGACTGTTTTTGCGCTTCTCGATTTCGATCGCTTGTTGGTCCAGCTTCACTGATTGTTCATTTAACTTCGCTGATTGTTCATTTAACTTCGCTGATTGTTCATTTAACTTCGCTGATTGTTCATTTAACTTCGCTGATTGTTCATTTAACTTCGCTGATTGTTCATCTAGCTTCGTAGTTAAATTGGATGACTGTTGTCGCTGCTCTTCCTGCATCAGCATTAACATTTGCATCAGCGCATTTTCTGGTTCCTTTGGTTTTGGTGTTTCTGCTTCACCATCTTCTGCGCCTGTTTCTGCATCTGAGGGCTCACCGGAATCCAGATACGCGCCTTCCGATTCAATTGCGTCACGCAAGCGTGCAATCAGTGTGGCCTTTGTACCTTACGTAGCCAGGTTGAATGATTCCCCCCATTCATTCAGCTCGCCTTTATATAGGGTCTCTAATCATTCAACTCAGTTCTCGCACATTGGTGAATTAGCGGGAACATTCCAGCAGCGTAATGAATGGAGCATGCTTGTTGGGTTCTCGTGGTTTCGAGTAAATTCGTTTTGTTGATGTTCTTAATGGTTGTGAAAACAATTGGACAGTAGCTCGCAGAATTATTTGTACATGTAACAATATGTTGAATGATAAAATCGAGTTTTGTCAAAAAATTTTTTTTTCTTACTAATCCTACGGATTTATTGAATGACCTGTTACAACGTTTTATTAGTGTTTCGATCACTGAATACGACTTTAATACAAACCAGTTTGATAATGGCAAGTGTTTTGTGTTTGATTGTAAATAATATGCGAGCGCGTCAAACCCGCATAAAAAAGTAAGGACTGACTGTGCATAGAAACAACTTCTGCTTACTCAGGCCAAAAAGAAAAGCAATGAACGTACATGACGTCACAGTGGGAACTGTCGAAAGCTGTTTGATTGGTCTAAACGAACCGGTCAATAGGTCTAAAGTCCTGGTGCGCATTATAACGTTATGCATCCGTTTTCGGGCCTGTGTGAGGGGCATTGATAGAAGGCATTTGTTTCAAATTTGACATTGAAAATTGTCAATGCTACATTTACTCATGGAGGATGTCATAATGTGTCATTAGCATGGCTTTTGGTAGGTGTATATTAAAGTTGTTTCAGAGATTCTTTGTTAAATGTCCCACAAGAAAGAGTTTCTACATGTCCCTTTTAAATGCCAAATCGACATCTGAATCTTATTTTGAAGGAGACTCGAGCACGTGAATCTGCTTCTGGCTCGAATCTACTTCCAAATCGCCTAATGTGTCTTGACTATAGGTATTAAAAGTCAAACTTAAATAAGCATGTTTTGCTTGCAACAAAACTGTAATGAATGCAATTAACTCAATAGTCATATATATTTGAAGCGCAGTAAAAGCAGTTGAATTCATAAGTTGCATTTTTTTTCGATTTTGCTTCGATAATAGTATACCTATCATTTGAATAAAAAAAAAATGTTCATAAAATTTTGCAAATAGAAAAGCCGCTGCTTATCACTTAGTCTCCTTTTATGCTTTAAAGTTGTTTGAAATTGAGTCAATTTTGAAATATCTGTGCAATCGGCATGAACATTCATCAAATATACTTTAATTAATCTTCATTTAAATGAGAGATTGGTAAGAACATTATTTATTTATTAAAAGCAATGGAACACATAAAACACACACATAAAAGTAATCACCACAGTATACTTGTATTTAATGCCATTATGCATTAAATTATATGATATTTTCTCACCTGCTAAGATAACGCTAAAGAGCCATGACATCTAGTAACAATTGCATACAGTTTGTTTACATAACTAAGTGCAACCAATTTCTCTTGAAATCGTTTGGTCTAAGGAACTTATCTTAGAGTAAGTAAGTGGTCCCTTGTACTCCACAAATTAGACATACGTGCTGTGCCAATTAAGCAATGAGACTGATTCCATGAAAACCGTATATTTAAAAATTATTCTACAACTCTGCCATCCCCTTTAAAGTAGTCCTCTGGGGGCAGCTATACAACGCTTCAACTGGGATGTCCGCACGTACCCTCGTCACGGCCGCCTGGATGTCCGTAACCGACTCAAAATGGGTTCCTTTGACCACCGATTTTGTTCTAGGGAACCAAAACGCCACATGGTGACATGTGGGGCGAATAAGGCAGCTGTTGCAACACGGTGATCCCTTTAGGGGCCAAATACTGGGACACGCTGAGGGCTCTTAAGAAAGGTTCTATGGAACCATCTTCGCGCACAACTATTTCATCCCAAAATCGTCGGTTAAAATTTGTCTGACTGTTTCACGGCTCATACCCAGTTCTGAGGTCAACATTCGAACTGTTAAACCCCGATCTTCATGGATTAGGGCACGCACACGCTGTACATTCGTGTCAATCCGCACCTCGACAGGTCTCACGCTCCGCGCTTCGTCTTCCACGCCCCTCAATTAACACTTTATGCCATCGAAAAACGTGAGCACGACTAAGAGCGCCATCACTTTATGCAATTTTAGCGTACGTTTCCGAAGCTGTTTCGCCCAATCTGGCACAAAATTTCATCGCGACGCTTTGTTCTTGATATCGTTTCTCTATTTTCGTGACGAGCACCACCAACATACGTCTACTCAGCATGACACAGCAGGTGAACTAAATAAGCTAGATCGATGGTAAATATATCAGTAAAGAGGGGAAGGATGCCGGAGAAGGGGAAGAGAATTTCAAGGTCGCAGGTTTACCACAAGCGTGGCAATAACATCAGTCTCATTACTTAATTGTCACATCTCGTGTATTGGTTTAGTAGCCTTTAAATGTTGTTGTTAGGAAATCAAAATAAATTTTGAAGACCACTATGCCAAGCCCAGAGAACTTTGGGCACTTTTCTTCGTTCTTGTATCTTTTTCGAATTTGTCCGGAATCACTTTTTGTACTGCATAAAAGAATGGATGGATTGCTGGTCAGGTTTCCCTCTGAAAATTACGCTAGCTTGCCCAGAACGTACATTCTGACTAGATAACTCCTTAATTAAGCAGCCAGGCTATCGCACAAACAGCTGAATACGCCTACCCTTGAACAGGAAATGTTAGGAAAAATAAATGAAAGTGGGTCTTTATGAGTACAAGCCCAGCAAATACTTTAAAACTCAAAACTTGATCATCTTTGTTAATAATAGTATAAACCATAGAGCAGGCTACAGTCCTGCAGCTATGGAAATGATTTTCCAGTGCTTCAATGCATCTAGCAGAGCTGAAAGCATTTTAGACGTGAGGTGTAATCAGCAGGAAATTCCGTTTGCCTCTGCGCTTTGGACCGCACTCACCTTTTGTCCAATTGCATCGATAGTGGAGCGACTTGCTTTAAAGCTTAACTGTCTGAGAATATGTCCCCAGTAGCATAAATTGCAACACCAAGTCTTCTCCTGATGAATTCGCTGAGCACTTTCCCTGCCATGTCTAGTATATAAAGCAGGCGGTAACTTGGGGATCCCTTTCTTGTTGTTGGTAAGCACAAGCCTCACTACTTTCCAAGTCTCCGAAAGTATCCCTTCATACAAGCAAACGTTAAGCATACTGAGCAGAAATTCAAAGCAAAAATGATAGACTATCTGCAGCATCTCCACTGAAACCTCTTCTGGTCCTGGATAGATAAGACTGCTTTCTTCGTTTTTACCTTATCGAAAAGTGGACATTCGACTGATGTTTCATCATAGATGAATTTTACAATTAAAATTGGATGATGTATAATGGTGTTTTTCGAGCAGTTTACCTAGGCAAATGCTCGATTACTACAGCGTTCTGGAAATGATCACCTGAATGAGTTGGCTCTATAGCTCTGATAGTAATTTAGATGTCCTCCGGTATAACCACTCCCTTGATTTCTCGCAAGATATCTGCGTTGCATCTACCGTTGGTGAGCTTGTGCCGCTTTTTATTCCTGATTTCTTGTGCTGCCTCCGAGGAACGTTTGTATTTTGGTTTTTGGGAGGCCACTTCTTTGGCTACTCTCTTGGCTGACGTAGACAGCGTGCTCTCCTTTACCGAAGCATGATCCTTTGATGCTTCGAAATTGTCTTTCCTCCATTTTTCTCGATCCCTTTGATTGGACTACACGCCGACCTTTTGCACTGAGAAAGTGTTGAAAAAACCACCACTTTGCCAGAGAGCTTGATTTTTTGCTTCACCTCTGCCATCAGTCACCTGCGCCTGTCGTGATCTATTAAGGGTATAAAGTTTTTCAGCTCTAGAACTTCATTTCTGAATGAAATAAGATGAACGAATTCTCTAGAGGGATTATTTCTTTATTTAAATCTCATTCTTCAGTAACTTTGATAGTGATGGTAGAACTAGTTTCTCGTTTCTGTCACTTTCCTCTAGCATGCAATCATCTACCACGGACTGCAAGGGTCACCGCTTTGCTTTCGCAGGAGGCTTCGGCATTTTCATTTTCTTGGAAGAAATTCCAGTTACACAAGGTTATCCAGTATTCTATTTCCTCGGGTACATAAGGGCGGAACTCTGCAAACAATACTAGCCTCCAAAAATACTCCTGCCGACCAGCATTTGTCCTGAAAATTTGGACAACTTTACGTACATAAGAGCGTACCTTCAGCGAAAAGCTAGTAGAAAGAATGAGACTGGCATAGAATAAACATTTCAAATAAAACTTACTTCTCCGTACTTCTCATAATAAGTTCCAGAAATATAAAAGAAGCTTCTAACCCTGACGCATAAATTTTTAAAAGGCTCTGATGTCTGTGAACGCAATTCGCTCGCAAAAATCTACGGCCCAATGAAAGAAGAAACTGAGTTGAAACTTTGTTACAAGAATCTTTTATGATTTGTATAATAACCCATCTGGGTCCATATGAATAATATATATTATTATTCAAAATGTAATGATCAGGCCACGTACAAAGAATGAGAGGAGCATCGGTTAGGAAGTGCCCAGTCAGAAAACCGAGGAAGCGATGGGAGAACTCAATCAAATTTGACTGCAGTGCTATACTAGAGATAGCAAACTGGCACAAGAAGAGCTATGATGATTGGAAGATTGCAGTCCTGGAGGTGATGTCTAGAATTTTTCACCTTCTTTTGGTCGATAGGGAATATAATTGATTGGCTCCACTCTTTCAGCATATGTTCTTGTTGCCAAATGTGCCGGGTGACTTTGTGAATAGCTAGATGAACACTGCTGCCACCATATTTGTTGAGCTCCACTGGAATCTCATCGATGCCCGGTGCTTTATTATTCTTTTGGGCTTTGATTATGGAACATACTTCATCCAGAGTTGGTCGGGTCAATCGAAGCTCTCCGCAAAAATCTATAGACTCCGATGTTCTGGAGCTGTGCGGAGGATTAAGTATGTTCTTGAAATATGATGTCCATCTTTCCTTAATCTTGGTTTCATCAGCGATGATATTGCCCATGTCATCACGACAGAGCGTGGTTTTGGGCTGATAACCACGTTTAAGGCTTTTCACTACTTTGTATGCTTGTCTTGTGTTGTTGCTCCCTAAGCTTACTTCTATAATTCTCAATTGGTCGTCACATTATTTTCTTTTCTTAGTTCTAATTATCTTTTTCGCTACTCTTCTGAGATTTTCATAGTGCACTCTCTTCGTCCTGGTTTTTCCACCTACGTAATCTTTGCATGCCTGATTCTTTTTATCTAACGCATGCTGGCACTATCATCGAACCAATCATTTCTTTTGAGCCAGCCTTGCTGTCCAATCGTCTGTTTTGCTACGGTCTTAATAGCTGCTTTCACTTCCATCCAGAGCTCGTTGCTTGTCGTTAACGATGCGTGTGATAAGATATGAGCCAGCTGATTGTCGAGGGTCTCCGTGAAATTTTTGGCCACAGCCGCCATTTGGAGCCTTTCATTGTCAATTTTTTGTTTGTCCTAAGCAGCGCCAGGGTAATTGAGTGATCTGACATACCAGAAACCAATGCCATAGTCCTTTTCCCGATTGCGAGGTAATTGCCGTGAGTCCAATCATTCCGAGGCCCATCTGCAAGTTTCGAAACATTTACGGGTTTTCCAGGGACGGGGAGTCACCTAGCCTCCATTCCAGCGGCAAGGTTATTCCGTCGATTCCGTTATCAGGCACGGAAGATTTACCTTCACCCTCATATATCCCCACAAAGGAGGTGTACGTAGGATCCTCCGCTCCATTTTTTGACTGTTCTGGCTCGTGAACCAGTCCAAAAAAATTTTAGCCACTCTCGCTTTAACTTTCTAAAACCCAGATATTCTGACATGAACTTAGAATTAAACTTTGTTAACTGGTTTTCTTTTTTTCCAAAACTAAAATTTTGATAAAGCGCTTCAAAATTTTTATATTTTTCTTGAGCCCGTGCTAAACAGTTATACACCGCTCTATGCCAACAGACAGTTAGAAGATGATTTTTGGTTTAATAATAATATCGCTTCAGTCTTAAATGCCAAGGACGCTGCCCACAGGAAATACGACTTGACAGGTTCAGAGATGCACCTTCGTTGTTATGAAGATCTACAAACTGAAGCCAATAATAATTAAAAGTGCTAATATCCATTATGTTGATCACGTGAAGGGCTCCATAAGTTCGAGTGCTACAAGAACTTTCTGGGTGTATATAAATTCCTCTAAAAGTCCTGCGGTATGCCCGCACTTTCTCGTCCATCTTTCCCGCATCATGTATGCAAGGTTTCCGTAGGGCACCAAGCTTCCGCATAACTAGCTTGTAGCCAAAGCACCATGGATCCTTCATTACATTGTCCACTAGATCTTATCAGCAGTGACCTTTGCTGTGGTTAATCAATTTGCGAAGGTATTTCCCGGCCGACTTATATACTGCTACCCGGTTGCATGTCTCATCATGGTTCCAAGAATCCTTGTTCACATTGTCGACTAGATCTTGCCAACAGCGGGCCTTGTGACACTTTCTTCGCTTTTCAGCGATTTCAGTCGACCACCAGTACACTGGGGGCTTGCCGTGCCGTAGTTTTCAATGGGGTATAGAAGCGTTGTAAGCAGTCCTGATGACGCTCATAGTTGAGTTCACCTCGTCTTGAGCTGCTAATTTTTCTGTCCCCTGCGAATCACCCTACAGCGAAGCACTCGCTGTGAACACCTCGACAAACCCCTCAACGTCCATCCTTCCAATGTTCCACTCAATTGTAGAAAGTCGAGAACATGGACGTCGGGAGACAACATCACTGATCTCAAGCAAAATGCACTGATGATCACTGACGGAGTTGTCCACTAATACGCTCCAAATGTGTATCGTCCGTACTAAGGACTCCCCTCACAGCCAATACGGTGTTTAGTACGACGAGCATCGTCCTGGCTGCCATTTCTAGGATTCGTTGAAGTTGAAGTCTCCCGCAACGAGCACGTTGCCGTCTGCGTTCGAGACAGTGCCCTCCAAAACATTCAGCTTGGCTTGAAAAGATGATATCGATTCGTTCGGTGTTAGGTACACACTAAAGAAGGTGATCCCTGAGCACCGAACCCACACGAAACCATCCCCCCCACACCCCATCCACAGCTCTTCGCATGGAAATCACTGTTCCGAACTCAGACGGTGGTAGTAGCAGTTTCGTCAGGATTCCATGATGCCGAATTTTTATCATGGTGTTGCTCACTCAGCAGCATAAAGTCAGCATGCATGTCCCTCGCAAACTGCTCAAGCAGATTTTGAGTGGTTGAATTGCGGTGTCGGCTTAGCTGCAGGATGCGGCTCATCGAAGTTCTGATTTTGCCTTAGCTAGGGCTTCTTGGAAAACCCGGCATTTTTCTGATCACAAGACGTGCCCAAAATCCGGTATTGGATCAGCATCCTTGCAAAGAATACAGTAGGCCTCTTTTGTACACTCTTCTTTTATGTCCCATTTCACCACATTTGTAACATAGGGAACTCTTATCGGGTCCTTTGCATACTTGTGCGGTGTGACCATAACCAAAGCATTTGAAAAATTGAAGAGGCGCTGCCTTTCGCCGCATCCTGCAGACAACCCACCCTATTCTTACTTTGCCCTTATTCTGAAATTGTGCGGCGTCCTTTTCGGTCAAGTCAGTGATGGCTATGCATTGTCCCCCATGGCTTTCTGTTGTCAGCCTCGCTTTAATCCTGCCCACGCACTCCCTTTTTATGACCTATTCTACCTCGGCTAGATCCGTGATCCAGTCAATGTCTCCTATTTTGATCATTACCATCGGTTCGAGCGAGGTTATAGTTGCGCTTTCTTTACTACTTTCTTTACTACTTCGCAAAATGCTTCCCTATTGTCAGCCCCAGCTCCAAATTTGACTAGTATGTGGCCCGACCACGTTAGTCGTACTGCCTTAATGGTAGTGTTGATGTCTTGGGGCCTTACATTTCCCTTGATATCGCGCAGCACCTCCACGTAGGACCGTTTCACGAGCAGTGTCATCTGCCGGAATTTTCTTCGGGGCTTCTTTTTCTCCTGTTTCACATCAGGTCTTTTTTCATGTTGAGCATCCGTGCAAACTTTATTTTCTGACACTTTTCGAAGGAGGTTCTTTGCGACTTTCTTCGTACTTTTTTTCAGCACTATGTGGTACCCCTGATCTGGCATTTCGTGCCCATTAAGTGCCTCTTTCTTTCTTCTGCTATCCCGATCGCCTTCGATTGGAATAGACGCCATTCTTTCACTGATATTTGATGGTGGAGCTATCTGCGCGTGCCCTTTAGACTTAGCCCTCATCGGTTTTTTACCCTTCTGCTCTTTTTCGGCCTTCAGGTCCTCTTCAGCCTTAAGTCAGCTCCTCCGATAATGCCCTATGCGGTCCAGGAGCTCCTCTTGTTCAAGGAACCCAAACTCTGTTATGACATTATTCAAAACACTGGTTCAAGATACACAGAGAGTAAAGCAGACATACTCTAGACATTCACGGGAGCTACAACTTATGAAACAACACACTCATTACAAATTGAATGAAAACTAGGGACTACGAAGGACAGCAAACGTAAGGATGAACGTAGTGGCATATAGAGGATAACATGCCTAGAGTGTGAAAAAAGCATGAGAACCAAATAAAACGACTGGTGACAACTCGATTCCACGAGCATATAAGGGAAATGGAAGTAGCAGCGAGAAAAGGACGAAACCAGATAAAATCATATTGTGGAGACCATGCATCAAATAGAATGAGACAACGTGGAGATCCGCGAAAAAAAATCAACCATTGGAGAAGGTTAGATGCAGCGAAAAATTTTTGGATTTAAAGGATATCTGAAAATTTGAGGCTAAATACGGACCTAGGGAACGCGTACAGTAGATTGATTAGATCAATATGTTGAAGAAATGGATGACTCTTCTAGTTTATGACACCATGAAAAGGATTTGAGTGGTTAAATGTTTTAATGATCTTACCAGGTAGTATTTCAATGATTTTGTTATTAGTTGGTATTTTAAAGTAACCTTTCTAAATTAGTTTGTTATGAGGTAACTTTATATAAACACAAGAGTCTTTGAAAATATGTTTCAGTAACTCGGCGCTAAAGAAGGAAATATCTTGTTTCAAAAATGCGTGTCTGCCCGGTTTTTAAAATATATATTGGCATTTGAAAGGAAAATCAACGTTTTCTTATTTATTTACTCTATTAAGTGCCATTTAGTGTCGTTAATCCTTGTAGCATTAGGAACGACCCGTATAATTTTACTAAAGTGTCTCACGAATAGTAAATATCCATAGGAAACCGAAATCAAAACGCATAGCTTCAACAAATTTGTAAAGGGTGGTCCAACTTAAACGCATGATGTTAATTGTAAATAAAACAAAAATTTTTTAGAGAATTATGCTAATATTTTTTATTATAATAGAAAGATATATGAAAATTACGTGTGAGACAAAATATTGCCCAAATGCTCGCCACGGTTATGGCGGCATACTTCTATCCAATGGTCCATATTTTCTATGACTCTGAGACATAATTGAGGTTCAATGTCATTAATGTGCAGAATTATCTCATCCTTTAGCTCTTAAATTGTTCTTGGCTTATTGACGTACACTTTTTCTTTTAAATATCCTCAGAGAAAGAAGTCCAGCGGTGCAAATCACATGATCGTGGCGGCTAACTAACATCGCCCCAACGTGAGATAACACGGCCATTGAATTCCTTGCGCAAAAGAGCCATTGTTTCGTTGGCTGTGTGCCAAGTAGCACCATCCTGTTGGAATCACATATCGTCCAGGTCTATAACCTCAATTTCTAGCCACAAGAAGTCCGTTGTCATCTCGCAATAGTGAACATCATTCACAGTAACTGCTTGGCCGTACTCATTTTCCAAGAAGTACGGCCCGATGACGCCGCCAAACCATAAACCGCATCAAACAGTCACTCTTTGTGGATGCATTGGCTTTTCAACAATCACTCGTGGGTTCTCATTTGCCCAAATGTGGCAATTCTGTGAAGGTGTTCCTCGTCGCTGGAGATGACTTTCCTTGCAAAGTCACCATTCCCTTCTGTCTGTTCAACCAACCATTCGGTGTATTGCCGACGCTTGAAATGGTCAGTAGGATTCGTCTCTTGAGTCAATTGAACCTTGAAGCGTGTTAATTCAAACCTTTATTCAAAATTCGCATCAGTGATGTTCGTGAGATGTTCAATTGTTGGGCACGACGACGAGTCGAGGTTGACGGCTATTCTGCCACACTATCGCGAACAACAGCAATGTTTTCCGCAGAACGAACTGGGCGAGCATGCACAGGTAATATCACATTTCCTCCAGACCCGGATTGCTGAAATTTGCGCACAATTCTCGCATAAGTGGACACATTTGGTCGATTATGATGACCAAATAAATCACGAAGTGCACGAAATGCATTCTGATTCGAACGCCCATTTTCCTAAAAGGCTTCAACAACCTTAACGCGCTGCTCATTGTGTACCTCTCCACGGTTGAATTTGCCAAACACAAATGTCAAATTAAGTTGGGCGAAAAACTTGGCGTTAAGGTGTGACTCACAAATAATATTAACATTATGGTTCGACCACCCTTTATTTAATATAATTCATAATGTTCTTACCATCTTCTCAGTATCGTTTTCAGTTAATGTATATCATGTTTTTATGATTTATGTCAAAGTTTAAGACTTTCATAATCCTGACCTACAGATGAAAATATTATGAAAATATTCAAAATAGAAATAGTGCCTTTTTTAAATTCTTATGACCTCTGAATATGTAGTTTGCTTTTTCCTTTATTATTTGAATTTTTTTTTTTTTTTTTGTTTTTTTTGTGCTTTCAATTAAATTTACAAAATAAGCTGTAACTATTGGCTTTTTACACCCTTTAAACTCGTATCTTAAAAACTTACTAACAAATAAAATTTCCATATTCCTGACTAATTTTCTTTAACAAATATCTACTTAACGTTGTGCCAAAATAAAACGCGAATTGATTGTAAAGCAATTCAAGTGAGGCCCATTATTCATGAAATCCGAGCCATTTGCAATTGGAATTTATTTTTTGTAGTGGAAATAAAAAATTGATGTATAGAATGAAAGAAAGAAACATGCAATAATGTACATGTGCGTGAATATTCAAATAATTTTTTTGTAAATCAATGAAAAAAAATTAAATGAAAATCGCAAAACATTCTACGTTTGTTCGGAACAATCGGGTAAAAGAGAAAAAATTTTTAGATGTTCTGTGTAACATGATTTGCAAATGTTAGCGTTTTGGGTTGTGAAAATGTTAATTAAAAGATATTGGATTGAACAACTCCCTCCTTCCTACTGCAGATAGGAATGTTTCAAAATGGCAAACTAATATGCATTTTTATCGGCCATACTTTTAATTTTTTCAACGTTTTTTAAATAAATATAATCTAATATCTGAAAATTTGCATTATCATACTCCAAACACCGCCAATAAATTATGCAATTGTATTCTGTGTCTTTTTATCTTTGAAAGCATCTAAATGTTAAATCATTATTATCGCTTTAATCAACAACTGTACACTACGGATGTACATACACTTTAAGCTTTGCAAAAACAAAATGCACTTTCACGTATGACATACTCAATTTCACAGTTATTTCATGTTGTACAGATTAATAAATTTTCAATTGAACTCTCAATGTCCCGTGCACAGTTTCCCATTTTGTAATTAATATTTTCAAAATTTATATGGACTACTAATTTGCATAATATTCAAATGATTCCGTGCTTTTACAAAGTTGCATTAAACATAATTTGCATAACAATCAAATTTTCATTAGAAATCAAATAAAATGCAATAGTAAAATAATAGCACGCTGGAATTCAGTCATCGTAAAATATGAGAAAAGCAAATAAAATAATTCCAATTCATATTAAATAGAAGGTAGATATACACCATATAATAAAACAATTAAATTTACTATAATATACATAGAAATCATTTCGTACATAAACGTTTAAACGATTTTTGCAATTTTCGAATAAGTAGTGTGTATTGAAACATTCAAATACATACATATAATACATTCATAGGAAATTTAACAATAATATTCGAAATATTCAATCAAATTTAATGTTTCGTAATTTTTTGGTTTAATTTTCGAAATGATATAAACAATTTTGATGTTTAGGTCAAAGTGACTGAAATAAAATGTATAAGTGTAGCTATAAACCAATGAAAAAACTTAAAAAATGTCAACGTATTTATTGAAAACGTTCATAAAATTTTGATTCAATGTTAAAAAGTAAATTACTCAATGAATGATGGTGATGATGATAAATAAAGTATTTTTTGAAACTTAATGCAAAATTTTATTTCATGAACCTGAAAGTTATTAATTAATTATTAATTAATTTATTTATTGAATTTTACCACTTACAATATTTGAAAATCTTAATTTAGGTGTTCTGAATTCAATCATTTCAGCCTTAATATATACAGTTTAGCATAGTTATCATGATTTTAAAGTACAATAATACATAACTCCCAAGGAAAAATTAAACAAAAAAAAACCTTCTTTATCTTAAAACTAACTTAACCTATATTAAAATACCTTAACATTACGTCAACTAGCTTGGATTATGCCGACTGGTAAGATAGCACAATAGCTTTCAGTAATTATTATCGCTTGAAAGTGCGAGTATTAATGGATTGGTTGCAGTGCTTGCTCTGGCCAACAACCTTCTAGTTCGTTCCTGTACACATTTTTCAATATTGCTCATTCTGGCAAGTTGATGAAGTTTTTCGCTAGAGAGGTAAAAAGGTTTATTGAGAGCCATTTTCAGGCAACGATTTTGGGCGACCTGAAGTTTTGATTTCAAATATTTAGCACATAAGCTCCAAACGGGTGCTCCATATAGGATAATGGGCATGATTACCATTTTAATTATTATTGTTTTGTTTTTAGCGCTGAGAAATGATTTCCGGTTTAGCATGGGATATAAGGCTAATGTCGCTTTCGAAATTTTGTTACACGTAGTTTCAATGTGATTTTTGTAAGTTAGTTTTTGGTCTAATGTGAGTCCTAAATAGGTAATTTCTTTTGACCAAGGTATTTCTAGGCCTAACAAATTTATGTTCCTTGGGGGCAGTAGGTTTTGCTTTCTTTTCTTGGTAAAGAACATTGCCTGAGTTTTCGAGATGTTAATTTTGAGTTTCCACGGTTTTTGAATTTTGTCTAGTGAATTAGATCATTTACGGAATTTATATAACCGGACCTTCATTTCTATTATTGTGTTAAATTAATCTTACTTATATCGGGACAAATTCAGTGATTATAGTGAGTCCTATATCAGACTTAACTACTACACCTGCTAATAGCAGGAAGCGAAATAGAGGTTCTTCGCCTACAGGAATGCTCCTTAGGGATCATTTCAAAATGGCAAGAAGCTCTGCTGCGGCAGTAACTGAATCATCGAATCGATTCTATCCTCTGGCTGACCTTGACGACAACGATGGGCACGCGAATGAATCTGCTGTGGACAAAAGCAAACCAAAGGTGAGAGTACCGCCTATAACTTTTATTGATTTGCCTCGTAAAACGGTTGAGGCTATAATGGAGGAGCTTAAAATTAGCGCATACTCCATCAAATTGTTGTCGATTGGTAGATGACTATTTCTCTCAAATATAGAGGACTACGAAACTTCCGAAAAACATTTAAACTCGAAAAAAGTTAAGTATTTCACATATCAACGGCCAGATATGCGTCCATTGAAAGTAGTTCTATCAGGGCTCCATGACATGCCCCTGGAAGAGTTAAGAAAAGCTCTAGCAACAGAGCACAACATAACCACGATGGATATAAAAAAGTTCAGCTCAAAAGCGCAACACCGTGGCAGTGTTTATTATCTGCTTTATTTACAACGTGGAATTAAGCTCAATGATCTCCGCAAAATTAAAACAATATTTCACACAATCGTGAAATAGAACTACCACAGCAATAAAAACACGGGTCCGACACAATGTCGAAATTGCCAACGCTATGGCCACGGATATAATCACTGTCATCTACCAACGAAGTGCCCTATATGTAGCGGTGATCACCAATACTAATCATGCCCAGTTTCAGACAAAGAGAGTGATAAAATCAAATGCATAAACTGTGGTGGCTCCCATTACGCCGATTCTTCTACATGCAAGAGCAGGATTGAATATATAGAAATCAAGCAAAAGCTCTCGAAACGAAAACCCATAAGCAAAAAACAACCAATCCACAAATTTAACACTACTGAAAACTTTGATGTGAATTTTCCAAGCTTTCCGAGAGTAGCATCCAATGCAAGCACCACAGAACTCAACGAAAGAGCTTTAATAAATTCTACTACCCCAAACAGCTCCATTTTAAAGCCAGGACAACAACCAAGCTTGTCAAAAACTATAAAGTCAAAGTCAAAAGCGCTTTATTTAATACTAATCGTTATAAATTTTAACAGAATATAAAGCAAATTCCAAACAATAACAATCAAAAACTTAATGGCCCAAATGGCTCTCTAAATTTATACGTTACCATTAACTCATTTCATCAAAAAAAAAAACTAGCAAATTCAATTAATTACGATTATTACATATTTTTAAAATTTAATTGGAAAAAGGAGAAAAAACCAACCAACACTATCCTAAAATTATTTATAATTAAGACACAACAGTGAAACTTTGATCCTACACCTAATATGTTGTAACTTATTTCTAATAAAATACAATTAAAAACTTTATCTTATACTAAAAAAATTTCTGTAACAATGTTCCTAACCTAGGTGTTTAATCTTATCTCTAATGGAATATAGTAAACATTACATATACCTAACCTATACCTAATTTTTAAAAAAAATAAACAACAACACTAAATGTAGCAATAATGAGCTGAAACTCAAACTAAATAACGAAAAACACCAAAACTGAAAAATAAACACGAATAATTTAGACATTGTCATTCAGCCACCAATACCTGGATTGCGCCGTCTCAACTCGATCAGCTTCAACGAATCTAGCAAATGAGTATCTCCATTGAAATCTTTGGTCTCGTGAAGTCAAATTAGGAGGATATTTTATCTTCTTATCGGTGGCCCGTCGATATATGGGATATATGACTGGGACGCCGTCAGAATCAAAAACATATCGATTCATGTCCAAATACACGAATGCTTCTGGAGGAATGAAGCCAGTAGCGAGGCAAGTCGCTATATACCCGTCTGTAGGGTGGAACGGCTGTGAAATCCAAGGGTTTTCACTCACAGTCACAGATCTTGCGATATGATTCCGAAGAAGTTTCAATATGAAGATATCGACCCTCGTCACCTCAGCAGTTTGATAAATTCTTCTATTCGATATATAATGTTTCCAATCCATCTCAGGCTTTCTGTACAAACCAGTACATGCACGAAGACATTTCCTTTCGAAAACTCTTAATTTTTCCATACTACTAGCGCTCTGGTTGTACCAGATCTGACATCCATATGTCAAAACTGGTCTAACCAGTGTCTTGTAACAGATAATTTTGACCTTTTGATCAATGTATCTGGAATGAAAGAGCTTTTGAAGGGCCATGACTACTTTAAGTGCCTTACTGAGCATGATTTTGACATGTTCAGTATAGTACAGATACTGATCGAGATAAACACCGAGGTATCGAACACAGGATTTATGTGGAACCCGTTCTAGACTACTCTCACCAGCCATGATGTGGAAATCTTTCCAATTACGTTTCAGGTCTTGACTGACCCCCTGCAGCGTTCCCCGAAACAAGATTGTTTCACATTTCTGCGCATTGATTTTCATTCGCCAATTGTCAGTGTACAGCTGCACATCATTGAACATTTTTTGGAGATCGCCCTGAACTATTGTAGCTTTTCGGTCTGACGTATAGATGATCAGATCATCAGCAAACGCTACCAATGATCGCGTTGGCGAGACGTTGAAATCAAAGCCGTTCAATAGCTTGCGAATGAAGATTGAGAAGAGCAGAGGTGCAGTAACTGTTCCCTACTGTAGACCATTCAAGACCTTTAACTCACACATTGTTGTCAGATTTTCATCAGTTACAACAAACGATTTCCAGTATAACATATTACACATCATGGCGACAAGGTGCCTGGGGAACTTGTCCTGAAGGAGTTTAAAAATTAGTCCATCTAACCATACCGTATCAAAGGCTTTCTCCATATCAATGAGACATGCTCCAACGCATTGTCTATCATTTAGTTTCCAACAGATGTCTGAGGTTACTTTCGTTATTGCATGTGTGGTCGAATGCCTGGCACCAAAACCAAATTGGCGATTCGGCATCAACTCATTTTCCTCAATGTGGGCGTTTAATGCTCTGTTGAGTATCACTTCAAACACCTTGCTGATGTTAGGCAGCATGCTGATTGGGCGATAACTTTTGGGGCACGAAGATTCTTCTCCTTTCTTCAAGATGTGAAGTACCTTAGCCCTTTTCCACTCATTTGGGAAATATGAATTGCTCAACATGTTATTGAACAATATGCAATAATTCCTAATAGCGACCTCCGACAAATGTTAGAGAACTACATTTGGAATACCATCAGTACCACATGATTTCTTGTTGTTTATCCTGCGAAATATGAGACACAAGTCTTCATAGCTGACAAAATAATCAATAAGATTCGAGCTCGGTATGAGGTCAGATGTTAATGTTTCATTGAAATGAAGAATTGATTGGCCGTTCAGGCTTGATTTGAAGTCGGAAACTTTTGCTTCAACGACTTCTGAAAAAATTTCGTTCCCTCTCTCAGGGTTTGGTAGATGAACCAATTCAAAATGTGTTCCAATCAGGGCAAGTTTATCCAATCCTTCACAAATAATCCTGTTTCCATTTCTATCCGGAGTCGTACTATCAATTTCGATACCAGCCCTATCGAGAAGATTTATCTCATCACTAGCGACTTCAAGATTCGATACCTTCACTCGAGACTTCTTGCGGAATATGCTATTCACTTTCGCAAACACGCCGTCTGGGTCCTGTGGGCTAATACGCAACAATTTTTTCGCCCATTGATTGCTAAACTCACTCCTGAAGTATGACCGGATTAAGTTCCGGACATTCTTCAGATGTAATTTCAACAAAGCCAACGAGGGATGGTTGTAATCCAAAAATCATCGATAAATACTGTTGACGCGTGTGAGAAGAAGGCTTTTCAATCTTTTCAACCTTGCGATGGTTGGTGTTTCATATCCTTCCATATTGTTTCGATGTTTTATCTTGGGAACTACTTTCTCCATCGTTTCCAACGTCAGCTTCTCTAACTTCGACAAATAGACATCTATTTCATCGTTAGTTAGATTCCTGTCATTAGGAACCATTGAGCAAGAGTTGCCACCATCAGAAGGGGGACATTGCTTCTGGTACTCACGATTAAACTTCTTTTGAAACTTTCCCCAGTCTGTTTTTTTGAAATTCAACCGATGATTTTCATGTTGAACTGGAATGAGGAAGAAATCATCCCTGTGATGATTGATTTCCATTACGATTGCGTTATGGTCGCTATCATAAGGAAGCACCTGCAGTTTCCGTTGAGGACTATTAAAGCTGAATTCAAGTCTTGCGTCAGCAATGCAAAGGTCCAAATATGAATTTGTCCTAGGGTATGTTGGGAACTCCGACCCATATAGATTGCACCTGTATTCAATTTGGTTCTCTGTTATCCACGATTTCAGGAATACACCTCTTGGATTATTGGTGGCGTTCAGCCATGATGTATGCTTGGCGTTCAGGTCGCCAGCAAGAATATAATAGCTATGCAGCCTGTTCAATTCGAGTATTTCGAACAAGGAATTGAGCTCCTCCTTGAGCTTGAGAACAGTTCCACCAGTTGCATAGGCAGAGATAACGAAGAGGTTATCCCCACCTGGCAGTGAGATTTTGATAACGGACACTTCAAGAGATTTAAAGCTTTTGAATTCGACTTTTTCAATATTTTGGAAACAATAGGGTCTTCGAACCAATATCCCAGTGCCACCTCCCCCATCACCTGTTACCCTATCGTTTCTTACGAACTCAAAATCCTTGAATCTCATGGAGTGCCATGAACTGAGGTGGGTTTCGGTGAGAAGCACGATGTCAGGCTTTTGTCTGGCAATGAATTCAAGGAGATAATCACGCCGATTTAAAGTAACAATGGAGTTGACGTTGATCGAGATGAGACAAATCCTATCCATGGGATGACAACTTATTTTGAGGCATTGAAAGCCCTAAACACTGAAAAACAATGTTAATTTTCGAATCTTGTTTATTGATTCGCTCCGATAAGGATTTAATTGCTGATAAATTTTAAGGAGCAGCTCATTACTGCCACTTGCATTATTTATTTTATTTACATTGTCTACTGGTCCTCTCGCAGCAAGTGCAAATGACACCCTGGGCTTGACGAAGTTGGTAGGTATCACACTGCGGTGTGCTTGACTTTAATCTTTGCATCTTGATACCGGGGGCATCGTCAATATGATGCTGGATGACCAAAGGCACCGCAGTTCACACAATATAGTTTTTCTTTTGGCTCCGCCTGAGCTAATTTGCACTCGCCGGGAGCATGAATGTCTTTGCATTTAACACACCTATATTTCATGGCGCAATTGGCAGCCGAATGCCCGAATCTTTGACACCTGTAGCACTGGTTGACCTCACTTTTCTGGAGGCGTTCCCACCTCACCACGCGGAAGTTCAAGTACCGTATTTTCTGCAGGGCACTCGAACTACTTTTGCTGGAAATTTGGACTAAGTATTGAGGCAAGTTTTTGTGCTCCACAATCGATCTCCTTGTTGCAAAGTTTTTAACTGAAATAAATTGTATTTCTGGTGCAACTTCTTGGAGCACCTAAAGGAGATCGACTCTGTCCTCACCACAGTCCAGACCCTTCAATAAAAATGTCTGGTTTCTTTCGCTTTTTGGGGTGTACGTGAAATGCGGAACATCTCCAGAATTTATGGCACTTTCTGTTGCCTGGAAATCAACCAGCGACTTAGTCCTTATTGTCAACTTATCGGCATTGACTCTTTTTATCTGAAAATCTTTTAGTTTATTTTCGGCTGCCAAAAGCCGAACCATATCTTTGCCCGTTTGCCCAAACACATTGATTGGTGGGACTTTTTCTTTTTTTTCATTAATGTTAACGGACGGACCAGCAGACGGACCAGCAGACAAACCTTTTGGTTTTTTCTCCCGATTTTAGGTAAATTTCTCGAGAGAAATTTACCTATTTTAGGTAAATTTCTCGAGAGAAATTTACCTATTGCGGAGAGCATCATATATATATATATATATATATATATATACGAGGTGTGTTCAAAAAATATCACGAATTTTGTTTTTTTCCAAAAATTATTTATTTATTCATGAGTATCTATTTTGTCCCCTTCAAAGTAATCCCCATGAGATATTATACACTTATGCCAACGGTTTTTCCAATCTTCGAAGCACTTCAAAAAATCATTTTTTTTAAATCTTGTTCAGCTCCTCCTTCGATGCCGTCTTTATCTCGTCAAGCGTAGCGTAACGTCGTCCTTTCATGGGCCTCTTCAGTTTAGGAAACAAGAAAAAGTCACAGGGGGCCAGATCTGGGGAATACGGTGGCTGCGGCATCATTAGTGTGTTGTTTTTGGCCAAAAAGTCGCGCACAAGCAACGCTGTGTGAGCAGGGGCGTTATCGTGGTGCAAAAGCCAATTTTTGTTCTCCCACAAATCCGGGCGTTTCTGGCGGATTGCTTCGCGCAAATTGCGCATAACTTGCAGGTAATATTCCTTATTGACCGTTCTTCCCTGTGGCAAGAACTCATGATGCACCACGCCCCTGCAATCGAAGAAAACTGTCAGCAAAACGTTCACATTCGACCGAACTTGGCGCGCTTTTTTCGGTCTTGGCTCATGCGGCAGCTTCCATTGAGATGATTGAGCTTTGGTTTCCACGTCATAACCATAAACCCACGATTCGTCACCAGTTATGACCCTCTGGAGCAAATTTGGTTCGTCGCGGACAGAGTTTAACATCTCATTAGCAATGTTCATGCGTTGCTATTTTTGGTCGCAATTGAGCAATTTTGGTACGAATTTCGCGGCGACCCGTCTCGTGCCCAAATCGTTGATAAAAATCGAATGGCACGAGCCAATCGATATGTTTAGGTCCTCAGCAACTTCTCTAACGGTGATTCGACGATTGGCCAATACAATTTTCTCCACTTCATTAATTTTTTCGTCTGTTGTTGAAGTGCTCGGGCGTCCGGCACGCTCTTCGTCGTTCACATCTTCTCGGCCTTCTAAAAACATTTTGTAGCACCGATAAACGTTGCTTCGGTCCAAGGTAGCTTCTCCGTATGCCACAGTCAACATTCGGAATGCATCCGCGTACTTAATTTCGTTTTCCACACAAAATTTGATACACGTTCTTTGATCCATTTTTTTGAATAAGTAAAAATCGAAGACGATTGAAAACACGTGCAAGTAAAGCAGCTATCACCAATCAAGTGAACATTCAAAATGGCCGAGCTTGTCGGCATAAGTGACAGACATGAGTACCAACATAACGCCACAAAAAAATCGAAATTCGAATATACGTAACCCGCGAAAATTCAAAATTCGTGATACTTTTTGAACACACCTCGTATATATATATATATGGGATATAACGAAATTTGTGACCACGATAGAGGTTGCAATTTTGCTTCGATTTTCACCAAATTTTCAGGAAAGGTGTATTGGGTAATTATCTCGGTTAAGTTCGTGAACCAGCTATATCGGCCGGGCAAAAACAAAATGGCGGCCATTTTAGACGAAAAATCGTGATTTCTGTTCTGACCAAAGTATAGCTCCGATTTGGATGAAATTTGGTACAAAGGTTTATTGCTTGATGTGATGAATCTCACAATAAAAAATCCAAAGTCGGTACGGCAGAAACGAAATGGCGGCCGCTCAAAGGTCGAAAAACGTGCAAAATTTTGTTGTTGTAATAGTGGTCAAAGCTTTCAACAGATTTTCATGAAATTTGATAACTTGATAGAAATTATAAGTATCTAAAGAATTACGTGAAAAAATTGAAGGTCAGGTTGCAAAAAACAAAATGGCGGCCAGTTAAAGGGCGAAATTTCAAAGGCTTTTTAAAGTCGTAATTTAAATCCGACATATACGAAATTTGGTTTCAAGATAGACATTATTTAGGCCTACAGTCTTTGATATTTTGGTGATCATGCATTAGCAACTTTCAAAATGGCGGCCGTTTAAATATGCGTTTTTTTCAGGTTTTTGTGGCCCTCTAGCGGTCACATTTTCCAGCGGATTTTGATGAAACTTGAGATTATAGATCTCTGTACTATGTTCTTGTATTATGCAGAAAATTATTAAAATTGAATGAAATATAAAAAAGTCGAAAATTTAAAGCCTAATATTTTTAGCTGCCATTTTCTTTAAAAATTGAATTATTTTGCCCTGTCTAGAGTGAAACTTCTATTTGAACGAGATAGTACATTGATTGATGAGTTCCTAGCATACAAAGATTTAAAATAATCCAAAATAAAATGCATGCATTCAAAATGGCGGCCCCCAAAGGTCAGAAGGCAAGCGCTATTCGCTATTTTAGTGCCAACTGAAATAATGAATATTTTTCATGATAACGTTTTAAATGACTTTACTTGATAGAATTTATAAACCAGACCATTTTTAAGATATTGTAAAATCTTTTTAAAAATCCCCTAAAAAAATTATAAAATCGCGACTTGTCTGTCTGTCCGTCCGTTTGTTCGTGCATCAAAACAAGTTTTCTCGCAAACCACATGAGCTAGAATGAGGAAATTTTCTACGTAGGTCAAAAGTGGTGCCTCTTGAAATTTGCAGTGCAAGAAAATATTTTAAGGTATTTTAAGGGGGGTCTCCCCATACAGGGGGGTGGCATACAATTTTTTTTATTTCTGTAGCAGCCAAGATTCTCAACAGATTCCGTGGAAACTTGAAATCATAAGTTACTAACGCAAGTCAATTTAATTTAATTATGCAAATCGAATGACAAAGGAAAAAGTCGAAAATTTACAGCTTAATATTTTTAGCAGTCGATTTCAATAAAAATTGAAATGACGGCCCTCATAGTTCAGAAAAAAATTGAAAATGTATATATTAATGGCAACGCAAGTGCTGATTAAACTTTCATGGAAATCTTTTGAAATTAACTATTCGAGCTATTTAAGCCTTTGTGTGGTTACCACTGTGAACTGTGTAAGCAGCAAATGCGAGAAGGGCGAAACTGGTATTTATATGTTTACAACAATTTATGATCCGCCGATTTTCAATATGTAATCCATACGTATGCAACTCAATTTAATTAGCAAAATATTTGCGCCCCGATAAAAGGTCTCTAAGATCGAACGTGGCCAGATTTTTTTTATGTTAATAAATACCCATGTGGTACTACGAAAATTGCAGAAAGAAGTTGAGTAGTAGGCAAGCCAAATTTTTTTTCGAAGCTTTATGCTACATACGAGAAATTTACCTTTCCGGCTGGTGCTGCCAACGGGGATTTTTTAATTTTAAGATATTCAATGAAATCATTATCTAATTTTGACGTTTTACCTGTATCGTCTTCAATGTTCATCGTTTCTTCAAGACCAGCTAGCGCTGCATAGTAATTTCTGCTGTCGTTTCTGCGCTGAGGACATCCTCTTGATTAGCTTCTTCCTGTGGCTTTTTAATTTTCTTGTCTTCGGTTTTTGGGTTTGCTTGTCGGCCTTTCTTGTTTTCTTTATCATTGTTGAACGTTAACGTTCCAACAAGTGCTTCTAACGATTTAACTCGAAGCTTGAGTTCTTCATTTTCTTTTTTGATTTTTTCAACTTTCTCTTTTTCTTGGATAAGCTGTTCGATTTCGATAGGATTGTCGGTTTTTCTGCTTTATTCTCGTAACTTCTTTTTAGTTTTTTTTCGCCCGTCATCGTTGGGGATGGGCATGATCCTTCCGATTGATGGCTGAAGCCATCGGGCTCCTCCATCTCGTTGCTTTTGCAGCGAGACTAGAGGGAATGTTCTCAGACCGGGACTTCCCTTGAACGTATTTCCACTTTTGATATTTCTTCAGGAAATGAATTTCAGGTATTCGATAAATGCTCGAATAATTCGACGGTGATGGTTTTCCCAATAAAATCAAAATTTGCTTTTGACTGGCTCGTAAAAAATATTGCAATTGTTTGAAACTGACTTTTGCGAAAAATTAATTAATTTTTAAAATTAATGACGGGAGCGATTAAAAACACGTCTACACGCAACGAGTGCTAGACGTAGAATTCTGTCAAAAACCATAAATAGTGACAAAAGCGATCTGTTCTCACCTGAAATTCTAATACAGATATCGCATGAACTCATTCAAAGTCTTTCAAACTGCAAAACAAAAGCAGACCAATACGATGTTATAGTTAAGCTAGCTCTTAAGTTTGTCTACTCATAATAATCTTAAAATTTTATTCTGGAATGCTCAAAGTATTAGTAATAAGCACATTGAAGCGTTTGATTTCGCCGTAAAAAATGAAATTGATGTATCTGCTATATCTGAAACATGGCTAAGATCGCACAATAAGCTCTCGCATCCGTACTATGCTATTTACAGGAAAGACAGAATAGGAAAGATTGGTGGTGGAGTTGCTTTGGCCATCAAAAAATCTATAAAACACTTTCTAATACCTTTAATTCCAATCTCCTTATATTGAAAACATCGGTATTATGATTGAAGATATTAATATTAAAATCTATTCAATTTACTTTCCTGGAACCAAGTTGACCAATGAAAGATTAGGCGGTTTTGTTAGGGATTTGAAAAGGTTTATTAATAATAACCAAGGCTATCTTCTTTGTGGTGATTTGAATGCGAAGCACCAACAATGGAATTGCTCTCGATCAAATAAGATTGGCAAAGCTCTGTTTGAGATAATATCTGAGAATAATTTATTTTTACACCACCCAAACATGCCAACATTTTATTCGCATAAAGGAATCGGTTCAACATTAGACATCGCCTTAAGTGATAGAAAACTAGTTCCTTCCAACATTACAGTTCTTCAAGCTCTGTCCTCACTACATCTTCCAGTTATGTTTGCCATCAAAACTGATGAATATATAGAGAAACACCCGCGAAACAACTTCTCATTCAAAGAAACTAATTGGGCATTATATAGAAAGCACATTAATGAAAATATTTCCTTAAACCGGCAGACTTCCGAATCAATGTGTACAGCAAACCAAATCAATACACATATCCAATCACTTAATGAAACCATATGGTCAGGTATTGAGCTAAGTACACCCAGGAAAAACTTTCGATACAACACTTTAAAACTTGATGATGAGACGTATAGACTTATCCAAACGAGGAACTTGCTACGTAGGAAATGGCAAAGAAACAGAAATATACAAGCGAAAATTGCTGTCAACAGACTCACAAGTGCAATTCGAGTAAAAATTACCAATCTCCCCAATCAGGTCTGGAATTCGATGCTTGGCAATCTAGATTACAATTCGCGGAAAATATGGAAACTGAACAAAGTCTTCAAAGGCAATCACACTATTTCGGTACCTCCACTTAAAGGAAACAATGACGAAGATGAATTTTCAAATCAAGGCAAAGCCGAGCTTCTTACAGATACTTTTCGCTTTCACCATAATATAACCAACACTATGCGTAGTGAAATCACTGAATTAATGGTAGCAGAAACTGCTAGATCATTACCAATTCCTACATCTGTTCCTAACAATGAAAAGTTTAAACCAGGAGAACTGGCTGAACTGTTTAAGAAACTCAAAAACAACAAGGCTCCGGGCCACGACAATATCCCCAATATAGCGTTAAAAAATTTACCCAGGAAAGCTGTGGTACTTCTCACGTACGTCTTTAACGCCTGTGTTAAAATTTCTTATTTTTCTGCTGTATGGAAGCAGGCAATAATCTTACCTATATGCAAACCAGGTAAAAGCCCACAACTCCCTGTAAATTACAGGCCAATAAGCCTCCTACCAGCAACAGGTAAATTACTTGAGAAACTGATCCTTCAGCGGTTGAACGAGTTTGTAGAAACAACCAATATTTTCCCTAACCACCAGTTTGGTTTTAGACACCAGCACTCTACGGAGCAACAACTACTCCGTGTCACTCAACACATTAGATGCGCCTTAAAAGAAAAAGTTTCCGTCGGGTTAATCTCACTCGACATTGAAAAAGCATTTGATACAGTGTGGCATACTGGTCTTCTCTACAAACTAGCAACACTTGGTTTCCCGCAATATCTAATAAATATTATTTACTCTTTCCTTAATGACCGGAAATATTAAGTAAAAGTTCAAGACTCTTTCTCAAAGCATCGAAACATACCAGCAGGAGTCCCCCAGGGCTCCTGCCTAAGCCCATTACTCTTCAACATTTACATGGCAGATATGGCTACACATGATTCTTGCAAATTAGCTACTTTCGCAGATGATACATGTTTTTATACTACATCCATAGAACCTGAAAGTTGTTTTCATGTCTGACATTCCTTTTGATTTCCAATGTAACAGTACTTCGTATCGTTACAACTTACTAACTACTGTTACGGTTGTAATAAAACCAATTCAGAAAAAAACAATTTTTTCCTTTTTCTTTCTGTTTTCGGCTTGAATAAAATCCCACACCCACGTTTGGTTGTCAAATTCGGAAGTATTGGAAATGAAATCATAATCAAACCCAAGTGGACTCGGTCTTATCATTCCCCCTGCAATCTTTTGAGCATAGTCTCTCTATTTGTTCCATCCTCAAAGGTCGCCGTCAGTGGCACAAGTAAAACAAGTTGGGTAGACAGACCTATGCTCATGTCAGAAGGGTTTTGTACTCTACTTACAAAATGCAGTACCCAGTAATGAATAAAATCAAGAAACATGTGTAATGATTTTCTACCTTCAACTCGAACGCGGAACCGACCTCTCATCGGTTCTAGACGTTAAGTCTGAGTAGTGCCAACGGATGGTACCAACAGGTCAACCAATCCGTGCACCGTAATCCATTCACGCGGTGACTGCTTGTCGGCCAGCTAGTTCGGAGAGGATTTCGGTCGCGGGTCTCCGAATGGATTACGCTCAACTACAATATTTCAGTCACCTGAAATTGCCCGTTTTCTAAACGCGTCAACATTCACTCATCCAGAACGAGAAACCTACATTACGTTAGTTCTGGATGGGATCTATCCACAGATCCCATCCAGAACTAACGTAATGTAGGTTTCTCGTTCTGGATGAGTGAATGTTGACGCGTTTAGAAAACGGGCAATTTCAGGTGACTGAAATATTGTAGTTGAGCGTAATCCATTCGGAGACCCGCGACCGAAATCCTCTCCGAACTAGCTGGCCGACAAGCAGTCACCGCATGAATGGGTTACGGTGCACGGATTGGTTGACCTGTTGGTACCATCCGTTGGCACTACTCAGACTTAACGTCTAGAACCGATGAGAGGTCGGTTCCGCGTCGAGTTGAAAGTAGAAAAGCATTACAAATGGCGCCCAACGTGGGGCCCAAAACATCCTAAGGGGGAAAGAACTTCGCGTCTTCTGACGAGTTGGTCCTTTACGGAGGATGTAAGGTACTTTGGTACTCGAGTCCCACTATCAGGAGCAGTGGAATTGTGTGATACACACTAGAAGTCGCTTCACGTGAGTTGTAGCTTCCGCTCTCCTTTGTTTGATTTTTTTTTTTTTGCGACAGAATCCTTCCGATGTGTTGTCCCAGGTTAACCCCTGTAAGGACCTTCTATTTTCTTGATGGAACTGCCAGTCTGATGGGTTTACCTATCAGCATGGACTCTCAAGAAAATAGAAGGCTACCTTGCCTTTATGTCGCGGAAGGATTCTAACTATTTCTTATGCGTGTTAGACGAGTGGTATCGGTTCAACGTTCGATGGCGTATGCTGGAGTTGCGAAGCCCGGAATGCTTCTACGCGTCGGGAATTTTGACCGCGTACAAAGTCGTTACGGTAGCTCTACCACTTGTCTCGTCGAGTCACTTTAACGTAGTTTAGAGACGGTTTTTTGTAATGTATTTGGGTTTAGGGGATATAAATTTTGTAAATCGACCGAAAGCACCCTTTCTTCGGCAGAATACCACGCACTCTCTTTTCCCGTTGGAGGAGTCGACCACTGAAAAGGAAAGGGTATCAAATAAATCTTTTTTTTTCTTCTCATCCAGTATAAATAGCTCGCCACTATCGGCCACTAAACTAAGATTAAGCTTTTGTATTTATATATTAGGGGTATAGTAATAAGTATTATATTTTATATATTTTAATTTTTCCAGCCATATTAGCACCACATTAAACCCACACGATAATGGCAACGAAGCGGACCCCAGAAAAGCGATGGACACGGTCCAAAACGGTCCAACCCGCGAACTGTGGAATCTGTTTCGAGGACGTAGTGGAGGGCGTACACAGCGTGCGATTGGATTGTGGACATTTATTCCATCGTGCCTGTGTACAACAGCTCCTCCTCACGTCAGAACTGTGTCCCTTATGCCGGCGACCCATAGATCGGTCTGCCCTAGACGTCCCCCTCGGAACGCCCCTACCAACGCGTGGAGCAGTGGCGAAAGGAGCTCCAGAAGCCGAGCCGTCACAACCACTCTTAGACCTGCAAGGAGCAGTAGGCGGTGAAGTTCCGGCTGCAAGTGTCGTGTCCGAGGTGACAACCATGCCTTCCGCCCACTCCATTGACACCCTCGTGGCGTTGATGAGGGATATGTCGGAGAGGATTGGCAACCTGGAGGGAAAGATCCAGAACCTCCCGTTGAGCCAACCACCCAGCCGCGTGAGAACTCCGCTTGGCTGGGAGCCAAATCCCAGTGTGGCGATGCCCCACTCCCGACAATCCGAGCAATGGGTCCCACCCCCAAGGAACTCGGGAATGGATCCCAGAGCTCCCGAATACAGACCGCGACACAGTACCGGACCTCCGTTGGTACCTCCAGCCCCCGAGGCAGTTCAGTACCACAGGTCAATCGAGGATGTGATTCCCCCCGGGAACGCATTGGCACCTTTTCGAGACCCGACGCCTCGTATCATGGAGAGTTGGCGCCTGAACTTTACAGGGTTCAACGATATGATATCGGCGGACCGGTTCCTTTTCCGGATTCAGGCGTTGGTATCCAGCACCCTGGGAGGGGATTCCTCGGCCTTCCTCCGGCATGCACATCTTTTGTTCAGCGGCGACGCTGCCGACTGGTACTGGAGCTTTAAAGAGTCAACGCCACGTCCCACTTGGCACTCTTTCAGTGCAGCCTTCCGCAATCGATTTGAGGATGGCTTCACTGAGAGAGAGCTAAGAGAGCAAATAAAGAAACGGAAACAAGGCGCTCACGAACCGTTCGACCAGTACTACACCAGTATAGTGAGATTGAGCACTCGCCTGCGAAATACCATGCCCGAGGACGAATTAGTAGAAATTATCAGGGAGAACATGCGCTGGGATCTCCAGAACAGCCTGCTACATTTTCCCATCAACACCATACAGGGATTGCGCCTCCATGCGCGAAGACAAGAACACTTGGATGAGCGACGAGGTACCTTCCGCCCACAACCTCGCATAACGGGACCAAATCCCCGAAATCATCACACCGCGGAGTTGATGGCAGCGGACCACCTGCTTGCTGATCCAGTACCAGTACCGAGGAGCGGAGCACCACCGGAGCTTGAGGACCCAGCATTGATTGATCGACCCTCCCTTGAAGCACTTACAAGCCCGACGGTCTGTTGGAACTGCCGACAACCGGGACATCGGTTCTACGCATGTCCAGCGGAGCCGACGCTTTTCTGCTACCGCTGCGGGAAGGCCGACACATACGCACCTGACTGTGCAAATTGCAAAGGGCGAAAAAACTTGCCACCGAGTGCCGCGACCACCCGTCGGCACTCCTAGACCCCGGACGAACCAATCCAGACCCCATCACCAGCTATGACCCAGCTCCCAACATGACTCCAACTCTGCTGACTCGCACCGCTAAACACAGTTCTCCCGAAGTTCCACAACCGACGCCGTCCTTCGCCGAGGCCAATGCGCAGGGAAATGATAGCGAGACGAAGGTTCCTTGGCATGTAAAACCTTTTCATGTCAGGTTGCGGAATTATTTGGCTACTCGACAGCGCATCTTCCATGAGGAATTGGCCACAAATGTCCCCCCGCGAAGCAAGCGAGCCACGCGTCGGATGCGGAGCTTCTGGAGAAAAGTCAGGCAGTCGAGGAAAGTGTTGAAGGACATATACTTAGACGAATTATTGAGGGATGATGTTCGGCCATATGCGTCAGTACACCTCCTGCAAAAACGAGTGTCAGGCTTAGTAGATACGGGAGCCAGTGTGAATTGCATCTCTGCCGAGTTTGCAGGGGAGGTACTGGCAAAGCACGCGGACCAAATCCGTCATTTCACCTCCTGGTTAAGCACGGCGGACGGAACTCGTCACTCTGTAGTGGGAAAAATTATGACGGATGTCACCTTTAAAGGGATAACTAAACCTATGGAATTTTTCATTATACCTCAGTTAACCCAGAATCTTTACCTAGGAGTGGATTTCGTTCGAAAATTTAACTTGGCCCCGGCACTATTTTCCGGTTCGACCCTGGAGTCCGTCACCACCGTTCCTGACCAATCTCAACCCACTAACTTAGTACGGCATACACTGGATGTAACTCAGCAACTGCGTCTCGACTCGGCTATATCGGCTTTTCCCTCGCACGAGAAGGAAGGTCTCGGGCGGACTGCCCTGGTGTTCCACACTATAGATGTGGGGGATGCTAAACCCATAAAACAGAGACATTTCGCCATATCTCCGGCGAAGGAAAAATCGTTATATGCCGAAGTGGATCGAATGCTAGCATTAGGCGTAATCGAAGAATCACAGAGCGCGTGGGCTTCCCCAGTCACCTTAGTGGTCAAGCCGAACAAGGTCCGGTTATGCTTAGATGCCAGACGCTTGAACGCCGTCACAGTCAAGGACGCATATCCTCTACCGTTGATCGAAGGCATTTTGAGTCGATTGCCTAAAGCCCATTTCATCACGAGCTTAGACCTCAAGGACGCCTTCTGGCAAATTCCTTTAGACCCCGGTTCAAAGGAGAAAACAGCCTTCACAGTCCCAGGCCGGCCCTTATATCAATTCGTGACCATGCCATTCGGATTGTGTAATGCCCCCCAAACAATGACGCGCCTTATGGACAAGGTGATACCACCTCATTTGCGGCACCAAGTTTTCGTTTACTTGGACGATCTGTTGCTTATAACAGAGACCTTTGACGAACACATCGACCTGCTTCAGGAGGTGGCTCTACACATCCGGAGGGCAAGATTAACCATCAACATAAGGAAGAGCCAGTTCGTGATGACGGAGGTGAAGTATTTAGGTCACATCATTGGGCATGGGCATATCAAGACCGATCCGGAAAAGACTCAAGCGATTGACGTTTTTCCATTACCCAAGTCCACCAAACAATTACGCCGATTCTTAGGTTTATGCGGATGGTACCAGCGTTTTGTACGTGACTATGCCACCATTACCACTCCTTTGACCGACATGCTGCGTAAGGGACGTAAATTCGTATGGGAAGAGCCCAGCTTGCGAGCCTTTGAAGAGCTAAAGAAGAGTCTGACTACGGCCCCCGTACTGCACAGCCCGGACTTTGACAAACCGTTCTCAATCCATTGTGACGCGAGTCAACATGGGGTGGGAGCAGTCTTAGTCCAGGTTGCACAAGACGGCGAGGAGAGACCTATAGCCTTCATGTCTCACAAGTTGAACCCAGCCCAGCGAAATTACACGGTCTCCGAGCAAGAATGTCTAGCCGCGGTGTTGGCAGTGAAACGCTTCCGAGCCTATGTGGAGGGACACACCTTTGAAATCGTTACGGATCACGCTTCTCTGAAATGGCTAATGAGCCAGACTGATCTCAACGGCAGATTGGCCAGGTGGGCACTGAAACTACAGGCATTTGACTTCACAATTCGCCACCGAAAAGGAAGCCAGCATGTAGTCCCCGACACCCTATCCAGAATGTTCGCCCCTGAAGGAGCCGAGTTGGTCCAAGAGGACGACAGCCCCCAATTGATCGATTTGGACCATCCTGCCTTCAAGTCAGCCAGCTACACCCAACTGATTCACACTATCCAGAATCAACTGTCCCAGCTTCCTGAACTGCGGTTGACGGATGGATTTATTTACAAACGGATGGGACACGCCTCCGGAGATCCCATACAAGAAGAAGAACAGTGGAAGTTGTGGGTGCCCGAAGAATTAACCACTGATCTTATCAGGCGGGCTCATGACCACCCAACAAGTGCGCACGGCGGATACGGTCGTACACTTAGGCGGTTGAAAACCTGTTTCTTTTGGCCTAAGATGGCACAACAGATAAAAGCGTACGTAGCCTCTTGTGAGCTATGCAAGTGCACTAAAGCGCCCAACACCATTCTTCGGCCACCCATGGGTAAGGTTGAGGTCCCCGAACGCGTGTTCCAGCGCTTGTACATTGATCTTATCGGTCCTTACCCTCGATCTGCTTCTGGCCACACGGGAGCTGTCGTGGTCCTGGACCAGCTCTCCAAATTCCCTATCATAGAACCACTACGTAACATGCACACTGGACCAATAACCAGCTTTTTGGAGAACCGAGTCTTTCACATGTTTGGAGTTCCGGAGAAACTTGTCTCCGACAATGGGGTCCAGTTCACCTCCAGCAAGTTCCGAGACCTAATGTCCAAATACGGCATCATCCACCAACGAACTGCCGTCTATTCACCACAAGCCAACGCATCCGAACGACTGAATCGTACGCTCATAGCGGCCATTCGCGCCTATGTCCACCCGAATCAGAGGGACTGGGATCGCAAATTGTCCGCCATCACTAGTGCACTGCGCTCGTCGTACCACGCCACGACCGGCATTTCGCCGTATTTTGCAGTGTTCGGCCAGTATATGATCTGTCATGGGAGCGCTTACCGGCTATTGCGGCAGCTGAAATCGCTAGAGGACCCAATCGTGGTTCTAGAACCGCACGAAAAGCTCCAACTTCTGCGAGATCAACTGCGGGAGAAGATTGAAGAAAGTAGACGGATGGGAGAGGAGCGGTACAACTTGCGATCTCATCCTTCTGGCTTTAAGGCCGGCGACGAAATATATCGTCGAAACTTCCGACAGAGCGATGCCACCCGCCATTACAATGCCAAACTAGACAAGAAATTCGTGAAGTGTCGAGTCATACAAGTCATAAGCCCCACCCGGTACCTCATCGCGGACATGACTGGTAAGACCCTGGGAATTTACCACGCAAAAGACCTTAGACGATGAAGTGCAACTAATTCCCACGAGAAACCTTGGCTTATCCCAAATCTCTGCCTAGACGAAGGCCTCCGAATAACACCTGACTTCCTACTATATAGTCACTGCCGAGTCTTCACGAACAGGGTTGTAGCCTATCCTTCGAAACGGATCTTCGACCCGCCACGTCCCTAACCAAGACCTTTTACCAAGGAGACGGGATCGTAATTACTTCGATTTTGGGGGGGGGAATGTGTAATGTGACGCCTACGCCCAGGAATCGAAGCGATTTCGATCCCGAACCCTTGTAACCTGCCAGATGGATATGTCCTCGAAGTGCCAGCGGACTTCATCTGTTGTGCGGATATCGTTGTGCAGAAAATATTTTTTTTTCTGTCCAAATATTTAGATCCGTGGATATAAATATTCGAAATATAGAATTAATCCAACCCCGGCACATTTCGAGACATAGCCATCTGGAAATGCCCCTCCACCGTGGCCATCGAGAAAACTATGCCACTGGCGACATCTGAAGAAGCACATTTCCGCCATATGAAGTGCCATTCCACGCACATATGTTTTGTCCGAGGTGACAACCGGAAATTTTGACAGCCACATGGAGGCGCTAAACGTCATCGTAAAGTTCTTCGTGATAATATCCAAGGTATTACAAAACCAGCTATACGTCGTTTGGCGCGACGTGGTGGAGTGAAACGTATTCCCTGTTTAATCTGTGAAGAAACGCGTGGTGTGCTTAAAGAGTTTTTGGAAAACGTTATTCGTGAGGCAGTGACATTCACCGGAGCAGAAACATTAGGAAAGAGGTTAGTTTAGTTAATAACTAAATAGAAAGGTTAGCAATATTTTGTCTGGTCTGCAGCGGAAGGCAGTGTGAACTGAATCGAAACCAGCGATACTGAAAATACCGGGGACACTTCTGCTAAAATAACCAAAGAGAAGAATACCAGTCCCGCCGAAGCCGTCGATCCCGCACCTTCTTCCAGTTCCCACGAAAATACGTCCGAATATACAAGCTTGGACAACATTAGCGAATGTTATTGTTAACGGAGTAAAAAACCCGATGAAAATGAAGTGACGTATATTGTTCACCAATCGAACTATAGCGAGGAAGTGTTTTTAGCTGTTTCTGATGCCTATATAAAATAGCGAGATATATTAACTCGAAGGACGAAAACAAAATGGAGTATAAAAATACTAGAAAGTTATGAAGGAGTGAAAGCAGACACAATTCGGATAAATTTCGACACAGTGAAAAAGGACAAGAAAGAACGAATCTTTACGGTTGAAGAAGGATTATGTCAGGAATTAGAGAAATATCTTCGTGGAATTCTTTCCAAGCGACTTCTAAGTGAAATGAATCAAACCGTGTATAAATGTGTAAAATGCTCAACTCAATTTTCTCGTGAGAATACATACAAGAAATCAAGCGTTGACGTTACTTGTCCCGAATGCTCTAGTATTTTCGTTGTTGAACTTCACGAAAAGCTTAGTTCATCGACAAAAGGTTCGCTGCCAAAATACGAGGAACTTCCGGTCATAGCTAGCAATATTTCAACTTTAAATACAGTACCAACTAGTAATTTATCCTCTACAACACAAACAACAGCTACTGCAACCCAATCCAGTGCAACCGGACAACAAAGCGCGGGTGAGAAATATGTAATTGAAGAAAGTGCTTCACATAGCAGTATAGGTTCAGCTGGATCGTTAAACGAATCATCATCGTGTTTAAAAATTACTCAATCAGAAAAATCGTTTGATTCAAATCAAAGTGTCGCGGGTAGTTCGACACCTGATCGTGATATTGATTTCAATTTCAGTAAAAACGGTGAAAGTGATATCGAAATTTTAAGTAATCCCAGTCAAAGTAGCATTGAAGTTCTGGAGCATGCTTATCAAAGCCGAAAAACATCCGAAGAACGTCGTATCTCCAGAGTACCGTCCCTTGATACCATAGAGGATAGTAGTTACAACAATGCTCCTTGCATAACATCAGTTGCCATTAAGAATACTGCACCAGAAATCCATGTGGAGATAACAAAAGCTCCAGAGGTGCAGCAGGCGTTAGAAAGTAGTAATGCAGTAACACCAGGTGGTGAAACGAAAACTTCTTTAGGGCATATCAGTTTAACCGAAAGCAGTTCGTCGGGTTCTGTTACGGATAGCATTTGTACAGCTTACGAACAGGAGGATAAGTGCGGAACAGCTATTAATTCACCAGAACGTAAATCATCACAAATTCAAAATACAAATGGAAAGGAAATAAGAAGAGAAGATTCAATCATATCGTCTATGTTTGGCGGCTTATTCCAATCAACGAATATTTTAATGTCACGGTCACAAAAACCACCCGAAGATATTATTTGTGATAAATTAAATTCTCCTATACCGATTTTAGTGATGCCGATCTACGAAGACAGGTTGTTTACCTTCAGGTATTTGCACGTCGTTTATTTTATTTTTTATTATTTTATTCAGAAATAAGTTGCTGAATGAACAATTAATTTAAACCAAAACTCTGATATAAAAAAAAAAAAATTTCATACAAGAAGAATACTTTACCATTCGTGGTATCAAACAAAATGTATAACGGATTCCCCTATTCATACTAAAAAAAAAAAAAACTATAAAAAGATTGGTATATTCAAATGTAAATTGTAAATGTAAATTGTGATCCTCACTTTTCTATTTCGCATAAAGACAGAAGTGGCAAAATAGAGCCTTCATCTTCAAAATTGTTCTAATTTTAATTACAAGTATGTAAGGTTAAAAATCAAACGTAAAGGCTAGCGAAATACCTATAATTTATTTGTGGGAAACTATAAAAGTAGAAATTAATCATGATACACCCATGTGAAGTGTTATTGTTATTGCCTGTTTACACGCGTAATTATACATCACGCTTTGTTTAAATTTGGCAGATGCCGTGTAAAGTTCACATGAAATTGCGTGATTTGGGATAGAAAGTTATCAATTGATTGATAAAAATTAAAAAAATATAATTGCAATTATAAAGATAAAAATATGAAGTAATATTTTCCTGAATTTAAGGATAGTTTTATTGAGTTATATGAACTAATATGATAATATTAGATGTATATACGAAAACTGGCATATTTTCGGTATTTAAGGTAATAAAAATAACATGAATTGCTAAGTTAACCCACGACTTTCCTTTTCAGTGACTCTTCTTTTTCAGTGGGAAGAGAGAGTGCAGGGTAGGTATGCCGTCGCGAGCGTAGGGTTTCGCCAAATCCGCTGAGGTCGGTTTCGCGTCGCGCGCGGTACGCGGTACCTTTGTAGTTTTGACATTTTATTAGAGTAGTCTTCGTCGTGTTAATTTAGAGTAGCATACTTTTCGGTACCGCGTCGAAACTTCGGGAACGCGAAATAAAAATTAGATTTTGTATTCTTGTCTGGTTATAAGAAGAAATACGGAGCAACGTAAAGTAGGTTTCTTCTTCGTATGGTTTTGTTTTGCAACGCGTTTGGAAAACGGGCATGTTCAGGTGGCTGAAAAATATTGTAATTGAGCGTAACCCATTCGGAGACCCGCGACCGAAATCCTCTCCGAACTAGCTGGCCGACAAGCAGCCACCGCGTGAATGGGTTACGGCGCACGGATTGGTTGACCGGTTGGTACCATCCGTTGGCACTACTCAGACTTAACGTCTAGAACCGATGAGAGGTCGGTTCCGCGTTCGAGCTGAAGGAAGAAAATCATTACACATGTCATGTTCGAGAATCATACTATTATTAACAAAGTTGAAAGAAATTTGACTTCTGAGGTATTTGTTATAGTTATACCCATAAATATCTCTCTTGATAATTTTTTCAGATTTTTTAGATCACGGGTGTCCATTCGCGAGGGAGGAAACACATTTTCCATGTATTTACCCCCCCCCCCCCCCCTGTGCCCCCACTGAAGCAAAAACTGTCAGTTTAAGAACTGTTTTGAAAAGCTCTCATAGAGAACTTTCAGTTGATACTCATATCGGCTACCTTTCATGAAATTTTTTTTCAGCGGCCATCATCATCGATTCATGGCCTGTTTTTTCGAATCTTAGAATGGTCACAAAGCCCTTTTGCTAGGAGCTCTCTCCTGCCTCTTCGACTTGTTTCAATTGTATGTACTCATCTTCATGATACCTATCATTCCTGAAATTTTCATGCAAATCCTAGCACAGCTGTAGTGTCTAAGTTGGTAAAAAGCGCATATGGCTCCATAGCCATATGTTTCCATAGTAATACAGGGCATATTGTTCCATAGTAATATAGGAAAATTCAAATCGCTATAACTTCATTAAATACTATTCGATCTTTATGAAACTTTCAGAAAAGATCAATCTTATAAACACACATCTGTTCGCTAAACTTTATTGAATTTAAGGGTACCGTTTAGATTTAATTCAAGAAAACATAAAATCGATAAATCATACTATTGTCGCGTGTTATTGGTTCGCGGCCAATAATTTTAATGTTCCGGGAAAGTGAAAACGCAATGTCTTTTAATTTAAGTTAAAAGTGTGTTCACTAATTTTAATTGTCACTATTAAAAAAAATCTAACACTTGTCCATAAATTTATTATCGCAATTGTCTTCTAAATCACTTCACTATTACGAAAATCACTTTTCTACTACTCGAATAATAGCGCTTCCCACACACAATCGCAGTTCTTATCGCGGTCGAATGAATGATGCCCCCCATTCATTCAGCTCGCCTTTATATAGGGTCTCTACCTATTCACCCATTTCTCGCACATTGGCGAATGTTCTACCGAGAGGTACCTGGTAGGTTCGAGCAAGTTCATGAATGGAGTGACGTCACTTGCAGATGTTGATCATGCTTGTTGGATTCTCGTGGGTTCGAGTAAATTCATTCGTTGACGTTCTTAATGATGATGAAAACAATTGCGACAGTAGCTCGCAGAATTATTTGTACATGTAATTATTTGTACATGTAACACTATTACTAACAAAGTTGAGTGAATTTCGACTTCTCATGTATTTGTTGTTGTTGTACCCATTAAGGCCTACATTCAAGATTTTTTTCAGATGTTTCGGATGGAAGGTGTCCAATCGCGAGGGGGGTACGCGAAAAGTTCGTACATTTCCCCTTCCCCTGCCCCCCTCGGTACTCATGAGGAAATTTTAAGACTTGTTTTGAAAAGATCTCATTGAAACCTTTCCAATGACACCCTACTCGACTACCAATGGTGAAAAAAATTTTTTGAGGGGTCACCTCCCTATATGGGGAGACCCCCCTTAAACCCCTTTGAAAAATTTTTCCACCCTTGAACTTTCAAGAAGTCACCACTTTTGACCTTTCCACAAAGTTTCATGGCTGTAGCCTCTAGTCTCGGAGAAAAAGTGCTGTGACATACAGACGGACGGACGGACTGACGGATACAGGTCGTGATTGCAATAAGGTTTTGTATTTTAGTACAAAACCCTAAAAAATGTTTGTTCTCTCGGCGGAGTGGCTACTGAAAAGTCTTTGAATAAACTGAAGACATTCAAATCCCTCACAACCGTAGGTGATCTTTCATCTAATTTCTGACGAACAATACAATACTCCAAGTGCGATCAATTGCAGGCATCGTGTGATATGAGGGGTAAGAAATACCTTGAAGACTCTTAGCAAGCATGATGTTACAATTTTACATTGACAAAATATAATAATCTTTATTTTACTTCGAGCTAAACATAACTATGGCAAAATGCGTCTGCACGTCAAGATGTTCGAATAGAGATAGCAAGATTGTAGATTGTGTCTAACTAATTGCCTATGATGCCGCCAGGCGGTGAGAGTAGAAAATGATGAAGAGTATGCTCCAACCTGGAATTGCGTCGAGACAGTTCTCCCTCCGATCCGAAGTGTCAATCAGATGACACTGCTCATTCGCATATCACAACGCACTCGCTTCTTACGCGGCGGGTAAGTCCTCGTTCCCGTGGGTGGGGGTTCTCAAGTATCAGCCACTGTTTAAATGACAAGAGGAGTACGCTAGAGAAAGAATGCTGTAGCACCGGTGGGCTCGCATGATCTACTTCAGCAGGAGTTACACTAGGCTCTTGGTGTACCAGAGATATCCGGCAGGCCAGTGGCCTGATGCAAATCCCGCCCCAACTCTTTGAAGGCCGGCTTAAGTCGTTCCGTCGGCAAATCGACCAGGCGCCCATTTATATTGATTTTGTACCGCACTTCCAACACCCACGGAGAACACGATATGGTCTTGAGCAAGGTGGCGACAGGGGTTTACGAACTACATCCACGCACAGGAAAACATGAGTGCAGCTACTGAGCCTCTTGTTAGCGAAGATCGTTCGATCATTTCGGTGGTTCGTCATCACTGGCAGGACTTCCGACACATGCTCTTGCAGATTGACCAGAAAATCATGCTCTGCACACGATGCATTAACACCCTTTTTGGAGACAGTGGGGAGAATATCCAGACAGGAAGGACTGCCACCGTGACACATAATTGTGGCCTTTAACGTACGGTGCCAGCACTCGATGATTCCGTTGGATGCAGGATGATTACGCGACGTTCTAATTCTGGCACTTCCGGCGAAAGTGGAAAGGGACTTGAGTAGCGACGATTTGAACTGTTTTGAAGAGGTGAGGTGAAACAGGCGATCCAGTTATTAAACAACGCTCTCGCCTCGGTTTTTGCTATCTGATCAGTGACGGCGTGATCGGCTCTACGATGTCCAAATGAATGTATTGGTAACAACCGTCGAGCACCAGAAAGGACTGCTTTGGACTCCTTTGATGACGAGCAACCTTCAAGTTCTGGCATGGTACACACAAACTAGTCAAAATACGGATGTTTCTCTTCCTTTTCTGCGATGACCTTGTTGGTAGACAGAGCACTGAGATACCCCAGTCGGTGAAAAATTTCGAAAGCTTTCTTGCGCAAAGAAATCGTTACGAAAGGTCTCGGCTGGCCTAGATGCGAGCCGCAGGAACGATGGATAAGTTTTACCAAGGTATTGTTGCTTCAAAGCAGATGTCAGAGTTCCATGTCGTTGATACCAGTTGGCATCTTGATCGTACTTACATGAGAGAATGCATCTGTGACGACGGAAGTCTGGTGTGGATTAGGATACGTAATTAATACGCCGGAGTTGGTGTGGCAAGGCTTTACTTGCCGGTTGAGCGAACACGTACGTGCGTGGTTTTGATCCATCAGGGCGAAAATCGCAGAGCCTTCTAGGTGATGCCGGAAATGATGAACGCCATAATATATAGAGAGCGATTCACAGTCATATATGCTATACTCAAACTCGGGCGTAGAAAGATTTCTTTGAAAAAACGCCAACGGGAACCAGCGGCCATTTTGTTCTTGCCAACACGGCACCTACGGCTACATTGGATGCGTCAGGAGTCAGCCTGAGGGGTTCATTGGCCTGAAAATATACGAGTAGTATGGATTCCGCCAAGCTGTTTGTACACTTCACGAGTACCTCCTCCGTTTCCGGGGTCGAGTCAATTATCGTCCTGTCTCCTTTCCTGTTTCCTTTGCATAACATGTTGAGGTGGGCTTGAAGCATAGCTGTGTCGTGGACAAACCGCCTTCAGCGTTCCCAAGGACTGCTAGAGATCCTTTACTGTGACGGGCCTCTTAGGTACCCTTTATCGCTCACACCAAACATGCACTTAGATACATTAATGGCAACCTGCAGCGAAAGAGGTAGATATATGTCCGTGAAGGACTGCAGCGATGGTCTGCTGCCTGGGTAAAAGAGGATGGTAAGATCCGCCGAGATTGGCCATATCTGGGGATGAGTGAATGCGCTGGCAGGCTAGCATTATGGTGTCGTGGGTCTTTCCCCCCAGCACAAAAAGGTTCTATCATTATCGACCGGAGTCGAAAAAGGAGGTTACCTGCTAAGGGCTATCCAATTGCTGGTTCAGAGGACAAATAGGGCCTTGAGAAAACGAACGGACTCAGATGGACTTCGTCGTTACTGATTATACTAATGGCCCATACATAAGATTGGGACATCCAGGTGGAAGTGGTGCCCCCTCGCACCCTCCCAACCGGATCTATATCCAAATGTAGATGTGGCCATATATTTCCTATTTGAGTGTGAAACTCATACAAACATAATTTGCATGCATTTTTCCATCAAATGAGAAATATAAACGTAGCCAGTTTATTTTATAGTATTATGTGATAGAATCACATAACACCATACCATAAAAGGGCACGCGAGCGGGAAACCACTCTACCCGGCAAGAGCACCTGAAACGCCATAAAGGGGGAGAGCGCGCCCGACGGCTAGCTCATTTTAGTGGAGTTGCCTGCCATCGTTGCGGAACCCATACCCGGTCAGGTTTCCACCGAAAGGAAAAGACCGAGGTTCAGCTTAACAATTCAACATCGCTAGACAAGATATAGCGATGCAAATATACAACCAGAATTTGTTTGCTCATTAACACCGAGTAAAAAACAACATAACTCAATAATGAAAATTGATTGTGCAAATTAATCTCTATCGCATTTAAGTATTATCAAATAACTCAAGCTATAATAAAATATTTTGTTATTAACCTATTGAAAAATTTTATAAATATCAGTTACCAATATTTCATATATTTAGATTAAAGCAATTTAATCAAGTAACCATATTTTCCGAAAATTTGTAAGAAAACTTTATATAAAAAAATTTTAATTAATAGGCAAATAAAAGGGAATTAACTCACATCTTCACCGGGCACCCACTGGTGATGTGAGCGTTGCCTGAAATCTTTACAATTAACGACAACGGTGCGGTAAATTTCAAATGACACTCTTGCACTGAACATAAGCCAACTAGTATGGGTCAACTATATCCGCAAGTGGTTTCGTTATAGCTACTTTTCGAATAAAATTCGTCTGGTTAAAACTTTTTCCTTTATCTCCTTTAGCCAATGGTCCCTTAGGGTTTGTATATCGTCGATGTTTAAATTGTCCAATTTTCCTTTTCTTTTTTTCACATGCAAAGCGACTGTCACCCAACTTTCTTGGAGCGTCTGTGCCCTTTTTATGAACGAAATCACACCTGGTCGTCGAAAAGTGTTCTATTTAGTAAGATTAAACAGTTCTTTACATTCGATGGTATCGTCCGTTCTTGTTGCCTCCTCGTTCGTTCCGTCTAACGCGTAATCTACGAAAGTTGCTGGCTCAGGTGAAAGTGAAAAGAAACCAGCAGAAATCGTTGGGCTCGCGCTCAATGTACACTCGACGTCAGACCGGAAAACAAAAAAAGCACGATGGCATTTTATTTTCATACACCTCAAACTGATTATTTAAATGAAATTTTCAAGATCAATTACGAGCAAAGTTTTACTATCTGGAAACATCATCCCATTTCTTTTTTTCGCCACTTATCTCTTGTGAATACCCCGTATCCAACATTGGTTCGTAAAATAAACAATATCCCGTTGATTCAGATATTATGATATGACTTTCTCAATCCCACCCGGCATTTCCACGTCCTCGACTTTTCCTACTTAAAGCAACGTAGGCAAAATATCGCGACGCTGGCAAATCCTACTAGACTTGAGCCCATCAGATAACCAAGAAGCTTGAACTTTGGAATGTCGTTGCGGTTGTTTCCGTATTTCCGTTCTTCTTTGGGGACCCGATTATTTCTGGTAGCTAAAGACTAACTTTTTCACAGACGATTTAAAGGAGGGAGAAATCTTTGCACACCCAAGCAAAAACACTTCCACCACACATGTCGATGAGCGTTTTCATAGCCATTCACTCCTCTCAGATCTTTCCACTTCACTTCATCGCGTCCAATCAGCCATTTACGGAAATTAGTGGTCAAGGGTGAAACTTCGCATTACCCGAGGATCGAGACACAATTGCTAGCCTTTCTAACAGCACACATCTCCCGTTGAGTCATTATACTCACATTGTGATTTAGCCAACATATCTAACGATTGAAAATTACACTTCGCGATCTTAATATATTGAAAATATATTTTGCTTTGTATTCGGAACAGATAGACACGATACGATATGCCAGCAAGCCCAATGAAATCACCGAAGCTTCACTTTTGCGGGCTAGCTAGCTGGTAGGTAAACTCCCCGCTGTGCTTGCGGTTTAGCGATCTCAAGCTGACTCCACGATCCATCCAAACCTTTTATAATTTCCCTGTGTCGCAACTGTAAATCGAATCCAGCTACTCGCTCAGCCGAGATTGCATTCGGCAATGCAAAACAAGGATGGGATACACTAAATCTGCGCTCTCATGTCCGAAATTTTAATTTGTAGATTTGAATTTTTAAAAATTAATAGAGGTAAAGAAAAATGAAAAAGATTTTAAATAATAATTAAAAGCTAAATACCATCATGAATATAATTGAAAGAAAACGTTTAAATTGAATATAAAAGAAAATGATGTGAAATTTACATTTGATAACAATAATTAAAAAATATTTTATAATTTATAACTATGAATGGAAGTAATGGATTTTTTTTCCAAATCTGCAATTAAAACTTCAGATAAGTGTTAGGAAGGTTTTCGAGCAGTTTGCTTGTGTGACTGCTCGATTACTACAAACCCCGAAGCTTGATAGACGCTGAAGCACCATTCGCAGAGGCTATAAATGCTCCTTCTCCAGTTTCGACGCAATCAGTACATCGTAGCATACGCAGAAATCAAGCTCCCGGAGCACTTCGTCCATGAAGCACTGAAAAGTCTGCGCCACGTTACGAAGAGCAAACGTAGCCACAGTAAATTCAACCAGTCCAAATGGAGTCGTGACCCCCGTTTTCCTGACTTCCTCCTCCACTATTGGGATCTGGTGGAACGCGCGCACTTAATCAATTATCGAGAGCATACACATACCGCTCAAGTTCTTCGTCACGTCTATGCTGTGTCGATTATATATTATTATTATATTATTCGGAATATATTATCCGAAATCGCAGTCGCAGGACACTTGCCTGAGGCTCTTCGACGGCTGATAAAAGCCTCGAGCCGAAACTGGAACTCTTCCTGTGCTATGCATAGCTTGCTATAGTCCAGTAAACGTGGACTGTCGGCCACCAGGGCACCGTACTCGTTATAAAATGCTTAGCATGATGCATCGGAGGGTGTGTTGAGACTACAGGATTGGTAAGGTCCAGAAATCCCTTGAGCAACGATGAGTACAGTGAACTTCCAATGACGGTTGAAATGAACACCTGCGGATGCGGCCTGACCTTCCCTGGTCTATTTGCCCGACTCGTAGAGTCCGAGAGCCTGCGGTTCCTCATTTTGACGAGTGGACCAAAACGTCCGAGGAAATCGGTGCCTAGAATGGGGTGTGACATATTAGTGGCACAAAAATGCTAGCGGAACACACGTAGCAGGCCAAGTGAAACCGCAAGAACTTTTTCACCGAATGTATTAATTATGGTTCCATTTGCCATGCACAACTTGTATGGGGACACATCTAAGACTGGATAAAGGTGAGAAACTGGAGTAACAGAGATATCTGCTCCTGTGTCGATGAGGAATTTGAACTTCGATATTGGGTGAAAAATTTCGAGGTGACTTCCCGAAGAAGCATCAGCTATCACTTCCTGGGCTAGCGGCTCGATGCATTTCCCGATTCCCTGTAAATAAAAGTGCGTGAGGGCTGACACTGGTTTGCAGTGGCACCAAAATGGCGATGAAAATAAAATATCTGTGTATAATTTTTACGCGGAGTCGGCTGCTGAAACAAGGGCAACCAAAAGAGCTGCCTTGCTGAGACGATGCTTGGATGCAGCTAACCTCTGTTCTTAGTTTGTCAATGCTTCTTACGATCAACCTCACGGTCAATTGCCGGGTGTGTGGTTGGGTCGTTCTGCATGCACGATACCAAGTCTGGTGCGCCAATACTGGCTATACGTTCTACGGTGGTCGCCAATCATTCCAAGTTGCCACGTTCGTTGATGGCGAGAATAGTACAGGGTGCGGCAGCATAACTTCCTTTTTTCAAAATTCAACAAAACAAATTTTCAATTTTTCAACGGTAAATGCACGCTCCGCACTGTTCCAACGCATGATAGCGACTAACCAAGGGATGAGCAAAACTTTAAAATCACCTCTCTTGAATGAGACTACTAGCGCCGCGCTATAACAGTTAGCACTTTAAGGGCGGGCATTTCAAAAAAGGAAGTTATGCTGCCGCACCCTGTACGAATACAAGGGATAGGTGCTGAAGCTATAATGACTTGATCAAGTTATTCGGTATGCATTTTCCCCAGTGGAGCACTGCAGACGGCGCAAAAATTTGGACGGGCGTAAATCCTCCATCCCGAGACGCCAAACACAGCTAGTAAATCAATTACCACCCAGCTCCTGCATACCAATTAGCACGGTACTTGGTAACGATAATGGCTGATGTCATGAACTTTAGCGACACATACACATTAAAGAACAGCCATGATCTAGCGAACTCTACCACCTCTTTAATATTGACTGACATTTGTCGACTTTTATCACTAGACACCACCAACCTCTATACGTCTATACCCATCGATGAAACACTGACTGTGCTAAAAGAAAAACTTTCATTCAACAACATCCAACGATTCACAGATCAAGTACTCGATTTTATAAGGACCACAACCAAGCAGAACTATTATAGATTCAATAACAACTCATACACTGCCAAGAACGGTCTGAGTATGGGACATCCAATGTCCTCAATAATGCCAGAAATATTCTTACAATCTTTGGAAGAAGTCTTTGTATCCGAAATTGTAAAAAGATTCAATGTAATATTTTACAGACGATATTTTACTGATAGTTTCAGCGTTATTGACTCTCAAGAATATAAACAAGACGAACTACTTATCCATATGAATGAGAAGCACCCAAATATAAATTTTACTACAGAAAAAGAAAAAACTGACAACTCAACTATATGGACCTAACAAATACCATTAGACTACAAAATATACAGATAGTCCGCATGGTGTAGTGGTTAGAGCACTAAGCCTGTAAGCCGAAGGTCTCTGGTTCTAGTTTCGTTGGCGTCAACGAGATTCAGTTCGAGTGATTCTTCGGACGGACTATAAGCCTGTTCAGTTATGATACGTGTTGGTTTAAAACCAGAACGTACCACAGCTGGGTGGACAGACATACGGCCAAAGCATGATAATGATCAAATTACCTTTCGGAGTGCCGATACATTCGATCGTGACAATGAGATACTCTAACTATCTCTAAGCGAAGGCCTGATAGGAGCTGTAGTACTACCATGACAAAATATACAGAAAACCAACCACAACTGATCATACCATACACGTAACATCTAACCACCCCGCACAACATAAAACTAGCAGCGTACAGATCAATGGTGCAGAGACTCCACTCCATTTCCATGACTCTTACTAACTAAGAAAGACTTCATTTATACGATGTGTAATGAATCATGCGACGCCGCTGGCGACCACTATCAACACTCCTTGCCGCTAGGTGGCTTGTCATTTCATGTTGGTTGTGACGGGCGCACATCCCACGTCAATTTTGTCGTGGGATGTCAAGGGGAATTGACAGCCACATGGCAGTGGAGTGTGTAAGTGGTGGCCGTCACTCAAAAGCTGTCGACGATTTTTTCAATTTCGCAGGTGTGAGCAACTAGTTGTTTAACTCAGAAAATAGTACTTAATTGTTTTCACGGGCGTTCTGACAAAATTAAATATTCCTGACGAAACCGCTCACTGCAAAACCAAAAATGAACACTGGTTTGTGAAAGTGCCGAAAAGTAAGCATGTCAAAATTGATGGACGCATGGCATTCATACGAGTCAGAAAAGAGCAAGAATTGAGTTGCTTATTCTCATATTTCTGGTTGTGATTCGCGGATTTTCCGTAATCATTTAATCTGTTGATCAAGGTCGGTAATGAAAAATTTACAGGCTTTCCCAAACGGTATTGATATTTCAAATGCTGGTGATATTTTAATTGGAGACTCGCATGGTAATCCTTTCCATGTTGCATGTTTTTCGCGGGAAGGAATCGTGCAATCTGAATTCGAATGTCCACATGTTAAGGTTTCTCGTTGCTGTGGGTTGAAAATAACATCTGAAGGCTATGTCGTAACTCTGGCCTTGTGCTTGTAGTTCATATTCAACCGGAAGATAAGTACAATTAAAAAAGCGTAAATGAGTTAGAGATGAAAACGATGTCAATGGAACGAACGAGGGCAAGAGCGGTTCTGATCAAATAGACTCGCCAAAAATAGTCAAAAACGTTCAAATAGGATTTTGTAAAGTTTAAGATTTTCAAAGGAAATCGACTATACCGGCGCGTAGACCTTAAGATAACGATAGAGAATGTTGGTAGACAGTGTAATCTGATATTGCTGTTCCGCAACTAGCCTTATTTAGTCCATCCCCACCCTGAGCCTCGCCTTCCCTCCTGTTTCTGCTACTTCATCCAGTACCAAAGGCAGCAACATCTATCCTTGGTCCGGACCTGTGGAACGTGTCTTACAACGGGCTACTGAGACTTGAGATGCAAGATGAGTCGCGCTTGGTCGGCTATGCGGATGATGTTGCGGCTCTGGTCGCTGGACGTACCGTTGAACAAGCGTAACTTAGGCTAGGTATGCTAATGCGCCGAGTGAGGGACTGGATGACTGCTCGCGGGCTCAGTTTAGCACTGGAAAAAACCGAAGTGGTCATCTTGACAAAAAAGAGAATCCCTAGAGTAAGGATGATCAGTATTGGAGATATACAGATCGAATCGAAGCCAGCGGTGAAGTACTTGGGGCTACTGATCGACTCGAAGATGAGTTTCTCTGAGCAAATCAGGGCAACGGCTGAGAAGGCTGCTTCGGGAATATCAGCCCTGAGTCGACTTATGGCCAACGTAGGGGGACCCAGCCCATCAAGAAGACGCCTCTTGATGAGTGCTGTAGGGTCAGTGCTACTGTACGGAGCAGAGGTATGGGGCGACGCTCTCAGCAAGGAGGTATACCGAAAACGATTGGCACAGGTACAGAGAAGAGGAGCACTGAGAATTGCATCTTCGTATCCAAAAGTCTCCAACTCGGCGGTGAGAGTGATTGATGGCGTGATACCTGTCGCCCTCCTTGCTAGAGAGCGCCGCGCTATTTACCTGCGCCGAAACGAGGATGCGAGGGAGATGGTTGTCCGCGAGGAGAGACAACGCTCGCTCAATGATTGGCAGCAGTCTTGGAGGAATTGCACGAAGGGAAGGTGGACTGCGCGCCTCATCCCGGATGTGAGACCGTGGCTAAATCGAAGGCATGGTGAGACTGACTTCTATCTGACCCAGCTTTTGAGCGGGCACGGGTGTTTTCAGTCTTACCTGCACAAGATCGGTAAGTCACGGTCTCCCGATTGTCGGTTTTGCCCAGGAGAGGAGGACAATGTCTGTCACACATTTTTTGCGTGTACCAAATGGGCCAGGCTGCGAAGGAAACTCTACAGGGAGACGGGAGAGCTCACCCCGGATAATATAGTTGCGGTGATGCTCGAATCGGTTGACGAATGGAACCAGGTGGCACATTATGCTCGAGCAGCCGGAGGTGCTGGGGCTGGGGGATCGCTCTTCTGGCATTTCCTCATCCCCTCTCCCCTCCCGCTAGGAAAGGGACTCCCCAGCTTGAAGGCGCCCCACGGCGTAACAAAACGAGACCTGGCCCGAAGTAATGTGTCAAACGGTTCCAGGCTAGGTTCTCAGATTGACAGGGGAGGTGTTTAGTGGGTAGTCCAAGGATATCCTCCATGGGAGTCCCACACTGCCAGACTCGGCGGGTGTAAATGCCTTCACCTCCCTACCACAAAAAAAAAAGGCAGCAATATCAATCAATGACCAATTGGTGCAAATAATTAATTCTCTAGAGATCTTTAATGCAATACTCTTACGTTGCATTTTGTATATTTGTTAATTTTTGTCTAATTTTATTATTGATATTTCATAAGTTTTCTTAGTCAGAGAAAGATATTATGTTTATTGGTAACACACGCTTGGAGGTTAGACTTTAATTAAAGTTAGAAAAATGAAACAAAATGAAAAATTCAAAAAAATTAACTGTACAACAATTTCAACTATAGAATTATTACCGACTAAAGTGGAGAAGAAATCAAATTTAAATTTAGAATGAAACATAGTTGTGGTTTTTAAAATTATAAATAAAAAATAGTTTTTCGCATCTAGATTAATAGAGAAAAAATGGAATAGCATAAATTTCAATGTAAAGCTACTCGCCTGATTAGATTTTAATGCTACTGCTAATTTCACTTGTTTATTTTTTTAAATTATTGATTGTTCTTAATTTTTATACAAGATATTGAGTCAAACAATACATGTCCATTCATCGATTACACTACCAACATACTTTACACACTCTCAACCTCTTTATTGTTCTTCTCTATCTTATTTTCGTTTAAATTTTGCTTAACGAAACATATGCAATTTTTTAACATTTCAATTGGAAGAAGAAAATAAAATGAAAACACCAACAAAACGAGTTTATGTAAAAAGTTTTAAGACTAAATTAAAAGAAAAGAAAATACGTGGCAATACATTATATTATTACGTGTGAACTTGTTTCTAAGTGAAGTTGAATTATTATAACTTTTTTTCTCTTATAATTTAATTTTTTTTAAATGACAAATCAATTTAAATTTAATAACAATACTTTCAAACTTTTTGAAGAAAACTAAAATAAATAATATGAATTGCTAACTCTAACAACGACTTTCCTTTCCAGTGGTTCCCTTCTTTCAGCGGGAAATAGAGTGCATGGTAAGTATGCCGTCGCGAGGGTATGGTTTAAGAAAATCCGCTGAGGTCGGTTTCGCGTCGCGCGCGGTACGTGGTACCTTTATTCATTTCGGTTTTTCTTTAGCGTAGTTTTTTCGGATTTAAGTTAGCGTGGTACATTTTTCGGTACCGCGTCGGTAAAATTCAGGAACGCGAAATAGAAATTAGATTTGTTTGATACTTTGACTGGATGAATGAAGAAATACGGAGTAACGTAAAGTAGGTTTCTTCTCCGTATGATTGTGTTTTTGATGCGTTTGAAACGGGCGTTTCATGGTGGCTGAAAAATTGTAAATGAGCGTAATCCTTTTGGAGACCCGCGACCGAAATTCTCTCCCATCTAGCTGGCCGACAAGCAGCCACCGCGAAAATGGTTTACGGTGCACGGATTGGTTGACCGGTTGGTACCATCCGTTGGCATTACTCAGACTTAACGTCTAGAACCGATGAGAGGTCAGTTCCTCGTTCGGACTTAGACATGAAAATCATTACAGATGCACCTACAAAACCTGACACTATAACAGACTCTATGGCATTTCTCCACAAACAAACAAAGTACCGAGACTTGGCATCCTAGAAAAGCTTGAAATAAAGGGTGATTCATAACAAGTGTACAGATGTGAATGGGCCTTAACTCTTATATATCACCAATTTTAGGTCCATATATGGACAGATTATAATAGTTTGGTTTTTTGCAATTTTAACCATGGCGTCATACACATCAACTGAACGTTTTATTATTGTTAAAACTTTTTACAAAAATAATGAATCGCCAGTGCAAACATTTCGCGCTCTACGCGAATTCGAATAATTTCACGCTCTACGTGAATTCGAATAATTTTACGAAATGGACCCATAAATTGGCCGGCGAGATCGTGTGATTTGACTCTTTGTGACTTCTTCCTTTGAGGATTTCTGAAAGATCGTGTTTACGCTGATGCTCTCTAGACTACTGAAGCATTAAAAAACAATATTCGAGCCAACATACGCCTAATAACGCCGGAAATGTGCGAAAATGTAATCGAAAATTACAATCATCGTTTGACAGTCTGTAAAGCAGCACGAGGTGCACATATGCCCGAAGTAATGTTTCATGTTTAGTTGTAAGGGACCAAATTTTTATAATTAATGAACATTACAGCTCAATCTTTACAAAAACTATTTTTTTTTCGACAAAAATGTGTACACTTGTTATGCATCACCCTTTATATAAACATAGAAAAACAGACGGTAACATTATCAACGAGCAACTTGTTACAATTTTCTCAATACTAGACTACACTCTTAAATGAAATCGGAAACGAGATGAATCAGAACAAACGGACATCCAACAAGCAAAAAAACAAAAACTTAATACCCCTCTACCTGACCTAATTTAGTACTTGACGTAATTTACTGCCTGACCTAATTATTCATCCACTTAACCCATCCTACGAGAATATAAAGTCATTCCCTTCAACACATCCTTTCGACACTGAACCACCCAATAAAGCAAGGCCCAACGGCTTTTAAAGAAAAAAGATGCCAAAGGTCTTTAGTGCATTTTGAACTGCACACAAATGCAACATTCTTTGACAATTTCGTGTCCAATTTAAACAAGTTATTGATGTTTGTGCCTGTTACAATCACATGTTTTTTTTTTTTGAGTTTTTAACTTTTACACATTTCTTATTGAACACTACGGTGTGACCTTGTTTTATGATTTGTCCAGCAGATAAAAGATTGACGGATAAATCAGGAATTAACTTCACATCATTGACTTTAAGTGCAGACTTATTGCATGCTGGTCTTATTTGCTTTTGTTTGCAGCAATCACTGTACCAATATCTTCAGATAAACAGTCCAACATGTTTTCGTTACAACTCATATGCGATGTGGCCCCTGAGTCAAAGTACCATGCGTCTTTGTTTCTCGGATTATCTATTGTAGACAAAACACAACTGAGCGCAAATACTCGCCCAAATACTCGCCATCCTGTTAGAACCACATATCGTTCAGGTCCGTAACCCCAATTTTTGGCCACATTTTCGAAGAAGTACGGCCCGATGACGCCACCAGCCCATAAACCGCAACAAACAGTCACTCTTTGTGGATGCATCAAGAATCACTCATGGATTCTCATTTGCCCAAATATGGCAATTCTGCTTGTTAACGAATCCACTGAGGTGAAAGTGTGCCTCGTCGCTGAAAATGACTTTCCTTGTAAAGTCACCATTCCCTTCTGTCTGTTCAACCAACCATTCGGTGTATTGCCGACGCTTGAAATGGTCAGTAGGATTCATCTCTTGAGTCAATTGAACCTTGAAGCGTGTTAATTCAAACCTTTATTCAAAATTCGCATCAGTGATGTTCGTGAGATGTTCAATTGTTGGGCACGACGACGAGTCAAGGTTGACGGCTATTCTGCCACACTATCGCGACAACAGGAATGTTTTCCGCGGAACGACCTGGGCGAGCATGCACAGGTGATCTCACACTTCCCACAGACCCGGTTAGCAGAAATTTGTGCACAATTCTCCCGATTGTGAACACATTTGGTCGATTATGCTGACCAAAAAAATCAGGAAGTGCATGAAATGCACGAAATGGATTTTGATTGGAACGCTCATTTTCGTAAAAGGCTTCGACAACCTTAACGTGCTGCTCAATTGTGTACCTCTCCATAGTTGAATTTGTCAAATTAATTTGGGCGAAAAACTTGACGTTAAGGTGTGACTTACAATTAACATCGTGTATTGTGGTTGGACCACCCTTTATATGGACATAGCACGTAGGATCAATCATTAAAGTCAACTTACTTTTTGCACGTCGATACTTCTCAGGATCGACAGTGGTTTTGGGATTTACTTCTTCATCGAGTTCATAAGCAATTGTCGTTGTTCAAAGATTATCTAAATCTAAGAACCCTTGCGCAGCAATCTTCCATGTCGGGTAGTTTTCCCTACCGAGCAGTCTATCAAGTGAAATGCTGCTAGTACTGTTTTCGGACTTAAGCATTTTTTAACTTTTATGAAAATTCAACAAAAAAAGCGAAATGTTTTCAGAACTTTTTTTTTTTGCGAGGCGCCCATAACATATTAGCAGAGAAGAAGGAAAATACAAACGGCTTGGTAACTATGACAGAAGTGACAATTTATTTAAAATAGGTTATGAAGTACATAAAAGGTAAATAACAGTGTGACATTGAACATTCGAATTATAGGGTGACTCTAACAGCGTCACGTGAATACGATGTATTAGAGGGCCCATCAATATTCAGTCGAAAGTTTTGTTATATAGCCCGGGTGAAGAGTTATCCTTTACCTCATTTATTATTTTCCATGTTTCATTGGAGTTGTCAGCCGCTGTTTCCATTCTTCTTGAGAAATATAAGAACTTAGCCTCTTTCGCCAGTCGTTTCGAGTATTTTTCCGCTTGCGCTTGTTTTCCATTGTTCTTTCTGTATTCCATGTATGCCTTCCTTTTTTTAATACTTGCCTCAGTTAATTTTTTCGTTATCCAAGTACGTTGTCGACATCTGTTTTTTTTTCTCAATAACTTTTCTTGACGTATGATTTTTTTTCTCAATAACTTTTTCTCGAAAACTTTTTCCGTATAAACAGCCTTGCATTTTGCGATCGGTTATTTTATACTAAGCTAATTTAATTTATGCAACTTGAATTCGAGCAAAACATGTAAACTCACTGGTGTGTCACACAAATAATAAATTTAAATATGTTTTCAGTGACCAACAACGAAATCTTTTTTCTCATTTTATTGATGTCACATCTCATCCTAAAGATATGACCGCAGCCTGTACGTGCCTAGAAGTATACTATTCATTTTAGCAAAGACAACTACCAGGATTAACGCTGCTTTCGAATGTCAAGCGAATTGGCGTAAATTCGCACCTCTTACAACTTCCAAATCACTGCAAATTACACCCCTGACATTATCTGTCATCGACCGTCACTTGTGTCAAAATCGAACTGCAGCAGAACAGCACAGAGGAAGACATCCGCCGATAAGAGTTCGATAAAAGTCTCTTCAATTGCTCCGCACAGAAAATGGTAAGTATCATCGACGCCAACGTAACCAATTGAAATTGACCAGGAAAATGTATCCATGGAATTCACCAGCGTACAATAATAATTTACTCGTGATCCAGAAAACGGTAAATGTCAGTCCAGAAAAATATTTTCTTTTAAGCTATTTTCCTAATCTGCGGTGGCCAAGTGGGGAAGTTAACTTTTGTGATGACTTTTCATTCATACGCCTAAAATTAATGTTTTGCAACGCATTTACGCATTGTGCACTGTGAAATTTCCACATACGTTTCCCGCCGCTTCTCAAATCGCTGTCGCTTCGATTGCACAAATTGATTGTATATTTCTCTGGGTTTGATTTGTGTGCATATATATTTATTGTAACTCGTCCCCCATATGATGACGATTTGTCGTGTGCATGGTGATTTATTTTGTTTTCTTTTCGTATAAACTCAACGTTCCGCCGGAAAGCAGACTCCGCCAAATGGATATGACGACCAAGACAAGCTGCTAAGCGATGCAATTGGAATAGTGCGTAATCAAGCATTCCAAATGAAACGATGCCTGGACAAAAGTCGATTAATGGACGCACTCAAATGTGCGAGCACTATGCTAGCCGAGTTGCGGACGTCCTTGCTGTCGCCCAAAAGCTACTACGAATTATGTAAGTTGAGCGATCAGTGACCCTTCAATTAGTGACCAATTTGCACAATTAATTGATTGTCGATTTTTTTGCAGATATGACCATCACAAACGAACTATGTCATTTGGAATTGTATCTATTCGACGAGTTCCAAAAGGGGCGGAAAGTAGCTGACTTGTATGAATTGGTGCAGTACGCGGGGAATATTGTTCCACGCCTCTACCTCCTAATCACCGTTGGTCTAGTCTACATCAAAACAAACAGCGCTTTGAAGCGAAGTATTTTAAAGGATCTTGTTGAGATGTGTCGCGGTGTTCAGCATCCTTTGAGAGGACTATTTTTACGCAACTACTTACTACAATGCACGCGCAATATCCTCCCTGATGTCGTACAGGCTGAGGATGAGAATGAAGGCAACGTATTTGATGCGATCGATTTTGTTTTGATGAATTTCGCAGAGATGAACAAGTTGTGGGTGAGAATGCAACATCAAGGACATTCAAGCGAGAAATCACGACGTGAAAAGGAAAGGGAGGAGCTCAAGATTTTAGTCGGCACAAATTTGGTTAGGTTATCACAGTTGGAATCTGCGTCGTTGGAAACGTATCAGAAATTGATCTTGCCAGGGATTTTGGAACAGGTTGTAAGCTGTCGTGATGCAATTGCGCAGGAGTATCTAATGGAATGTATAATACAAGTGAGAGAAAATTAACTTTTACTTGAAACAAACTAATGGTGATCATTAAGGTTTTCCCCGATGAGTTCCATTTGCAAACGCTGGACCCCTTCTTGAAATCATGCGCCCAACTGCAGTCTGGTGTTAATGTTAAGAATATTATCATCTCATTGATTGATCGGTTGGCTGCTTACAATCAAAGGAACGAGAAGGTAAGTAATTTGTATCCATATTTGTCTTTGGTTTTACTTGTTAAATCTTCATAACGATAACACGCAAAGTTTCAAAGGGTTTTGACCTGCCAAAAGATAAAGGAAACGGATGAATTCTATATATAGCTTTCTTGAAAAATCTTGAGATGCAATCAAAAGCTGTAGTAAAAAATCAATTTGAAACAGTTCGATAGACAGAAGTATTCTCGTGCCAGAAGGGTTTTGAACTTATCCTATGAAATGCAGATACCTACGTAGGCAACTAATCAAAAAGCTCAATATATTTAACTTATTCATCTTTCCTGAAACTATAAGATTATGACTTCTTAGTTATTTTTTGTTGTAGTATTCATAGAGAATGCCTCCATAATTTTTTCCGATTGTTCGTATCACCGAAGTCCATTCCAGGGGGGAAGATACACTTTTTTCGAACTTGCACCATTTGAAGTAACACTGTTCCTGACGTAATCGTATGGAGACCTTTCATTTGATATCCCACATGACTGCCTTTGGTAAAATATCTAAAAAAAAGCAATCATTGACAACTTCCGGCAAAAGTGGAAACTTAAAACTAGCATATAACTGTATTTCTGTAGGGCCAGTCACCAATTATGACCTACTATCCTCTCTCCGCTATCGTATCACCCGCCGTTATAATCAGCCTTCAGTCGTTCTCAGCAGCCCTTCAGTCATCCATCACCATTGTATAGCATCATTCACGCTCATTAGTCATTCAGTAGCCATCATTGGCCTTTAAACGCCATCATGCTCCATCATCAGGTAAAAGCAGTTGTCATACGGTATCATCGGCCATCTGCCATCATCCGGCATCAACTGACAACGTCAGCCATCATCCGTAATCACCAGCCATCATTCTTCATCATCAGCCGTCAACCACCATCATCCAATAATCTCCGTCACCATACACTATAATCAGTCATCATCCGCCAACATCCAGCATCATGCGGCATCATTCGCCTTCATCCGCCATAGTTCGCACAATCAGCAATCATCCGCAGTCAACCACGATAATTTACCATCATCCAGCATTATTCGGAAACATCCGCCAGCACTTGCCATCATCCAACATCATCAGCCATAACCCGATATCCTCAACCATTATGTCATGAGCAATCATCCGTCATCATATACTATCATCAGCAACCACCCGCCATCATTGGCCATGATCAGTTATCGTTAGCTATCATCCGGCATTATTCGTCAGCATACATTGTCATCAGCCATCATTCAGCACGGAATCATTCACTATCATCTGCCATCATCCAGCATCATATGGCACCATCAGCTCTGATCCGACGTCTTCAACCATCATCCATCATGATACACCATCATAAACCTTCATCCGTCCTGATTAGCTATCGTGCGCCATCATCCATCAGCATCCGTCAGCATCCACTATGATCAGCCATTATCCGCAATCCGGCATCCTCCGCCGAATCATTCATCCTCGCTCACTAGATTCTAATTTTCCACCTAATTTGACTATAGAAGTTTTCGCTAGCCGCGCGTTTGTCGCGTCGCTGCCTGTCCCTGAACGATAATTGATTATCGTAACGTAACGCGAACTCATCAAATTGTAGCCATCCATAAATGTTATATAAGGCGATATTGAAAATATATTATCCACCATTATCGGCCATCATAAGCTATCACCTGCCATCATAAGCCAAAATTTGCCGTGCTCCAGCTGTAGTGTTTATTCATAATTTATTAAAGTCCGTTAAGGACATCAGTGATGTTAACTGCCTCAGCGAAGAATGAATTGGGCTTCGCTGGAATGACTGGCGACGTGTACGCACGCTGGCAGTTAGCAGTGTCATGGGGCGGGTTCTATTTGCCAGCGCACACTACAAAACATTTTTTAGTGGATTTAATGGTGTTATAAGTGCGTGAAAGACAGTTGCGATATTGACTGCGTCAGCGAGCTAAGAGTTCGAGCTGCGCTGCAATAACCTTGCCTGACGACGCATATGCAAATTGTTTGTATGTAGCTACTTAGTTGAGTTGCATTAAATAATTTTTTTCTGAAAAATTATTAGAAAAGATAAATGTTACAAAAAGGCGATTTCGACGTGTGTGCTAATTCTTATCAGGTCATCACAGCTATAGCAACACGGGTGATGGCGACCACCATGCTTAGAGGTGGGAGAATTCTTCTTCTTCTTAGCACTACAGCCCCTCTCGGGCCTTCGCTTCCTGCAAATAGCGCCTCCAACTGTCTCCGTCTATTGACCGCGTCCTCCAATTTCGAAATCCGAGCAGCGATAAACTGTCTTCATCGACCGAGTCAGACCAGCGTTTCCTCGGTTTCGCCACTAGTCTCCGGCCTTCAGTTTTTCCAACGAATACCTTTTTGGGTATCCTTTGTTCGTCCATACGATTCATGTGGCCAGCCCATTGCAGCTTTCGCAGTCTGACAATCGTTGAGACCTCCGGTGCGTCAAAAATTTCATACAGCTCATGGTTGTATCGAATTCGCCATTGGTCCCCGTCTAGCTTCGCTCCGGCTATTCGCCTCAGGACCCGTCGCTCAAAGGCGTTCAATATGTTTGCGGATGCTTGGGTTAGGGTCCATGTTTCACACCCATAGCATAACACAGATCTTATCACAGATTTGTTTACTTGGAGCTTTGTTTTCCTGTGTATGCAGCTGGTTTCCAAGATCGGCAATACTGAATAAAATATTTATTTGCGAGCTGTATTCTTCGGCGGCTTTCGTCTCTTTCATTACTGGTTCTCGTTATTTTGGCCCCTAAATACACAAATCCACTCACATTTTCGATACTGTATTCGCCAAGTGTGATATTTTGTGTGCTTGAGATATTTTTCCTCGACTGCGTCATGAGCTTTGTTTTATTTTCGTTGATTTGTAGCCCTACTAGTTTTGCTTCGCTATCAAGTTTCAGAAAGAGTTCTTTGGCAGTTTTTAATGACCGTGACAAAATGTTGATGCCATCCGCATAGGCTACTTATTGGCTCGACTTGTATAGTAATGTTCCTCGTGTATCGACAGGTAGCTTCCTTATGACGCAGTCCAGAGCCAAATTGAATAGTAATGGGGCCAGCCCATCTCCCTGCTTCAGTTCGATATTTGTGTCAAAGACGTCGGTGAGTTGGTAATTGATGCGGACTTGGGACGTCATCGAAGTCATTATCATTTTGGTAAAACGGACTAATTTGGCAGGGATGCCAAAGCAAAGCATTATTTGGTACAGTACGTTACGATCAATACTGTCGTATGCTTGCTTAAAGTCAACGAAAATTTAGAGTACGTCTATGTTGAACTTCCAGCATTTTTCAAGTACCTGCTTGACAGTGAACAATTGATCTATTGTCGGTCTACCTGCTCTAAAACCACCTTTATACAATTTTATTTTGTAAGATCTTTGAAAATATTTTGTACGCCGTACAAAGTAGTGATATGCCTTTATAATTTTCGCACTGCAGCTTGTGACCTTCTTTGTGGGTAGGGAATATAATTGATTGTATATGCATATGCTCTTCTTTCCAAATGTGCTGGATGAATTTGTGAATAGCTTTATGAACACTGCTGCCACCATATTTGATGAACTCCACCGGAATCTCATCGATGCCCGGCGCTTTATTATTCTTCTGGGCTTTGATGATGGAACACACTTCATCCAGAGTTAGTGGGGCCAATGGAAGCTCTCCACTGACATCTATAGGCTCCGATTTTGTGGAGCTGTGCGGAGGATTAAGTAGGTTCTTGAAATATGATGCCCATCTTTCCTTAATTTAGGTTTCATCAGCGATGATATTGCCGATGTCGTGGTTTTGGGCTGATAACCCCGTTTCAGTCTTTTCACTACTTTGTATGCTTGCCTTGTGTTGTTGCTCGCTAAACTTATATCTATACTTCTCAATTGGTCGTCATAGTATTTTCTTTTCTTAATTCTAATTATCTTTTCGCTACTCTTCCTTCTGAGACTACCATTTAATTGGTGCGTTTGGATGGGGAATCGTGGAAGCTATGGGTTGGGGAAACAAGGGGCTCCCACCTCCTGTCTCAAACGGGCTTGGGACCATCTACGGTGGAGTTGATTGCAATAAGAGTAAATTATTTTACCTTTTTCAAGATACTCAACAAAATCCCTTTTGAATCCCAAAAAACTGATGCCATAACCTTTTTTGACGATCGTTCTGACGACCTGTTCTGAAGGTAAATAACCAGCTTTGGTGCACCTTAAACGTTCTCTTTTGAGTTTAGGAACATGATGCTAAATCCAAGTCATCCGTATTTAAAAAACAACGCACAAAATCGGTTTGATTCTGCTTAAAACGCTCCAAATTACGCTCACCAATTTTTTTCGATTTAGTTTTTGTTGGATTGTTATCTTTCCGAATAGCTTTTTCATACGTGATTCTTCGTGTGAAATAAAGAGTACTCGTTCATCCCAGATGCCTATGGTATCAGCAATTTCACGCTTAATCGCACTTGGATCTTTACAAACAATATCATAGTGTTTCTGGTGTTGTTGCATTTTTGGACGTCCACAACGTCATTCATCTTCAACGCTTGTACGACCACATTTAAACTCTAACTCTACTCTACTTTCGGCCTACTTCTGGACTGCTGTTTTCGGAAATTGAGGGCTACTGAACAGCTTTTTCCGGTGCGCGATGTGACGTCAGGTACTTAAATTGATTTCCTTATGGGCCTGAGTAAGAAGGGAACGATTTTATCCATTGATTAAAAATTCACTGACACGCCAACTCCAAATGGCTTGTAAACAAAGAATGAATTGATTAAACCTGTTACATAGTGTGTTTCCCTTTTTTTTTATTTTTCTTCGCGAGTACACTGAAAAATACTCTTCACTGCACTTTCGTAGCTCTTTTCCAATTTAAGCTATTTTAATTCTATCGCTAACAACTCTTACTGGAATTGAGCCCATCAGATAACCAAGAAGCTTGAACTTTGGAATGTCGTTCCTAGTATCAATTTTGCATTTTCATTTTCATTTCTTAGAGCGTGCCAAGGGACCAAACTGGATTTTTAGCATCTACTTGATTTCTATTTTCTTTTATGTCTACTTGTACATCCGGACAGAAATTTCTAATTGATCTTCACTTTTTTCTATGCTCTTATCATCACTGTTCTTTCCAACCTCATCTATTTCTATGATTTCATCACGCAAATTGTCAATACTCATTAATCAACTATAATTTAAATTGTATTATGGTTTTATTATGCACTTCAGTCTCTCGGCACATCAACCAAAACTCATCATTCATGGACCGCTAGGAACCTTTTCGCTTTACTGTTGACGTAAAGCATTGTCGAATCTATTACTCGCGGCCCGCCACTATTTCGACGACGAGACTACTAATATATAATCTTTCGCAATTACATTTATGCCAATTTACGCTCATTTTTCATCCAAATAAACTCCATCACATTACCTTCAGAACATCGTTTTATTAATTAACTCGTATATAGCGATGTATATAGTTTCTCATTGGTTTTTCGCACTAGCTCCGTTGACAACTTTTCCCACTTTCAACCTCCGTCCGCGCTGTGTCGCGATCCGTCGCCGACTCCATGCTATTTTCAATCCAGCCGAATCTGCGTCCCGCAACGGTGGTTTTCTCGCGCCCAAGCAGATTCTCCTCTTTTCTTGTCCATCGTCTACCGTATCGTCACGCTGTTACGGTGGATGAAGACGATCCGCTTGCTCAGCCACTGTAGATTGCATTTGGCAATGCAATCCGTGGAATGCTGTATTATAGCAGTGTTCTTATACTCGAAATTCTATGTGCAGATTTAAATATTTTTAAAAACAAAATTTAACTGAAATAAAGAAAATTTAACTGAAGTAAAGAAAATGAAGATTTTAAATAGTAATAAAAGTTAAATCTCATGACGAATATAATTAAAGGGAAACATTTAAATTTTAATAAAGGAAAATTGATATAAAATTTAATTTAATATAAAGAAAAATTGATATGAAATAACATTTAGTAAAAATAATAAGAAGAAAAAGTATTCTACAAGTTACGATTACAATTAAAAATAATTACATATTTTTTTCCAACATAAAATTTTGAGTAGGATAGGAAGGTTTTCGAGCAGTTTGCTTGTGTGACTGCTCGATTAATACACAAGATCAATAAACGCCATTGCACTTTCCCCGTTTACTTCCATCATTTTCGTGACTGGGCTCGACTCGTCTTCAATAGCGTTTATATTTGCGTTCGGAAATTTCCTTTCAGGACAATTCACTGCTACATGCGTTGTTCGTGACATATCGTTCCAGAGTTCTTTACGTTGCAGCTCAGCACATCTGATTAATACGAGTATATACCACGCCTTAAACCAATTGAAGCATATCGCCACTTTTGCTGCACTTTTTTATCTCGGTGCTCTGCATTTTCGTTTGTTTGCATTTTCCGGTAATCACCGGACTCTGAGAGATTAGCGTCTTTCGCGGTGTCGAGCCTTTTTACAGCATTATCATTTGTATAGCGGTCGAATAGCTTACAGCAGCTCGTAACATTTGAGGTAGTTCTTAAATGAGAGAGACTTTCTTAACCCGAGAACACTAAGCTTGATTGTCTTCTTCTTTGTAGCACTACAGCCCCTCTCGGGGCTTCGCTTAGAGATAGTTAGAGTATCTCATTTTCATGACCGTATTGATTTTTTTTCGGGAGTTTGTTTGGTCAGTACCATGCTCCCGTGTGCCTGCTCAGCTATGATATGATCTGATTAAATCAGTACATATCACCACTGAGTGAACACTCGTATTCTGTCCGAAAAACCCCCTGAACTAAATCACGTTGCTCCCAACGAGATTTGAACCTGGGATCTTCGGCTTATACGTTCATGCTCTAACCACTAGACCACACAAACACAGCTTGACTATAGGTATGTTATTACTAAGCATGAGTCGAATCGACTCACCTAATCCAGAAGAAGAATAAAAAAGTAGATGAAAGAAATTTTTATGATATATTCAACGTGTATTTAAAAAACATAAAATCCACTTCATTTCGAGTTTAAAAATAAGGTAAAAAAAATTCAGTAGCGTCGCTTTCAAAGGATTCCTTGCTTACAAACTAAACGTGATGTTGTTTTGTAACTTTTGTTTTAAAAATTTATACATACCGTATTCTGATTTTCAACCAATAGGTATTGTCTTGAAATTAAAAATTTATTTTTTGGCAAAAAATCACAAATGAATTCAGTTACTTTGTTTTCATAAAACAACAATACATAGCTGAACTAAGCTAACAAATTACTCAGTCTTCGATCACATTTCAACATGAATAACATATTTTTTTCATATACCCCCTACAAATGTATGCCTTGCATATGTTACATTGTGACGTTGTTTCGACAATATTTGCTTTTTTGGAAGATTCATTTGAAGTTTCCTGTACATTTTTTTTCTGGAGTTAACTTTTGTAATTTTAAAGTTTGTTGTATTAAATCTTTCAGGCTTGATTGGAGTGATGGGATACTCAATCTGTGCAATTGCCAAGGTCGGATCAGGTCCTTTTCTAGTACCAACATGAACTGTAGTCTTGAAATTGGTTTATTATTTCCTCTTAATGTGCTATGTGAATAGTTACATATGAATTTTTTTTTTTGCTTTAGCACTACAGCCCCTTTCGGGCCTTTGCTTAGAGATAGTTAGAGTATCTCATTATCTTGATCGAATGTGTCGGCACTCCACAAGGTGACATGGTCAGTATCACGCTTTGTATCCGTCCACCCAGCTGCGATACGTTCTGAGTATCCGTCCACCCAGCCGCGATACGTTCATATGAATTAATACATGCTATATTCAACATATTGTAAAAGTAGCATAATGGCCACGTCTTGGTTTTCTGCCCAGCATTCATGCTGTGGCACATGTGGTCAAAGGTGTCTACTGCTCCTTTTGACTTATTATAATCACTTATCATCATTGGGAGGGAATTGCAGCCGTCAACTACTCCTCCTAAATGTGCAGAGGAAATTAGTAGTACAAGTTTTGTTATTTTATATATCACTTGCCTTTCTTGAAAATTGACGTCCTTGAATTTATCGGGAAATTCCGTTTTGTTTTTTTATGGTTCCTAATATGGTTAGGCCTTCTTCTTTTAAAAAGGACAGTCAGAGAGGAACACTTGTAAACCAATTATCCATGAATATGTTTCTATTTGATCTTGCTATAGTTTTAGAAAGTTGTTTTACAAAATATGTTCCGGCAGGTGTCTCTTTAGGTGCAGTTCCTTTACCAAGGTATGGAAGCGCGTCAATCATGTACTTTGTAGAGTTATCACACATCAATATGATATTAATTCCGTATTTATCCTGTTTTGAAGGAGTATACATTCAAAAAGGGCATTTCGCGCGGAACCCTACTAATTGCTCATCGATTGTAACATATGCTCCTGGTATATTTTCATGACAATTTTTCAAGAGCATTTCCCACAATTCGGTTATCGGAGCCAACTTCGTAATTTTTTCTCTTTCCTCTCTTGAACTTTTTTCATCAAACCGGAGGCAGTTTATAAGAAAACAAAATTTATCTTTTGGTAGAGTAGATAGGTAACGATTGCCCGAGTACTCTGGGTCCAACAGCATTTCAGTCGTTAAGTGGTTGCTCTTTTGAGCTGCACTCAAGATGAGGACACCTAACAAAGCTTTAAGTTCTTCCATTGAAGTATTTAACACAGTCGAATTTTGAGCTTTATATTTTTTTCTTTGTGTCTCTATCTCGTTGTTAGTGTATTGCAATACCATTGCCATCATAGGCTATGTGATGAAAGCACTAAAGCATTCGAGAGAATTAGTGCAATTTCTAACATTTCCGATAGGTCCAGGTTGAAAATGAATAATATTTCCCCTCGGTATCCTGCTCCCAGCTGTAACCAACGTAGATGTTTTCCACTGCCTTTGACTGAATTCCCAGGGAATATTATTGTGCTTGAAGGTGATTCAGGCAAGGTGATTAGACCAGTTAAAGTTACAGAGGATGTGATTGATGCATGTCTAACTAGGCGATGATCACTGCTGTACGCGTGCTGTCTTCTTAATTCCATAGGTTCACTTATACCTACCTCTAAGTTTGGAATATCTTGTTCTATATCCCGATAAATCTCTTCCAAATCTTGATGTTCGTAATCCGGCTCTGTATTGCTGCCATCAGAGTCAAAATCCTCTTGCTCCAAATTGTCCTCTGCATCGCTTATTTCTGAATTGTCATTTTCAATTAATAACAATATTTCCTCATCATTCAACCCTCTGGACGTATTTACTAAAACAAAAATCAAATACTAAAGAATCTTAGAAAATATTCATATTACTCAAAAAAATATCTTCTAGTACTAATGATGAATTAGATCGACTCACACTACACACTTACCTTTGAGGATCACACGAAACGGGGGGATAACAGAGACGCAAGATACCCGGGATTCAAGCACGTACTAAATAGTGGAAGCTTAGGTGGGTAGTCAGACCGGTACTGCTTTATGTGGGCTGTGCATGCTAACGTAAGTGTACCTTGTGAGTCGATTCGACTCATGGTTAGTGTTCTAGGGTTAAGTAAGAATCATTTACTCCGTTCATGAAGTACTTTATGATGAAAGCGTCACTTAATTCGCCTCTTCGTTTTCGGCCTAGAATTGCGCCAGCCGCTCTATCAACTGCGCCCGTTTTCCTTCAGTCGCGATTTCACAATCCCGGCACACTTTCCACAATCGTTCAATTTTGAAGCTGTGAATTTTCTTCATTTCGTACACTATTCATACACACTTGGGTTCGTATTCGTTTTTACGTGTAGTTAAAGTTACTATCGTTTCAACGCGTAGGCAAAGTCGTTTTCGTTTCAATGCGTAGACGAAGTCACTATCGTATCAACGCATAAGCAAACTCACAATTCCACTTCTGAATTGTCAGAACAGCAGAGAATGGAAACCAAGAAAGAAACATCAAGCATATTCACTGAAACTACTTTATTGAATATTCGACTTACAAACGATGCGTTTTCATTGACGGTCATGACACAACAGCCAGGAAATTCTTACAATTCTTTTAAATCACCAGTCGGTTGCAATTACGCAATTGTTAAACGGATGAATCGTCATAGATATCACAAATTGTGTATGCTTCTCTAAGCTAATACAACGTTAAAAATTTATTGAATGATTTGTTTATGCTAACTACATTTTCCTGTAGATTTTTGGAACTTGGAATAAATACAAAGAAGTGAACTTTATCTGCAGCAAATATCCCTCGCAAAATCTCGTCTTCTTCTAGGGACAAGTTTAACGGAACCTAGTTCTGTTCCTTGTTCGCATCACGAATAAACAAACAATAAAATCTGCCTTCCATAATTTTTTCATTTTTTCATGCAAAACAGGCATAAACTTCCCACCTGACCATTAATTTCCCTTACGTCCATTACGATTAAAGATCCATAAAAGAGGTTCAATTTGAACTGTTGTGTGATGGTTATTATTATGGTTATTACCAACTGATTTCTGGCATCCTTGACGCCGCCTTCAAGAAGAAATTGGTTTAAATTAAATGAATGAAGATGACATGATAATCCCTCGAAATTAAAAATGATATTAAGCAGTCTTAGTTTACATGCAATAAAGTCAAGTGTTATAAAACACTTTAAGCAAACAACCATTTCAATTATGATCAGTAAAAGTTAATCGAATAAAGGAAGAGTTTTATGAAATTCTATTAAACTCAATTAAATGCATCTGTAAATAATCCTGTGGCAGTCAATTAAAGCAGGATACAATGATATGAACCTAACAGCAAATCAAAAATATTACAAAAATTATTGAATTTATGTTCTACTGGAACATTGTATCCCAGAAATCTTAATATATTTAAAACATTTTCCTCAGGCATCTGGTGGTGAAGAAGGAACTTCAGTAATACCCCCAGAAGTTCAGCTTTTCGATATTTTCAGTGTTCAAATTGCCAACATTGTTCAGGTACATTTATATGCATAAGAGTATATTGTTGTTTCAAACCAATCGTTTCTCTTTCTGTTCATTTCATGCAGACACGAACAGATATGCCTCTGGAAGACACCATATCACTTCAAGTTGCACTTGTAATTCTCGCTCAGAAAGTATATCCGGATCGAGTTGATTATGTAGACAAAGTTTTAGAAACAACCACTCAAATCTTAGAACGTTTAAATTTAAATAAGTACGGCATTCAATCAGCATCTACTATATCAAAATCTAACATGAATTCGTCTATCTTTCAGCATTTCACACTTTTTATCAGTCAATCAAGAATTGTCACGTCTATTGCGCATCTGTGTTGATTTTTACAATAATGCACTCACAATAATTCAATTGAAAAATTTCTGTCCATTACTTGACAAATTCGATTATAGATCAAGAAAATCACTTGCTCTTTACATTGTTATGAATATTCTAGAGAATGAAACATTAATTCCAACAGCCGATGAAGCTGATAGTGTATTAACCATGCTAACACCACTAATCAAGGATGAAGAGGATCAACAACAACAAAGCACACAAGAAAAAATTGATCCTGAAGATTTTGCTGAAGAACAAGGAATTGTAGCGAGGTAAAAATCAACGGTAATAAAGAGAGTTTTGTTTTGATAATTTTCTCTTAATTAGGTTCGTCCATTTACTCCAGTCCGAGGATCCAGACATGCAATATAAAATACTCCAAGCAGCTCGGAAGCATTTAGGCCTTGGAGGACCACAGAGAATCAAACACGTTCTCCCGCCTTTAGTATTCGCTGCGTATCAGCTAGCATTTAAATATAAAAGCATTGCCGAAACGGATACAATGTGGGATAAGAAATGCCAAAAAATCTTACAATATTGTCATAGCACAATAGCAGTATTGGCCAAAGCGGAATTGCCTGAATTAGCTCTTCGTTTGTATTTGCAAGGCGCTCTTGTTATTGATCAAATCGCTTACACCAACCATGAAACTGTTGCATACGATTTCATGACACAGGCTTTCTCCTTGTATGAAGATGAAATATCGGATTCAAAATCTCAACTAGCAGCAATCACACTGATCATTGCCACCTGTGAACAAATGACCTGCTTTAGCGAAGAAAATGCCGAACCATTGCGAACGAATTGTGCTCTGGCCGCCTCCAAATTACTTAAGAAACCAGATCAATGTCGTGGTGTTGTGACTTGTGCCAGTCTATTCTGGAGTGGAAAGTAAACCATCTTCTGGAATATCCAAAAATTCAATATTTTACATATAGTGATTTACAGGAAAGGTGGACAAGAAATGCGAGACGAAAAACGAACGCTGGAGTGCCTTAAGAAAGGAGCGCGGATAGCATCACAATGCATAGATCCTAGTGTCCGAGTCCAACTTTATGTCGAGCTTTTAAATCACTACCTCTTTTACTTTGAACGCGGAAATTCACTTATTACAGTAACAATGTTGAATCAAGTAAGTATATATTTTGACTAACCTTCTGCAAAAATCAGCTAATTTTTCTCTATTCAACACACAGCTTATTGCTAAAATCAACGAAGAACTACCAACCCTAGATGTTAGTGAAGAAACAAAACAAATCCAAGCGCACTATAAGAATACATTAGTGCATGTGAAAAGTCGGATGGAATCAAATGATGCAAGTCTGGAGATTTCATTTGCAGGCATAACATTAAATTAGGGTATGTTGTGAAAATAAAATATATATATATAATAAAGTAACTAAAGTAATAATAAAAGAAATACATAAATAGTTTAAAACACGTAGAAGAATGCAATTGCTTTGAAAGCCGTTGGCAATATTCATCAATTTAAATAATAATTGTATTTTAGTAAATGTATGTATTTGTTTAATATATAATAAACATTTATAATTATTTCAATGTTTGTTTTATTTGGAGTGTCAATAAAGACAGATTTCATTTTAATTGAAATAACATTCACTTTAGAGGAAATTAAAATCAAGGGCCGCGCACCAAAAAGCTCAACAGAAGCCTTGTATACTTGAAGCCTTAATCATTCATTTGCAATGGTCAGACATGGACTCCAGGTAGCCTAGAGAAATAAGTGAATTGAATTGTTTAGCAAAGATTTACTCATCATCACCATGTAGCATGTTTCCGCAGTTTCAGCAACATCAAAGGAATAATGATATGACTCATCAAAATGGAGAGTTAACGTAAACATATAGAAGAGGGAAGCATAGAATGGCCTAGTTAAATAAAATTTCGTGCCTTTCCCCTGTTTTAGCGCTCTGCAACTCGACGGGAGGAATGGTCCTGGAAAGCGTTTTTTTATTAAACAATCTTTAATTATTATTTTTAAGTAAGAAATCCTTAAAATCCTATTTTTAATTAAGCATAGGTTAATTTTCCACCAAACTTTCAGTTTACCGGTACGGTTCCGTATTCAACAAGCAGTGGTTATACTTACTGCTAATAAATACACTTCCCGATTGTCAACTTATGCGTGTGATCGATTGGAAAACTGTTAAATGTCATGATTTATGCTGCGACCGAAAACACACTATTGTGAGTTTTCATCGTTCGTTCATTAAATCTATTTTCCAACCAGTCACACCGCAGGTTGTTTTCAGTCCATGTCATCATCATCTTCTAATACTTCCGTTTTTCGTGTATTCTTCTTCGTAGTCAAAGTCAAAAGCGCTTTATTCAATACTAACCGTTATCAATTTTAAAAGAATATAAAGCAAATTCTAAACAATACAAATACTAAGTGGCCCAAATGGCTCCCTAAATTTATACGTTATCAGTTAAACAAATTTTATCAAAAAAACTATAGCAAATTCAAGTTAAGGAAGATTATTACATATTTTATGATTTGATTGAAAAAATTAGAAAAAACCAACCAACACTATCCTAAAATTATTTGTAAGTTTAACACAATAGTGAACTTTGATCCTATACCTAATACGTTATAACCTAATTCTAATAAAAATTCAATCAAAAAACTTTATCTTATACTAAAAAATTCTATCACAATATTCCTAACCTATGCGTTTGACCTTATCTCTAAACCCAATAAAAAAAACATAACATACACCTAACCTATCCCTAATTTTTAACACAAATAAACAACAACACTAAATGGAGCAACAATGAGCTGAAACTCAAAAACTAAGTAACGAAAAACACAAAAACTGAAAATAAACACAAATTAAACATTGTCATTCAGCCACCAATACCTAGATTCCCCCGTCTCAGCTCGATCAGCTTCAACGAATCTAGCAAATGAGTATCTCCATTGGAATTGTTGGTCTCGTGAACTCGAACTCGGAGGATATTTTATCTTCTTATCGGTGGCCCGTCTATATATGTGATATATGATTGGGACGCCGTCAGAATCAAAAACAAATCGATTCATGTCCAAATACACGAATGCTTCTGGAGGAACGAAGCCAGTAGCGAGGCAAGTCACAATATACCCGTCTGTATTGTGGAAGGGCTGTGATCTTGCGATATGATTCCGAAGAAGTTTCAATATGAAGATATCGACTCTTGTCACTTCAGCAGTTTGATAAATTCTTCTATTCGATATATAGTGCTTCTAATCCGTCTCAGGCTTTCTGAACAAACCAGTACATGAACGAACACATTTCCTTTCGAAAACTCTTAATTTTTCCATAGTACTAGCACTCTAATTCTACCACACCTGACATCCATATGTCAAAACTAGTCTAACCAGGGTCTTGTAACAGATAATTTTGACATTTTGATCAATGTATTTGGAATCAAAGAGTCTTCGTAGGGCCATGACTACTTTTAGTGCCTTACTGAGCATGATTTTCACATGTTCAGTATAGTACAGATACTGATCGAGATGAACACCGGGGTATCGAACACAGGATCTATGTGGAACCCGTTCTGAACTACCCTCGCCAGCCATGATGTGGAAATCCTTTCAATTACGTTTCAGGTCTTGACTGACCCCTGCAGCGTTGTCCGACACAAAATTGTTTGACACTTCTGCGCATTGATTTTCATTCGCCAATTGTCGGTGTACAGCTGCACATCCTTGAACATTTTTTGGAGATTGCTCTGAACTATTGGAGCTTTTCGGTCTGCCGTATAGATGATCAGATCATTAGCAAACGCTACCAATGATCGCGTTGGCGAGACGTTAAAATCAAGGCCGTTCAATAGCTTGCGAATGAATACTGAGAAGAGCAGAGGCGCAGTAACTGTTCCCTGCTGTAGACCATTGAAGATCCTGAATTCGCGCATTGTTGTCAGATTTCCATCAGTCACAACAAATGATTTCCCGAATAACATATTGCACATCATTGCGACAAGGTGTCTGGGGAACTTATCCTGAAGGAGTTTAAAAACTAGTCCATCTAACCACACCGTATCGAAGGCTTTCTCAATATCAATGAGACATGCTCCAACACATTCTCTGTTATTTAGTTTCCAACAGATGTCTGAGGTTACTTTCATTATTGCATGTGTTGTCGAATGCCTGGCACGAAAACAAAATTGGCAATTCGGCATCAACTCATTTTCCTCAATGTGGGCGTTTAATGCTCTGTTGAGTATCACTTCAAACACCTTGCTGATGTTAGGCAGCAAGCTGATTGGGCGATAGTTTTTGGGGCATGAAGATTCTTTTCCTTTCTTCAAGATCGGAAATACCTTAGCCTTTTTCCACTCATTTGGAAAATATGGATTGCTCAACATGTTGTTGAACAATATGCAATTATTGCTAATAGCAACCTCAGGCAAATGTCGGAGAACTACATTTCGAATACCATCAGTACCACATGATTTCTTGTTGTTGATCCTGCCAAATATGAAACACAAGTCTTCATAGCTGACAAAATAATCAATAAGATTCAAGCTCGGTATGAAGTCAGATGTTAATGTTTCATTGAAATGAAGAATTGATTGGCCGTTCAGGCTTGAATTGAAGTCGGAAACTTTTGCTTCAACGACCTCTGAAAATATTTCATTCTCTCTCTCAGGGTTTGATAGATGAACCAATTCAAAATGTGTTCCAATCAGAGCAAGTTTATGCAAACCCTCATATATAATCCTGTTTCCATTTCTATCCGGAGTCGTACTATCAATTTCGATACCAGCCCTATCGAGAAGATTTATGTCATTACTAGTGACTTCAAGATTCAATACCTTCACTCGAGACTTCTTGCGGAATATGCTATTCAATTTCGCGAACACGCCATCTGGGCCCTGTGGGCTAATACCCCTCAATTTTTCCGCCCATTGATTACTGACCTCACACCTGAAGTATGACCGGATTAAGTTTCGGACATTCTTCAGGTGTAATTTCAAAAAAGCCAACGAGGGTTGGTTGTAGTCCAAAAATCGTCGATAAATATTGTTGACGCGTGTGAGAAGAAGGCTTTTCAATCTTTTCAACCTTGCGATGGTTGGTGTTTCATATCTATCCATATTTTTTCGATGTTTAATTTTGGGAACTACTTTCTCAATCGTTTCCAACGTCAGCTTCTCTTACTTCGACAAATAGACATCTATTTCATCGTTAGTTAGATTCCTGTCATTAGGAACCATTGACCAAGTGTTGCCACCATCAGAAGGGGGACATTGCTTCTGGTAATCCCGATTAAACTTCTTTTGAAACTTTCCCCAGTCTGTTTTTTTTTGAAATTCAACCGATGATTTTCATGTTGAACTGGAATGAAGACGAAATCATCCCTTTGATGATTGATTTCCATTACGATTGCGTTATGGTCGCTATCGTAAGGAAGCACCTGCAGTTTCCGTTGAGGACTATTAAAGCTGAATTCAAGTCTTGCGTCAGCAATGCAGAGGTCCAAATATGAATTTGTCTTAGGGTATGTTGGGAACTCCGACCCATATAGATTGCACCTGTATTCAATCTGGTTCTCTGTTATCCACGATTTCAGGAATACACCTTTTGGATTATTGGTGGCGTTCAGCCATGATGTCTGCTTGGCGCTCAGGTGACCCATAAAGAGTATAATAATTGTGCAGCCTGTTCGATTCGAGTATTTGAAACAAGGAATTGAGCTCCTCCTTGAACTTGAGAACAGTTCCACCAATTGCATAGGCAGAGATGACGAAGAAGTTATCCCCATGTGGCAGTGAGATTTTGATAACGGACACTTCAAGAGATTCAAAGTTTTTGAATTCGACTTTTTCAATATTTTGGAAACAATAGGGTCTTCGAACCAATATCCTGGTGCCACCTCCCCCATCACCTATAACCCTATCGTTTCTTACGAATTCAAAATCCTGGAATGTCATGGAGTGCCATGAATTGAGGTGGGTTTCAGTGAGAAACATGATGTTCTTCGTTATCTGGGTGTTTTTGCGCCATTTAAAAATTCTCCAAATCAATGTTCCTTCAATTTTCCAGAAGAACGCAAATAAATTTAATTTAAACAAATATATATTTCAGAGGTAAGAGTTCCTCCTTCTTCGGTGTTTTTTGGTATGGTTTAGTTCCAAATATTATCCGCTTTTTATATCCCTACTGATATCAGGCTTTTGTTTGACAAGGAACTCCAGGAGACAGTCACGTCCAAGTAGACTCACAATGGAGTTGACTTTGATCGAGATGAGACGAATCCTATTCATGGGAATGTGACTGGATGACAACTTATTTTGAGGCATTTGAAAGCCCTAAACGCTGAAACAATGTTAATTTTAGAATCTTGTTTATCGATTCTCTCCGATAAGGAATTTAATTGCTGATAAATTTAATGAAACAGCTCATTATTGCCACTTACATTATTTACATTGTCTGCTGGCCCTCTCGCAGCAAGTACAAATGACACCTCGGGCTTGACGAAGTTGGTAGTTATCACACTGCGGTGTGCTTGACTTTGTTTTGGAGTGAATTTTACCTTTGCATCTTGATACCGGAGGCATCCTCGATATGATGCTGGATAACTAAAGACACCGCAGTTCACACAACATAATTTTTCATTTGGCTCCGCCTGAGCCAATTTGCACTCGCCGGGAGCATGGATATCTTTGCACTTTACACACCTTTATTTCATGGCGCAATTGGCAGCCGAATGCCCAAATCTTTGGCACCTGTAGCACTGGTTGACCTCACTTTTGTGGAGGCTATCCCACCTTACCACACGGAAGTTCAAATATCTTATTTTTTGTAGGGCACTTGAACTGCTTTTGCTAAGTAATTTTTGCGCTCGACATTCGATCTCCTTGTTGCAAAGTCTTTAACGGAAATAAATTTTTTTTCTGGTGCAACTTCTTTAAGCACCTGACGGAGATGGACCCTATGTTTGTTTAAATTGACAGTAAAAACGCAAACTGCCGTGAATTCGCTGATGATTCAGATAGAGCCAATGCCCCCGCACACAGGCCCGAAAGCAGAAGCATGACGTCAAAATGCGCACCAAGATTTTAGACCTATTGACATGTTGTTTTAGACCAATTGAACTGTTTTTGACAGTTTCCACTGTATGTCATGCACGTTATTGCTTTCCTTTCGAGCCTGAGTAAGCAGGCGTTGATAGAGCGCAACCGTTGAATAAAACACTATGTGCAAAATCACCTACGGACTGTAAGTTCAGTTCTTGAGGATTGATTTCTGTTACTTTTTTATTTGATTTCGTAATAAGTATGTCGCAATCAGTGCCATTACTACTCTCTACATTTGATTCCTCAATAATATTTTTCATGCTAATCATTTTGTTGTTAACACTTTCTGTACATTTCCTCATTTTTTCTCTAAGCTGCTTATTTAATTGCAATGTAATTAACCTTTTCTTATTTTCCATTTGCAGAATCGAAATCCATATTCTATAGCTAAGTTTGATGTGTTGACTTTATTTGACAACACTTTATTATTTACGCTTAAAAAACAATGTCGAACTCATTCAAATTAATAAACAACAGTATATCGCACGACTAAAGATTAAAATAATCTTTCGACGACTTTGCAAGAGTCAATAAACACAGTTAATGGCTCTCGTTGATGTGAAAATAGACTCGAATACTAAATCATGCATTCTAAAACTGTAATTACGCCCTTTCAGCTGAAAAATCATGTAATTCCACGAAAGATACGATAATAGAACTGTTAAAATTATTGGGTTTATTTATTAAAATAACATTTATAAATTTAATAACATGATATTTACATGTAGTTCCCTCCGATATATTAATTTTAATTTCTGATTTTTAGTTACGCCCTTTAAGCAAAACACGGCAGTATAGGTATAAATAGTTAGGATTTTTAAAAAAAAAACCTTAAAACACTAAAGAAGTCCGAGTGTGCCGGACAAAATACGTATTTGTAAAATAAAATAGAAAATTTACGGTGAAACGGAGATTTAAACAAATCGTTTATGTTTTACTGACGAAAATTTTGTTTCGTCCGATCGCACTCACCAGACCACTCCAAGAACTAAAACTCCGCCATCGTCAATCTCAGCTGAACATCCCGTCTTAATTTCCCGATCACCCAACTCCGACCACGAACAATTTTTCCAGACAATTCCTTTCTTTTTCCTTCGTCCTCCACGCGGCCAAACCAAATCACCACCACTACCAACCACAAAACCACCTCTTACTCAAAAAGAAAAATAGGAGAAGTCTCCCATCCCATCTACAATCAAAGCCCACCGTCCCATCAAGCCTATGACTGCCAGCTTACCGGGAAAAGCCATAACCAAACACAAGTTTCTTATTAAAAATGCAATAAAACGAACAAAAATCATTTTTTTTCTTATAATTTGGCTTTATTCGCAAGAACAAACCTTCCCGTTAGTTGTGAATACAACTTCGTTCATATGGCTGCCATGACAGTAGGCCACCCTCTCAGCCCAATTTTCCAAGACATTATTGATGGTTTCGGGCCCTATCTGGGCAATGGTTTGTTGTATATTCAATTTCAGTGCTTGAATCGTTTGTGGATTTTCCGCATAACATCGATCTTTCACAGCGCCCCATAAAAAGAAGTCCAACGGTGTCAAATCGCAGCTTTGAAGCAGCCAATTGACATTGCCAAGGCGGCTGATTACTATATTGCCCACCCGCTATATTTGGATCCCACCATCTTTTATAGATTGCTTATTCATCGATTATTTCCTTGTTCTTCGGCATCTACTTTTTAACTGACAATCGATAACCAGATCTTTTCTACCGCCCAAACTACTAGGTACAAGAACCATTTTTTTTATTTGTGTTTTACTATATGTCTTGACTTGTTCTTCTCTGTAGCACTACAGCCCCTCTCGGGCCTTCGCTTAGAGATAGTTAGAGTATCTAATTTTCACTGCCGTATTGATTTTTTTCGGAAGTTGGTTTGGTCAGTGCCATGCTCCCGTGTGCCTATTCAGCTATGATATGATCTGATTAAATCAGTACATATCACCACTGAGGAACATTCGTAGTCTGTCCGAAAAATCCCCTGAACTAAATCACGTTGCTCCCAACGAGATTTGAACCTGGGACCTTCGGCTTATGCGTTCATGCTCTAACCACTAGACCACACAGACACGACTTATTCTTCTACATAATCACATTTAGTTGAACAATGAAACCAAATTCTCGAAATTTTTCCAACTTCAATCCATACAAATAAAATTCAACTTTATAACAAAACAAGGCATTAATGTATATGTATTTTTCATACCAATTTACACACTTATAGAGAACATCTAAATACAAAACTGAACATGTAACAAAAATTGATTATTTTCGTTTAATCATGCATGGTCCTTAAAACAAACCAATGCAGTGAAACATAAAAAATAGCCGCCATTCGGTGTAGCATGTCGTTGAAAAAGAATATCGTTCATCGCACGAGATACGAGTCCTGTACAGTTTTAACATTTGTACAATTATAGTATCGTTTCGAAAAAAAACTCCGAGCATTTTACAGATGAGATTCTTAAAATATACACTCATCCATCAAATGTATAATTTTGAATAATTTTCTTCAATAAGTCTCTCAATTGTCAAAATTACAACTTGAAAGTTCTTATATTCAATAGGTGAAAATACGACGCCTTGTGAGCTTTAGATAATATGTATTCTTTTTCTTGACTAGATTTTTTTCTTCTTTTAATCATTTTTCTCTTCAACGATATCATCTATTCCACTAAAAAATTACAAAATCGCTTAAATTATCACGTGGTTGCACCATATTTTGCGGCATAAATTGAACTAAAGTGTTAAACAAATGCGTTCTTTTGCTTTTAATACTGAAAAAGTAATCGTCACGAGTTTTTTTACCACCACATTTTTGGTACAATGAATAGGATAGATTATTCGATTCTAAAAATCGATCAGCTATAATATCCGATGAAGTGTTTGCAGCAAACACAGGTAAATTGTCGCGTATAGTAAATATTCCTGTAAAAAAAGGATTTAAGAATATAAACAATAAATATGTAATATTTATACGAACCACTGAGAAACGTATCTCCCCCACCCATTTCGTCATAATCCTTTGGAGCGTCACCATATATTGGAAGCGTTTTCAAAGGCGTTGGATTTGGTTCGTAGTCATCACATTGAAATAGTAAAGTAGCCAATTTGTGGAACTAAATGAGATTGCATTGTTACTTTAAGGAATTTGTTAAATGTTAACGATTCAACTTACATTTTCGAGTTGAGTCTTATCGCTGTGATCGATGACTTCAGAAACTTCATTTTGCAAATACTTGCAAGCTTTTATTGGATCGACTTTACAAATTTCTTCGTAATTTAGTCTCCTTATTAGAAACTGGCAGTGACGTAAAAGCTCTCCGCGATTGGGCCTACACAAGAATATTTAAAAGTATGTATAAATAATGACGGAATAATACATAAATACAATAAGCTTGATTTAGAAGTCCGTATACCAAGTGGGGTGTCCGTATACCAAGTGGGGTGGTACATACCCCAGCTTTGAAAAGGTCCGAATTATTTCAAAACTACACAACCGCGGGAGTTTGTTTTCTAAGTAGCAAGAGATGTCATACCAACGCACTAAGTGGTACAGTTGAATCAGTTTGGTGACTGAAGCCGAGCGAGTTATACGCTTGTGAAGTACATTTGGGTATAATACACCCCACCTAGTATAGCGCATAGTTAAAAAGATACGTTTTATATTGAAATTTAACTTTTTATTATTTTTCTTGATGTTTGTTTATGTATTTAATGTTAAAAATATTAGTTTATAGATATTTATATTGACAAAATATGTCACTGTTGACGGAATAAGAAATTTTAAGATCAATTTTAGATGAAGAAGACGACTATGAACCAGATTATGGTGAAGTAGAGGAGGAGTCTGAATATGATATTGATCGTTTGGGTATCCAAAGAGATACCAATAGTGAAGGTGATGCTGAGCTAGCTAGATCTGGGTCAGACACTGAAGATAACACTTCGCTTCGTCAATCTTGAGCTAAATTCTATACAGGTAATAATAATAATAATAAACGAGCACTAGTCCAATTCGAACCTCGGCGTTGAGAATTGATAGGGAATCTCATTTTGTGACCGTAACGGTATTCGAGGTAATATGGTCAGTATTCCCGCTCAAAAATGTGATTATTACCTGATTTTTCAATCAGTGCCCACCACAGCTAGGTAGGCTGATAGTCCGATGTACCACAAGTACAAACTCGTTGTTCGATACAGGGGTAACAAAATGGCAAAAAGATATTAGAAACCCACTATAACTTTTTATAGTCAGACCAAAAGCGGCGTTGATGTAGTTGACAAGCTATATACAAGTACAATTCACGGTATTTCGCGGAATTCTAAACGTTGGTTACCAACAATATTTTTCGAGTTAATAAATCACGCAGCAGTAAATGGTAAACTCCACATATGCTCAATAATGGAGTTGAAAGAAGTTAAACAAATCTTAGACGCAAGTTTATATTTGAATTAGTGTTCCTTTAGTAAAAGACCACACCATAAGATCATACCATGAAAAAGGAGTGCCTGGAGGCGTTGAGGGTAGAGGGGTATCTATTCTAGCACTCTCTCTTCCTGCTTCAACTTCCTCTAAAAGAGGGATCCCTGCGACCCAATGCCGCCTTGAGGCATAGAAAATTTGGCCTAGACCTAGACCAGTTCCAGGTAAAGTTCTAAGGTTGACAGGGGAGGAGTTTAGCAGGAAGCCCAGACAGGCAGGCTGGGAGCCTCACACTCAAAGCATAAACATTTTTCGCCTCCCAGCCACTAAAAAAGTTTAGTTAGAATAGATTCCATCAAGACTTTTCATATTTACCCTTTTTGACAATTTTTGAAATGTTAACTGCATTAAAGGGGAGACCCATTCTGAAAAATCGGTAGAATTGTTTCTAATCAAAAATCAACCCCGACAAATTCTTCCCTTTGCTTACAACATTACAAGCAATCCAGCCTAGATTCCTTGTACTGAGGCGCACAACTCGCCAAAATGAAAAAGGTAAATTTTAGGTATCTTCTAATTTCTTAATAAATAAGTCTTTTAACGATTAAATTCTTTCAAGACATTGTTGACATATGAATTATTGCTAAAAATCATTCGATCAAATCAATAGCCATTGAAAATCATACCATATACTTGCAACGAATGTAAAATGTACGCACAGAGAAATTAATGTAATCGTGCTCAGATTGCACACTGGAATTACGGATAGAAGTATGACCTCACCCGAAAACCGGCAGGCAAGTGGGTAATAGAAGCCGCTCGCGGGCGAAAACCTACTGAACCGAAACACTGACAATGCGCCCTCACCCTGGATAGGATTAACTCATAGGCAATAATAAACGGACCATGAATATGTAACCTGGAATGGGACCTCGCTTTTGCTAAATATTTGACAAACTGATCTCTAACAACATAAAAATACTAATTGATCTACAGTACCAAAGCTAGAAATGAGGTGATCCACAGAGGAACGCCGAGAGGGTTCAGCCTACACGACAACAGTTATAAGAACGGCCACCGGTTCATCGACTTCGCTACTAATAAAAGCTCAATTGTAAGCTCATCTTACGAGGGTAGTCCGATAAGTACTTAGCCTATAAAAGAAAAACAAAAATTTTGGAAAAGTGGCTATTTATTTCTCAACATAATCTCCTTTTAGCTCGATACACTTGACCCAGCGATGCTACAAGTTCTTCAACCCGTCTGAAAGATACATTTTCTCGAGGTCTGCAAAGTAGGCCTCCGTGGCGGCGATGACTTCCTCATTCGACTCGAATTTCTGGCCGGCGAGTGACTTTTCCAAGTTAGGAAACAAAAAGATGTCGTACGGAGTCAAATTTGGAGAATACGGTGGATGGGGTAGCAGTTACAATTCGACTAATTTGGCGGTGGCGACGGCGGTGTGAGCCGGTGCGTGGTCATGGTGGAAGACACCTTTTTCTTTGCCAAATAGGGCATTTTTACTGCGATTCGGCGTCGAATTGGCCCAATAATTCGAGCCCTGCGACAGTTTTGCTCTTCTCCAGGTACTTGATGCAGATCACACTTAGTGGTGGCCATCACTTTTCGGGCCGATAAGACAGTCTTCGCCTTTTTCGGAACACGTTCGCTGGGTGAAGTCCACTGTTTCGGCTGCTCCTTGGTCGTTAGTTTGTCCCAGTGGAGCCATGTTTCGTCGACGGTCGCGAAACGATGCATAAACTCCTTCGGATTGCGCTTAAACAGCTTCAAACACTGCTCTGAAGTGGTCTCACGGTTACGTTTGTTGTTCGGAGTGAGCAAACGCGGCATCCATCACGTCGACAGCTTTCTCATGCCCAAAATTTCATACAGGATATGACCGACACAGTCTTTTAAGATGCCTACTGTCTCAGCTATCTCGCGTACCTTCAATCGGCAGTCTACGAATACGAGCTCGCGGATTTTTGTCACGTTATCCTCCATGGTAACCGTTTTCGGGGCATCTGGGAGTGGCTTATCAAAAACCGACGTGCGACCACGGTGAAACTCGTTAAACCAATTTTTTACGGTCGCCATCGCAGGAGCACAGTCACCGTCCACAGCATGCAACCGATCTTTGATTTCGCTGCGCGATTTCCCTTCCAAAAACAAGAACTGAATCACCGACTGATATGGCTCTTTCTCCATTTTTCTGAAATCTACAGATACGCCTGCTTCCACACGCAGTTAAAACAAAACTACAGGTCCGATTCAGCAGAAATTTGGAGACAGTAGTCGTATACGAGAATATACTACACGAAAGTGAATCTTTCTTGTGATACTGGCGCCTGCGGGCGGTGGGGCTAAGTACTAATCGGACCGCCGTCGTACTTTCCTAGGAAGGACATAGATCAAATATTCTACATCCTCATCGATAGAGGGGGAGCATTAAAAGTTGAAGACAAAGAAGTTAAAATGGAAGATACGTACCATGAACTAAGAAGTCCAAAGAGATATGCAGGCACATCGAATTTTAAAACTTGGTGACGATATCAAAAATAACATTGTTGAAATGGATCGATGATGCAGTTCGTGATTTTTGTTGAACTCTTTCGGATTAACTGGACCCCGCGTGACTAGCATGCTCAGTAGATTGTGTTCTCAAAGACGTTCATTCAATGTTAACATCATGCTTTGATCAAAGAATATCTATCAAGAAGAAGCGACACTCTTTGCCACCAATCCTAATATCCATTTTACAAACGCATATTAAAAATCCCTTAGTAAAAGCAGTGCAGATCGACTGCCTAAAAAACTTATCCAAACTTAGGAATATTGAAAAAAGTCAAAAACATACTTATAATGTAGCTTGTTTACAATCCTATTTTATGTACAGGATTTTAATAGCGCTCCAGAATAGCTAGTTGGTTGTCCATTTTAGGTATCCCAATCAATGCATAGCTATAGGAACGAAAGAAATCTAGAATGCTTGGTTTAGTGTAGGTAGCGCTCTGAAATGAATTTGCTAGGATCCCAGGATGATTAAAATATCACTGCTTTCACTTTTTTAGTTTCATTCATGAAGTTGTAAAATAAGTAAAAATAATAAAAGAAAAGCCCTAACGTATGATTTACTGGAAGCCACTAGACGTATTCGTTATTACAATCTGATCAGTCTGAATCCATAAATTTTCATTCATCCTTCAAAATAGTCCCCATTTGATTGAACAAGATGCATCCATCGGTGTTTCCTCATCCGGAAGCAATCCTAGAGTTAGGATTCAGCACGCTTATTATATTAGTTTGAATCGTCTCGATTTCGTCCAAACGCTGTATTTTGAACAGAATTTTCAATCGTGGGTACAGTCAAAAATCGACCTTGGAAATAGCCAAAATAAACCATTTCCAATTTCCCTGAGCGAATATTTTTGGACTCTGCCGTGAGCAAAAATACTTTGTGATTAAATATACAGTGCGCATGAAACAAGGCATCGGTAACTTCGGCGTCTAAGGAGTTTGTGAGATATTACTGGTTCGCTCATGCTCCCGTGAAGGTCGTTTGAGGAGACATGAACGCAGGTCGGATTCTTTTTTCGCACAGACTGACTTATAGCAAGTAGCTAATTTTGTCTACCTAGGGTCTTAGCTTTTAAAGAACGGCAGCAAGAAAGACGAGATAAAGCGATGCATATCCATAGCGTATGAAGCCTATTTTGCGAGCCTCTCTCTGATGCAATCGAAAAACTAAAATTAAATTTTCTAAATTTTTATAGGGCCCATACATAATCCCCTTTGTGTAAACAACTTGGCTGCTTGTGAGACTATCTGAGAAATGGACGAAGCCGGGAGAGCTGTTACGAATCCGATATAACGAGTTTTATAGCCACTTTAACAGGCCACAAGATTCCATCATTATAGAACTAAAAAAAATACAATAGATATGAGGTTTGAGTATGCCTACCTAGAAAGGCGCAGAAATTGCTGATCGAAGACAAACGGCCATGCAAAATATAGAGGATTCGATTAACGCAAACAGCAAACGGCTGCTAGGAAACATCAAACTGAGGTACGCGGCCAATTGATTTAAAATACTGCAAGCGATGTTTCCGAGAGGCAAAGGTCCGATTTGGATTGTAGCGCTATCAAAGAAGAATAGAAAGTGAAGTAATAGCAAAAAAGCTTCGGAATTCCAAATATTAGTAGTTCACGTGGTACAGTGGTCAGAGTGCTCGCTGCGTAAGCCGAAGGTCTCTGGTTCGAATCCCGTTGGCGGCAACGAGATATGTTTCGAGCGATAACCGTTCAGTTATGATACGTAACTGGTTTAACATCAGAATGCATCGCAGCTGGATAGACGGACACAAGTCGAAAGCGTAGTACAAATCACCTTTTTGAGTGCCGATACTTCGATAAATATAATGAGATACTCTAAATATCTCTAAGCGAAGGCCCGGAAGGGGGTGCAGTGCTAAAGCAAAAAAATTCCAAATATGAATAGAAAATGTTCATATTCAATTATATGCAGCTTCTTTTTCCGGGAAGTAGAGATGTAAAAAAATTAACTAAGCATGTTAGTATTATGATAATTTAAATGGATCTACTATGGAATTACACTACTTCCAATAAATTCGACGTTATCTTCCTTGATACCATCAAAGAAGGTTGAATATTAATGCACACTCCCAATAAGCTAAAATTTTACTCGCTTCGAAGATTCTACCCTCGTGATTGTTCTTAGAAATTAAAATATACACCCATCTAAACTAAATATCTTACAAACGGTATCATCATCACGTTTGCCTGTTTTTTTTTCAGTTTGAAGACAAAGGGAAATCGTTGTACTCGTATTGAGCTGAAAAGCGATCTGGGCAAATGTCTAAGGACTTTTAATGAATTACTCAATATTCTCGAGTTTCCTTTCCTATTAATTCATAATATTTCGCACAGATTTGTAATATTAATTATAGATTTTTTCAGGGGACTCATAATTAGCCATTTGATTTGATTTGATTGAAAATGTTGAGTGCACTTGTCATCGATAGAATGTCAAATATAACCTTAAAAAATTTGCCTAGTGCGGATGTAGTGTTCATCTGTATTCTAATCAACTGCAGGTCAAAAAGCCCACTACTAGTTTTTGGGAAAAAATTCAAGAAACTAACCCTGAAAAGACGAATAGTTTGTCATGTTACAAAAAACGTTAAGGATGCATTACGCAATAAGATCTCTATAGGAATTGTGACGTTAGATATAGAGAAAGCGTTCCGAACATTCTGGTATGAAAAAATTCATTATAAATTAAATGAATACAATGTTCTACCATATTTGGCGTACTTGATTTAATTTATAAGGACTGAAAGTCATGTCAAACAGACAGACAGTACATTCTGAGTAAACCCTAGAAAGATAACCTACGTCGAATCGACGTATATGATCTAGAAAAATCGGCACAACTCTTCTGTATATACAGTAATTGCCCTCAAAGTTCTTATCAACTCAGTCGGTCTATCGAACTTGTAGACTTCAGTCAAGCCATTCAAATAAGTGCATTAGTTCCGAAGATATACACGTTTTCTACGTCGATTCGACGTATAGTTATCTTTTATGTTTGTTTTTGAAATCAAGTGAATAAATTCTTGTGTTTTGTGTGAAGTTATATGTTTGTATATTTACTGAAGCATGATGATTTTAATAGGTTTTGTAAACAAAAGAAAATGGTGTCGAAAGGTGCTTTAACATACAACCAAATCGCACGAATATTGCAAGAATGGAGTGATGAGGAAGTCGAGCACTCCGACAGTGAAACCGAGAATAATTTATTCGAAGATGATGTGGAAAGCGATGTTGAAGAATATGAAGGAAGTCTACCACTAGTAGAGAGAAACTTGATCGCTGGGGGTGAGGTGGAAAATGCTTCTGATCACATTCAAATGACCACATCTAGCATGCAAAATCCTGTAATAATGCCGGCGCATGAAACTTTTAGAAGCAAAAATGATCACCGTTGGGCGGCAACTAAAGGCAGAACAAGTGGTAGAACATCGTGCTCGAATATTATTCGAGCGTCTAGAGGTCCAACTCGGATGAATAAAAATCTTTTTGGTCCTTTAGAATGCTTTCGTATATTCATAACCGACGAAATTGTAGAGGAGATTGCAAAATGAACAAACGCAGAAATCCAGAAAAAAAACTCAAAGATCTGCTATAAAGGAAACGTTCAAAACTACAAATTGTGATGAAATTCGAGCGCTAATTGGAATGCTGACGCTTTCAGCAGCTATGAAAGATAATCACTTGAGCACGGTTGAACTTTTTGATTGTTCATATTCAGGTAATAGATATGTTACTGCTATAAGTAAGGACAGATTTGATTTCCTGATAAAATGCTTTCGAATGGATGACATATCTGTGCGACCAGTTCTAAGAACAACAGATTCATTTGCGCCAGTCAGAAAAATATGGGAGATGTTTGTAAGTCACTGTCGAACTAACTACATCCCTGGTCCGTATGTGACAATAGATGAACAGCTTCTTGGTTTTCGAGGTCGATGTCCCTCTCAAATGTACATTCCAAATAAGCCCAATAAATACGGGATAAAAGTAGTAATTACATGCGACAGCATGACACGTTATATGATTGATGCAATTCCTTATCTGGGGAAATGCACTCAAACTAATAGACTTCCACTCAGTGTGGGAGCAATAGAAATGTGACCTGCGACAATTAGTTCACATCAGTTCCTTTAGCAAAGAATTTGCTAAAAAACACCTTATAATTTGACTTTGGTTGGCACAATCAGATCAAATAAACGAGAAATACCAGAGGAGATGAAAAATTTTCGATCCCGTCGTGTAGGGACATCCATGTTCTGTTATGATGGGCCATTGACTTTAGTTTCATACAAACCGAAACCAAACAAAATGGTCTTTGTTCTGTCATCATGCGATGAAGAAGGCACGCTACATCCTACGACATCCAAGCCAAACATGATTCATTTTTATAATCAAACAAAAGGAGGCGTCGATACATTCGATCAAATGTGTTTCTCGACGTCATGCAGCCGAAAAACGAACCGATGGCCTAGGGCTATGTTTTACGGTATTCTGAATATGGATTTATTAATTCTTATGTCATATACTGTGAAAACATTATACGAAAGCAGGAAAAGCCACTAAATCGCCGAGAGTTCATGAAGAAGCTTGCGGATAGCTTGATGACTCCATTCCTGCTGACAAGGCACCAAATAAGAACTTTGCCCAAGGTTTTAAAGGAAAAAATAGCAAAAATTTTACCAAAGAGACCTAGTGAAGCATCCACATCAAATGAAAAAGTATCTAATCCGAAAAAAAGACGATATTGTGCTTTTTGTCCATACAAAATTAAAAGGATGACGAAGTCAATGTGCGACAATTGCAAAAACCCAATTTGTGGCGAACATAAATCGAGCACTTGTCCTAGTTGTGTTAAGCTATAAACAAATGAATTTTTTTTATCAAGATTAATCTTTATATTCCAAACGTGTAAGTTTTAGAAGTTTAAGTCATACTTTTAAGTCTGAAAATAAACTCGCAATATATGTTTTATTTTTTTTATGCAAGAAATGCCTTCTTTTGTTATTTGTAGTACTACTTTAAAAATGCACAAATAAATATTAATGTTTTTGGCTTATTTACATGAAAGAAAATTGTTTAATGAAAATAAATTGAGGAAATAGAAAAAATATGAACACAATTCAAAATTTGAGAACCCAAACATACGCACGTCGAATCGACGTATGGTTATCTTTAACGTACTATAAAATATGGTTATCTTTCTAGGGTTAATAAAATAATATCTAGCGCCGCAAAACATTCCTGGCTAAGTCAGGTTTTACAGCCCCTTTCGGGCCTTTGTTTAGAGATAGAGTATCTCATTATCATGATTGAATGTATCGGTACTCGGGAAGGTGATATGGTCCAGTACACGCGTTGGTCGTGTGCCCGTCCACCCAGCTGCGATACGTTCTGATTTTAAACCAGTACACATCATAACTGAACGGGCTTATAGTCCGAATCACTCGAAACAAACCTCGTTGTCGCCAACGGGATTCAAAGCAGGACCTTTGGCTTACGGGGTAACAACTAATATCAACTGGCAAATAGCAGAATTTACTTTTGTAGATTTACGAAAATTCTAATATTCGCCATTTTTATTTCTCGCTCCCAACTACAACCCTTAAAGTGTCAAAAATCTTTACAATGTGGCATACCCTTGTGTAACCTTTTCTATTTTCTCACTTTTCTATCTGTTTCCGTTCAATTCAAAATCTAGTCTACGTCGTTTACAAAATGCTTGAGGATGATAAAATTTGTAAACTTTTTTTTACAGCATATCCGAAGAGAATTATAACTTACATAAATGAGCGTCTTCAAGTACTTTCAAGGAAAAGTGGAAAGAAGTAAATTTAATGCAAATGAAGTTAAAGCGATCTGCGTAGTTTGGTAAGAAACGAAAACTCATCCTAAATAATCTGTAATAGGTAAACGTACATTTGGCTTAAACTAGATACATATATTTTTTTTTATAAATTAACTTACTTTGTTAATTCCAGCTTCCAAAAATCATCTAGTCGCACGTCAGGTGTGGAGCTTCTACCTGGATTGCCACCGAAGAGATAATGAACCTACCAAGAGTTTGTTAAAGTACATTCATACGAAACATTTAATCAAGAAACAGTACCTTCCTTATGTCATCGTACACTAGCTGATGTGCATACCGAGGACAAGGTTCGGCATGATTCTCTTCCTGCATTTTCGAGTAACATCTTTCCGTCGGATGTTTACAAGTATAAATTCGAGACCATTTATTCGTTCGAATCGAATACATCCAAAATGAATTGGAGGAATGTGTTGGTTGTGGATCACGTTTATCTTTCTGCTTGCTAAGACTCTATAATTTTAAAAGTTAGGATTGGTTTCTCACAATTCATGCCATTGACTTACAAAGTAAACATATATTTCATCCTTTTCACAATCAATTGTGGCGCGTTGTGTAAACCCTGCTGGTGGTTCAGTCTTATTATAGTGGCACATATCATTAGACAGTTCCTTTACTTCCTGTGTATCAACGTCGTACGTTATAAAATTATTTAAATCTTCTTTTCCACGTTGCCCTCCATGGATATATAATTTTCGTCGATCCTGTTGAAATTGTTCATTTAGTTGAACAAAATATCAATTAATTTTTTTCTTGCACACATATTTAATAATATATATTTTAAGGTGACTTACATTATGGAAAACCATACAATGTGTAACGCGGGATTTGATTGACATTACATCAGGATTCGATGCGGATGGGTGTCCGCAATCCACAAAAATTTGTGTCCATGTATTCGTAGCTATGTAATACGAAAATAGTCCAGAATATTCAGTTTCACTTGAAGATTGATTTACCAGTCTATAAAGAGTACACCATTCAAATCATGTGCGTACACATCTTGACATAATCTTCAATATACTTAAAAGGAATCACCGATTTGTTCTTACCTTGGTGTTAAAATTTTCCCACCAAAAACATAAATCGTTCGCTTTTCAACATCTATACACATTTGATGATCGTATATTAGTTGAGGTCCTCCTACTTGACTGGTATCATCGCAAATTTGTAGCCATGTATTCGTCACAGTGTCGTATAAATAAAAATCGCTCTGAAAATGACATTTAATTGTATTAAATTGAACAAATTCAACGTAAGAAAATTTGTTACTTTTAAATATTCTGCTCTTCTAACAGAATTGTCTAAATATCGTCCTAATGAAAATATATGCCCACTAATTGGATCAAAAACCATCTTGTGGCATGATCTCGGTGATGGTCCATCAAATTGATCTGAGTATTCAAAAATTCTTGTCCATTGTGCCTTTCGGATATCAAAATACCACAAGTCATTCATGTCTTTATGCCCATTCCAGCCACCAAATAAATAAATGATGCCTTTCGCGGAATCCATAATCAATTGATGACCACCTCGTGTACCTATTAAAATTAAAATTAAATGAATGCATTTTCTTGCGAAGCCGATGCACACTATACCCGGTTTATCGCCTTCATTCATGGTTTGCGGCGTCCACGAATGGCTATAATCGTGTTGCAACAAATATTCATCGAGATGCCCATCATGAATGCAATTCGCAACGAATTCTTCTGTTTTTCTAAAGTCGCCGTTAGTGACAAGACATTCATAAAGTTCCGATATCACCGGGTGCTCTAACCGAACTTGAGTTTGCTCCTGTAGCGCCTTAAAGGCAGCATCGTAGCCTTGTTGACGGAAATGTTTTAAACAAAGTCTTATCACCTCAACTTCTCGCACCTGTTTTAAGGACGCATTAAATTCGTAAACAATATTTTAATTATTGCAATTATCATACCGTATTGTATCCTTTTAAACTTTCTTGAACATAAACTGGATCATCTTGCCCATGTAATTCGACATACCAAATACTGAAATTAAAACTGGGACCCCACGACAAAAGCGGCATAATTTGAATGTAAATAACGGGCAATAGTTCACCATTTTCATTGACGCGACGTAATTCAAAGGATTCCGAATTTGAGTCATTTTGCAAGCCGCTATTTGGTTATTTTATTTTTAACATTAATATATTACTTTCAATTGTATAAATTTTACCCTTCGAGTAAAAGAACAAGTCGATTCTCTTCCAAACCTCCGTACACTCTGAACTTTTTCAAATTACAAACGTGCGATTTTTCAAATTTTCCAAATAAAATTTTATGTACAATAGCAGGGCGTTTCAGTTTAAGTGTTAAAAATTGCGGTGGATTGTTTGTATTGGAAGACCATCTAGAAGCTTGGTTGTCAGGACAATTTTCAAGAATGTTTCTGTTGGAAAGTGAAAAATGTTAAAATGTTTTCTGTTGGAAAGTGAAAAATGTTAAAATGTTTTAGAAAATGTACTGTAGTTAACAAGTCGGTCAAAGAATTCATATCAAATGCAAAAATTATGGTTAGAGATCCTTTTGGAAAGGGTTAAAAAATTTTGGGTTTATCAATTGACAAAATATTTGCTCAATAAGTTGTGTTTATTTGAGTGTTGCATTTTTCTTAAAATTATACTCCCGTACACTCTTGGAACCAAATGTTACCGCCGCGTTATCTTTTAGGAATCAGAAGTTTGATAATGTCGACTTGATCAAACTGTACGCCAAACGAGCAAATGATTAAATGTTTAACACACCATCCAGCAATATACGAACTTCAGTTGATAAACACGAAAAGGGCCAGACATCACGGATTTGTAATATACATTTACTAGAAGTTATTAGAAATAGACTTCCAATTACGATTATTGCGTAAAAAAATTCAAATTCAAAAAGACAGCGAACGAATCTGAGTTAACGAGACCACACCACATTTATAAAGTCCAAAAGGAGAACCAACAGAAGTGCAATAAAGACTTGACGTCAAGAATTTTCAATCTTTCTAAGGGCTTTGAATATTTCTGGCCATTAACAATATAAAATTGAAAATTCACCAATCATACAAAGACCCGAATTATCATAACCAAGATGATCAGCAATTAAGCAAAGCTTTTTAGGACCGTACCTTCCTAACTAAAACTTACGGAGTGGACTGGACACGCCAACTGGCGTCCTAACCGAAACCAGCGTTTTCATCGGCTACCCCAATTGGTGTAGTAGAACGGAATAATTATGTGGGATTGATTTTTCAATTAATTCATTCATGATGTAATTATGTAGGAATATGTTTGCAATTATTCCATATATAGTATGATACCAGTCGGCGGTTGGACGCCAAGTGACGTTTTCGGTCCATGACGTTAGTTTCCATGGTACGCCAAATGGCGCTCCTGGTCCCTAAAGTGTTAAATCTGAAGTCCTTTGCTACACAGCCCAAGTCCGTTCAATCCTAGACTGTGGTTTTATTTTTTGGGGGCGAATTGTCCTATCAAATGAAATCAATTCGAATAGACAGGAGTATACTCCTGTCAGAGGAGCTTTTAACTCAACTTATAAAATACAGACACTAACATTACGCAGCTAATGAACAAAATCGAAGCACTTTGATGATACGTATGTTAAATAATAGGTTTAAAGAAAAACCTATACTATTAGAATTCAAGCGATCACCATTTTCTTGGATAGATTTATCAGTGTACGGTGTCTTAAAGATATTAAAGTTATTCATATTTCCTTCAACTTTCAAAAAGATCCTATCAAAAATGTAGCGTCCGGTTTGACCAATAGCCTATATAGTAGAAAAACCGTGGCCATAACTTCATTGAATACGGTTAGATTCTGATGAAACTTACAGGTTACGACATTAAGCTACCTAGATACAGAATTACATTGATTTTAAGTATACCTATCTGATTTTGTTAAGAGAAAATGTGAAATTTATAAATCTTACTATTATTAACAAGTTTGAGCGAATTTTGACTTTTAGGGTATTTTTTGTTGTTGCACTAATAAGAACTAATACACAATTTTTTTGGATTTTTCGGATCACAAATTTCGCCTTGCCGACACAGCTCGATGCTGGTAACACCGTTATGAGTCCGATTTTGAAAAAATCTCATCAAAACCTTTCATTTGATACTCGTCAAGACATTTCATTTGATATAAAAAAATTTGTTTAAGGGCCATCAAAAGCTTTTGAAAAATTAATCCAGTCAAAATATCAAATTACAACCGCTTCTGATATACCTACCAAGATTGGTGTCCGTAACTCCTATAGTTTCGGAGAAAAACTGCTGTGATAGAAACACGCACTGAAAGATATGGCGCGATTGCAATAGGGTTTTGTAACATAGTACAAACCTCTAAAAATGGGTCTCTGAATGGATAGCGTCAAAAAATGACGATTTTTTTCGATGCGGAATTGTCTTTTACCCAACAGATGGGAAAATTCTAGTTTCTGGTTGTTTTTCTTTTTCTAAATAAACAAATGCATTTAATTATGATCTTCTAATTAACTTGCTTCATAAGTTTGTCAAAATTTACAATCTATTTTTCAACCACTTCCAACTTCCAATTGAGTTGAAGATTTGCATACTTATGTAAGTTCCGTGACAATGCAACAAATGATACCGTCGACTTTTTACTAGATTTTTTTAACTCTTAATCACCTACCACCGGTCTGAGAGACCGCAACGAGTTTTGAATGATAATACATCAATGTGTGCTGGTCGTATGACTGAGTGCGTCCATGTTAGTTTTCTACCCACCAAACAACATCACGTTTGGATTTCCCGAGTGTAGAAGTTCGCGCGTTTGATTTAAGAAAGTAAAAATATCTCGCCAGCGGTTTTTGGGACCGCACGTACTATAGGAGGTTGTGATTTTTTTTTTCATTTTTTTGTTTAGTGACAAAACCCACGGAAATATTGAGAAGTAACGTGGAACCTGATTTGACTGAGGATATTCTGTCTTCTGATGTTCGAATGTATGAATGTGAGTCCGAGTCTGAAATTGAAGTTAACGATGAAGCAGTTTCGACACAAGGCTGTTGGTTTCAAGCCGGATCAGCAGGTATCGTCTCTTCAAGGTCAACATCTCGATCAAGGGGGGTGGATGAAAGTGATTATTTGATGATGATATTTCCCTTTCACGGTCGCAAATTGAAGATAGGCGTAGAAAGAAGAATTATTTTGGTGCTAATCGTTTTCGCTGGGTATCTGCACCGAACATGGCTCGTTCGAGAACACAGCAAGTGCCGGATTTTAAATCAATTTATACTTAAAAATTCGACCCTACCGTATATTTGGAGCCTTTTTTTACAGATGAGATACTACAGAAAGTAGTTCTATACACTAGTAGTAAAATAAAAATAATCAAATCGAACTATAAAAAAAACAAACTTGTGTTCAATATTTAGACCTTATAAAGCTAAAAGCTTTTAGTCAATTATTTTGTTTATTTGATATCCGCAGGCCAATTCTCTTTTTTCTTGAAAAGCCGTCGTTTGTTGTGTGAGCAGACATCCACACATCCTTTAGACACTAAAGATGAGTCAAAGAATTCGAAACGTGTCTGCTCACACAACAAAGCATGGCCCTACGGCTTTTCAACTAAAAGTTTTTATTGGATTTTTATTTTATACTGCACGAATATCATATATCGTTGTACAATACTGATAGCACTGGACGAGCAATTCATCCCTGATGAATGCTATACGATTTGATAATGCCGAAACTAGAGAACAACGAGATGAACTAGACTTTCAGAACATTTTCAGTGTTTTATACGAAAATTTCAAGACTTTTACGTGATTGGAACTTGTGCTTGCGTAGATGAGGTGCTTGTTGTACTCGCGGTCGCTGTAGATTTAAAATGCATAAGCGAAAAAATAAAGCAAAATATAGTTTTAAAATTATATGCCTTATGGATTCACGAAATGGCTATCTTTTAACTACTTACATTTATCTCAGGAAAGATCCTGATGGGGAAGATTTGACTAAAGAACAATAGAGACTATCAAAACCGACTCAGGCAGTTCTGCGCTTTGTTGGAGCCAATAGGAACTGCACAGTTGATAACTGGTCTCATCCATAGAATTAGTCAATACTTTAAAAAAAAAACATCTCCCTTTTGTAGGTACTTTGAGGAAGCAAATGCGTGAGATACCGCCCGAGTTCAAACCACAAAACAGCGGTCAGTTGAGTCGTCGCTCTTTTGTTTTACTAAAGATATTATCATGACCTCTTATATACCTTAGTTTGCGAAAAAAAATGCAGTAATTGCAGGGAAAAATTGTGAATATTGAAGACTTGCAATTTTGTTCAAAATTTTATTTTCTTTGATATTTTATTTGAATGATATGCTTTGATTTCTCAGTTTATAAGAATTGAAACCAAGGTTAAAATGTTTTATTCCTAAAACTACAGAGCTTATTTTTTTAAGCTTAATGATTTTTGTATGAAAATTGTTGATTTGTGAAGTTTTCTAAGTACGTTACCTGATGGTACTGTAGTTTATATGATTTCCGAAAGGTCCTAAACAAAGCTTTGGAGTATTTATGACTGTTTTATTCATTCCTATGTTTAGCCAATAAAATAAATCCTGAATTTTAGGTGATAATTTGTGAGCGGTCTCCAGTACTTCGCGTAAATGGTTAATGGACGGAAATAGGTGGTAGGTAGTTTAGGATTAACTTGCTGTCCCTGAAAATTTGCAAATTGTTTTTCAACCATACCATTGAGCTTTTGTGAACTATTGCAAGCTTTTTAGGTCTTTGTAAATATTTTTTTAGAAAGACCTACTAGTTTCGCGACCTGTCTGTCCGTGCGTCACAGCAAGTTTCCACAGAAACTATAAAAGCTATAATGCTCAAACTTTGTGGAAAGGCCAGAAATGATGGTCTCTCAAAAATTTAGGTCTTACCAAAAATTTAAAAAATTTTTTAAGGGGGATCTCCCCTTATAACGACGAAGCCCTTAAATTTTTTTTTAATCAAAGGTAGTATCAATTGACAGGTCTTGATTAGAACTATAAGAATCTGAAAGAATAAGGTCATTTTATGCATCAGAGAGTCCAGTGGGTGGCAAAATGTACCAAAACGACCCCTCCCCCTCGCGTGGACACCTTTAAGCCGAAAAATTTGAAAATAATCACGGAGGTGGGTCTTTGTGAGTACAAGGGCAACAAATACCTCAGAAATTGAAATTCGCTCAACTTTCTTAATAATAGTATAATTTGTAGATTTTACATTTCCACCCATAAAATCAAAACAGTACCCTCAAGCTTCTTCTATAGATTAGTATAAGATCTTAATGCTCACAAAATTTCATGGAAATCGAATCATAATTGAGTGAGTTATAGACATTTTAATTGAATGGGATTACAACAACAATAACACGTATTTATGGCTGATACATATTTCAAATTGACTTAGGCATTTTTATTTTCTTCCAATTTTCATGAAAATTTAAGGAATAGTGTCTAATTTAAATATGCTCAGTCAGCTGAGCATTCAGAAAAATGATTTAAGCTCCACCAAAATGGCGGCTGCAATATGCTTATGAAAGAAACTCTTTTGTATAAATTGCAACGATTTCTTATCCAAGTATTAGATGAATAATTTAAATTATCGATTCACACTACCAGAAAATTTGTTTCGAACTTTAGGATGGTTACAAAGACCTTCTGGTAGGAGCACTCTCCTGAACTTGTTTTGAACTACTTTTCGTCCAAATTTGTAAGCCATTTTTCAAACACTTTCAATCGTTAGATTGAGCTGTAATTTTGCATACGTATGTAGGTCCCGTAACAATGCATTTCTACCGTCGAGCTTTAATGAGTTTTTGTTGAGCTTCTATATTTAAACCCCTCAAAATTATTAATATATTTTCAACAACTTCGTGACATTGAGCTGAAATGTTGCCAAGCTATTTACAGTAAGTCCTATCACAATACAATTATATGGTACCGCAGAGCGTTTACAGATTTTTTTTGAACTTGCTTTGGTTATACCCGTTAAAATGCTCAGTCTATTTTTCAATCATTTCCTAACGTCCGAATGAGCAGGAATTTTTTCATACTAATATAAGTCCTATGACAATGCAATTTTCTGATACCGTTGAGCTTTTATGAGCCTTAGCAGGCTTTTAATGTACTTGCTTTGTTTAAATCCGGCAAAATTTGCGATCTTTTTTCTACCACTTTCTGACGTCCAATAAGACGAAATTTTGTACACTCATGTAAGTACCGTGTTGTCATCGAATCTTCGGGCTTCCATGAGCTTTTGAGCAAACTTTTATATATTAAAACACTTGCGGAATCAAAGTTGAGCCGAAATTGGGCATATATTGAAATTACAATGTGGCAATAGGAACTCGTTAACTGCACATAATTACACCTCGCACATTAGTCTAGGGTCTGGTGAAAGAGATTTATAATACAAATTAATCAAACCAACTTTTTGCATTTACTGAACTTTGAATGTTTGGAGAGCGCGAACCATGTTTCTAAAAACAGACTTTCCAAGCTTAAGGTACAATTATATGCCGAGAAAGAAAAATACGTATGCCACTAATGTATCAACATCGCTTTAGAAATACATCTTTCTCTGCGAGAAGGAAATTATTTCATTGCGCAAGAATTTTTTCGCTTCCTCATCATTTTCGAATGGATGTCCACATAAAGCTTTTTTAAGCAGTCCAAATAAATAAAAATGGTAGGGCGATAAGTCCTTACTATTATGTAGATTCTGCATCGTTAAAAATGATTTGATAATGTTTAGGAATTTGCAAAAAGTTAAATAGAATTCTCGCTTAAAACTGTCCAACAGATGTTTGCAATTGAATTTTTCTGTGGGCAAAAATTTCATTTCCCTAGTTAAACAAGATTTGGATGCCATTTGATTAGACTAAGTGTATAAAACCTTGTTTGCTCTGGGCGTTTAATTGTATTCAATGAGAAAATTATCGAATCATATACATCCTACCAATACGGAGAAATACAATGGTGAATCAAATATCAACGGGGTTTTATTAAAAAAATGAATATCTTGAGGAATAAAATGAAATTATAATTTATTTTTCCACAAAGTTTCCCGCTTTAGAAATCCATTTTCCTCTGCGAAAAGGCAAGTATTGTATCGCAGCATCCCAGAATGAAGGCTGGTTGTGTCGTCCTCGTCATTTTCAAATCGATGTTCACCTTAAGCTTCTTGAAGCAGTCCAAACAAATGAAAATCGTAGAGCGATAGGTCCTTACTATAAAGAAGATGATTAAATTGAGTCCAGTGCATTTCTTTTATTGATGACAGTCGAGTCTTGAACAGGAATTGACATCCTTTTCTTTTGTCTCTATTAGCCGGCTTATTTAAAATCGGTAGTATAGTGGTGGACCCTCGTTTCGTAGCAAGTAATGATGCGACTTAAAAATGCATCACCTTTTTCCGCAAACCTTGCTGTATGCCTGACAAACCTTCAAACGTCTCCACTTTTGATTTTTGGTCAAAAGACGAGGGACACAACGTTGGAAAATACTTTGTGGAACTGTACAATGTTTTTGATGATCGTTTGCCAGCTCCCATAACTTATTCTGCCCTGTTCGTTATCAAAAATTTCTTGCATCGCACAAATGTTTTCGTCTGTAAAACTTGGCAATTGTAATGCTGATTTCCCAAACGTTCTCGTTCATCTTTGGACTCCAGATCAGACAAACACGCATTCTTGGAAATATCACCGAACTGGGCATTTAACCCATATGATGGCGCGCATCAAAAAATTACACGGATAGGCGCGCGAGCAAAGTTCTTACGCTGGTTTAGGGGGGTTCTTTAATATCAAGGGCTTTAATATTTTGAAAAACATAAGTGTATTAAATTAGAGAATGTCAACTGGGTTTATAAGTTGAATTATAAAAAATAAGTTAAACAAAATGTATTCTGTACGTCAATTAAAATATGCTCAAAACTGTGCCTTGCGTATAGCTTTAGCATGAGAAAAATGCTCACGCGCGCCTTCTAACTGGTTAGTCTCAGAAATTTTCGTCACTTGAACTGCATCACAAGCAAGAAATCTTGTAATTAGGCTCTACAACATGGAGGGATGAATCTGTTGCACCAACATCATAATGATTGCTAAGTGGTTGTAAATGTGGCACCGCCGGCTATTCGCGCTCTTAATCGCCACACCAGCATACTAAGAGCGCGGGCTTGACCCTGCCAACTATAGTTGCACAGGAACAAAAATCTCGTTTATATTTGATTCATCCTCGTATCACTTCTTACTCATAATAAATGCAACAGTGATTAGAAGAATTTCATTATGGTTTGATCCGATTTACACTGGATCAAAAAAATATTGGTACACTATGAACTTTAGCTTAATAATAGGAACAGAAGAAATTAAAGTCTTATAATGATTCTGTTGGTTCTTTATTATAATATTTCATTGGTTTCCGAAATAAATTACAGCAAAAAAATAAAAATTATCATGTCCGGCTTTAGTGGTGCGAAAAATGTATCAATTGGAATACTCACTAAACACCTGCCTTGTCAACGTGAGAACCTAGTCTGGAACCGTTTGACACATTACTTCGGGCTAGGGCGCGTTTTCCTACTCATAGAGGCGCCTTCAAGTTACAGGAATCCCTTCTCTAGCGGGAAGGGGATAGAAAAGGTGAAGGCCTCACCCTTGATGCCTCCCGGCGCACCAGTATGCCTTTTTTAACTGTCAGGACTATCAAAACATAATTTCCCACGCGGTTCCATTTGTTAACTGATATAAGTATCTCTTAATAATAGTTTCCGGGGAGAGCTTTCTGATATCGCTGAAGCTATAACCGTTCTCCCTGTCCCACCTTTTGCAGGCAAAAAATTGTGTGGCAGGCGTCTTCTATCTCTCCTGTGCAAAACACGCAGTCGGGAGACCGTGACTTATTAATCTTGTACAGGTAAGACAACCCCTTCGAGACTTATGAAAAATATTTTTCACACATTTTAGAACCTATTGAATTCCTCTGAACAAATTTCTTTCATAACTCAACATTACATCTTATTTCATCTGCCCTAAACCACCATCAAAATTATCCCATAGATTTTCGATGAAGATTACATTAGGCGATTATCCTGGCAATCGTAAAATCACCAGGAGCGACCATCATAAGCCGTATAATGTCTTTGCTCTTACAGAATTCGAAATTGCGCCAGATTCCCATCTTTCCTGCACTAACATGGTGATTATTTCCATGGATTTCTAAACACTAACTCTCATTCATGTTACCTTCAACAAAAACTAAATTCCCGACACCATAAGGCAAACAAGCCATTACCGTCACGCTCCCCTTCAATTTTTGAATGTTGGATTCTTTTCTTTTCAAATTGTGTTCTAGCTTTTATCTTTCATATACCATCCCATCCATATATAAATAGCAAATATTACGTTCGTCCTATAAATGATGGTTCCTTGATAATTTAATCTGGCAAATCGTAAGTGATATAATCTATTTCTTCGCAAAAAAAAAAGGTTATTTCCTGGCATTCACCCATTGAACTCTTGTGATCTTAATAGTACTCTTATTGTTATTGCATTCACACACTTTTCTGAGAAATGAGGAAAAACCAACACAGTTAAAAGTAAACAAAACAACTATGTTACATACATATTCTATATTCTATTTCTTATCGCTGGCTGCTCGTAATCTCGAACACTCTGTTATTTTTTCTATTCTGCTTTCGTAACATAGCTATATTTGTTCACGATATTTCTTACGAACGTGAAGATTAAATTCAATATTTTTCCTACTTCGCGGAAACTCTTTCGCTTTGAGTAATGAAGAATTAATTTTCTGGCTCTCTAAACATTTCTTTTTCCTTTGCCACGCTTATAACGAACAACGCAATACATTAGAAAATGCTGTAAAATTTGACTACAGAAACCAGTTAGTCATTGGTTTTAACTTTTTTGTAGGTTGTTTGCAGCAAAAGTATATTGTATCGACAGGAGTAATTGGTTTCTTGAAGCCAGTGTTATTTAGCACCTTCGCTCCATTCTTGTCCGAGAGCGTTTCTGCACTCACTGTAACCTGGGGCTTTCACTAGTGATTGTCTAATTAGTAATTGATCTAATGGATGGATATGTAAGTTTTTGCTTTATGTCTGGGATTTTGAGGAATTCCATGGTTTTCTTAGAGTGTCTGTCTGTCTACTTGGTCAAAGAGTTTCAGTGCTCTGTCACGTATGTATTTTTCTATTGTGTCCAGTCTGAAGTCCTTATGTATGTCCATGTTTCTGATATACCATGGAATTGAACGGATCCATCTCAGAGCCCTATTCTGTAGTGTTTGGAGTGCTTTTTTGTTTGTCTTCGATATCTGGTAAAATGCAATGCTGCCGTAGAGTAGCGTTTGTCGTATTATTTGTGTGTATATAACTCTTTTATTTGTCATGTTAAGTCGGCCGGACTTAAGAAGGGGATTTAGAAATGCGAGGATTTGGAAGCAATGCTATCTTTTTTGTTGTATGTGGTGATTCCATGTTATGCGTCGGTCGATTGTTAGTCCTAAGTATTTTGCTGTCTCATTCCATTGTATTTGTTCGTCGTCAACTTTTAATAAGGGAGGAGGTTGTTGTCTTCGTCTGGTTATGAACAGTGCCTGGGTTTTGTCCTTGTTGGGTTTTATTTTCCATTTACGGAAGTATTCTAGGAGAATATCGATGAAGCTTTGCAGTTTTAATGTGATGACTTCTGTTTGTCGGGCTGTATAGAAAATATACGTATCATCAGCGTATAAGGATAAATGTACATTATTTGGCAGGCTAGTCTATTGTATGAGAAAAATGGTAATTTGATTCCTCATTATTTCGAATCATAAAGACTTTTCACACAAACTCATACAACTAATTTTTTGTGTGTGCAGACATCCACATATCCTTTAGACACTGAAGATGACTCGAAGGAGTCGAAGCACGTCTGCTCACTCAACAAAGCAACGCCCAACAGGTTTTCAAGAAAAAGGAGAATTGACCTGCGGATATCAAAGAAACAAAATACTTGACTCCTACAACTAATATCAAGCTCGAACTTATGGAATAGAAATCTCGCAAAACCACAAAAATTGACATTTTGCTTGCGCGAAGAATTACTTGAAGCCAAATCTCATCGCCTCCACTGTAATTTGAAACAATGATCTTTGGCTTAAGCAGCCAGCGCTACAACTACATACACCACTTTAACACTAGATTTACCGCCCCAGTCAAAATGACTGGTATCACTACTTCATTTTAAATTTGCTACTTTGGGTTGATTTTATTTGCCACAACGATACCAAACAATTAAAGACATTATCAAACAAACATTATTATGTATTTAGCTTTATTTGTTTAGGCATGCTTAGAAAGTTCTTATGGATCATTGGCACTTCTACCACCACCAGTCAAAATGACTGGCGCATTCTTTCCAGGGATATCATGAGTTTTCTTATCTAAGATAAATAAATAAACAATGCAACTTCGATTCTACGTACTTGCAGCACTAATGCAATTCAGGAAAATCATTATCCTCCAATAATTTTGTTTCACTATTCAGTTTTCTTTCGAATTTAAAGAACGCAGTTGTGAAATTTTTTCGTGAGTCCTAGAAAGAAAGATTAGTTTGGGCATTGAAGTATTTAAAAGTGAATCCTTTATCTAAAAAACAAAAAAACATAGTGAAATAGTATATTTTTATCAACTTGGAGCTATCGGCAGTTCCTCAGAAGTAAGAAAACTACAGTATGGAATATTATTCTTTTATTATTTTTATCTCATTTTATAGTTCCCCAAGGCCTGAATATGGAAAAACGTGTGAAATCTTCTGTGCTTTTGAAACATATAGCCGATATACCTTTGGACTGTTCGGATGTCGAAAATGATCAACTTAGTGATAGTGAAGGTGAGTTGTTCGAAAATGAAAGTGGTCCACATGATAGTAATTACCACACACGCATTGAAAGTAGTGAAAGTGAAAATTCCGATAAGGATAACGCGGCTCAATCTACCGATAGTGAAAATGAAAGAATTTCAAATATGCGCACAAGAAGATACATGCGATTGCCTTCCACTTCTGATGAAGATGATGTAGCTGGAATGCAAGATCAAGAAAATGAAATTTCTGCAGATGGAACTATTTGGCAAAAAATTAATGGACATGTTGCTGGAAGATTACCTGCTTTCAAGGATGTATCTGGGCCTACAGCTCACGCTTAAAGGAATATCATGAAAGGAGAGATAAAAAGTGCATTTTTATTGGTAATTGACCATTGCATTCTAGAATTTGAAATTAAATTTTTTCGTAATACAAAAGAATTAAAATTTATGCGTGGTATGATTTAGACTTTTAATCAAAATTTGCGTTAATTAGACAGAAAACTATTATTTTTTGTTAACTTATTAATGTATTGACAACGTAAATAGTCATATTTACATGTTGCAATTATTATTTTTTCAATAAGTATAAATTGGAAGCCTCCACAAGCATTTTTTTTAAAACCAGTCATTTTGACTGGTACGGTTGAAATAGGTACACTCAAATTGCCGGTATATCTAGTGTTAAAATAAGCAATCGGCTGGCAAGAAACTCGCATAAAACAAGTTGGGTGGTCATGTCAGAAGTCACAGCAACGAATAAAGGCAAGAAACATGTCAAAGAGATGTGCACGTTTGTTAGTTCTGTACTTGACACGGTCGTTACTTTGTTGTAAACTAACAAAAATCACTCAAATCATGAATTCCCAGAAAATTTATATTTTTGACCTTATTTGAAAATTTCAAGAAGATCAAATCAAACTGCAGTGTCTGATTCAATGGAAAGTCCATAAAATACCAAAATTGTGTGTTATTGTTGTTGTATTTGGAGAAATTTCATATGACTATAACTTCCGTGAATACGATTGGATTATCATCAAACTTGCAGAGTATAAGGACCTTATGTAAAACTACTTAAATATCGGTTGTTTGCCGTTCTCAGAGCAATGAAAGTTTTTTTTTATTTTGTCTGTAAGCCTCCTAATACTCGTATGTTAACATCAATTTCCCATCGTTAAAAAATTATTTGATCACTCAAAACAGCCCAACATTTGCAGTTAGATTTTTGAGTGGGAAAAAAATTTAATAAACCTATTTTTGCAAAATTTTGACGCCATTTGATTGGGCTTAGCACATAAAATCGTTTTTACTATGGGCGTTTGTGTGAAAAATCTTTCAATCCTGAGGTAATGCAGGATAAAAGTAAGAATTTTACACATGCAATTTAAGATTTAATGCGTAATTTTCCAAGCGACCGTCAGATTGCAGAATGTAGAATGTATTTATATCATTCTTTATCTAGAAAATTAAATACCGTATGCATAAACGCCGCAATACTAAGCCCAATCGAATGGCAACAATATCATGAAACCGGGGAAATGAAAATCGTGTGCTCCAGTATTTTCCGCGCATTACTATTATGAAGGCTCGAATTTCTGCAAAGGCTTAGCTTTAAAGGCTCTGCAACTAATAACCCGGTTGTTAGTCAAGCGTTTGCTACCCAGGGGGTCACAGTAGGAGAGGCACTGGTACCCTATTTTATTATCTGTTAATACAGATTTTTTTCTTACCACTTGAAAAATACGTAATTGGAGAGGTGTAATTTATGACTTAATTCACAGTACAGACTTCAGATCGTTTGGCCAAACATATAAAATATCCTAGAAATTTAGCGTGTACTAAAGCCCAGTAATTATCACAACTGCGAGTTGATATAAGGTATCGTTTATCCAAATTTGATAATTTATACTTGCATACGAAGTCCGTGACCTACGCATCGTCTTGACACTATAAACAAAAACAACCGCAAATTATAACAATCATTTGCTGGGCCCGTAAACATTATTTTAGCCGATAAGGATCAATTCCAACTAGAATATTAATCACTTTACACATATCCGTCACAATTACATTGGAAAACTATCAAGTTTTCCCTCAGTACACCGTCAAACATGATTTTACCGTTCATCGAAATTAATGGCAAAATACAAGGCGACATCCAAACAAATTATGAACACCGATTGAAGATTGCTTTAAAAAATACAGTATCGACTTACTCAGGAAGATATGATGTTGAATAACTTGAATATCTGCAAATTTCATATTGCAGTTTTTGGATTTCTGACAATCGGCACGCCATACTGTTTATAAATGAATTCGAGCTAGGCCCTGGAACAAATTCCAAGAACTACACCACAGGGCGGACTGCGAAAACACTGCATTAGCGATATCGGTTGGTGTATTCACTAAGATTTAAAAGTAAATTATTTTAAAGAAATATACCAGGTTGAAAAGTTTGTGAGATAAATAAAATAAGTGAGCTTGCGTAAATAATGGGTTAAATATATAAAATGAAGTAAATAATCAATATGCTAATGCAAAAGAAATTCCACTTGAAATTATATAAATTTCCACTTGAAATTATATAATTTCTGCATTGAAATAAGTTTTTTACGGCTTTGAAATTACAATCAAGCTTCAGTTAGGTCTCCACTGAGTTTGAATAAAGACTCTTCTTAGCCCAATAAATTTAATAATGTGAATCAGTTTAGAAGAGATTACAACGTCTAGCCTTGTCTTTAACAAGTTGTTTCACTCAATACCGTCGCATGCTTACTAAAAGTCTTTGAAAAGCAGGTAAATATCAATCTATTATTCTCAGCACTTTTTGAGTACTTATTTTAATAAGGATAATTGTGTAATATTTGACCATTGCATATCAGAAGCCACCTTGGCACTCTCCGATTATATTTTGATTTTAGGGGTTTAGTTTTCAATCAATGATTTTAGATAGTACACAGCGATTTTTCGTTTTCATCATTTTCACTCCATAGCCTGTGTTCTTTTTTATGCATGATTATTTTAAGCCAATTATCTGGCAACTGTTACTCTGCACATATGCTACATATGAATTGATGGAGGATATTTAGAAGCATTACACTGTTTTGGAGCAGCTTTGTTTGTATTCTGTCCATTTTCTGAAGACGTTAATTTCAATAGAGCTGTCTAAGAGTCTAGAACAATTTTGAATTCGATTGAGAGCCGAGCGCATATGGTACATATTGAGGTGCTGTAAAAACGCGAATACATGACATGCTAAAAACCCCACCTTGGTGCGTATTGCAATGCATTACGAGGGTTTCATTTGAGATTTCCAGCAAAAGTAGTTCGAGTGCCCTGCAGAAAATACGGTACTTGAACTTCCGCGTGGTGAGGTGGGAACGCCTCCAGAAAAGTGAGGTCAACCAGTGCTACAGGTGTCAAAGATTCGGGCATTCGGCTGCCAATTGCGCCATGAAATACTCGTATAGGTGTGTTAAATGCAAAGACATTCATGCTCCCGGCGAGTGCAAATTGGGTCAGGCGGAGCCAAAAGAAAAACTATATTGTGTGAACTGCGGTGCCTTTGGTCATCCAGCATCATATCGAGTATGCCCCCGGTATCAAGATGCAAAGGGTAAAGTCACTCCGAGACGAAGTCAAGCACACCGCAGTGTGATACCTACCAACAGCGTCAAGCCCGGGGTGTCATTTGCACTTGCTGCGAGAGGACCAGCAGACAATGTAAATAAAATAAATAATGTAAGTGGCAATAATGAGCTGCTCCTTAAAATTTATCAGCAATTAAATTCCTTATCGGAGCGAATCGATAAACAAGATTCGAAAATTAACATTGTTTTTCACCGTTTAGGGCTTTCAAATGCCTCAAAATAAGTTGTCATCCAGCCACATTCCCACGGATAGGATTCCTCTCATCTTGATCAACGTCAACTCCATTGTTACTTTACATCGCCGTGATTATCTCCTTGAATTCATTGCCAGACAAAAGCCTGACATCGTGCTTCTCACCGAAACCCACCTCAGTTCATGGCACTCCATGACATTCAAGGATTTTGAGTTCGTAAGAAACGATAGGGTGACAGGTGATGGGGGAGGTGGCACCGGCATATTGGTTCGAAGACCCTATCGTTTCCAAAATATTGAAAAAGTCGAATTCAAAAGCTTTGAATCTCTTGAAGTGTCCGTTATCAAAATCTCACTGCCAGGTGGGGATGACCTCTTCGTTATCTCTGCCTATGCAACTGGTGGAACTGTTCTCAAGCTCAAGGAGGAGCTCAATTCCTTGTTCGAAATACTCGAATTGAACAGGCTGCATAACTATTATATTGTTACATGTACAAATAATTCTGCGAGCTACTGTCGCAATTGTTTTCACAACAATGAAGAACACGAATTCACTCGAAATCACGAGAACCCAACAAGCATGATCAACATCTGCAAGTGACGTCACTCCATTCATGAATTTGCTCGAACCTACCTCTCGGTCGAACATTCGCCCATGTGCGAGAAATGGGTGAATAGGTAGAGACCCTATATAAAGGCGAGCTGAATGAATGGGGGAATAATTCATTCGACCGCGATAAGAACTGCGAAAGTGTGTAGGAAGTGTGTTTCGTAATAGTGAAGTGATTTAGAAGACAATTGCGATAAGGAATTTATGGACAAGTGTTAGATTTTATTTTAATAGTGAAAATTAAAATTAGTGAAAGTGTTAAACTGATTATTGTGCATTTTCTTGAATTAAATAAACTCTTTTAACTTAAATTAAAAGACATTGCGTTTTCACTTTCCCGGAACGTTAAAATTATAGGCCGCGAACCAATAACACGCGACAGTGGTGTCAAGAAGTGCGAAAAAAATTTTGAAAGTGCAAATTTGAACATTTTTATAGTGCACAATAGTAAAATTTAAAGAAACATTAAAAATGCCACGAAGTTTAAACTTAAAAATTAATGAATTGACCATATCGGAGCTCAAGGAGGAGTTGGAACAGCGGAATCTGGCCACACAAGGTACAAAGGCCATACTGATTGCACGCTTGCGTGACGCGATCGAGTCGGAAGGCGTGAATCTGGATTCGGGTGAGCTCTCAGATGCGGAAAAAGGCGCAGAAGGTGGAGAAGTGGACACACCAAAATCAAAGGAGCCAGAAAATGCGCTGATGCAAATGTTGATGCTAATGTCATCCAGTCTGACTGCGAAGCTAGATGAACAGTCATCGAATTTAGCTGCGAAGCTAAACGAACAATCAGCGAAGCTGGACCAACAAGCGATCGAAATCAAGGCAGACATCACACAGAAGCTGGAGAAACAGTCAACCGAAATAAAAGCGGAGCTCGGTCATCTGAACAAACAAATTAAAGGCGTCGAGGAAAAGGTTGACCAGGTCGAGGAAAAGGTTTACCAGGTCGAGGAGAGAATTAACCATGAGATCAGCCAGGTCGAGGGGAGAATAAACCATGATATCAGCCAGGTAGAGGAGAGAATCAACCATGAGATGGGAAACATGAAAAAGGAATTGGAAGCAGCAAAGGCAGTAGTAACCTCTTCACCAGCCTCGCTTATAACCGCAGCGCAAAGCACATCCAGAAATGTCCAAGCACCAATATTCGATGGGCAAACGGTCTGGAGTATTTACAAGACCCAGTTTGAAGCTGCCGCAAGGGCGAATCGCTGGAATGACCAGGAACGAGCAACTGCGCTGATTCTTGCTCTAAGAGGCCCAGCTGCCGAGCTTTTGCAGACCATCCCCGATGAATTGCACTCAAGCTCGAATGCTATAATGAATGCGCTCGACATGCGTTATGGAGACGATCATCTAAAGCAGATTTATCGGTCACAGCTAAGACATCGGGTGCAGAAGTCTGGTGAGACCCTACAGCAGTTAGCCCAAGACATTGAGCGACTAGCACTTTTGGCTTACCCAGCCTACGACCCAGAACATCGAGATGATGCAGCGACAGAGGCATTCATCAGCGCACTAAAGGACCCGGAATTGCAACAAGCCGTGCGTTTAGCTCAAAAGCAAACGGTTAAGGACGCATTGGCTTACAGTCTGAACTTTGAGGCAGCGAAAAATGTGACTCGTACCACTGCCCGGGTTCGTGAAGTAGTGACAGACGAGTGCAGGTGTGAACGCGTGGAAATTGAGCGAGACCCGCATGTAAATGGTGCGCCTAGATGCTGGAATTGCGGAGAGAAGGGTGTAATGTGACGCCTACGCCCAGGAATCGAAGTGATTCCGATCCCGAACCCTTGTAACCTGCCAGATGGATATGTCCTCGAAGTGCCAGCGGACTTCATCTGTTGTGCGGATATCGTTGTGCAGAAAATATTTTTTTTTCTGTCCAAATATTTAGATCCGTGGATATAAATATTCGAAATATAGAATTAATCCAACCCCGGCACATTTCGAGACATAGCCATCTGGAAATGCCCCTCCACCGTGGCCATCGAGAAAACTATGCCACTGGCGACATCTGGAGAAGCACATTTCCGCCATATGAAGTGCCATTCCACGCACAGATGTTTTGTCCGAGGTGACAACCGAAATTTTTGACAGCCACATGTCGGCTTAGTTTTTCGTGGCTGTCGTCTTCGAATATGTCCAGTGTCGCGAAATATCGGAAGAACCAGAGATAGCAGCTGCTAATTGTTGGGTGCGGCAGAGTCTGGATTTCGCTCTCGTTTGTGCCGAAAATATCTATAGAAAGGTAAGTCTGCTAACGGATATTTCCCGAGTTCCGTCTCTAACCTCATTCTTGATAGAAAATCGCAAGAAACCGGAACGAAAATTGTTGCGTTCGTATGATAATTTTGTTTTCAGCTGGTTGCACGAAAGTTTTCACATCTGCAAACAATTTTCTTGAATGGTCAGATGTCTTTTTGAAAAGTGACAATTGTGACAATGAACTGACTCGGTATTGTGATCCACTAGAGCTTTGCTGCTATTATTGCGAAGCTATGCAGCGGCTGATCACCTCATCAAATTTAACGTTGCGTGAACTGCGGACTAAGTGGAAATATACCTTCGATAAAACATTCAGTCGGTATCAAAGAAGAAGTTCCAGAAGAGGAATTGTTGGCGGATGTGAGGGCATTCATGCGGCCGGCTGAAAACAAAATTATAGAAATAGTAACAAATGAAGATGATGATGACGACGAGGATTGGCAACCACTTTCCGAATTGATTGCACGAAATCAGGAGAATAAACTATCAACGGCGATCAGCGATGATAATGATGAGAATGATGATAATCAAAAAGTTATGAAAATGTCAAAGAAGAAATGTCACTGACAACATAAACAAGAGATTTTGTTGCTTAAATTTTTATCATATTTCATAGAGGATTTGATGATTTCTCGCAGCAGTTAATAATAAATTTTCAATGTGAAAATGAATTTCAACCAATTGTGTCGGATATGTGCCGAAAGAGCGTTGTTGAATTATGGAACCTATTTTCAAAGTTGTTAGTCAGCGAGAATAATGATTTACCCGACCAAATATGCATCAGATGCCTTGACGTTATCCATCAATCGTACAATTTTCTGGAAAAATGTGAAACATCTCGCCAACACTTAATACAAATCAGAGACGCACAATATATACCTATAGAGGAAGAAATTGTAACACCAAAGGAGGACAATTCAGGTTACAATTTCTAATATCACTCGTTACCTATTTTTAAATTCTGGGAAATCAAGATTTATCTCAGAGTCAGCTGGTTTCCATTTAAGAAAAATAGTTAGATCAAACTGCACGATATTTACATTCGAGATTTAAACGTGATATCAAGGTGATTGGCTTAAAGAAAAGATTTGCTTGTACATTTGAATATTTACAACTTAATGAAATAAGGCTGAACGAATTTTGTAACTATCAAAGATTAATTAAATTAATTATTTTGTCATAAATATAAGCAAAATTTCATGTTATGGCGCCACAGTTGATATCATTTTGTACATAAACTCAAATTCTGTTAATTATATAGTAAATTTTATGCGAATAAGCATTCCGTTTGCATCGATTCAGAATGTTAGTAGAAACATTATCATATACCTAAATAGGATGCAGAAATGTTAGCTGTAGAAAAAAGATTTTAACAACAAGTTAATATGGTTCTAAATATTTATTGAAAGTTGAGTGTTGTGGGCTGGGGTTTGTTTTTTTTATTGAATCTGAAAAAAAAAAGTAAGAATTAAAGAAATTCAGAAGTTCTCCTAGTCATTCGGCCCAAAAATATTAAGAAATATTTTTATGGAATAAGTTCCAAAATTGCCGGACGTAATCGTTTAATTACAACAAATAATAACCCATTTAAAATAAACACCTAGAGCAAAACAAACACTTAGTAATAATCATACACAAATAATCTAGAAACCCTACAACTAACCCATTTAAGAAAACACAATAAATAAGAGAATGCAATTTTATCAAACAGAAACGATAAATCTATTCAGCTAATTTAATTATAAAGGATAACGATACAATATATGCAACTTAAATTTAATTACACTAGATAAAAACAAACTAAACGGTAGAATTTCAGACTTAAGTTAATAACATCAATTTAAATGTATTGCAGGATTTAGAAGCATGTAAAGATTTAACTTTAGTTTATGTATCGATTATTACATTAACACCACAGAATTAACAACCGTAACAACTGTCAAGAGAACGCGTAAACGGCAAGCTGGAACGAAAAGTAGACAGCACACCGACAGAGAAAGCACTTAATTTAAATACACAACAAGGCGGATTTGTTCGAGCAACAAACGACTGAGCCTAATTTTGTATTTAGATGAAGCAAAAATCCTTTACTAATAATATGAACACATGACAACCAACCAACCACAACACGATAATTTGCATAATCTTAGTTTACTTTACTTTAGCTTCGTTATGTTACCTTAGTTCCACACTCCTTTAACCTTTGAATTAATAAGGAGAAAATCAATTTCAACAAATTTGAACAAGGATTAGTAAAATAGCTATTAACCGTATTTTTCGATAATCATTAAACCTAATATTAAACACGAATGATTAATGGTATAAAATTTTCATACAGATTACGTCAAAATAGGACATTTAAGTAAAGTAGCTTACAGGATAAGGATAGATAAAAATAGAAATACTGATAGAAAGATTATATCGATTTGTAGGACCTGAATAAAAAAAAATAATATGAATTGCTAAGCAACTAACGACTTTCCTTTTCAGTGGCTCGTTTTTTTTTTTCAGCGTGAAAGGGAAGTGCAGGGTAGGTATGCCGTCGCGAGGTTAGGGTTTCGACAAATCCGCTGAAGTCGGTTTCGCGTCGCGCGCGGTACGCGGTACCTTTGTTTGTTTCGCTATTTCTTCAGAGTAGTTTTCTTCGGTTTAAGTTCGAGTAGTATATTTTTCGGTACCGCGTCGGTGAATCGGTAACGCGCCTTTGGGATTTTGTAGCGTTTTTGATTTGAGATCTGTGGATAGATCACATCCAGAACTAACGTAATGTAGGTTTCTCGTTCTGGATGAGTAATTGTTGACGCGTTTGAAAAACGGGCAAGTTCAGGTGACTGAAATATTGTAATTGAGCGTAATCCATTCGGAGACCCGCGACCGAAATCCTCTCCGAACTAGCTGGCCGACAAGCAGTCACCGCGTGAATGGGTTACGGTGCACGGATTGGTTGACCTGTTGGTACCATCCGTTGGCACTACTCAGACTTAACGTCTAGAACCGATGAGAGGTCGGTTCCGCGTTCGCTCTTGAAAAGTTAAAAATCTTACAAATGGCGCCCAACGTGGGGCCAAAAACATCCTAAGGGGGAAAGAACTTCGCGTCTTCTGACGAGTTGGTCCTTTACGGAGGATGTAAGGTACTTTGGTACTCGAGTCCCACTATCAGGAGCAGTGGAATTGTGTGATACACATTAGAGGTCGCTTCACGTGAGTTGTAGCTTCCGTTCTCCTTTGTTTGATTTTGCTTTCGCGACAGAATCCTTCCGATGTGTTGTCCCAGGTTAACCCCTGTAAGGACCTTCTATTTTCTTGATGGAACTGCCAGTCTGATGGGTTTACCTATCAGCATGGACTCTCAAGAAAATAGAAGGCTACCTTGCCTTTATGTCGCGGAAGGATTCTAACTATTTCTTATGCGTGTTAGACGAGTGGTATCGGTTCAACGTTCGATGGCGTATGCTGGAGTTGCGAAGCCCGGAATGCTTCCACGCGTCGGGAATTTTGACCGCGTACAAAGTCGTTACGGTAGCTCTACCACTTGTCTCGTCGAGTCACTTTAACGTAGTTTAGAGACGGTTTTTTTTTGTAATGTATGTGGGTTATGGGGTAATTTTCGTAAATCGACCGAAGCACCCTTTCTTCGGCAGATTACCACGCACTCTCATTTCCCGCTGAAGAGTTCGACCACTGGAAAGGAAAGTGTATATCAAATAAATTTTCTTCTCATTCGATATAAATAGTTCGCCACTATCGGCCACTAAATAAGTCTTAAGCGAATAGATATACCTATAGTTTACATTATTAGAGTAGGCGTAGTTTACATTTTTTTCTCTTTTTTTTTTTTTTTACCCTTTTAGTTACACATAGGATCAAACACACCCAGCAAGAACAAATATGGCAACGAAGCGGACCCCAGAAAAGCGGTGGACCCGGTCCAAAACGGTCCAACCCGCGAACTGTGGAATCTGTTTTGAGGACGTAGTGGAGGGCGTACACAGCGTGCGATTGGATTGTGGACATCTATTCCATCGTGCCTGTGTACAACAGCTCCTCCTCACGTCAGAGAGTTGCCCATTATGTTGGCGACCCATCGAGCGGACCGCCCTAGACGTCCCCATCGGAACGCCCCTACCGACGCGTGGAGCAGTGGCGAAAGGAGCTCCAGAAGCCGAACCGTCACAACCACTCTTAGACCTGCAAGGAGCAGTAGGCGGTGAAGTTCCGGCTGCAAGAGTCGTGTCCGAGGTGACAACCATGCCTTCCGCCCACTCCATTGACACCCTCGTGGCGTTGATGAGGGATATGTCGGAGAGGATTGGCAACCTGGAGGGAAAGATCCAGAATCTCCCGTTGAGCCAACCACCCAGCCGCGTGAGAACTCCGCTTGGCTGGGAGCCAAATCCCAGTGTGGCGATGCCCCACTCCCGACAATCCGAGCAATGGGTCCCACCTCCAAGGAACTCGGGAATGGATCCCGGAGCTCCCGAATACAGACCGCGACACAGTACCGGACCTCCGTTGGTACCTCCAGCCCCCGAGGCAGCTCAGTACAACAGGTCAATAGAGGATGTGATTCCCCCCGGGAACGCATTGGCACCTTTTCGAGACCCGACGCCTCGTATCATGGAGAGTTGGCGCCTGAACTTTACAGGGTTCAACGATATGATATCGGCGGACCGGTTCCTTTTCCGGATTCAGGCGTTGGTATCCAGCACCCTGGGAGGTGATTCCTCGGCCTTCCTCCGGCATGCACATCTTTTGTTCAGCGGCGACGCTGCCGACTGGTACTGGAGCTTTAAAGAGTCAACGCCACGTCCCACTTGGCACTCTTTCAGTGCAGCCTTCCGCAATCGATTTGAGGATGGCTTCACTGAGAGAGAGCTAAGAGAGCAAATAAAGAAACGGAAACAAGGCGCTCACGAACCGTTCGACCAGTACTACACCAGTATAGTGAGATTGAGCACTCGCCTGCGAAATACCATGCCCGAGGACGAATTGGTAGAAATTATCAGAGAGAATATGCGCTGGGATCTCCAGAACAGCCTGCTGCATTTTCCCATCAACACCATACAGGGATTGCGCCTCCATGCCCGCAGGCAAGAACACTTGGATGAGCGGCGTGGTACCTTCCGTCCACAACCTCGCATAACGGGACCAAATCCCCGAAATCATCACACCGCAGAGTTGATGGCAGCGGACCACCTGCTTGCTGATCCAGTACCAGTACCGAGGAGCGGAGCACCACCGGAGCTTGAGGACCCAGCCTTGATTGATCGACCCTCCCTTGAAGCAATTACAAGCCCGACGGTCTGTTGGAACTGCCGACAACCGGGACATCGGTTCTATGCATGTCCAGCGGAGGCAACGCTTTTCTGCTACCGCTGCGGGAAGGCCGACACATACGCACCTGATTGTGCAAATTGCAAAGGGCGAAAAAACTTGCCACCGAGTGCCGCGACTACCCGTCGGCACTCCTAGACCCCGGACGAACCAATCCAGACCCCATCACCAGCTATGACCCAGCTCCCAACATGACTCCAACTCTGCTGACTCGCACCGCTAAACACAGTTCTCCCGAAGTTCCACAACCGACGCCGTCCTTCGCCGAGGCCAATGCGCAGGGAAATGATAGCGAGACGAAGGCTCCTTGGCATGTAAAACCTTTTCATGTCAGGTTGCGGAATTATTTGGCTACTCGACAGCGCATCTTCCATGAGGAATTGGCCACAACTGTCCCACCGCGAAGCAAGCGAGCCACGCGTCGGATGCGGAGCTTCTGGAGAAAAGTCAGGCAGTCGAGAAAAGTGTTGAAGGACATATACTTAGATGAATTATTGAGGGAGGATGTCCGGCCATATGCGTCAGTACACCTCCTGCAAAAACGAGTATCAGGCTTAGTCGATACGGGAGCCAGTGTGAATTGCATCTCTGCCGAGTTTGCAGGGGAGGTACTGGCAAAGCACGCGGACCAAATCCGTCATTTCACCTCCTGGTTAAGCACGGCGGACGGAACTCGTCACTCTGTAGTGGGAAAAATTATGACGGATGTCACCTTTAAAGGGGTAACTAAACCTATGGAATTTTTCATTATACCTCAGTTAACCCAGAATCTTTATTTAGGGGTGGATTTCGTTCGAAAATTTAACTTGGCCCCGGCACTATTTTCCGGTTCGACCCTGGAGTCCGTCACCACCGTTCCTGACCAATCTCAACCCACTAACTTACTACGGCATACACTGGATGTAACTCAGCAACTGCGTCTCGACTTGGCTATATCGGCTTTTCCATCGCATGAGAAAGAAGGTCTCGGGAGGACTGCCCTGGTGTTCCACACGATAGAGGTGGGGGACGCTAAACCCATAAAACAGAGACATTTCGCCATATCTCCGGCGAAGGAAAAATCGTTATATGCCGAAGTGGATCGAATGCTATCATTAGGCGTAATCGAAGAATCACAGAGCGCGTGGGCTTCCCCAGTCACCTTAGTTGTCAAGCCGAACAAGGTCCGGTTATGCTTAGATGCCAGACGCTTGAACGCCGTCACAGTCAAGGACGCATATCCTCTACCGTTGATCGAAGGCATTTTGAGTCGATTGCCTAAAGCCCATTTCATCACGAGCTTAGACCTCAAGGACGCCTTCTGGCAAATTCCTTTAGACTCCGGTTCAAAGGAGAAAACAGCCTTCACAGTCCCAGGCCGGCCCCTATATCAATTCGTGACCATGCCATTCGGATTGTGTAATGCCCCCCAAACGATGACGCGCCTTATGGATAAGGTGATACCACCTCATTTGCGGCACCAAGTTTTCGTTTACTTGGACGATCTGCTGCTTATAACCGAGACCTTTGACGAACACATCGACCTGCTTCAGGAGGTGGCTCTACACATCCGGAGGGCAAGATTAACCATCAACATAAGGAAGAGCCAGTTCGTGATGACGGAGGTGAAGTATTTAGGTCACATCATTGGGCATGGGCATATCAAGACCGATCCGGAAAAGACTCAAGCGATTGACGTTTTTCCACTACCCAAGACCACCAAACAGTTACGCCGATTCTTAGGTTTATGCGGATGGTACCAGCGTTTTGTACGTGACTATGCCACCATTACCACTCCTTTGACCGACATGCTGCGTAAGGGACGTAAATTCATCTGGGAAGAGCCCAGCTTGCGAGCCTTTGAAGAGCTAAAGAAGAGTCTGACTACAGCCCCCGTACTGCACAGCCCGGACTTTGACAAACCGTTCTCAATCCATTGTGACGCGAGTCAACATGGGGTGGGAGCAGTCTTAGTCCAGGTTGCACAAGACGGCGAGGAGAGACCTATAGCCTTCATGTCTCACAAGCTGAACCCAGCCCAGCGAAATTACACGGTCTCCGAGCAAGAATGTTTAGCCGCGGTGTTGGCAGTGAAACGCTTCCGAGCCTATGTGGAGGGACACACCTTTGAAATCGTTACGGATCACGCTTCTCTGAAATGGCTAATGAGCCAGACTGATCTCAACGGCAGATTGGCCAGGTGGGCACTGAAACTACAGGCATTTGACTTCACAATTCGCCACCGAAAAGGAAGCCAGCATGTAGTCCCCGACACCCTATCCAGAATGTTTGCCCCTGAAGGAGCCGAGTTGGTCCAAGAGGACGACAGCCCCCAATTGATCGATTTGGACCATCCTGCCTTCAAGTCAGCCAGCTACACCCAACTGATTCACACTATCCAGAATCAACAGCCCCAGCTTCCTGAACTGCGGTTGACGGATGGATTTATTTACAAACGGATGGGACACGCATCCGGAGACCCCATACAAGAAGAAGAACAGTGGAAGTTGTGGGTGCCCGAAGAATTAACCACTGATCTTATCAGGCGGGCTCATGACCACCCATCAAGTGCGCACGGCGGATACGGTCGTACACTTAGGCGGTTGAAAACCTGTTTCTTTTGGCCTAAGATGGCACAACAGATAAAAGCGTACGTAGCCTCCTGTGAGCTATGCAAGTGCACTAAAGCGCCCAACACCATTCTTCGGCCACCCATGGGTAAGGTTGAGGTCCCCGAACGCGTGTTCCAGCGCTTGTACATTGATCTTATCGGTCCTTACCCTCGATCTGCTTCTGGTCACACGGGAGCTGTCGTGGTCCTGGACCAGCTCTCCAAATTCCCTATCATAGAACCACTACGTAACATGCACACTGGACCAATAATCAGCTTTTTGGAGAACCGAGTCTTTCACATGTTTGGAGTTCCGGAGAAACTTGTCTCCGACAATGGGGTCCAGTTCACCTCCAGCAAGTTCCGAGACCTAATGTCCAAATACGGCATCATCCACCAACGAACTGCCGTCTATTCACCACAAGCCAACGCATCCGAACGACTGAATCGTACGCTCACAGCGGCCATTCGCGCCTATGTCCACCCGAATCAGAGGGACTGGGATCGCAAATTGTCCGCCATCACTAGTGCGCTGCGCTCGTCGTACCACGCCACGACCGGCATTTCGCCGTATTTTGCAGTGTTCGGCCAGTACATGATCGGTCATGGGAGCGCTTACCGGCTATTGCGGCAGCTGAAATCGCTAGAGGACCCAATCGTGGTTCTAGAACCGCACGAAAAGCTCCAACTTCTGCGAGATCAACTGCGGGAGAAGATTGAAGAAAGTAGACGGATGGGAGAGGAGCGGTACAACTTGCGATCTCATCCTTCTGGCTTTGAGGCCGGCGACGAAATATATCGTCGAAACTTCCGACAGAGCGATGCCACCCGCCATTACAATGCCAAACTAGACAAGAAATTCGTGAAGTGTCGAGTCATACAAGTCATAAGCCCCACCCGATACCTCATCGCGGACATGACTGGTAAGACCCTGGGAATTTACCACGCAAAAGACCTTAGACGATGAAGTGCAACTAATTCCCACGAGAAACCTTGGCTTATCCCAAATCTCTGCCTAGACGAAGGCCTCCGAATAACACCTGACTTCCTACTATATAGTCACTGTCGAGTCTTCACGAACATGGTTGTAGCCTATCCTTCGAAACCGATCTTCGACCCGCCACGTCCCTAACCAAGACCTTTTACAAAGGAGACGGGATCGTAATTACTTCGATTTTGGGGGGGGGGAATGTGTAATGTGACGCCTACGCCCAGGAATCGAAGTGATTCCGATCCCGAACCCTTGTAACCTGCCAGATGGATATGTCCTCGAAGTGCCAGCGGACTTCATCTGTTGTGCGGATATCGTTGTGCAGAAAATATTTTTTTTTCTGTCCAAATATTTAGATCCGTGGATATAAATATTCGAAATATAGAATTAATCCAACCCCGGCACATTTCGAGACATAGCCATCTGGAAATGCCCCTCCACCGTGGCCATCGAGAAAACTATGCCACTGGCGACATCTGGAGAAGCACATTTCCGCCATATGAAGTGCCATTCCACGCACAGATGTTTTGTCCGAGGTGACAACCGAAATTTTTGACAACGGCTTAGTTTTTCGTGGCTGTCGTCTTCGAATATGTCCAGTGTCGCGAAATATCGGAAGAACCAGAGATAGCAGCTGCTAATTGTTGGGTGCGGCAGAGTCTGGATTTCGCTCTCGTTTGTGCCGAAAATATCTATAGAAAGGTAAGTCTGCTAACGGATATTTCCCGAGTTCCGTCTCTAACCTCATTCTTGATAGAAAATCGCAAGAATCCGGAACGAAAATTGTTGCGTTCGTATGATAATTTTGTTTTCAGCTGGTTGCACGAAAGTTTTCACATCTGCAAACAATTTTCTTGAATGGTCAGATGTCTTTTTGAAAAGTGACAATTGTGACAATGAACTGACTCGGTATTGTGATCCACTAGAGCTTTGCTGCTATTATTGCGAAGCTATGCAGCGGCTGATCACCTCATCAAATTTAACGTTGCGTGAACTGCGGACTAAGTGGAAATATACCTTCGATAAAACATTCAGTCGGTATCAAAGAAGAAGTTCCAGAAGAGGAATTGTTGGCGGATGTGAGGGCATTCATGCGGCCGGCTGAAAACAAAATTATAGAAATAGTAACAAATGAAGATGATGATGACGACGAGGATTGGCAACCACTTTCCGAATTGATTGCACGAAATCAGGAGAATAAACTATCAACGGCGATCAGCGATGATAATGATGAGAATGATGATAATCAAAAAGTTATGAAAATGTCAAAGAAGAAATGTCACTGACAACATAAACAAGAGATTTTGTTGCTTAAATTTTTATCATATTTCATAGAGGATTTGATGATTTCTCGCAGCAGTTAATAATAAATTTTCAATGTGAAAATGAATTTCAACCAATTGTGTCGGATATGTGCCGAAAGAGCGTTGTTGAATTATGGAACCTATTTTCAAAGTTGTTAGTCAGCGAGAATAATGATTTACCCGACCAAATATGCATCAGATGCCTTGACGTTATCCATCAATCGTACAATTTTCTGGAAAAATGTGAAACATCTCGCCAACACTTAATACAAATCAGAGACGCACAATATATACCTATAGAGGAAGAAATTGTAACACCAAAGGAGGACAATTCAGGTTACAATTTCTAATATCACTCGTTACCTATTTTTAAATTCTGGATGTCATAACATGAAATCAAGATTTATCTCAGAGTCAGCTGGTTTCCATTTAAGAAAAATAGTTAGATCAAACTGCACGATATTTACATTCGAGATTTAAACGTGATATCAAGGTGATTGGCTTAAAGAAAAGATTTGCTTGTACATTTGAATATTTACAACTTAATGAAATAAGGCTGAACGAATTTTGTAACTATCAAAGATTAATTAAATTAATTATTTTGTCATAAATATAAGCAAAATTTCATGTTATGGCGCCACAGTTGATATCATTTTGTACATAAACTCAAATTCTGTTAATTATATAGTAAATTTTATGCGAATAAGCATTCCGTTTGCATCGATTCAGAATGTTAGTAGAAACATTATCATATACCTAAATAGGATGCAGAAATGTTAGCTGTAGAAAAAAGATTTTAACAACAAGTTAATATAGTTCTAAATATTTATTGAAAGTTGAGTGTTGTGGGCTGGGGTTTGTTTTTTTTATTGAATCTGAAAAAAAAAGTAAGAATTAAAGAAATTCAGAAGTTCTCCTAGTCATTCGGCCCAAAAATATTAAGAAATATTTTTATGGAATAAGTTCCAAAATTGCCGGACGTAATCGTTTAATTACAACAAATAATAACCCATTTAAAATAAACACCTAGAGCAAAACAAACACTTAGTAATAATCATACACAAATAATCTAGAAACCCTACAACTAACCCATTTAAGAAAACACAATAAATAAGAGAATGCAATTTTATCAAACAGAAACGATAAATCTATTCAGCTAATTTAATTATAAAGGATAACGATACAATATATGCAACTTAAATTTAATTACACTAGATAAAAACAAACTAAACGGTAGAATTTCAGACTTAAGTTAATAACATCAATTTAAATGTATTGCAGGATTTAGAAGCATGTAAAGATTTAACTTTAGTTTATGTATCGATTATTACATTAACACCACAGAATTAACAACCGTAACAACTGTCAAGAGAACGCGTAAACGGCAAGCTGGAACGAAAAGTAGACAGCACACCGACAGAGAAAGCACTTAATTTAAATACACAACAAGGCGGATTTGTTCGAGCAACAAACGACTGAGCCTAATTTTGTATTTAGATGAAGCAAAAATCCTTTACTAATAATATGAACACATGACAACCAACCAACCACAACACGATAATTTGCATAATCTTAGTTTACTTTACTTTAGCTTCGTTATGTTACCTTAGTTCCACACTCCTTTAACCTTTGAATTATTAAGGAGAAAATCAATTTCAACAAATTTGAACAAGGATTAGTAAAATAGCTATTAACCGTATTTTTCGATAATCATTAAACCTAATATTAAACACGAATGATTAATGGTATAAAATTTTCATACAGATTACGTCAAAATAGGACATTTAAGTAAAGTAGCTTACAGGATAAGGATAGATAAAAATAGAAATACTGATAGAAAGATTATATCGATTTGTAGGACCTGAATAAAAAAAAATAATATGAATTGCTAAGCAACTAACGACTTTCCTTTTCAGTGGCTCGTTTTTTTTTTTCAGCGTGAAAGGGAAGTGCAGGGTAGGTATGCCGTCGCGAGGTTAGGGTTTCGACAAATCCGCTGAAGTCGGTTTCGCGTCGCGCGCGGTACGCGGTACCTTTGTTTGTTTCGCTATTTCTTTAGAGTAGTTTTCTTCGGTTTAAGTTCGAGTAGTATATTTTTCGGTACCGCGTCGGTGAATCGGTAACGCGCCTTTGGGATTTTGTAGCGTTTTTGATTTGAGATCTGTGGATAGATCACATCCAGAACTAACGTAATGTAGGTTTCTCGTTCTGGATGAGTAATTGTTGACGCGTTTGAAAAACGGGCAAGTTCAGGTGACTGAAATATTGTAATTGAGCGTAATCCATTCGGAGACCCGCGACCGAAATCCTCTCCGAACTAGCTGGCCGACAAGCAGTCACCGCGTGAATGGGTTACGGTGCACGGATTGGTTGACCTGTTGGTACCATCCGTTGGCACTACTCAGACTTAACGTCTAGAACCGATGAGAGGTCGGTTCCGCGTTCGCTCTTGAAAAGTTAAAAATCATTACAAGGGGCACTTGCAAAGAGACTGCAAGAAGCGAAGAAAACCGAGCTACTGTCCAGGGTGTGCAGCTAGGAGGAGATCCAGACCGAGTCAGGAGCCCAGACTGGAAGCCCTTCAAACAGAGGGGTCGGGAAACATGTAAGAGCCAACTTCGTGGGGCAGAGGTTGGCTAGGAGGATCGACGTCCCCAGCACCACCATCACCGTGTCAAGACTACATCGTGGAGAAGCAGACTTATGCCTTCCGGGTCAAATTGACGGAGAACACTGCACCATAACAATCGACACTGGTGCAACCCGATCGATTATCCGACCAGACCTAGTTAGACAGCAACAACTTCACAAGGGCAGAATTTTCTCACTACGGACAGCTACGGGAGAAACTGCACCTGTTCATGGAGAGGTCAACCTCCAGATACAGTTGGGAGACCTTGTGTTCCGACATAATTTTCTGGTCGCGAACATTATGGATGACTGCATTCTCGGAATGGATTTTCTGCGACCACATGGAATCACGTTGGACTTGGGAAAACGTGTCTTGAAATGGCAGAATGTCGAAGTACTGATGGAGGATCCCAGCGTCCAAATCCCCAAGATGAATGTAGTGGTATGTACTGACACTGATGTACCGAATTCTTCCGAAAGCATTGTATGGGCCAAGCTTGATGGTGATTCTGGAGACCACCGATCTTATCTGATAGAGCCAACGAAGACATCCGCATTGCGCAGTTTGATTGTAGGACGAAGCCTTGTAAGATCTTTAAGGAACGGATATGTGCCGGTTAGAGTCCTTAACACCGCAGACTCAACCACGAGCATCAAAGCGGGAGAAGTCATCGGCAGCTGCCAGCCTGTTTCCACCATCACCTCTTTGGAAGCTACTCACAACCATCATTGGAAAAGGAGGCAGGACACAGACAAAGCCCGGGAATCCACGTCTGAAATATTGAAGCAAGTCAAATTGCCGGTGCAGCTATTCAAGCGAGCCTCTGATCTGGTCACCAAGTACAGTGACATCTTCTCAACAAGCCCGGATGACCAAGGCCGAACGAGTATGGTCACTCACGTCATAGATACACAGGGAGCCAAGCCGATTCGACAAGCACCGAGACGTCTCCCTATAGCCAAACAAGGAGAAGTGAGCGCGCTGATCTCGGACATGGAAAAACAAGGCATTATTGAACCTTCTGTCAGTCCATGGGCCGCGCCTGTAGTTCTAGTCAAGAAAAAGGATGGTAGCACTCGCTTTTGTGTCGACTATAGGCAGCTTAACGACGTCACTAAGAAAGATAGTTACCCACCCCCACGCATCGATGACATCATGGACACTTTAGCCGACGCAAAATGGTTTTCTACACTCGATCTCAAGAGTGGCTACTGGCAGGTAGAAATTGACAAGAAGGACCGAGAGAAGACCGCATTTTCAGTTGGGACCGGATTGTGGCAATTTGTTGTGATGCCGTTTGGGCTTTGCAATGCTCCAGCCACTTTCGAACGCTTGATGGAATATGTGCTACGTGGTCTAACCTGGAAAACCTGCTTGGTATACCTAGATGACATCATCGTCATCGGTAGAACGTTCGAAGAGCATGTGCGGAACTTAGAAGAGGTTTTCTCCCGATTACGACTGGCAAATTTGAAACTTAGTCCCGAGAAGTGTACTCTTTTCGCAGATGAAGTAAAATACCTGGGACACGTCGTATCAGCAGAAGGGGTCAAAACAGACCCTGAGAAAATTGAAGCCGTGAAAAGCTGGCCAACACCAAACAACAAGCGCCAACTACGAAGTTTTCTGGGTCTGGCGACCTATTATCGAAGATTCGTCAAAGACTTTGCCAAAATAGCTAAGTGTCTCCATCAGCTAACCGAGAAAAATCGTCCGTATGTCTGGAATGAACAATGCCAGACAGCCTTTGAGACCCTGAAGGAAAAGCTGTGTGAATCACCCGTGCTGGCGTATCCGAAACCCGGAAAAATGTTTGTAGTTGACACCGATGCAAGCAACGGCGGTATTGGAGCTGTACTCTCCCAGCAGATCAATGGCGAAGAAAGAGTCCTCTCTTATTACAGTCGAGTTCTCTCAAAAAGTGAGAGGAATTACTGCGTGACCAGGAAGGAGCTATTGGCTTTAATAGAGGCCACCAAGCAGTTCCACAAGTATCTATATGGCCAGAAATTTGTTCTTCGCACGGACCATGCATCACTGAGATGGTTGCTCAACTTCAAAAACCCCGAGGGACAAGTTGCGAGATGGATCGAAAGATTGCAGTCATACGACTACGAAATTGTTCATCGGAAGGGCGGAGTTCATGGAAATGCTGACGCCCTATCCCGCCGTCCATGTCCCGCTAACTGCAAGCATTGCCGACGGATTGAGGAAAAGGAACCGCTCGTTGATCTGCGATTGATAACGGCGGAATTCGATGAAGGTTGGTCATCGGAGGAGATTCGAAACGCCCAGTTAGCCGATGAAGACATCGGACCATTGCTCGTATGGAAGGAGACGACTGGGCGACCGGAGTGGAAAGACGTTTCAATGCATGGCGCAACCCTGAAAAGCTATTGGGCACAATGGAACTCCCTTCAGGTGGAGGGTGGCGTACTCAAGCGGAAATGGGAAACGGCGGATGGTAGCTCCTATAGGATGCAAACTATACTTCCCAAAAGCCGAATCCACGATGTGGTTAAGGAAATGCATGAAGGATCCTCGGGAGGCCACCTTGGTGTTAACAAGACCTTAGCGAAATTGCGGGAACGGTTCTACTGGCTCCACGCTCGAGAAGACGTAGAGGACTGGTGTCGCAGATGCACAATTTGCGCTTCCGTCAAAGGCCCAAAGCGACGACTGAGAGGACAAATGCAAACCTATAACGTAGGCGTGCCATTCGAAAGGATTGCTGTTGACATCGCAGGACCCTTTCCTGAATCCGATTGGGGAAATCGATATACGCTGGTTGTAGCCGATTATTTCAGCAAGTGGCCCGAGGTCTACCCCATTCCCAACCAGGAAGCAACTACCGTAGCTGAACAGCTAGTGTTAAATTGGGTCAGTAGGTACGGCGTACCCTGCGAATTACATTCGGATCAAGGCCGAAACTTTGAGTCACTAGTTTTTGGCGAAATGTGCGAGCTGCTCGGAATACGGAAAACGAGGACAACACCGCTGCATCCCCAATCCGATGGAATGGTCGAACGTTTCAACGGCACGCTCAATAAACACCTTGCCAAGATGGTTGACGAGAACCAAAGGGACTGGGACCGACATACCCCACTATTTTTGATGGCGTACAGAGCTGCCGAACATGCATCGACGGGCCAAGCCCCAGCCAAAGTCATTTTCGGAAAGACTATTCGTCTGCCAGCTGATATAAAGTTTGGAACACCCCCCGAGAAACCCCAAACGATCTCGGAGTACGCAAGTGATCTAAGACAACGGTTGAACCAGATACATCGGACAGTGCGAAAATACCTCGAATCGGCTACTGACCGCATGAAGACCAGGTATGATCTAAAGGCTAATTCTACTGGCTTCCAGCAGGATGACTTGGTGTGGCTATATAACCCGCAACGGCGAAAGGGTAGGTCTCCAAAGTTGCAACATAACTGGGAGGGACCATACCGAGTCACAAAGCGAATCAACGACGTCGTATATCGCATACAGGAACACCGTAAACCGAGAGCCAAAATGAAAATCGTGCATCTAGACCGTCTTGCCCCATATTACATCCAGGGAGAATTGACTACAACTGGCGACACATCTTTTCGGGGCGAAAAGAACTGAGGTGGGGGCAGTGTTACATGTACAAATAATTCTGCGAGCTACTGTCGCAATTGTTTTCACAACAATGAAGAACACGAATTCACTCGAAATCACGAGAACCCAACAAGCATGATCAACATCTGCAAGTGACGTCACTCCATTCATGAATTTGCTCGAACCTACCTCTCGGTCGAACATTCGCCCATGTGCGAGAAATGGGTGAATAGGTAGAGACCCTATATAAAGGCGAGCTGAATGAATGGGGGAATAATTCATTCGACCGCGATAAGAACTGCGAAAGTGTGTAGGAAGTGTGTTTCGTAATAGTGAAGTGATTTAGAAGACAATTGCGATAAGGAATTTATGGACAAGTGTTAGATTTTATTTTAATAGTGAAAATTAAAATTAGTGAAAGTGTTAAACTGATTATTGTGCATTTTCTTGAATTAAATAAACTCTTTTAACTTAAATTAAAAGACATTGCGTTTTCACTTTCCCGGAACGTTAAAATTATAGGCCGCGAACCAATAACACGCGACAATATTCTTGCTGGTGACCTGAACGCCAAGTATACATCATGGCTGAACGCCACCAATAATCCAAGAGGTGTACTCCTGAAATCGTGGATAACAGAGAACCAAATTGAAGACAGGTGCAATCTATATGGGTCGGAGTTCCCAACATATCCTAGGACAAATTCATATTTGGACCTTTGCATTGCTGACGCAAGACTTGAATTCAGCTTTAATAGTCCTCAACGGAAAATGCAGGTGCTTCCTTATGATAGCGACCATAACGCAATCGTAATGGAAATCAATCATCACAGGGATGATTTCTTCCTCATTCCAGTTCAACATGAAAATCATCGGTTGAATTTCAAAAAAACAGACTGGGGAAAGTTTCAAAAGATGTTTAATCGTGAGTACCAGAAGCAATGTCCCCCTTCTGATGGTGGCAACTCTTGCTCAATGGTTCCTAATGACAGGAATCTAACTAACAATGAAATAGATGTCTATTTGTCAAAGTTAGAGAAGCTGACGTTGGAAACGATGGAGAAAGTAGTTCCCAAGATAAAACATCGAAACAATATGGAAGGATATGAAACACCAACCATCGCAAGGTTGAAAAGATTGAAAAGCCTTCTTCTCACACGCGTCAACAATATTTATCGACGATTTTTGGATTACAACCATCCCTCGTTGTCTTTGTTGAAATTACATCTGAAGAATGTCTGGAACTTAGTCCGGTCATACTTCAGGAGTGAGGTTAGCAATCAATGGGTGGAAAAATTGAGGGGTATTAGCCCACAGGACCCAGACGGCGTGTTTACGAAAGTGAATAGCATATTCCGCAAGAAGTCTCGAGTGAAGGTATCGAATCTTGAAGTCACTAGTGATGAGATAAATCTTCTCGATAGGGCTGATATCGAAATTGATAGTACGACTCCAGATAAAAATGGAAACAGGATTATTTGTGAAGGATTGGATAAACTTGCCCTGATTGGAACACATTTTGAATTGGTTCATCTACCAAACCCTGAGAGAGGGAATGAAATATTTTCAGAGGTCGTTGAAACAAAAGTTTCCGACTTCAAATCAAGCCTGAACGGCCAATCAATTCTTCATTTCAATGAAACATTAACATCTGACTTCATACCGAGCATGAATCTTATTGATTATTTTGTCAGCTATGAAGACTTGTGTTTCATATTTCGCAGGATAAACAACAAGAAATCATGTGGTACTGATGGCATTCCAAATGTAGTTCTCCGACATTTGCCTGAGGTTGCTATTAGGAATTATTGCATATTGTTCAACAACATGTTGAGCAATTCATATTTCCCAAATGAGTGGAAAAAGGCCAAGGTATTTCCGATCTTGAAGAAAAGAATCTTCATGCCCGAAAAGCTATCGCCCAATCAGCTTGCTGCCTAACATCAGCAAGGTGTTTGAAGTAATACTCAACAGAGCATTAAACGCCCACATTGAGGAAAATGAGTTGATGCCGAATTGCTAATTTGGTTTTCGTGCCAGGCATTCGACCACACATGCAATAACGAAAGTAACCTCAGATATCTGTTGGAAACTAAATGATAGACAATGTGTTGGAGCATGTCTCATTGATATGGAGAAAGCCTTCGATACGGTGTGGTTAGATGGACTAGTTTTTAAACTCCTTCAGGACAAGTTCCCCAGACACCTTGTCGCCATGATGTGTAATATATTATACGGGAAATCGTTTGTTGTAACTGATGGAAATCTGACAACAATGCGCAAGTTCAAGGTCTTGAATGGTCTACATCAGGGAACAGTTACTGCGCCTCTGCTCTTTTCAATCTTCATTCGCAAGCTATTGAACGGCTTTGATTTTAACGTCTCGCCAACGCGATCATTGGTAGCGTTTGCTGATGATCTTATCATCTATACGACAGACCGAAAAGCTACAATAGTTCAGAGCAATCTCCAAAAAATGTTCAATTATGTACAGCTGTACACCGACAATTGGCGAATGAAAATCAATGCGCAAAAGTGTGAAACAATCTTGTTCCGGACAACTCTGCAGGGGTCAGTCAAGACCTGAAACGTAATTGGAAAGATTTCCACATCATGGCTGGTGAGGGTAGTCTTGAACGGGTTCCACATAAATCCTGTGTTCGATACCTCGGTGTTTATCTCGATCAGTATCTGTACTATACTGAACATGTGAAAATCATACTCAGTAAGGCACTAAAAGTAGTCATGGCCCTTCGAAAGCTCTTTCATTCCAGATACATTGATCAAAAGGTCAAAATTATCTGTTACAAGACACTGGTTAGACCAGTTTTGACATATGGATGTCAGATCTGGTACAACCAGAGCGCTAGTACTATGGAAAAATTAAGTGATTTCGAAAGGAAATGTCTTCGTGCATGTACTGGTTTGTACAGAAAGCCTGAGACGGATTGGAAACATTATATATCGAATAGAAGAATTTATCAAACTGCTGAAGTGACGAGGGTCGATATCTTCATATTGAAACTTCTTCGGAATCATATCGCAAGATCTGTGACTGTGAGTGAAAACCCTTGGATTTCACAGCCGTTCCACCCTACAGACGGGTATATTGCGACTTGCCCCGCTACTGGCTTCATTCCTCCAGAAGCATTCGTGTATTTGGACATGAATCGATATGTTTTTGATTCTGACGGCGTCCCAGTCATATACCACATATATCGACGGGCCACCGATAAGAAGATAAAATATCCTCCGAACTTGAGTTCACGAGACCAACGATTTCAATGGAGATACTCATTTGCTAGATTCGTTGAAGCTGATCGAGTTGAGACAGCGCAATCCAGGTATTGGTGGCTGAATGACAATGTCCAAATTATTCGTGTTTATTTTTCCGTTCTGGTGTTTTTCGTTATTTCGTTTTTTTGAGTTTCAGCTCATTATTGCTTCATTTAGTGTTGTTGTTTATTTTTGTTAAAAATTAGGTATAGGTTAGGTATATATAATGTTTACTATATTCCGTTAGAGATAAGATTAAACACTTAGGTTAGGAACATTGTTACAGAATTTTTTTAGTATAAGATAAAGTTTTTGATTGTATTTTATTAGAAATAAGTTACAACATATTAGGTGTAGGATCAAAGTTTCACTGTTATGTCTTAATTACAAATAATTTCAGGATAGTGTTGGTTGGTTTTTTCTCCTTTTTCCAATTAAATTTTAAAAATATGTAATAATCGTAATTAATTGAATTTGCTATAGTTTTTTTTTTGATGAAATGTATTAATGATAACGTATAAATTTTGAGAGCCCTTTGGGCCATTAAGTTTTTGGTTGTTATTGTTTGGAATTTGCTTTATATTCTTTTAAAATTTATAACGATTAGTATTAAATAAAGCGCTTTTGACTTTGACTTTGAAGGTTTCATTTGGTTCCGTAACAATTAAGTTTTCCAGAAGTGCAATATTTGCAATGTGCCTAACGACCAAAAAGTATGATCCACTGTTGTATATAGCCTCCTTATCTCCCATGGCAGGCACAACATAAAAGATGCACTACTCAAACTCCTTAAAGGATTAATAATATATAGCCGTCTCAGACAATAATTTATTATGTCCGCAAGTTACTCTACAAAATTCACCATCGTTCATACATGTACAGCTCATGCTATTTTTTGGTTTCTTATTCTAATTTTCGATTTTCACTATGACTAATATTTTGGTGAACTAGATTATGCTTAAACAAAATCTCGGTATACTGAGAATAAATAAATTGAAGCTTCAAGGTATTCACATCCTTGAACTTAACTTCGTCTACAGTCCACAGTGACCTGGGAAATTATGTAAGGTGCTTGAATAATATACCAACTGTCGGTCTTTCTCAATATGTTGAAATAGCACAATAGTGCTCAAATAATGCTCACTTATGTGATTCAACTCCAAGTCACAAACTTTGCAGCACTGTAAACACATAAGCCGAGGAATTTTTCACCCTTAAATTCACTATCGGCTTTAAACAAATTGTAATTTTTTTCTCTTCTTTCTGCCTCGTTCACGATTTCCCAAAGAAAATCTAAGCTGACTTCCCATCGGTTAAAGGCATGAAGTCTTGAGGCACATCAATGAACAGTACCGCTTAAGACCCACATATTCGTATGGTTGCAGTCTACTTCGAGGTGGCTACTTATTGGCCAGCTAGTTTGGAGAGGAGTTCTAGTTGTAGGTCTTGACGCGAGTAGACAATACTAGAATATAATCTTTTGGCCACCGATTCAGATTGCTCTTTTATAACGCGTTCAAAAATTTATCGGAGAAAAATTCTAACCTTATTCTACTGCAGCCTTTTCGAGGCTTCCAACAACTTAAGAATCCTAACCGAAATATTTTACGCTACGTAAAAATGGCCAAACTGCAAGTTAGGGTACCACATAATAGAACCAAAAGTACTGAATCTATTAGTCGTGGATTACGTCGAACTCCGTCCAATCGATGACATACTCCCCTTCCGCTTCAGTTTCCACTGAAACTCTAACCTACTGAAAGGAAAGACCTGTTTTTCAATTAGCAAGACATGTTATTTTTGTTCACAGTTGCATAGTATTCTTCTTCAAAATCAGGCAAATATATGTTCACGCCCCAACTAAAGAAAAGGACGAAGAAACAAGAGAAACGTTCTACAATCACCTGGAAAGACTAGTCGACTCATTGTCTACAAATGGCACAAAAATAATTCTGGATGATTTCAACGCTAAGTTTGGCTATGAGCTATCTCATTGGGGAACGACTGGAGAATATAGCCTCGACGATGAAACAAATAATAGTGGCCAGCACCTGATTGACTTTACATGCAGCAGAAATCTAGTCATACAGGGCTATCCATTTCGTGGTGGGAAAGTATAACCCTGCCATTTGACATGTAATGATTATTTTTAAATGTCCGTGTAGGACACGGGTGCCGATGGTCTGGCACAAGTGTCAGCGAGCTAAAACAACACCGAGCTCAGCTAACTAGCTTCGCTTAATGACCGCGTATGCGTGCTTGACGACTAGCATTTGCGGGATCATATGAGGCGGATTCTTTTCGAGCCACAAAGCTACACTACAAAATACTTATCACGCGTACTCTACTCTACAAGACGCACCGATCAATTTTTATTGTCTTTAGAAAAGTTCTATTAGGTGTCAATTAATCTACTCTACAGTAATTCAATATTGTTTTGCCTCGTTAAAGTTAGCGGACACGGAGGCTTGAGACAAACGCAAACATTACACAAAAAGCAACCGTTACTTTCACCGAAGGAGGTCGTTGCATTACAAGGGGAATGTCAAACCTAAAGATGTTAAAGTGGCTGAAGTGAACCACTCATCTCTGCCTAAATGATGGAAACTTGACGGATGCAGTTTACTTTACACTAGTAAAACAACAAACTAAGCAGTTTCGACGGGGTGACCACCTTATCTCTTCAGGAGCAGCCACTCCTGATCACCACGGGGCTGCTCGACTGCTTATGTTTATTACAGGGCAGTCTCTTCGATGCCGACCCAGGCATGGAGAGACTGAAGGATTTTGCTCTACACTAGTGAAGAAACAATTGTTTCCGCAGTGGAGAGATGGTTGTTATAATTTTAGGCCCCTCTACTTGAATACAAGTCCCTGTCTTCTACGAAAGTATGCTAATAAAAACCGCTAACCAATCATAAAAACAAATCGGGTGTCGGTCAGGACTAATTGATGATGCGGATTTTATCACTGCCGGTCATCAGATTAGCTCCCAGCAAAAACTGACGCGATTCCAAGCAATGTATTTGAAAACCCCTAGCACCATCAGTTTGTTCAAAATTAGAACTGTCCGACTTCAAACTGTATAAAAATGTGCAAACCTTTCTTTTGGTAACATTAAGGGACGCACTACTCTATAACATCATCGGCATGTTCAGGCGACTGAGCCACCACGAACGAAGAACTCCAGAAGATGCTATATACCTTATTATACCAAAGACAAGACAAACAACACCAAAAGAGAGTTTATCGGTGACTCTATCTTTACTTTATGGAACCCTCCAAAGTATGCTACGTTAATATCAAATGGTGAGGGTGACAATAAAAATTGAATCGGTTCATCTGCCGACAGCAAAATTAAAAATGTGAGAATTCGAAGGAGAGTGGTGTTGTTTCCCCTTCGGGCCCCACGTTGGGCGCCATTTGTAACGATTATTTTTAAATGTCCGTGTAGGACACGGGTGCCGATGGTCTGGCACAAGTGTCAGCGAGCTAAAACAACACCGAGCTCAGCTAACTAGCTTCGCTTAACGACCGCGTACGCGTGCTTGACGACTAGCATTTGTGGGATCATATAAGGCGGATTCTTGTCGAGCCACGAAGCTACACTACAAAATACTTATCACGCGTACTCTACTCTACAAGACGCACCGATCAATTTTTATTGTCTTTAGAAAAGTTCTATTATGTGTCAATTAATCTACTCTACAGTAATTCAATATTGTTTTGCCTCGTTAAAGTTAGCGGACACGGAGGCTTGAGACAAACGCAAACATTACACAAAAAGCAACCGTTACTTTCACCGAAGGAGCTCGTTGCATTACAAGGGGAATGTCAAACCTAAAGATGTTAAAGTGGCTGAAGTGAACCACTCATCTCTGCCTAAATGATGGAAACTTGACGGATGCAGTTTACTTTACACTAGTAAAACAACAAACTAAGCAGTTTCGACGGGGTGACCACCTTATCTCTTCAGGAGCAGCCACTCCTGATCACCACGGGGCTGCTCGACTGCTTATGTTTATTACAGACATCTGTCAGAATTAAATGTCATCCAAAGCGTGTTTTTTTAGTTGAAGGTTTGCCATGTAGCAATATGGATCGTTTAACAGTCGAAAAACACGTTAAAATTATTAAATTTTATTATAAAAATGGTGATTCTGCTGTATCAACATTTAGGGCTTTACGAGCCGATTACAGTCCACATAATCGACCTACATAGCAAACAATTTCGAACACAGTGAGAAAATTTGAAAAGACTGATATGCAAGGCCTGCGCATCATCGCAACATTCGTTCTGCAATATTGTTGTCGTTGCTCAAAGTGTCCACACCCGAAGTGTCCACACCCGAATTTGTCGATTCCTCGACGTGCTCAACATTTGGGCTTGTCTTACGGCTCATTGTGGTGGATTTTGTATTTGGATTTGCATCTCCATCCGTAAAAAATCCAACTCACTCAAGAACTTAAGCCTCAAGACCGTACACAACGCAGAATGTATGCAAATTGGGTGATTGAACAACAAGCCATTGATAACGATTTTTCGAACACAATTTTCTTTAGTGATGAGGCTCATTATTCACTCAGTGGTTATGTAAATAAACAGAATTGCCGCATATGGGGCTCTCAAAATCCTCAGGTGATCACAGAAAGGCCTTTGCATCCGGAAAAAGTGACCTTTGGTGTGCATTATGGTCTGGTGGTGTTATTGGCCCGTATTATTTTGAATGGACAGATGTTAACCGATTATTTTTGGAGTGAAATTGAAGATTATGATCTGGAAAATATGTGGTTCCAACAGAACGGAGCCACAAGCCACACAACACAGGCTAATTGAGCACTTTTGCGAGAGAAATTACCAGGACGCGTAATTTCGAGATTGAGTGATGTCAATTGGGCCGCAAGATCCTGTGACCTAACACCTTTGGATTTCTTTTTATGGGACTATGTGAAAGATCGTGTTTACGCGAACAATCCTCAAAATCTTGCGCAATTGAAAACCAATCTTCGTGAAGTTGTGGCCAAGATATTGCGGGAAATGTGCCGAAAAGCCATTGAAAATTACCTCAAAAGGATTGAGGCCTGTAAGTGGTCCCGTGGAGGACATTTGATAGATGTTGTGTTTCACGTATAATGACAAGGTTCAATCTTTATACTGAATAAAAAATTTCGTTTGTATCTGAATATTTTATGTGTTTTCTTTAGCTTTACTTTCCCTTGCTTCCCACATCAACGCATTCATAAAATGACCTGGGTATCATCGGATGGCAACACATAAAACCAGATCGACCATGTTCTGATCCAACAACGTTGGGCCTCGAGCATACTTGACGTCCGTACGTACCGAGGAGTCAATTGTAACTCAGATCATTATTTGATCAAATTAACCATTCGTTGTTGTATGTCAAGGGCATATTTGGCGAAGACCAGCCCGCTACAAAAATCAGACGTATCGCTAAAGACAAGCAACGAGCTGTGGATGGAAGTGAAAATGGCTATTAAGAACGTGGAAGAACAGACGATTGGACATCAAGCCCAGTGCAAGAGAAATTATTGGTTTGAATGTGAGTGTCAGAATGTGTTTGATAAAAAGAATCAGGCGTACAAAGAATACGTAGTTAGGAAAACCAGGACGAAGAGAGAAGACTATTAAAATCTCAGAAGAAATACTATGATAATCCATTGAGAAGTATAGATGTAAGTCTAGCGAGCAACAACACAAGACAAGCATACAAAGTAGTGAAAAGCCTGAAACGTGGTTATAAGCCAAAACCATTCTCTGTAGTGATGGCATCGGTAATATCATCGCTGATGAAACCAAGATTAAGCGAAGATGGGCATCATATTTCAAGAACCTCCTTAATTCTCTATACAGCTGCAGAGCATCGGAGCCTATGGATGTCTGCGGAAGGCTTCCATTGGCCCCACCAATTCTGGATGATGTTCGTTCCACTATCAAAGTGTATTAATCGAGTCACACAAGCAAACTGCTCGAAAACCTTCCTAACTCTTACTCGGAATTTTGTGGCAGATTTAAAAAAAATATGTAATTATTTTTACTCAATACTCGTAATTTGTAGAATACTGTTTCTTCATATTATTTTTATTAAATGTGATCTCATATCAATTTCCCTTTATATTAAATGTTATTTTATATCAATTTTCCTTTATATTAAAAATTAAATGTTTCCCTTTAATTATGTTCGTCATGAGATTTAACTTTTATTACTATTTAAAATCTTCGTTTCTTTACTTCATTTAAATTGTCTTAGCTTCAATTAAATTTAGTTTTAAAAAAATGATAAGTCTGCACATAGAGTTCCGAATTTGGGAACGCTGATCTAATACACCCCAACGGTGTATTACATCACGGAAGGCAAGCTAACTGGGCTGATCGATTTCAGCTAATTCGATTTTACCGGTTGCGAGATGAAGAGAAGACAAGTTTTTGGAACGGCTGGAAGGTTCGAGTTGGACCACGACACGAGGCAGAGAGTGCGTGATACTACTACGGAAGCTACATAATTATTGCTCTAGTCATGAGTGTTTTATCAAGTAGATTTGAACCCATCAAAAAAAAAACAATTCTCGAGAACCTTACGTGCTAGTAACATCAACCGACAGTGTAAATTTGGCGTATCCATTATAAATTGCCCGCCAGCAATGTTGAATGTTAAAGTTGAATGTCTCATTCTTCGAATAAAAGCTTCGGAAACGCTAACTGATTTCAAGTATCTAATGATTCATGCATCGTTTAAAGTTGAAAGAAGTCAGAATACCTGAAATACTTTCCCAGCGTTCAATCCAAAGTCATTATAGTTTGATTTTTTTTGGTATTTATTCGTATGGCCGGTAAGGATGTTTTCAGAGTAAACTGCAATTTCCGCAACACGGTGCTGGATAACTGCTACATGTTAAAGTGGCTGATGTAAACTGACTTGTAATGAATCATGCGACGCCGCTGGCGACCACTACTAACACATTTTGCTGCTAGGTGGCTTGTCATTCCACGTTGGTTGCGACAAGCGCACATCCCACGTCAATTTTGTCGTGGAATGTCAAGAGGATTTGACAGCCACATAGAGTGAAGTGTGCATGTGGTGGCCGCCACCCAAGAAGAACTTTTAGCTGATACACCCTCGCCACCTGCATCGCCTAAATCGATATTTTATTTACATTTTCGGAAGCATCTTTACGTGGAGGCAGTGCATTTATCTCATCCAATCATCCCATCAATCCAAGGAAAGGAATCGTCCCGACACCGAATTCGTTTATACAATTGCCATTCATAAGGTTAAATACGCACAAAATGACAAAAGTCAATTGCAGGTATCGACCGATAAATGAGGGTATTGCTGAACTGGACGCCCCGCAACATCCCAACAGATGCCTGGTCGAGGAAGGTGACATAGTTATGGATAAATATACAGACGGATATTTGGAGGTTAGCAAGTGAGTTTTATGTTGAAATATCGGAAGTGCCCACGTCATTCATTTGACGGAATAAGTTCCGGGCAACAATATGTGAATCGCTGCCATAGTGGAGTTTAGACGCAGAGTTTCTGATATAACGAAACCTTGGTAATTAAGTATCTGATGCAACATTGCTCACTATGAAAATTTCTCACCTAAATGCATCTCATCAACTCTGAAGGCGAATAAAGTAGACAAATTAGTTTGATCGCCGAAAATATGTTTGCCCGCGGTTTGTGTTGTATGCAATGCCGAGGTTGAGAGCAGGTGACAAATATTGGGGATCATAATATGATTAACGCAATTAGTACATGATCGATTTAGAAACCTCTCAATAACGAGGAATTAATTGAGTTTATTTGAGAAGAGAATTATTGATTAGTGTTCCCGATGTTTCGATACGTAAAATTATTTGCAAGAATTTAATTTCTATCGAAATATTCAATGCATAGTTCAAGCTAATAATATAGGTTAGTTTATTATATATTATTTTTAAATGTTAGGTTTTATTTTGTTTTTTAATGTTTCAATAGCAATTAATCCAAACGACATTATTTTGAAGAGCATGTGAAATTATTTGACCTGCGAGGAAATGACATTTAGAATACTTAAGTATTTTAAAATATCAAAATATGTTCAGTTCCAAATTTTAAGGACTAATCAATTCACCATCATTACTTTCAAGTAGAAAAATTAGAAGGCCTTTTAAATTTTTCTAAATTAAATCCACACTATTAATTCTGTAATGCGGAAGTCTACAGAAGATTCATCCTCGCTCAATATGAAAATTGTTCTACAGATCTAGCTTCATGAAGACATTTTGCATATGTCAAAAATTCATCTCAGTGAGTTTTTGAAAAAAAATTTGAATTTTATATTTGAAACCATATTTTGCATGCTCAGGAGTGTTTAAAAACTGAAATAGCAACAAAATCCCCAGAATCAATTTCATGGTAGTTTTAGAGGTGGTAATAATTGGTAATCAAATGTGATTAAAAACAAAGTGAAATTGAAACAAACCAAGGCTGAGTTTTGAAAGAACATAATTATAGAATGTTTTTAAATTGCATTGAAACGAGTAGAAAATTACTAACAAAAAAAAATTGCGACATTTATGTACAAATGAACTAGTGTGTGGATTACGGTGCACGGATTGGTTGACCGGTTGGTACCATCCGTTGGCACTACTCAGACTTAACGTCTAGAACCGATGAGAGGTGGGTTCCTCGTTCGGACGTAGACTTTAAAATCATTACAGACTGGAATAAACCCTGTCCCGATTCCACGAATTTGCATTATTATACCGGGTACGTAGCGTGTAGCGAACGGGAAAGCAAATGTTCGGGATTCGTGGTAGCAACATATAGATGAAAGTGGGCAAAATGACGAAATTGTGGGGTTGACTTACGACTGCGACATGGGAAGTATGCGGAGAATGGCAGTTTTTATTTGAATACTCGGAGAGTGCAAAAAAAGTGTTGAGGTTTTGTTGTTTAACTCCCTTTTATAAATCACCGAATTGATAAAATTTAATTAAATAATAAGCATTTTGACCAATGCTATCAAAGAAACTTGAAATAAAGTGATAAGAGCAAATTTTGCGACATTCAAACTGATCGCATCTTCATTTTATAAAAGTTTCACAGCTAAGAATTCAAACGAATTCAGAAAAAAGTTTATACGAGTATAAATCGATTAGTTTTGATCTTAAATCAAATGAAATGTTTGTTAGTGCTAGGTAGTTTAATAATTTTACAAAAATGTACCGATTCTGATAGTACTCAAAAATGATTTTTAAAATTAATTCGTATCTGTGAAAAAGTGCGGCTAAAATTAAAAGTTGAGATATAGTGGGAAAACTGAAACTAATCAAAATGAATGGTAATGACACATCAAATTTTCTTTGTGCGTGAAAGCAAAGACTCCCGTCGGAATTAATTTATTCAGCGACAAGTTCTCTTATTTTTATTCTGTGGGGTGTGCAATTTTCAAAAATCTGACATAAAATTGAGTTAAATTGCTTAACTCAATCACCTTGGGAACACAAAAACAACCACGATAGTGAATGCAGAGCGATTGCAACGAGTGAAATTTATCTCTGGTTGACCATCAAGATGACTACAGCAGGAATTCACGGTGAAAAGGAAGACAACGTTCTGTGGTGTAAATCGCCAGGAGCAGATTATTCTGAGCGCTACGTGTGCTGTCATGTTCCTGCTTTCACCTTACGGTCAGCATGAACTAAATTTGCCGGATTTGAACGAAACTAAAGCTTATTGTTGAATAGCGCTGATACTGTTGTATTCGTCAAGTTGTCGTCATCTGTCTCTGAGAGGTATTTATTGAGTGGAATAACTATTCTTGAAGAAAAAATGCTTGATTCAACGTAGTAGTTGTTAAGAAAGTCATCACAAGATTAATTGCATAGCTAAATGAACGCAAAAAACAAAGCTTTCTTTAATATATTACCCTCTTGATTTTAATTACAAACATGATCAGTGGGTGTAAATTTCATTTTTCCTTCTTATAATTTGCTGCTACTTTTTTTTTAAATGACATAGACTTCACCACACAACCGAAAAATATCTTCAATTTGTATGGAAGATAGAAATTCACTAAAAACTACAATCATCCTCGTATTTATTTTACTCTCACCGCAACAACAAACAAATTATCTATACATTATCTTTATTTTGTCTACACTTTTTGTTCAGTTATTTTGCAATTTTACTATCGATTAATAGCTGATAGTTTGTATTGACCTATGTTTTGTCATATTTCATAGACTACAACACAAAATAAAACAAATATAAATATTAATTTCAGTCAATAAAGAAACGAAATCAAAAAAATAGCAAAAATGATAATATTATTATTATTACTATCGTAATGATCATGGAAATGAAGAAAAAAAATTTTTGAAATGCATAAATAAAAATGAAACCTCTACATATTACTAATATTATTGATCTATCAATCATAATGAAATTATGATGAAAAATGAAAATAAGAGTTAGTAAATATTTTTTTATACTAATGTAAAGTAAAAAAATAAAATGGATTGTTAAACTTACACCTCGGTCTTTCCATTTCGGTGTACCTGACCGGGTACAGGACCCACCACGATGGCAGGCTTTTCGCCTACTATGGGCAAGCCATTGGGTGCGCTCCTTCGTTTTTTCGTTGCTGGCAGAGGCTGTTGCCGGGTAGAGTGGCCTTCCACTCCCGTGCCCTTTTATGATATAGGGTTACGTGATTTCATTGCATAACGCTATAGAATAAATTGGTTACGTTTGTGCTTCTCATTTGAGGGAAAGAGTCATATAAAGTGTTTTTGTATGAGTTTTTCACTCAAATGGGAAACACATGGCCACGTCTACGTGTGGAGCTTGATCTAGTTGGGAGGGTGCGAGGGGGCACCACCTCCATCTGGATGCCCCACTCTTATTTGTGGGCCATAAAGATCGTCGTTAATGACGACGTCTCCACCAGTCTGTCCGTTTTGGCTCGTCCCAACTTGTTCTCTGAACAAGCAATTTCTACCCTTAGTAGGTTCCCTCAGCCTCAACACCAGTCAATCGGCATTCGACCCTTTTAATACGTGAATGCGAATTTTTTTTGTAGTGGGTCCTTGTGCTAGGGGGAAAAGAACCTGCTCCACGACACCGCAACGCTAGCCTGCCAGCGCATTCATGCGTCCCCAGACAAGGCCAAGCTCGGCGGACACTATCATCCTCTTCCGCCGAGACAGCAGACCATCGCTGCAGTCTTTTACGGACATTTCATATACCTCTTTCACTGCAAAAGCCCAAAAGAATAATAAAACGCCGTGGATAGATTAGATTCCAAATTCAGATCATACGCCAACAGTATTATTGGGGAGTATCAGGATAGTTTTAGAGCAGGTAGATCGACAATAGGCCAATTGTTCACTGTCAAGCAGCTACTTGAAAAATGCTGGGGATTCAACATAGATGTGCCCCAAATACGTCGAAGAATACAGCTCAAAAACAAAATATTTTTTTCAGTTTTAACGATCTAGAAGACCAGTTGCATACACAGGAAAACAAAGCTTCAAGTATACAAATCTGTAATAAGACATGTGTTATGCTATGGATGTGAAATATGGACCCTAACCCAAGCATCCGCAAATATATTGAACTCCTTTGAACGACGGGTCCTGAGGCGAATAATTGGAGTGAAGCTAGACGGTGACCAATGACGAATTCGATACAAACATGAGCTATATGAAATTTTTGACGAGCTGGAGGTCTCAACGATTGTAAGACTGCGGAAGATGCAATAGGCTGGCCACATGAATTGTATAGACGAACAACGGTCAATGGACCGAGACAGTTGAAGGCGCTATTTGCTGGAAGCGAAAGCCCGAGAGGAGCTGTAGTGCTACGAAGAAGAAGATCATGGTCCTACCGAAACTGTTACCTGCTCTCTTTGAAGTAATTTTTTGTTAATGTAAGGTCAATGATATTTTCAATTAAGTGCAAAACTCCAGTTTAAGAAAAATAGAGGGCAATTTAACTTCCAATGTTAAAAAAAGGTATTAGCCCAGTGGAGTTCTTTCAATGATCCTCAGTTTCAATCACACTCTTCATACAAATTAACTGTCCTGCTCACGTTGTGGAACAAATTGATAGAGTTATTTATGTTACTGGTGCTGGAAAAAATTTTGACTTTTTGCCATGTTCATTTTGAGGATAGACGTTAAAATGAATTTCTCATTTATGAAGTCAAATTACTTCCAATTTTTCTTATACTTTAGATAAAATATCTACTTAACCTTTTTTATTTTTTTTTCTTCATGTATTGAGTTTATTATTTAATTAAAATTTTTATTGTGAATTACTTGAATGCTTTGGATTGGATGCTTTCGCTTCTCGGCTAATAGCTTGATGTTGCGATTGTATTCAAATAAAAAACAATGCTCCACTGGAATTTCCTCAAATTGACCATGAAACATCATTTTGACTATTTCGTCTAGAATTGTGTGATAACTTCTAAAGTTTTGGAAATTAAATTTAATTATTCACCGAATAGTATCATCTTTTTTGTGATTATGGCCGAAAGAACCAATTCGATATTTTCCCCACATATAATTAATCACTCTGATCATGTTTCTGTCAATTGATTTAGTCGAATAATTTACTAAAACAGTATTGATTAGTATTTGATCATAATAATTTGAGATACAGAAAATCACATTGGGCACGATCTGGTATGCTGATATTTAAGTATTCTAATTTAAATCGTATTCTTCTCATTTCTAATGTTTAAGGCATTTTAAGATTTCAATTCAAATTATTCAGTACAATCTTTTTAAATTATGAGATTAAAAATTAGCAAAGCACTTTGCCAATTGTTTTAACAATTTAACGCTTAGTCAATTGTTTGACACTCTTAGATTTATATTTGAGGAATATCGCAGAAAAGTTGATGCTTAGTTAGAATACATATTCAAATTATGCAGTATTCATTAAACAAATGAAAATGCTTAAATATTTTTTCTACGAACATATCACTTTACATTGGCTCATCGGTCGGTCATGCAGTTCATTGCTAATTTTCGAAATATCAAATTTTCAGATAGCAACTCGTCAGCCATCTGGTAATACTACGGTAGCCATTGTGTCGATAATAGTTTGTGTCGAACGTCGGGACTTATTTTCGCGAGACTTTTATATGAATTATTCAATTTGACACCGAAATCAAATGAAATAGGAATAGTGCTTCAGTGTAACATTCTAGTAGCGGATAACATAGTGAATTAGTGTAAAAATGGTAAGGCTCATGCTCATAGAATCGCAGCGATTTTCAAGTCGGACGGGAGAATTTTTCTTTCGGGAATCGTCAAGGCAAAAGTCGACTTGCTCGCATAATGCGGAACGCAAAGGATATACCGTACAATGTCAAATTGTGTGCAATGGTTTTAAGTAGTGAATATCGTGTTAGACAATACGAACAGTTTGCTGGGGTGAATGACTCGGCCGCAATTCGACAAAGTGCCCTTTCCGACTTGAAAAATTGTCGCGAGATTCCTGATTTGTTGGAATGTCATGCAGCGAGCTGACCTATTAAAATGCCTTTTCCTTCTTTTCGCAGGGTAACGAAACCTCTTTGCCCATGGAGATGTGCTCCAATTGTAAGTACATGCTCAATTCTAATTTGCATCCCTAGCAAGTGTATATTTTTATTCTCTAATGAAATGGCATGGCCAAATCTAATTAGGACATGACTTCTCAAAATACTGTGCGAGTGCACGAGTGGACTTAATTTGTGGCTCTCGAGTGTTGAAAAAAGAAATTCTCAAAGGTGTGCAAAGTGGTTTCGATAAGTGTCGACGACGTTTTAATTAAGACGCTCACAACTTTTGCGCGCCTTGTCAATATTTGCGCTGCTAATTTAACGGCAAATTGTTTATCGTCACAGTTATCGGTTCAGAACTACGCAAGCGGCATAAGTCTGCGGCTGCTAATCAGTCAAATCGGTGAATAATTCCTTTTTAAGTCTGCGGCAGAACGTCGTGAGGCTCCTCGCCTTGGCACAGTGGTTTCGGATTCATTAGTCAATTGACGGGCGGACTGATGTTGCCGCCTGGCTCTTCGCTTGACCTTTGGAGTGTTTATTTTCAGTGCGCGCTCTTGAGTGTGACATGGTGGAAAAATGCATGTTCCGTGCGAGCTCGCCGCCGCTCAACACCGACGTGCAGGCTATTTGCATGGCTAATCTGTTGCCTGCGTACAGATCTGATTTCCATAGAGTGCTCTCGCGAAGGGAGACAGTACGGTGCTGTAAATCCAGCCGAGCCACCTGTTACGATATTATTGATTATTTATAGAAGCAGTGATCAGGTGTTTACATTCGTCGTCGTCGAGGACGAGGCTCTACACACTGCTCACTTACATGCTAGTCGTCGATTGACCTTCCCTCCACGACCAAGAAATTATGCCTCAAATGTTCACTGGGGGTTTGACGAGCCTCGTGTTGCATGCAGACAAGGCGACTTGTAATTGTCCAGATTACTTTACGTAATGGCTTTTAATTTTGGTATCGAATTTAGAATCGCTTGAAGCAATGCTTTATCGCCGTTTTTTTTCTATTTTTTAACATTTCTTCTTTGTTTCCTGCGTTTTTGGATTTGCCAAGGCAGAGTGGGTGCGTTGTGATAGCGATTTCATTTAATATCTAAAATTGCTTATCAACAAACATATAATTTTCGTTTGCTTTCAAACATATATCGGGCGCTAATTAATGCCAATGTCAACGTTACACTTAAGCTGCATTGATTACGGGTACATAAAGTTCTAATTAATCGATAAGGCCCGTAACAAACGCTTCGTGGTGGGGTACACCGTAGAGCAATGAAATAGGTTGGTTATGGAAACATACCATTGTGTTGCTGCCAGATATGTACGATAAATAAATTTTAAAGTTTGAGCACTTGTAACGGAAAATTAAACAGTCTTTGATATGAGGTCATGGCTGGTGGATTTGGCACAATGAGGATATGGTAGGGTTGGGTTCAGTGGAATTTTTTCCATTTGCTTGATATGTTCTATAGCATTTTTAATACTTGATTTCAGCGATATTTAATTTTGTCGACAAATAAAACAAGCACTTCACTTCCTTGTGAGAGGTTGCTTGTGACCTAAATTTGATTGCCGAGTTTTATGATCTTTAAATTGTGTATAGAATTTTATAATTTTATTTTCATGCCGCAAAAGTCTAGCATTTATAAGATGAAAAGTGCTCCTGATATCATGGAAGCGTTTTAGCTATGCTTGAAAGGCAGTTAAAACATAATTTTGAATTCAACGATATATAATTTTTTTGATCACTTTGATAAATTGGGTAGGTAAAATACCATTAACGTCGTTGTTTTAGTTTGGGGTAAGATTGTCATTAGGTCACTCTTTAACAATTAGAACATGGTCAATTGTACTCGAATACATTATTCTCTAGATCTTACTCCTTATTTTTGAATTATGCTGGTATATTTAAGATAGTTATACCTGTATATAAACTTGAATCTGAATGGGTTATTGTGGCCCGTTCAAATGGTGTGCCTTGAATAGTCTTAGCAACTAAATTTTCTTTTTCGAGCAGACACCACGATCCGAGACTATCCCTTCTGTTGCGAAACAATTCTCCGCAAGATGATAGAAGATTCTTGGTGTCTCATTCGCATGATTCTAGAACCTGCACTAGCTGTTCTCCGAATTTGCAATGAGCCGTGAGTGACGGCCTATAAGTCCTTCTCGCCTAATTGATTTTTCACATCATAGGCTTACGAGGATGATTCTTTCGGGGCCTGTCCAAAGAATCGGCCTGCTAATTAATCTCAATTCCTGAATGCACCGGCACGAAAAGACCTGAAGCTTTTACGTGCTGCCGTATTCTTCTTCTTCGTAGCACTTAAGCCCCTTTTGGGCCTTCGCTTCCTGCAAATAACGCCTCCAACTGTCCAGCTCTTTGCAGCTTCCGCAGTCTTACAATCGTTCAGACCTCCGGCTCGTCCAAAATTTCATACAGCTCATGGTTCTATCGAATTCGCCATTGGTCCCCGTCTAGCTTCGCTCGTTCAATATATTTGCGGATGCTTGGGATAGGGTCCATGTTTCACGCCCATAGTATAACACAGGTCTTATCACAGATTTGTATACTTGGAGTTTTATTTTCGTGTGTATGCAGCTGGTTTTCAAGATTGTCAAAACTGCGTATTTCGTGTCTTTCATTGGCCGTTTTCGTCATTTTTGCGCCTAAATACACAAATTCGCTCACATTTTCGATACTGTATTCGCTAAGTGTGATTTTTTGTGTGCTTGAGGTATTTTTCCTCGACTGCGTCATGAACTTTGTTTCATTTGCATTGATTTGTAGCACTACCAATTTTGCTTCGCTGTCGAGTTTCGGGAAGAGTTCTTTGGCAGTTGTTAATGACCGTGACAAAATGTTGATGTCGTCCGCATAGGCTACTACTTGCCTCGACTTGTATAGTAATGTACCTCGTGTATCGATAGGTAGCTTCCTTATGAGGTACTCCAGAGCCAAATTGGATAGCAATGAGGCCAGCCAGTCTCCCTGTTTCAGTCCGATATTTGTTTCAAAGGCATCGGTGAGTTGGTTATTGATGCGGACGTGGGAGGTTGTCGACATCATTGTCATTTTGGTAAGACGGACACCTTTTTTGTGGATACGGAATATAATTGATTGGCTCCAATCTTTCGGCATATCTTCTTGTTGCCAAATGTGCTGGATGACTTTGTGCTTTATGAACACTGCTGCCACCATGTTTGATAAGCTCCACTGGAATCTCATCGATGCGCGGGGCTTTATTATTCTTTTGGGCTTTGATGATGGGAAAAACTTCATTCGGAGTTGGTAGGGCCAATAGAAACTCTCCGCAGACATCTATAGGCTCCGATGTTCTGGAGCTGTGCCGAAGATTAAGGAGGTTCTTGAAATATGATGGCCATCTTTCCTTAATCTTGTTTCATCAACGATGATATTGCCGAAGTCATCACGACAGAGCGTAGTTTTGGGCTGATAACCACATTTTAGGCTTTTCACTACCTTGTATGCTTGTCTTGTGTTGTTGCTTGCTAGACTTACATCTATACGTCTCAACTGGTCGTCTTAGTATCTTCTTTTCTTAAATCTAATTATCTCATTCGAAACTCTTCTGAGATTTTCATAGTGTTCTCTCTTCGTCCTAGTTTTCTTATCTACGTAATCTGTGTACGCCTGATTCTTTTTGTCTAACACGTTCTGGCACTCATCATCGAACCAATCATTTCTCTTGCGCCGGGCTTGACGTCCGATCGTCTGTTGTGCTACAGTCTTAGTAGTCGCTTTCACTTCCATCCAAAGCTCGTTGCTTGTTTTCAGCGATGCGTCTTATAAGATGGGAGCCAGCTGGTTGTCGAGGATCTCCGTGAAATTTTTGGCCACAGACACCGTTTGGAGCCTTTCGAAGTCAAATTTTTGTAGCGGGCTTGTCTTCGCTGAAAATGCCTTTCACATACGACATCGATAGGTTAATTTGATCAAGTAATGATTTGAGTTACAATTGGCTCCTCGGTATGTACGGACGTCAAGTATGCTCGAGGCCCAATGTTGTTGGATCAGAACATGGTCGATCTGGTTTTGTGTTGCCATCCGGTGATACCCATTTTATGAATGCGTCGATGTTGGAAGCAAGTTGAACATATGACTAGATTTTTGCTGCATGCAAAGTCAATCAGGGGCTTGCCGTTGTCATTTGTTTCATTGTGGAGGCGATATCCTCCAGTTGTTCCACGATGAGATAGCTCATTGCCAACCTTAGCGTTGAAATCACCCGGAATTATTTTTTTGCCTGCCTAATTTTGAAGAAATTCGCTTTTATACGGATCGCACACAACCGTTCATTGACTACCTTAAAATCAATAAGATGCGATTTGATCTACAATAAAGGCCACTCCGAATTCTCGTTTTCCAGCAGGCTTTCTACTTTTGAATATTGTAGATCGCACACAATATTCAAAAGTGGGAAGCCTCCCTTTAAATATCGTGTGCGATCTCATGTCTTGAATATCATTTCCAGTCCAGCTCGTTTCCCGGATTGCCAGTATTTTTAATTTATATTGACTGACCTGTTGGAAAAGGTCCTTAACAGCGCCAAGATCATTCAGTGGTTTGACATTCCAGGATCCAATGCCATGGTCCTTTTTCTGTTTGCCGTTAGTCCGATCCATTCTGAGGCCCGTCTGCAGGTTTCGAAACATTTTAGGGTTTTCCAGGGAGCGGGGAGTTAGCCGGTCGCCCAACCTCTATTCCGGCGGCATGGTTATTACTTCGATTCCGTTATAAAACGCGGAAGATTCGCCTTCACCCTCTTACGTCCCCACAAAGGAGGTGTAAGTAGGATTTAGCAGCAGAGCTGTAGATGTATTTACAGTTATTTGCATTTCTCGGCATTAATGTCCCATTATTGGGGAACCAGTAAACCCATTGTCCGACCCCGAGAGCATTTACTACCATTTAAGTGGGAGGTTTAGGATGAGGAATCATGAAAGCTATAGGTTGGAAAAACAAGGGGTTCCCTCCTTTCTCAAACGGGCTTGGGACCGTCTGCGGCAGAGTTACATGCTGACTTCCGAATCTCCATTTCATAGCATGTAATTCCTGTCGTATTCTTCCCAGCTTTGCTCTGCTGTAGAGTCTATTGTACGCTTCGCTAGTCCTGCGTTCCACCATTTAATGTACGTCCGACGCCTTACGAGACGTTACGGACAATTCTCATGGGCATCAATAATAGCCTTGTGCCCTTCGTCGCATGTCAGATGTAGTGAGTTGGATGGATATAAATGTCCGTAAATGACTGCAGCGATGGTTTGCTGCCTCGGTGAGCGAAGATGTTGGTGCTCGCCGAAATTGGCCTTGTCTGAGGATGCGTAAATGCACGGGCAGGCTCGCATTGCGGTGTCGTGAGGCGGGTTCTTTTCCCCCAGCACAGGGCCCACTACAAAAGAATTTCGGTTTCACGAATTAGGAGATAAAACGACTCGGTTCCACGGTGTCGAGTCCGAGGTAACCTACTAAAGGGATAGATTGCCAAAGCAAAACGACTGACTGGGCTTGGCGAAAAGGAGCGAGATTCGAGAGGATCTCGTCTTTACTAGATATACTTACGGCCCCCAAATAAGATTGGGGCATCCAGGTGGAAGCGGTGCCCCCTCGCACCGCTTCCACTTGGATGCTTGTCCTCGAATGCGGTCTGTGAAGCCTCCCGCCGACGCGCAGGATTCCGTCCGAATCCAGGAAAGGAGTCAGACCCGATAGGGGGCTGCGATTCTTGTGGGACGTCACATGTCGCCACTGAGTTGGTCTCGACAACGATTGAATGGTCGAAACACGGTTGGCCACGAAAGTGCTGTAGGATGCTGTAGGAGAGCGACCTCTGAATCGGACCAGAGGACGTGAAAAACATCCGGCAGACTGAGCGCCCTCTTAACACGACTCGTTAATCCTGCTCCCAGTTTGGCGGCACACAACTCCACTGACAACACCTTGATGGGGGCCACCCTGGACTTGGCACAGAGCAGCCGATCGTTGACTTGACCGCTCGGGGATGTTGAGCGGACATAGATCACAGCACCATACGCCTTCTCCGAGGCGTCGCAGAAAGTATGTGGCTGCAGCCGGACTGGTTTCTCGCAGGCGATAACGTGTCGACGAAAACGAACCCTTCGCAATGATGGACCCACTGTGTATGTAGAGTGGCAAGGCCGCGTCCCAGTCGCAACTCCAATCGCCATAACGCCTACAGGAACAATTTGGCGGTTACGATAACCGGGGCTAGAATGCCCAATGGGTCGAACATTCGGGCGATGTCTGATGCGATCGTCCGTTTCGTGAATTTGACCTCAGCGAGGTCCAAGTTAATGTCGATCTGGAATTCGTCTGTTTTCGGGAGCCAAACTACCCCCAAAGATTTAATGTAATCTTCCGAAAGACTCCTGAAATCTAACTGAGCCTCCTGGTCTTCGACGCTGATTTGCTGCAGAAGATGCGGATGATTGGCACATCATTTGTGCAAATGCATCCCTGCACTAGCAAGAATCTGACGCAATTCCTCCTGTTTTTGAATTGCCAGCGTCAAGCTGTCTGCCCCCTGTCATGACGTCGTCTATGTAACAATGATGCTGTAGTGCGCTGCTGCCCAAGGGTGCTCGATCTTGTTCGGCCTGTGCCAGAACCTGGAGGCATTTGGTTGCCAAGTACGGGGCACACGTTGTGCCGTACGTGACGTTCTTGAGTTGATAATATAGCCAAGGCAGGGCTGGACTTGTTCTCCAAATCACCAGTTGTCCTGAAGAAACTCCGAGCAGTAGTACTGAGGGTGATCCAGTGAGCACCTTAGGCATCGCAATGCAGCCACGGCAACCTTGGTAATCTTCTTGTGAATGCGGTGTGGGTCCTGATTTGTACCGCCGAGCGCTTCGAGTGTCTGGAATCGCACTTGTAGGAAATCCAGTAAACCCTTCAAAGGTGGCAGCTCGCACGGGTTACCCCAAAGATTGCTGATAGAGGGCATGCGTTGTCGAATCCAACTTTCGTAGCAAAACGTGTAGTAGCAATGGATCCCAACCTCTTGTGGACATTTGCAGGTTTTCCAAGCCTCTGAGACACTCCTGTGTGGTGTCATGCAGCGACTTTATGACTACCACTGACGGTTTTTCACTGGTCTGAGATGGCTGCCAATTCAATTTGTCGATGAGGGCCGACACCGAGAGTCGTCGACTATCAAATCTCTCGTGTCTTCCAGGCAGCTAGATAATTTTCGTCCGACAACGCAAAGTTTCTGATTAAGGACCCAGCCTCTCCTGTGAGGTTAACCTTCAGGGATACCAAAGCTTCTGGCACACGAACATCGGCTGGTTATGCACCATTTGCATAAACAAATCCCGAAATTGTCGCCAGTGCTGGTAATCTCCGTTGAAGGTGGACAAGCCAGTTTTTGGGAGCAACAAGCGCGGAGTCGCAGCAGGCGAAGGTGGCATTTCGGTAATGGCGTCCACTTTCGTTTGCAAGCGAACAATGCAACCCTGCGCGTCCTTCTCCAACCGGATGTGCTCCCCCAAATTGAAGCCCTGCGCTTCAGGATCCTCACAGGATTCACAGAATTGCTGATGAAGTTCATCCAACTGTTGCCAGCCCCGCCGACCGCATCCGCTCTAGCCTTACATCAAGTCCTTGTATTCTCTGGTGGTTCTAGGCGAGCCATCGTCCTTCTCGGCGAATTCGCCAAGGCCCGATAACGTCGTAACTTGCTTGTAAAAACTGCATTTTCCTGCGCCGAGACAACCGAAGATGAGGGTGGCTGCGACATTGGGAACGTTGTGCCCTTTAGAGCGCTCATTTTTCGACGAAGTGTTTGTGGAAGGTGACGTAATTGATCCTGGTCGTTTAGTAAACTTCGCTTGTAAAATATTCGTGTTCCGATGTAATCTCCTCCTCGGTGTCCTTGTGCTCGAATTCCTCCCAGGCGGTTTCTTCACAAAATAAGTCGTTAGGATTCCAATAATAATATATTCCCTTGAGAAACAAGGTCCTTTCTGTTCTGTGGTTTTTTTGCAAGCAGAATGATCTAACAACTCTTCGGCTAAATTTTGATCTAAAACTGTTCCCATCAAACGTTAACTTCTGACTACTTTTTCCAGCATCAAGCGAACAAGCGTCAGCAGTTTCCACGCAAGAAAACGCTGACTATGTAGCGCCCATAAGCGTCTCTCGCCTGAAAACCGCCGACGCTCGCGGCCATAACGGGAAAGAATGTCACAAGATAGATCCCAATACATTTTGCCGACTCCTGCGCGTCAGCAAAATGATCCGAATCTTGTGCGCGTCAGCTAAGAAATTTCAACTTAGCATACAGTGGCTTCCAAAAGTTTTAGAGTCACAAAAGGTGACAAAATTAATTGTGCATCGAAATTTTCAAGATTGTTTGAATTGAATTGGGTACTAACATTTACAAATTGACTAAATTGAAATTAAGTTAAAGCCACATTAATTAATTGAATTAACGGAAATTGAAATTTAACCCAAATTAAATTCGCGTTTAAATACGAAATTCAACCTAAATTAAATTCGCGCCGCTGGCTGAGTGGGCATTAACATAGTCCTTGCATGGGAAATCGTTCAAATTTATACAAAAGATGCAGAGTTTCTTTCATAAGCACATAACGGCCGCCATTTTGTTTCAGCTTAAATAATTTTAATGAAAACCTGAAGAAAATAAGGGTGTCTAAGTCGATTTGAAATGTGTATCAACCATCAACATATGGCTATAACTCAATTGATTATGATATGAATTCCGTTAAATTTTATGAACATAAGGATCTTATATCAATCTAAATAATAGTAAAATTTTAAATAGTTTAGGGGTACCGTTTTGATTTTATGGGAGAAAACGTAAAATTGACAAATCCTACTATTATTAACAACGTTGATTGAATTTTTATTTCTGAGGTATTTGATGCCCTTATATTCATAAAGACCTCCCTTCGATTTTCTCCGATTTTTCGGCTCAAAAGTGTCCAATCGCAAGGGGGAGGAGGGCACAAATTTTTTATACATTTTGCCTCTCCCTGCACCCCCTGATACATAAAATGATTTTTCGTTCCAGTTTCTAAAGTTCTAATCAATCATAAGACCTGTCATTTATTCATATCATCAGAAAAGTTGTTTTGAACCCTAGGATGGCCCTTCAAAGCCCTTCTGGTAGAAGCACTCTTCTGCCTACTCAATTTACTTTGTTCAAGTAAATGTAACCAGCATATAATGTGCATACTACTAATGTAAATTTGAAGGGAAAAGAAAAAGAACTTTTCAACTTAAGAGGAATTCCATATTTCTTGCTGCATACCTGTCGATTAAAAGAAATTATTTAAAAAATAATTTGCCTTAATTATATATGTCTTTATGACTAAATCATAATTTTTTTATCCTTAACAAATCAAATGTCATTTTTCCTTGAATATGATGAAGACGAAAGATGAAATTTTTTATTACCATTCAATGTTTAAATTATCTCTATTAGATCATATTCGTAATCACAATGCCATAAAATTGTCTCTCTGAATCCTTGTCAATATATATTCCACAGGACTACAACTCGGCTTTTTTTTTTTTATTGACATCGAAGAGGAGTTCGGTATGATCCGACAGATTATGGAAATTGATTGAAGCCGAAAAATGAACTAATAAATGATACGTTGTTAATGGATTTTTACACAGGCATAAGCTTAAAATGATTCTTTTGTACCCCCATACATTATTACTTCTGCGTTGTGGGGGGAAAAGTTGTCATTGAGTAGAATACAAGTTCGCTCTCCAATCTCGTAATAAGGATCGAAATATTTTGTATTGTCAACATACTATTTGTATTTTGAGAAATGGAATTGACTTGTTCAATTCACATGGGAATACAAAATCGATAATGCAATTATTGTATTTATATTTTGAATCATTGTTTCATGCCCAATGGCTTGTTCTTTACTATGTTTGAAACAGAAAGTGCGTGAAATTTAATTTGAATCATGTCGGAGTTAACTGCTAAAAATGTAATTTGATAATTATTTAGTATTATTCAATAAAGTTGGAGTTTTGCTGTACAATGTTAAAATAAGTTGGGTTCGCCAATTATATAGTTCAGCAGTATGAAATTCACTCTAGTTAAATCAATATTCGTTACATTTTCTATCAATTTTTTTATTTGATCTAAACAAAATATGTATATGACAATGAGTTAGTTAAGGGTTACGATTAGAGAAAAGTTTAAATATCTTCGAAGTTCTTGTTTCTTTTGCGGAGTTCTTTTTTCCAAATTCAAAACTTGCGCTTGTTATTCAAAACTTCGTTAATATATTTTGATTTTATCAGGATTGTTGGTCATCTGTTGGTCAAAAAATTCCTGAATGGGCGGGGTTGCCCGCTGGTGATTTTATTCATCTAGGTAGGCATTAATTAAGCAAACTGTTGTTAGTATTTATATCAAGTTTCGCCGACGACAAAACAAGTAAATCCGGAAGAAACTAGCCAGAATGGATAAAATTGAATATCGCGCCGTGGTAAAGTTCCTTACCAAACAAGGAAAGACACATCAGACAAATTTTCAAGCGATGTTAGATATTTACGGGAACTCTGCTCCTTCAAAATTACAGTTTATAACTGACACCGCCTTTCCAAGCAAGGGAGGGACTCAATTGGACGGCCAGTTGAGAATACAACATCAGTGATTATCGGAAAAGCCAAGAAAGAAAAAACTTGCAGCATTGATTCGAGTATCTAAATCAATCTTCGAAAACATCCTACATTAATATCTTGTGACTCAAGTTTGTGCAAGATGGGTCCCGAGAATGCTTACACCACTTCAAAAAAACAAGTGCTTCGAATGTTCTCGTGAGTTTTTGGGCCACTATGGGGAGCAGAAGGAAGAAATTATGGTTCGGATTGGTACAAGTGACAAAACTTGGATTCAACATTATTACGCTGAGTCAAAGCAAATCGATACAGTGGTATGAAATTGGCACACACCCTCCTAAAAAGTTCAAAGTGTCTCAATCGGCTGGAAAGATCATGGCGACAATTTTTTGGGGATACGGAAGGTATCCCTTTGATTGATTAGATGGGACGTGATGTCCCCAATATCATACGTTTTTTTACTAGATCGATTAAAGGAAGCAATCAAGGATTAAAGAAGAGGAAAATAGGCAAAAGGTGTGCTCATCTTGCACGTCAACGCTCGCGTGTACACAAGCCATGCTTCGACGTCTGCCATTCACCGATGCCGTTTTGAAGAACTGCGTCACCCAAACAAATGTCCAGAGCTGGCTTCAAGCAATTACTATTTGCTGACCTGCGTGAAAAAAAAAATTAGCGGCGATGAAGCCAAGAGTGGGCAATTTGGTCCTATTTTGAAAACCAAGACAAATCATTCTTTTTGACGGTATTAGCAAATTACTCACATTCAATAGGTACGAAAAATGTATTAAAAGTTACGGGAAATTATATTGAAAAAGAAAAATATTTTGATGTTTCATTTCAACCCCCTTCACTGTCTATTCAGGAACTTTTTGACCTCGGCGTATTTTCCTTCTTTAATCGGTTGAAGTAGCCGAGATTTGCATAAACGCGTAGTTTAGGAATAAAACTGAATCAAAATTCTTGTTTCTCGGCAATTCACTACTTAACTGTATGTTTGCGCGTCTTTGGTTTTATAAACAAGCTACAGGAATGTCTCCGTATATTTCGTAGAGTTCAGTATTCAAGATACTCTAGTCAATCTTGGGAATATTGAAGTGGGATTGGAGATGAGAGTTGTAATCATTTTAGTATTTGCTTTCGCATCTTTCGACATACGAATTGACATTGCAAGGACCCGAGGACGAATAGTCTTACGGAGTGGCAACAAGACGTACTCTCACGGCCAACAGCTCGGCCACACGACGGTCTACTCATTTAGCGGCTGCTGGTAGGCTAGCCAGTGCGGCGAGGAAGCGGTCATGGATCGGACTACGAGTAGACTTTTCGCTTAGCTACAAAAGTTTATCCACCGAAAATTCCCAAGATTTTAGAAGCATTTCACTGTCCATACTGTCTCTTTACTCTACTCTATAAATTCTTCATCAATCAAATAAAACTCCAGGCGAAAGGACTCAAACGCATCACCGAATCCCGAAACAGTCGCGGTGTCAGAAATATTCTACTTTAAACCGAAGCCGCACAAACTACGTTAAGTGGAAACTGACAAAACTCAATAATTCAATAATCAATCATTGGAATAATTAGTCGCGGTTTGTTAAAACCGAATTTTTTTGCGATATACCTACCCTTCTATGTAACTTCCTTCCTGAAAGAGCTAACCTACTGGAAGTGAAGGCATCGATTTTCTTTAGTGACTTACATTTTTTTTCTTTTTTAGGGTTTTGTAAAATTATTTTACAAAACTCTTCTAAAATTGCGTCCTGTCCGTTCGTCCGCCCGTCCGTGTGTCACAGCACTTTTTCTCGCAAATTACTTAAGCTAGAAACAGGTGTAACTGGTGCTCTCTTCAAAATTCAACCACAAAAAAATGGTATAAAGTATTTAAGGGGGGGTCTCCTCATAAAGGGGAGTAGCCCCTAAAAAGAAATTCCATCAAAGGTAGCCGATATATGGGTATCAAATGAAATTTCTTGATGAGAACTTTTCAAAACAGGTCTTAATTTGACACTTGTTGCTTGCAGGGGCGCACAGGGAAGGGAAATACTTTTCAAAGTAATATTATTTGTATTAATAACAAACATTAATCAATGATATTTTGACCATTTTATGAGATGACCCTTTTCCATCTTTCGGTAAGTTGAAAAATTCCACTTTCAAAGAAGTCTTGGTTATTAGAAGCGAAGAACTGGTCCAACTCAATTTTTAACAGCCTGATCGCGAGCGAAACAATGATAGACAGATGTTGCTAAGTCAGGGCTATAGGGTGGATGTGGCATCAGTTCCCAATTGACGAGTTACCAAAGAGGTATGGGGTCTGGCGTTATTATGATGGAACATCACGCTTTTGCAATTGGCCAGTTCAGGGCGTTTTTCTTGATTTCTTCGTTCAATTTCGATAGTAGACGACAGTATACATTCGAATCAATAGTTTGATTTTTTGGAAGCAGCTCAAAGTAGACTATACCTTGTAATCCCACCACACAGAAAGCATAATCTTCTTTTAGTAAATATTGGCTTTGAATGTCGATTGTGGGGGCTCATTTTGTTTGGTCCATGATCGCTGTCGGACTACGTTATCGTAAACAATCCACTTTTCATCACCCGTTATGGTTACGATTCAGGAAAGAGCCGAATATATTAATGCGTTAGGTGAGGTGGATTTCCTTTAATTCGTGAGAAACCCAAATGTCCAGTTTGTCTACGTAACCAAGCTGTTGTAAGTGCATGTAAATGGGTGAATTCGATATTTCGAGCTTCTTTGCTGTCTCTCGAGTTGTCGTGCGCCGGTTACTTTATTTTGTCGTTATCAGTAGCGGTTGGACGACCAGTATGTGACGCATGTTTCGCATTAAAATTTCCAAAACGAAAGCGGGCAAACCAACGCTGCAGTGGCATTCAGTAAGGCGGTCCTGACCATAAACTTCACATAATTTCTATCGAGCTTGCACCGCATTTCTGCCCTTTCGGAAGTAAAACAAAAAAATATGTCGATAATGCTCTCTTTGAGTGTCCATTTTCAAGTTTGTTTTTAACCAACTTGTTGTTTACTAATGACGCTCAGTTTTTGACTGAAGATATTCGAAAGTCTAATTTTTAAAATAGTATATAATATAAGCGACGCAATCACTACTACATGAAATATGTGCCTCATGTCATCTATGAGAAAAACAAACGACAAGAACTATCGAACAACCCAATATAAGGATACCATTTAATTGTAAGAAAAACAAACTGCAATCTGCAGGCCACATGTGTGAAACTACATTATACATTCTGTTAAGTAAGAGCGTATCCAGCATAGTTTGCGATCGATAAGTGATATCGACTTCAATTTTTTTTGATCGGTAGAGAAAACGTCTGTCTTTGGTGTTTTGAAAAAAAAATTTCAGTCGAAATCAATCTTCCGTCGGGAAAATACTAAAATCGCGATGAGTGCCATTTACGCAAAGCGCTTCGAGGCCGTGGTCCAAAAATGAACTATGTAGTGGCGGCTAAATACATTGAAAAGTCTGTATCGTTTGTCAAGAAGTGGGTTCAACGATTTAAAGAGTCAAAAACCGTCGATGACCGTCCAAATCGTGGTTCGGTAGGAAAAGTGACCAAAAAGGGCGCAAAGCGAATCGTGGCTTTGTTTTCGCACAATCCTGGCTTGTCCTTACGTCGAGGACAAGCCAAATTGAAGCAAAAAGGTTTCGAGTTATCACACGTCGCCATTCGGGAACATCTGTGCGCAAACAATGTAAAATGGCGGAGTACCATTAAAAACCACTCTTGTCTGAACGTCACGTGGCCAAACGGCTCGCCTGGGCGAGAAATGAAAAATGCATTGTGACTTGATTGACCTTCGCAATCGCCTGATGCAAATCCTATCGAAAAGTCTGGGCCTTAATCAAGCAGAAGCTTCGTGGAAAATACGTTTACACTTTGAAGCAGCTCTCCCGACAAATTCGACTCATTTAGAAGGTGCTTCCCCTCGAATACGCCGAAAATTTAGTGGAAAGTATGCCTCGGAGATGCCAAGCAATAATTGATGCTGGTGGTGATTGGACTCACTATTAAACTGAAAGCGCGTTACCTCAGAATGTATTTAATGTATGTATAAGTCAAATACTGTTGTTATATAAATTATTTCAAAATTATGCTGACAATGAACACCATCTAGTGACAAAAAATTCTTAATACCTTTTAGACTTTCCAATATATATATTTCAAATCGACCAAGGCACTCTTATTTTCTTCGGATTTTAATGAAAATTTAAAGAATATTACTTGAATATGTTCAATGAGCCGAGCATTCAGAAAAATTATTTAACATGGAAGAAAATCGCGGCAGTTGTGTGCTTATGAACGAAACTTTGCACCTTTTGTATGAATTTGAACGATTTTTGAAACAAGTATTGGGTGAATAGTTCAAATCATCGATTCATAGCATCAGAACATTTTTTCCAAACCCATTTGTGCATTTTAGTACAAAACCCTAAAAACGAGGATGGAAAAGAAAAAGAGAATGTTAAGGAGTTGAAGAGATCAAAGTTTAAATGAAATTACTTTTATCTTAGGTCTCGTTAGAAAGAGATTTGATCCGTCCATTCGTAGCATCCATTTTTATTAGAAACTATCATCTATGTTAATACACTTTGTGTAATGGTGCAGTTTCGTAGTCCGGGTGGTGTAGTGGTTAGAGCACTCACCCCGTAAGCCTAAGGTTCCTGGTTCGAATCCCGTTGGCGACAACAAGATTTAGTTCGAATGATTCTTCGGACGGGCTATAAGTCCGTTCAGTTATGATACGTTCTCGTTTAAAATCAGAAGGTATCGCAGCTGGCCAGACAGACACACGGTCAAAGCGTGGTACTGACCATATTACTTTCCGGAGTTGCCAATACATTCGATCAAAATAATGACATACTCTAACTATCTCTAAGCGAAAGCCCGAAAGAGGCTGTAGTGCTAAAGCAAAAAAAAAAAATGTTGCAGTTTCTTTAAAGCGGGTTTCCCATATAATAGGCAACTTAAACTTTTTTTAAATAAATATTACTCGAGTGTGGTAAATAACTCCCCCTAAATCAAGTTAGAAGTAGAAAAAAATCAGCACCAACGGGCAAATTGGACGAACATTTTTCGCAACAGCGTAAGTCAGACACCCCTTGGAATATTTTTCCAAAAGAATTGTATTTGAATTTTTTAAAATAAAATTTGCTTATTCTCCTATTAAAGTCGATACACATTGTTCCTCCCGTCCAAGCGTCTGGCTACAGATGGTAGTATCACTTAACCTTGTAAAAGATGATGGTCTAATGTAAGTTTTGAAGTTAAGTTTTTTTTTGGTGAACCCCCCACAATAGGGATCACACTCCTCCAAAAATTTCACCGAAGAGAGACAAGAAAAGTATCAAATGAATAATTTTTAAGAAAAGTCTTAACATCACAACAAAGTCAAAGAAAAAAATGGGTTTTTCAATAATTCATGTCGTTTTTTTCTAATAGGTGATGAGAACTGCATATTTCATGTAGCAGTGATTGCGTGGCTTATATTAATATATACTATTTTAGTGATTAAACTTTAGACTATCTTCAGCCAAAAACTGAGCGTCATAAGTAAACAACAATTTGGTTAAAAATAAACTTGAAAATGGATGATCAAAAAAGCATTATCGGCATATTTTATTGTTATACTTCCGTAAGGGCAAAAATGCAGTTCAAGCTCGAAAGAAAATGTGTGAAATTTATGGTGAGGACTGTCATACTGAACGCCAGTGTCAGTGTTGGGTTGTTCGCTTTTGTTTTGGAAATTTTAATGTGCAAGATTCACCACATACTGGGCGTTAATCGAAACTTACCGGCGTATGACACCTCGAGCGATAACAGAAAAGCCCGGCATATCAAATTCAACCGTTTACTTGCACTTACAACAGTTTGGTTCCTCACGATTTAAAAGAAATTAACCTGTCCAAACGCATTAACATACGCGACTCTTTGCTGAATCGAAAGCAAAACGACCCATTTCTTAAAAGAATCATATGGTGATGAAAAATGGATTGCTTCCGAAAACTTAGTCTGAAAACATTCATGGACCAAGCAAGATGAGCTCCCATAATCGACATACAAAGTCATTATTCACTAAAAGAAAATTATGCACTCTTAGTGGAGGGTTTACAAGGGTCTAGTCTACTTTGAGCTACTTCCAAAAAATCAAACTATTGATTCGAATGTCTACTGTCGTTTACTATCGAAATTGGACTAAGAAATCAAGAAAAAACGCCCTGAACTGGCCAATCGCAAAGGCGTGATATTCCATCATGTTAACGCCAGACCCCACACCTCTTTGATAACCCGTCAAAAATTAGTGGAGCTCAATTGGGAACTGATGCCACATCCACCCTATAGCCCTGACTTAGCAACATCTGACTATCATTTGTTTCGCTCCCTTCACAACCATTTCTATGGCAAAACTTTCGATTCCGATCAGGCTGTTAAGTATGAGTTGGACCAGTTCTTCGCTTCTAAAAACCAAGACTTCTACGAACGTGAAATTTTTCAACTTCCCGAAAGATGAAAAAAGGTCATCCAACAAAATGGCCAATCTATCATTGATTAGTATTTATTGTTAGTATAAATAAAGTTACTTTGAAAAACATAAAAAAACGACATTAATTATCGAACAATCCAATAGTTCCGGCTCCTTCGCTAAAATTTCTAGGGTGGGTCTTAAATTGTTCTCTACTGAAGCATAACTTGAAAAATACAGGGCACTCAATTTTACGTCGTTAACATTTTGTTTCCCCCTTGACTATTTGCGAAGGCCCCGTATTTTAAGGTTTTTTCCCTCTAAAATCACTAACTCGTTAAAAGCATTTAGAGGTCAATATCCTTTATTTCGTTAAATATTATAACTTGAATTGAATTTGATTAGCTTGATGATTTCATTGCAATCCCATACTTTTCAAAATCTAATTGCATTGTACTGAAAATGCTTTTGTTAATTAAAATATTTTTGAGTTTTCTGCTTTCTATCGCTCATTATATAACCATGTTCACTTTCCGCAAATACTGCTGACATGGAGCTAATTGATCAAAGCATTATTGCCTGCCAAATTCTCACTCAAAAATGTCGTAAATAGTATGTGATATGTTATATTCACTCGAAACAGATATTCCTTTGACATTTTCTTAAAGATGCAAAATCAGGAATTTTAAACAGTCTCTAGATTTTTCAAAGATAATAATTTTACACACAATTTCTAGTCCAGTCAAAAACAACTAATTTTTTATACTCGTATTTCTCCCAGAGAACTTCCTTGGAAAATTATATCTATTGATTTAAATTGATGTTAATTATAATTGCCAGCATTAAAATGATTAAAATAGGATTAAAAAAAGTCATCATCAAACACGAATAATTCCATTAAGAGAAGGACTGAATTGTCAATAATGCCGTGTGTAAAAATCTTGACCTAAACGTAAAAATATTATTGAAATAATCATGTGACAAATGTGGCACAAGCTGGCATCTAGCCAAATCGATAATAAACGAAAAGTGATATTTTTGTGTGGAAACTGATGAATAACAAAGTTCTACAAACACATTGCAGATTTTCGGATGTTGTTATTGAGTGTTATAAATTTTTTGCGGAAAATACAATTTAGTTTTCGAAAATCCGTATCAAGTACGATGGAAATACTTAACGCATGGGAATGAAACATTTTGTATTGAATTCTTCAGGGGTTTAGACAATATAAAAAAGTTGTGGATCCTTCTCGAATTATATGTGAATTTTCATAAATTACGTAGGAGTATGTCTACGTGTATGCTAAAATGTCGGCCTTTTGAATTGAGCGTATTCTCTCTCTATTCGATGAGAAATTAAATTTCGAAGCATAAAATTAAGTGCTATAAATACTTTCTAATTCGCAAATGTAATTTGGATTAAAATTACATTTCATGTATTTTTCCCCCATCGATTACTGCTTTCATAAATTTATTGAAGACGCACCATCCTAAGTGTTACAATATCACTAATAAACAAAACCATCCCAATTCCATACATTCTCAACAAATAAAAAAAATTATTGTATACTCAAAATCTGCATGGCAATATTGTAACAAAGTGTAGAATAAATTAATAATTTATTATCACCCATGAGATTTTGATACAGCAACAACTTGTTGACTCAGCTGCCGCACTACATTATATTTATACTTTTTCATCGGGAACATAAACGATACCATACGCCCGCTAAATGAATTATCTTTGCTAACGTTCTTACATAGTGTGCAGACATTGAACTATATAAATGCAAGTTAGATATATCATAGATTTCGTTTGAAAACTACAACTCAAACAAATTGCATCGAATTCGAAATCGAACTGGATCAATTAACTTTTTTTCGTTTCGGTATTTAGTCGTTGATTTGAAAATCCTTTTTCGGATTGAATATGTAAGAGTGCATACATTTCACCGTTGGTACAAGATAGAGATTGCGTTTCATGTCTACATAATCTGGTAAAGGTAGAAACAAGATTTTTACAATCTCCTTTTTCGTTTTGACTCGGGTGAATTGGTTGGATAGTTTGCAGATGGAAAGCTCTGAATTTGTAGTTGAAATTAGATTTACGCAATAACTGAAGATAGCCAAATTATTTGTGCAATGAATTTTCTAACAAAAAACCAACTCTAAAACATATCGAGAAGAGTGAAAAATTTTGTGCTGAAAATGAATTGAAAATAACAAAATAACTTTAGAAGAAAAAGTACTTCAAAATGCCCCAAAAAAAGTGAAATAAATTTCGTAAAAGCGGTGCCATATCAATTTCTCCGTTTCAAAATAAAAATTACATTAATGAAACAGAGAAAAACTGATATGGCACCGCTTCCATGAATTTTAATTCACCCTTTTTGCGGCGCAAAATTAAAATTAAGTTTCCTGACTAGATTGTATCATAATCCTCTTCATCATCTATAAAAATTATGTCATAAAATCCATAGAGTACAGAACAGATACTAATGCGTATATATATATATATATATATATATATATATATATATATATATATATATATATATATATATATATATATATATATATATATATATATATATATATATATATATATATATATATATATATATATATATATATATATATATATATATATATATATATATATATATATATATATATATATATATATATATATACTCGTATATATGTATATATATATATATATATATATATATATATATATATATATATATATATACTCGTATATATGTATATATATATATATATATATATATATATATATATATATATATATATATATATATATACAGTCTTCCACAAAAGTCAAGGTACAGAGAATCGGTAACTGAAAATTGTATTACTGAATCAATATTTTTATTTGAAAACCAAAAGTTATGAAATGGTAATAATACGAGTTCTGTTGAATTTAAGTTTTCATAAATTTAAAGAGATTCGGCAATAATGATCATTGAAGACAATAATTTTTTGTTGGCAATGTCTCTTTTCTACTCCACAAAAGTCTTGGTACAGTTGCAGAAAATGCCCTGTTATTTGTAAAAAGTGGAGTCCCCCAAGTTCATATTATCAGAGTGAGTTAACAACCGTAGGCCACTGTCTTTAATATCGCGTCCGTATTCGTGGTGTATCTTTTATTTAATAAAATTTTTAAAAAATGAGTCGAAAGGAGTTGAGTATTAAGAAGCGTGAAATAATTATTAATCTGCATTCAAATCAGAGCAAATCATATTCTGAAATAGCTGAACTAGTGTTGCGAAGTCGGCCAACCATTCAAAAAGTGATAAATCGATTTAAGAAGGAAAATAGAGTGGAAAATGTGCTCCGAACAGGTCGTCCATCTAAACTAAGTGCAAAGGACAAGAGAAAAATTTCGCGAATGGTAAAACAAGATCCATTTCTAAGCTGTAGAAAAATCTGCGATGTTCTTGGAATTAATGATAAGAAAGAGGTTAGCGCAGAAACTGTGCGTAGAGCTGTCGTAGAAGCTGGATTTTCATCTCGTACGCCTAGAAGAAAACCTCTTGTAAGTTCCATAAACCAACAAAAAAGAATAACATTTGCAAAAGCATAACCAATAACGTTTTGGGATAATGTTTTATTTTCGGATGAGTCTAAATTTTGTATATTTGGTGTAAATGGGCATAAGAGGGTCTGGCGAAAAGTAGGAGAAGCATTTAATCCCAAGAACACTATTAAAACAGTAAAACATGGAGGCGGTGGTGTTATGGTTTGGGGTTGCATGGCTGCTGCTGGAGTTGTAAATCTGACATTCATCGAAAATACTATGAATCAGAACTCTTATTTAGAGATTCTACGAAACAACATGAAACAAAGTGCAGCCAAATTAGGTATGCGAGAAGATTTCTTGTTTCAACAGGACAATGACCCTAAGCACACTGCGCATAAAGTTCGAATGTGGCTATTGTACAATACTCGCATGCTTGCTACACCGCCTCAAAGCCCTGATTTGAACCCTATAGAGCATCTTTGGAATGAGCTTGAGACAAAAATCCGAAAAAGAGTGATATCAAGCAAGGCGCAGCTTAAGGATGTTATATTGGAGGAGTGGGCCAGAATCAGCAGCGAATTTACTAAAAAATTGGTATATTCTATGCCTAAAAGACTGAAGTCAGTAATTCAGATGAAAGGATATCCGACAAAATATTAAGAAAAGTATAATTCAAATAACTATGCAAGACTATAATTACAATTTGTATCATTTTTCTTTAGGTGTACCATGACTTTTGTGGACTTCATTCATTGACTTTCCAACACATCATATGTAATAATATATTAATACGACAGAATTTCGTTTTGTTTTACATGAATTTAAAGTGTAATGATTATAGTTGAAGTAATACCAAAAAAATTTTATCACTATAGGTTTTTAAAATAAAAATATCAAACAATTTTCATGATATTTATCACTGTACCTTGACTTTTGTGGAAGACTGTATATATACTCGTATATATATATATATATATATATATATATATATATATATATATATATATATGTGTGTGTTATTTAATAATCACGTACTAGTCGTATACGTATAATATATAACGTATACTAAAATTTGATTTTTCGGCTGCAATTTACAATATACAACCGTTAAAATCTGCAGAATTTATAAGATTCGAAGTCTGTTCCGATATATTTTAATTAGAACTCCACAAGCGATTTGCAGTCAGAATTTATGCTTATCTTCTTCTTCGTCTTCTTAGCCCTACAGCCCCTCTCGGGCCTTCGCTTCCTGCAAATAGCGCCTCCAACTGTCTCAGTCCATTGACCGCGCCCTCTAATTTCGTCGACCGAGCCAGACCAGCGTTTCCTCGGTTTCCCCACTGGTCGCCGGCTTTCAGTTCTTCCAACGAATACCTTTTTGGGTATCCGTTGTTCCTCCGGCTCGTCAAAAATTTCATACAGCTCCTGGTTGTATCGAATTCGTCATTGGTCTCCGTCTAGCTTCGCTCCGATTATTCGCCTCAGAACCGGTCGCTCAAAGGCGTTCAATATATTTGTGGATACATGGGTTAGGGTCTATGTTTCACACCCTTAGCATAACACCGGTCTTATCACAGATTTGTATACATGGAGCTTTGTTTTCCTGTATTTACAACTGGTCTTCAAGATCGTCAAAACTGAATAAAATATTTTATTTGCAAGCTGTATTCTTCGGCGTATTTCGTCTCTTTCATTACCGGTTCTCGTTATTTTACCGCCTAAATATACAAAGCCGCCCACATTTTCGGTATTGTATTCGTCAAGTGTAATATTTTGGGCATTTACATGTAGGATATGTTATTTTTCCTCGAATGCGTCATGATCTTTGTTTTATTCTTATGGATTTATAGCCCTACTAGTTTTGCTTCGCTGTCGAGTTTCAGGAAGAGTTCTTTGGCAGTTGTTAATGACCGTGACAAAATGTTGATGACGTCCGCATAGGCTACCGCTTGGCTCGACTTGTATAGTAATGTATCTCGTGTATCGACACGTAGCTTTCTTATGACGTACTCCAGAGCCAAATTGAATGGAAATGGGGCCAGCCCATCTCCCTGCTTTAGTCATATTTGTGTCAAAGGCATTGGTGATTTGGTTATTGATGCGAACTTGGGAGATCGTCGACGTCATTGTCATTTTGCAAGACGGACTAATTTGGCCTGGATACCCAAGCAAAGTATTATTTGGTACAGTACTGCTAGAGGAGTTAATAGGAGATAGGCTTTGTTTTTATCCGCTATTACTAGGTATTCTGTAAATGATGTTTATTTCGTTGACTTAGTAGGAGTTATGAGGATGTAGTAGTCTCTGCACCGTTGCTCTGTATGCTGCTAGGTTATGTTGTGCGGGATCGTTAGATGTTACGTATATGGTATGATCAGTATATATTTTTTGTTTATTTTGCTGTTAATCGTGTTTGTTGCCGTGTCACGGTTAGGTCCATATTGTTGAGTTATCAGTTTGTTTATTTTTCTACAGTGAAATTTATTTTCGGGAGTATTTTTTTCATATAGGCAAGTAGTTCCTCTTGATTATTTTTTTGTGAGTCAATAATGATGAAAAAGTAATTTACATATCCTTTGCAAAATACATTGAATCTTCCGACAATTTTGGATATAAGCACTTCTTCCAGAGATTGTAAGAATATTTCTGGCATTCTTGATGACATTGGATGTCCCATACTCAAGCCACCCTTAGCAATATATTGTATGTGTTATTATTGAACATGAAATAATTCTTCTTTATTGTGGTCTTTATGAGATTCAGTAGTTGATCTGTGCATCGGAGACTGTTGTTGACTGAACGTTGTTCTTTTAGCATGATCAGTGTTTCATTGACGGGAGTAGACGAGGTTGGTGATGTCTAGTGATAAAAGTCGACAAGTGTCAGTCAATATTAGAGTAGTGATAGGGTTCGTTAGATCGCGGCTGTTCTTTCATATGCATTTATCGTCAATGTGCATGACATCAGCCAGTATCGTTGCCAAGTAGGGCGGTAATTGACAACAGGCCGGATGTTATATTGAGTTTATGGAGCTTACATAGACTATGCTTTAAGAGGTGGTGTAAATGGATTTGGGTTTACTGAGTAGAAATTCAATTTAGGCAGCCATTAGGCCCTAATTAGATCCGGACTCCGCATTAGGCTCTAATGCCGAACGTAAAACATTAGGCGAGCCCCATCACTGCCTAATTTAGGCAGTGATGAAGCTCGCCTAAACAGTTCCTAATTTAGGCTCTGATTCACGGATCTGATGCAAATTATATGCAATGTCATATTTTGATTCAATTTAGGCATGGCGCATTAGGGCCCCATGAGGCCCGTATTAGGCATGCGTAACTTGGGGAGGAAGTGAGCAACTCCTCATCACATCCAAACTTAAAGATATTTGAAGCTTTCCATTCTCATCTTCCACGTATAATCGTAATTTATTACCAAGCAATTCTATTTTGTTTCGATTTTACACAAACAAAAATTTTCTGTTTACGAATTGTTTAGGCAAGCCTCATCACTGCCTAAATTAGGAAATGTTTAGGTATTCTCATCCCTGTCGAAATTCGGAACTATTTAGGCAAGCCCCATCAAAGCCTGAATTTGAACTTTATTCGTAAAGTGAAGAAAATGTTTGTTTTAGCAAACCGTGAAATTATCGTAAACTTCTCATGAAACTATCGTACATAATTAAAATTATCGTAAAACGATCGTAACACCATCGTAAAACTATCGTACATCTATCGTAAAACTATCTTCAAACGATCGTAAAACTATAAAAATATTGTGCAACTATCGTCAAACTATTTTACAACTATCGTAAAACTATCTTTTTCGACGAATGTTCGTAAAACTATCGTTTTTGACGAATGTTCGTAAAATGCTAAGTTCTGACTAAGAAATTTTGGGATTGATTGCATTTTTCACAACAAATATTTTTCTGTTCCGGTATTGTTTAGGAAAACCCCATTAGGCCGATGTTGTGTTTAGGAATTGATGGGTTAATGTGTTACTTTCAGTATTAGGGCGTTATGTGGTTTTCCTAAACAAATCCTAAACTGAACAAGTTTAAGCATACCTAATTAGGCCGGTAACTTCGTCGTAGACGTTCCCAAGCCCGTTTGAGAAAGGAAGGAACCCCTTGTTTCCCCAACTCAGAGCTTCCATGATTCCTCATCCAAAATCCCCCGATTAAATGGTAGTAAATGTTCTCGGGGTCGCACACTGGGTTTATTGGTTCCCCAATAATGGGACATTAAATGCCGAGAAATGTTAATAACTGTAAATACATCTAAAGCTCTGCTACTAAATCCTATTGAACTTACAACTTCTTTCTGGGGACGCAAGAGGGTGAAGGCGAGTCTTCCGCGCCTGATAACGGAATCGAAGTGATAACCATGCCGGCGGAATGGAGGTTGGGCGACGAGCTAACTCCGAGTCCCCGGAAAACCTTACAATATTTGGAAACCAGCAGAAGGGCCTCGGAATGAATTGGACTCACGGCAACGACCTCGTAAAGGGAAAAAGGACTATAGCATTGGATCCTGGAATCACTCACTCAATTACCCTGGCGCTGTTAAAGGCCTTTTACAACAGGCCACTCAATATAAATTCCAAATATTGCCAGTCCAGGAAACGAACTAGACTGGAAATGATATTCAAGACATGAGATCACACACGATAATTAAAAGTGGGAAACCTAATGGAAAACGAGATTTCGGAGTGGCCCATATCGTGGATAGGGAATTCAAATCGCACGTTTTTATTTTAAGGCAGTTAATGAGTGTGCGATCCATATAAAAGCGAAATTCATCAAAATCTGGTTGATTAACGTACATGTCCCGAACGAAGAAAAGGAAGAAGAAACGAAGGAAACTTTCTACAATCACCTAGAAAGACTAGTCGACTTATTGCCTGCAAACGACACAAAAATAGTTCTGGGTGATTTCAATTTAAATGACAACAAGACAAAAAGATCAGGCGTACAAAGAATATTTATGTAGGAAAGCCAGGACAAAGAGAAGACATTATGAAAATCTCAGAACTGGAGCGAATAAGATAATTAGAATCAAGAAAAGAAAATACTATGAGAACCAATTGAGAAGTACCGGACTGACCTTAGGAAATTTTTTATTGGCAAAATATGTACAATTTTTCTTCAGAAATCTTCAAAGTAGTGCCAATTGGAGTCGATAACACGCTGATACCGGATTTTCCAATCCCCGAACGCTCCCTGGAAGTCGGCAACCTCGATGCTGTCTAGAGCCCACGTCGTAGCACGTTGAACGTTTTCCAGAGTCCCGAACCGCGTCCCCTTAAGGTGTCTCGATCTTGGGGAACAGAAAGAAGTCCGCTGGTGCCATATCCGGGCTGTAAGGAGGCTGTGGCAACGTTGCCCTCGACTGTTTGGCCAACTGCTCGGTGACGAGCAGGCAGCTGTGCGACGGAGCATTGTCGTGATGGAGGATCCATGAATTGGCAATCTCCGGGCGGACTCGGCGAACCCGGGCGGTTAGTCGATGGAGCACCTCTCTGTAGTACTGGCCGTTTACCTAGACCCCCATCGCGGGGCACTTATTATACAGTCTAGCGACCAACAACACAAGACAAGCATACAAAGTAGTGAAAAGCCTGAAACGAGGTTATCAGTCCAAAACCAAACTCTGTCACGATAACATCAGCAATATTTTCGCTGATGAAGCTATGATTAAGGAAAGATGGGCATCAGATATTAAGAACATCCTTAATCCCCCGCACAACTTCAGAACATAGGGACCTATTATTGATTCCAGAGAGCTTCTATTGGCCCCACCAACTCTGAAATTTGTTCCACCATCAAAGCCCAAAAGAATAATAAAGCGCCAGGCATCGATGAGATTCCAGTGGAGCTCATCAAATATGGTGGCAGCAGTGTTCATAAAGCTATTCACAAAGTCATCCAGCACATTTGGCAACAAGAACATATGCCGAAAAGGTGGAGCTAATCAATTATATTCCTTATCCAAAAGCTACAGTGCTAAAATTATAGAGGCATATCACTGCTTTGTAAGGCGTACAAAATATATTCAAAGATCTTAAAAACAAAATCAGATCATACGCCAACAGTATTATTGAGGAGTATCAAGGTGGCTTTAGAGCAAGTAGATCGACGATTGACCAATTGTTCACAGTCAAGCTGGTACTTGAAAAATGCGGAGCGTTCATCATAGACGTACACCAAATTTTCGTTGACTTTAAGCAAGCATACGACAGTATTGATCGTAACGTACTGTACCAAATAATGCTTTGCTTTGATATTCCAGCCAAATTAGTCCGTCTTATCAAAATGACAATGACGTCTACTCCCAAGCCTGCATCAATAACCAACCGATGCCTTTGACACAAATATCGGACTAAAGTAGGGAGATGGGCTTGCCCCATTGCTATTCAATTTGGCTCTGGAGTACGTCATAAGAAAGCTACCTGTTGATACACGAGGTACATTACCATAAAAATGCAATGCAAAATTATTTTACAAAACCCTAGAAATGGACTTCAATATGCTCTAAACAGAATTAAAGGAAATTCATGGAAGCGATACCAAATAAATTTCTCCGTTTCAATCTAATGAAGTTAAACACACGATAACCACCACGAATTTAAAGGAGAACACTGATTTGGCACACTTCCATTAATTTTACTTTATCCTTTTTAGGCAGTATTGAAATCGGTTTTTTTTTAGGATTTTGTACTACTTACCCCATTGAAATCGGTTTTGTCTCTATATCCGTCCGTTCGTCTGTCTGCATTATTTCACAGCAGTTTTTCTCTGAAACTATAACAGCTACAGACACAAAACTTTGTAGACGGATCAGAAGTGATGATCCGGAGATAGTTTAGTTATCAATAAATTTTTCAACGGTTCTTAAGAAGGGTCCCCCATATCAGAAGGAGCCGCAAAAAATGTTTTACCGAAAGTAGACATGTGGGGTGTCAAATGAAAGGTGTTGATAAGAACTTTTCGGGTCGTAAAACAGTGCTACCAGCTTCGTGGAGTGTAGTAGGGAGGCGAAATATACGAAAAATGTTCGTGTCAAGCTTCTCGCGATTGGATACCTGTGATCCGAAAAATCTGAAAAAATCGCAGAGGTAGGTCTTTATGAATTCAATAACAACAAATGTCGTAGAAGTCAAAATTGGCTAAACTATGTTAATAATAGTATGATTTCCGAATTTCACATTTTCTCCCATAAAATCGTATGAATACCCTTAAACTGCATAAAATTCAATTATTAAGTAGTCCTACAAAAAGTCCTACGAGTAAAAAAGTATGTTAAGTAAGAATGTGTCCAGCAAAATTTTGAAATAGTTTATTTAACAACAGTTTTTGACTTATACATACATTAAATACATTCTGAGGTAACGCGCTTTCAGTTTAATAGTGAGTCCAATCACCACCAGCATCAATTATTGCTTGGCATCTGCGAGGCATACTTTCCACTAAATTTTTGGCGTATTCAAGGGGAAGCGCCTTCCAAATGAGTCGAATTTCGGGAGAGCTGCTTCAAAGTGTAAACACGTTTTCCACGGAGCTTCTGCTTAATGTAGGCTCAAACGTTTTCGATAGGATTTGTATCAAGCTATTGCGAAGGCCAATCAAGGTGCACTGCATTTTTCCCGTTTCCATTCAGCACACAGCCGGCTCCGGTGTTTGGGATCATTATCTTCTTGCAAGATCCAGGCCTCGTTTTTTGTGATAAAATGTTGTTCGGCAGTCGGTAATAGAGCTTTCTTATAGATTTCAACCATCTTGGGAGCATTGAGGTTCTCGGTGAACACGTGCAAAACGCCAAAACCCCTCTTTGAGAAGCAGCCCCAAAGATGAAACTTCATTGGATGTTTAACGGACGAACTGATTTGATGTGGAACATCAGGCACGTGGTATGGTTGCGAAACCCTAAAAAGAAGCTTCGTCAGAAAAAATTACATTACCCCAATCGCGATCTATATTTTCCTGAGCCCAGGCGAGCCGTTTGGCTACGTGACGTTTAGACAAGAGTGGTTTTTCAACGGTACTCCGCCATTTTACATTGTTTGCGTGCAGATGTTCCTGAATGGCGACGCGTGATAACTCGAGACCTTTTTGCTTCAATTTCGCTTGTCTTTGACGTAAGGACAAGCCAGGATTGCGCGAAAACAGAGCCACGATTCGCTTTTCGTCCTTTTTGTCACTTTTCCTACCGAACCACGATTTAGGAGGTCATCGACGGTTTTTGACTCTTTCAATCGTTAAACCCTCTTCTTCGGTACAGACTTTTTAATGTATTTAGCCGTCACTACATAGTTTATTTATCCTTTAGGGTGTGTGCAAAGGAACACGGCCTCGAAGCGCTTTGCATAAATGGCACTCATCGCGATTTTAGTGTTTTCCCGACGGAAGATTGACTTCGACTGAATTTTTTTGAAATAACGACCGTTGCAAATGGAGCAACATTGGATTTTCTTTTAGCGTATACATCTCTTTGATGTGTTTCTTGACTTTATAGTTGTGGGTGAATGCATATCGATGCTTGAGTACAAAATTCTCCTGACAGGAGCGTAGGTCTGTCTACCCAACTTTTTCAAAAAAGTTTTTTTTATTTCCAGTGTTTTGGAAGTTAAGTATATAACATAATTGATAAGTATCGAGTTTCTTTTTCGTAATCATTTCTGAATTCAACCATCCGTTAAATTGCAATTATACTGTATTATACGAGTATATAATTTAAATTAAATAAATATTCATACATTATGATGACAATTCGTAATTACAATGAAAATTAATAAAGATTTTTCCATTTTTTTTCTTGCAGTCGATGCGGATGAAATCCGACGTCTTGGTAAACGTTTTCGAAAATTAGATCTCGATAATTCGGGTGCGTTAAGTGTTGATGAATTTATGTCGTTACCGGAACTTCAACAAAATCCACTGGTACAGCGTGTTATCGATATATTTGATGCAGACGGGAATGGGGAGGTAGATTTTAAAGAATTCATACAAGGAGTTTCACAATTTAGCGTAAAAGGTGATAAGCTATCAAAATTGAGATTTGCCTTCCGCATCTATGACATGGATAATGATGGATACATATCAAATGGTGAATTGTTTCAGGTAAGTCTCAAAACAATTGTGCTAAGTGCATTGTATTAATTTTATGAATGAAAGAAAATTCACGCTGATTAGAAAAATGTTTGCGGTCAATTTATTCTTGATGAATGCGATCTAATACTAGAAGTTAGAGATTTTATGCAACTTGCTTTTATGAAGTTGCATTTCCCTGAATGTCTAAAGGAATTCTTGTCACTGCGCCAATAGAAAGATATTAATGTACCGAAACACGATCATACTTTACATTCGAGTATATTATTGCTGTCGCACATTCTTTTAAGGGTGAATGTGAAGCGGAAAACGTTAGGAATTGATTGGAAAAATTTGATAAGAAAATATGCAAAAGTACTGCCTTTCAATTTTTTTCAGTCTTATCAATAATACACAATTTTTTTTTAACCCTGCTTTAAAATCAATAGGAAAATATAAAATTGGAAAGAAATAGAATCGTACATTAAATCAACCACATAATTATGAAACGATTGCATTAATTTTGACGCCTCGTTATTAGTACAAAGTATTGAAATTTTTATAACAATTTTAAGGCACATATTGCACTGTTGCAGTAGACCATTTCAACAATTTAAAATATGAAAATTAGTGTCGTATGGTAATTCAAGTTTTGCCACCTTTCTTTCTTCCGAAACTATTCTCGTCATTTCTCAGTACAGCACCGTGTTGGCATCGTTTGTTTTACACGAAAAATATTTTGACTGCGGTAAATTTTCAAAAAACGGCAAAACAACGATGGTGGTATTATTCCAAAAATTTCGATGAATTAAATGTGCTTGGCAAATCGCAAACAAGAGATGATATGATGAGATGATGTTATTTTAAATTGAGATGGAGGTGTTTTCAAATGTATGGGGGACACAAAAGCAGAAAAATGTGTTGTCTAAACAATTTCCTTTGCACAGTGTTGATGCAAAACATTTTTTATGATTGTTTTACGTTTTTTTTTAATTACTTTGTAAGCTTAATTTAGATGTAGATGGAGTCGAAATAAACGGATACTGGTTGAAAGCACTACAATAGCATCAAGCATTCATACTCGTATATGATATGAAGCACTGTTACTGTTGCAAAGTGATTTTGTTGACTATAAACTTCTCGCAAATGGTGTCATAAAAGCAGAAATGAAAGAAGAAATATTCCTTTTATAGTTTCGTTCTCTTCGCTACACACGAATACATGCGAAATGTGATTTCTGGCTATAACCAAAGAATCTTTTATACCCAATTAAATAGAAACACATGCCAAGCAATGCATCCTACTATAGATATACGCATTTTGATAGGGATCTTCATGGGAATGGGTTGATAAATACTATAACAAACTCAGTCCTTTGATAAAGATAAAAAAATTCGTTCGGCAATATTAAAGGAACATAGAGATAATATGATAATATACGGTAGTTTCGAGTTATTCACAGAAGCTACGATTTTAGTAGCGCTTCGCATTAGATAACATATTTTATGAAGTTATCATTTGCCAAAAAAAAAATGTTCACTATAACGAGACATTTATTTCATTATTTATGAATGAAAACTATGCAGCCAGTGTAGCATTTTTGATTTTCCTTTTATTATTTCACTGCTTCATTTGTCTGATTTATAAGTTTCTGCATAATTTATTTATTCTGCAACCGCTATAACATTAGAACTCTAAAAATAACTCTGCAAAGATAAAAGTAGCAGAAATTTTTCTTTTTTGTTTTAATGTAAATAAACAGTTGTACAATGATTTGATTATTAATGATCATTATGTGTGAACACACATTAAACGATTTGTCTTACAGTGGATTATTTGATGGAAAGAATTTATGTGAGCAATTTTGATCATGTTTTGTTCGTAACCCGCATAAGATGGAAGTGTTACTGCCTTTGTTACTTTTATCTCATACTTATTTTCGACAATTCATGATAACAATTACGATTTCGAATATGTTATAGTGAAGTTGAGTTTCCCGGGGTTCGTGCAGAACAAAACGATGGTGGTGCTGGAGGGCTGTGCTTACGAACATGCTTACGCGATGGTAAGATGCTCGACCAGCTCTTTACTGTAGAGGAAGATTATTTTGTGGCCTCACAAAGCGCTGTTACTGATTTTTCACGCTTACTTTTTCGAATGTTTTCCTTAAATGGAAAACCCTATTGCTAACATGACCTCTATCCGTCTGTTTGTCTGAATGTCACAGCAGTTTTTCTCTGAAATTATAGAATCTACAGCCATCAAAAGGCCAGAAATGAAGTTTTGGGGTGAACATTATTTCAGTGAGTTAAGATGAGGCGTGACTCTTAAAACTTTGTTTTCATCAAAGTTAGTTCAGTAAAGTGTCATATGAAAGGTCTCAATGAGATCTTTCCAAAATAGGTCTTAAAATTACCTATTCAGTCTCGAGTGGGGCAGGAGAAGGAGAAATGAGCGAGATTTTCGCGTAAGTAAAATTCATAAAATGTACTATCAATAACAAAGTTGATCGAATTTTGACTTGTGAGGTATTTGTCAGCCGTGTACTCATAAAGACCCACTTCAATGATTTTTAGGATTTTGTACTAAAACACAAAACCCTATTGAAATCGTTATCTGTGTCCGTCCGTCCGTTCGCCTGTATGTCACAGCAGTTTTTTTCCGAAACTATAGAAGCTACAGCCATGAAACTTTGTGGAAAGGTATAGTAATCGTGCAGCCCACCTAGGCAAACTGCTCGAGGGACCTTCACGAAAAGAAGCAATTTCATAATAACGCTATAAGTGTGGAACAATTAGACACGCAACTTATTAATATTATTATGACTAACTCGAAATAAACCCCGCCACTATCACCGCTACCATTATCGATAGTATTTCCGAAACAAATAAAAAAACACAAATGAAATCGATAATGGCAACACCATTGCGACACTATTAAGCGAAGCAATTGCTAGATTGTTGAAACGAGAATTTGCCGTTACCGCCATGAAGAGGCTCGTCGAGAGAGGTGGTAAACGAATTCGATATGAAGCATAGTACATTCACATAGTATCCACACTCAACCTAGCCTCCGGGAAAAACCGAACACGATCCGAAAAGCGAACCATAAATCTTCGGTAGCATTTATATTTATTTGGAGAAATGCTGACGCGACGATTGGTGCGAATATAAGCATGTGCTTCGATGAGAGGTTTCAGGATTACCAGATCTGAAAATTAATAACTTTGCAGAAAAACAAATTTGTTCTATGCAATATTTTAGTTTTTTATTAACATCTGGCAATATTTCCATATTCCGAAATGTGTAAAAGAACACGTGCGTCGGAAATTTTATTTGCTTTTTATTTTGTTTTTTGAATACGAAAGGCTCAGCTGACCGGCCCCTTGGAAAAATCAGAAAGTGTGCAACACAGGGTAAAAGGAAGGTGTGAATACTATGTGAATGTACTATGATATGAGGGGAATCGATTTGAAACAACGAGCGGGATAAACGTCGGGATGAACTGGTGTTTATGAAGTGCTTAACTTGTGATTGAGATTTGCTGCATGTACGGAGTGTGTGCGTCGGGTGAGAATAAAAAGTCGAAATATTAATGCACGAGTGATGGCTTAACGATGTGTGAGAAATTATTGTGGGATTACTGTGCATCCGATTTTGTGTGATTATCCGTGATCAGACGAGTTTGGATTCACATCCGTGTCTGCCATTCGGAAGTTCGTGAAATGGTGATCAGATAATGGGATTCTTCGCCTGCTAGTAGAGCCAAATGTGAAATCCACATGAGAAAAGTGTCACGAGACTCCCCCACTGCCATTGAGATGTTGTTTTTGTTCAAGCGTTCCCGATTCGAATTTGTGAACACAGTGGACCTCAAATGCATTCTGCCGTGCCCATAATATTAACGAGCGTGTATATAGGCAAACAAAAGTAACGAATTAAGCATTTTACACAGTCTGTGGGTCTTCTTTTGTTGTCTTAAACTCTCTAAAGTGTTTTTGGGGCTAGTCGATTCCCTGTAAATTGCGCGACGTGGGAGGACATCGCTGAATACTATTTGCAACTTACGAAAATGTGTTCCGGCCTGGGTAGTTTTTTTTGCTGCAGAGTGTAAAGAAAAAGAAGCAGACGAACGAGGTCATTGGCGTGCCACTTACTGACATATTGTTAACGGTCTTGCGTTGTTGGAAAATATTGGATTGCTGTTAGAAAGCTGAAATGGATTTATACCGACAATGTGATAACCGAACTTTATTTTTTCCTTTGTAAACTTTTCAGTTATATCGTGTTTAATTTGAAAGTTGATAGATCTACCGTACGAAAATAAAAGTAAACATACTACTGATGCTAGTGGTAGTATTTGAATGTAATTGCGAATTATGTCACATGTCGAATATAAAGTGAATTGGAGGCCCTTACCTGCCCCAATAACGGGCGCTCGTCGGAGGAGGACTGGGGAAGTACCCTTTGGGTTATTAATAAAAACCAAGTCGATGAGGCAGGAGAGAGCTCCTAACAGAAGGGCTTTGTAACCATTCTAGGATTCGAAAGAAAAATGCTGATGCCATGAATCGATAATTACAGCACAGGGGAATGGCCCCTGAAAAAAAATTCATCAAAGGTAGCCGATATGAGTATCAAATGAAAAGTCTTTATGAGAGCTTTTCAAAACTGTTCTTAACTGACAGTTTTTGCTTCATTGGGGGCACGAAAAATGTGTTTTCCCCTCGCGATTGGACACCACTGATCTAAAAAATCTGAAAAAAATTATAAAGAGAAATATTTATGAATACAACAATAAAAAATACCTCAGAAGTCAAAATTCGTTCAACTTTGTTAATAATAGTATGATCTTCGAGTTTCACATTTTCTCCAAAAAAATCGTATGGATGCCTTTAAACCCAACCCAAGGTCCTAATACTCTGTAAGTTTGATGGAATTCATATCGTATTCACGGAAGTTATATCCATTTGAAATTTCTCCAATTACAACAACAATAACACACTATTTTGGTATTTTATGGACTTTCCATCGAACCAGACACTGCAGTTTTGATTTGACATTCTTAAAATTTTCAGATAAGATCGATGACATGAATGCTTTTGGGATTTCATGATTTAAGTGATTTTTGTTAGTTGAAAATGGAGAAACAATGGATTTTCTTTTAAACGAGCAAATCTATTTGACATGTTTCTTGATATTATTCGTTGTTGGTGATTGCATTTTGTAAGTTGAGTACAAAACCCTTCTGACATAAGCGTAGGTCTGTCTACCCAACTTGTTGTTGTTGCAATTGGAGAAATTACAAATGGATATAACTTCCGTGAATACGATACGAATTTCATCAAACTTACAGAGTATTAGGACCTTGTGTAAGGCTATTTAAATATCGAAATTTGCTGGGTTTAAAGGCATCCATAGAATTTATTGGAGAAAATGTGAAATTCGAAGATCATACTCTTATTAACAAAGTTGAACGAATTGTGACTTCTGATGTATTTGTTATTGTTGTACCGTTGCCTTCTTATTCAGGCCCGAAAACGGAAACACCGCGTCACGTCGCGAACTAATCTTTTCGAGTAGCCTAATCAGCGCCATCTAGTGCTGTTTACATCAAACCAATTTTTTAAAGATTTTTAACAGTACATCTGACTGTACTTTGAAATTTTATCAGTACTATGTCAACGATATATTTTAAACATGAGACGTCGAAGACATTAGCGCGCAAATATATGTATTTCGATCCCGTTTGTATCATTTCGGCTAAATTTCATCTGAGAAATGTCATATTTGACAATCTCAAAAGTAGCTGTTTATCGAAACTTCCAGCTACTGATCAGCTGTTTCCAGTACGGAAAGTGATGTCAGTTACATTAATTGATTTCCTTATGGGCCTGAGTAAGATGGCAACGATTGTACTCATAAATATCTCCATTGATGATTTTTTTCAGATTTTTTAGATCACAGGTGTTCAATTGCGAGGGGGGAAACATATTTTTCGTGTATTTCCCTCCCTGTACCCCCACTGAAGCAAAAACTGTCAGTTTAAGAACTATTTTGAAAAGTTCTCATAAAGACCTTTCATTTGTACTCATATCGGCTACCTTTGATGAATTTTTTTTTTCACGGCCACTCCCCTGTTCTGTAATCAAAAATTTTTTCAAACCCTAGAATGGTTACAAAGCCCTTCTGTTAGGAGCTCTCTACTGCCTTCGTTAAATACTATTTGATCTTTGTGAAACTTGCAGGACAGGCCAACCTTATAAATAGTCATTTGTATTTCATTTCATTTAAAGGTACCGTTAAGATTTTATTCAATAAAATGTAAAATCGATAAATCATACCATTACCAACAAAGTTGAGTGAATTTCGACTTCTCATGTATTTGCTGTTGTTGTACTGATAAAGGCCTACATTCATGACTTTTTTTTCAGATTTTTCGGATGAAAGGTGTCCAATCGCGAGGGGGGGTACGCGAAAAGTTCGAACATTTCCCCTTCCCCTGCCCCCCACGGTACTGATAAGGCAATTTTAAGCTTGTTTTGAAAAGATCTCATTAAGACCTTTCCAATGACACGCTATTCGACTACCAATATGGGGAGACCCTCCTTAAACCCCTTTGAAAAATTTTTCCACCCCAAAACTCTCAAGAAGTCACCATTCTGAACTTTTGACAAAGTTTCATGGTTGTAGCCTCTATAGTTTCGGAGAAAAGTGCTGTGACATACAGACGGACACAGGTCGTGATTGCAATAGCGATTTGTATTTTCGTACAAAATCCTAAAAAGAATGATTAATTAAATAATTAAAGTAAAATGAGTACATTCATTTTTGAAAAAGGAAATAAACATGTTGGAGCTAGAATGAAAATTCTACGATATCAATTGGTTCAATTCTTGTTTTGTATTGGCGATATTATGTCGTTTGAAAACGACATACGAGTAAAGTCGAGCGATATTATGTCGCCTCAAAAACGGACATAATATTTCTGTGCGATATTATGTCAGTTTTGAAGCGAAATAACATCGCGCAAATTTATTCCATGTTAGAAAGACATAATATCGCCTAAATATAAACGTCATAATCCCGCTGAACATTTGTACTGAACGGTATTATGACGGCGGAACTATGTCGTTATCCCATATGTGTAGGTAGGTTCCTATTAGTTTCAGAACTAATAGAGAATTCATTGAGTGCTATTCAAGACATAATGTGGAAAGCGCGGAAGGCCCCAGGCCCAGATGATGTTCCAGCTGAGGTGTTGCAACTTATCTATCACCATTGTCCTGACATGCTGCTCAGCACATTCAACGCTTGTCTACGGGACGGGGCTCGTGCTGATCAGGAAGGAGAAGGGAATTCCCGGATCGCCGTTATGCATGCTAGCCACTGCTTGGAAAGTGCTAGTGAAACTCATCAAGGGAGGACTCACTGACGCGATTCTTACTGCTAGGGACCTATCTCCTCGGCAAGTGCGGCTTTAGAGCAGGAGGTTCCACCATTGATACGATTGCAGAGGTGGTGAGCGCGGTCTAAAAGGCAGAGGCATATAGCCGCACCAAGCGACGGATCGTCTTGTTGGTGGCACTTGACGTTAGGAACGCCTTCAACTCCGCTAGATAGGTGGATATTCTGAATACGCTGGAAGATCCTTTTCAAGTTCCAGAATATCAACACGGCACAGAGCCAACGAAGGATGGAAGTTTCATCAGGTGTTGCCCAGGGATCTAGCCTTGGTCCGGACCTGTGGAACGTATCTTACGACGGGCTGCTAAGACTGAAGATGCCAAATGAGTCGCCCCTTTATCGGCTATGCAGATGATGTGGCTCAAGTCACTGGACGCACCATTGAACAAGCGCAACTTAAACTAGGTAAGCTAATGCGCCGAGGGACAGACTGGATAACTGCTCGTGGGTTCAATCTAGCACTGGAGAAAACCGAAGTGGTCACCTTGACAAAAAAAAGAATCCCTAGAGTAAGGATGATCAGTATTGGAAACTCTATTCGAATCGAAGCCAACGGTGAAGTTCCTGGGGCTATTGATCGACTCGAAGATGAGGTACTCTGAGCAAATCAGGGCTACGGTAGAGAAGGCTGCTTCGGGACTATCGGCTCTGAGTCGAGATTCATACTTGGACCAACCTTGTTTTTGCTATGCACTAATAATTTGAATATATGTAAACTGAAAGCCCACCACACATTATATGCTGATGATACTGCACTTCTTTATTCAGGACATGATAAAGTTGCCATGGAGAATATCGTCAACGAGGATCTAGATAAATATGGTTCATGGCTTATCGAAAACAAGCTAGCATTGAATACTACAAAGACAAAATATATTATTTTTAAACAGAAGAATAAGGAAGACGTAGAAGTTGACCTAAAAATTAACGGCGAAAACTTGCAAAGAGTGTTTGAAATTAAATATCTCGGTCTTACCATAGATCATCGTTTGACGTGGTTGTCACGCATAAATAATTTGAGGAGACAATTAGCACCAATGATAGGAATGTTGAGAAAGTATGGACGTTTTCCAATGCATATAAAGAAACTTGTATTGAATGCATTTCTACTGACAAAGCTATATTATGCGGTGGTCATTTGGTGTCAATCGTCAAAGCAAAACATTAATATTATATCCAGGATACTAACTAAAGCCTATAAAAATATTCTAAGCCTTCCAATTCTCACTCCAACAAGACTAGTGTATCAACGGACCAATGCACTCACCTTCAGTCAAATCATTACTATGGAGAAAGCTAAGTTTATCTTCAAATGTCTTATTTCCAGTGAATCGGAACGAAACCCCTTTATAAAAGTATCACAAATAAATCCATATAATTCAACAAATGCTAACAATTTTGTAATACCTTACGCTAGAACTGATGGACTAAAGAACGATGCAACGAATGATGCTCTGCGTATATACAACAATCTTCCAGAAACAATGAAAAACGCAAACTCATTATTGGTTTTTAAGAAAAGGCTTACGAACATCTAATAAATTCAAATTAATGATAAGTCCGGAGGATTGAAAATGCAGTATCTTAGTGCTTTTTAGACCCTAACGTCGAGATACTTAAAGACAGCTAGTTTTTATAAACTCAGAGTTTTTTTCACTGCGTCGTATTATATTTTTTTATCTCTGAGAACTGTTCACGAATCGGACTAGACTAGCAGGAAAGGAGTACTTCACAGCATTTTGTGTGCCCCTTATACCGATGTTTTAGCATTGCCTGCAGTCACACGTAGGAATTGACGTGTGAAGTGTAGATCGCACGAGCGTTGTGCGACGATGAAAGAGTGATGGAGAGAGTGTTAGTAGGGAATGGAGGTATTAAAAAAAAGTCAAAGAGCCGTTGCGATAAGGTGATAAAAGAGCCAGCGACGGTGGAAGCGGGCTCTTTTACGGATACGTGGACGGCGAAGAAGGAAGAACGTGCGGAATAGAGGGGTCACAACGAGCCAACAGATGTGAATATTAGAAGGAAGGAGCGTTGAAGAATCTAATCAGGCAACGAGGGAAAATTTGCTCCAGACAACAAGAAAAAAATTGATTCAGGCAGCGAGCGAGTTGAAGTGCGAGGATTTTGACCATCGACGGGGCCCCCAAAATATGGATTAAGGAAAATTTTATGTGTAAGGAATTGAAGTGTTTCAGTCAGTGTATCCGCGCGTGGAGCGCGCAATGTTGGTGGAAGGCGTAGATTACGCCTGGAGTGCATAAGAATCCTTCCCGTCGGGGATTTCAATCTGCTCAGTCGATTTTCTTTAGTGGAAGTTAGTGCGAATAAAAATCCTCGCTGTCGGGGATCCCGAATTTGCGTAGTTGTTATTTTTTCCTTCAGTGAAAGTGGTGATAGGCGGCTCGACGAGCCGGGTAAAGGCCATCAGCGGTTGTTTTGGTGAAAGGACCATTCCGGGGAGCCTCAAGCTCGCCAATTGGCTTCTGAGGGCAACACTAGGGTTGGCAAGTAGCGCTTTCCTTCCCCGTCTCCACGGGCTAGCCGGGACCCCAAAGCCCCTAACCGGAATCGCTTGGTGTAGCGTAACATTTTTAACGTAACACGGGGCTGGCGGATCGCTTTTCTGGCAATTCCTCTTTCTCTTTTCCCTCCTGCCGGAGGAGCGATCCCCCACTTTGAAGGCGCCTCACGGCGTAATAAAACGAGACCTGGCCCGAAGTAATGTATCAAACTGTTCCAGGCTGGGTTCTCAGGTTGACAGAGGAGGTGTTTAGTGGGTAGTCCAGTCGCTTACGAGCATGGGAGTCCCACGCTCACTGCGTAAATGGCATTCATCTCCCAACCACAAAAAATATACTTAAAATGGCTTAAAATTACGTACAAAAATCATTTAAGTACGCTTGAAATTTCGACTCGGGTTGACAGTGAGCCTGGATATTAAGAATTTCGTGTTGATTTTACTGATATGTATGTCTTCGGAAGAAATCGATAGCTGGTCAATCGCAACGATTGCAAGAGTTTAAGTATTTCTTCGGTCACAACGCATAATCTGGTTTTTGAAAGTGAAATGGTAGGGTTTGCTTTCTAAAGCGATAAGATGAATGCAAATATAGAATACTTTTACAATTAAGCACAGTACCAAAACATTCCAGTTCCACTTTTCATATATTGTATGCTGCAGGACCTAATAAATTCGTGTAAATTTAATGGGAAACTGTGAGCCACAGAATTCGAAAAGTGTCACGAATGCAATTTTACTAGATATTTCATAATAGTTTTGATGTTATTACTTTGAGATATTTACATAGTTCATATCTGATTCTTTCGCAACTTAATTATTTTCCCTTCTTCTTCAACAGGTGCTGAAAATGATGGTAGGAAATAACCTTAAAGACACACAACTCCAACAAATTGTAGACAAAACAATTGTTTTCGCTGATAAAGATGAGGATGGTAAAATATCTTTCGATGAATTCTGTTCGGTTGTTGGTAACACAGATATTCATAAAAAAATGGTTGTTGATGTTTAAGTTCAAATTTATTAAAAGATAATATATATATTATTCTTTTTTACTATCTCTTATTTACACAAGAAAGTAAAAGCTGAAAAAATGGAAAAAAATATAAATAATTTATTGCATTGTTCATTTTTTACATTTTATATGTAAATTATATTTAAATATTAAAAATAAAGTATATTTAAAGAGAATAAACAATGAAAAATGACAAAAAATAATAAAACAACAAATCAAAGGAAGAGGTAACCGAATTGACATATTATACCTAATTTGTACGAGAAAGAAGAAGAAGGGACACTCAAGCAAAACAAACAAAAAACAAGTAAAGAAATAATTTATATATAAATATGTATGAATTTTTAGCTCTATAGCTTTCATTTTGCCATCTGTTTTCAGGATCATCGTGTAATATAAAATAAAATATATCCTTACAATTACATATAATGTGTTTGTAAATTTTTTATTAGGATAAATATAATTGAAAGGTGAAAACAAATAAAAGTCATATATTCGATCACTCTAACTTTTGTAGTTTGTCAATACAATAGCTATTGAAATTCTTTTTTATTAACTAACTCTAATATAGACGAAAAAATATTACAAATACAATACTTAAGATGTAATCTTAGTCGGTTTTATGATTTTTTATGCTTTTATAAATAAAGTACCGTGGTAATTGATTACTTAAAATGTATAACAAACTAATTATAAACTATAAAATAAATTGATCTGATATTCTAGTCAATATTAAGTACCACTACTATATATATTATAATAATTTCGATCGGGATTTTATCAGAAAAAGTTTTGATGGCGTGTTCTTTCCCAATTTAATTATTCAAAATGAGACTTTTCAATATGCACATAAGCGAATGCCATAGGAATATGCTCGAATAAAAAAGGTCGTAAAACAAAACAAGAATAGCTAAACCAACAAATCAATTCGATGCAATGTACAATATTGAAAGCGTTTGTCATTGATTAAAAAAATGATTTATATAGTTTAATTCAAAGATTGGAGGAATAAAATGAGACGAACAGGTGATTGTGTCTTGAGTGATCCTGGATGGAATATGACATACTTTGTATAATTCATTATTTCATTTGTTCTATTTATTTCTTTTTAATAATAAAAATCTTCAAAACAATTCGATGGTGGCATTTTACATTTTTTTATCGGACTTTAAGCGTACTACAGACATTTTAAAACTGCACGGACACTGTGGTTACAGATAGGCTTGAACTTTCTTGACTTAAAACATTTACCCATTTGCAATTCATTCTTTTTCATATCTAAAGGTTGAATCAGAATTCAGCCGCATCTTTAGTTTTTGTTTTATTAAATCTTCGTTGAATCTTTTCTAAAGGCTGAAATATAAAAAGTTAACAAATCGGTAAATTTAATACGTTGTCAAGAAAACATAGATATCCAAAAGAGCGCGTGATCTTTACTTTGAAAATTCATGGGTTTTAACTGACAATTTTATTTTGAAATATTTAAGAACTTCTAAACTTAAAAGCACCGAATTGATAGCGTGTCCAAAAACCACTAGTTCATTGACGACGACTATATAATTAAAATACAGATTACTTGAGAAGCTTTTCATTCGAAATCGCTAATAAATATTTCGGGGCAATGCAAATTGTTGCTCTTTACATTAAGACATTAAGAAAGTACACATATATATACAAGAGAATTTTTTGAGATATTTTATAAAGTTGTTGCGCTTAACATTCTTCTCAATCTGTATTTAAAACTAACCATACTAAAAAATTTTTCATTCTGCTTCATTTGTGCAATTTTTCCGCTGACTGATTTCATCAAATCTTAGCTTGCTCCTTGAACAAAATAAACTCATTATAAAGACATAGATATAACTCATTTTATTCTTCTATAAAGCATGGGCATCTGACCGGTAAAATTCATATTGAAATCATATGAACAAACAATAGCAAAAACCAAAAGCCCTCTTTTCTACAAAACAAGAGTAAATATGAAATGCACTTTGATATTGTTATATACCTCTAGCTCTTATATTAGAAACTATTTAATATTAAATATTAATAGAAAATTCCTCTATGATGATCTTCATAAGAATTCGAGTATGTTTTTATCTATAGAATAAAAACTTCTAGAAAAAAACCCAAAAAAATCAACTGCGTAAATGTTTTACAATATTTTATTCAAACCGTAAAAGATCAGTCTCTATGAATTTTTAAATTTATTTAATGTCTAGAGTGGAAGCGATGATTGATAAGTAAATGAAGAAAATTAACATTTTCTCGCAAACACTGAATATTGGATCAAAATAAAATAATCATGAAATATTGAATCAGATATTTATAATGTTGATTGTTTGTTCTATTCGAAAAAAAGGAAAAATCTCTTGCTATTTTCTTACTATTTGCTTAAAAGCGATTAAAAAACGTTAACTAATTGAAATTGAAATTACATTCATATCTTTACCGAATTTCCTCGCTAAACATAATGAGCGATTGATTTGAAAGCAGACTAAAGACACCGATTTTACTACTTTATGGTTTAAAATTTATTCTCAACTGGCTACGACACTACTATCTTAATTTGAAACTAAAATGTCTTTGATTCTTATTTTTCCCAAGCCCCTCTATGTACTGAACTTTGATAGCATTAAATAAATCGCTAGAAAAATACACTGAAAATCCTACCAACATATATCTTCTTACATAATGTTAGAATTACTATGAAATTACTTATGGAAATTAACTGCAAATGGAGACAATGTTAAAAATTTGCATAAGTTCTATTCTCGAATTATCTAATTTGCCTTCTTAATATATATGATATATTATGATACTATTATTAATAACTCTCCCATGAAATGCGTGCATGTTTCTTCCAGTTTCAATTCATGCGAGTGTCACTCGTTCGAACGAAGCGAACTGGAAGCATGTGGGTATGCCCATTCGTTGTGCAATCAAACATTTTAGCTATATTATTGATAATTACGAATGTATTCTAATTCTAAATTTAAGGTATTCAACAAGAGGAAAATGTATGAGGAAGAAAATGTATATGTGTAGAATTATTCAAACTATTCTCCTTTTTCTGTGATTTTCTTTATTGTCGTTTATTTCGTTTGAAATATAAGCCTTTACGTTAATCTTGATCTCAACTGGAGAAAGCTAAAGCAATTTCATGTGCCAATCAGTAAAATACATTTATTTTAGGAGAGCAGCAAATACTTCGTTAATTGCCTTATGCTCCTTAACAAAATTTATATATTCATCTCCCTTTAAAATTAAACCTAAATTAATTAAAGTAGGAAAGTGTTCACTATGTTCTTGTTCCTAGCATTACCCAAAGTGCTATTTCAAATATAATCTGCATTTTAAATGCCGTCAAATGTTTTTATAATCTCATAAAATTCGTTCACATGAACCCGAATTCAATTTATCACGCCTCCCAATTTCTTCCGTTGCTCACACGAGAGTATTTTACACGTATATATTCATCTTCATATCTTTTTTTTCCAATAAATCATCTGTATATAGATATTTTTAAATTATACCTAACTCTAAAAAATTAACAAAACCTTTAATGCTAAAAAAGGGAAGCTGCAATCCTTTTGCCATAATTGTTGTTTAAATGACTACAGAAAAATGAAAAATGCATAATTAACAAAAAAAGAAAAGTTTAGTCGTAATACATGATATGTAAAAAATAACATAAAATTATATTTAACTATATATTATACAGAAGAAAAGAAAAACAGCAAAACAACAACAAAGGTTATAGATAAGAAAACAAAAAATAAATAAAATTATTTTAAAATTATGATAAAATATTAAGAATTAATGAAATTTGCACTTCTATGGGGTCTCTTTCTATATTGCACACACCTAAAGAAACACTTACATATACATCTCTACCACAACTACAAAGAAATATGAAGGAAAAAATGGTTATGATGAATATATAAATGAAAAAAAAAGCAGCAGAAATATAATGAGCAAATAAAACTATTGAAAACATAAAAATTTTTATTATATTCATACGAACTGTATCTTTTTTTTAAATTCCCTAATCTTCTATTTTTTCTCAATGTAAAAGTGAATGCATGAAAAGTTTAAATTTAAAAAATCTGACAAATGAAAAAAAAAATCTTCAAAAAATAAAAAAAACACTTCTTTAAAGTTTTGTGTTTCATTTGGGACGAAAGGGAAATATGATCAACATTTTCCCAGAGATTGTTATGACACCATTTGAAAAGAAATGCTAATAGTATTAAAATCTCTAGTCTAAATCATGTAGGTGTTTTTTGCTTTTTCGAACGTTAAACTGAGTTTCCACTTTCCTGTAAGTATCAACTAAAAGTTTGTATTTGTTATTTTAGCTGATTGTACTGAAACATAAAGCACCATTGAAAGCGCGGCTATTCGGATGTCACAGCAGTTTTTCTTTGAAACTATAGAAGCTACATTCACCAAACTTGTACATGGATCAAAAGTGGTAACGTCTCGAATGGCCATTAAGGGAGTCGCCCCACATGGAATTGATCTCTACTGGTCAAAAAGTTTTGGCAAGCATTTTTAAAGTTACTTCTTACAGCTGCCCGGATATGTGCGAGGAATCAAAATGTACGAAAAATTCGTGTGGTCCGCAAAAAATCTGAATAATACAGTCCCTGTTCAAAAAACACTGAGGAAGCATAAACTTCAAATTTTAAGAGAAGATTCAAGATCTTTCCCCATGTCTAGCGCTCCAAATGTGTAGATATTTGCCAAATTTTCCAATGAAAACGCAATTTTTTTCTTTATAAATGACATACATATTTTGACAAATATATATTTGGAGAGTTAGTTGCTCCCTTCAAAGTCAAAAGTTTTCCACACATATAACAACAACACTAAATGTAGCAATAATGAGCTGAAACTCAAAAACCAAATAACGAAAAACACCAAATCTGAAAATAAACACGAATAATTTAGACATTATCATTCAGCCACCAATACCTAGATCGCTCCGTCTCAGCTTCAACGAATCTAGCAAATGAGTATCTCCATTGGAATTGTTGGTCTCCTGAACTCAAATTCGGAGCATATTTCATCTTCTTATCCGCTGGTCCGTCTATATAGGTGATATATCACTGGGACACCGTCAGAATCAAAAACATATCGATTCATGTCCAAATACACGAATGCTTCTGGAGGAATGAAGCCAGTAGCGAGGCAAGTCGCTATATACCCGTCTGTATGGTGGAACAGCTGTGAAATCCAAGGGTTTTCACTCAGTCACAGATCTTGCGATATGATTCCGAAGAAGTTTCAATATGAAGACATCGACCCTCGTCACTTCAGCAGTTTGATAAATTCTTCTATTCGATATATAATGTTTCCAATCCGTTTCAGGCTTTCTGTACAAGCCAGTACATGCACGAAGACATTTCCTTTCGAAAACTCTTAATTTTTCCATAGTACTAGCACTCTGGTTGTACCGGATCCATCCATATGTCAAAACTGGTCTAACTAGGGTCTTGTAACAGATAATTTTGACCTTTTGATCAATGTATTTGGAATGAAAGAGCTTTCGTAGGGCCATGACTGCTTTTAGTGCCTTACTGAGCATGATTTTGAATTCTACGTCTAGCACTCGTTGCGTGTAGACGTGTTTTTAATTCGCTCCTGTCAAGAATTTTTATAAATTAAAATAATTTTTAAAAACGTCAATTAGAAAGTAATTTTAGAAAAAAACATTACATCGTCGAACTATTCGAACAATTTATCGAGTATCTGGATTTTACCTGCGAGAAAGTTTCAAAAAAGAAGAAAAGTTTTTTCACCGGGGGGATGGAGGAGTCCGACGGCTTCCCATCGCTGGGGGACCCAGAGCCAGGCATTTCTAAAATGACAAATGATAAAATCATGAAGCGGAAAAACGAACAAGACAACTGTGAGCATGGCAAGCGTATTACGCTTTCAAGCGAAGATTACGAAAAAGTAACCAGGGAAAACTCAAGGGTTACGAAAAAAACGATGAGTTGAAACTCCGTATACAAAGTTTGGAGGATATGGTCCGGACGTTATCAAATGGGAGCAAACCAAAAGTGAAGCCACAGAATACGTCCGGCAAAGAAGAACCGATATTAACTAAGAAGAATGAGAAAAAGGAAACAAGAACAACAAGCAAGACCAACGAAAAAGCAGTACCAACACAGAAGACTCTAATATATAAAACAAAATCGCAAGATACGAGCAAGCCATCAATCCATGATGCTGAAAATATCCTGAGCGCAGGAGGAGCGAACGACAGCGCCAATTATTATGCGGTGCTGTCTGCAATGAACGAAGAAATGGACATCGCGATGGAGAGCAACTATAGCATAGGTAATATTGATAGTAGTAATAATTTCATTCAATTTTTAAAATTAAAACTTAAGGAGGAGAAGCCAACCGGTGTGTCTGCTGGTTCTCCTAATAACATTAATAAGGTAAATGAGAAAGTTCCTCCAATTAACGTTTTTGGGCAGCGTGGAGGAGATATGGTTCGGTTATTGGCAGCCGAACATAAAATCGAGAACTTTGAAGTTAAGAGAGTGACCGCTGATAAGCTCACAATCAAGACAAAGACACTGGCTCATTTCAAACTGGCGAAAGATGCTCTTAATAGTGTCAAAGCTCCCCACTTCACATACACGCCAAAGGCGGAAAAAAATCAAACCTTCCTGTTGAAGGGCTTGGACTGTGGGGAGAATACAGTTGATCTCCTTGAAATGTTGCAGGAAGCAGCACCAGCTGCTAAGTTTGTGAAAAATTTTGCTACAAGGAGTTCAACTGTTGAAGGTAAAATATAACCATTTAATTTGGTCCAAATTTCTAACGATAGCAGTCCGAGTGTCCTCCAACAGGTAAGGTACTTAAACTTTAGAGTTGTGAGGTGGGAACGCCTCCAAAAAACTGAGGTCAACCAGTGTTACAGGTGACAAAGATTCGGTCATTCGGCTGCCAATTGTGCCATACACTATCGCTGTGTTAAGTGCAAAGATATTCACGCCCCCGGTGAATGCAAATTGGCTCAGACGGAGCCAAAAGAAAAATTATATTGTGTTAATTGCGGTATATTTGGTCATCCAGCATCATATCGAGGATGCCCTAGGTATCAAGATGCCAGAGTTAATTTTCCTCAAAACAAACCAAAGTAAATCACAATTTGTTACCTCCCAACTTCGTCAAACCCAGGGTATCATTAGCACTGGCTGCCAGAGGACCAGCAGACAACAATGTAAATAAAATAAATAATGTAAGTGGCAATAATGGGCTGCTTCTCAAAATCTACCAACAGCTTGAATCTCTTTCAGATAGAACTAATAAACAAGACCAAAAAATCAATTTCGTTATTCAACGTTTAGGCCAACATGCTTCAAAATGGTTTGTCATCCAGTCACATTCCCATGGATAGGATTCGTCTCATCTCGATCAACGTCAACTCCATTGTTACTATACATCGGCGTGATTATCTCCTTGAATTCATTGTTAAGCAAAAGCCTGACATCATGCTTCTCACCGAAACCCACCTCAATTCATGGCACTCCATGACATTCAAGGATTTTGAATTCGTAAGAAACTATAGGGTAATAGGTGATGGGAGAGGTGGCACAAGGATATTGGTTCGAAGACCCTATTGTTTCCAAAATATTGAAAAAGTCGAATTCAAAAGCTTTGAATCTATTGAAGTGTCCGTTATCAAAATCTCACTGCCAGGTGGGGATAACCTCTTCGTTATCTCTGCCTATGCAACTGGTGGAACTGTTCTCAAGCTCAAGGAGGAACTCAATTCCTTCTTTGAAATACTCGAATTGAACAGGCTGCATAACTATTATATTCTTGCTGGTGACCTGAACGCCAAGCATACATCATTGCTGAACGCCAACAATAATCCAAGAGATGTATTCCTGAAATCGTGAATAACAGAGAACCAAATTGAATACAGGTGCAATCTATATGGGTCGGAGTACCCAACATACCCTAGGATAATTTTATATTTGGACCTCTGCAATACTGCCGCAAGACTTGAATTCAGCTTTAAGAGTCCACAACGGAAACTGCAGGTGCTTCTTTATGATAGCGACCATAACGCAATCGTAATGGAAATCAATTATCAAAGGGATGATTTCTTCCTCATTCCAGTTCAACATGAAAATCATCGGTTGAATTTCAAAAAACAGACTGGGGAAAGTTTCAAAAGAAGTTTAATCGAGAGTACCAGAAGCAATGTCCCCCTTCTGATGGTGGCAACGCTTGCTCAATGGTTCCTAATGACAGGAATCTAACTAACGATGAAATGGATCTATATTTGTCGAAGTTAGAGAAGCTGACGTTGGAAACGATTGAGATAGTCGTTCCCAAGATTAATCATCGAAACAATATGGAAGGATATGAAACACCAACCATTGTAAGGTTGAAAAGTCTTCTTCTCACACGCGTCAACAATATTTATCGACGATTTTTGGACAACAACCATCCCTCATTGGCTTTGTTGAAATTACACCTGAAGAATGTCCGGAACTTAATCCGGTCATACTTCAGGAGTGAGGTCAGCAATCAATGGGCGGAAAAATTGAGGGGTATTAGCCCACAGGACCCAGACGGCGTGTTCGCGAAAGTGAATAGCATATTCCGCAAGAAGTCTCGAGTGAAGGTGATGAGATAAATCTTCTCGATAGAACTGGTATCGAAATTGATAGTGCGACTCCGGATAGAAATGGAAACAGGATTATCTGTGAGGTATTGCATAAACTTGTCCTGGTTAGAACACATTTTGAATTGGTTCATCTACCAAACCCTGAGAGAGGGAACGAAATATTTTCAGAGGTCGTTGAAACAAAAGTTTCCGACTTCAAATCAAGCCTGAACGGCCAATCAATTCTTCATTTCAATGAAACATTAACGTCTGACCTCATACCGAGCTTGAATCTTATTGATTATTTTGTCAGCTATGAAGACTTGTGTTTCATATTTCGCAGAATAAACAACAAACAATCATGTGGTACTGATGGTATTCCAAATGTAGCTCTCCGACATTTGCCTGAGGTTGCTATTAGGAATAATTGCATATTGTTCAACAACATGTTGAGCAATTCATTGTTCCCAAATGAGTGGAAAAAGGCTAAGGTATTGCCGATCTTGAAGAAAGGAAAAGAATCTTCATGCCCGAAAAGCTATCGCCCAATCAGCTTGCTGCCTAACATCAGCAAGGTGTTTGAAGTGATACTCAACAGAGCATTAAACGCCCACATTGAGGAAAATGAGTTGATGCCCAATTACCAATTTGGTTTTCGTGCCAGGCATTCGACCACACATGCAATAACGAAAGTTACCTCAGACATCTGTTGGAAACTAAATGATAGACAATGTGTTAGAGCATGTCTCATTAATATGGAGAAAGCCTTCGATACGGTGTGGTTAGATGGACTAGTTTTTAAACTCCTTCAGGACAAGTTTCCCAGATACCTTGTCGCCATGATGTGCAATATGTTATACGAGAAATCGTTTGTTGTGACTGATGGAAATCTGACAACAATGCGCGAATTTAAGATCTTGAATGGTCTACAGCAGGGAACAGTTACTGTGCCTCTGCTCTTCTCAATCTTCATTCGCAAGCTATTGAACGGCTTTGATTTTAACGTCTCGCCAACGCGATCATTGGTAGCGTTTGCTGATGATCTGTTCATCTATACGGCAGACCGTAAAGCTACAATAGTTCAGAGAAATCTCCAAAAAATGTTCAATGATGTACAGCTGTACACTGACAATTGGCGAATGAAAATCAATGCGCAGAAGTGTGAAACAATCTTGTTTCTGACAACGCTGCAGGGGGTCAGTCAAGACCTGAAACGTAATTGGAAGGATTTCCACATTATGGCTGGCGAGGGTAGTTCAAAACGAGATGCACATAAATCCTGTGTTCGATACCTCGGTGTTCATCTCGATCAGTATCTGTACTATACTGAACATGTGAAAATCATGCTCAGTAAGGCACTTAAAGTAGTCATGGCCCTACGAAGACTCTTTCATTCCAAATGCATTGATCAAAAGGTCAAAATTATCAGTTACAAACCCTTGTTAGACCAGTTTTGACATATGGATGTCAGATCTGGTACAACCAGAGTGCTAGTACTATGGAAAAACTAAGAGTTTTCGAAAGGAAATGTCTTCCTGCATGTACTGGTTTGTACAGAAAGCCTGAGACGGATTGGAAACATTATATATCGAATAGAAGAATTTATCAAACTGCTGAAGTGACAAGAGTCGATGTCCTTATAATGGAACTTCTTCGGAATCATATCGCAAGATCTGTGACCGTGAGTGTAAACCCTTGGATTTCACAGCCGTTCCACCCTACAGACGGGTATATAGCGACTTGCCTCGCTACTGGCTTCATTCCTCCAGATTCTGACGGCGTCCCTATCATATATCACATATATCGGCGGGCCACCGATAAGAAGATAAAATATCCTCCGAGTTTGAGTTCACGAGACCAATAATTCCAATGGAGATACTCATTTGCTAGATTCGTTGAAGCTGATCGAATTGAGACGGCGCAATCCAGGTATTGGTGGCTGAATGACAATGTCTAAATTATTCGGGTTTATTTCTAGTTTTGGTGTTTTTCGTTATTTGGTTTTTGAGTTTCAGCTCATTATTGTTACATTTCGCATCGTTGTTTATTTGTGTTAAAAATTAGGTATAGGTTAGGTATATGTTATGTTTATTATATAAGGTTAGAGATAAGGTAAAACGCTTAGGTTAGGAACATTTTTATAGAATTTTTTAGTATAAGATAAAGTTTTTGATTGAATTTTATTTGAATTAAGTTAAAACATATTAGGTGTAGGATCAAAGTTCACTGTTGTGTATAAATTATAAATAATTTTAGGATAGTGTTGGTTGGTTTTTTCTCCTTTTTACAATTGATTTTTAAAATATGTATTAATCTTAATTAATTGAACTTGCTAGAGTTTTTTTGAAGAAATATGTTTAATGATAACGTATAAATTTAGAGAGCCATTTGGGCCATTAAGTTTTTTATTGTTATTGTTTGGAATTTACTTTATATTCTTTGAAAATTTATACCGATTAGTATTGAATAAAGCGCTTTTGACTTTCGCCTTAAGACCCGTCGCTCAAAGGCGTTCAGTATATTTGCGGATGCCTTGGGTTAGGGTCCATGTTTCACACCCATAGCATAACACAGGTCTTATCATAGATTTGTATACTTGGAGCTTTGTTTTCCTGTGTATGCAACTGGTCTTCAAGATTGTTAAAACTGAAAAAAATATTTTATCTGCGAGCTGTATTCTTCGGCGTATTTCGTCCCTTTCATTACCGGCTCTCGTTATTTTAGCGCCTAAGTACACGAATCCACTCACATTTTCGATACTGTTCGCCAAGTGTAGTATGTTGTGTATTTGAGGTATTTTCCCTCGACTGCATCATGAGCTTTATTTTATTCTCGTTGATTTGTAGTCCTACTAGTTTAGCTTCGCTGTCGAGCTTCAGGAAGAGATGTTTAGCAGTACGCATAGGCAAGCACTTGGCTCGACTTGTATAGTAATGTACCGCGTGTATCAACAGGTAAGTTCCTTATGCCGCACTCGAGAGCCAGATTGAATAGCAATGGGGCAAGCCCATCTCTCTGCTTTGGGCCGATATTTGTGTCAAAGATGTCGGTGATTTGATTATTGATGCGGCCTTGGAAGGCCGTCGAGGTCATTGTCATTATGGAAGACGGGCTAATTTGACTGGGATACCAAAGCAAAGTATTATTTGGTACAGTATCGTTAGAGTAGTTAGTAGGAGTCATAGGGATGGAGTGAAGTCCCTGCGCCAGTGCTCTGTATATTGCTAGTTTATGTTCTGCGGGATGGTTTGATGTTACAGCGGCATAAACAAATTGACATGTAAGGACCGCGACACAGTACATGATAGGAAAGAAACAGAAACAAACGATAGGACATGAAGAGCACTTACGATCTTTTTTACACAATACGACCCTGACGCTATGACAAACTTAATAACATTGTTACGCAAACAAAGCAAAGGTCCGACACGACATCGTACAAGGACTTGAAAGTTATAAACATCGTTGGGGTCTGCTAATATCTAACTAAGATCTAGGAGTCACAGATTCTTTACATATACGCTGATATTCCCATGCGTTAATTAAACACGAAAATACGCACCAGAAACTATTTGACGTAAAAGTAGTGGAATGACATGACAGATCGTAATAGTATCAATAATTCACAATAGGAGAAATAAGTCGATAAAAATTCAAAATTTTAAAGAATACAATCAATCTCACAACTCAATTTAGAAAGTTTTTGCGTAAAAGAAATCAATACAAAATTTTATGTGCAAAATTTTAAAGGCAATTTGATTGGAAGTCGCTAGCTTTGCTGGTTACTTGATGCGCAGCTACTACAAAAACGTCATTAGTTGGTAAAACTTATTGGTCCCTTTCACAGATTCCTATTTCAAAGGGATAAATACGTGCTAGAGGTTATAATAATTGTCCATCAGCCGTGTCCACACGCACCAAGCTGATGACTCCGTTGTGCCCTTTGATCAGTTCGGCAAATGTTTCTTGTTGTCCTCTACTCAAATACTATCTCTCTAACAGAGACTTTTGTAGTGAAAATGGGTTGATAAAATGTCCATGTAGGACTGCAGTGATGGTCTGCTGCCTCAGCAAAAGAGGATGGTAGGATCCGCCGAGATTGGCCATGTCTGAGGACGCATGAATACGCTGGCAGGCTAGCGTTGCGGTGTCGTGTGGCGGGTTCTCTTCCCCAGCACAAGGACCCACTACAAAAAAAACCGCATCTACGAATTTCGGGGTTCAAATAAATATCGACTGAAGTCGAGAATCAGGTAACCTAATAAGGGTCACAAATTGCTGATACAGAGGACAAACCGGGGCTGGAGAAAACAGACGGGCTTAAGAGGACTTCGTCGTTACCGATGATACTTATGGCCGCCGAATAAAAGCGGAGCATCAAGGTGGAAGCGGTGCCCTCTCGCACCCTCACAGCTGGATCAAGATCCAAATGTAACCGTGGCCATATTTTCCATTTAAGTGAAAAACTCATACAACTATGTCAAACTATTATGTGTCATACAAATTTATGTCAAAGTATTATGTGAGGGAATTACAAACACTATGCCAATACAAATTTATGTCAAAGTATTATGTGAGGGAATTACAAACACTATGCCATAAATAGGCACGCGAGTGGAGGGCCACCTTACCCGGGCAAGAGCCCCTGGAACGCTTAAAAAGGAGAGAGATCGCCCGATGGCTAGCTCATTATAGCGGAAGGGCCGGCCAACGTGGTGGGTCCCATACCCGGTCAAGTTCTACGGAAGGAACGACCGACGGTATACTTTTAATTCATAATTTCTTTTATTTTCGTTTTACTTCTGACATGTCGATTGGTGTCGTTTCATTTTAAATCGTGATATTTTTCGCTATAAGTAATGTATTTGAACGATTTTGCTTTTTCTCAATCAATAATCAAATTTTAATGCTCTATATTTTTTTAGGAAATAGTATCTCGTTCAACGTATTGATATTATTTAAGGGAGATAAATATTAATATTTAATAAGAATATGAAAAAAAGGAAACAAAATGATTTTATTCTCTTCATTTTTGAGCAAGTCAAAAGTCGAAAAGATCTTGTCCAAAAGATATGCGCGGATATACATAAATAAAGATAATAATACAAATGTAAAAATTATCGTTTTCCCACCTACGAAAATTAGTTAACAGCGATTTCTGTTGCAAGATTATGCAGCTGGGTAGTCAGCAGCTTGTTGCAGGCAACATTTCATTTTGCAGCACTTAATGTTGCTGCTTAAAGCAACAAATGTCAACAGATTGATAGCTAACTAGATAACATTGACAATTGTTGACATTGCCGCGAATAATGTCACACGTCGTTGTCGCTGTCAAGATAATATATTTCAATAATAAAACTCGGTAGTTGTGTTGATAACTATTTCAAAAAGTAAGCTAAAACTTTCGTGCACTCATTATCTGCGTATAAATCAGTTATAAATCTTTGGAGAGATTTTCTCAGAAGTTAAGATGTAAATGTGCTTTTGTTTAGTAGCGGCGGTAGTAACATTCTTCCCGCCCATTTTATTAACCTATTTGAGACGGTAAGTCCCAGATAGTTAAGGCAATATGGGGCACCATATTGGAATTATTTTGAAGTATATATTAATAATCTAAAGTTTCCATGTTTTCGTTGATTTATATAAAAAATGAACATTTAATTCAGTACTCGAAACTAATTTCGCAATCGTGCTTCTAGATACACTGGATGGCGTATGTTATTGTCCACTTTAACTATATGTATATCTTTCAACTTTGATTATCTTTCAACTTTTAATTGAGTAAAAGATTTTGCACGAATTTTATTTCTCTAGTTTTACAAGATTTTAACGCAATTTTGATATCTGGTGGCGATTTAGGGAAGTATTAATCAATGTCGACTTGTATGGGAATAGTGCTAATTTTTCTGCTTCATTTTCTTGAAAACAGTACTTTTTGAGCTAGTGTTAAGAACAAACAAATGAAATTTGCCCCAAAAATTTAAAAAAGTAACATCAATCTAAAGTTGAAATTTACAACTAAATATTTGAATTTAAGGTAAGGGTACTACTTTCATTTGTTTTGTTTCACAAGATCTTGATGTAACTCTATTCGGCATGATGTAAAAAATCGTTTGTTTTGAACATTTCTGTGGCGTGATGTACCATATCATTTGTTCTGGGAGTTTCTGCGAAAAGTATTTAACTTCGAGATGCGAATGATAAAAACGAGCGTTTTTCTGATGCAGATGCTATGCAATATGTAAATCCCTAAACAACCACTAGATGTTGGAGGAGCTAATTTGTATGTGCAGATGCTAATTTTTAAGCTATTGAACAGCTTTGATTTTAATGTCTCGCCAACGCGATCATTGGTAGCGTTTGCTGATGATCTGATCATCTATACGGCAGACCGAAAAGCTACAATAGTTCAGAGCAATCTTCAAAAAATGTTTAATATGTGCAGCTCTACACCGACAATTGGCGAATGAAAATCAATGCGCAGAAGTGCGAAACAATTTTGTTTCGGACAACGCTGCAAGGGGCCAGTCAAGACCTGAAACGTAATTGGAAGGATTTCCACATTATGGCTGGTGAGGGTAGTTCAGAACGGGTTCCACATAAATCCTGTGTTCGATAGCTCGGTGTTCATCTCGATCAGTATCTGTACTACACTGAACATGTCAAAATCATGCTCAGTAAGGCACTAAAAGTAGTCATGGCCCTTCGGCGACTCTTTCATTCCAGATACATTGATCAAAAAGTCAAAGTTATTTGTTACAAGACCCTGGTTAGGCCAGTTTTGACATACGGATGCCAGATCTGGTACAACCAGAGTGCTATTACAATGGAAAGATTAAGAGTTTTCGAAAGGAAATGTCTTCGTGCATGTACTGGTTTGTACAGAAAGCCTAAGACGGATTGGAAGCACTATATATCGAATAGAAAAATCTATCAAACCGCTCAAGTGACAAGAGTCGATATCTTCATATTGAAACTTCTTCGGAATCATATCGCAAGAACTGTAACTGTGAGTGAAAACCCTTGGATTTCACAGCCGTTCCACCCTACAGACGGGTATATTGTGACTTGCCTCACTACTGGCTTCGTTCCTCCAGAAGCATTCGTGTATTTGGACATGAATCGATATATTTTTGATTCTGACGGCGTCCCAATCATATATCACATATACCGACGGGCCACCGATAAGAAGATAAAATATCCTCCGAATCTGAGTTCACGAGACCAACAATTCCAATGGAGATACTCATTTGCTAGATTCGTTGAGGCTGGTCGAGCTGAGATGGAGCAATCTAGGTATTGGTGGCTGAATGACAATATCTAAATTATTCGTGTTTATTTTCTGTTTTTGTGCTTTTTCTCGTTACTTAGTTTTTTAGATTCATCTCATTATTGCTACATCTAGTGTTGTTGTTTATTTGTATTATAATTTAGGTATAGGTTTCAATATAAGGTAACGTTTTTTTTTGTTTTTTTTTGATTGAACTTATTTAGAATTAGGGTGTAACATATTAGGTATAGGATATAAGTTCATTGTTGTGTTAGTAATATAAGTAATTTTTGAATAATGCTGGTTGGTTTTTTCTCCTTTTTCCAATTGAATCAAAAAATATGAAATAATCTTAATTCATTTAAATTTGCAAGTGTATTTTTTTTTCATTAAATGTGTTTAACTGATAACTTATAAATTTAGAGAGCCATTCGGGCCATTAAGTTTTTTTATAGTTTTATTGTTTGGAATTTGCTTTATGTTCTTTTAAAAATTTATAACGATTAATATTAAATAAAGCGCTTTTGACTTTGATGCTAATTTTTATCCTTTAAAAACTCGAAAATTAAAGACTTTCCCCACAATCGCCCACTAGGCCAGATCGAATAGCATTAAATCTTGTGAAACCACGGAAATACATTTCTTACCTCATCAGGCAACAGCACATGGGGCATCAAAAAATGCTACCACCGAGAAGGTGGAAGAATGCGAATGGATTATTTCATTTATGCAAAGTTAAATTAGTTTTGTATGGATGAGTTGCATTCATGGTTATTTCCATATAATGATTGAGATGAATGAAATTTTGATTGATCAGTTATTCTAAGTTTCATGAGAATTTCAAGTGCGGGTCAGTTCGTGTTTAAATTGATATGACGAGCATTAGCTTTACAAAATGTTTTGAGTCGTGGCTATTTTGCCTCGGCTATTTGTAGTTCACTTTGGCCCTATGCCAAAGTTCTGTTGTCTCAGTTCTTGTACTGAGACAACGATGTGATGGGTTAATTCAAAAAAAGGTGGCCTTATGCCGAAGTCTTGTTGCCTCAGTTATTGTACTTAGACAACCTCACGTACTAATATAAATTGAATTTCGCCGATGCTTGTATCAGCTAATTCAATATATGCAGAAGGAATATAACCAACTTGTCTCCTTTGATGGTCAAACTTGACTGACTGTATTTCACATAAAAGTTTTCTTATATCGAATTTACAATTGTTTACTTCACTATTCAAATTGCTAAACTCGCCCTAATCCGGCTCCCACAAATTTGCAAGCGCAACATAATTCATGTGTCTTATAGACACATTCTGTCTAACGCGCACAAGGTAAATTCATAGATGGGAGCATGCCAGACAAAAGAGGTATCATTTTGCGTGCACATTCCATTGAGTTTAGAAGAAAATAAGTTTACAGGAATTTAAATGACATGATGATGCTAATATGAGTTCAAGTAATAGAAAATTGTTTACACAATCATGATGCAAAAGATGATTTCGTACATCCTCCCCCGCGTTGAACAGTCCGTTCAACCTTAAAGCTTGGCTCACTGGCAGGCTGTGGTATCGTGGTTGGGGAATAGGCCGTTGCTCTCGAGAGATCCGTTGATGATTCAGCCATTTAAAAATAAGGTACATTGCCAGTGAAACAATTAAAACGAGGCTGAGATGGGCTTGGTAGTCTTGCGAAGATTTGTTGAGTGAATTGTTGGCTGTTTTGATATTCATGGCGAGTAAATGAACTCTTGTATAAGAAGCACTAAGTTCACTTGTGTACATATGGTGACTCTGTCAGCTCTGTTTCCACTTCGAGCGATGTTGCAATTGATTCAGGTAATCTACTGAGCAGCGTTTCCAGAATTCGTGCTTAATATGGCTAACAAGTTTCCATCTCGTAAGCAATCCGCTTTTTACTGGTTCTGCCGTGGCGTGTACGATAGCTGTTAGAGGTTCTCCGATGAGAAAATGGCCTGGCGTCAGTGCTGAGAGATCATTAGGATCTTCTGTTAGTGGTGTTAATGGCCTCGAATTGAGGATGGCTTCGATTTCCACCACCAGAGTTTGTAGCTCTTCATATGTTAAAGTTGCTGATGCAGCTCTTCGATGCAGCAAATATTTGGCCGATTTAACTGCTGCCTCCCACAGACCGCCGAAACGGGGCGCACGAGGTGGTATAAAGCGGAAATCTATACTTCGGGTATTGCATGCGGCGGTTATTCTCTCTTGAGAGTTTCGGAATGTAAAGATGTTGCTAATTCCTTAAGCTGGTTATGGACTCCCACGAAATTGGTTGCATTGTCGCAGTAGAGATTTCTACAGTGGCCTCGATTGCCGATGAATCGTTTAAGGGAGCCGATGAATGCTTCCGTGCTAAGATCGCTCACCAGCTCTAAATGTACTGCCTTAGTGGCAAAACAGCAAAATATGGCAATGTACCCCTTCTGCGGGCGCGTTCCTCGTCCACGGTAATGAATCATCATTGGCCCCGAGAAGCCTACTCCTGAATTGATGAATGGCCGCTGGCGTAATTCCTCGTGAAAGGATATCGGCTGGGTTGCATTTTGACTCAACATGCCGCCATTGACTTGGTATTGAAAGTGATTGAATTGCTGATACTCTATTTGCAACGAACGTGTTGTAAGATGACGCTGTGGCATTGATTCATCCGAGAACAATTTCGGAGTCACTCAAGAAAAAACGTACCACCTCATCCATACGTAGAGCGGTCTTGACTCTGTGGGCCAGCTCTACTCCTAGTTTGGCTGCACAGAGTTCCAAGCGGGGAATGGTTACGTTCCGAACAGCAGCTACTCGAGATTTGGCGCATAAAAGACGTACAATAATTCTACCGTCTGTTAAGGTAGCTCGAGTGTAGACTGCTGCTCCATACGCTCTTTCTGAAGCGTCGTATGTGTAACTGCGCTCGCTTGGGGTCTTCCTTTGCAAAAACATGTCTAGGGAATTGGGCCTTCTGCAACGCTAGTAAACTTTTGCGAAAGTTGTACCATCTGGTGAACATCTGTTCTGGTAAGGCTGCATACCAGGCCACCTCCAATCGCCATATGTCTTGGAGAAACAATTTGGCCGTGACGATGACAGGTCCATGATGCCTAGTGAATTGAACATTCTGGCAATGTCAGAGGATATCGTCCTTTTTGTGATTTTGTTATTTTCTGGATCGAGGTTAATCCTTATTTGAAAATCGTCCACCTTAGGAAACCATGTTAGGCCGAGGGTTTTGATGCAATCCACAGTATGACTGTTAAAGTCCAGTTGCACTTGTTTATCGTCAGGTGCGATATTGTGTAGCAGGCGCGGGTGACTGGCACACCATTTGCGGAGCTTCATCCCTGCACTTAATATGAGTTTGATTCATTCATCCTGTGCCTGAACCGCCTCTGACAGGAGATTTGATCCTGTCATGATGTCATCCACATATAAATCTCGTGCAGGATCTTGCCACCAAGTGGATACCGCTGAATTTCCTCTTGAGCGAGTCGTTGGAGGCATTTGGTTGCCAAATATGGAGCACACGTCGTTCCATATGTTACGGTTTTCAACTGATAATGCTGTAGTGGTTGATTTGAATCATTCCTCTAGATCAGCAGCTGGTATTTACAGTCGTCAGGATGCAGCAGAACCTGCCGATACATCTTTTCAATATCGGCTGTGAAAACATAACGATGCAGTCGGAAACGAAGCAAAATTGAAAGTAATTCGTCTTGAACAGTTGGTCCAGTATATCGTTCAACGAGACATTTGTAGATGTTTTGCAGGAAGCGTCGAATACTACTCTGAGTTTAGTAATGCTACTATCTGGTTTCAGGACATAATGATGAGGCAGGTAATAAAGTGGACGTTCACACGACTGAGGCGTTACTCTTTCATATGTCCACGGTTGATGTATTCGTTCATAAACTCCTCGTACTGACGCTTCAGCTCTGGATTCCGTGGAAGCCTTCGTTCCATACCAAAGAATCTGCGAGTGGCGATATCCCTTGATTCGCCTAGATGTTCAGGTTATCATTGAAAGGAAATCTCACCAGAAATCGGTCTTCACGCGTTCTTTGTGTCGTCTGGCAAAAATATGTTTCACATGATTTCTCGGCAGAAGTATACTGTGGTTTGTCCTCCACTACTTTCTCCAGCTTCCAAAACCTTTCGATTGTGTTGTTTAACTGTTGATCTTCTGCAAGTACTCCACACGTAACAGAAGATGATTGGTCTGTGCCAACTATGCCGGCCACTATCCAGCCAAGAAGCGTATTTTGCAGAATTGGCGGTTCGCTGCCTAGTTATATTTGACCGATTGATAAAATGTCGTAGAAATGTTCGGCACTTAATAAAAGATCGACGCGCTCTGTATTGTGGAAATTTGGATCAGCAAGCTCCAGGTTCCTCGGTATAGGCCACTGAGGTATGTTCAATTGTATAGATGGTTGAGGAGATATTATCTTCTTCATGATGTATACTTCTAAACGCGTGGTATATCCGTTCAACCTTGACTGCAGTGCAACGTTCACCCTTTTTTGTGCCCGTTCTGCTGATCCGCCAACCTTTTCAATAAGGGTCGAGTGGTGACATGATGCAAGGCCTAGTTTCTTTACTATTCGATTAGTAATAAGACTAATTTGGGACCCCGGATCCAGTATTGCTCGGCATTCCATTGTTTTTCCGTTGCTACCACTCAGCTTTACAACGGCGGTGCTCGAAAGGACATATTTCATTTTTCCTTGATTACTAAGCGTGGTCAAGGAGAGTGACGAGCCTTCTTGTTTGGTGGTTGCCTTTGAGTCTTCTGGCTATGCCCTTGATTGTTTTGAAGTAGACCTTGTTCCTAGGTGCAGCAAGCTATTGTCTTTCTTGGAACACTCCTTACAACCTTGTGATGTACAGTTCACCGATTTATGTCGCTCTCGAAGGCAGTTGACGCACAACCCTTTGCCTTGAATAATTTTCAACCTCTTTGAAGGAGTGAGTCGCAGAAAGTCTGGGCAATAGTAGACTGGATGAGATTGATTGCATACCAGACACGATGATATTGTTACGGCCGAACTGGTTGATTTTAAGTTTTGCTTACGGGGTTCTTCACGGTTCTTTAGTTGATTGCCAAGTGCCTCTTATGCTTGGAAACGTATTTCCAAAAATGCTAAGAACTCCCTCAATGACTGGAGCTTGCGTGGGTTGGCCAGCGATTGTTCATATAGAGTGTGCGTGACGGTATCGAGCTTCCTGATGAGGATGTGAAGAAGCAACGGATCCTAATTTTGTGTAGCCACATTGATGTTCTCCAGACGTCTTATGCATTCGACCTTTGTATCGTGTAAGGATCTCACTTTTGCTGCAGAGGGCCTATCACCTGTGATGGATGGTTGAGCCATCAGCTTGTTGAGGAGGGCTGTAACCAATAAGCGTCGATTTTCATATCGCTCGTTTAGAGTTTTCCATGCAGGCTCGTAGTCGTCTTCAGAAAGCGCTAAATTTTGTACGAGTTTTGCCGCTTCCCCGGTGAGATTGGCCTTTAGATACCACATTTTTTGACATTAGGAGGATAGGGGATAGGAGTTTGATTCAATCATTTCACAAAACAGATCGTGAAATTGTCGCCACTGGAGATAGTCACCGTTAAACTTAGGTAGGTTGATTTTTGGCAGTTTCAAACTAGGTGCTGTCGCTAGAGATGTTGGCTGGGCAGGTGTCCCATTTATTGCGTCGAGCTCGCTTTCTAATCGTATAAGCCAGTATTGAGACAATTCTTCCAGGGTGTCGTGTTGGTTTGGTTCAAATCCATATTTTTCAGGCACTGTACCAATCTAGTACATCCTTTGTTAATACTCCTCCAGTTGTGACCAGTAACGATTGATTGAGGCAATTTTCAATTTATATAATTGCCGGGTTTGACCTTTAGCTTCGCCAATTCGAGAAAGGAATCGTCGCAATGAATCTGCCAAGACGTTATACCGTCGCACTTGTTTGATGACCTCTGATGATGTCCGAATTGTTGACGTACTTGAATCATCCTTGCTGCCTTTGCCGGTAACCTCTGCTGGATTTTCAAGGTTCTGTTTTGCATATCTCAATGCCAACATTTTCTCCTTAAAATATGCTTGGAAATTCTGGTAGTTGGTTTCGGTTGTCTCGTGCAAACCACTTAAAAAGTAATCGTAGGTGGGCGAGACATCTTTCAAAGAGCGAATCTTTGCATCCATTACCTCGAATGTGTCCCATTTGGATTCGAGACGTCGGAGTCGTTCTTCGTAGTACTCAGCCCTTTGTTTATGACTCGTGGGATCCTTTTTATAGTTTGCGATGATCGCATCGATATCCGCTGCTAGAAGCCTATGCCGCTCAGCGAAACTGTCCATCCCTGCGTTTTTTTGTGAGTATCACGTCGGAGTCACCAATGTTTTAAGTCGTGGCTATTTTGCCTCGGCTATTTGTAGCTCACTTTGGCCCTATGCCAATGTTCTGTTGTCTCAGTTCTTGTACTGAGACAAAAAGTTGGCCTTATGCCGAAGTCTTGTTGCTTCAGTTCTTGTACTTAGACAACCACATGTACTAATATAAATTGAACTTCGCCGATGCTTGTATCAGCTAATTCAATATATGTAGAAAGAATATAAAGAACTTGTCTCCTTTGATGGTCAAACTTGTCTGACTGTATTTCACATAAAAGTTTTCTTATATCTAATTTACAATTGTTTACTTCACTATTCAAATTGCTGAACTCACCTTAATCCGGTTCCCACAAATTTGCAAGCGCAATATAATTCATGTGTCTTATAGACACATAGATCGCGTTGCGCTCGCTGTGGGAATCTTTTGTCTAACGCGCACAAGGTAAATTCTTAGATGGGTGCGCGCCAGACAAAACACGCATCATGTTACGTGCACATTTCAATGAGTTTAGAAGAAAATATATATAATTTTTCTTTATTGGAATGTATGCGGTACAGAGGCCTTATAAAATAGTAGGTGTTCTGACAAAGTCATCTCACCATCGTTTGAACATTACTTAAAACTATGCATATTATCGTATTTCTATGAGATTATTACAATTAGCTCGAGGAAAATTTAGGCAAAAACCTCTACTGAACTTATATTAGCTTAACATAACTTAACTTTCTACTTATAACTAGCTAAAATCTATGAGGCTAGGTTACGGCCAAAAGATAGGTGGTAGCAACTGCTGATTTTCAATTCGCCAGGGCATGTATTAGCGGATTGGGCGAGTCTTTTGCTTTCGCGATTAATTTGTCACGGCGCAATGCAGCGAGCTTACGAATTGGACTAACGCCAGCCAGTCTGTGTAGCTTTTCAGAAGAGAAGTAAAATGATTTGTTAAGGACCATTTTCAGGTATCTATTTTGATAGGAAGTTCCAGGTCAAAGTCGGGGAAAGCATTTCCTCACTAAAAAGTATATCTGCCGGTGTTCCGCAAGGCTCCTGCCTAAGCCCATCTCTATATAACATCTATACGTCTGACTTCCCTTCTTTACCAAACTGCCAAGTTGCAGCTTTCGCAGACGACATTTGCATATACAGCATAGGCGCAGATCCAACTTCCATTATTTCTAGCCTTGAAACGGCGTTAGAACTTACTTATCAATACTACCATAGATGGAAAATTAAAATAAATGTTGCAAAAACGAAGTCAATATACTTCACCAGGAAGCGTAAGCCTGCTCACTTACCCAAGCGACCAATAAATTTTTTAGGGCAAACTATTCCTTGGAGCGAGGATCTTAAATATCTTGGACTTATATTCGATACAAAACTAACTTTCAGAAAACATATTGAGCATATTAGCTCCAAAGCGTTTAAGGCCGTGCTTTCGCTTTATCCCCTTCTTAATCGTAATTCACGTCTCAACACCAGAGTCCTCATCGTCAAAATGGCAATCCAACCGATCATCCTATACGGCTCGCCTACCTGGATCCAATGTGCTAAATATCTAGAAGAAAATAAATTTATAGGAATTTAAATGAAAATATGATGATGCTAATATGAGTTCAAGGGATAGAAAATTGTTTACGCAATCATGACGCAAAAAATGATTTCGTACACAGAGTGATTTTCAATTATTCGATGTAACCGAAACAGGTCTATGCCACGGGTGTCGAAAATGTGTAAACGAAATTTCAGCAATGACTTTATTCAGTAGGTACAAGTTGTGCATGGTAATCATATTTTCTTTTTTCTCTATGATAGAAGCGTAGATTTCCCTCCTCCTAAATGTTAGTATTTAATTGTTTAAGGTTGTAGTTATTAAGACCAACCAGAAAGTTTCCTTATATTTTCCAGGTTTTCCAGTTAATGAGCTAAATATTTGCAATGAAAACCACAGAAGGCTTATTTTCGATTCGAATTGTCGTCGCAGACTTTTATATGCATAGACCAATAAGTGGCTTAGATCCAACGTATTCAGATTTCCGGGGTCATGAAATAAAAAGTGTAAGTAATGTTATACTAAAAAAAGAAATTTCGCTGTTATTATTACTTTTAAAGATACCTGTGATACGAATATTTGGATCAAAACCCGATGGAGAAAAGACTTGCATGCATGTGCACGGAGTATTTCCTTACTTCTACATTCCATATGTGGAAGATATTGCTCCAGATTCGGACCAGCTAACATACCAAATAGCTGCGAGCCTAGACAAAGCAATCAATATATCATTAGGTCAAACTAATTCACAAAGCCAACATGTTTTTAAGATACAATTAGTTCAGGGAAGGTAAGAAAAATGAATTGAGTTTATTTATAAATTTCACATATATGTCTGTTCATTCAAGGCCATTCTATGGATATCATCATAAAAAACATCAATTTTTAAAAATATTCCTTTACAATCCTCGTTTCGTGAAGAAAGCGGCAAATCTATTACTAAACGGTGCAATCTTGGGAAAAAGTTTTCAACCGCATGAATCCCATGTACCATACATTTTACAATTTTTTATCGACTATAATTTATACGGAATGAGTTTTTTGCATGTTCCAATGGAGATTGTTAAATATAGACAAAGTGATGAGTATGGTACGTTGAAATGCTTGGGAGATTAAATAAAAACCTTTTCAATACATCTTTTTTTCACGGTGGCAGATTGTGTCTATATGTCTTCATATTCAATTGTTTTTTTTAATAACTTATATATTATGGTTGAAATATTTTTTTACGCCCTTCGTAGAAGTTCCTGTTGGTTTTGAAAATGAGCAAATTCTTAGCCAGAAAATAACACGTGTATCCACATCGCGCCATGAAGTTGACATTGCTGCTGGTTTTATTCTAAATCGATTTGAACATTTAAATAAGGATACCGGCAACACAAACCCTGGAATTGAGTCGATATGGCAAGATGAGCGCGTTCGGAGAAAAAAGCTATCAGATGAACAAGAGGTTCTTTCAGATATCATCGTACTTTTAAAATTTGTTATCAAGTGACTACATTTAGGTACCACCATTGGATATACCTCCTTCGCAAGAGAGGCTGTTAGCTAAACCCACAGAAAGTGATATATTTTATAAGGCGGCATTACGAGCAAAACTAGCAATGGAAAATGCTGGAGAAAAATTATTGAACGCATCAATTTTATCAAATTCAACCGTTAATGAAAGAGTATTTAAATTGTAATGGTTTTTCTTATCTTTAATATTGTAAATTTCCAGAAGCAAAAATTCAATTTAGTAAAGTTGCTAGAAAATTCAGTATATCCTAGTGAATGTTCACAAGTTATGAATGCTACTCTAGCGAATGCGTCAAAGATCCCCGATCATATTTCCAGCAATAGTCTTTTTCATTCATCGATGCGCGGAAGGTCGACGTCACGCAGCAGTGTATCAATGAATGATAGTTTTGTGGACGAAGAAATAGTATTGAGTTTATCTCAACCACAACAAAAGCTATCTCTTGATCAGACATGTAATAAAAATACAGATTTATTGAATTTTTTAGTACATTAAATTTTCTGTTTACAGTACAAGGTGAAGATTTTGAATTGCTTGAAGTAATGCAGCAGTTGGAAGAAGACGAAGGCGAGATTGATTTGGATAGTACATTGGCACCTCTTTCGCAAATGCCGAAAAATGGTAAAATTTATCATCAGCATTGAAAAAGCGATTAAAATTATTTCTCACTGATAGTTCTTCAAATCCCGAATGAAATTGCTAAAGATATTAGCCCCGAAAATATTGACAAACCAGAATCGGATGAAGAAGAAGACGATATGAATTATACAATATCCATGGACAGTGTAGATAAAATTCTTATGGAATTATCACAACCACAGTAGGTTTTCTTTTGATTTCCAGACTAAACAGAACTTGAAAATGATGATTTCGCTTTAGAAATAGTGAAAAAATTCCCCAGCTGGACGGAGGTGATGATTTGTGGTCGACGCCAAAAAAGCGAAGAATTACCAGAAATTCAAAGTTAAAAGGATCTCCACGTTCACCGAAAATTCCATCCGCGTCGAAATATGCGCCGTTAGATATTACAATTAATAAGTCCCCTGTAGTGAAAAAAGAGGGTAATTGATCTAACCTCTTGTGATATGATTTTAATTATTTTGATTTGTAGATATTAACGGTAATGATTCCAGTAGCGTTGTAAATATAACTCCGTTCAGTGTGTCTTCTAATGGACAGTTAATAAGTTCCAAGTAAGTATCTAATCCGTGTATGATTTTCAAAATGGAATTAACTTGAAAGTAAGAGAAAATAATTAGAAATTGGAAAATATACGAGAACATTAAAATCGAAACAATTCAGATAATTAAATTGTTTATCTGAATTTATTCTTCTATGGGAGCCAGTACCGGTGAAAACACCTTGTAACATCGCGGTACTTACCGCAGTCGTAGATTTTTTGGTTGTAGACAATCCTTACTCTCAGGGTGGCATTTTGGGCTGGTTAGCTTCAGTCTGTGCGGGTTCCTTGGGGAAGACACCTCTATCCGTACCAGTCCACGTTAGATAAGCAAACAGGCACTATGGGGAAGGAAAAAGATAAAGGGCATCATTCAAGAAATCAATTGTTGTTTTGTTAAGTAAATGATTTTCTACATATATTTTACAAATCGGAGAAAAAAAAATGCAATCGGAGAAAAAAATGCAATATGGATATATATATATTTATAAACCTTATGTATATACAAAAATGGATGTTTACCTGTGTGTGACCAAACGCTAAAACTCGAGAACCAGTCCGTCGATTGAGCTGAAATTTACATCGAATGTGCCTTTTTGTGGCCAATGTTACAGCAAAGTTTCAAGAATATCAAATGGATAGTGTGCAAGAAAATAAAAAAAGTTCTATTGGTGGCCCACAAGTAGACAACAAAATACCTTAGTACACTATAGCTCAAGAATCAGTTGACCCATTTTCACTGAAATTTACACCGAATGTGTGCCTGTTTGAGCCTAATGTAACAAAATAGTTTCAAGAAAATCTGATTGGTGGCACCTACGAAAATCAATAAAATGATTTCGATCGTATAAAGTGCACAGAAGGCTCATATAGTCGTCAAATTAGAATTTTTGCTGCAAAAAATCATCTAGTTGCCAATCTCACTAATGTGTAGCGGAAGGTCCCATGTGCCTAATAAAATCCTCTCAATTTCTGCTGTTGGAATGCTAAATGAATTACTGAGCTACAACTTCAGATACCCTTATACCACAGCAACAAGATTTTTAGAGAACGTGCCAGTAAATACAGTGCCTAACGCAACCTTGTTAATTTATTTGCCTGGTCCTCACCAACATTGTTTATTATACATGTGAAACAAAAATTTGGGAATTATTTGCTTTACAGTAAGCTTTTATTGCTTCGTGCGTATATCGATCTCATTTGCGGATGGCTCCGACAGCTTGAAATTACTTATGAAATTTTTTGTAGCTACATGATTGAGTTGCTTATTTTAATAATTTTTTCTGAAAAATTAGAGAAGAAAAATGTTAGAAGAAGGTGGTATCGAAGTGTGTACTAATTCTCATCGGGCCATCACTCGTATTAAATACACATCGGTGATGGCGACCGCCATGCTTAGAGGTGAGCGAGTTATTTTTAATTTTCCTACTTATGCGAACTCAATCTGCTTTTGTAACTACGAATTATTCAATTTCCTCCTGTAAGTACTTGTCTTTGCTAAACTTTAAATTGATCATTTCACCCTTTTTACATCAATTTAATGTAAATCTATACGATAATTTTTTGCTCTACAGTGAGCTTCCTTCTTCTAACATTTTTCTTCTCTAATAATTTTTCAGAAAAAATTATTCAAATAAGCAACTCAATCATGTAGCTACAAAAAATTTCATAAGTAATTTCAAGCTATCGGAGCGATCCGAAAACGAGATCTCGATAGCCGCACGAATTATAAAAGCTCACTGTAGAGCAAACAATTATCGTATAGATTTACATTAAATTGATGTGAAAAGGGTGAAATTATCAATTTAAAGTTTAGCAAAGACAAGCACTTACAGGAGGAAATTTAACCTGAACATAATATGTAGTTACAACAACATGTTGAGTTCGCATAAGTAGGAAAGTTAAAAATAACTCGCTCACCTCTAAGCATGGTGGTCGCCATCACCGGTGTGTATCTAATAAGAGTGATGGCCCGATGAGAATTAGTACACACGTCGAAACCACCTTCTTCTAAGATTTTCCTTCTCCACTAATTTTGCAGAAAAAATTATTAAAATAAGCAACTCAATCCTGTAGCTACAAAAAGTTTCATTAGTAAAAAATTTTGGCCAGTGAATTAAGTAAATTACAGACGAGGTTTGGTTTTAAACCTTCACACTGTGATGATCAACAACTGAAATTCTACTTTCTCAACTATCTTCAGGCACCTACAACTTGAATATCATTTCGGAAATATGTGTTTGATAAGGCTAACTAAAATGTTGCCACTTTGAATGGGATCAACACAATTCAAATCCCATTTTGTTTGATTACGGTTAAAATTACAACTCACTACCCTTATATTAAAGAACAATTGAAAGATTGTGGATACTTCATGGAATATTCTCTGATATACGTGAAGATGGAATAACACAAGAGAGAGGTGTGAGTTTGTCTTGGCAAAATAGGTTGGTGTAGCCTGCATAGCTTTTGTCATACATTCTTTTTATGGCAATTTTTCATTGTTCATTCTGTGAGTGGCGAATAACTTCATGCATCATTAATAAGCAAATGTCATTAAGTCAGAAAGAAGATATTTCCAGTGGATAGCTAAGCATTTGCCTTTTGCCGAAGAACTATTCTTTCATATCTCATTCAACCGGTCTGAATGAGTAACGTAAACTTTTATCATGCTTTCCTTTCGTGCTGTGAAATTGTATGCCTTAAGAATGGTAATTCATGGCATCTTCACTGAGTAAAGTAGGATAACACTAGGTTTGTCTCCATCTATAATAAGTATATGTCCTGCATCAACCAAACACGATTACACCTCTGCAGGGATTATTGATGGTTACAAAGACCTAAACTCCACAAAAGGTTCGGACCGAAATCGAATAGTAACAAATCAGTTGAAGTGCAATTTGATGAACACATGCTTGCTACTTCTCAACAGGTTACTATTACCCAAAACAGGAACATAACCGATTCGTTGGCTGGTACACAGACTAGCTCGTTTAACTCATAGCACTTACAAAACAATAAAGCATTTTAAGTTAAATGACTGTATTTCATCCAAGAACTGCATGCTTGACATTAAGTAAGTATATTCTTTTCATTCATGGATTCATTTCATCAATTCATCTAGAAAAAACTAGGTATAACGAATTTTAATTATGATCTGAACAATTTTTTCGATGTGACGTCCGATTTTCGAGATATGCAACAAAAACCGAGAAATGGTATCTTTTCCTCCTTCCCCTTTAGCCCCCGCGGCACCGGAAATTGAGAAGATTTTATTAGGCGCAACTAAGGGAACCTTTCTACATACATTAATGAAAGATTTAGAACTACATAATTTTTTTGCCTTAAAACCACCATATTTGATCTAATTTGAATGGACTAATATGACACATTTTAGATGTTTTCACCTAAAGTGGAACCCCACATCTTTTGTAATGTACGTGTGGACGCTGTGTGCTTTTCGGGTGTCTGCACGTTTTTCATGCCCGCCCTTTCCAACCAGGCATCCGAAACGTTTTTTCAGGTGTATGTTTCTGAGGATAGTGGAGAAATGACAGTCTCAGATGTTAATGATTAAAGTTTCAAGCTCTAAAACCCCTTCGCATAGAGATAGTTATAGGATCTCATTATCTTGATCGTATGCATCGGCACTCGAGAAGGTGATGGTTAGTACCCCGCTTTGGCCGTGTGTCCGTTCACTCAGCTGCGATAAATTCCAGTACGTATAATTGAAAGGGCTTGTAGTCTGTCCGAACAATCACTCGAAACAAATCTCGCTGTCACCAACGGGATTGAACCAGGGACCTTCTGCGTACGGGATGAGCACTACACCAAGTGGATTACCCATTTATTTAGTAGTTACAAAGATCATTTTTTTTCTTGAAAAGCCGTCGGGCCTTGCCTTGTTAAGTGAGCGTCTCGACTTGAGTCATCTTCAGATAATTATTACCATTCACGCTAAGAAAATAAAATGTGATCTGAGACAGGGAGTTCATCATCATCTATGGTGCGACAGCCCAAACCGAAACGACCTCCAGGATTAATCTCCTCCAATGATCACTGCCGGCTTCTATCATATCTTCCTATCGAGTCCTCGGATTTCCTGCTGGACGTCTACCTTGTGCTCTACCCGTTAATGTTCTTTTGGGTAGCCGGTTTTCTACCGTTACTTGTACATGGCATGCCCATTGTAATTTGTGTACCTAAACGCAAGCAAATACAAGTGGTTCGTCAAATAGTTCATACAAATCATTGTTGTAATGTAGTCTCCATTTTGTTCCTTGTTTCACTGAGCCGTAAATTTTTCGGAGCACTTTGCGTGCAAATACACCCACTGCCTTTTCGGATTCGTTCGTCAGAGCCCATGTTTCACTTCCATATAACACCACAGGTTTGACTAGTGATTTGTAAATGCGGAGCTTATTTTGCCTGTGCATAACTTTGGACCTTAAAATGGGAAGTCGGACTATTATGCTTTATTTGCGGCGTCCATTCAAGTCCTTTTCGGCGCCTTTTCTATTCAAGCTGTGTCCAATATAAATAAAATTATCCACAATTTCAAGGCTATCGCCTTCTACGATCAGGTTTTCTTTGGCCTGGATTGTTCTTCCTTGTTTGAGTCATGAATTTAGTTTTCATTTCATTAACTCGTCGGCCCATACGGTTTGATTCAGTTTCTAAGCTCAGAAATTCTCCTTTGGCATCTGAGATTGAACGTGCCACAATGTTGACGTCATCAGCATATGCTACCAATCGTGTGGACCTGAACATTAGTGTATCAGAGGTTTCAGCTGATGTCTTACTGATGAGGTGTTCCAGTGCAATATAAAACAGCATTGGAGCAAGCCCATCCCCGAGACAGAGAGTTAAAGCCCTTGAAAACAGAAATGGAGTGACGAGCAATTTACTAGCAAAATCATACAATCAAACTCGTAATTTGAAAGCATTTGTAATCCACAACTCTTATTTTTTGGAAAAAAAACTTCAGGAGACGTGCATCCTGTTTAGCGACCGTATAATAATAATCTTTCTCTCCTCTTTAGGGTTTTGTAAAGTAATTTTATAAAACCCTACTCAAATCGCGTCCTGTCTGTCCGTCCGTCCGTGTGTCACGCCACTTTTTCTCGCAAACTGCATAAGCTAGAAACATATGGTTTTGTAAGTAGGTGTAAAGTGGCCCCCTTTTTAATTTCACCGCACAAAAAAATGTATAAGGTGTTTAAGGGGAGTGTCGCCATACATGGGAGTAGCCCCATGTATGGGGAAAAAATTCATCAAATACGAGTATAGGCAATATGGTAATCGATTGAAAGGTAATAATGAAAACTTAACTTTGTGACTAAACTCATGTACAAGGTTGCCGTGGAGTTCATTCCATGATCGCACGGTAACGCTCGTCAAAAATATCTTGGTATATCCCTCCAATAATCGCCAGGTGCAAGGCAGTTTGCATGTATCAACCAATCTCAATAAATTTGTGGCATCTTCGAATTCACTTATCCACTTTCTCACTCCATATGAATTGTCCACGGAAAAATGCGGTATTCCATCCAGTTCAACAAACATGTCCACACGGCAGGCCTGATTCAGACTAGCAATTCTCGGCGTTTCGTTAAAAATTTCAATCTCTCGGTCGATCTCTGCTTCTTTTTGGTGGACACATACGATTGGGTCTTCGACGCTTATTCCCTCCTCCTCACGGATTTCACGGTTCTTCTTTCCTCGGTGTTCGTCGTTTTGGTGCACGCTCTGGTGCTCGTCACCCTGATCGGCATCACGTTTTCGATGTTTCCATCAGCGGGTCCGTTATCTGGAACGGCTTCGCCGGGCCGTTGCTCGACTACTTTCCTGTAGTATAACGCTAGGAGATTTGCAACAGTCGCAATTTGCGGCAATAAGATACCCGCTTCCTTCAACGCGGCAACTAACTCGGAACGGTTCATACGATTCATCGCCATGTTTGATAGAATACAGCCACTCGATTTGATTCCGCACCCCACCCCTGAAGTTGTAACCTACAACGCTATTTCTAGGAAAAAAATCGTATATGTAATAATATCTTGCTCTCCTTTTTTACAATTCATTTCATATTCACCATAAGATGACAGCCGGTAACAGCATTACCAGCTATAATGAAAATAAAATAATGTGATTGACAAAATTTTAACCTCCCATTCTACTTTTTAACTTTTCTGAAAATAAATTATTAAAAGATGTTTTTAAGGGACATTTTGTCTTCTAAATCAAGATTGGTAACTATTTTCCTGTAAAATGGATGGGAAAAGAGTTACAAAGACAGGTTTGACGAAAAACGAGTGGTTCATATGTCGTAGACGGTAAGGCGCAAGCATAAAGACGTGGATGTGATTTTGAAGAGATTTACTAAGCTTCAATTTTGAGCTAAAACTTTTTCGATGCAACGTACTGTTTTCAAAATATATGCCAACTACTGAAAAACGGTACTTTGGGCGTTTTTCAGGGAACCTTCCCCTCCAAACTACTGAAATATTTGGAACTACATGAGTTTTTGCACCAACATTCCAATTTGAGTCGATTAATAATATGAATTCCCACTTCGGTTCATTGATTTTCATTATTATTAAAAGAAATGTTATTATCAAATTTATTTTCATCAAACATTTTTTTTCAGATCGCCATCAATACGAGTCAAACGCTTGTTAATCAACCTGGACAAAGAATTCTCAAATATGAACAACACAAAGAGACATAAAATAAATGGCACCGTCCTTCCGCCTGTTGATGAAAATTCTTTTATCGTTTGCAACTTAAAACCACGATCACCTAAAAAATCTCCTTTGATCGTTGAAAAATGCGATGAAGCAATCAAAAATTCATCAACAATAAAAGGATCATCATCAGAAAAACTACATTTAAAAAAATGTAGGGTGAAAATGAAACGAATGCATTTCAATGCGAAGGTTACACCAGCGGAGATAAAAGATTCGGCTATAGCAGAAAATATCTTAAATATTTCATTTAATGAGGAAATCAGATGTGAAATGATTAATGAAGATGAAAAACAATCTAATGTAAATGGTTGTGTGTCCATTAATCTAGATGAAGATGATGATGCTGCAAGTGATGCGAAAAGTATAGAAAAGTTGGAAGACCAGATTTCAATAACATCTGAAACAATAAACTTAGATAACTGTTCTTTAAAGGACGGCTTTGTCAATGGGCCCTACAAACCCACTGAAATAATTTACATAGATAACGATTCTTCAAATAATGGTTTTGTCAATAAGCCCTCTGAAATTTCTGAAACCAATATTGTCGATGAATGTTCTCTAAATAATGACCTTGTCGAAGGACTGAAAATTGTAGATGAATTTAAACCAGATCAAAATCCGTGCAACATAGTTAGCTTGATTGACTCTGCTGTAACTAGTGTAGTAAAAACCACTGATGAATCTATACTAAATGTGGATTGTGCTAACATAGTTGACACAGATGATGATGCTGTAAATAACAACAATGAAAGCAATCCAACTATTGTGGATGAAGAATTAAAAGAGGATGTTATAGCTAGTGATAAAAATTCAAATAAAATAATCTGTGACAAAATAACCGAAGCCGAATTAGAAAAGGATATCAACGTTTCTCAAAATAATGACAATGATAAAAATGTCTGCATCCCAGCGGAAGAAGAAGAAAGCCCAGAAGAATCAGAACCAGATCGTGCAAACTTGGACGCGAATGGATTTGTAAAATCTAATATTCGTGCCGTTGAAGTGAGAAATGAAATAATGAATCGACGAAAAAGTTGGTCACCTTGTAATTTGTCGAGAGAATTCGATCGAAAGAATAACTTTTACCCAAAGCCGGGTCCATCGGGATTAAGGAAAGGGAAAATGCGTGAAAGAAAAAAACCTGCGAGGACACCATCGAGTAAAGTACAAACAAGACTTAAAACTAAGCAGCAGCAAGTAATTCCTGAAATTATTGAAGAACAGTGTGGACTTGAACCAGAGGAAGATTTGAATATATGTAGCTTTTATGAAAAATCGATGGTTATTGACAGCCCATCGTTATTCAGCGAATTTTCACCACAAACACCAAAGTGTGAGAGTGAATTCGAACAAAACTCGGCAGAAAATTTAAATATACAATCAATCATACAAATGTCAAGCTCACAATTGATTACTATAACGCCCCGAGATTTGCCTCCGACTTTTGAAGATGCTGATGAAAAGAGTATCGAATTCGGGATCCCTGATGAGGTTTTCCCAGAACCCTTTTACGGGAATGATGCCGATGTGACAGGCAAGCGTGAGATAGGACCTACCGTGCTTCATATACCTGGTCGATCTTTAAATTCGTGTCCTGATTTCGAAAGTTTGATACCGCATTTAAAAGGTGAGTTGGTTGATAATTTAATTAAGATAAACGCATAAAAAACCTCTTTTGCATTTTCTTCCTTTTAAAATAAAAAAATTTTCTAACTTTACTTTATATTTCCCTTGCATTTAAACAGGTCTTAATGTTTGGCGCAAGAACATATTAGAATCTATAATAGGTGATATGGCAAAGGATTTACAACACGTTAACAGTATAAAAGAATACTTTTCTTGTCAAGAACGAGTTAGCATAGTTTCACAAAATCCACCACCATCTAGAGAAGATGCGAAAAATTGGCTAATAAATATGGCAAGGAATCATACAAAGTCTAAGAAAATTAATAACAACGAAGACAGTCCCATCAAAGTTCGGAAAGAGAAAGTCAAAATGATTTTAGATGAGTCAACACTGGGAGCTGATGGGGAGACTTGCGACCTATCACAAAAAAGCATATCTTTAACTCCACTTACCCCTGATAATATGAAACATGAAAAGATGGAAATAAAACCTGCTACAACTAGCAACAAAAAAATAACACCTATCAATAAAATTTGTGACCAAACAACTCCATTATCAGCATTGCAAAAATTTAAGGAACGACGTAGGTCGCGGGCACGACTTTCTTTAGCTAAAAAACTTCACCGATTGGGCTCCTTAGAGTCAAATAGTTCTGGAACTGATTCAGAGATACTTAAAATTCCAACAAATATCAACGGTGGATTGCAGATTATACAGCAGCCAATTTTGGTGGTAGATGATTCTAATGATAGTGAAAAATATTCGGAACGTAGTTTCGGTTCTCAACAAATAAGTGATCTATGCAGTGAAAAGGTACATTAAGAAGTTGAATAATGTATTTGAATGTGTGTGATTTTAATTAGAAGCTGATAACGTTGTCTAAAGTAGTTATGTTAAAAGTGTAAATTAAATTTCGTAATGAATACTATGAAGTCAGTATTTTGCGACGCGTTATACGGGTTGCTTGACTGGTCCAAACTGTAAAATGTAATGTAATGTAATGATTTTCTTGATCATATTTTAGACTGATCAAATGATTTAATAAAGATTGATAATGAAAATAGCGCATTTTTTAAATTGGATATTTGATTATTATTGGCATTCCGGCTCTCAGTATTTTCGATGTTTTTTCTGTGACCCTATAACGTTCGGAAAATACTGTTTTATAGTTATTTGTTCGGAAATGGCATGAATTCGTATTAGTCGATGGAAGGAGGGAGTATCCATACTCTTTAACGTTATTGAATTTTGAGACTAGTGAAAAGCAGTATTTAATTTTGTTTTCACCCTTTTTTTGGGCAGCTGGATACGATGAGCAATTGAGCATTTATGTGTGGATTTTTTCATGAACATTTCTTTGAAAACATCTAGAGTAGTGTCACTAGAGTTTGTTGATATATTACAGATAAATTGAGTCATACTTATTTAATATCACAAAATTAGCAGCACATTTTTAGCTTAGAAAAATGCTCATGCCCTCGGTAAACTAATTTTATGAAATTTATATGTTCTAAGAAAACAATATTTCTGTCATCATCTCTTTAAATCTAATTATGATTGCAAGAGAGATTCAAATCCGTGTCAGGGTTGAATTCAAGAGTGCCTTACCACATTTCACAAATAAGTTTAAACAATTTTCCCAATGGGGGATATGTCTCACGGTAAAGTGATGTTAATCTCAGTATTTTTAGGGTTTTTGGATGGCAATCAATTTTGTCGAGAAGCTTTAAAGAGCGTAGCGTCAGTAGTAGTTTTGTTTATACACCAGCAGAAGGTTTTTCAAGTTTCGATTTTCAAATTTAAGGATATAGAGTGATGCTAAGAACCCATGTCAATGTTCACGTTTGTTATATACTCGTAAGAAGTCCATCCAAAAAACCCAGTTAGCGTTTTGATGTTCGTCATCTTCTAGTAATAAATATCTCCTGGGTTTCGCCAATGTTTATTTTGACGTTGCAGTTATATATGGAGTTGGAATAATGAGATGATGTCTCTTGTTTGTTTTGATATGTAAAATACACATATGTGGTCAGTATAAAGGACATTTTGATGTTCAATTGTCATCTGTGAATACACAATAGAGGATTGGTGGTTATTTAGGAATTCCGATTGGAATTCCATCCAGATTTGAGCGGCTATTTTTAATATTAACCATACAAAGCTGGAGGGAATCTGTAGTTCCCGATGTTGAAAGTATATTGGTCGACATGATCTTCGTGTTCGCAAGGATCCTCCTACATAAATAAAGTGCCAGCAAAGGTCTCCGCCTTGTCTGCACTGCCGAACTTAATGTAATTAGGGCTTTCTACGAGTATAGGTATATCATTTTTGGACACCAACCAGAGCTTTCAGTTAACATTGGTCATTGCAAAAATGATATATCTGATAATTTGACTCTTCTCCGAACTCAACTTCTCCTAATTTAAGCTTTTTTTGTGGTTGGGAGGTGAAGGCTTTTACGCCTTGAGCGTGGGGTTCCCAGATGTGCAGGACGTGTGGGCTACCCACAAAACACATTCCCTGTCAACCTGAGAACCTAGCCTGGAACGTTTGACATATTAATCCCGGCCAAGCCTCGATTTGCTACGCCGTGGAGCGCCTTCAAGTTGGGGGATCCCTCTAGCGGGACGGGAGGAAGGAAGAGGGATTGCTCGAAAAGTGATCTTCTAACCTCACCTCGACTACTGTGAGTTTTTTTTATCTTTTAGGACTACCATGACTATCCAGGGAGAGCTCTCCTGTTTCCTTGTAGAGGTCCCGGCGCAGCCTGTGCCATCTTTTGCATGCAAAAATTTGTGGTAGGCATTGTCTTCCTCTCCTGCGTAAAATCTACAGCCGGAGGACCGCGACTTATCAATCTTGTGCAAGTAAGACTGAAAACACCCATGACCGCTCAAGGGCTGGGTCAGGTAGAAGTCAATCTCACTGTGCGTTCAATTGAGCCACCCGTCGCTCAAAGGCGTTCAATATGTTCACGGATGCTTGGGTTCATATTTCATCCCCATGGCAAAATACAGGTCTTATCACAGATTTGTATACTTGGAGCTTTGTTCTCTTGTGTATGCAGCTGGTCTTCAAGATCGACAACACTGAAAAAAATATTTTATTTGCGATCTGTATTCTTCGGCGCATTTCGTCTCTTTCATTACCGGTTTTCGTTATTTTGGGCGCCTAAATACACAAATTCGCTCACATTTTCGATACTGTATTCGCCAAGTGTGATATTTTGTGTATTTGAGGTATTTTTCCTCGACTGCGTCATGAGCATTATTTTATTCTCATTGATTTGTAGCCCTACTAGTTTTTCTTCGCTGTCGAGTTTCAGGAGGAGTTGTTTGGCAGTTGTTGATGACCGTGACAAAATTTTGATGTCGTCCGCATGGACTACTACTTGGCTGGGCTTGTATGGTAATTTACCTCGTGTATAGACAGGTAGCTTCCTTATGATCTTCTCCAGAGCAAAATTGAATAGCAATGGGGCCAGGCTATCTCCCTGCTTTGGTCCGATATTTGTGTCAAAGGCATCGATGAGTCGGTTATTGATGCGGACTTGGGAGGTCGTCGACGTCATTGTCATTGTGGTAAGCCGGACTAATTTGGCTGGGATGCCAAAGCAAAGCAAACCAAAGCATTATTTGGTACAGTACATTACGATCAATACTTTCGTATGTTTGCTTAAGTTAACGAAAATTTGGTGTACGTCTATGTTGAACTCCCAGCATTTTTCAAGTACTTGCTTGACAGTGAAAAATTGGGCTCATGTCGTTCTACCTGCTCTAAAACCACTTAATACTGTTAGCGTATGACCCGATTTTATTTTCTAAGATCTTTGAAAATATTTTGTACACCGTACAAAGTAGTGACATGCCTCCATAATTTTCGCACTGTAATTGGTCGCCTTTTTGTGGATAGGGAATACGAGTATAATTGATTGGCTCCACTCTTTCGGCATATGTTCTTGTTGCCAAATGTGCTGGATGACTTTGTGAATAGCTTTATGAACACTGCTGCCACCATATTTGATGAGCTCCACTGGAACCTCATCGACGCCCAGCGCTTTATTATTCTTTTGGACTTTGATGGCGAAACAAACTGGGGAAGCTCTCCGGAAACATATATAGGCTCCGAGGTTCTGGAGCTGTGCGAAGAATCAAAGAGGTTCTTGAAATATGATGCCCATCTTTCTTTAATCTTGGTTTCATCAGCGATGACTTTGCCGATGTCATCACGACCGAGCGTGATTTTGGGCAGATAACCACGTTTCAGGATTCACAATACTTCTCAATACACGAGGGCAGTCCGATAAGTACTTAGCCTACAAAAGAAAAACGAAATTTTTGGAGAAATGGCGATTTATTTCTCAACATAATCTCTTAGCTCGATGCATTTGACCCAGCGATGCTCCAACTTCTTTAACCCGTCTGAAAAAAAAACGTTTTCTCGTGGTCTGCAAAGTAGGCCTCCGTGGCGGCGATGACCTCCTCATTCGACTCATATTTCTACCCGGCGAGTGACCTTTTCAAGTTTGGAGACAAAAAGAGGGCGGAGGCTGAGCACTTTTTCTTCGCCGAATGGGCCTTTTCGCTCGGTGTCGAATTGGCCCAATAGCTCGGCATAGTACAGCCGTGTAACCGTTTTCCCCTTCTCCAGGTAGTCGATGCAGAGCACACTTTTTGAATCCGAGAAAACGGTGGCTATCGCTTTTCCCGTAGATAGGACAGTCTTTGCCTTCTTCTGAGCGCGTTCGTCGAGTGAAGTCCACTGTTTCGACTGCTCCTTGATCTCTAGTGTGTACCAGTGAAGCCATGTTTCGTCGACGGTCACGAAATGATGCAGAGACTCCTTCGGATTGTGCTTAAACAGCGTCAAATATTGCTCTGAAGTGGTCTCACGATTGCGTTTGTTGTCCGGAGTGAGCAAAGGCGGTACCCATCGCGCCGATAGCTTTCTTATGCCCAAAATTTTATGCAGGATAGGTCTTTTGAGGTACCTACTGTCTCAGCTATCTCACGCACCTTCAATCGGAAGTCTGCTAATACTTGCTCGTGGAATTTTGTTACATTATCCTCTGTGGTAGCCGTTTTCGGGGCACTAGGGCGAGGCTCACCAAAAACCGACGTGCGATCACGTTGAAACTTGTTAAACCAATTTCCCAGCAGAGTTACCGTACACAGCATCTAATCGCTCTTTAATTTCGCTGTGCGATTTCCCTTCCAAAAACAAGAATCAATTCACTGACCAATATTGCCTCCAAAAACAAGAATCGAATCACCGACCAATATTGCTTTTTCCCGATTTTTCTAAAATCCTTGGACACGCCTCCTTCAACACGTGGTCACAATATAACTACTACTACCAAACATTTTTAAAATCTCCGCTACAATCGTTATAAATTTAAAAACCTGGTTTATAATGTAACGATCGAGGATACCAATTTTTTTAAAAATAGGGTTCGTAGTGAAATTAGTGTTCACTAATACTTTGTGGAATGTTCTTATCTCTAAGCACTTATTGTAACAACTACTCGGTAAAAATAATGTTTAATGATTATATGTTGCTAATATTATTGGGCACATTTGAATTTTTTCGCTGAAAAAGCAAGTTATTTTTTGTTCCACTTTAGGCTTATTTTAGGCCTTAGCTACGTTTTTCACAAGTTTTTTTTCGAACCATGCTTAAGGCGTTTTCACCCGAATTTTCCAACGAGTGTCTTATTAGTAATTTACATTACAAAATCATCAGTAGATGAATCCAGGGATCTTTTTATAGATTGGTTAAAATCAAATTTGTTGAATAGTGCAGTGCACTGATGTACTCGTAGATCGAAAAAATTGTTGGCACAATGACCGTCTCTTGTTGAAGTCCATTCAAGATTTTGTAATCACGATTTGAGCTAACGTTTACGTGGTTAAGTGTAACTGGCCTATAGCTCAGTATTTTGCATAGTCCGACCAGATTTTCATATGAGACGAAATAAGAGGTTAAATAAAGAAAGAAGTTCGTAAGACTGGTACGGAAGGTTGAATTTGTGAAATATAAAAAGAATAAATTTACGCTGAACATTCTCTGATGCATTAGTTAGATTAGAGTATCGAGGTTACCAAATTGTAGAACAATATTCAAGAAGTGGTTGAATAAGAGAAGTGAATAAGCGGATGGATGTGAATATATTACGGGGTTTATGGATCCTTCTGAACTTGAGCCCAGAGAGTTTTGCTGCGCTAGCAGTCATATTTAGAATCGAACTTAAGCATTGGGTCAAAGGAGACTATATCTTTGTAAGAAAAGGCATCGGAAAGAGGAACATCATTAAGCTTGTAGTTGAAAACTGATGGAAAACCCCTAAGAGCGAACGTCATTTTATCGTTTTTCGAAACATTAAGATAAAAAATTAGCCAAACATCAGTTATTTAGTACAAATCTCGCAGTTTCGTTCGAGGTGACCGATAAACTCCTCAGGAGCTGCCACATCAGTCACCTCGGGGCAGCTCGACTGCGGGGTTCCAGGTGATCACGAACCCATATATATATATGTTGCAGCATGGCAGTGATAGCCAAAATGCTCGGGTGAAAGAACAATGTAGTTCTTTCACTTAGGACAAGCAGCAATCCTCAAACAAAATTGATTTTTAATGGAACCAGCCCATATGCTGGAACCAGCTGAAGTCCATCGAGCGGAAAAAGTGCTATTAAATTGATAGCCAAAATGCTCGGGTGAAAGAACAATGTAGTTCTTTCACTTAGGACAAGCAGCAATCCTCAAACAAAATTTTATTATAGTACAAACTATTTTTCTTGAAGACATTGAAAATCTTGAGAAGCCCTAATTACTTTAAAAACTTTAAAATCATCGGCTACCAAAAGCATGGAGAATCGATAACAGGAGGAAGATTGTTTATGAACAAATTGTAGAAAAGTGGCCCTAGAATTGAACTTTGAGGAACACCAGAGGAAAGATAAAAAGGTTTGGAGCTAGTTCCGCAAAAACTTAAAACTTAAAACTAGTGTAAAGTAAACTGCATCCGTCAAGTTTCCATCCTTTAGGCAGAGATGAGTGGTTCACTTCAGCCACTTTAACATCTTTAGGTTTGACATTCCCCTTGTAATGCAACTACCTTCTTCGGTGAAAGTAACGGTTGCTTTTTGTGTAATGTTTGCGTTTGTCTCAAGCCTCCGTGTCCGCTAACTTTAACGAGGCAAAACAATATTGAATTTCTGTAGAGTAGATTAATTGACACCTAATAGAACTTTTCTAAAGACAATAAAAATTGATCGGTGCGTCTTGTAGAGTAGAGTACGCGTGATAAGTATTTTGTAGTGTAGCTTCGTGGCTCGACAAGAACCCGCCTCATATGATCCCGCAAATGCTAGTCATCAAGCACGCGTACGCGGTCGTTAAGCGAAGCTAGTTAGCTGAGCTCGGTGTTGTTTTAGCTCGCTGACACTTGTGCCAGACCATCGGCACCCGTGTCCTACACGGACATTTCGAAAATCATTACAATGGCAAGCTAAATAAAACCGTTTAATAAGAATCTTGCATTAGCTATACACAAATTAAAGTAGGACATTTGAAGCCCTCTTGATGTCAATTTATCTACAACAGTAGGAATACATCCCTTAGATTGTCTAGCGAGATTTTAATAGTTACTTATTCCATGGATCTAGAGAATATCTAACAGAGCTGAAATTTGTGTTTTATATTGCATAAAAATTTACTGATATTGTGTTTAAACCGTGCTCACGATAATATATTAATGTTACACACCATTTTGGAAATCTTCTTAAAATTCCAAAGTTATCTGTAGTGTCTAGGTTATTTGTAAGCGTTTATCTTCTCAGTATAACATATTGTAATTTTTAAATTTTAAATCGGTTGTAACTTTGCTACTTAAGGCTTGATTGTTATGAAATTTTCAGAATATATGCAGCTATTACTAAGCCATCGTTGCACTCCCACGGGCCATGCAAGCCGAACGGCGCAAAAATTTTTCTGCATTCTTTATTTTTCTCTCAAATTAATGTTGGGTAAATAAACTGCTAATCTTTGCTAAACTTTAAATTGATCATTTCACCCTTTTTTACATCAATTTAATGTAAATCTATACGATAATTTTTTGCTCTACAGTGAGCTTTTATTGCTACGTGCGGATATCGATCTCGTTTTCGGATGGCTCCGATAGCTTGAAAATTACTTATGAAATTCTTGGATGCTACATGATTGAGTTGCTTATTTTAATATTTGTTGCTGAAGAATTATTAGGAATTATCGTATAGATTTACATCAAACTGATGTAAAAAAAGGGTGAAATGATCAATTTAAAGTTTATCAAATACAAGTACTTACAGTAGGAAATTTAACCTGAACATAATTCGTAGTTACAACAACATATTGAGCTCGCATAAGTAGGAAAATCCCTCTCTCATCTCACCATGGTGGTCGCCAAAACCGGTGTGCACCTAACAAGAGTGATGGCCCGATGAGAATTAGTACACACGTCGAAACCACCTTCTAAAATTTTTCTTCTCTAATAATTTATCAGAAAAAATTATTAAAATAAGCAACTCAATCCTATAGCTACAAAGAATTTCATAAGTAAACTGCTAATGTTATCGCTTCCGAAATTTGTGGTGAGTTAGGGAAATGCAGTTAAATGCAATTTGCATGGGAAAAATACTGAACTTTATTCTTCATTATTTGAAATTAACGCCCAACATGCTAAACTCGTGCCGTTAGATTTCATTATAAAATTGTTTATAAAATTCAATGATATTCTTTTAAATTAGAAAAAATAAATTCTCTTGCTACATAAATTCCCTGATTTTTATTGTATTAGTTATAATTATTTCAATTTAAGGTAAAGCAAGTCTTAGAGAGGACTTCATTTATCAGAAACTTATCAATAATGGAAAATCATGGCAGCGGGGATGAATCTTTTGGATTAAGTGGTGTAACATTAGATAACACATTTGGCTTTAAAATAAGTTTACAGAATCTTCAAGATGCAAAAGCTGATATAGAGGTATTAACAAATTTTTACAAATAACTTGCTTACAGTAACTGTAAAAACTTCTTAACTTCATTCAGCACAATCATCTAACAGTGTTCTCGTTGGAAATTCATGTTAACACACGTGGCGATCTAAAACCAGATCCTCAATATGATGCAGTGGACTGTCTGTTTTTCAATATATCTCATGACGGGCCCGAAACGGAAGGCAAAATAAACAAAACCGTTGGATGCATTATAGTCAGTGAAGATATGAATCTATCCTTAAATGGTGTAGCTACTAGATACGTTCCAGTTAAATCAGAGTTTGAATTGTTCGATAAGCTCTTACAGCTTTGTCAGGAATGGAATCCTGATATATTTGTAGGATACGAAATCGAAATGAGATCATGGGGCTATTTAATAGACCGAGCGCACGTTTTAGGAATGAATTTAAAAGCGTTTTTATCGCGTGTGCCGACACAAAAAGTGAGAGACGCTCCTGCCACAGATGAAGAAAAAGAAGGTTTTACAGATTTAGATATTGAAGTAAGTTTCGAAGTATTTCTTGCGTTTTAGAATGAATAATATTTAATAATTTTAGCTTAAGTTATGCGGAAGAATCCTTCTAGATGTTTGGAGATTAATGCGATCAGAGATTGCATTAACTTCCTATACATTCGAAAATGTGATGTTTCATATATTACATAGGCGTGTTCCATTACATAGTTATCGTGATTTAACAAAGTGGTACAGTTCATCGAATACACGATGGATTGTTTTAGAATATTATTTAGAAAGAGTGAATGGTACAATGGAATTGTTAGATCAATTAGATTTAATTGGGAGGACCAGTGAAATGGCCAAACTCATCGGTATTCAATTTTATGAAGTATTATCGAGAGGATCACAATTTCGTGTAGAGAGTATGATGTTGCGGTTAGTATTATGAAGTCATTTTGATTTATATAGTTTGATATGAATTATTTGCAGGATAGCTAAACCAAAAAATTTTGTACCTGTTTCACCTAGTATACAGCAACGTGCTCATTCGAGAGCACCTGAATACTTGCCGTTGATACTAGAACCAAAATCACGTTTTTACGCAGATCCCATGATTGTGCTTGATTTTCAAAGTTTATATCCAAGCATGATTATTGCATATAATTATTGTTTTTCAACGTGCCTAGGAAGGGTGGAGCATTTGGGACAGTAAGTATATTTTTTTAAGATATCCTTAAATGTATTCGGAAAACAGTCTTAAATATTTTAAGTTCCTAAGACAATTTTATTTTTTATTAGAAATTATTTGATTGTATTAAAATGCGCGGATAAGAGAACAAAAAAATGACGTTTTCTTAAAAGTAGTAAATAATTACTATCTTTTTGAAGAGTTGTTCTGACGAGCTATTCTCACCCCATTTAATGTTTATTGCAGTTTTTGTTATATCATTTTTTTGTTAAGATTATAAAAATTCTCAAATTCGATTGATAATAAAAATATGCTTGTCCAATGATTAAATTCATTATAATGATGATGAGCCTTTTCGTTATGGTATCTAATAAGCAGAAGCTCACTTAAAGTCAAAAAGAATATACGGATTATAAACGGTGGCATTACGTCTTGATAAGCAAATCATTACAAATTTTGATTTTATTGCGAGGATCCTTTTGATTTCTATTTCATCCTTGTGTTATAAATAACCGAAAAAATGTTTAACCATATTGAACCCTTCGCTTTTAGATCAACACCATTCGAATTTGGATGCTCACAACTTCGTGTATCTCGTTCAGAGTTAAATCGTTTGATTGATAACGATTTAATATCAATCTCACCGTGCGGTGTTGTATTTGTAAAAAGTGAAGTAAGGGAAGGAGTTTTACCGAGAATGTTAAAAGAAATTTTGGAAACTCGTATTATGGTGAAACAATCTATGAAATTACATAAAACCAATTCGATACTGCAACGTGTATTACATTCACGACAATTAGGATTGAAGTTAATGGCGAACGTCACTTATGGTTATACATCAGCAAATTTTAGTGGAAGGATGGCTTGTGTGGAGGTAAGCGTTCTGCAAGCAAAGATTTCACTTTTCCATGATACATTGTTATTATAATAGGTTGCAGATAGTGTAGTTGGAAAAGGACGAGAAACACTCGAACGTGCAATAAAACTGGTAGAAGCAAACAAAGACTGGCGAGCAAAAGTAGTTTATGGTGACACTGACTCCTTATTTATACTAGTACCTGGTCGCTGTCGAGCCGAAGCATTTAGGATTGGTGAAGAAATAGCTGAAGCAGTAACGAATGACAATCCTCAGCCGGTTAAGTTAAAACTGGAAAAGGTTTATCAACCATGTATTTTACAGGTACTTTGATTGGAAAATTCAAATGCAGGAGTTTTTTAAAAATTTGCTTACATTAAATTACAGACAAAGAAACGATATGTTGGATACATGTATGAATCAGCTGACCAAGAAGAGCCTGTTTATGAAGCAAAAGGTATCGAAACTGTACGACGGGATGGATGTCCAGCGGTTGCGAAGGTTAGAATTTGTATAAAACATTTCACAAGATTTTAGATCCAAAATTTTTCTACAAAATAAAATTGATATGCCAAGAATTTGAATCACTTATTTCTTGGTTTAACAGATGTTAGAAAAATGCCTTCGAATCCTCTTTGAAAGTTGTGATGTTAGTGAAGTCAAACGTTACGTTTGTCGTCAATTTACAAAGTTATTGACTGGCAATGCAAATGTTCAGGATCTGATTTTCGCCAAAGAGTTCCGAGGGAAAAATGGCTATAAACCAGGAGCTTGTGTACCAGCTTTAGAATTGACAAGGTAAGAATACTCGTATTATATTTTTATCAATACGATTTTTATGGTTTTATTTGTTTTTGTCTTTTACTTCGCAGAAAATGGTTACAAACTGATCCGAGAAGTGAGCCAAGACGTGGTGAACGTGTACCATTCCTGATAGTTAATGGGCCACCCGGTCTTCCCTTGATTAGGTTAGTGCGCAGTCCTCACGAATATTTATCTGACGAAGGCTTGAAAATCAACGCAATTTACTATATTACTAAAGCAATCATTCCACCATTGAATCGATGTTTATTGTTGATTGGAGCTGATGTGAATGAGTGGTGAGTATGAGTATCTAAATTCAGTAAAATACACATGTAGATGAATCGAAAATCATGAATTTCATTTCCGTGGTTTCCCAAGATATTGATGCTTTTCTATCGGGCTTGGTGTTAAAAATCGTCTTTATTCTAAGCACTTATGCGAGAAGTCCTTAGTTTTCGAGATAATGAAGGATAAAAATCAACATTTTCCATGTGATGATTTAGGGAATTGTACATTAAATGTGAATACATTAAATGAGAATACAGGTCTTTGCCCTTCATTATCTGAAAAAAATTCAACAAATACCTAGGAACAAGCCCGATCAAATGGCATCAACATTTTGCACAACCATACAAATGAAATTTCCTCTAATTGAAATTGTAAAAAGGATATTAATGAATAGTGCAAAAAATGTTATAGTGATAATTTTTCAAAAATAAGCTTATTTGTAAGAACAATCGTAGCGTTAACGTCTGTTACTTATTTTTCACATATGAAAAGTAAATTCTCCACGACAGTGAGTTCTGCTTTTTGTAGTGACTGTCAATAATTCCAGTTCTATTCGTTTAGAACATCACGTAATTGATACTTGTTTGAAAATTTGTTTACAATATTTTATATAGTATTGTGTGTTCGTCTTCGGCTCATGATTATAAAAATGCTGGCAGTTCTTAAAAGATATAAGGCAAACATTGATATTAACTATGTGAATCATATCTACTTGCGTAACGGAAGTAGCAAAAAGAATGTTAATAGAGTATTGAAACTGCAGCGTTTGAATCGAAGAGTTTTTGAGGAGTCCATAAATACCAAAAAAATTGTTCTCCCTAGTGATAAGATATCATTAAGCCGAAAAATCTGGGAAGAATCTGGTGCTAGGATCTTGTCAGTAGAAAAATGGTAGGCCCGACGCGAGAAAATTTTTTTTCCAAATAACTGAAAACAGTTTCCTTGGTGTAGTGTCATTATATTTACTTATATACCAGCGAGTGTGTGTGTATAGTACGAGTGCTTAAGTAGTGCGGCAAGACCGAAAGCCGAACCTACTTGTGACGCGGCGCGATAGATCAAACTGCCAGCCGCGTCTTGCATAAGATTTTTAGTAAAATAAAGTTTGATCATTACCGAATTGTGTATTATCCCTACTCTTCCCAGAACATCACAGCTTATGGTGACGAGGATGGGATAAAGAATCCACGAGATACGTGTTAGGGCACATCAGAAATATTGTATAAAAGTCATGCAGTGCGCAAAACGTATGTCTAACGATGATAGGAAAAACACATTAATTTAAGACGAAATAATTTTTGAACTAAATAAAAGTGAAGTGCCGTTCAGTGCGGAAAGTACTCGACAAATTACGTTCATTATTACTACAGTTAGTAAAAAGCAAAGAAAAACCCACAGCCTTCGATCGAATACAAAAGTGAACAAGGCGGAATAACTGGAAACGTATTTGGTACGTCTTTCGATCATATTACGGGTACTTTGAAATCAAACCGATGTTGCAATACCTACGTATACTCTATGTATACTGGCATTAACTGGGAGCTTCATATGATGTGTATCCTATATACACATCACGGCTCCCGAGGAAAGAGAGAACTCAGTGTTTAATACATACCTGTTATTTCATATTTGTCAATTAGATTATTAAAAAGATGCGTTAATTCAATGACAATGTTTATTTCGTTTTTTGTTATGCTGAACAATTACATGTTCAGTTGACTATATAATATTAATACAACATTTTACTAATGAATTCTTCTAATAATTAATTCATTACAGAGACAATTAATGAGTTTTATGTTTGCATACGTATAAAGTTGGAGCATCAATGGAGCTGTAAAATTTCTACCATTTATTTTTACTTCAATTATATTTGTTAGTCATTCTGAGGGAAAAGGAACTTCGAAGAAACCAATCTATTAAGACGTTAACTGCAGGCGTAATTGCCTTAGGATGCTAATACTCGGGCTGACGCCGTGAGTATGCAGTCAGATTGATATATCAATCAATTATTAGTTCAACTGCAGGCCCCGGGCGTAACTGCCTTGGGGTGCTTATACTCGGGCAGATGCCGTGAGTATGCAGTTGAACGTATTCTTAATTCGCTTATCCCGGGCTAAGTGCCTTGGGATAGAATAAGCTCGGGTGCACGCCTTGAGCCAGCGAATGGAGAAACACTTCTCGATTTTATTGCTTCTTTAATTTTTTTATAGTATAATAATGCTGCATTAATTGCTTACCAACTAAAATATGAAGACAATTTAACAAGTAAATGGTCAATCTTCAACTGAAATGTTTTTTTAACCGCCATCTCTCTGTGACTGGTGTAACCACAAAGCTCAAGCTTTCGCTCGGTTTGCTAATCGCATATGAGTGTAACCAATTCGTTCCACTGAGGCGGTATGTTCGATTGCGAAGTATGGATACACACCCACTTCTGCTAATGTATGGTACGATGCCGCGCCCACAGATGCTTTGATTACAATTCGCAGCTTTTCGTATATGTATGTTGTCATTCACAGTACACAGAGAGGAGCGACGGAACACGGACCGAGTAATATTTGGACCGCGGCTCCCGTAACACCGGCAAGATTATAAAGAAGTGCTGGGTTCGAATAAAGTCGCAGTTAAATAGCCACGTTCTCAAAACATCATGTGATCTCGCATACGACTGAAACGAAGAAATGTTCGAAAGCACAAACATGTTTTTTGCCTTGGAAAGAAGGATAGATAGAGTACTTTCGTAGAAAGGCTTGAGTTGCAATTTTTAGCTCGTGATGTCACTGGTGAGAAAAAGAAGGCAGTTATATTGTTAACTGCTATGCATGAGAAAGCATTTGAACTCGTACAAGATTTGACCTCACCGACAAAATTAAGCGATAAAAAGTATGTCGAGATGGATGAATTGATGAATAATCACCTCGATCCCAAGTCATCAGGTAATGACGTGCAACAAATTTTACAAAGCCCGGCAAAAACAAGAAGTAGGTATAGGAATTCGATGCGCGTCCGAAAAAATTAGCAAAGTTCAGACAAAAGGAATCAAGACATCAGACAAAATCGGACAAATATGCCGCATGGAAAAATTGTAACACCATGTCAACAATCGAGCTTCGGACACGGATCTGTCGGTATTTTGTGTTTGAATTGAGAGGCCGTGGACACATGCGCGATCGTTGTCCCAGCCCAGTACAATCAAATCGTCAAGACGAGTGCCCCAGCTGTAGGAAACTCGGGCATAAACGTTTTCAGTGTAAGTTCCTAGAAATAATCTGTAACAGCTGTTACAAAAAAGGGCATATTGAGAGTGTGTGTTATTCCAAACGCACTCGAGACAAAAACAAGTGCAGAAGACGAGGATGCAGAGAGCTCTTCAGCTGACAAGGCGCGACGAGACCAGACAACCACACACATCGCAAAGATTTCTATCAACTCTGGAGATTACACCACAAGTAAACTAACTAATAAAATTGTAAGAGGATATCGTGACTACGTTGAACCAATGTTGGTTAAATCTAAATATGGAAATTGGTACTGGCACCTATGCGACCGTTACCTCTGAAAAAGTTTTAAACGATTATTTTAGAAACGCGAAAATCACAGCTATGAGTGCGAAATTACGAGGTTATGATGAGGATCTATGCAACCGATCGGCAAATTGTCGAATTTGATCGTGGAGTTTTACGGGAAACAGCGTGTATGGGTCCTGCTCTGATAGGCAGACTATGGCTATCGGAAAATTCGAATGTTGACCATTACGCCTCGGGATGAGTGAAAAAACACAATTCATAAAATCAAAATAAACATACTCAGTGATTATTTTTCAAGACGATACATCGAGCTATTTAGTAATAGTCCAGCCTGCTATGATAAAAGTTATTCTCAAATTTATTTAAAAGATAATGCGAAACCAGTAGAGCTTAAGTGTAGATACGTTGCACATGCTATTCAGCCGCTAATCGAAGAATAACTTCAACGATTAGTTTCTTTGGGTCATTTAGAGAAAATACAAGTTAGCGGATGGGCTACCCCAATAGCGCCCGTCTTCAAGGATAACGGAAAAATGAGAATCTGTGGCGATTTGAAAACAACGGTAAATTCATATTTGATTTCTGATAAATATCCCTTACAGGCCATCGATGATATCTTCAGTATACTTTAGGGAGGGCTTACATTCACGGAATTAGATTTAACGCTTGGCTATATGTGATTTCGAATTGAAGAAAAATATCGTAAACGGCTTACTATTGTTACTCACAAAAGGCTATTCCAGTATAAGAATATTCTGGAAGGAATTTCTCCAGCTCCAGCTGATTTACAATGGAAAATGGACGAATGCTTGATAGTGTAATCGCTCATTTGGACAATATTTATGTTAGAGGCGTTATACCAGAGGCACATATTAAAAAATTTAGAAAACTAGTGCGAACGGTTACAAGATGGTGGGCTCCGATTAAACATAGAACAAGTTGGGTAGACTGAACTACGCTCATGTCAGAGGGGTTTTGTACTCAACCTACGATATGCAGTTACAAATAATGAATAAAACCAAGAAAAATTTGAACGATATCTGCAACATATACATACTCGCTTTAAAAGGAAAACCATAGAAATGGAGTAATTTTAACCTGCTGCCATTTTGTTATAGCATCCCTAACAACTATTGGCTGAATGAAACCTTAAAGATGTTTTTATTATTCATTTTATCTGGAAATTATAAGATCCCATTAAAAGTGTAGTGTCTGGTTTGAGCGAATGCCCGAATAGTAATAAAATCATACATTGTTTGAGTTGTACTCGGAAAGTTTTCAAATGACTATTACTTCCGCAAGTCGAGCCAAGTAGTAGCCTATGCGGATGATAAAAATATTTTGTCACGGTCATTAACAACTGCCAAAGAACTTTTCCTGAAACTCGACAGCGAAGCAAAACTAGTAGGGCTACAAATCAATGAAAATAAAATAAAGCCCATGACGCAGTCAAGGAAAAATACCTCAAGCACACAAAATATCACACTTGGCGAATACAGTATCGAAAATGTGAGCAAATTTGTGTATTTAGGCGCCAAAATAACGAAAACGGGTAATGAATGAGACGAAATATGCCGAAGAATACAGCTTACAAATAAAATATTTTATTCAGTTTTGACGATCTTGAAGACCAGCTGCATACACAGGAAAACAAAGCTCCAAGTATACAAATCTGTGATAAGACCTGTGTTATGCTATGGGTGTGAAACATGGACCCTAAACCAAGCATCCGCAAATATATTGAACTCCTTTAAGCGACGGGTCCTGAGGCGAATAATCGTAGTGAAGCTAGACGGGGACCAATGGCGAATTGGATACAACCATGAGTTGTATGAAATTTTTGACGAACCGGAGGTCTCAACGAATGTATGGCTGCGGAAGCTGCAATGGGCTGGCCACATGAATGGTGTAGATGAACAACGGATACCCTAGAAGGTATTCGTTGCGAGAACCAAAGCCCGGAGACCAGTGGGGAAACCAAGGAAACACTGGTCTGACTCAGTCGACGAAGACAGTTCATCGCTGCTCGGTTTTCGAAACTGGAGGACGCGGTTAATAGACTGAGACAGTTGTAGGTGCTATTTGCAGGAAGCGAAGGCTCAAGAGGGGCTGTAGTGCTTCGAAGAACAAGAAGATTACTTCCGTAAATGCGATTTAATATAATTGTAACTTTAAAATTATAAGGCCTTTCCTTGGACTACTTAAATTTAAAATCAAGGGTATCCAGATGCATTCACTGGAAATAATGTTATATTTTCAAATTCTACTGTTGATAAAAAAGTAATTTCAACTTCTAACGTTCTCATAAGAGCCTACCACCATCATTTTATCGTCCTTAAAATGTATGTTTTCACAATAATTCAATGCTGAAGTAAGGGAAAAAATTACACAAATTTACTCAATATTCCCATTTAAAACGAGCGTCATTTTGTTTTAAGATTACTAATATCGCTCGTTGAACAGATTCTCGAAGATGTGCATGATTTAAGCCTTCCTGAAATTTTCATGTAAATCCTAACAAGCCCGTTGTGTTTGAGTCGATTGGAAGCACATATTGCTCAATAGCCATGCATTGGTGTAGTTCTAACATCGAAAATTTGAACCACTATAACTTCTTTAAATACTATTTCGATCCATCGTGGTTAATTAGCCTTTTAAGTACCCATACGGATGTAAAATTTCATTAGATTTAAGGGGACCCTTACGATTTTATACAAGCAAATATAAAATTGGACACTGAAGATGACTCAAAAGAGTCGAAACGCGTCTGCTCACAAAACAAAGCAAGGCCCGACGGTTTTTCAAGAAAAAAGTTTGATAAATCATACTATTACTAACAAATTTTTGCGAATTCTAACTTCTCAGGTATTAGGCGTTGTTGTACTTATCTGGGACTAACTCCATGTTTTTTTTTAAAAATTTTTTCGGTTCCTAGGTGTCCAATCGCGAGGGGCGGGGGCACAATTTTTTCGTGCTCTTCCGCTTTCCCTGCCTACCCAGTTATCGATATTGTAATTTTAATAACATATATTAAAAGATTTCATCGAGGAGTATCTTTGGGGAACCATTTTTTAAGGGTTCACATCCTTATGTGGGGAGACCCCCCCCCATAATAGCCTTTGACATTTTTTTCAACTACGGAACTTTCATTAACCAGAAACTTCTGACCTGTTCACAAAATTTGATGACTGTAGCTTCTATAGTTCCTGAGGAAACTTGCTGTGACGCACTGTCAGAAGACAGACGGCTCTAAAAAACCAATCGCTTATGCATCACCGACCATACCAAAAAAGAAGGATTAAATCGAATTATTCTTGATAAAGAAGGAATGGCTACAGTTTTTGGATTCAAACGTTTGAGAGATTTTATTTTTGGAAAAAAAAAATAATTCTATGAACAGATAACCATTCGTTGAAATTATTTCTGTTACCCCGGTAAGGGATATCAGAAACAGTTGACAATAGATTTCAAAGATGGGCCTACTATTTATTAGGGTTTCGATTTCAAGTCAATATTAGCTCTAAAGCGAACGCAAACTGTAATGCGTTATCACGATGACCATTCGAAGATGAAGTTCATCCAAGCGAATTAGAGTCCGATTTTTCCAATTTGTATTTTTGGCAGGCGGAATTAAAGCATTCGATATGAAATGCTTGCAGCAGAAAGTCAAAAGACGAAACAATGAGTAAAGTAATCAGATATACAATAAGCGAATTGCCTATTGTTAATGATTTCTCGGACGAGTTAAAAAAGCACCACAGGAACAGGCTAGAATTGCCGTCCGATAAAAATTGCTTATTTTGGGGTTTAAGAGCCGTTATACCGAGTAATATGCGGCCATTAATATTAAGGAAATTACATACATCCCGTTTCGGCATTGTGAAAATCAGAATATTTGCTCGGTCATACATAAGGTGGCCGAAAATAGATAACGATATTGACTTTACTGTAAACGACTGTAATGTTTGCTTTTAATTGAAAGAAAACGGCGCGGCAAACGCCTTTAACCGCCTTTGGAGCCGCATACATTGTGATTTCTTGGAGCCTCTTTTTTAAAATATATATTTGATAATTATAGATGCTTATTTGAAATGGCCAGAAGCTATCAACTTCAACAACAATACCAACGTTTATAGGATGATTGAAAAATTTAGAATTTATTCGCACGATACGGATCACCTTTGCACGTTATGATCGACAATGGATCACGGTTTAGTTGTCGGGATTTTTCGAATTTTTTGAAATAAAATAGTGTCAATCATTGTTTTGCTCCACCATATAACCCTGCCACAAACAGAGCTGCTGAGAATTTTATAGGCGTTTTCAAGGACTAGCTGGTAAAAAAAGTAAAAGAGGGGAAAAGCCAGATTCAGCTGTTAACAAAATTTTAATGGATTATCGCAGCATTGAACACTGCACGACAGGAAAGAGCCCTTGTCCACTCACGTTTAAATGAACCCGCTTCGTCATGTTAAAATCAGATGTTTTTGCGAAAGTTCAAAAAAGTTAACGTGCGCAAATCTTAGCAAGACTTAGATATTGGCCACAGTGTTTATATAGTGCACGATCAGAAGAAATACGCAAAGGGGAAATTCTTAAACAAACTGCACCATCCACATTCATTGTACGAGGTGCTAATAACGCAATGCATAAGCGTAACAAAAATCAGTTCCGCACGGCTCCTAGATCAAACCTCTAAACGCGTCTTATATAAGATTGTTAGTAAAATAAGGTAACCATTTTATAATTATTGAATTGAGTATTATTCCCACTCCTGCCAGAACATCCCACTTTTTTCAACTGTACTTTACTATATTTATTTTCTCTCGCATATGCGCATTCCGACCGCTACGTGTAGTCTTCTGCAGTGCAGTTTTTCAGTGCAACTTTAAGATTCATAATGATTGCTTTGTTGTGATTTATTGTCAGGTGCTAGTTGTTGTTGTTTTGCATGAGCCAATTCATATTAACGCGGACAAATGGCGACAGTAACTCATGCAATAATTTTTTTTTGGGCGACCTTCGTACGTATTGGTCGACACGCACACCCAACACGATACCTTACAAAACATAGAAACAAGTATTATCATTAAAGCTAAGTTTTTTACTTCACTGTCAACATATTACCTTGGTCCCATCAAGCTATAAATAAACACTGATAAATTTGTTAATGTAAGTTTCAACAGGGAGAATTTCTAGTATTTCTGAGGGCCAAGACCAACCAATTCAGAAGGAATACGTCTAATATACGAATAAAAAACGAGCTTAGCATTTACATATAAAAAATACCTTGCAAGAATTGAAAATTATATGCAAAACCTAGGATAGCTGCTATTCAGAAAAACTGCTATTTTTTGGTTGGGAGGTGAATGCCATTTACGCACTGAGTGTGGAGCTCCCACGCTCGCAAGCGACTGGACTACCCACTAAACACCTCCCCTGTCTACCTGAGAACTAGCCTGAAACCGCTTGACACATTCCTTGGGGCTAGGTCTCGGTTTGCTACGCCGTGAGGCGCCTTCAAGTTGGTGGAGGGAGGAAAAGGAATCGCCAGATAAGCGATTTCTCAGCCTCGACGTCTCCGGCTACTGTGATTCTTTATCATTTAGGACTGCCCGAACATAATGTGCCACATGATTCCATTTGTCAACCGATTCAAGCATCACCGCGACTATATTATCCGGGCTGAGCTCTCCCGTCTTCCTGTAGAGGTCCCGTCGCAGCCTGTCGTCTTCCTCTCTTAGGCAAAATCTACAATCGGGGCACCGAGACTTACCAATCTTGTGCAGGTAAAACTGAAAACACCCATCTCCGCTCAAAAGCTGAGTCAGAGCAAACTTATTTCTAACTTTAATATCTGCAAAAAGTCACAGTGAATATTATATTCTTGATTTAAACATTTTGCCCCGTAAAAGGTTTGTAATGTCCGCAAATTTCAGCTTATAATAAAACCGTTGTAAGCGATGTAAATGACAATCTTTTAAATCTTCAATAAATCAAATCTCGTTTTATAAAGTTCCTACAAACTTCGAATGCATGGTCCTTATCTTTTATTGCAAGAATAAATTTTTCTAAAATCAATTTAACTACATTGACGTTTCAAAATGGTAATCAATGATATTTTTTGATTATATAGGTTTGCAGAATTACCACGAAAACATATAGCTCTACCCACCATATCAACTGTCTCATCTACCAAACGAATATTCCAAGATGTAAAAAAAAGTACAATATCACAATATTTTGCCTCGTCAAACTGTATCATTGATTGTGGGCGACATACAAAAGCTGGAATTTGCACCGTTTGTGTGAAAGATTCACAAAAATGTACCGCCATCCTGTCGCAAAAGATATCGAAATTAGAAAGAAGTTATTACTTAACAAAACAGGTATGCTTTAATTTAATCAAATACTTAAACCCAGTTTAAAACTAAATTCGCTTCAAGCTATGCCAATCATGCTGTGGTCGCCTTGATAATATTGATTGTTGTTCTCTAGATTGTCCAGTATTATTTGTAAGCAACATGAAAAGTCGTGACTCTAAACAAGTCCAACATTTTCAGGATATTTTTAAGGATAAATTTTCTGTGCATAATTTATTGTAAATTAAAGGATTGCATGTAAATATTTCATAGTAGTCGCATCAGGATTAGTCAATTATAATTCTAGAAAATTGTAAAACTATTTGTTTAAAATATACAACTTTAAATATTTTTTTAAATAATAAGTTTATCATTGTCATAATAAAATATAAATAAAAATAATTTTTATTCAAACCAATACTTTTCAAAATGTATTTCAATCAATATGACCATCTTGATCGGAAAACATTATTGCAACCAAACCGGCAAACTATATATCCGGAGTATTCAAAAACGTAAAATTTGATGATTTTGTAAGTGAGATGGTTGAAGTTTAATAGATATTCTGTTTTTATATAGAACATTTGAATCGGTATCAGCTGCTTTGAAAAATATGAGTGAAACTGGTGATAGTTCGCGATTTGGAAATAAGACATTGATTGCCAATGTTGATATGTTGAAACAGCTAACAACAAGTGCCGGTAGGAATAATGAATGTTTTTTGTATTGTTAATAAAATTGTCTGGTGTTTTAGATGTACATCTTCATTATATGGATGATTATAATAAACGAATTGTATCCGATATCAAAGACATTTATTATTCAAGTGATGAAGATAGCTTTAAGCAACGATCCAGCCTAATAAAAGGTATGAGTGTTATTATAACGATTCATTTTGGAACTTGTTTTTCCCTAAGACCCCATATTATTTGAATCAAGTAGTAGTCACACGGTCTTCTTCTTTTTAGCACTACAGTCCCTCTCGGGCCTTCGCTTCCTGCAAATAGCGCCTCCAACTGTCTTGGTCCATTGACCGCGTCCTCCAATTATGAAATCCGAGCAGCGATGAACTGTCTTCATTGACCGAGTCAGACCAGCGTTTCCTCCGTTTCCCCACTGGTCTCCGATCTTCAGTTCTCCCAACGAATACCTTTTTGGGTATCCGTTGTTCGTCCATACGATTCATATGTCTGTCCAGCCCATTGCAGCTTCCGCAGTCTTACAATCGTTGAGACCTCCGGTTCGTCAAAAATTTCATACATCTCATGGTTGTATCGAATTCGCCATTGGTCCCCGTCTATCTTCGCTCCGATTATTCGCCTCAGGACCCGTCGTTCAAAAGCGTTCATTGAGAAATATGAGTTGATGCCGAATTGCTAATTTGGTTTTCGTACCAGGCATTCGACGACACATGCGATAACGAAAGTAACCTCAGACACCTGTTGGAAACTAAATGATAGAGAATGTGTTGGAGCGTGTCTCATTGATATGGAGAAAGCCTTCGGTACGCTGTGGTTAGATGGACTAGTTTTTAAACTCCTTCAGGACAAGTTCCCCAGACACCTTATCGCCATGATGTGCAATATGTTATACGGGAAATCGTTTGTTGTAACTGATGGAAATCTGACAACAATGCGCGAATTCAAGGTCTTGAATGGTCTACAATAGGGCGCAGTTACTGCGCCTATGCTCTTCTCAATATTCATTCGTAAGCTATTGAACGGCTTTGATTTTAACGTCTCGCCAACGCGATCGTTGGTAGCGTTTGCTGATGATCTGATCATCTATACGGCAGACCGAAAAGCTACAATAGTTCAGAGAAATCTCCAAAAAATGTTCAATGATGTACAGCTGTACACTGACAAGTGCGAAACAATCTTGTTTCGGACAATGCTGCAGGGGGAAATTGGAAAGATTTCCACGTCATGGCTGGCGAGGGTATTTCAGAACGAGTTCCACATAAATCCTGTGTTCGATACCTCGGTGTTAATGTCGATCAGCATCAGTACTATACTGAACATGTCAAAATCATGCTCAGTAATGGCCCTACGAAAACTCTTTCATTCCAAAACCATTGATCAAAATGTCAAAATTATCTGTTACAAGACCCTGGTTAGACCAGTTTTGACTTATGGATGTCAGATCTGGTACAACCAGAGTGCTAGTACTATGGAAAAATTAAGAGTTTTCGAAAGGAAATGTCTTCGTGCATGTACTGGGTTGTACAGAAAGCCTGAGACGGATTGGAAACATTATACATATATCGAAAAGAAGAATTTATCAAACTGCTCAAGCGACGAGGGTCGATATCTACATATTGAAACTTCTTCGGAATCATATCGCAAGATCTGTGACTGAGTGAAAACCCTTGGATTTCACAGTCGTTCCACCCTACACACGGGTATATAGCGACTTGCCTCGCTACTGGCTTCGTTCCTCCAGAAGCATTCGTGTATTTGGACATGAATCGATATGTTTTTGATTCTGACGGCGTTCCAGTCATATATCAATTGTTGGTCATGAGACCAACAATTCCAATGGAGATACTCATTTGCTAGAATTCTTGAAGCTGATCGAGTTGAGACGGCGCAATCTAGGTATTGGTGGCTGAATGACAATGTCTTAATTATTCGTGTTTATTTTGAGTTTTTGTGTTTTTTGCTACATTTAGTGTTGTTGTTTATTTGTGTTTAAAATTGGGGATAGGTTAGGTATATGTTATGTTTATTATATTAGGTTAGGGATAAGGTTAAACGCTTACATAGGTTAGGAACATTGATTGAATTTTATAAGAATTAAGTTATAACATATTTGGTGTAGGATCAAAGTTCACTGTTGTGTTAAAATTATAAATAATTTTGGAATAGTGTTGGTTGGTTTTTTCTCCTTTTTCCAATGAAATCATAGAATATGTAATAATCTTAATTAATTTGAATTTGCTATAGTTTTTTTTTTGATAAAATGTGTTTAACTCATAACGTATAAATTTAGAGAGGTATTTGGGTCATTAAGTTTTTGCATTGTTATTGTTTGGAATTTGCTTTATATTCTTTTAAAATTTATAACGATTAGTATTGAATAAAGCGCTTCTGACTTTGAAAAAAGAGTGGGCCCTTGTGATGGGGAAAAGGAACCCGCCCCACGACACCGCACCGCTAGCCTGCAACCAGACAAGGCCAATTCTGGCGAGCATTAATATTTTCGCTCGTTGAGGCATCGCCTGGGCGTTACACACAACTCAGCAACCTCGAGGTCTCGTGACGTTTGATAGACAGAGATCTGTCATCTCACACTTGTCAACTGTTTAGCAAATTGTGCAAGGATGATAGATCTCTATCTCCGAAATATCGGAGGTTGTTACTAGTTCTCCGGGAATACCTATAGGCTCCAATGCTTTGGAGCTGTGCGGAGAGTTATGGAGGTTTTTGAAATACGATGCCCATCCTTTCTTAATCCTGTTTTCATCAGTGATGATGTTGCCGATGTCATCACGGCAGAGCGTGATCTTATGCTGATAATCTTGTTTCAAGCTTTTCACTACTTTGTATGTTTGTCTTGTGTTGTTGCTCGCTAGACTTACATCGATACTTCTCAATTGGTCGGAATAGTATTTTCTTTTCTCAATTCTAGTTATTTTATTCACTACTCTTCTGAATTGGAACAACAGAATTACAAGCTAAAATAGCTTGCATGTTATCAGGAAGACTGTGTAGCCATAAAAACTTCAGTAAGTCTTCACTGACTCATCGGCAAGTTGCCGCATGTTGCGCAGTGATTGTGAAGGGAGTTTATCTCCCCTAGTATCACATTAGTTAGGAGTTGTCTCAGTTAGGAAGACTGGCTAATTGAAAGATGAGAAATTAATGCCTCTCTCAAAATAGAATAAGGTTTATCGTTAGGGGGATTACAGATGATATTTGCTACAATTTATACTACGTCTGAATCTAAAATCTCTAAAACATGATTAAATTTCATACTTTCGAAAACGATCTTAGTGATCTTCTGCCCGTCTGAAGCAGAGCTCAAGCAAATCTCTCCAGAAGGGATTATAAGCTGCAGCTCCCTTGAGACTTCTTGAATTTATGGGGATATTAAGTTTTTGGTTTTTGTATGGACATGGGGAAGTTTTTTTTTGATATAGTATACTTTATTTCACTTACCTATAATTCTACTGATGGTTCAACATCATTCCATCAGTTGTTGAGAGAGGAACTAAAATACTGCCTAAAGCGTGAGTTCTCAAAAAGAGCTTCCAATATTTCAGGCACACGTATATCATACTTCGTCATACGTTCCATTGCAAATCGCTTCAATTGAAAAACCAGCAATATGAATTAAAGTGGATATAAACGTTGCCTTCTTACTCAGACCTGAAAGCGGAAACACTAGGTCACGCCGCGAACTAACCTCTTCGAGTAGCCTCATCGGCGACATCTAGTGCAGTTCGAATCAAACAAATTTCCTACAGATTTTTGACAGTACGTATGACTGTACGTTTGAAATTTTATCAGTAATATGTCAACGATTTATTTTAGATATGAGGCGTCAAAGACATTAGCGTGCAAATATATATGTATTTCCTTCTCGTTTGTATCATTTGGGCTTATTTTCAATTGAGAAATGCCATATTTGACAATCTCAAAAGCCTACTTTCGGCCTACTGAGATGCTGCTGTCAAGTTTTCTGGACAGCTGCGTTCGTAAATTTAGGGCTACTGAGTAGCTGTTTCCGGTACGCGAAGTGACGTCAGATACGTTGATTTCCTTATGGGCCTGCGCGATGCCTTCTTACTCAGGCCCGAAATCGGAGACACTACGTCACGTCGCGAACTAACCTCTGAGTAGCGCCATCTAGTGCTGTTTAAGTCGCCATCTAGTGCTGTTTAAGTTCGTTCTCGTTTGAATCATTTCGGATAAATTTCATCTGAGAATTGTCATATTTGACAATCTCAAGTTTTCTGGACAGCTGTTTGTGGAAATTTAGGGCTACTGAGCAGCTGTTTTCGGTACGGGAAGTGACGTCAGGTACGTTAATTGATTTCCTTATGGACCTGAGTAAGAAGGCAACGGCTTGAGTAAGAAGGCAACGATCTAAAGCATATCTTCTCACTTGATTATTAAACTCTCTACTAGACTAATTCAACTCAAACTCACATGAATGTGAATAATATTACAGAACACATTGCTGAAGCTGTAGCGAAACGCAAAGAACCATTAATTATAAACAACATGTGCTCGTTGAGTGAGATGTTTCCTCAAGGAGTTGAAGTTAGCAACTCTTTCGCCACAAGTGTTGTATGCATACCTATCATGAATACAAAAAAGGATCGTTGTTATAATGTCATTGAACTTATTCGTGAAAATGATAAGCCATATAATAAGGTTGGACGATAAAAATTTAATGCAGAAGATTTTGTTTTAACCTGAAAATATTTCAGACTGAACTGAAATTAATCCAGACAGCGGCACAATGGATTGGAATAAGTTTAGCACAGCAGGAATTGAAGCAAAATGAAGAAAGAAGCTTCAGCTTAAACATAAAACTGCGAGGCTTTGTTGACCAGTATTTTTTGGAGAAAGTCAGTTACCATGAATTTTTATCTGACATTGTAGTAAGTACCATTTAGGGTATTGTAACTTTCTAAAACTCGTACATTAAATTGTAGCTAATAATCTATCATTTTACTGCAGATTTATGCTAAGAACTTGTTGGGGGCTGAAAGGTGCTTTCTCTTTAAATTGAATACAAGACTCAATGCATATACGACCTATGCTGATTTGTTTGAAGACATTATAACACCAAACGGGCAAAAAATGTATAAATTGCCACAAAAATTTAAGTATGCTCCATTGATTATTTTGGAATGAAAGTATGTCCTTTTTGCTCTTAGATTCAATCGTGAAAAAGGATTGGCTTCACATGTAATCAAAACGGCGGAGCCATTAAATTATATAGCAGTTAGAGATAGATCGTTTAAATTGGATGCAGAATTTCTAAAAATTTTACATGTTCCAATGAGGACAAGTATTTCTCAACCAGTGCTTTATAATGGTGCTGTTATAGCTGTCCTGCAACTATTCAATAAGAAAAATGACGAGAATTTCACGACATATGATCAACTTGTTTTAGAAAGGATAGGCGTTTATTTATCATTGGTGCAACATTTTGAAAAAATCAAGGAGCTTTGTAAATTTGAGGTGCGAATATGTTTTAAATTTTGTACTAACTAATTTTCAGGATGTTTTTGTCCTCGTTCTTATACTGTAGTATGCAAAATCAGAAATAATTCAAAATGAACTTGGATTCCATTTAACAACACTAGCGACTGTTTCGATTTATGCAAAACTTACTGATGAAGAGATGCCGGAAGGATTCAATGAGTAACTGATTTCTTCTTTTATGATTGGTTAATTAATTTTAATCTGTCATCCATTTTCAGTTATTGCTGGTATCCAGAAACAAAGTTGGAAATGCTGGTACCATGGTGTTTTTACATGTTTAAGAAAATATGTCCGGATATTCCCAATGAAGATTCATTATACGAATTTTATATTGAACTGAAAAAGTGCTCACGTCCGCTTCCGTACAGGAATTTCATACACACTTTCGACGTGATTCACTCCACTTATTGTATTATACGCGACATCAGTGAAGAATTGACAAGAGTAGAGGTAGGATATTAAAATTTGCGGATCTATGAAATGACTGTCACCCACGAAAAATTCTCCTGGAATGCGGAGTGTCGTTCCGAGAACCAGTTCAAAGGAGAACATTTCAAATTGACATTAAGCATTGTCCTTAATCCGAGCTGAGCTGCTGGCAGTAGCTTAAAGAATTGCGGTAGTGAAAACAATTAAGTTCACTAACCTACATGCATTAAATCATGCGAAATCACTCGCTAAAGTGGATGCCATAAGCTAAAAAGTTTAAAAATGTAGTGCCGTGAAATGTAGGTTTGTGAAATCAATTGTTATCACTAACAAAACACTTAGAACTTCCCTCCCCGAAGTTTTGATACATTAAAATACGTAACTTCCACTGCGAAACTATTTTTAATCGGTAAGATAAAAGTCGAAAAGTTAGCGATCGAAAGAAATGTCACTACATTCAGCTGATCAAAAGAAAGCAAAAACCTAACGACGTCATTGTTGAGTGGAAGCAGCTGAAATTTTGATCAGCTGTGAATATGGCCATTAGATTACGAAGGCGACGGTTCTACTATGCCACTAGACGCTGGATCGTGTGCGGTTGTCCTGTGGTATTCAATTGCGAGCTTCGATCGGTGGTAACTGCGATGGGCACTCCAAAGCCTGCGATCCAGTTTTTGTAGAATGCCGAACATATTGTTTCAGCAGATGCGTTCGGAAAAGGTATCACCTTCGGCCACCGTGTGAAATGATCGACAATTAATAGAACATGTGTGCAGCTTGGCGATAATGGTAATGGCCCCCACAAGGTCTAAATGGATGAGCTGGAAAAGTTTGTCAGCAGCAAAGAAATTCTCTGGAACGTTTTTCACATGCCGATTGACTTTCGAACGCTAACAAGGGAGATAAGCCCTGGCCCAACTGGCAATATCTTTTCTCATGTTGGGCGAAACGTATTTTCTTCGTATAAAGTTGCTTATCGCACGTGCGCTTGGATGTGATGGTTAATGGATTTGCTGGAAAGTTGCACATCGTAACGTCTGTGGTACAAATGGTCTGGTTTGTCCAATCGATATATCGCAGTACAATGCTTCCTTGCTTTGGGTGGTGGTAAGCTTGGAGTCGCAGTAGCATTCCACCTTTCCGACACGATTCAAGTTCTTCATCCATAGCTTGTGCTTGAACAATGCCACTCACAGTAAATATGTTATCCTTGGTAATGGTGTCGATTTCTTTAATTTTAGATAGTTTGTCCGCTTCAACGTTTTTACTATCATTCACGTAAATGATGATGGTGGTGCATTGTGCTATATATTTCAATTATCAAGCTCGAATCAGTAATGCTTGGTCCAAACTTTGTTGAAATGCGTTAAGAAATGGTTTGTGATTGGTTTTGATGATGAAATCGCAGCCTTCTAACATATGTCAAAAATTTTTGATGGCTTCGTATACGGTTAAAAGCTCCCTGTCGTAAGTGCTGTAATGCTTTTGAGCTGTATTAAGCTTTTTGAAAAAACGTTAGGGGTTTTCAATCCTTGTCAACCGATTGTTCAATTACTGCCCCAACATGGTATTTGATGCGTCCGTGTACAATGCCAAATGATCTCTTGGTGCAGGACGCATTAGTAGTGAATAATTTGTGATCAGCTTCTTGTTTTCATTGAACGGTTTGGTGGATTGATCATTCCATACAATCTTTGTAACTCTTCGCTTGAGAAATGTCCGACTGCCCATCCACGAGCCACTTCCGTTTCATATCGACGAGAAAATATATCGTGCGCGATGCTTCTCTTCTCGAATTCTAACAAGTAGTGAGTGACAAAATTCTCTTCTTTGACATTTTCACTTTACTCTCGTGGTGAGAGTTCGAAATATTCGTACCCCAGACTGTGCTGCAGTGAACATTTCTTGTGCTCTATTTTTTATTTTTAATATTAATTTTTTGGTGCTTTTATCTTAACCTTTTATTGATTCTTTGAATTCTTGCTCAAAAATTACTCAATATTGATATTTTAAGTTAAGTTAATTCGGTGTGTCAAAAATCGTAAATACTACCTATGTATTCTGCTGAAACCTGCATTGACAAAATTGATAAAACAAAATTTGTGATATGCTTTGGATTCTGTGGCCGTACTTTTCATGCAAAATGTGCAAGCTTGATGGGTCCCCTAGCTAACAAGGTTATGAATACTGTGACAGTTATTGGTACTATACTAATTGCTACAATTACTCTATCCCCTCCTATGTATTGTTTCTTAGAGATGCAAAATCAGTCATTAAAATGGTGCTGTCTGCATTAACCAAGCTGAAGGAAAAACTTGAAGCGGCAACCTTGGAAGTATCTAGGCCTGCATTGATGTCGTATTGATATTGAGCAGCCTACAACATTGCCCAAAACACACTGTTGCAACAGTGCTGTTTATATCTGTACAAAAAATACTCGTGAGGCTCTAGTTGAGATGCCTGAACAGGCCACGAGAAGTAAAAATAGTACTAACTCAATACCTTGCACTCCGTTGCTGTGACTTTCTGATGAGATGTTTCTGAGTGCTTTGGCGCAACCAGTTGTCCAACCCTTGTCCAACGAGGATGCAAGGGAAATGGTTGTCAGCGAGGAGAGACAGCGCTCGCTCAACGATTGGCAGCAATTGCACGAAGGGAAGGTGGACTGCGTGCCTCATCCCGGATGTGAGACAGTGGCTAAATCGAAGGCATGGTGAGACTGACTTCGATCTGACCCAGCTTTTGAGCGGGCATGGGTGTTTTCAGTCTTACGTGCACAAGATTGGTAAGTCACGGTCTCCCGATTGTCGGCTTTGCCCAGGAAAGGCGAAAAATGCCTTTAACAACCTAGAAGACAGCAGCCCAATTATCGTACAATTGAATCCTGCTTTACTAACCCTTCTGAGGTTGAATTCCTAACTTATACCTTTAAACCTAATGTAAGTAATGGTCCTGATGGGTTGCCAAACATATTTGTGAAGTCTCTCTCAGCCTTTTTGTGATTTCCTTTATCCTTAATTTTTAAAGTGTGCATATATATATATATATATATATATATATATATATATATATATATATATATATATATATATATATATATATATATATATATATATATACGAGTATATATATATATACGAGTATATATATATATATATATATATATATATATATATATATATATATATATATATATATATATATACACATATTTCACCCAATTTTAAATAATGTTGCCATGCACTACGATCTTATGGATGAGCTTCCAGTGATCCTCCTCTCAAATCTATAGGGCAATCCGAACACCGCATGTTTAACAGCACTCTGGTCAAATTTAGCGACACTCCTGCATCACTCGGTGATATGGACAATGCACATCAAAAGCGTTTAATAGCCTGTAGAGCATCTTGCTCAATTCCCTAACAAATACCAATCTGATCAAACAAATGTACAGATTTGGGCTTCTCCCCATCAGCTCAGCCTAATATTTTCTCCAACGAAACTATTTCAAAACTCTCAAATAATTTTTCGCCCTTTGTTTTAAGGAATGCTTATGTGAACTCAGGCTCATTTGGATGATCAAAACGTTTTGAAACACTTACTAAATGATCGTAGCAAGCAAAATTCACAGGCTTTCCACAGTCTACAATCAGTGGCCGACATGTATTCACCCAATAGTTCTTATGCGATGATAAGTTAGTGAATTTGTCAAGACTTTGCAAGAATCCAATTAAATTTCACCTATTTCGCAGCAATGCCATCAATTTTTCTTGACGGAAGAAATAACCAATCGTTTCTATATTATTTCCTTTGGAGCATTGTCGGCTTCATCCAGCAGCTGTACGGTTCCAGGCAGGGGATTCAAGTCATCGATTGAAATTATGTTTTAGCCTCAACTAATCAACAGCAATATCACTTAGGTTACTTGCATGTACAAAAAGAAATTGACGTACCTTGGGTTTAATCACATTTTCCTGGTCGTTTTGTTATCCTGCGCCGTCTTCTCGGGTGAAGAGTAAGTTGGGGTATGGTGCGGTCCACCCAAAGTTCATGGTGAGCGAGGTCGTAACGGTTCTTTTGGTCTTAAGGTATTTCTCGCCATTTTACTCATAAAGACCTGCCTTCGTGATTTATTCAGTATTTTTGGTTCAAGGATTGTCAATTGAGGAAATTAGGGGGGTGGCTTGCTCAACTTTGTCGGCACACTTTAAACCCCTGATATTAAAAATTTTCATTAATACCTTTTATTTGAGTAGTCCGCGTGGTGTAATGGTTAGAGCACTCATACCGTAAGCCGAAGCTCCCTGATTCGACTCTCGATGTTCGCAACGAGATTTAGTTCGAGTGATTCTTCGGACGAACAACAAGTCCGTTCTGTTATGATACGTGCTGGTTTAGAAATCAGCACGTATCGCAGTTGAGCGGACAGATACCCAGACAAAGCGTAATACTGATCATATCACCTTGTGGAGTGCCGACACGTTCGATCATGATCATGAGATACTCTAACTATCTCTAAGTGAAGGCCTGAAAGGGGATGTAGTGCTAAAACAACCAAGCTTTTATTTGATACTCAAATGTGCTGCGTTTTGTAAAGAAAATGTTTTAAAGTCACTTCTATATATTCAAAATGTTTTAAAGTCACTTCTATTCATGGGTGGACCTCCCTTAAAACCTTAAATTTTTTTATGCCAGAACTATGGAAAGATCATCAGTTTACTCCTATTCATAAAATTGCCTCTGGCGTCGAAGCGTTTGTAAACTTTGTAGGTTGGCTGGTATGATGCTTGTGCATGAAACTAGATCAACGCATGCACTGCTAACATTTTGTTAGGATGCGATACAGTAAGTTCGTAAACACAATAACAGGTCATTCACTAAGTCCGTAGGATACGTAAGAAAAAACCAAAATTTTGACAAAGCTCGATGTTATTATTCAACATAGTTGCCTTTCAGGGCCATGAAACGAGTATAGCACTCGTTGCGTGTAGACATGTTTTTAATCGCTCCTGTCATTAATTTTAAAAATTAATTAATTTTTCACAAATGTCAGTTTCAAATAATTGAATTAATTTTGTACGAGTCAGTCAAAAGCAAGTTTTGATTTTATTGGGGAAGAATTAATCGTCGAAGGCATCGACCAACCATACCAATAAATCAAGAAAAGGCAACAAACCAAAAACAACTCGGGACTGCTATATGGAGGAGCCCGACGGCTTCCCTCCGTTGGGGGGCCCCGGGGAGAGTGACGGTGTGAAATTGGCAAGTGTCAACAAGCGGAGACACACGAGCACCCAGGATACCGCAGATGGCGACCGTTAAACACAAGTGCTCGAGGATAGACAGGAGGTGTGTCGCCTTCGAAGTGAAATCGAAGAGTTAAAGGCAAGAATTCAAACGTACGAAGAAATGTTCAAGACGGCAAAAAAAGTTCAAGAGAGTGATCCGATACGAAAAATCGAAAAACAGAAGAAAGCTGCAAATCCAATAATCACTGAAGAGGTATTAAGTGCTGGTGGCACCAACGAAAGCCAGAACTACTTTGCAGCGCTGGATGGACTCCAACAGGATATGGTGGTAGACGAAGGTAATAAAGATGATAATTTTATCTTATATTTAAAAAATAAAAATAATGAAAGTAGAAATAAGGAGAAGAAACCAGCCCGTAGTTCTGCTGGTCCTCCTCAAAAAGTAGCCAAGAATACCGAGAAAGTTCCGCTGGTTCGGCTGTTGGCTGCCAAAAACAAATTAACGAATTTCGAAATCAAACGAATAAATTCTGCGAAGCTATCAATTAGAACGAAATCACTGGTTGATTTCAAATCAGCGAAAAATGCTTTGAATTCTGGGGAGGTTCCGCACTTCACCTATACCCCCAAAAGCGAGAAGAACCAGACGTTCTTGCTGAAGGGCTTGGACTGCGGAGAAGAAACCGTCGATCTTCTTCAGGTTCTCAAGGAAACAGCACCACAAATCGATTTTATCTCAGTTAAAACATTCGCGACAAGAAGGTCGACGGTAGAAAAAAAAAATTTACCACTTTATCTAGTACAAATAACAAATAAGAGCAGTCCAAGGGCTCTTCAGCAAATCAGATATTTAAATTTTCGAGTGGTGAGGTGGGAACGCCTCCAGAAACGAGAAATCAACCAGTGCTATCGCTGCCAACGGTTTGGGCATTCGGCTGCCAACTGCGCCATGCATTACCGATGCGTTAAATGCAAAGACGTGCATGCTCCCGGTGAGTGCAAATTGGTTCAGACGGAGCCAAAAGAGAAATCATATTGTGTGAACTGCGGTGTTTTTGGTTACCCGGCATCATATAAAGGATGCTCCCGATATCAGGATGCAAGGTTGAAATCTGCCCCAAAGCTCCGAACTTCGTCAAGCCCGGAGTATCATTTGCACAAGCCGCTAGAGTACCAGCAGAAAATGCGGAAAATAGTGTAAATAATGTAAGTGGCAATAATGAGCTGCTTCTCAAAATTTTACAGCAATTAAATTCTCTATCGGAAAGAATCGATAAGCAAGATACAAAAATTAATCTTGTTTTTCATCGTCTAGGGGTTTCAAATGCCTCAAAATAATTTGTCATCCAGTCACATTCCCATGGATAGGATTCGTCTCATCTCGATCAACGTCAACTCCATTGTTACTTTACATCGGCGTGATTATCTCCTTGAATTCATTGCCAGACAAAAACCTGACATCCTGCTTCTAACCGAAACCCACCTCAATTCATGGCACTCCATGACATTCAAGGATTTTGAATTCGTAATAAACGATAGGGTAATAGGTGATGGGGGAGGTGGCACTGGGATATTGGTTCGAAGACTCTATCGTTTCCAAAATATTGAAAAAGTCGAATTCAAAAGCTTTGAATCTCTTGAAGTGTCCGTTATCAAAATCTCACTGCCAGGTGGGGATAACCTCTTCGTTATCTCTGCCTATGCAACTGGTGGAACTGTTCTCAAGCTCAAGGAGGAGCTCAATTCCTTGTTTGAAATACTCGAATTGAACAGGCTGCATAACTATTATATTCTTGCTGGTGACTTGAACGCCAAGCATACATCATGGCTGAACGCCACCAATAATCCAAGAGGTGTATTCCTGAAATCATGGATAACAGAGAACCAAATTGAATACAGGTGCAATCTATATGGGTCGGAGTTCCCAACATACCCTAGGACAAATTCATATTTGGACCTTTGCATTGCTGACGCAAGACTCGAATTCAACTTTAATAGTCCTCAACGGAAACTGCAGGTGCTTCCTTATGATAGCGACCATAACGCAATCGTAATGGAAATCAATCATCACAGGGATGATTTCTTCCTCATTCCAGTTCAACATGAAAATCATCGGTTGAATTTCAAAAAAACAGACTGGGGAAAGTTTCAAAAGAAGTTTAATCGGGAGTACCAGAAGCAATGTCCCCCTTCTGATGGCGGCAACTCTTGCTCAATGGTTCCTAATGACAGAAATCTAACTAACGATGAAATAGATGTCTATTTGTCGAAGTTAGAGAAGCTGACGTTGGAAACGATTGAGAAAGTAGTTCCCAAGATTAAACATCGAAACAATATGGAAGGATATGAAACACCAACCATCGCAAGGTTGAAAAGATTGAAAAACCTCCTTCTCACACGCGTCAACAATATTTATCGACGATTTTTAGACTACAACCATCCCTCGTTGTCTTTGTTGAAATTACATCTGAAGAATGTCCGGAACTTAATCCGGTCATACTTCAGGAGTGAGGTCAGCAATCAATGGGCGGAAAAATTGAGGGGTATTAGCCCACAGGACCCAGACGGCGTGTTCGCGAAAGTGAATAGCATATTCCGCAAGAAGTCTCGAGTGAAGGTATCGAATCTTGAAGTCACTAGTGATGAGATAAATCTTCTCGATAGGGCTGGCATCGAAATTGATAGTACGACTCCGGATAGAAATGGAAACAGGATTATTTGTGAAGGATTGGATAAACTTGCCCTCATTGGAACACATTTTGAATTGGTTCATCTACCAAACCCTGAGAGAGGGAACGAAATTTTTTCAGAGGTCGTTGAAGCAAAAGTTTCCGACTTCAAATCAAGCCTGAACGGCCAATCAATTCTTCATTTCAATGAAACATTAACATCTGACCTCATACCAAGCTTGAATCTTATTGATTATTTTGTCAGCTATGAAGACTTGTGTTCCATATTTCGCAAGATAAACAACAAGAAATCATGTGGTACTGATGGTATTCGAAATGTAGTTCTCCGACATTTGCCTGAGGGTGCTATTAGGAACTATTGCATATTGTTGAACAACATGTTGAGCAATTCATATTTCCCAAATGAGTGTAAAAAGGCTAAGGTATTTCCGATCTTGAAGAAAGGAAAAGAATCTTCATGCCCCAAAAGCTATCGCCCAATCAGCTTGCTGCCTAACATCAGCAAGGTGTTTGAAGTGATATTCAACAGAGCATTAAACGCCCACATTGAGGAAAATGAGTTGATGCCGAATTGCCAATTTGGTTTTCGTGCCAGGCATTCGACCACACATGCAATAACGAAAGTAACCTCAGACATCTGTTGGAAACTAAATGATAGACAATGTGTTGGAGCATGTCTCATTGATATGGAGAAAGCCTTTGATACGGTATGGTTAGATGGACTAATTTTTAAACTCCTTCAGGACAAGTTCCCCAGACACCTTGTCGCCATGATGTGCAATATGTTATACGGGAAATCGTTTGTTGTAACTGATAGAAATCTGACAACAATGCGCGAGTTCAAGGTCTTGAATGGTCTACAGCAGGGAACAGTTACTGCACCTCTGCTCTTCTCAATCTTCATTCGCAAGCTATTGAATGACTTTGATTTTAACGTCTCGCCAACGCGATCATTGGTAGCGTTTGCTGATGATCTGATCATCTATATGGCAGACCGAAAAGCTACAATAGTTCAGAGCAATCTCCAAAAAATGTTCAATGATGTACAGCTGTACACTGACAATTGGCGAATGAAAATAAATGCGCAAAAGTGTGAAACAATCTTGTTTCGGACAACGCTGCAGGGGGTCAGTCAAGACCTGAAACGTAATTGGAAAGATTTCCACATCATGGCTGGTGAGGGTAGTCTTGAACGGGTTCCACATAAATCCTGTGTTCGATACCTCGGTGTTTATCTCGATCAGCATCTGTACTATACTGAACATGTGAAAATCATGCTCAGTAAGGCACTTAAAGTAGTCATGGCCCTTCGAAAGCTCTTTCATTCCAGATACTGTTGCGAATACCGGCGTACCGACTAGCTCCCATTCGCAACTTCAACGGCCGCCGTAATATTTCCACCTCCCTTTGGGCAACTCTACCTTTCCCCTATAAATTTATTTATTTTTTTTTTTTACATTTTTCCATTTTCCCTTTAATTTTTACTCCCCCATCATCACAATACTACCCTTTTTCCTTATTAACAACTACGAAAAAAAAATAATACCTACTAATAATTTCAATTTTCCCACTAATAACGTTCCATTTATTAATTCCCACTAACAAAATTTCATTCTATTCATTTTCCCTAACAAAACCTAATTCCTTCCTTAACATTAACTAATTCCATTCCCACTAACAAATTTTATTTTTTTTATACTAACAAAAATGAATTCACTGATTACTAACAAAATTCAATCTCATGCCCAAGTGCATCGTTGAAGTTGCTTATGAGATGAATGGGAGATCGACCATCCACGGCACCATTGGCTGCGTCGTGAGTCCTCGATCTTGGGTCTGCTGGAACCCTGAGTTCAAGTTCTCCCGGGCGCACGGAAGTATTCTTTTTGGGGTATCGGCAAAATCAATAGTTTTCGTAATGTATATGTGACACTTTACATTCAATCAAGCGATTGTTGGGGATGTAAATTGCCATATATGCAAGTCAATGGATACTATTGTGATTGTCGATACGGGAACAAAAATGTGTGGGTAGCGGAATCGAAGTGTAATGAACTTCGATTACGTTACCCAGATGCGGCAGCGGTAATTGAGAAAAGGGATTGCGGAATCGGATTTGGAAAGGTAAAATGCGGGATTAAGTTGTGAGGAATTGGGCAGTGGAGATTGGACTTGGATAGAAAAGGGATGGAAGTTAATATTTGGCTTGTGAAGGAGAGTGGAATTCTTTGGCAGCTTCGGAGGAAGTTTTTTTGTGAAAATTCGGCGAATAAAAGTTGTTTGGAGTTTAGTGAAGTAATTAAACAAATTAAACTAAAATTGAATTTGAGAGTGGAAAAAAATAGTTGCGTTGGATACAAGATGAAGAGTGAATGAAAGATTTGTGTAGCAGAAAGGTTTTGGCCTAGTGTATGTTGTACAGAAGAAAAATTAATTAGTGGGTACGAAAAGTGGAGGAAAAAAACTAAAAACAATCATTAAATCGTGTGAATTGTACCAAGTGATTGAGTTGATCACCTTCTGATCTTACAGTGAAGATAGGAATTGTGAATTTTCACGTGTGGAATCAAAAGTCTGTATCAAGAAAAGATTGTTCTTGCACTAAGTGAGAATCCCTTAGTGGATTTAAATTTAACAACCAACGGAAATATTGAATAACTTACGGGGAAGAAAAAGTAAATGAAATTATCGATATAAACTAAGGCGGTAATTAACGGAAATACACGGGCGGATTAAATATTAGGATGAAGCTTATCTGTAACTAATGAGTTTTAAGTTAAAATCAATTAAATTTGCAGTGACCCCACCTCTCGTTTTCGGTGTCCTTCGTCGAGCGCTCGAGGATCCACAGAAAAAGAAGAGAGTAAGTAAATACAACGATTAATATTTTTCCTTGTTTTTTTGACATTCTTTTATCTATTACCTATTTTTCCAGTTTATTGTAATTTGCTATTCTTTTATTAATATCTTATTTAATTTATTTGCATAATAAAAATATTTAGGGGTCTGTTTGTTTTTGATTGGTATCTCTTAATTGTTGAATTTGCTGTGTAAATTACTTTTTTTAATTAAATAAAACGGCCATGTCTCGTTAAGACAACAAACTTTCATTTCTCAATATGACCTTCCCTTTCCCGTCCTTTTCCCTATGTGCTAGTATTTATATGTAAGGTGGCTCAGCACGAGCAGAGGGTGTCCCGAAAGACCCACGACACGACTGAGCGCTAGCCGGCCTCAGTATGCCACCCCGGGCTACACACCCCTCTGCCAATATTTAATGTCTGCAACTGCGGTGGCTTCCGTGGTTGTTACATATGGCGCCCAAATTTTTAGCTTTGTTGGTTTTCTAATGGTTTTAGTTGGTTTTTATTAGGTTTTAATTATAGGTTAAATTTTTCAATGTTAGATTTGTTGGGCTGAGTACCTGGAGTGCCTGACTTGAACAGTGGTCTGAGCATTCCAGGGAAATTATTTTTTTTTGTTTTTGTTAGAAATTTTTGATGATTGTTTGAGTAATAGTTTGAAAAGTTTTAGTTTCGATTTTGATATTAATTTATAGATTTTTGATCACGGGGTTCGCCGCAGTTGCAGTGGCGCCTACCGTGCTGAATCTATGTTTTATAGTTCACACCGGCTATGATAGTGGATAAGCTGTGGCAATGTAGATGTTGGTTGGGATCAACCGAATTTTGAGCCGTTGGCTATATCTCCCTGCACGGGATAGTTGGACTTAGTTCCAACTCTTGGAATTAGCCAACGCTTTCGGCCCTTCCATCATCTATCTGGTGGTAGCTTTGGGATATGTGCGGCTCTTGTCCGAGCCATTATGAAATCCGTCAAGTTTCATAATGGTCTCGTAGTCAGCCCTTTGTGGCGACAATTTGAGCGGAGTCCGCCTACGAGTTCCATTGTTATACCAGGCACTGTTGTAGTTTGTCTGCTTCGTGTTTTGTATAAATTTTAACCTTCATCCCATTCAATTACCTTTTCTTTTCCTTTTCCTCCTAGGGGGAATCATTTTGAGAAATGATAGCAAAATCACTTTCGATAATTGAATTTAAACATAATTCCATTTGCACTAGCTTGCACTCATCCCACTTACTTCCCGTCATATATTTTCTTTTATTTCGCCACTTCATTCAAAGTTTATTATTGATTGTAATGTAGATAGTGTTAGATTTGGGTTGACTTCAAACTCGTTGAATTAAGGTTCAGATTAGTTATAGATTATTAGAGTCAATTAGGGTCTTGGGTTAGATTTGTTTTAGTTAAGTGGGTTTATGGTTTTACGGATGTTAGTTTAGAGTAATTCAGTTAGTTTTAATTTTAATGATTGAGATTAGTTTAGTTCGTTTTGGGTCTTGAGTAATTTTAAGTTTAGTTTGGTTGATTGAGTTTAGTTTAGGTGGTGTTGATTTGCAGATTTTAATTTAGGTTTTGATTTAGACTAGTTTTAATTAGCTAGATTGTAGTTTGGTTGGAACTAGTTGTTTGATATTTAGGATAGTTAATTTTTCGGATTGAGTTTGGTTTAGTTAATCATTAGGTTGAATAGGAATTCAATTATAGGATAGTTTTACAGAGAGATATTTAGATTAGGGAATTTCAAATCATATTTTATTTTAGCTTAGGTTAGGTGCTAAAATTTTATATATTTATTTACTTGTCGGTTTGTCTGTCTGGCATTCCAGTTTTAATTTATTTTTAAAGAATCGTTTGTTTGTCCGTCTGTTTTTTTATTAAATTATTTCTTTTATTCAAATTGTCGGTGTTGTCCGTCTGTTCATTGATTTTAATATATCTACTTAAATTATTTAGATGGTCTGTAGATTTTTATTGTTTTTGATAGTCATCATGTTTCCGCACATACGACATGAACCCGATAATTTCACTCGCTGTTCATTACGCTCTTCCCAAGATTTGCCAAATCCTCAGTCGGAGCTCTCGTTCCAGGATGGTGATCAGGCAGTTGAGACTCATCAAACGATTATCCCAATCACCAAATGGGGTTTTAAGTTCGATGGTGGCTCCAATGGTTTGGATGCCCGACAATTTTTGTTTCGTGCTAGCATTATGGCTAGAGATTATGGTCTCACAGAGCGTGAACTCGTCCGAGACTTTCATGTTCTGCTGCAGGGATATGCCGAAAACTGGTACTGGCAGATACGTGACCTGCATAGAGACTTGAGTTGGACGCAGCTTAAAGTGGAGTTCATGGAACGATTTGGATCTCGGCTTGATGACGCTCATATTTGGGAAAATATGTTCGCCCGCAGGCAAGAATCCAATGAACCATTCATCGAATTTTATGAATCCCTTGAGGCTATGGCTGTTCAACTCAGGACTCCGATTAGGGACACGGATTTGCGAGACCTAGTTTTCAAAAATATGAGTTTCAGGTTGCAGGATCACTTAGCTGGACATGAGTTCTCGACCACCCGTGAGCTTGTCTGGAGGTGTCGTCGAATTGAGGACACTTGGCGTGAGCTGGAGATCAAGTATGGTCGACCTCCTGTTCAGCCTTATGAGCTTAATTCTATGAGACCACCTGATCGGTTACCGGCTGGTTTGGAATCTTGTGTGCCAATGAACCTCCATCCCAGTGGAACGAGAGATTTTTGTCACAATAATACCGACATGCATCATCATGAGTCCCCAGTACCATTTAGCAGTGCTAATATCTCAAGCAGATCACCGGACTATGTCGGAAGTAATGGAAAGGCGGGCGATGATCGTGAGTCACCCGCTAGTTTTAGAGCACGACCTTTTCGGGATCGCTTTCGGAGATCCTGGAGATATTTCTTCGCCAGGCGTCTCTTGAAGCGTGCCTGCGTGGAGTCAATTGTTGCAACTCCTGGCGACAATAGGCCCTACGCAGAGATTTCCGTCAAGGGTCGCAAATTGACGGGCTTGCTTGATAGCGGAGCCAGTGTTAGTATCCTCGGAGCCGGAGCCTTGGACCTGCTGTCGGATTTGGGTTTGCATGTGCATACCATGCACGCTCATGTCTAGACTGCATCAGGGCACAAGGATCCAGTTCTGGGATACGTCACCACATTGGTGCAATTTAATAAAACCACCAAATTGATGAGATTCCTAGTTGTTCCTTCCTTGACGCACGCAGTGTATCTTGGAATTGATTTCTGGGATCTCTTCAAAATAGCACCAATCCAGGTCAACGCTATCGAAGCAGCGTCGGAGCTTCAGAGCCCTGAATTCCATCTTTTGTCTCCAAAAGATCAGCAACGACTGGACTTCGTCAAACAACAGTTTCCGTCGTATAATGAGAAAGGCTTGGGTAGGACCAGTCTCGTGTCTCATCACATCGACACTGGTTCTGCTCGACCCTTTAAGCAGCGGCATTATGCTGTCTCGCCTGTTATACAGAAACTGTTGTATGACGAACTCGATTGTATGTTGTCTTTGGGGATAATAGAGGAAAGTCAGAGTTCGTGGAGTTCGCCAGTGACCCTTGTCAGAAAACCCGGCAAGGTGCGTTTTTGTCTTGACGCTAGACGCCTCAACGAGGTGACTGTTAAGGACGCCTATCCATTGCCCCTGATTGAAGGTCTTTTGGCACGGTTGCAGAGTACCAGGTTCATTACCAGCTTGGACCTGAAGGATGCCTTTTGGCAAATACCATTGGATGAGGCAAGTAAGGAGAAAACGGCCTTTATTGTCCCTGGCAGGCCCTTGTACCATTTCAAGGTCATGCCGTTCGGTTTGTGTAATGCTCCCCAAACGATGTGTCGGTTGATGCATAAAGTAATACCGCATGAGCTGCAGGACAAGGTATTTGTTTACCTAGATGACCTGCTTGTTACAAGTTCAACATTTGATGAGCACTTGGAGCTCCTGAGTACTGTTGCAAAACTGCTCAGGGACGCCAACTTGACCATCAATGTTGAAAAAAGCAAGTTCGTCAAGAAGGAGATCAAATATCTTGGCTTCGTAGTGAGTGATGGTATCCTGCGCACCGACCCGGAGAAGGTTTCAGGTATAGTCTCCTATCCTGAACCCCGAACGGCCAAAGACGTGAGACGGTTCATGGGCATGGCAGGATGGTACAGGCGTTTTATTCCAAACTTCGCCTCGGTTACGGCCCCTCTAACGGATTTGCTAAAGGGCAAACGTGCCTTCAAGTGGTCTGCTTCCGCCAATAGTGCCTTCAATAAAGTGAAGCAATTGCTGATTTCTGCTCCAGTGCTGGCTAACCCCGACTTTACGAAGCACTTCTATATCCAGTGTGACGCAAGTACAGTGGGTATTGGAAGTGTTTTGTTCCAGAAGGACGATGAAGGTGGAGAACATCCAATTGCATATATGTCGATGAAGCTCAACGCTGCGCAACGTAACTATAGCATTACTGAGTTGGAATGCTTAGCTGCGGTGCAGAGTGTAAAGAGATTCAGGGCATATATCGAAGGGTTGCCCTTCACCATCATAACCGACCATGCCAGTCTTAAATGGCTGATGCAGCAGTCGGACCTTTCTGGTCGATTGGCTCGCTGGAGTCTGAAATTACAAGGGTTCAATTTCCAGATTGAACACCGGAAAGGTGCTCTTAACGTTGTACCGGATGCGTTATCGAGATCTTGCTCGCAAGACGAGCGGGTGGCCCGCTCATTGCTTGCCTCCCGGAGCACACACATATTGATGGTTTGATACCTCAGTCTGCGTTTCAGGAGCCCGAGTACGAACATCTCAAGGAGCAAATCCTGAAGCAACCTGATAAGTTTCAGAATTTGCACCTTGCTGATGGCCGAGTGTACATCGGTTCTGGTTCTCCTGTAACGCTGACTACAGATATCCCCCGAACAAAATTATGGGTTCCTGAGGGCTACCAACAGGCTCTTATAGTGCGAGCTCATGATGATCCCCGGGGCTCTCATTGTGGAATTCGTAAGACCACGGAAGTCTTACAAAGATATTATTATTGGCCTCGTTTGCGTCAAGATGTTATTCAGCACATCCAGGGCTGTTCAACATGCAAACAGGTCAAGCCTTCGAATTCCACTTTGAGACCTCCTATGGGCGCATCACGAGACTCGACGAGACCTATGCAGCGCCTGTTTGTGGACTTCATGGGTCCATACCCTCGTTCAAAATCCGGGAACACTCAATTGTTTGTGGTCCTGGACCATTATAGCAAGTTCATATGGCTCAAACCCATGGCTAAAGCCACTGCGGAATCAGTCGTGCGATATTTGGAGCGCGAAATCTTTTTGACCTTCGGAGTTCCCGAATGGCTTCACTCGGACAATGGTGTGCAGTTCGTCTCCAAGGTATTCGCTAAGCTTATGAGTGACTATGGGGTGCAGCACTGCTTCACTCTATACTATTCCCCGCAAGCGAATGCCTCGGAGAGGTCAAACCAGTCGACATTGAACGCCATCAGAGCCTACATAGGGTCCGATCATAGCAGGTGGGACGAGAATCTTCCGGAATCGTGTTTTGCCTTCCGCAAGGTGATTCATGAATCCACAGAATTTTCGCCCTACTTCCTCATGTTCGGATACCACCCTATCCAGCATGGCACTGAGTACGCCCTCCTTAGAAGCTTGAACGCTTTTGAGGATGGAGAAGTACAGCTAAGTGCAAACAGTGATCGTCTGAGAGCTGTACAAGACCGTGTCCGAGCTAAGCTGACAGAAGCATACCGGAAGGGAGCTCAAAGTTACAACCTTCGGGCTCGCCCCCGTGAGCTACTTCAAGGTCAGAAAGTTTTCGTGCGGAATTACGCCGTGAGCAATGCAGCCGATCGTTTTGCGGCTAAATTCACTCCACGATTTGTTCCTGCAGTGGTTCGCCGCCGTACTGGGCAAGTTACTTATGAACTTGAGGATGAATCCGGTAAGCTGCTTGGGACCTTTCACGCTAAAGACATCCGATCCGATTCATAGTTACCCCTGCCGACATTCTTTGTTTGCCCGGCTGAATGAGACACTCAGGGTCTGGGTCGTCCCCACGATTGTTGCGAATACCGGCGTACCGACTAGCTCCCATTCGCAACTTCAACGGCCGCCGTAATATTTCCACCTCCCTTTGGGCAACTCTACCTTTTCCCCTATAAATTTATTTATTTTTTTTTTAAATTTTTCCATTTTCCCTTTAATTTTTACTCCCCCATCATCACAATACTACCCTTTTTCCTTATTAACAACAACGAAAAAAAAAAATACCTACTAATAATTTCAATTTTCCCACTAATAACGTTCCATTTATTAATTCCCACTAACAAAATTTCATTCTATTCATTTTCCCTAACAAAACCCAATTCCTTCCTTAACATCAACTAATTCCATTCCCACTAACAAATTTTATTTTTTTTTATACTAACAAAAATGAATTCACTGATTACTAACAAAATTCAATCTCATGCCCAAATGCATCGTTGAAGTTGCTTATGAGATGAATGGGAGATCGACCATCCACGGCACCATTGGCTGCGTCGTGAGTCCTCGATCTTGGGTCTGCTGGAACCCTGAGTTCAAGTTCTCCCGGGCGCACGGAAGTATTCTTTTTGGGGTATCGGCAAAATCAATAGTTTTCGTAATGTATATGTGACACTTTACATTCAATCAAGCGATTGTTGGGGATGTAAATTGCCATATATGCAAGTCAATGGATACTATTGTGATTGTCGATACGGGAACAAAAATGTGTGGGTAGCGGAATCGAAGTGTAATGAACTTCGATTACGTTACCCAGATGCGGCAGCGGTAATTGAGAAAAGGGATTGCGGAATCGGATTTGGAAAGGTAAAATGCGGGATTAAGTTGTGAGGAATTGGGCAGTGGAGATTGGACTTGGATAGAAAAGGGATGGAAGTTAATATTTGGCTTGTGAAGGAGAGTGGAATTCTTTGGCAGCTTCGGAGGAAGTTTTTTTGTGAAAATTCGGCGAATAAAAGTTGTTTGGAGTTTAGTGAAGTAATTAAACAAATTAAACTAAAATTGAATTTGAGAGTGGAAAAAAATAGTTGCGTTGGATACAAGATGAAGAGTGAATGAAAGATTTGTGTAGCAGAAAGGTTTTGGCCTAGTGTATGTTGTACAGAAGAAAAATTAATTAGTGGGTACGAAAAGTGGAGGAAAAAAAACTAAAAACAATCATTAAATCGTGTGAATTGTACCAAGTGATTGAGTTGATCACCTTCTGATCTTACAGTGAAGATAGGAATTGTGAATTTTCACGTGTGGAATCAAAAGTCTGTATCAAGAAAAGATTGTTCTTGCACTAAGTGAGAATCCCTTAGTGGATTTAAATTTAACAACCAACGGAAATATTGAATAACTTACGGGGAAGAAAAAGTAAATGAAATTATCGATATAAACTAAGGCGGTAATTAACGGAAATACACGGGCGGATTAAATATTAGGATGAAGCTTATCTGTAACTAATGAGTTTTAAGTTAAAATCAATTAAATTTGCAGTGACCCCACCTCTCGTTTTCGGTGTCCTTCGTCGAGCGCTCGAGGATCCACAGAAAAAGAAGAGAGTAAGTAAATACAACGATTAATATTTTTCCTTGTTTTTTTGACATTCTTTTATCTATTACCTATTTTTCCAGTTTATTGTAATTTGCTATTCTTTTATTAATATCTTATTTAATTTATTTGCATAATAAAAATATTTAGGGGTCTGTTTGTTTTTGATTGGTATCTCTTAATTGTTGAATTTGCTGTGTAAATTACTTTTTTTAATTAAATAAAACGGCCATGTCTCGTTAAGGCAACAAACTTTCATTTCTCAATATGACCTTCCCTTTCCCGTCCTTTTCCCTATGTGCTAGTATTTACATGTAAGGTGGCTCAGCACGAGCAGAGGGTGTCCCGAAAGACCCACGACACGACTGAGCGCTAGCCGGCCTCAGTATGCCACCCCGGGCTACACACCCCTCTGCCAATATTTAATGTCTGCAACTGCGGTGGCTTCCGTAGTTGTTACAATACATTGATCAAAAGGTCAAAATTATCTGTTACAAGACACTGGTCAGACCAGTTTTGACATATGGATGTCAGATCTGGTACAACCAGACTGCTAGTACTATGGAAAAATTAAGAGTTTTCGAAAGGAAATGTCTTCGTGCATGTACTGGTTTGTACAGAAAGCCTGAGACGGATTGGAAACATTATATTTCTTCGGAATCATATCGCAAGATCTGTGACTGTGAGTGAAAACCCTTGAATTTCACAGCCGTTCGACCCTACAGACGGGTATATAGCGACTTGCCTGGCTACTGGCTTCATTCCTCCAGAAGCATTCGTGTATTTGGACATGAATCGATATGTTTTTGTTTCTGACGGCGTCCCAGTCATATATCACATATATCGACGGGCCACCGATAAGAAGATAAAATATCCTCCTAATTTGAGTTCACGAGACCAACAGTTCCAATGGAGGTACTCATTTGCTAGATTCGTTGAGGCTGATCGAGTTGAGACGGGGCAATCTAGGTATTGGTGGCTGAATGACAATGTCTAAATTATTCGTGTATATTCTCAGTTTTGGTGTTTTTCGTTATTTAGTTTTTGAGTTTCAGCTCATTATTGCTACATTTAGTGTTGTTGTTTATTTTTGTTAAAAATTATGTATAGGTTAGGTTTATATTATGTTTATTATATTAGGTTAGAGATAAGGTTTGACGCTTAGGTTAGGAACATTGTTATAGATTTTTATAGTATAAGATAAAGTTTTTGATAGCATTTATTAGAATTAAGTTAAAACATATTAGGTGTAGGATCAAAGTTCACTGTAGTGTTAAGATGATAAATAATTTTAGAATAGTGTTGGTTGGTTTTTTCTTCTTTTTCCAATTGAATTGTAAAAATATGTAATAATCTTCATTGATTTGAATTTGCTATAGTTTTTTTTTTAAATGTGTTTAATGATAACGTACAAATTTAGAGAGCCATTTGGGCCATTAAGTTTTTTTATTGTTATTGTTTGGATTTTGCTTTATATTCTTTTTAAATTTATAACGACTAGTAGTAAATAAAGCGCTTTTGACTTGACTTGACTTAACGAGTATAGCAATTTTCCAACTTTTTGATACCACTTTTATAGTGCGATTTCTTTTTCTCATCAAAATAGGCCTCAGTTTCAGCGATTACCTGTACTTCTTCATTGGACTTAAATTTCTTTCCAGCAAGCATTCTCTTGAGATTTGAAAACAGTTAAGAGTCGCTTAGGGCTAAATCTGGAGAATACGGTGGGTGGCTAAGCAATTTGAAGCCCAACTCATTCATTTTGTCATCGTTTGGATCGATTTTTGACAGATGCAGTGTTTTGGGAACATTTTCTTTTGCAAATGCGGCCGTTTCTTTGCAATTTCAGCCTTCAATCGATCCTATTATTCCGTTCGCATCCCAAAATACAGACGCCATGATCTTACTGACCGACTGTTGCGTCTTTGCTCGCTTTGGATTCGGTTCATCGACTGCTGTCCACTCAGCTGACTGTCTTTTGGATTTTGGTGTGTAATAGTGAAGCCATGTTTCATCTATTGTCACTTATCGATGATAGAATTCGATTTTATTGCAGTTTAACAGCGCCAAACACTCCTCTGAAGCATCAATGCGTTGTTGTTTTTGGTCGACTGTGAGCTCACGCGGGACCCACTTTGCACAGAGCTATTCGTGTAAAATGGTAAAAATACTACCATCTGATATCTTTATAATGTCCGCTAGCTCATGCACCTTCAATTTGCGATCGTTCATAACCAATTTTTGGATTTTTTTATGTTTTCTGGAATTACAGCCACATTTGGGCGTCCATTGCGATCTGCACCATTTGTGCTGGTACGACCACGTTTAAATTCAGCAATTCGTGTCTCTAGCATTTGTCTCAATGGAACAGAGTCCGAATAAGTTTATAAAGCCATCGTTTGGTTTCCACTGTATTTTTTTCATCAAAAAGCAATGTTTTATCAAAACTCGAAATTCACTTTTTCCATTTTTTTGAATAACAAAAGTTGTTTCGCACAAAATGCTGTAACTCAGGAGTCCGATTGCTGTCAAGTTTATACACGCACTAATAAAAAATGCTAGTAACGCCATCTATGTGTCATTCTACGGAATTATTGAATGGACTGTTAAATCATTGCTGGAAGCTGGAAGTGTTTGTTTGAATCTTAGTTTAAAGAATTATAAAATCTATGAAATTGGACTTCATTCGTATTCATTCGTATAGAACTACCAGTTATTCATTGCAATAAATATCAACATTTTTCTATATTAGGAATAAATTGAATGATGAACATGATAATTCAAATACAAATATTTAAGGTAAACTAAAAATTATCAATATAATATTTACCATTCTACAGAAATACGCCTTAATGTTGGCAGCAAGCTGTCAATCTATAAACTCGGAGGGGTTCAGCTCCCAGTTCTACGTGGTAACGAAAAATCCATTCACACGTGTTTACGATGCACCGCATTTTCGGAATTTTCAATCATCCTTTTCCAAACGACTCATTAAATATCATAATCTTTTGAGCCATTTTCATCCAGACGAAGAAGCAAAAATCTTAAAAATATTTTATGATTGTATTGTAAACTTAAATACAGCACATGGGGAAGCATCCGTTGAGAAAGTCAAGAAGCTTCTTCAAGAAAAGAAGTTGGATGATAAGAATCCGCAGCATCGTTTGTATAAAATGATGTTAATATCACGTGCTGCATGCAAATCACGCGTTGCTAAACCATTTAGAATTGGTAAAAAACTTTGTGAAGATATTTATCGAGAACTATATGTGCAGGGTGATATATATAAATCAATGAAGTTGAGTGTTCCACCATGGTTGGATCGTGGAAATGTCAATTTGATACCAGAGCAAGAAGTTGATTATATCAGGAGAATATGCATACCGATTTATGATCTTTTGAAGAAAATCTACCCTCAGACGTTTCCTTTGTATAATTTGTGCAAGTAAGTGACTGTTATTTGACAGTTTTAAGATTTTTTTTTTTCAAATTGTGCCTATAAAATAAATTTATTTTATTTTCTTCGTAACAGTGAACTTCAAAAGGCTTGGAGTCTTATGATTGAATTACGCTACAAAAAAGCTTGGAATCCCGATGAAAGTATTGGCAAGTCGTTAGAAGAAACGACAAAATAATTATGATTTATTGAATATTTGCTTTGAATGTTAATTTTATGTAATTTTAGTATGTGATGAATTGTTAATAAATACATACTTTAACCCAGTAAATAAGAAAATGTTTTCTTAATAATATCAGTAGACTGTCAACAATTTTCAAATAAAATGTCAATAGCAATTTACCCTTTGAACGCATTTATAACTGATTGACTCGCAGCCAGAAAATTGAGATCTTTATACTTTCTTCAAGGAATTTTATTAACTAAGGTCCGGCAATTAAACTGCTTTAATTTTGAAGTTAACTTTTCATAACACTCGCGTGAGACACCAGCATATTATGCATCAGTGTCGTTATTCAACACTGACTTATAAGGACGAGATCTCCACCTAGGCAAACTACTCGAGGGATTTTCACGAAAAGGATTAAGGCTACATGTGATGTGCAAGACAAAGAGCGCCAGTAAGGAATGAGTTCGACCGTTGCCTTCTTACTGAGGCCCGAAAACGGAAACACTACGTCACGTCGCGAACTAACCTCTTCGAGTAGCTTCATCAGCGCCATCTAGTGCTGTTCAAATCAATCAAATTTTTTGAAGATTTTTAACAGTATATATGACTATACTATGCCAACGATTTACTTTAGATACGAGGCGAGTTGACGGTGATCAAGACGAGGCGAATCCTATCCATGTGAACGTAACTGGATGACGAGCTATTTTGAGCTTGAACTGATGTGGGTTTCAGTGAGAAGCATGATATCAGGCTTTTGCTTAATAATGAATTCAAGGAGATAATCACGTCGATGTAAAGTAACGATGGAGTTGACGTTGATCGAGATGAGACGAATCCTATTCATGGGAATGTGACTGGATAACAAATTATTTTGAGGCATTTGTAAGGCCTAAACGCTGAAAAACAATATTAATTTTTGTGTTTTGTTCATTGATTCTCTCCATAAAGAATTTAGTTCCCGGTAAATTATAAGAAGCAGCTCATTATCGCTACTTTCATTATTTACAGCATTTTCTGCTGGTCCTCTAGCGACGAGTGCAAATGATACTCCAGGCTTGACGAAGTTCGGAGCTAAGACCCTGCGGTGTACTTGTGTTTATTTCGGAACAGATTTTACTCTCGCATCATGATATCGGGAGCATCTCGATATGATGCCGGATGATCAAAAACACCGCAGTAACCCAGTATAATTTCTCTTTTGGCTCCGTCTGAGCTAATTTGCACATTCTACGTCTAGCACTCGTTGCGTGTAGACGTGTTTTTAATCGCTCCTGTCATTAATTTTAAAAATTAATTAATTCTTCACAATAGTCAGTCTCAAATAATTGAATTAATTTTGTACGAGTCAGTCAAAAGCAAGTTTTGATTTTATTGGGGAAGAATTAATCGTCGAAGGCATCGACCAACCATACCAATAAATCAAGAAAAGGCAACAAACCAAAGACAACTCGGGACTGCTGTATGGAGGAGCCCGACGGCTTCCCTTCGTTGGGGGGCCCCGGGGAGAGTGACGGTGTGAAATTGGCGGCAAGTGTCAACAAGCGGAGACACACGAGCACCCAGGATACCGCAGATGGCGGCCGTGAAACACAAGTGCTCGAGGATAGACAGGAGGTGTGTCGCCTTCGAAGTGAAATCGAAGAGTTAAAAGCAAGAATGCAAACGTACGAAGAAATGTTCAAGACGGCAAAAAAAGTTCAAGAGAGTGAACCGATACGAAAAATCGAGAAGCAAGCAAAACAGAAGAAAGCTGCAAATCCAATAACCACTGAAGAAATATTAAGTGCTGGTGGCACCAACGAAAGCCAGAACTACTTTGCAGCGCTGGATGGACTCCAACAGGATATGGAGGTAGACGAAGGTAATAAAGATGATAATTTTATAATTTATCTAAAAAATAAAAATAATGAAAATAGAAATAAGGAGAAGAAACCAGCCCGTAGTTCTGCTGGTCCTCCTCAAAAAGCAGCCAAGAATACCGAGAAAGTTCCGCCAATTAATGTCTTCGGTCAAAGCGGAAAGGACATGGTTCGGGTGTTGGCAGCCGAAAACAAATTGACAAATTTCGAAATCAAACGAATAAATTCCGAGAAGCTGTCAATTGGAACGAAATCACTGGTTGATTTCAAATCAGCGAAAAGTGCTTTGAATTCTGGGGAGGTTCCGCACTTCACTTAGACCCCCAAAAGCGAGAAGAACCAGACGTTCTTGCTGAAGGGCTTGGACTGCGCAGAAGATACCGTCGATCTTCTTCAAGTTCTCAAGGAAACAGCACCACAAATCGAGTTTATCTCAGTGAAAACATTCGCGACAAGAAGGTCGACGGTAGAAAAAAAAAAAAAATTTACCACTTTATCTAGTACAAATAACAAATAAGAGCAGTCCAAGCGCTCTTCAGCAAATCAGATATTTAAATTTCCGAGTGGTGAGGTGGGAACGCCTCCAGAAACGAGAAATCAACCAGTGCTATCGCTGCCAGCGATTTGGGCATTCGGCTGCCAACTGCGCCATGCATTACCGATGCGTTGAATGCAAGGACGTGCATGCTCCCGGTGAGTGCACATTGGCTCAGACGGAGCCAAAAGAGAAATTATATTGTGTGAACTGCGGTGTTTTTGGTCACCCGGCATCATATCGAGGATGCTCCCGATATCAGGATGCGAGATTAAAATCTTTCCCAAAGCAAACACAACTACACCGCAGTGTCTTAGCTCCGAACTTCGTCAAGCCCGGAGTATCATTTGCACAAGCCGCCAGAGGACCAGCAGAAAATGCGGAAAATAGTGTAAATAATGTAAGTGGCAATAATGAGCTGCTTCTCAAAATTTTACAGCAATTAAATTCTCTATCGGAAAGAATCGATAAGCAAGATACAAAAATTAATCTTGTTTTTCATCGTCTAGGGGTTTCAAATGCCTCAAAATAATTTGTCATCCAGTCACATTCCCATGAATAGGATTCGTCTCATCTCGATCAACGTCAACTCCATTGTTACTATACATCGGCGTGATTATCTCCTTGAATTCATTGCCAGACAAAAGCCTGACATCCTGCTTCTAACCGAAACCCACCTCAGTTCATGGCACTCCATGACATTCAAGGATTTTGAGTTCGTAAGAAACGATAGGGTAATAGGTGATGGGGGAGGTGGCACCGGGATATTGGTACGAAGACCCTATCGTTTCCAAAATATTGAAAAAGTCGAATTCAAAAGCTTTGAATCTCTTGAAGTGTCCGTTATCAAAATCTCACTGCCAGGTGGGGATAACCTCTTCGTTATCTCTGCCTATGCAACTGGTGGAACTGTTCTCAAGCTCAAGGAGGAGCTCAATTCCTTGTTTGAAATACTCGAATTGAACAGGCTGCATAACTATTATGCAGCCTGTTCAATTCGAGTATGCCACCAATAATCCAAGAGGTGCATTCCTGAAATCGTGGATAACAGAGAACCAAATTGAATACAGGTGCAATCTATATGGGTCGGAGTTCCCAACATACCCTAGGACAAATTCATATTTGGACCTTTGCATTGCTGACGCAAGACTCGAATTCAGCTTTAATAGTCCTCAACGGAAACTGCAGGTGCTTCCTTATGATAGCGACCATAACGCAATCGTAATGGAAATCAATCATCAAAGGGATGATTTCTTCCTCATTCCAGTTCAACATGAAAATCATCGGTTGAATTTAAAAAAAAACAGACTGGGGAAAGTTTCAAAATAGGTTTAATCGGGAGTACCAGAAGCAATGTCCCCCTTCTGATGGTGGTAACTCTTGCTTAATGGTTCCTAATGACGGGAATCTAACTAACGATGAAATAGATGTCTATTTGTCGAAGTTAGAGAAACTGACGTTGGAAACGATTGAGAAAGTAGTTCCCAAGATAAAACATCGAAACAATATGGAAGGATATGAAACACCAACCATCGCAAGGTTGAAAAGATTGAAAAGCCTCCTTCTCACACGCGTCAACAATATTTATCGACGATTTTTGGACTACAACCATCTTTCGTTGTCTTTGTTGAAATTACATCTGAAGAATGTCCGGAACTTAATCCGGTCATACTTCAGGAGTGAGGTCAGCAATCAATGGGCGGAAAAATTGAGGGGTATTAGCCCACAGGACCCAGACGGCGTGTTCGCAAAAGTGAATAGCATATTCCGCAGGAAGTCTCGAGTGAAGGTATCGAATCTTGAAGTCACTAGTGATGAGATAAATCTTCTCGATAGAGCTGGTATCGAAACTGATAGTACGACTCCGGATAGAAATGGAAACAGGATTATTTGTGATGGATTGGATAAACTTGCCCTGATTGGAACACATTTTGAATTGGTTCATCTACCAAACCCTGAGAGAGGGAACGAAATATTTTCAGAGGTCGTTGAAGCAAAAGTTTCCGACTTCAAATCAAGCCTGAACGGCCAATCAATTCTTCATTTCAATGAAACATTAACATCTGACCTCATACCGAGCTCGAATCTTATTGATTATTTTGTCAGCTATGAAGACTTGTGTTTCATATTTCGCAAGATAAACAACAAGAAATCATGTGGTACTGATGGTATTCCAAATGTAGCTCTCCGACATTTGCCGGAGGTTGCTATTAGGAACTATTGCATATTGTTCAACAACATGTTGAGCAATTCATATTTCCCAAATGAGTGGAAAAAAGCTAAGATATTTCCGGTCTTGAAGAAAGGAAAAGAATCTTCATGCCCCAAAAGCTATTGCCCAATCAGCTTGCTGCCTAACATCAGCAAGGTGTTTTTGAAGTGATACTCAAAAAAGCATTAAACGCCCACATTGAGGAAAATGAGTTGATGCCGAATTGCCAATTTGGTTTTCGTGCCAGGCATTCGACCACACATGCAATAACGAAAGTAACCTCAGACATCTGTTGGAAACTAAATGATAGACAATGTGTTGGAGCATGTCTCATTGATATGGAGAAAGCCTTTGATACGGTATGGTTAGATGGACTAATTTTTAAACTCCTTCAGGACAAGTTCCCCAGACACCTTGTCGCCATGATGTGTAATATGTTATACGGGAAATCGTTTGTTGTAACTGATGGAAATCTGACAACAATGCGCGAGTTCAAGGTCTTGAATGGTCTACAGCAGGGAACAGTTACTGCGCCTCTGCTCTTCTCAATCTTCATTCGCAAGCTATTGAACGGCTTTAACGTCTCGCCAACGCGATCATTAGTAGCGTTTGCTGATGATCTGATCATCTATACGGCGGACCGAAAAGCTACAATAGTTCAGAGCAATCTCCAAAAAATGTTCAACGATGTGCAGCTGTACACTGACAATTGGCGAATGAAAATCAATGCGCAGAAGTGTGAAACAATCTTGTTTCGGACAACGCTGCAGGGGGTTAGTCAAGACCTGAAACTTAATTGGAAAGATTTCCACATCATGGCTGGTGAGAGTAGTATTGAACGGGTTCCACATAAATCCTGTGTTCGATACCTCGGTGTTTATCTCGATCAGTATCTGTACTATACTGAACATGTGAAAATCATGCTCAGTAAGGCACTCAAAGTAGTCATAGCCCTTCGAAAACTCATTCATTCCAGATACATTGATCAAAAGGTCAAAATTATCTGTTACTGTTACACTGGTTAGACCAGTTTTGACATATGGATGTCAGATCTTCGGAATCATATCGCAAGATCTGTGACTGTGAGTGAAAACCCTTGGATTTCACAGCCGTTCTACCCTACAGACGGGTATATAGCGACTTGCCTCGCTACTGGCTTCATTCCTCCAGGAGCATTCGTGCATTTGGACATGAATCGATATGTTTTTGATTCTGACGGCGTCCCAGTCATATATCACATATATCGACGGGCCACCGATAAGAAGATAAAATATCCTCCGAATTTGAGTTCACGAGACCAACGATTTCAATGGAGATACTCATTTGCTAGATTCGTTGAAGCTGATCGAGTTGAGACGGCGCAATCCAGGTATTGGTGGCTGAATGAAAATGTCTAAATTATTCGTGTTTATTTTTCAGTTCTGGTGTTTTTCGTTATTTCGTTTTTTTGAGTTTCAGCTCATTATTGCTACATTTAGTGTTGTTGTTTATTTTTGTTAAAAATTGGGTATAGGTTAAGTATATGTAATGTTTACTATATTCCGTTAGAGATAAGGTTAAACACTTAGGTTAGGAACATTGTTACGGAATTTTTTTAGTATAAGATAAAGTTTTTGATTGTATTTTATTAGAAATAAGTTACAACATATTAGGTGTAGGATCAAAGTTTCACTGTTGTGTTTAAATTATAAATAATTTTTGGGATAGTGTTGGTTGGTTTTTTCTCCTTTTTCCAATTAAATTTTTAAAAAATGTAATAATCGTAATTCATTGAATTTGCTATAGTTTTTTTTTGATGAAATGAGTTAATGATAACGTATAAATTTAGAGAGCCATTTGGGCTATTCAGTTTTTGATTGTTATAGTTTGGAATTTGCTTTATATTCTTTTAAAATTTATAACGATTAGTATTGAATAAAGCGCTTTTGACTTTGACTTTGACTTTGAGCTAATTTGCACTCACCGGAAGCATGAATGCCTTTGCATTTGATGCACCCATAATGCATGGCGCAGTTGGCAGCCGAATGTTCAAATCGTTGACACCGATAACACTGGTTGACTTCTCTTTCTGGAGGCGTTCCCACCTCACCACTCGGAAGCTCAAGTACCTGATTTGTTGAAGAGTACTTGGACTGCTCTTATTTGAAATCTGTACCAAGTAAAGCGGTAGATTCTTCTTTTCTACCGTCGATCTTCTTGTTGCGAAGGTTTTAACGGAAATAAATTTAATTTCAGGTGCTGCTTCCTTGAGCAGTTAGTTTATATTCGGCTACCAATAGCCGAACCATAACTTTTCCGCTTTGACCGAACACGTTAATTGGCGAAACTTTCTCTGTATTTTTGGAAACCTTTTGAGAAGGACCAGCAGAACTGCGAGCTGGTTTCTTCTCTTTATTTTTATTTTTAAGTACTGAATAAAATTAACGTCGTTATCTTGATTAGAATTACCTTCAATGCATTCTCCAGCGTCCATTTCTCGTTGTAGTCCATCCAGCGCTGCACAATAGTTTTGGCTGTCGTTAATGCCTCTAGCACTTTGTATTTCTTGTGGGATAGCATGTTTGACAGCTTTCTTTGCATTAATTTCCTTATTGATTTGCTTTACTGGTTTTGCACCTTGAGTTTTCATCCCTCTCTTGAACATATCTTCGAGGGATTTTAGTCGTAGTCTCAATTCTTGATTTTCAAGTCGAAGTCGAACCACTTCTTGTTGGTTTTCAACTATTTGAGTTTTACGTTCGCCATCTGCGGAGCTTTCCTGGTTACTCGTATGTCTCCTTTTACTGACGATTGCCGTAAATTTTGTATTGCTTGTCTGCCCGGGGCTTTCCAATGGTGGGAAGCCGTCGGGCTCCTCCATTTATAATAGCGGTTCACGCTACAGGTGGAATTTTTTTTAATGAAAACCATTTGAAGATTGAGTGAGGTGTTTGAAAAAGTAAATAGTGTGGAATTTTCAAGAGTACTCGCATTTTTAAATAGCATATTAAAAGCTTCATGGAAAAAAAATCAACAAAAAGTGTTACTAACAATTGCAATTTATGTGGACTTGCTCAAAACGAAGAAAATTATGTTAATCAACTTACCACACGGCCGACATCAGGTGTAATGGCGGTTCAGTGGCAGAGATCTGTCATCTAACCTTATCAGCTGGTTGGGAAAATGTGTAGGGATGACAGATATCTGCCAGGTATTGCTCCGATATATCGGAGGCTATTACATTTCTACGTCAAAATAAAGGAATGCGTTAAATTAATAATTTCTTATATTTCTCATACACCTAAACTGTTATTCATCCAATAGTCATAAGATAGCTTACAATTTTTTCAGAGATTTCATCAGTTTCTTCGGCCTTTTTGATTTCCGCTGCCATACGTTTCCACATTTCTTCTGTTTTGCTACAAATAAATACAGAAATTTATAATAAAGAAAATATAATGGAATCGAAAAATATATAATTTAAGCAATGTTATTTATCATGTAAATTACTTACATTGCACTATAATAAAGAGGAGCAGTGGCAGGAAGGAGTTCCATCAACATTTCAAAACATGGCAAAGCAACAGTGCTACAAAATTTGACTTCACTATTGGGTATATCAAATTTATCCTTTCTCCTGGGCACAGTAGCTACAGATAATTTGTTTTCTTTGAGAAGATCATCCTCCTTGAAAAACTCGGTGTAAAGACGACGCGTGGACTCCAAAACATCCTCCTCCGATTTAGCTAAGGATGAAAAAGTTGCTGACATTGCAATTAAAGATCGAATCATTCCACGATGTTCGGCATTTTTCCAATTAAGAGTTTTCGACTCAATTAGTGGCCTTAATTTAAGGCGTCGCTTCATAAATACTCCCATGTTGGAGGAAATGATTGAATCCTTAAAGATGCTTTGAAATATTTCTAGTTCATTGTTCTTCAGGTGATTGAGGATCTTAGTTTTCTAAACAAAAAATTTATTGAATTGAGATATCAGATTTAAATTAATCATTTGAATTTAAGTTTTTGTATTATGATTATTATATTGTTTTATTTATTGAACTAATTTTCAAGGTATTATAAAATCCATCCGTTTTCGTCGGAGAGTTTGGTCGAGTGCTGAGAGAATGGCGTCAGCATTTGTAATAAGTTGTTCGTTGATAATGTTACCGTTTGTCTTTCTTTGTTCATATATCTCAAGTCTTTATAGGATGTTAAATCTCGGTTCGTGTAACAATGTCATAGAATTTGTCATGGCGTCTAGCTCGGGTGCGAAGTTTTGTAGGTGTGCCGAGTAGTTGGTGTCTGCCTTGTTGTGTAAGAAAGATCGTAAGTACTTTTTGTATCTTGTCGTTAGGTTCCGTATTGTCCTTCCTATGTGTACTATGTTGCAGTGCTTGCGTGTCAGTTTGTATACTCGTATGCCGCTGTTCTTGTAAATTCAAATTTGGTTTCAGTTTGTTTTCAATGTTAATGTTAGTATTGAATACAGTTTACAGTTTTTATGTCTTAAGCCTTTCGTTCACGATGTCCAATATATTGGACATTGTCCCGGCTTTCGACGTGACGGGATTGCTTACGTTGATGTTGAGTTAATTGAGCGCGCCAGTGATGGCTCTCCCTTTTCATATTTCAGCCGCTTTCTTGACGACGAATATTTTGCTAAAATAGCTTTCTACACCAATTTGTATGCTGTCTATTTTGCTTTTCATTGTTATAAGAACTATTCTTTGATGAACTTTTTTTTCCGAGCATTGGATTGAAATCATAAACAATAAAAATAAGGCAAAATACCTGGGAATTACTTTTAAATGGAAGTTTTTGTGGGAAGACAACATAACAGACCGTGCTTGTAGTACACTGTGTGTACTATACAGCTCGATAGACTTAATCCAGTGATGCTCCAACTTCATTAACCCGTTGAAAAAAAAACGTTTTCTCGAGGTCTGCAAAGTAGGCCTCCGTGTCGGCGATGACAAAAAAAAATTACCCAGGGCCAAATCTGGAGAGTACGGTGAATGGGGCAGCAGTTCGTAGTCCAATTCGTCCAATTTGGCCGTGGCGATGGCGAAGGTGTGGGCTGGAGCATTATGGTGGAAGTGCATTTTTTTCTTCGCCAAATGGGGCCTTTTTCTGCAGTTCGGCGTTGAATCGCCCAGATATTGTAGTTCAGTATGGTAGAGCCCTGTGACCGTTTTGCTCTTCTCCGGGTAGTTGATGCAGATTACAACTTGTGATTCCCAGAAAACAGTGGCCGTCCCCTTTCCGGCCTATAGGACAGTTCGCCTTTGGAGCACGTTTGTCGGGTGAACTCCACTGTTTGGACTGCTCCTTGGTTTCTGGTGTATACCAGTGGAGACATGTTTCATCAACGGTCACGAAATACAAAATCCTTTGATTTGCGCTTGAACAGCGTCAAAACCTGTATGATAACTTCGCTCCCGCAGATCGATATTCTGCCAAGATCTATCACCCCTATATTTAAATGCCCCAACCAGTGGTAAGGTTGTGTGACAGATCTCTACACCCTATGCCACGGACGTCGACGGGTGTTGAACGAACTAAATGAAAACCAGTCGATCCCTACACCCTACGCCGTTGACGTCGACGGGTGTAGAGCGAACAAAAAGTGAGACGTACGAAGCTGCTGAATAAGTGACAATTTAGCGTGATTTTTAAAGAAAATCGGTTAAATAATGCGCTAACTCGATATTAAACTATCTACAGAATACCGTTAACTCAAGTTAGAAACCAGTAAGCACCTTGGAATATCTTGGATCATCAATTTCCACGAACAGCGTGATGAATCAACAAGTTGTCAACAGGTTTCGAATCCGCAACTTTTGCTAATCACTTCCTAGTTGAAATTACGCGCAGAAGTGAAATTAATCAGCCTGAAATTATGGAGCATCCGTTTTTAATCTATCCCGGAAAACTTCAGTCGAGTTTATTTGATGTAATATATTTGTGAGAAATATAGGTGTACATGTTAGTGGTGGCGCAAACAAAGTGATTCGTGAATAAATGGATCTTTGCAAAAGTGAGTCTTAGCTGCATTTGGGCGCGTGTCTTACATTAGAGCGCGATGAGATAGAGGCTTTGCCAACATTTCGAGGTGAAGAAGTTTTGCACGAAATTGTAGGAAAATTGACGGGCAATTCGACAGTTTGCACACGGTGGAAACGACAGACGCGAATACTTTGAGGGCGGAAAGATGTAACATTCTGAGAAGAAAATCAAAAGGGAAACTGCAAAACGAGTCGAATAATCATCACGGGAAGAACGGCACTCATTCGGTAGACTGGCACCATCGTAACTAGTTTTCGTATACGCAGTCGGTGCACCAGAGGTGTAAGTCTGTGAGCAAGGAGTCGGATAGATTTGTTTGATGCATTATTGTCAGGGTGGATAGTTTTCCCAAGTATCCATAGAGGAAATCAGTCAGGAGTAAGGAAAACGTGAGGACGTTAATAATATCATCATACGGTCTATGCCAAAAAGTTTCCCTTGATTTCAACTTAACTAAAAAAAAACGTAACCATGATTAAATAAACTATATATAATAAAAATATTAGACAAAAAGGGAAATAACAAGAATCAGATTTGGTTAAAAATAAACACAATTAGGGTCGAAAAGAAAATTAAAGCATGTAATAGCAAAAGTGCACACTTTTGTAGTCATCATTTTCCACATTTAAAATATCATAATTTTCTATTCCACCAAACGTTTAATGAAGTATTTGTTGCACCAATATTGCAGACTGGTTTTTCTTTTCTCACTGTTTTACTGATCACTGAATATTAACAAATGTTATTTTCGTAAAATATAAATGAAAGCCTTGTGACAACTTTGTCAAAGTGCATATAGGTTAGTAGGGAGATTCTACGTCTAGCACTCGTTGCGTGTAGACGTGTTTTTAATTGCCCTTGTCATTAATTTTAAAAATTATTTGATTTTTCACAAAAGTCAGTTTCAGAAAATTAAATTAATTTTTTATATGTCAGTCAAAAGCAAATTTTGATTGTTATTGGAAAGAACATTTATCGTCGAAGGAACTGACCCACGGCATCATATCGAATATTATCTGACTTCGATAAATCGACGAAAGCAAATAACCCCAAAGGCTAACTCAGGACTGCTGTATTGAGGAGCCTGATGGCTTCCCTAAGTTGGGGGCCGTGGGGAGAGTAGCAATACGAGTAGCAATACGAAATTGGCGGCAATCGTCAATAAAAGAAGACACACGAGTAACCAAGACTCCACAGATCGTGGGCGTAAGACTCAAGTAGTCGAAGACAAACAAGAAGTGAGTCGCCTTCAAGCTGAAATTCAAGAATTGAAACTACGATTAAAAACGTTCGAAGATATGTACAAGAGAGGGAAGAAAACTCAATACGCAGAGCCAATAAGGCCAATAAATACGGAAACTAAGGCAAAGAAAGCTATTAAACAAGTCATCCCAGAAGAATACTAAGTGCCGGAGGTGCTAACGATAGCCAAAAGCGCTGGACGGACTCCAACAAGAAATGGACGTTGACGGAAGTATTGAAGGTAATGTTAGTTAAGATAACAATGATAATTTTATACCTTATTTAAAAAATTAAAATAAGGAGAACAAATCAGCTCACAGTTCTGCTGGTCCTTCTCAAAAAGTAGCCAAAAATACAGAGAAAGTTCCACCAATTAATGTGTATGGTCAAAGCGGAAAGGCGGATATTGGCAGCCGAAAAATAAATAATTTAATTATGAGATTAAAAGAATCAATGCCGAAAAATTAACAATCAGAACGAAATTACTGGTTGATTTCAAATTAGCTAAAAATGCACTGAATTCAGGGGAGGTTCCACATTTCACCTATACCCCGAAAAGTGAGAAGAACCAGAGCTTTTTGCTGAAGGGTTTGTACTGCGGGGAAGATACCGTTGATCTTTTTCAGGTGCTGGAGGATCAGCACCAGAAATTGAATTTATTCCCGTTAAAACATTCACAATAAGAAAGTCGAATGTAGCAAAAAAAAAAAAATTACCACTATCTTTAGTGCAGATTTCAAATAAGAGCAGTCCAAGTGCTCTTCAACAAATAAGATGTTTGAACTCCGAGTGGAGAGGTGGGAGCACCTCCAGAAAAGAGAAGTAAATCATTGCTATCGGTGTCAACGATTTGGACATTCGGCTGCTAATTGCGCATTATCGATGCGCCAAATGCAAGGGCGTTCATGCCCCCGGTGAGTGCAAATTGGCACAGACGGAGCCAAAAGAGAAATTATACCGTGTTAACTACGGTGTTTTTGGTCATCCGGTATCATATCGAAGATGCTCCCGATATCAAGATGCGAGAGTAAAATTTGTCCCAAACCAAACACAACTACATCGCATTGTCTTAACTCCGAACTTCATCAAGCCTGGAGTATCATTTGCACTCGCCGCCAGAGGACCAGCAGAAAATGTTGTAAATAATGTAAGTGGCAATAATGAGCTACTTCTCAAAATTTACCGGGAACTAAATTCTTTATGGAGAGAATCAATGAACAAGATACAAAAATCAATTTTGTTTTTCAGCGTTTAGGCCTGTCAAATGCTTCAAAATAATTTGTCATCCAGTCACATTCCCATGAATAGGATTCGTCTCATCTCGATCAACGTCTACTCCATCGTTACTTTAGGTCGACGTGAATTCATTGTTAAGCAAAAGCCTGACATCATGCTTCTCACTGAAACCCACATCAGTTCATGACACTCCATGATACTCAAAGATTATGAATTCATAAAGAACGATAGGGTAAACGGTGATGGGGACGGTGGCATTGGGATATTGTTTAGAAGACCATATTATTTCCAAAAAACTTGATAAAGTCGAGTTCAAAAGCTTTGAATCTCTTGGTGTCGGTTATCAAAATTTCATTGCCAGGTGGGGATAACCTCTTCGTTATATCTATCTATGCAACTGGTCGAAACGTTCTCAAGCTCAAGGAGGAGCTCAATTCCTTGTTTGAATTACTTGAATTGAACAGGCTGCATAACTATTATATTCTTGCTGGTGACCTGAACACCAAGCATACATCATGGCTAAAGGCCACCAATAATCCAAGAGGTGTATTCCTGAAATCGTGGATAACAGAGAACCAAATTGAATACAGGTGTAATCTAATATATGGGTCGAAGCTCCCAACATACCCTAAGACAAATTCATAATTGGATCTGCTGGCACAAGACTTGAATTCAGCTTCAATAGTCCTTAACAAAAACTTCAGGTGCTTCCTTACGATAGCGACCATAACGCAATCGTAATGGAAATCAATCATCAAAGGGATGATCTCTCTCTCATTCCAGTTCAACATGAAAATCATCGGTTGAATTTCAAAAAAACGGATTGGGGAAAGTTTCGAACGATTGAGAAAGTAGTTCCCAAGATTAAACATCGAAACAATATGGAAGGATATGAAACATCAATAACCGTGAGATTAAAAAGATTGAAAAGCTTTCTTCTTACACGCGTCGACAATATTCATCGGTGATTTTCGGACTACAACCATCCCTCGTTGGCTTTGTTGAAATCATACCTGAAGAATGTCCGGAACTTAATCCGTTCGCACTTCAGGAGTGAGATCAGCAATCAATGGGTTAAAAAACTGAGGGGTATTAGCCCACAGAACCCAGATGGCGTGTTCGCGAAAATGAATAGCATATTCCGCAAGAAGTCTCGAGTGAAGGCATCGAATCTTGAAGTCGCCAGTGATGAGATAAATCTTCTCGATAGGGCTGGTATCGAAATTGATAGTACGACTCCGGATAGAAATGGAAACAGGGTTATATGTGATGGATTGCAGAACTGATTGGAACACGTTTTGAATTCGTTCATGTACCAAACCCTGAGTGAGGGAACGAAATATTTTCAGAGGTCGTTGAAGCAAAAGTTTCCGACTTAAAATCAAGCCTGAAGGGTGAATCAATTCTTCATTTCAATGAAACATTAACATCTGACCTCATACCGAGCTTGAATCTTATTGATTATTTTGTCAGCTATGAGGAGTTGTGTTTCATATTTCGCAAAATAAACAACAAGAAATTATGTGGTATCGACGGTGTTCCAATTATAACTCTCCGACATTTGCCTGAGGTTGCTATTAGGAATTATTTCATATTGTTCAACAACATGTTGAGCAATTCATAATTCCCAAATGAATGGAAAAAAGCCAACGTATTTCCAATCTTGAAGAAAGGAAAGGGATCTTCGTGACTCAAAAGCTATCGCCTGAACAGCTTGCTGATACTGAACAAAGCATTAAACGCCCTCATTAAGAAGTAAGAGTTGATGCCGAATTGTCAATTTGGGTTTTGTGCTAGGCATTTGACCATACATGCGATAACGAAAGTAAGCTCAGACATCTTTTGGAAACTAAACAACAGAGAATGTAATGTAGCATGTCTCATTGATATGGAGAAAGCCTTCGATGCGGTGTGGTTAAAAGGACTAATTTTTAAACTCCTTCAGGACAGGTTCCCCAGACACCTTGTCGCTACGATGTGCAATATGTTATACGGGAAATGATTTGTTGTAACTGATGAAAATCTGGCAACAATGCGCGATTTCAAGGTCTTGAATGGTCTACAGCAGGGAACAATTAATGTGCTTCTGCTTTTCTCAATATTGTCGCGTGTTATCGGTTCGCGGCCAATAATTTTAATGTTCCGGGAAAGTGAAAACGCAATGTCTCTTAATTTAAGTTGAAAGAGTTTATTTAATTAAAAATGCACAATCATTTATTTAACTTTTTCACCTAATTTTAATTTTCACTATTAAAATTCTTACACTTGTCCATAAATTTCTTATCGCAATTGTCTTCTAAATCACTTCACTATCACGAAAATCACTTTTCTACTACTCGAATAATATCGCTTCCCACACACAATCGCAGTTCTTATCGCGGTCGAATGAATCCACCATTCATTCAGCTCGCCTTTATATAGGGTCTCTTATCATTCAACTCAGTTCTCGTACATTGGTGAGGTAGCGCGAACATTCCACCAGTCAATGAATGGAGCAGTGACTCACTTTCAGATGTTGTTCATGCTTGTTGGGTTCTCGTAGCTCGCAGAATTATTTGTACATGTAACACTGCCCCCACCTCAGTTCTTTTCGCCCCGAAAAGATGTGCCGCCAGTTGTAGTCAATTCTCCCTGGATGTAATATGGGGCAAGACGGTCCAGATGCACGATTTTCATTTTGGCTCTCGGTTTACGATGTTCCTGTATTCGGTACACGACGTCGTTGATTCGCTTTGTAACTCGGTATGGTCCCTCCCAATTATGTTGCAACTTTGGAGACCTACCTTTTCGCCGTTGCGGGTTATATAGCCACACCAAGTCATCTTGCTGGAAGCCAGTAGAATTTGCCTTTAGATCATACCTGGTCTTCATGCGGTTAGTAGCCGATTCGAGGTGTTTTCGCACTGTCCGATGTATCTGGTTCAACCGTTGTCTTAGATCACTTGCGTACTCCGAGATCGTTTGGGGTTTCTCAGGGGGTGTTCCGAACTTTATATCGGCTGGCAGACGAATAGTCTTTCCAAAAATGACTTTGGCTGGGGCTTGGCCCGTCGATGCATGTTCAGCAGCTCTATACGCCATTAAAAATAGTGGGATATGTCGAGCCCAGTCCCTTTGGTTCTCGTCAACCATCTTGGCCAGGTGTTTATTGAGCGTGCCGTTGAAACGTTCGACCATACCATCGGATTGGGGATGTAGCGGTGTTGTCCTCGTTTTCCGTATTCCGAGCAGCTTGCACATTTCGCCAAAAACTAGTGACTCAAAGTTTCGGCCTTGATCCGAATGTAGTTCGCAAGGCACGCCGTACCTACTGACCCAATTTAACACTAGCTGTTCGGCTACAGTAGTTGCTTCCTGGTTGAGAATGGGGTAGACCTCGGGCCACTTGCTGAAATAATCAGCTACAACCAACATATATCGATTTCCCCAATCGGATTCAGGAAAGGGTCCTGCGATGTCAACAGCAATCCTTTCGAATGGCACGCCTGCGTTATAGGTTTGCATTTGCCCTCTCAGTCGTCGGTTTGGGCCTTTGACGGAAGCGCAAATTGTGCATTTGCGACACCAGTCCTCTACGTCTTCTCGAGCGTGGAGCCAGTAGAACCTTTCCTGCAATTTCGCTAAGGTCTTGTTAACACCAAGGTGGCCTCCCGTGGATCCTTCATGCATTTCCTTAATCACATCGTGGATTCGGCTTTTGGGTAGTATAGTTTGCATCCTATAGGAGCTACCATCCGCCGTTTCCCATTTCCGCTTGAGTACGCCACCCTCCACCTGAAGGGAGTTCCATTGTGCCCAATAGCTTTTCAGGGTTGCGCCATGCATTGAAACGTCTTTCCACTCAGGTCGCCCAGTCGTCTCCTTCCATACGAGCAATGGTCCGATGTCTTCATCGGCTAACTGGGCGTTTCGAATCTCCTCCGATGACCAACCTGTAGTGAATAAAAGGAGTTTTCATAAAGTCCGTAAAGGACTGCAGCGATGTTCTGCTGCCTCGGCAGAGGAAGGTGTCGGTATCTGCCGAGAATGCCCTCGTCTGGAGACGCGTGAATGCGCTGGCAGGCTAGCATTGCGGTGTCGTGGGGCGGGTTCATTTCCCCAGCACGAGGACCCACTACGAAAAATTTCGCATTCACGAATTGGACTAAAGCTCAAAAGGCGACCGAAGTCGCAAAAATTGTAGATAACCTCACAGAGGGGAACGGATCTTGTTACTAGAACAAGTGAAACCTGAAAAGAAAGGCGAACTTGGGGTGACCTCGTCATTACCCAAATAAATTCATGGCCCACAAATGAAAGAGGGGCAACCGGGTGGTGGTGGAGCCCCTTCATACCCACCCAACCGGAATAAATCCATAGATATCTTTGTTGAAGTGGCCAGGTATTCCTCTTCTGAGTGGAAAACTCATACAACTTGAATTGTATGAACTTTCCCATCAGAAGGGGAGTACCCCGGTGACCAATTTATGTCATAGAATTATACAATTGGATTGCATAAATCTATGCCATAAAAAGGCACTCTGCTTGGGCCACTCAACCCAAAAAGTCACCTGAAACAGAAAAAGGAATTAGTAAGTACCCGGCGGCTGGCTCATGTTTTGAGGTGGAAGCCTGCCACCGTACCGGGTCCTATACCCGGTTAGAAGTTGAAGAAAGGAAAGACCATCGGGTACGGTTTTAATCCATTTTTTTTTTATTTTTCAACGAAAAATATAGTATAATAATAATCCATCAGACCTCTAAGTAAGTTTACTATACTGTGTATGTAATACGTATTAATGAAAATGTATGAGAGAACAAAAAAATTTGAGGTGATAATTAAATTTTATAATAAAATGTTTTAACAGTGTATGTAATACGTATTAATGAAAATGTATGAGAGAACAAAAAATTTGTGGTGATAATTAAATTTTATAATAAAATGTTTTAACAGTGTATGTAATACGTATTAATGAAAATGTATGAGAGAAAAAAAATTTGTGGTGATAATTAAATTTTATAATAAAATGTTTTAACAGTGTATGTAATACGTATTAATGAAAATGTATGAGGGAAAAAAATTTGTGGTGATAATTAAATTTTATAATAAAATGTTTTAATAATATATGTAAATTAAACGGTACTCACCTGCATGGTCCGTCGAGCGCTCGATGGGTGCAGGTATCCTCTAAATATCACATTCATCAATCTTAAAAATCACCAACTATGATATACATAGATCACACTGTAAAGCTTAAACTCAGTCGCTAAATCGCTTGCACAATTTTTGATTTTGTTCTCCGAAAAAAAATGCGAAAATCAATAAAGCCGTTTAATAACGATCACGAATATAATGGGAATATTCACATAAAAGGCTCAGCTTTTTAGGAAATTGCAGAACATTCATGCCTGGAACTAGTACCAGAGCAATTCTACCAAAGAGCACTGTAGTCATAACAAATTTTATTTCTTCCGGTTCTTATAGCGTAGGTGGAAATGTTACGAATTGAATATGCATTGTAAACAAAAACTTAAATTCGGGAGAAATTCCACCAACACATCGCAAAACCGCAACACACTCTTCTTTTTTTCTTGTCAAGAGAGGACTCTAACATGTATTTTAACTTTCATTTCACTCGTATGGAGCAAGTTGCCACATTTTTCTTCCTTATAACCACCGTTCACCACGTTCCTTCCGAATATATCAAAACACCATTTATCTTCACACTTTTCATTAAACCATCAGATGCGAGCCGTCTCAAATACTGTTTTTCCGTTATGACGATTCACTTTTCACCACCTTAAATTTGCGGTCCCGTCTTGCAAAATCTTTTCTCATGCTTTTCACTCGAAAGATTTCTCGCCACCAAATCTTATGATCTTTGCACGGAAATATTTGAGGAATTCCACTTCCTATTAATTATATTTTTCGAATTGCTTCTTGAGTTATATGCGGCGCGCACGTTTTTACCCTTTTCCAGATGATTTTTCAGACACCCAATTGAAAATTTGCATGCACTACATGGACACAGGATTCGGAACTTTTTCTTTCTTCTCTGCAACAATATTTCACACATATATTCGAACTTTCGCTTAATCCACAAAATGTTTAATAATTCGAGCAGCGACAGGCCTTCCCGATATTATGTTCGCGACTCCCCTAGCGAGATCTCGTGCGCGCGCAAATTCACTCCCCTATCTAACATGTTATCTTCACCGTTTCTTATCACTCGTTTCGGTTGTTTTTTTCAAAATTTACGTCGTCGTTTCGTTCTAAGCATTTGTATACCGCGTTACACCGCAATTCGTTAAATTATATCCAAAAGATATTGTAATAAAATTACTACACATTAAAATTATTAAACAGTTTTAGACTTTTGTTTCCCGGGAGTTAAGTACAAAAAGAAATTTTCTTGGCTCATTTTTCATGCGAATAAAGCGCGACCCATCCGATGGGGAAGGAGACTCAATCGTTTCTCTCCAACATTTGAGCCAATTGTCGGACTTGTGTGCACAACCTCGTTCATAAGGAATTGATATAGTATTGTTGTTTTCCCTGCATTATCTAACCAACCATAACTAGTTTGTGTTCTTCATTTCCAAACATGCTCCACAGCTTGGCGAGCAACAAACCCATTTTGTCGCACTCGTTTTCACACTCGCGCTTACTTGAACAGATGGAAACTGACATTTCCCGTTGATAACAGTTTCCAGGTCTGTGTTGAAAATTGCAAACACTAGATGCTATCTTGATCTCAATTCATTGATTTCTTTGCAGGAACACGTATGAATTGAATGGAGAAATCGTGTGGTACCCATTCAATCCACTAACGTCTTCAATTTCTCCTTTCTCCTGGCTTGCACTTACTAAATATAACGTTAAGAAGCGGGATGAAATTGTGAAAGGAAGCAAGAAAGGGAAAAGATTCACAAATGCATTTCACTGCACTACTTTGCCGGCCTTCGTTTCGGACAAAAGAATCAATCCTATTCTGTATGTTATGTGACTCGCATATCACTTGGTGGGCCACGCGATGAATTCTTTACACCATTCATACAATTAATCGCTTTCTATTTTGCTTGCTTATAAACTTGCAATTATTCCGTTCATTATTCCCGCGTGAGTAAGAAAACAGTTACGAAAGCAGAAATCATTATCCGCAGTCAATAGTCGCGCACAGCACTCTCGTTACGACTCCCCCGTGATCGCTGTGGCGATTCCTTTTTCTTTTTCGATGCGACCCGCTCGACCTCTCAAACTCAACTCCCCCATGCTTTGCATGAATTGGTGTGCTAGTTTATTTGCTTCCATGGTATAAAGAATAACAAGGTATGCTCGCTCACGAAAGCTGGATCGCCATTTAAAGCTTTTGTGACGTCACATGGATCGAATCGGTTGGATCGGCAAATGTTGGTTTCTTTTCCAATAAGAGGTGTTATTTTAATATTAAAAGGAAAATGCCATTTTTTAATACAAATGATTGGATGTTTATTTCATTATAAAGAAAAAGGTATGCCGTTAATAGTGAAAAACAACATCGGGCAAATAACCACCACAACCACGCTTACAGGTCCATATCTTTTTCATGAAATTTTCCATAACCAAATCCAATAAGAGATGTTATTTTGATATTAAAAGAAAAATGTCGTTATTTAATATAAATGATCAGATGTTTATTTCATTATAAAGAAAAAGGTATGCCATTTATAGTAGTAAATAACATCAGGCAAATAACCGCCACGACCACGCTTAGAGTACCATATCCTTTTCATGAAATTTTCCATAACCAAATCGCAAAGTGGCTGCCCTATGTCTTCGATAGCCTCACGAATTCCATCTTTGAGGTCTTGAATCGACGCTGGGCTATTGGCGTAGACCTTTTCTTTCACGTGGCCCCAAAGGAAGAAGTCGCAAGGGGTTAAATCACAAGATCTATTCAAAATAATACCTCTTATTGGAAAACACTATATTCAGAATTTAATAACTTAATCTACCGATATTGATCTTAATAGTCAAGCCAACGGAGTGTTCCATAGATGAAAAACATATTGTAATGATTTTCTCCTTATTGACCAGACGTTTTACTAACTTTTTCAAAGTTTTGTTTTGAAATATTAATTTTTGATGAGATTTTAATATCAATTGGAGAGATGAGCGAATATCAAGTTACTAAAATAGCCAACTGAAACCAAACCCAAAAAAATCGAATTGTTTGGTATTACGAAATATTAAAATTAAGAATACTTCACGATGGAAAGTCCGTTAAGGAAAAAATTAAGACGTGGGACGCATGACTTACAGTTGTGCGAAAAATATTTCACCTTGACAGACAACCGCAAAAGCAATTCTTTGATTGCGCGGACAAATTTATTCATTTAAAACTACTTTGTGACCTAGTAGCAATCGTTTACAATTTAATCTAAGGTAAAAGATGTCTCGTATATGATTCAGGCAATTTAGGTATTGCAACTCATTAAAGTCTAAATTTTTTCAATTTGGAGTACAAATTTTTGCTTATTCCTTGAGAATATTAACTTCAACCTATGAATATCTGTGATTTTTTTCTTCTCACGCTTAAGTTCCTTTTTCTTTTGCTTTAATTGTCGTTCTATGCGTTCATTACGTCTTTTCTTTAGGGGCTTCTTTTTATTGGGAACTGGTCGATTAGTTGATGAATTGTTTGTGTTTTTTTCTTGATCGAATTCCGTTTCTTCCTCTTCAGCTTCAGCTTCAGAAGAACCTGCTTGGAGTTTTTTGAATGACACGTTCAATTGGATGAGTTTCCGAAAACATATCAGTTGTCACACGTTTGAGATGTTGTTCTTCTTCTATAAGTTTACTTTCTTTTTCTAGTACTTGCTTCATTAGATCCTGATGATCTTTTATGCTTGGATTATAGCTCATGCCAGGATGCGGTATCTCGATGGTCCTTGTCTGTTTTGACGTTAGTTTTGTAGTTTGTGGTCTCACCACTGTTCGCTTTCCTGTATTAAAAGCATGATACAACACCAAGTCCTTTTCTACCCATTCATTTGACAGCTTCGGAATTTTAGCCTGTTCGACATTGTCTGCTTTCCATAAGCAGTTGTAAAAATTCAGCGTTTGTTCATTTCTCAGGCTTTTTCGATTAAGCTTTGTTTTGCTTTTTTCTACACCAGCTGGCAGTTTGCTGATAATTTTCTCTCTTCCATTTATTGGTCTTTTTGGTATTGGATCTAAAACGTTTGATGTGTTTTCTAGAGGAGCTAAGGATTTCAGTAGTTTGCTAACTTTCTGTCTACGATTTCCTTTGCATGAGACCAATAGAAGATCAACTTTTCCCTCTCGATCGATTTTAAACAATTCTTCATCTTGCTTCAATTTTGCATTCCTTATCGGTTTTAAAATTAAAAGTGCTCCGCAATACAAAATTTGAACGCGATGGGCGCAGCGGTAACCATTCGATAAAAGAATACTTACAGTTGATGCGATAAATGCTGATGAAGCTGTTGGTGATGAACTTCCATTTATTGGTCTTTTTGGTATTGGATCTGAATTCAAATCAGGATTGTAGCTGTAAATGTCACATTCAGATAGACTGATTTCATCGTCGATAGCTGACCATAATGGTTGACGCAAACCATGATATTGAGCCCCAGCTACAACCGACTCCTTTATTTTTCCACCACTGTTAAGAAAATTATTAATCATCAAATGAAAAACAATTCAATTACTCCTTACCCACTGTTAGTTCCTATTGTCGGCCGTTTTTTTAGAAGGTTAAGATTGTGGGAGGACACCGAAAAACACATCACTTCTTTCCCGCGTTATCTCTCCCTTTATGCGTCGGACTGTCAATCTGACAACCTCCGACAAAACAGATGTGCGGAATGGAACGCCACATGGCGGCAATGTGCATTTTTATTTGTCGCCAGTGGCATAGTGTTTTGAGGGCAACGGGGGGGGGGGGGGGGGGGGGGGGGGGCATTACCAGATGGATATGTCTCGAAATGTGTCGGGGTTTTGATTAATATTATGTTTCAAATATTTATATCCACAGATCTAAATATTTGGAAAGAAAAAGAAAAAAAAATATTTTCTGCGCAACGATATCCGCACGAAAGATGAAGTCCGCTTGCACTTCGAGGTCATACCCATCTGGCCGGGTGCAAGGGTTCGGGATCGGAATCACTTCGATTCCCGGGCGTAGGCGCCACATTACAATATTCTCGACTCAAACTGAATTTAGGCATGCGCAAGATTAAATATAAAGGAAAATATAAAAAAGTGAGAGAAACATCTCCATGATAGCAATGTGATATTTATAATATGTAGTAAAACCGAACTACCTGCATAAAATAAAATTGCCTGCAACTAATGCTTGCAATATTTGAATTGATAAAAATTCGATGGGATTTGTCAATGAGAACGTTACGTGTCTCGTTGATTGTCCTTGAATTCAAATTGAATAAAATTTTAAAATTGACGATCCCCTGAAAATCGTTTATGCTTGCTGAAAAACGTCACATTGAATGAAACGTTTGTCTCATAATTCAAGAAAAGAAAAAAAAATCATTTTTCTTAATTTATACGCATCACTTACTTTGTTGCTTATAAATAAATTGAAATGTATGGATAATTAAAGATAATGTATTGATATTCCAGAGAAGAAAACTAGTTAATGTATTTAAAATATTTGCTATAAGTGTACCTTAATCAGATCAGATAATAATATATTCAACATACTATTAACTATGTGCACCTATACCGAAGCAGAGCAATTGCATTTATCATATGTATTCCTTGAACTTGAAGATTTATTTATATTAGTATAAGCATAAAATTAATTACAAAGATAAAAATGAAGCAAGAAAATGGATTTTTATGAGAAATCTCTGATTTTATTTCAAACAAGTCCTGAAATCCATATAAAATTCATTAACAAATGCATTCTATCTGAAAGCTCCGATCCATGTGACGTCACACAAAAAGCTTTTTTCATGAGCGAGCATACCTTGTTATTCTTTATACCATGATTTGCTTCCATCGCTATAATTGTAGATGTGCTTAACGTAGAGCAAGAATCAAAAGACTTCGGTCCAGATGATATAAATTGATGGCTTATTGTACTTGTTGCTAATTGCGATTGAACTTCCCCACCGACTTGGAATCGAATTGCATTGGATGCGGTTTCATCGCTGGTTTTACCATTAGAGCTTCCATCAACATCATCGTTCACCAAAGTGTCTGTTTCTGTTTCTAAGGAATTCGGGTGAGAATTTCCAAGTGGAATACTTGTTTCAGAATCAATTTCATAGCAATCAAATCGTTGTTTTGATAAGAACGTTGTGTTCTCGTTAGTTGGAGTAGTGTCCAAAATCACATGATTATTGCTAATAAAGCAAGTGTCGCTCATTGTGGTCTCGTCTTCATTTAAAGACGCGATCATTGGAGCGGTTATACTAACATTGGGAAAAGACACATCATTTGGACAGGTGTCTTCATTCCATGTATTATTTGAATTACTTCCAGATTTCCTTTCATACATAGTATTATTACTGTCGAAATCGTTCGATTCCATTTCCGCAATCGATCGATTGGTGCGCAAATATTCTGCTGTTGAAACGAGTTCTTGGGTCAGTCTTTCTACTGACTTCAACATCAAGTCTGGGTCTTTGTGTTTATCGTGAATGGGCTGTGCAGTGGAAGTCGATGGAACATCGATGTCATCTTTATCAATAAGAAATTCATTCGACATTTCCATCTCAAACGAAGATTCATTGACCGAGTCTTCATTATAGTCGATATTGCTCATTTTTAGAGCAGGATATTCGTTTGATTGCAAAAGGGCGCAATGACTGTCAGAGAGGTTTAAGCTGCCATGAGAATTTTCCAAATGATCACACCCAGTTGTGTTCAGTAAACTTTCGAGTCGAGTTTGATGATCGCTTTTCAGTATTTCCTTGGGATTTCTTAACTCGATGCTTGTGCCGCCTGGAGACTCTTGCATCTCTACGCCTGGAGCTGTGTTGGTTGTTTATTGAACATACGCATCGCATCCTCAATGGCGGTGGGAACAGTTCTTGTGGTTGCTGCGCTGGCATTTTTGAGCCATAGCTCCTCGATTACTACAAACCTTCATCGAATTCCGCCATTATCAATCGCAGATCAATGAGCGGTTCCTTTTCCTCAATCCGCCGGCAATGCTTGCAGTTAGCTGGACATGGATGACGAGATAGGGCGTCAGCATTTCCATAAACTCTGCCCTTGTGAAGTAGTTGGGGCCTCACTAGGTCTGGTCGGATCGTCGATCGGGTTGCACTAGTGTCGTTTGTTATGGTGCAATGTTCTTCATCAACTTGACCAGGAAGGCATCTGTCTGCTTCTCCACGATGTTGCCTTGGCACGGTGCTGGGGATGTCGATACTCCTAGCCAACGTTCGCCCCACGAAGTTGGCCCTTGCAGTTTGATGGGCCTCCATTCTAGGCTCCTGACACGGTCTGGATCTCCACCACCCTAGACAATAGCTCGGTCTTCTTCCCTTCTTGCAGTCTCTTTGCAGGTGCCCTTTTTCCCCGCAATTCCAGCATCTAGGCGCACCATTCACCTGCAGCTCTCGCTCAATTCCCACGCGCTCACACCTGCAATTATCTGCCACTACCTCGCGAACCCGGGCAGTGGTACGGGTCACATTTTTGGCTGCCTCAAAATTTAAACTATAAGCCAATGCATCCTTGACTGTTTGCTTTTGAGCTAACCGCACGGCTTGTTGCAATTCCTTGTCCTTTAAGGCGCTGATGAATGCTTCTGCTGCTACGTCATCTCGATGTTCTGGGTCGCACGCTGGGTAAGCCAAAAGTGCCAGTCGCTCAATGTCTCGTGCTAGCTGCTGCAAGGTTTCGCCAGGGTTTCTGCATCCGATGCCGTAGCTGTGCCCGGTAAATCTGCTTCAGATGATCGTCTCCATAACGCATGTCCAGCGCATTCATTATAGCAGCCGGGTTTGAATGTAGCTCAACGGGGATAGTCTGCAAAAGCTCGGCAGCTGGGCCTCTTAGAGCAAGAATCAACGCAGTTGTTCGTTCCTGCTCATTCCAGTGGTTTATCCTAGCGGCTGCTTCAAACTGGATTTTGTAAATAGTCCAGACCGTTTGCCCGTCGAATATTGGTGCTTGCACATTTCTAGATGAGCTTTGCGCTGCGGTTATAAGTGGGGCTGGTGAGGCGGTTACTATCTTCGCTGCTTCCAAGTCCTTTTTCATGTTTTCCATCTCATGGTTTATTCTCTCTTCGACCTGGCTGATCTCAAGGTTGATTCTCTCCTCGACCTGGTATACCTTTTCCTCGACGCATTTAATTTGGCTGTTGAGACTACTGAGTTCCGCTTTTATTTCGGTTGACTGTTTTTCCAGCTTCTGTGTGATGTCTGCCTTGATTTCTAACGCTTGTTGGTCTAGCTTAGCTGATTGTTCATTTAGCTGCGCTGATTGTTCATTTAGCTGCGCTGATTGTTCATTCAGCTTCGCAGTCAGACTGGATGACTGTTCATTTAGCTTCGCTGATTGTTCATCTAGCTTCGCAGTCAGACTCGATGACATCAGCATTAACATTTGCATTAGCGCATTTTCTGGCTCCTTTGATTTTGGTGTTTCTACTTCTCCACCTTCTGCGCCTTTTTCCGCATCTGAGAGCTCACCCGAATCCAGATTCACGCCTTCCGACTCGATCGCGTCACGCAAGCGTGCAATCAGTGTGGCCTTTGTACCTTGCGTAGCCAGGTTTCGCTGTTCCAACTCTTCCTTAAGCTCCGACATGGTCAATTCATTAATTTTTAAGTTTAAGCTTCGTGGCATTTTTAATGTTTCTTTAAATTTTACTATTGTGCACTATAAAAATGTTCAAATTTTCACTTTCAAAATTTTTCTTTCGCACTTCTTGACACCATTGTCGCGTGTTATCGGTTCACGGCCAATAATTTTAATTTTCCGGGAAAGTGAAAACGCAATGTCTCTTAATTTAAGTTAAAAGAGTTTATTTAATTAAAAATGCACAATCATTTATTTAACTTTTTCACCTAATTTTAATTTTCACTATTAAAATTCTGACACTTGTCCATAAATTTCTTATCGCAATTGTCTTCTAAATCACTTCACTATCACGAAAATCACTTTTCTACTACTCGAATAATATCGCTTCCCACACACAATCGCAGTTCTTATCGCGGTCGAATGAATCCACCATTCATTCAGCTCGCCTTTATATAGGGTCTCTTATCATTCAACTCAGTTCTCGTACATTGGTGAGGTAGCGCGAACATTCCACCAGTCAATGAATGGAGCAGTGACTCACTTTCAGATGTTGTTCATGCTTGTTGGGTTCTCGTGGTTTCGAGTAAATTCGTGTTCTTCATTGTTGTGAAAACAATTGCGACAGTAGCTCGCAGAATTATTTGTACATGTAACAATATTCATTTGCAAACGATTAAACGGCTTTGATTTTAACACCTCGCCAGCGCGATCATTGGCAGCGTTTGCTGATGATCTGATCATCTATACGGCAGGCCAAAAATCTATAATAGGTCAGAGGAATCTTCAAAAAATGTTCAATGATGTACAGCTATACACTGACAATTGGCAAATAAAATCAATGCGCAGAAGTGCGAAAAATTTTGTTTCGGACAACGCTGGAGGGAGACAGTCAATACCTAAATCGTAATTGGAAGGATTTCCACATCATGGCTGGCGCGGGTAGTTCAGATAGCGTTCCACATAAATCCTGTGTTCGATACCTCGGTGTTCATCTCGATCAGTATCTGTACCATAATGAACAAGTCAAAATCATGCTCCGTAAGGCGCAAAAAGTAGTCATGGCCCTTCAACGACTCTTTCATTCCAGAAACATTGATCAAAAGGTCAAAATTATCTGTTACAAGACCCTAGTTACATCAGTTTTGATATGTGGATATAAGATCTGGTACAACCAGAGTGCTAGTAATATGGAAAGATTAAGAGTTTTCGAAAGGAAATGTCCGTGCATGCACTGGTTTGTTCAGAAAGCCTGAGACGGATTGGAAGCACTATATATCGAACAGAAAAATTTTTCGAACTGCTAAAGTGACGAGAGTCGATATCTTCATATTGAAACTTCTTCGGAATCATATCGCAATATCTGCAGCTGTGAGCGGAAGCTCCTGGATTTCACAGCCGTCCCACCCAACTTGAGATTTGTCTTGCTACTGGCTTCATTCCTCCAAAAGCAGTGTATTGGACATGAATGGATATGTTTTTGATTCTGACGGCATCCCAATCATATAGCATATATATAGACGGGCCACCGATAAGAAGGTAAAATATTCACCGAATGTGAGTTCAGGAAACTAACAATTCCAATGGAGATACTAATTTGCTGTATATTAGCGACTGAATGATAATGTCTTAATTATGCGAGTTTATTTTCAGTTTTAGTGTTTTTCGTTACTTAGTTTTTGAGTTTCAGCTGATTATTGCTACATTTAGTGTTGTTGTATATTTTTGTTGAAAACTAGGGATAGGTTTCAATATTTAGGATAGGTTTTTATTGTGTTTATTATATGAGGTTTAGAAATAGGGTCTAACGTTTAGGTTAGGAAAACTGTGTCAGCATTGTATGAGCATAACATGAAGCTGTTGATTGAATTTGATTAGAATTAAGTTATAACATATAAGATGAAGGATAAAAGTTCACTGTTGTATTGGAATTATAAAAAATTTTTGAATTATGTTGGTTGGTTTTTTCTCCATTTTCCATGTGTATCAAAAAAATATGTAATAATTTTAATGAATTTGGTATTTTTATTTTGATTAAATTTTTTTTGTTTGATAGTGCACAAGCTCAGAGAGCCATTTGGGCCATTAAATTTTAGTAATTTGATTATTTGGAATTTGGTTTATATTCTTTGAAAATTTATAAGGATAAGCATTGAATAAAGTGCTTTTGACTCTGACCCCATTGGAAACAGTTCATGCATCAAATGTTTTTCTCCGCTTAAGATAATATTAGTTTTTACAGAATTGATAACAACATATTTATTTTCAGAAGATTTAAGTGTGAGATATCTTTTCAACAGTCTCCCTTCACATTACGGTAGCATACCAGAGGTGATAGATACTAGATTGATGGATTTAAAGTGCATATAAACAAACACTTCATTGGCTTTTACCAGAGTACCAGATGCAAGGAGGAAAGAAGAAACAATTCTTCATGTCGTGCGTGAGTGTCCAGCTTTTACTAAAAGAAAAATGGACTGTCTTGGTCTTTTTTCTCTAACCTGACTGACGTATCTACAGTAGGTTTTAGGAGAATCACACTGGTTATCAAAAATATACGGAGATTCCACTTGATAGCAATCTACACTTGTTCACTTCAAATAAAAACTAGAGTATTATTATGGTAAATTCTTTTCTGTTGGAATAGAGTACGAAATCTCGGTGGGAAAGTGAATGAATGATTTTTTTTTGATTTTGCACAACAGCCCCTTTTGGGCCTTCGCTTAGAGTAAGTTAGAGTACCCCATTCTTCTTCTTTGTAGCACTACAGCCCCTCTCGGGCCTTCGCTTAGAGATAGTTAGAGTATCTCATTTTCATGATCGTATTGATTTTTTCGGAAGTTGGTTTGGTCAGTACCATGCTCCTATGTGCCTGCTCAGTTATGATATAATCTGATTAATTCAGTACATATCACCACTAAGTGAACACTCATAGTCTGTCCGAAAAATCCCCTGAACTAAATCACGTTGCTCCCAACGAGATTTGAACCTGGGACTTTCGGCTTATGCGTTCATGCTCTAACCACTAGACCACACAGACTACAGAGTACCCCATTACCCTGATCGTATGTATCGGCACTCGAGAAGGTGATATGGTCAGTATCACGCTTCAGCCGTTGATCCGCCCACTCAGCTGCGATACGTTCTGATTTTAAACCAGCTTGTATCATAACGGAATGGGCTTATAGTCCGCCCGAAGAATCACTCGAAAAAAATCTCGTTGCCACCAACGGGGTTCGAACCAGGGACTTTCGGCTTATGCAGCGAGCTCCTTACTACTACATTGCGTGGACTACGAATCAATAACACACTGGAAAATTCCTTACTACCGCTTAAGCCTTACCTCTTTCTAGACATGCTACAGATGTACAGCCATGCTTATGCAAAAAATTATGGAGAAAAGGAAAGGTAGACCTGCTCTGCTGGCGGCAGGTCCCACTCCACTGTTAATATTCAAAAACAGGGGTCTACTCCACTGGCGTTGCAATAGAGAAGCATGGGCTTGCCTCTTTTTAATAGAAAACGTCGGAAAAGAAGCCAGCAGTATTATGAGGTGTCGTACTCTTGATTTTGGAAGTTAGAACCATCATCAAAACGAAATTACTATCTCAAAATTGCGCCTGAAAGGTTGTTTTAACCGGGATTTTAAAATGCCCTCCCTAGTGCCTACGTGGAAATTCATCAGAGAGCTCCTTTTAAGACGCAATCATTTCTGACCCACTTATCAAGTTGAATGATTGTAGCTTCTACAGTTTTAGAGAAAAATTAGTGTGAGATACAGACAGACAGTCAAGTTACGACTTCAATTAGGGTTACAAATAACGAGTACTTTTTTAATATTTTCAAGATACACAACAATGATTGAAATTTTCAAGGGCAAATAGACTAAAATCAAATCCAACAGGCGGAGAGGGGTGAAATTTAGTGATGAAAATACCACTAATGTGTATAGAAAAGTGCTACAGGATCAGGCTAAAATGAAATTATGCTAGTCAGCATAATATCTATACCGTGGCCGCAGCAGCTACTTTTCAACTATTTTCAGAAAAAAACCCGCAAGGAATTTAGGAACATATTTTGTCAGTTAAACACTGAGAAAAATATTTCATTTTGATTTTAAAAAGTCGCTATTTTATTTTTGCATGTCTTACAAAACTTTTGATTTGAAATGAAAACTCTAATTTTAAAATGTTTAAAATCTGCAATTGAAATGTTCTACCTTAGAATGTCTTTTAATTTAAATGATAAAAACATTTTAAAACAAGAGTTTCCTTAATTTTTGTTTTAAGAATAATAGCTTTTAATTTCAAGAAAGGTAAAACTATTGTTAGTGAAAACAAGAGCGTAAAATATTTGATTTAAGTGATTTGATATTTTAAATGAAGCACTACGCATTTGGTTGCAACCAGATTAAAAGTCGTAATGCGTGTATATATGTCTCACTTGCGAGAGCTTCAACATCTGTAAATTTTACGAGCTCCTGATGACGATTCAAGTGGTTAACTTCTAAATGAAATACTCCCAAAGCCAAACTACAGTAGAAAGCCTTTGACATGCATTTTACATGTGTAGTAGTCAGCCTACTTTTTCCGACATGTACAGTGTAGCATGTTCACTACCACGGACAGCAGACGAGCGAATCCTATCAAAACTCGGTTTATTTTCACTTCGAACAGCGATTACAATTGAATGCGTGTAGCGAATTAAACCGTTTTTACTTCACAAGAAGCGCTATTGTGTTCTCTGCGGATCATCTGAATATCTCAATGCTGAATTCCACCTCGAAACCATACAAATACTCGAGTTTTCGCCGAGAACTCCAAAACTTTGTATAGAGCCCAGTACAAAAATGCAAGAAAAGTCAGCCTACTTATGGTCATGTATGTGGTAGTAAGTGTTGCAGCTATAAGGCTTGTATTGACGTTAGTTTCGAATACTCCACATTAAACGTGAAAATTGGAAATTTGTATTGCGAGTATGGGAAGTGTGATGTTAGAATAAAAGGAAATACACTTAACTTCAAAATATTTACGCTTTTTTTAAGAAAAACAAAAGGGAAAAGTTCTTGTTTTTGAATTTAAAGCCTTGCTTTAAAAGGATTTAAATTCAAAACCAAGAACTTTTCCACTTTATTTTTCTCAGGAAAAGCGTAGAAATTTTAGAGTTAAGTGTATTTCATTTTATTCTAACATCACACTTCTCATAATCGAGATCATTTGACGCCCATCAATACCGTAAGAGTCATTCGTGAGCAGTATATCAGTCGATCGCAGTGAATATTTTGAACAGTGAAGTTTAGTCAATAGTTTTTAGTAGTGTAGTGCTGATTACAAAGCTATGTCAGAATATATTTCGGAGTATCTCCTGGAAAACGACGCAGTTAGTGATTTTCAAGTTCGAAGTGTAGATCATAGGTCCACTAAAGAATTTCTGGAACCTGTGTACGTAGAAATAATTCAAAGTACAGGTGGAGTAGACGAACAACTGGACACTGGAAATTTATTCAAATTGTGGAATCTTTCTTCCGATGTTTGCGAATTCCTTAAAAAAGAAGAAATAACAACAGAGGTTCTACGTTTAATGAGTCTGTCGGATATCCAGCCACTTTTTGCGAAAGGAAATTTAACCTTTGGACAGCAAATTATCTTCACATCTTGTTTTAAAGCGTGGCGCAAAGAAGTGGTAAATAAAACTATTGAATTTTTTGTAGTATCACAAAATTTTCAATTTTGAAATCAGTTTCCTGAAGTGTCTTACTTATGCCACCTTCTATTTTTTCTTAATATCCTTCGTCGTGATTGACAAAATTGTGCGTGCATTTATTTACAGGGCCTTCCGTTTGAGATTTATGATGTTTCTACGGTCTCAACAGTAAAACAGTGGTTAAATTCAACATGCGAAGAGACGGCAAAGTCTTCTTCATTATCGCAAACTACAATTAATAGCCAAGAGTCATAGTAAGCATGTTGGTTATAAGATTATTTAAAGCTTTCCATCAAAGAATACTTGATTTCTAGCAACATCGATCCCTTCGGACCAGAAGACTTAAAAAGTTTGCTTAATCAAAGCATCAAAGGTCGGCTCATTTTGGAAAGCTACACTAACAATGAAAAGCTGGAACCACGTTACCAAAAAGATCTAGTACACCTTGTAATCGATTTTTTTACTGGCGGGAAAAAGCGGTTGAAACCATCAAGCTTTGAAAACATCGTGCAAACCATCAAAAAAGTTTTTCCTTCAGAGGATCCGGTAAGAAAGTTCAATACGAAAGTTATTTGGTGGATATATGATAACATAAATTTCAATTTAAAAGGAGCTATACTACAAACCTCGCCTGAAAAGAAAAAACCCAAGTGGTAAGCTTTATGATCGATACAGCAACGTATGCTTTACAACGAAATACCTGAAATTAGATCGTTCATCTGAACAAAAACTAACACAAATATATGACACCGAAAACCGAGAAACAAATACTTGTAAGATGACATGCGATATATGATCCATGAAATGATTGGATAATCAAATTAATTTCAGCATTACTAAAGGAAAAACTTCTCATTCTGCAAAGCGAGTTTCTTCCTGAAAATAGCATTTTCAAACTTTGGAGGGAGACATCAATACTTCGAACAGAGGAGTTCAAAAAATCCAACGATAAGGGAATAAACAATTTCTTCAGGAATTGGCCTCGATACAACGATCACTACGGGCACAAATTGGTACCTATTGGTTTATTTTTAACGAAATTTTTAATCACCTAGAATATTCCATAGATCGAAATTGACTTTGATTTCCTTTATCCGGAAAAGACGAATTTGCTCCTCGAGAAGTTTGACGCATTTGTCGAAAAAAGTGTGGTTTTCCTTGAAACCAATATTAAAGACAAAGCAAATAAAGTCTTATTTGATAAACTACTTCAAGGCAAAGATTTACAGCAAGGTAAAATTAGTTGTTCTCGAGCACTCATTTTTTTATATAAGTTATTGTCCCATAGACACCAGAGATTTGTACGTTACAAAGTTGCTATTTGCAATTTTCCAACCGAAACGGCTCAACAGGACAATCAAGCCAACAATCGCCGATGGTCAGGATGATTTTGTATTGCACTTATTCAGCATCAGTACAATACAGGAGCGACTAGATGAGATAAAAAATAAATTCAACAAAAATAAGCAAACAATCCAGCCAAGAATTATAGCTATAGGAAAAAGTGACACATTGTTGGAAGAATTATACGTTTATTGCGATGGAGTAAAATTTAAATTAGAATCTTTCCGTAAGTGCATCGATATAATTATAAAATTAACATTCGTGTTCAATCTAGAATACTCCGAAATTAGTAGGCAGGTTTGGTACTTTTATCAGGAATACTTTTAAGGCATCAAAAGTTTCGATGCAAAAGTGTCGAATATAATCAAAGAATTCGAGAAAATTAATAATAATTCATAGTGAAGTAAATTCTGTATTGAGTTTGAATATAAATTGTAACATTGCCATTTGATTCAGAATTTAAGAAAAATGTTCATTATGTTAACCTGTTTTATATGTAAAAAGTCTTTTGAAAAAGCATTAAGTTTAATAGATCACTTAAAAAAAGATCATAAAGTGCCTTCAATATACAAATTTACTTGTATTTCTTGCTTGCAAATATTTCAAAACATATATAAATTTAAAACACATTTGAGAAAACATGAGAGTAAAAACAATGCCGGGAATGAAACTTTAAGTCAAGACATTGGTTCTAACTTTGGCCAAGTGAGGAACATTTCCCTTTCTGATGATGCTAATTTTCCAAATATCTTATATAAATTAGATCAATCTCAACAAATAGAAAGCTTACCTAGTAGCAATAATAGTCCTCACGAAAATTCCAACCTTTTGAACCAAAATTTACTTGGATTATCCTTAGAGTTACAAGGCAAAAATTCTGTCGCTAGAAAGTTAGTCTTTGAAATACAGGATTTATTATGCAACCTTTTTACAAATCCTCTGTCCGAATATCTTGAATCATTTACTAAACACATTGCTTGCGATGAGAAACGCGAAGAGTTTAAACAATATTTATTTTTCTTACGTGATCCTTTTGCTCGCATAAAAACCGAATACAAGTTTTTCCAACAACTTGAAATCCTGGAGTTTTATTCTCCGCCAAAAATGTTTACTATAAATAATGATTTAACTGAAGTAAGAATAAACGGTGCTCCAACGTTAGATCATGTGAAAGTTCAGGGGTGCTTGCTAGACATTTCTTTTCAAATAAAGAAATACTTGCAAAGTGATCATATTTTAGCCGAACTATTACAATATTCAAACGATATTTTCTGTGATGGAGTTATTAGAAATTTCACTAATGGCTCCATATGGAAAACTAAACAAGCAGAATTTTCAGGGAAGAAAGTGATTCCCATTCATTTGTATTCAGATGAGTTTGAAATTAACAATCCACTGGGCTCTCATGCAGGTGTTTGTAGCATATTAGCTGTATATTACTTTTTTCCTACTTCATCGCCTTCTCGAATTTCTAAGCAGAGTAATATTTTCGTTGCAAGTTTTCTTAAATCAAAAGACTATAAAGAGTATGGGAACCATGTATCCTTAAAACCCTTAATCAATGTTTTGAAAACTCTCGAAAAGGATGGGTTAGAGGTAGTTTGCAGAGATACCGTAAGTCGTATTTACTTCACAATAGGGCAGGTTTTAGGGGATAATTTAGGTCTTAATAAGATACTCGGTTACAATAGCAACTTTGGCACAAATCCTACCTGCCGCATTTGTAGAAGAAATGCAGATGAAGTCCGGCACGATTGTAGGGAATATCCAGAAACATTGCGAAATCAAATTAATTACGATCATGATAAAAGTTTGAATGATCCACCTATTTCAGGCATTAAAGAAGAGTGTGTTTTCAATGAACTAGATCATTTTCATGTAAGCGAAAACGTTGCATGTGACATAATGCATGATTTATTTTTAGGAGTTTGTAGATATAACTTATCTAAAGCCTTGCAGTATTTTATTTATGCAAAAAAAATATTTACCTTAGACACATTTAATTACCGTAAACAAATGTTTAACTATAGTAAATCGGAAATGAAAAATGTAAGTCGTCCCCTAGAAGCAACGCACATTAAAAGTGGAAATTTTAGGTTGACGAGTCGTGAAATGCAAACACTTTTTCATTATTTCCCTTTAATAATCGGAGAAATTATTCCTGAAAATGATGAAGTATATAATTTTATTTTATTATTCATTGAAATAATCGACATAACTTTACTGCCATTCTTTGATGAGGAAATCCTGGAAAAATTAGGTAATCTTATCGAAGAGCATAATCGTTTGTACCAACAATTGTTTAAGGACACTCTAAAGTTAAAGCATCATAACTTAGTTCACTACTCTGGTATTTTGCGTAAATGTGGTCCTTTAAAACACATTTGGAGCTACCGTCTTGAATCCATTCATCAAATATATAAAAAATATGCAACAAGTATAACTTCTCGTCTAAATGTTCCTCTATCTTTGTCAATAAAAGCAGCTCTACAATTTGCAAAAAATTTGCTTCAAAACGGGTTTTATTTTGAAAAACTGGTAGTGAGTGAGAATTTTAGTTCAGCAGAAAAAGATCAGAGTTATATAGCTCTAGGATTTATTAAGGAAGGCCGTATTTATGCTAAAAATGTTAACTTTTTAGGTACCTCCTGTGCTGTAAAAGACTTTGTAAGCAAAATTGAATGCAAAAATAATGTATATGAAATATTAGATTTTATCATAAATAAAGAAAATTTCTGTTTTGTTATTGTGCAAGAGTACGAAATCAATTATGTATCCCATTTTGCATCATATTCAATATCAAAACCATTGTTAAAAAAAATTATGAAGTTAGAGGATTTCAATAGTCCACCATTGGAAAAACATCATATAAATTCCACTATGGAATTAATAAGATTAAAAAACTATTTTGCATCGAATTAAATCGAATTATTTTGTTTGTGTGATTTTAATTCTATTTGAAAATGTTATCTCATTAATATACCAGCGAATTAATAAACATTTTTAACCATGAATCAAAATTTTTACTGTTATTTATTAATTACCACTTTTCTACGCTATCCAGTTTCTATACTTAACATTTCAATAGCTCTAGGACGAGTATTCAATCCGAACCGCTCCTTTATAGATAATAAATAATTTAAAATTTGACAATGGCCAGGAGGTTTGGTTTTCAAGGGATATTCGTTTTGGTTCAAGTTTGCTTCCATTTTAGTTTAAATAGCTAAGGAGGTTTTATTTTGAAATGATAGTACTTTTGAATCAAGTGTCTACTCTTTTTGACTTTAAAGTTTCATACTTTTAAACCAAGTAACTATTCTTTTTGACTTTATAGTTTCATACTTTCAATTCAAAATATCATGTATATATTTCCAAGACTTTTTAACGCTTTAAAAATAAACACTTTAGGCATTTGACTTCAATATGGGGGTATTTTGCGCAAAATTTAAGAGAAAAAATGCTTAATTTCAAGCTAAAAAACTTTGATTTCATACTTTATTTTTCTCAGTGAATTCTAAGGGTTTGTCTACTTCAGGGTTAACTTTCGTTAGTGGTAAGACTCCTCCGCTTAAATTGCATCAAGCTAGTTGTGTATGATGGGAATGGATTGGTAAGTTTTATTTTGGACTGCTGGTCATTATGAATCACTCGTAGGTATGTGCTCGTATTTTATGTTACGACGAAAGCGAATACATTCAAGAGTGAAATCTTACCTTCAATAGAAGCTTTCCTAAGCCATACTGATGAATTTCTATCGGAGTAGTCTCTGATTTATTGGATATGGGATGATTTGTGAGCTCCAAATATTGTATAGTTAATCCAGGATGATCGCAATCTTGTAATAGTGCTGCTACTAACATTGCATATTTCTAGAATGTATAAAGTCTTTTGTGAAACTTTTATAGTATGAAATTACTTCAAAAAAAATTTTTAAAAATCGGCAAGCATTACCTCTAATGGGGAAAACAGTTCTGGATGTACTCGGAAAATCATAAACACAGTATGCACACATTTGAATGCATGATAGAAATTATGGAAAGGATTGTCTCGATAAAGTTTTTTAGCGCCAAATATCAGTGTGTATAATTGATCTTTATCCGGAACATAGGTTGACGCAACGCTATTGATCATGTGAAATATATATTTTGGAATCTCGATAAGATCTGGATCGTTTGCAACATAGCTAAATCTGTTAGAAGAATTAATTAGTTTCATTCTACACTTAAATTAGTCGCAAAGCTCACTGATAAAAATCCGTAGGTATATAAATAGTTTCTTGAGCATTATAAGTTTCCGCGACAGTATGTCGAAGATGAAGTTGGCGCGCAGTAATTTCTTGCAGGCACGCGTGTTCCCGTTTCTAGAAAAAAGACATATCAGCAATTGTATACGCATTCTATTTTAATTTGGATCAAATTTTCACCTGACGATCAAATTCGATGAACATTTCCATAAATACTAAACCATAATTCAAGTATTTAGTAATCGTACGGAATATCCTTTCATCAGCGGGCGTGAATTTATTTTCCGAATGTTTATTGATCGCCATAATAACTCCCAAACAGTCGTTTTTTTCCTTACAAATAACATGACCAATAACTGAACGAATTAAAAGTCCAATTTGACGATCTGTCTCCTTATCAAATCGAGGATCGTTAAATACATCAATGAAGTTCACAATACCTTTGGTGTTTCTAATTATATTTGCTAGTTCTGTTTCTTTCGATATTCTGAAAAAATAAGCGATTTCTTCAAATATCAGGATTCGGTGTGAGGATACCAGTACCTTAACTTCTTTTTAGCCATATTCAAATTTAATACAGGATTCTTTTGATTTGTGTAGATTCGTCTCATTTGTTCACCTTCGGAGAGGGAAAAATATGTAACGGATTCACAATTAAGCATGTGTACAGCTGAGTTCTGAAAAATTGAAAAAAAAGAAAAACAGTTTAGAAATCATAGAAACTAATTCTCGTAAACCCTTACCACTAAATCCCCTATGAAGTAATCATTGCTTTCGAAGGTTGAATCAGAAAATTTGTGCAAGTGAAACAGCAGAAAGTCGTTGACTTCATCACATTTCCTTTTTACAACAATTTCTCGATTTTCCAACAGTATGTTACCAGCGAGGGACAATAAATATTTCACTATTTGGACATCATTCTGTGAGCAAAGAGTGTTTTTGTTAATCTTTAAATTGATTTTATTAGCACAGATTAAAAATCGCCGTTGGCAGCACCAGCCGGAAAGGTAAATTTCCGTACGTAGCGTAATAGTTCGAAAAAGAATTTGGCTTGCCTGCTACTGGACTTCTTACTGCAATTTTTCTAGCACCACATGGGTATTTATTACCATAAAAAGAACTGTCGCCGTTCGTATTTGAAGACCCTTCATAAATCATATGGATCACATACAAAACTGACGTTAGATAGGAAGCTATATGGTAGCAATTTGCATATGTATTAGTCGGCCTACTATGGACAAGCTTCCAGTAGCTGTCACCCAACTGCGGCATTAGCAAATGCTTATATTTCGTCATATATACTATTTTCCGAATAAAAAACTTGCCGAACGCATTCCGTGCATGCTATAAATTCACCTTGTATAGCCAATTGTGCTCCTAATTTTTCCAAGACGAGCAAATGAAGCACACGTTTCGCACCTTCGACTGATAGCTCAGCGTTGAGATGTAAACAAACTCCTATAAATTCACTTTAGAGGGCGATTAAAACTAAACGGGTGTAAGAACTGAAATAATTTTCACTTCGCTAGGAGCACTATTGTGTTATCCGCGGACCATCTAGATTTCACTGTAGAAATCCGTCTCTAAACCGTACAAAACCTCGAATTTTCGTTGGCACCTCCACAATTCTTTATATAACGCCATGTAAGTTAGCCAGCAAAGTCGGCCTACTAATGGTCATGTGTGTGGTAGTAAGCCCTGCTGCCATATGGCTTGTATCTATCGTCAGTTTTGATCACATATTGAAAATCGGCGGGTAATAACTTGTTATAAACATATAAATACTGATTTCGCTCTTCTGACATTTGCTGTTTACACATTTCACAGTGGTTACCACACAAAGGTGATAGCTTTTTGGCCTAAATAGCTCAAATAGTTAATTACAAAAGATTTCCATAAAAGTTTAATCAGCGCTTGCATTGCCATTAATATATACATTTTCGATTCTTTTCTGAACCATCAGGGGCCGTTATTTTGAATTTTTATTGAAAACGTTTGCTAAAAATATTAAGCTGTAAATTTACGAATTTTTTATTTTTCATCCGATTTGCATAATTAAATTAAATTAGCTTGCCTTAAGAACTTATAATTTCAAGCTTTATCGGAATCTGTTGAGAAACTTGGCTGAAAGAGGGCTACAGGAATAAAAAAAATGTTTATGTCACCCCCCTGTATGGGGAGACCCCCTTAAACACTTTAAAATATTTTCTTACACTGCAAATTTCAAGAGGCACCACTTTTGACCTACGTAGAAAATTTCCTCATTCTAGCTCACGTGGTTGGCGAGAAAACTTGTTGTGACGCACGAACAAACGGACGGATGGACAGACAGACAAGTCGCGATTTTATAATTTTTCAGGGTGTTGTTAAAAATATTTTACAATATTTAAAAAAAGTCTGATTTATAAATGCTTTCAAGTTAAGTCATTTAAAACGTTTCCATGAAAAAAAATCATTATTTCAGTTGCTACTAAAATAGCGAATTGCGCTTGCTTTCTGACCTTTGGGGGCCGCCATTTTGAATGCATGCATTTGATTTTGGATTACTTTAATTCTTTGTGGGCTAGGAACTCATCAATCAATGTGCCAAATCTCGTTCAAATCAGAGTTTCACTCTAGACAGGGCAAAATAATTCAATTTTTAGTAAAAATGGCAGCTAAAAATATTGGGTTTTAAATTTTCGACTGTTTTATTTTTCATACACTTTTAATAATTTTCTGCAAAATATAAGAACATAGTACAGAGCTCCATAATGTCAAGTTTCATCAAAATCCGCTGGAAAATGTGACCGCTAGAGGACCACAAAAACCTGAAAAAAACGCATATTTAAACCGCCGCCATTTTGAAATTTGCACATGGATGATCACCGAAATATCAAACACTGTAGATCTAAGTAATGTCTATCTCGGAACCAGGGTTCATATATATCGGATCAAAATTGCGACTTTTAGAAGCCTTTGAAGTTTTGAGTTTCAACTAGCTGCCATTTTGTTTTTTGGGACCTGACCTCCAGTTTTTTACGTAATTCTTTAAATACTTATAATTTCTATCAAACTCCCAAATTTCATGAGCATCTGTTGAAAGCTTTGACCACTATTACAACAACAAATTTTGCACGTTTTTAGACCTTTGAGCGGCCACCATTTTGTTTCTGCTGTACCGGCATTGGATTTATTATTGTGAGATTCATCACAAACATCGGTGAACCTTTGTACCAAATTTCATCCAAAGCGGAGCTATACTTTGGTCAAAAGAGAAATCACGATTTTTCGTCTAAAATGGCCGCCATTTTGTTTTTGCGTGGCCGATATAGCTGGTTCACGAGCTTAACCGACATATTTACCCAATACACCTTTCCTGAAAACTTGGTGAAAACAAGAAAAATTGCAACCTCTAGCGTGGTCACAAATTTCGTTATATCCCATATATATATATATATATATATATATATATATATATATATATATATATATATAAGATACTCTTCGCAATAGGTAAATTTCTCTCGAGAAATTTACCTAAAAAATATACTTTGCTTCAATTTCATGGGGAGATTAGACAATTGTACTTTGCATGACGTTTAAGTATAAAGGCTGAATTTTTTTTTTTGCACATTCTCCCTACTGTAGTTAAAAACGTTCGAGGACTGCATGCCTTAACTGCAGGGACTTTTGGTAGATATAAGGTACTAAAAGCGTCAAAAAATGGCCTTAGTTACGCCATTTTATAAAAGCTGAAATTCATATATGTAATTATTTTATATGAGTACTTAAAACACCAGATAAAGGCACTTGTATTAAGTGGACAGTTCGCCCCTAGGAACTACTCGATAAATCAGTAATGCACCCACAAATGCATCAGCCGATGCATATGCATAGATACCCGCAAAATGCATCCGCAACGCGTATGCGTATTTGGCCGGCAATATTATACCAAAAACAGTCGTCATAACCGGCGATAACCGATAGAGATCTGTCATCCCTAACAATTGCGATCAGCTAGCAAGTGTTGGATGACAGATCTCTGCCACTGAAGCGGCAGTTGACGGCGGCAGTGTGGTGAGTTGATTTCTTCCACTGAACCGCCAGTTGGCGTCAACCGTATGGTGGAGAAAACACCTGCTACTTGTGGGAGCACATCGAATTGGTCCGTGAGGCTAGTCTACGAGCAATTTGTGTCAAAATTCCAGATATTTAGAGTGAAAGATTTCTTACATAATTAATAATACACGGCTCAAAGGAAATCAAATCAAAACTGAATCGTGGGGCAGCTCAAAACTAGGCGTGGACGTGGTTGGTGGTGTTTCGTTATTGGTAATATTTCATTTCGTTCGGATTGTTCAATATCTTCAAATTTTTCTAAAGAACACATACAAGGAAGTTTTGGATGGACGTCCACTGTACTTGGATGCACAAGCCACGACGCAGTTGGATCAACGTGTTCTAGACGCTATGCTTCCTTACGGAAACCCACAATTGAGCACACGTGGTTATGGGGCAGACTCACGAGGGACACCAACCCGTGAGTCGATTTTCAGTCCATCAATTCTTACGATACTGCCTACCGTTACTCCGCATGAATCGACAGTACGTTCACCAGCCGTGCAGCGTTATAAACTGTGCAAGCTTGGAATAATTTTATGGTGATTATCAGTTTAAGACCTCAAACAAAAGTTGGAAATTGCCAACATTCAAGTTATAGCAGACTTCAGATATAGCTTTGTAGCTCATGCTTAGATAATTATTCGAACAAAGCAAAGACGTTCAGACTATCAAGCAAACTTTTCTAGAATTTCAATAAAATTGTATTATAATCAAGACAATAGGAAAACCTTAACGTGTAGACTACCGAAATATTTACGAATTTATAATTTTTTTTAAAAGGTTTACGTAGCCTTAATAGACTTACGAAAATGAAATAAATGCGAAAATATCGCTTTTGCCATAGAGCAAATAAAGTCATTCGTAGCATTTTAGCGTATTCGAGAAGTGGTCTACGGTTTTATGGAGTGTTGCGCTAAAGGATCCTTCTAAAAAATATTCTTCTGCAGTAAAGTTCCAAATCGAGTAAGCAATTTACTTCTGTGTGCTAAAATTCTAATTTCTATTAGTCAATTAAAATGGCAGTTAACAAGTTCCAACTGGATGCCCCGTTCTTAGTTGGAGGTCGTAAGTATTCGGAGTAAGGACGAAATCGTCTCGCATCCCGCGCGTGTTAATCGAACACAGTCAGTCAGTTTCTGTTGTCAATTCCTTTGGTAGGTTTGTTACCGTCTATCTTTATATGTGTATATACTTCACATCTTTCTAGGACTTCAAGTCTTGGTCCTTTGCTTTGTTTGTGCGACAATGTCATAGAGTTTGTCATATTGTCAGGGTCGTGTGCGTAGTTTTGTAGATGCGTTGCGTAGTTGTAGTTTGCCTTGGTGTGTACGAAAGGTAGTAAGTGCTCTTTGTATCTTGTCGTAAGTTTACGTGTTGTCCATTTAATGCATACCATATCGCAGTCCGTAAGCCGAAGGTCTCTGGCTCAAGTTTCGTTGGCATCAACGAGATTTAGTTCGAGTGGTTCTTCGGACAGACTATAAGCCTGTTCAGTTATGATACGTGCTGGTTTAAAATCAGAACGTATCGCAACTGGGTGGGCAGACACACAGCCAAAGTGTGTGATAATGGTCATATCACCTTGTGGAGGCGCGATACTATCTCTAAGCAAAGGCCCGAAAAGGGCTGTAGTGCTACAAAAAAAATGTCACAGCCCTTTATTATTATCTTAAGAAAAAAACAAATACAGAGAAAAGGCCAAGCAATAGTTTTGCTGGTGCTCAGAGCTAAAATAATTTCGAGCAGCGTGGCAGTGATGTAGTTCTGCTTTTAGCGGCTGATAGGAAGAAAAAAATTTTCAGTAAAACAAGTAAACTCTGGAGAAATATTAATAAGGACTAAGTCACTGGTTGACATCAAGTCAACAGGGAATGCTTTAAATATTGTGAAAGTTTCGCACTTCACATACACGCCAAAGGAGAAAAAAATTAGATCTTTCTGTTGAAGGGACTGAGCTGTGGAGAAAATACATGTGAGCCCCGTGAAATGTTACAGGAAGCAGTACCAGCTATTAAATTGTTATTGTTGCTGAAAATTCCATGTCAAGTAAATCAACAATTGAAGGCGAAAGGGAAAAATGCTAGTCATGTATACGGTAACAAACAATTCTCATAAAAATATCGAAGAACTTTTGCAGACGTTGCATTTACCTAATTATGGAAAATGCAACAAGATCATTTCTGAAACGACACATGTCTAATCCAGACATAGTGTCAGCAAAATTAGAGTATTTAGGGAAACCGTATCCACGGCGTCGCCCCCGTTCTGTAACCGGTACTCTAAGCGTGCGAATCGAATAAAAGTTTGTTCAAAGTGTAAAAATCGTGGGTTGTTATTTGTGTTGGTGGAATTATTCTTTTTTTTTTATTCTATGCCATAAACTACTCTAAAACTGGCGCAGTCGGTAAACGCGATCCGCGACTCGAATAAACTTATAATAAAACAGGGTATTGCAAAGCCCAGGCAGAATTATAAGAGAATTCGCCTCTGGTCTCAATTGAATAAATTGGGAGTCAGTTAATAATAAAACAGGGTATTGCAAAGCCCAGGCAGAATTATAAGAGAATTCGCCTCTGGCCTCAATTGAATAAATTGGGAGTCAGTTTATAATAAAACAGGGTATTGCAAAGCCCAGGCAGAATTATAAGAGAATTCGCCTCTGGCCTCAATTGAATAAATTGGGAGTCAGTTAATCCAAACCCGTGTTTTAAACTTTATAAACATTTACAAAATCCATTTGGGGGATCAGATTAAGCCTAAAAGATCCTCAAATTTGTGAATGAGGCTGTTCACAATCCCAAAGTTAAAAAAAAAAGAAAAGTTCAAAAAGAAACTTTAAACCACATCAAGTGAATGAACTAAAATATTAAATCGTAAACAATCTAGTGAGTGAATGAATTAAAATATAAAATCATAAACAATCTAGTGAAGTGAAAGTGAATGAACAAAAAAAGATCTGACCTTTATTACGAAAGAAGGAAAATATCAAGAGAAGTGATGGCAGAAGAAATCCAACAATTGCAACGCGAGGTCCAAGTGCGAGATGCTCAAATAGCCCAACTGGCTGAAGCAATCCAACAATTAAGACTCGACCGTGAAAATAACGTAAGAGCTATGGCAAACAACGACGCTAGAGTACGGGAAAACGTTCTCAAGGAAATAAGACACATGTCGAATTTCACGGGCACGTCCGAAATAACAATAAACAGCTTCATTGCTAGCACGGAATATTACCTGGCGAGCATCAACGATGAGGAAACAAGAAAAGCGGCAACAAGAATGATCTTTTATGAGAAAATTCAGGGAGAAGCAAAACAAGGAATTATCAACACGGAAAAAACAGACGATTGGGAAGAAATAAAAAAGGCGCTCAAACATCTCTACAGACCGGACACGGAGCCAGCGGAGATATATCGGAAGATTTGCAACCTGAAGGCAAACAATGTAAGTGATCTTGTTTTACATTTACAAAAGATAAAAATTAAAGCAGATGAATTGAAGATATTTTATAAAAATTCTCCATATGTAGATTTAACTAGTGTAAATTCTCTTCTAATTAATACTGCAAAAGAAATGTCCCAGGGTATTTTATACGAAAAAATTTATTCATTACACGATATTAATAGCATACTAGAAATAATGAAAGAGAGGAGGTTTGAAGATTCATGCATTAGGCCTGAATTTAAAGAAAAACAAATGTCTAATGAAAGAAAGTTTTCAAAATTTAATACAAACACTCCCAAAACCTATTATGACCGTAAAAACCAAAAAAAACGACAACAGACAAACTGAGTACAAGCCAAATTTCGAAAATATCCATAGCAATAATTATGAAGAAAACAGACAGCGTACTTATAACAGTAATCTCGACGAAAACAGACAAAACTATAAAAATTATTACAGCTCTACTAATCCTCAAGGACAATTTCAAACAAACTACCAGTACAAAAATAATTATAGAAATATTAGCAATTCAAGCGGTCAAAATAGGGGAATGAACATTACCAGCACTAATAATAATGATAATCAAAGTCCTGGGCGGAAAAGATTTAAAAACCCCCCCACAGATTCCAATAATTACAGGCAAAATAATTCATCTGGTAGCGGGCAAAATTCTCGCCAAGTTCAAACTTATCCAGAACCAATGGAAGTTGATAATATTCAAAAATTCCAAAGAATAACCGATGCAAGAAATCAGTCAGAAGACTATTCAAAAGCGGACTCAAATCAATGTCCAGAAATTAATTATGCGCATAACAATGAAAATTTTTTTATCAATTAGCCTCGGATAATTTACCTCTTATTAAAATAACTTTAAAAAATTATCAATTTATAGCATTGGTAGATACGGGATCCTCATTTAGTCTCATTGATGACTCCATTAACATTTTTCGAAAAACTAAGATCAATCCAGTCCCATTTTCCACGATTATTGGAAAAGACGTTTTTGAATATGAAGTCCACACTCCAGTACCTGCTGAGTTTAAGACTTCCCATAAAGCTATGATCAGGTGGAAAGTAAAACCTTTAAACAAAAGAAAATACGATTTTATAATTGGAGCAGATCCCCTAAATAACTTAGGAACAATTATTGATTTCGAAGAAGGGACGATCACCCTAAATGGTCAATCAATTAAGTTTTTAAATACTCCCTACACATTCCAGGAAGTTGCTCACTTAGAAGCATCAAGCTCTGACTTCTTAAACAGACTTAAGTTAGAACATTTAAATTTTGAAGAAAACAGGGAACTATTAAAAGTTCTCAAACGATTCGAAACTATATTCTTTAAAGAAGGGGATAAATTAACAAGTACCCCAACAATCGAACATGAAATTAAAACCATAACTGACAAGCAGATAAATGCAAAATTATATAGGTATCCCCCAAAACACGAACAAGAAGTTCGCAAACAAATCGCAGAAATGGAAAGTCAAGGCATTATCCAAAGAAGTAATTCAAGATATTCCTCTCCTTTGATAGTCGTTCCCAAGAAAACTGATAATTCTGGTACAAAAAAATATCGAATCGTCATAGACTATCGTAGACTCAATGAAATCACAGTCGACGATAAATTCCCTTTGCCAATCATCGAGTCTATTTTGGATAAATTAGGGAGAGCACATTACTTCTCCACAATTGACTTAGCCAAAGGGTACCACCAAATATTGGTCCGCAAAGAAGATCGTCATAAAACGGCGTTCGTCACGCCACATGGTCTATATGAGTTTGTTAGGATGCCATTCGGGCTGAAAAATGCTCCGGCAACCTTTCAGCGTTTAATGAATGATATCCTCCGGGATTTTATTAACAAATGCTGTGTAGTATATCTTGACGATGTGCTAATATTTAGCACATCACTTGAAGAGCATATAAAATCTCTAACACAAATTTTCAAAGTCTTAGAAAAACATCAGTTAAAAATTCAAATTGATAAATGTTCATTTATGCAAAAGGAAACTTCCTTTTTAGGTCACGTAGTCACTAAAGACGGCTTAAAACCAAATCCGGAAAAAATTCAATCAATACAAAAACTTGAACTACCAAAAACAGAAAAAGAACTTAAAAGCTTTTTAGGAGCCACAGGGTATTACCGCAAATTTATTAGGGATTATGCGGTAGCACAACCCCTAACAAAATACTTAAAGAAAGATTCGAAAATCAATACCAAAGATCCAAATTACATAGAAGCGTTTGAGAAATTGAAAGCACTTATTAGCACACATCCTGTTCTTCGTTTTCCCGAGTTCGATAAACAATTTCAATTAACAACAGATGCGTCTAACTACGCCTTAGGTGCAGTATTGTCGCAAAACGGACATCCTGTGTGTTTCGCATCACGAACATTGAATGGTCACGAACAAAACTATTCAGCAACGGACAAGGAATTCCTTGCTATTATGTGGTCCGTTAACTATTTCAGGCCCTACTTATATGGAAATAAATTCGTGATCTATACAGATCATCAGCCAATAAAATTTTTACAAGCCAAGTATAAAGGCAAGGATTTATCACCACGCCATCAACGCTGGCTGTTAAAACTAGGAGAATATCAATTTGATATTGAGTATTTAAAAGGAAAGGAAAATAGAGTAGCCGATTTCCTTAGCAGGATCAAATATCAGCAATCCGAAAAAGAAGATTCCCAAATAGATAGCCACAAAGCCAATTCGTATTCTGATCTAGGTATTTGGAATATGGAAAATGAGGAATGTTCAGATCTGGCCACGATTCACTCTGCAGAAGAGGAATTACTAGATCACATTCCTATAAAAGATGAAATTGTCAACAAATATAAGACACAATTTATCCTTACAAACAATAAAACCGTGGAGTTTGAAATAATCCATGGTAAGCGAATAATATATATATCCGAACATGATTTTGAAAATTTAAATCATATTCTAAAAACTTATGTAAACAAAGGTACAATAGGCATCTACACTGAATTAGATGATAGTAAGTACAATATTGTACAGCAAAAAATTAGGGAATTATTCCCAAGCAAGAGTTCAGTAAAATTTTTCAGATGTTCACTAAGAGCCAAGGATATCGAAACAGAAACCGAAGCCGTCAAACAAATTGCATTTTATCATGTAAGAGAAAATATTCACTCTGGAATACAGGAATCTTACGCAGTATTGAAGAATAAAATTTATTTCCCGAAGCTCCTTGAGCTTATAACAATTGTAATAAGCCAATGCGAAGTTTGTCAAAGAGTAAAATACGACAGGCGACCCATTAAACCAAAATTTCAAAACACTGAAACTCCTTCCAATATCAACGAAATAGTCCACGTAGATATTTTTATAATAATGAAAAATAGTTTTTTAACCATAATAGATAAATTTTCTAAATTTGGAGCTGCTTATTATCTAAGCGACAGAAACCATGTAACAATTATTGAACAATTAGAAGATCATTTTGCGAAAATTGGTAAACCAAAGAAAATTATTGCAGGAAATGAGTTTAGTGGAGTCTTATTGAAAGATTTCTTACAGTCTGAAGATATAATCTTACACTTAACTAAACCTCATAGTCATACAGGAATAGCCGATGTTGAAAGGCTACATAATACCATACTTGAAAAATTCAGAACTCTAGCAATTGATAAAACGAAACTCTCTGTAAGAAGTACAATTCAAAAGGCTATCAGGAACTATAATGAAAGGTATCACTCGACAATAAAATGTACCCCAAAAGAAGTGCAAAGCGGTCAAGTAAATTCTGAGAAAATAAAGGCAAATATTGAAGAAACCAAGAACAAATACCTGAATAAACTCAACCAAAATAGGGAAGATTACAATGAGACCAGATCTACAGGTTTCATCAAAAACTATAAAGCTGCTAGACGTAAAAACTTCCCAAAATATAGGAAATCAAAATTAGATAATGTTCATCCGACAAACATTAAGAAAGAACTAAAATATGCAGACCAAAGCAAAAATATAGAAGAGTTCAGTTGCAAACCAATGAAAATTAAAGGAAGTAATCATAATACTAATAGCGAGATTTTTAATGAAGGCCAAAAACTTATTCTAGAAAATGCAACTAAAAAGGGTCCTCCTGAAGAAATCATAGTTTCAAAATATAATATTAATATCACAAGAAGTGATATTCAGACATTAAACGGATTAAATTGGCTAAACGATAATATCATTAACTTTTATCTAAATTTAATAACAGAGCAAAGTGTGCAAAAAGATGTCGAGAACCCGTTAAAAGTTTATGCTATGAACACTTTCTTCTTTTCACGATTATTAGAGGCTGGATATAACTCAGTGCGCAGATGGACCAGAAAAGTCAATTTATTTTCATACGATATAATATTAATTCCGATACACGTTAATAATAACCATTGGTGTATGGCAATAATCAACATTAAACAAAAATCTATAAAATATTACGATTCTTTAGGAAATCAAAACCCTATAGTACTAACTAAATTAGAAGATTATTTGGCGCAAGAATCATTAGATAAATTAAAACAGACTTTAGATACAACAGAATTTACAAAAGAACATGCCAGCAATATTCCGCTTCAAGCTAACGTAAGTGATTGTGGAGTATTCAGTTGTATGTTTGCTCGATATATTAGCAAAAACCAAAAAATTGATTTCACACAATCAAATATGCCTTATCTTAGACAAAAAATGATTATTGAAATAGCTCAAGCTCAGCTTTTCTAACGTATTGTCTTTTAAACCTATACATTTTTCAGCCCCTCATGCCAATATTTCTCATCTTAACCGTACTTATCCAATCAACAGCAGGAATTCTTACATTGAATCCAATAGTATCCAAAAATGGATACACAACTATTAACCTTGGACAAACGGAAATCATAACAACTACTAAAACCATTCTTCATATAATCAGTATCAATGAAATCAAAAGTACGATACACGCTATTGAAGAAAACATTCACAAATTAGGAATTATAAACGATCCATTTATCCAAAATGAATTAGAGAACATTCACGCAAAATTATCAGCTATTGATCCCAGAGTTAGGCAAAAAAGAGGACTTATCAATCTCGTTGGGACCGCAGAAAAATTCCTTTTTGGTACAATGAGCGATGATGACCGACAAACAATTTTAAATACTTTGAACACGATTGAAAAGAAACAAGACGAAGAATTAAATAACTTAAACAGACAAATTGAAATAAATTCCTTTTTAAACGACTCTATTACGAATTTAAAGCAAATCATTGAATCAGATAGGAATAGAATAATTAAAACATATCAAGAAACTACTGAAAATGAAAAGAAAATTATTAAGCACCAATTAAAACTCGATCAGATTCTCAAAATAGAGTTGTTGAAGGAAAAATTGGACCAACTTATCGACAATATAGGACTTATCAGACACGGAATCGTACATCCTAGTTTATTGACAGCAACAGAAATCAGGTTGACGAACCTTGACTTTTACAAACTAAAGAATATTCGAACTGGACTACTGAAACATAACAATGACACAATTATTCTTGCTATCAAAATTCCCGACACATATAAATTAATCGATTTTAAAGTTATAGTGGCAATGCCTAATGAAAATAATCTTGAAATCTACCTCGAAGACCAGTACATTGTTGAATCAAACTCCACAAAATATATGTATAACGAAGAAATTTTATTTGAAAATGAACTAAAACCATTAAACAACTGTATTTCCCAAAATAATTGTAAACTGGTCAAAAGCAAAGAAAATGTAATTAGAAAAATAGATGATGCTACAATAATATGTAAAAACATGATAAATCAAAATGTTATAAACCTTTGCGATGATAGAGAAATCAAGCTTAATGGAAATTATCTTATAAATATAAATAATTGTACAATAAAAATTTCAAATTATACATTTAGTAATAATAATCAGGAATTTGTAGATAGATACTTTTATATCGATAATGAATCTTATAATTTTACCGAAAAATTAAGCTTCGATGATATTATTTTGAAAAATGTTGAAAACCTGAAACGCATAAATCACTTGAAATTACACTCTAATATAAATTACATTACCATAGGCATTATCTCGATTATCATTTTGAATTTAACAATTTGGATACTTACTATTTTTAAGAAAAATAAAAACTTGGTAAAATCTCTAAATCATGTAAACGAAAATATTTATAAAATTCAGGAGAATATTAATGTAAAGGGGGGAGAAGTCAGGTATACGGTAACAAATAATTCTCATAAAAATATTGAAGAACTTTTGCAGACGTTGCATTTACCTAATTATGGAAAATGCAACAAGATCATTTCTGAAACGACACATGTCTAATCCAGACATAGTGTCAGCAAAATTAGAGTATTTAGGGAAACCGTATCCACGGCGTCGCCCCCAGTCTGTAACCGGTACTCTAAGCGTGCGAATCGAATAAAAGTTTGTTCAAAGTGTAAAAATCGTGGATTGTTATTTGTGTTGGTGGAATTATTCTTTTTTTTTATTCTATGCCATAAACTACTCTAAAACTTGCTACCATTTTATTTGGTTTAAATAACAAACAATAGCAGTCCAAGTGCCCTCCAAAAGATAAAGTACTTGAATTTTAGAGTGGTGAAGTGGGAATGGCTTCACAAAGAAGAGGTCCACCAGTGTTAAAACAACTAAGGTCACTCGGCTGCCAGCTGCATCATGCATTAAAGTTGCTTACGGGGCAAGAATATTCATAGCCCCAGCGAGTGCAAATTGGCTCAGACGGAGCCAAAAGAAGGGTCATGCAGCGCCAATTTACGCCAAAACCAACTCAAGTACACCATGATGTGATATCTTCTAGCTCCATCAAGCGTGGTGTATTATTTGTACGTACCGCTAGAGGACCAGCAGACAATACTGTAAATAATATTAGTAGCTACAATGAGCTGCTTCTTAAAATCTGCTAACTGAGGGTTAAGTCTTAAGGGCATGCGCAGATGGCTCCACCATCAAACATTAATAAAAGAATGGTATATAGCTCAATCAAAAGAGATCGGGATAAAAGAAGGAAGGAATAGACACTTGATGGAAGTTAAATGCTACATCAGGAGTTCAAGAACTAGCTGGCAAAAGAGAGCGGAGAAAGCCACAAAAAACTCAACTCAAACGTATAGCAAGAAAAAGACATGACGCGAGATGAAAGAGAAAAACCACGACGAAGACCTCGGCAGCAGGCACTGCTCGTAAAACCCCATGATGGCCGATCCTACGCAGAAGCGTTGCAGGATATCAGGGGAAATGTAAGGCGTGAAGACACTAGCACTACTATTCAAGTAGTACGACCTAGGCAAAAGTGCAAATGTATCCCCACTTGAGCAGCGATTGAAATAAGAGACTGCGTTATGGACCTAGCCAAGGTAATAGAGGCCATCAAAAGGGAGCACCCTAGCTTAGGGAGGATCAAAGCAAGGCTGACTACAGCAAACCATAGAGGACAATGCATGGCCATCATTGACGACCGAAGTGGACATCGAACAATTTCTGAATAAGGGCAAAGTAAGCATAGAGTAGGATGTCCGCAGGATATGGCCAAGAGTAGCGCCTCTTCAATGTTTCAAATGCCTTGGCTATGGTCGCACCAAACAAGTATGCAAAGGACCCGAAAGGAGTTCTCTATATTACAAACGTGGTGAAATGGGACAGAAAAGAAAAGAGTTGTAAAAAGGAAACACACTGTATCCTTTACGAGGATGCTGATCCAAGACCAGATCTTTGACAGATTTCAGGATCAAGAAAATTTTAGGTTTTCGACGAAGCTCTAGCTAAGGCAAAATCAGAACTTCAATGAACCTTATTCTGCAGGTAAACTTGCACCGGAGCTCACCGGTCCAATATCTGCTTGAGCAGTTCGCGAGGGACATGAATGCCGACCTTATACTGCTGCGGTTCAGTACTCGGGGATCGCCTTCTTTAGTGTGTACCTAATGCCGAACGAACTTACATCATCTTTCAGAGCTAAGCTAAATGCTTTGGAAGACGATGTCTCGAACGCAAATGGCAACATGCTCATTGGGGAAGATTTCAACGCTAAAACATTCGAATGGGGCATACTTTGTGGAGAAAACGACCCCTAGAAATGACGGCCAGGAGGGTGCTTATTGTACTAAACACTGGAAATACGCCGATTTTCCACCGTATTTGCTGCGAAGGAACCATACCGGACGTGACATTTGCCTTGGAATCCTTAGTACGGCGGACACACAATTCTGCTTGAGATCCGTGATTTTGTCTCTTGACGTGCGTACTCTCGACATTATACGATAGGGTGGAACATCCAAAGGATGGACATCGAGAGGTTCATCAAGGTGCTCATAGCCGGCGCTCTACTGCAGTGTGGTTCACAGGGGACAAAAGAACTGGTGAACTCATATATGAGCATCGTTATGACTGCTTGCAGGGCTTCTGTGTTCCGCCAAAAACTCCGGCATGGTAAGCCCCCTGTGTACTGATGGTTGACTGAAATCGCTGGAAAGCAAAGGGAGTGTCACCAGCTACGGCATGAGGCTCAACAGAAACAGAACTGTGACTAGGCATGCAATCCGGTAACAGCATAAAGTCGGCCAAGCAATGCGTTAGCGAATTGATTAATAACAGCAAGGCTTGCTGCTGGCAAGACGTAGTTGACAATGTGAACAAGGGTCCTTGGGGTCTTGGCTACAATCTAGTTATGCGGAAGTCCTACAGATGCCTTGCATAAATGAAGCGGAAAAGATGGACGAGATAGTGCGGAAACTTTTCCCCGCCCATCAAATCCATGTTGACGCTGCCCACGGTAAAACACCAATCGAGCGCCCACTCTTCACACAGCCGGAACTGAAAGAGGTAGTCCTTTCATTGAAAGCGAGGAAGCCTCCAGGTCCAGATGGTGTTCCAGCTAAAGTATTGCAACTTGCCTATCACCATTGTCCTGACTTACTGCTCAGCACATTCAATACTTGCCTATGGGACGGGGTTTTGCCGATACGATGGAAGGTGATGAGGTTTATGCTGATCAGTAAGGGGAAGAGAAATCCCAGATCGTCATCTACATACCTCCCATTATGCATGCTAGACACGGCAGGGAAAGTGCTAGAGAAACACATCAAGGAAAGACCCACTGACGTAATTCGTTCTGCTGGGGGCCTATCATCTCGCTCGTACGGCTTTCGAGCAGGATGTTTCACTATTGATGTGATTGCAGATTTAGTGAGTGCATTCCAAAAGGCAGAGGCATAAAGCCACACCAAACGATGGATCGTTTTGTTAGTGAGACGACGTTAGGAACGCCTTCAACTCTGTATGCACTGGAAAACTCTTCAAGTTTCAGAATATCTGATGTGGCTTCTGAGGGACTGCCTGGTGTACCAAAGCCTGCTTTATGACACAACACAGGGCCAAGAAAGGATGGTAGTTATATCGGGATCCATCCTTGGTCCAGACTTGTGGAACATATCTTACGACAGGCTACTGAGACAAGAGATGCCAGGTGATTCGCACTTGATCGGGTATTTGGATGATGTTGTGGCTCTAGTCACTGAACGCATAGTTAAACAAGCGCAAATTAGGCTAGATCTATTCGCTCTAGCACCGAAGAAAACCAAAGTGGTTATCTTGAGAAAAAAGAGAATCCCTAGAGTGAGCATGATCAGTATTGGAGACATACTAATCGAATCGAAGCCAATGGTGAAGTAAGTGGGGCTACTGATCGATGGGTTTCTCTAAGCAAATTAGGGCAATGGCTGAAAAGGCTGCTTTTAATGTATCGGCTCTGAGTAAACTTATGATCAGCTTAAGAGCAGCCAAACCATCAAGAAAATGCCACTTGATGGGTGTCATGGGGTCAGCGCTACTGCACGGAGCAAAAATAAGAGGTGACGCTATCAGTAAGGATGTATCGAAAACGCTTGGTACAAGTGCAGAAAGGAGGAGCACTGAGGGTTGCATCTTCGTATCCAATAGTCTCTAAATCAGGGGTGGGAGTTATTGCAGTCGTGAGACTTATTGCCCTTCTTGCTAGAGAACACCGCACTATTTAACTGCGTCAAAGTGAGGACACAAGGGAGATGGCTGTCCACGAGGAGAGACAGCGCTCAATCACTGATTGGCAGCAGTCTAGGGTGTCCCAGATCTAAAACCGTGGCCAAATTGAAGGCGTGGTGAGACTGACTTCTATCTGACTCAGTTTATGGGCGGGCATGGGTTTTTCAGTCTTACCTACCTGTACAAGATTGGTGTCATGATTCCCCGACCTCCAATTAGTGCCCAGGAGAGGAAGACGTTTTTATGTGCAAAAAATGAGACGGACTGTAACGGAACCTCTACAGGGAGACGGAAGAGCTCACTTCGGAAAGTATAGTTATGGTCATGCTTGGATCGATTGACCAATGGAACTATGTGGTACATTATGTTCGGGTAGTCCTAAAAGATATAAGGTATTCACAGCAGCCGGGGACGTCAGGTCTGGGGGATCGCTTGCCTGGCAATTCCTCTTCCTCCCTCTCCTACTGCTGGAAGGGGGGTCCGCAGCTTGAAGGTGCCTCACAGCGTAGCAAAACGAGATCTGGCCCGTTAAACGGTTCCAGGCTGGGTTCTCAGGTTGGCAGGTGAGGTGTTTAGTAGGGAGTTCAGCTGTTCGCAAGCACGGGAGCCCCACATATAGTGCGTAAAAGGCATCCACCTCCCAAATACAAAAAAAGACGAGGTCTTCCTTCCAGTCGCGCGCGAGTTATAGGGAAAAGTACGTAGGTTCCGTTCCGAAACTTCGCGATATCGTAAGTTGTTTCATCAGGCGTCGAATCCGAGTTTGTTTCTGATCTTGAGATCTTTTAATATGTACGGGTGAAGTAATTTGTAATGTGGTCCTTGCAGTAGAGGAAAGAACCCGCCCCACAACATCGCAAAAGCTAGCTGCCGGCACGCATATGTGGCACCAGGCAAGACCAATCCAGCTGAACTCGGTTGCTTATAACTCGCTGGGGCACCACAATATCGCTGCAGTTGCTTACGGATGATAAAAAGAATAATAAGCAATACAGTATAGACGTCCAATTTTGTATAATCAAAGTGCTAGTATTTACAATGGAATCGCTTCGAGCTTTTCAAAGAAAATGTCCACGCATGTACTGGTCTGTATAGAAAGCCTGAGATGAACTGGAAACACCAAGAATTTATCAAACTGTTAAAGTATTGGGAGTCGATAAATTCATGTTGAAGCTTGTTCGGAATCTTATCGCAGGATTTGTAACTTTGAGCAAAATTTAGGCGGCCATTTGGGCTATTCAGTTTCTGGGTAGTTTAATGTTGGAAAACTTGTTTTATGTTGTTATAAAATTTATAAAGCGCATTTGAATTCAAATTTGAAGAAGTGGAACTCTCACCTCTGTATATGCCATACTATCTACTCGATAAAGTTCTACAACAGCCACAACCATTGTTCCGTCACCTATTGGAACAGCTAAGATATTACTAGCGTCAAGTGAGCCCAAATCCTGACCATCTGGAAATCTGGCATCAATTGAATCATCGTTTTTTATTATCGTTTTTCTATGTTTGGCTGCATAAGTAGCGATTGTTTTATCGACACCTAAACGTTTGAGAATGTTCGCATTAAAAAAAAAAAATGATCTTCAAATTTCGATAGACACATACCTATGTTCCAAGTGTATCTTTTGCCCGCTAATTCCTTAAGACTTTTAGAGCAATAAAAAAGTTCACCTTCTGCATCATCTACAATGTATAGGATGTACCCTAAAATAATAAAAATTAAATGCTTTGTGAAAATAGTCTTTCATTGAACAAACGAAGCCTCGATGATTCCTTATGAATATGTGTTTTACCTTCACTATTTGTAATCGTTTTCATATCTTCACACGTTTCATGAAGACTCTGTAATAAATTCACATCCTCCAAACCTTCCCAATATAAATTAATCAGTGGAGATTGAGTTAACACTTTCAATCTATGGTCAAAACATTATGTAATCAGTTGATTAAAAACCACCCAACAAGTTTTTAAGAAGACTTATTTGGAAATGTTTGTGTTTGTTTCAATGAACTTACACATCGTCTTCCCTCCATTGCACTGATTTAGCTCTTTTATATACGAAGGGCTGAAATGTATCCACCGCCATAGGATTGATAATAGTATCACCTTGGAAGACATCATTTTCTTTAACTTGTGCTTGTTGTGAATGTTTCTTTTTAAGTCTCCAGTAAGTCAATAAGTCATCTTCATCGGAAGACTGTGTTGTAAGTTGGTAAAAATTATTGCATAAAATCATAATCTTAAATATAGCATGGGATTGCTTACATCTCTCACTACCAATCTTGGGTTCTTAGGCATTGTAGTAGATGTTGAGGTGGAAATATAAGTAAAAATATATTAAAAATTCAAAAATATATAAAAAAAAATATATTTCAAAAAATAGAAAACGTACAAAATAATACAAATAGTGCAAAATAATAAAAATGTGACATGAGTAACAATAACATGTTAACATGTCACTGTAGATATTTAAATATAACTTCCTTAAATGGCATAAACCTTATAACTTATATTAAATTGGAAAAAACTGTTATATGCCATTATTAATATTTTTCTATGTAAGAAATAACTATCTGATTTAATATGAATTTATTTCAACCTTTTAAAATTGAAAAAGAAAAAAAAATCATTTCGGGGCTTATCTAGCCTCTTCCTCAGTGATCCATCTAATCACTGAGGAAGAGGCTACATATTAGCAAAGGAAATAGCACTTTAACTTTTATACAAATGACCAGTATTTCGAAGATTAGAATTTTTTTCGCACGGTCCCAAATTCTTTGCCTAGTTGAAGTATGTGTTGCGGACTTGTAGTGATTTGTGAAGAATTTTTAAATGTCCGTAAAGGACTGCAGCGATGGTCTGTTGCCTCGGCGAGTGAAGATGTTGGTGCGCGCCGGAATTGGCCTTGTCCGAGGACGCGGGAATGCGCTAGCATTGCGGTGTCGTGGGGCGGGTTTTTTTCACCAGCACAAGGGCCCACTGCAAAAAAATTTCACATTCACGAATTACCTGCTCGTAGTATTCGGATCGACAGGTGTCGAGGCCGAGGTAATCTACTGTAAGGATGCGTTTTGCCAAAGCAAACGACTGACTGGTATTGGCGAACACGAGTGAGATTCAAGAGGACCTCGTCTTTACTATGTATATTGATGGCCCCCAAAAAAGAGTGGGGGATCCAGATGGAAGCGGTTAAACGCATATGTGAGTCCCTCTCTGCGAGTACACTTCGCAAAATAGATATATATGCATGTGTATATAGTGTAGTTATTTAGTTGAGAAACAAAAGCAATTTAGACAATAACAAGTTGAGTAAGCAGGAGAGTGCTCCTACCAGAAAGTCTTTGTAACTATCCTAGGGTTAGAAACAATTTTGTTGATAGCGTGAATCGAGAACTTGAATTGTTCATCCAATGCTTGGATATTAAATCGTTCAAATTTATGCAAAAGATGCACAGTTTCTTTCATAAGCACAGTACAGCCGCCATTTTGATTAAATGATTTTTCTGAAGGGCCGGCCGATTGAATATATTCATGTTAAACACTATTCCTTAAGTTTTCATGAAAATTGAAAGAAAATAAAAGTGTCGAGGTCAATTTTAAATATGCATCAACCATAAATACGTGTTATTGTTGTTGTAATTCTATACAATTGAAATGGCTATAACTCACTTGATAATGCTTCGATCGCAATTGAATTTTGTGAACGTACATACCTTATACCAGTCTATATAATTACAAAATTTCAAGAAGTTTATAGGTTCCGTTTTGATTTTATGGGCGAAAATGTAAAATCTACCAATCATACTATTATTAACAAAGCTTGAGTGAATTTCGATTTCTGATGTGTTTGTTGCCCTTGTACTCATAAAGGCCCACATTCGCGGTAATTTTCAGATTTTTCGGCTCAAAGGTGTCCAAACGCGAGGGGGGGGGGGGGGGATCACAAATTTTTGGTACATTTTGCCTTCCCCTGGACCCCCCAATTCATAAAATGATTTTTTTATTTCTGATTCTGAAAGTTCTACTCAAGACCTTTTATTTGCTATCCCACTCGACAACCATTGATTAAAAAAAATGTTTAAGGGTTACTTCGTTATTCGGGGGGACCCCTCTTAAAAATTTTTTTAATTTTTTGATAAGACCTGAACTTTTGAGAGATTATCACTTCTGACCTTTTCACAAAGTTTGGGCATTCTACCTTCTATAGTTTCTGAGGAAATCAGGTGTGACGCACGGACAGACGGACAGACAGGTCGCGAAACTAGTAGGTCTTTGTAAAAAAAAATTTTACAAGGACCTAAAAAAAGGGTACTAAACCAATCCTCCTCCGAGAAGCGCTCGTTGATGGGGTGGGTAAGGCGTGCAAATACTAAAATTTTGTTTTCTTCTCCTGTTTTTGTTTTGTTCTATTTTAAGTTTCCTAATACAAAATCCAACGGCGGTAGCAGTAGCGATCTCCTTAGCGAAATGCATGTCCGGGTTCAAAGTCAAAGTCAAAAGCGCTTTATTTAATACTACTCGTTATAAATTTTAAAAGAATATAAAGAAAATTCCAAACAATAACAATACAACACTTAATGGCCCAAATGGCTCTCTAAATTTATACGTTATCATTAACACATTTCATCAAAAAAAACTATGGCAAATTCAATTAATTAGGATCATTACATATTCTTAGAATTCAATTGGAAAAAGGAGAAAAAACCAACCAACACTATCCTAAAATTATTTATAATTTAAACACAACAGTGAAACTTAGATCCTAGACCTAATATGTTGTAACTTATTTCTAATAAAATGCAACCAAAAACTTTATCTTATACTAAAAAAATTCTATAACAATGTTCCTAACCTAAGCGTTTAATCTTATCTCTAACGTAATATAGTAAACATAACATATACCTAACCTGTACCTAATTTTTAACATAATTTTTAACACAAATAAACAACAACACTAAATGTAGCAATGATGAGCTGAAACTCAAAAAACTAAATCGCGAAAAACACCAAAACTGAAAATAAACACGAATAATTTAGACATTGTCATTCAGCCACCAATACCTGGATTGCGCCGTCTCAATTCGATCAGCTTCAATGAATCTAGCAAATAAGTATCTCCATTGGAATTGTTGGTCTCGTGAACTCAAATTTGGAGGATATTTTATCTTCTTACCGGTGGCCCGTCGATATATGTGATTTATGACTGGGACGCCGTCAGAATCAAAAACATATCCATTCATGTCCAAATACACGAATGCTTCTGGAGGAATGAAGCCAGTAGCGAGGCAAGTCGCTATATACCCGTCTGTAGGGTGGAACGGCTGTGAAGTCCAAGGGTTTTCACTCACAGTCACAGATCTTGCAATATGATTCCGAAGAAGTTTCAATATAAAGATATCGACTCTTGTCACTTCAGCAGTTTGATAAATTCTTCTATTCGATATATATAATGTTTCCAATCCGTCTCAGGCTTTCTGTATAAACCAGTACATGCACGAAGACATTTCCTTTCGAAAACTTTTAATTTTTCCATTGTACTAGCACTCTGGTTGTACCAGATCTGACATCCATATGTCAAAACTGGTCTAACCAGTGTCTTGTAACAGATAATTTTGAACTTTTGATCAATATATTTGGAATGAAAGAGGGAATGAAGAGGGCCATGACTACTTTTAGTGCCTTACTGAGCATGATTTTCACATGTTCAGTATAGTACAGATACTGATCGAGATGAACACCGAGGTATCGAACACAGGATTTATGTGGAACTCGTTCTAAACTACCCCGCAACCTGTGGAAATCTTTCCAATTACGTTTCAGATCTTGACTGACCCCCTGTAGCGTTGTCCGAAACAAGATTGTTTCACACTTTTGCACATTGATTTTCATTCGCCAATTGTTAGTGTACAGCTGTACATCATTGAACATTTTTTGGAGATTCCTCTGAACTATTGTAGCTTTTCGGTCTGCCGTGTAGATGATCAGATCATCAGCAAACGCTACCAATGATCGCGTTGGCGAGACGTTAAAATCAAAGCCGTTCAATAGCTTGCGAATGAAGATTGAGAAGAGCAGAGGCACAGTAACTGTTCCCTACTGTAGATCATTCAAGACCTTGAACTCGCGCATTGTTGTCAGATTTCCATCGGTTACAACAAACGATTTCCCGTATAACATATTACACATCATGGCGACAAGGTGTCTGGGGAACTTGTCCTGAAGGAGTTTAAAAATTAGTCCATCTAACCATACCGTATCAAAGGCTTTCTCCATATCAATGAGACATGCTCCAACACATTGTCTATCATTTAGTTTCCAACAGATGTCTGAGGTTACTTTCCTTATTACATGTGTGGTCGAATGCCTGGCTCGAAAACCAAATTGGCAATTCGGCATCAACACATTTTCCTCAATCTGGGCGTTAAATGCTCTGTTGAGTATCACTTCAAACACCTTGCTGATGTTAGGCAGCAAGCTGATTGGGCGATAGCTTTTCGGGCACGAAGATTCGTTTCCTTTCTTCAAGATCGGAAATACCTTAGCCATTGCATATTGTTCAACATGTTGTTGAACAATATGCAATAATTCCTAATAGCAACCTCAGGCAAATGTCGGAGAACTACATTTGGAATACCATCAGTACCACATGATTTCTTGTTGTTTATCTTGCGAAATATGAAACACAAGTCTTCATAGCTGACAAAATAATCAATAAGATTCAAGCTCGGTATGAGGTCAGATGTTAATGTTTCAGGCTTGATTTGAAGTCGGAAACTTTTGCTTCAACGACCTCTGAAAATATTTCATTCCCTCTCTCAGGGTTTGGTAGATGAGCCAATTCAAAATGTGCTCCAATCAGGGCAAGTTTCTGCAATCCCTCACATATAATCCTGTTTCCATTTCTATCCGGAGTCGTACTATCAATTTCGATACCAGCCCTATCGAGAAGATTTATCTCATCACTAGTGACTTCAAGATTCGATACCTTCACTCGAGACTTCTTGCGGAATATGCTATTCACTTTCGCGAACATGCCGTCTGGGTCCTGTGGGCTAATACCCCTCAATTTTTCCGCCCATTGATTGCTGACCTCACTCCTGAAGTATGACCGGATTAAGTTCCGGACATTCTTCAGGTGTAATTTCAACAAAGCCAATGAGGGATGGTTGTAGTCCAAAAATTGTCGATAAATTTTGTTGACGCATGTGAGAAGAAAGCTTTTCAATCTTTTCAACCTTGCGATGGTTGGTGTTTCATATCCTTCCATATAGTTTCGATGCTCATCTTGGGAACGACTTTCTCAATTGTTTCCAACGTCAGCTTCTCTAACTTCGACAAATAGACATCTATTTCATCGTTAGTTGGATTCCTGTCATTAGGAACCATTGAGCAAGAGTTGCCACCATCAGAAGGGGGACATTGCTTCTGGTACTCCCGATGAAACCTCTTTTGAAACTTTCCCCAGTCTGTTTTTTTGAAATTCAACCGATGATTTTCATGTTGAACTGGAATGAGGAAGAAATCATCCCTGTGACGATTGATTTCCATTACGATTGCGTTATGGTCGCTATCATAAGGAAGCACCTGCAGTTTCCGTTGAGGACTATTTTAGCTGAATTCGAGTCTTGCGTCAGCAATGCAAAGGTCCAAATATGAATTTGTCCTAGGGTATGTTGGGAACTCCGACCCATATAGATTGCACCTGTATTCAATTTGGTTCTCTGTTATCCACGATTTCAGGAATACACCTCTTGGATTATTGGTGGCGTTCAGCCATGATGTATGCTTGGCGTTCAGGTCACCAGCAAGAATATAATAGTTATGCAGCCTGTTCAATTCGAGTATTTCAAACAAGGAATTGAGCTCCTCCTTGAGCTTGAGAACAATTCCATCAGTTGCATAGGCAGAGATAACGAAGAAGTTATCCCCACCTGGCAGTGAGATTTTGATAACAGACACTTCAAGAGATTCAAAGCTTTTGAATTCGACTTTTTCAATATTTTGGAACCAATAGAGTCTTCGAACCAATATCCTGGTGCCACCTCCCCCATCACCTATTACCCTATCGTTTCTTACGAATTCAAAATCCTTGAATGTCATGGAGTGCCATGAACTGAGGTGGGTTTCGGTGAGAAGCACGATGTCAGGCTTTTGCCTGGCAATGAATTCAATCTTGTTTATCGATTCTCTCCGATAAGGAATTTAATTGCTGATAAATTTTAAGGAGCAGCTCATTATTACCACTTACATTATTTATTTTATTTACATTGTCTGCTGGTCTTCTCGGAGCAAGTGGAAATGACACCCCGGGCTTGACGAAGTTGGTAGGTATCACACTGCGGTGTGCTTGACTTTGTTTCGGAGTGACTTTAACCTTTGCATCTTGATACCGGGGGCATCCTCGATATGATGCTGGATAACCAAAGGCACCGCAGTTCACACAATAGTTTTTCTTTTGGCTCCACCTGAGCCAATTTGCACTCGCCGGGAGCATGAATGTCTTTGCATTTAACACACCTATATTTCATGGCGCAATTGGCAGCCGAATGCTCGAATCTTTGACACCTGTAGCACTGGTTGACCTCACTTTTCTGGAGGCGTTCCCACCTCACCACGCGGAAATTCAAGTACCGTAGTTTTTGCAGGGCACTTGAACTACTTTTGCTGGAAATCTGGACTGAGTAGTGAGGGAAGTTTTGCGCTCCACAATCGATCTCCTTGTTGCAAAGTTTTAACTGAAATAAATTGTATTTCTGGTGCAACTTTTTGGAGCACCTGAAGGAGGTCGACTGTGTCCTCACCACAGTCCAGACACTTCAATAAAAAGGTTTGGTTTCTTTCGTTTTTCGAGGTGTAGGTAAAATGCGGAACATCTCCAGAATTTAATGCACTTTTTGTTGCCTGGAAATCAACCAACGACGTAGTCCTAATTGTCAATTGATCGGCATTGATTCTTTTTATCTCAAAATCTTTTAGTTTATTTTCGGCTGCCAAAAGCCGAACCATATCTTTGCCCGTTGGCCCAAATACATTGATTGGAGGGACTTTTCCTTTTTTTTCATTAATCTTAACGGACGGACCAGCAGACAAACCTTTTGGTTTTTTCTCCCGATTTTTAATTTTAAGGTATTCAATGAACTCATTATCTAACTTAGACGTTTTACCTGGATCCTCTTCAATGTTCATCGTATCTTCAAGTCCAGCTAGCGCTGCATAGTAATTTCTGCTGTCATTTGCGCCGCCTGCGCTGAGGACATCCTCTTGATCAGCTTCTTCCTTTGGCTTTTTAGTTTTCTTGTCTTCGGTTTCTTTATCTTTGTTGAATGTTAATGTTCCAACAAGTGCTTCCAATGATTTGACTCGAAGCTTGAGCTCTTCATTTTCTTTTTCAATTTTGTCAGCTTTCTCTTTATCTTTGATCAGCTGCTCGATTTCGATTACCGATAGGATTGTCGGTTTTTCTTCTTTATCGTCGTATCTTCTTTTGAGTTTTTTTCGCCCGTTATCGTTGGCGATGGGCACGAACCTTCTGGTTGATGGCTGAAGCCATCGGGCTCCTCCATCTCGTTGCTTTTGCAGCGAGACTAGAGGAAATTTTCTCAGACCGGGACTTCCCTTGAACGTTTTTCCACTTTTGATATTTCTTCAGGAAATGAATTTCAGGTATTCGATAAATGCTCGAATAATTCGACGGCGATGGTTTTCAATTAAAAAAAATTGTTTTCAACTACTGACTTTTGTGAAAAATTAATTAATTTTTAAAATTAATGACAGGAGCGATTAAAAACACGTCAAAGTCAAAGTCAAAAGCGCTTTATTTAATACTCATCGTTATAAATTTTAAAAGAATATAAAGCAAATTCCAAATAATAACAATCAAAAAACTTAATGGCCCAAATGGCTCTCTAAATTTGTACGTTATCATTAACTCATTTCATCAAAAAAAAACTATAGCAAATGCAATTAATTACGATTATTACATATTTTTACAATTCAATTGGAAAAAGGAGAAAAAACCAACCAAAATTATTTATAATTAATACACAACAGTGAAACTTTGATCCTACACCTAATATGTTGTAACTTATTTCTAATAAAATACAATCAAAAAAACTTTATCTTATACTAAAAATACTATAACAATGTTCCTAACCTAAGTGTTTAATTTTATCTCTAACGGAATATAGTAAACATTACATATACCTAACCTATACCTGATTTTAACAAAAATATATAACAATACTAAATGTAGCAATAATGAGCTGAAACTCAAAAACTAAATAACGAAAAACACCAAAACTGAAAACAAACACGAAAAATTTAGACATTGTCATTCAGCCACCAATACCTGGATTGCGCCGTCTCAACTCGATCAGCTTCAACGAATCTAGCAAATGAGTATCTCCATTGAAATCGTTGGTCTCGTGAACTCAAATTCGGAGGATATTTTATCTTCTTATCGGTGGCCCGTCGATATATGTGATTTATGACTGGGACGCCGTCAGAATCAAAAACATATCCATTCATGTCCAAATACACGAATGCTTCTGGAGGAATGAAGCCAGTAGCGAGGCAAGTCGCTATATACCCGTCTGTAGGGTGGAACGGCTGTGAAATCCAAGGGTTTTCACTCACAGTCACAGATCTTGCGATATGATTCCGAAGAAGCTTCAATATGAAGATATCTACTCTAGTCACTTCAGCAGTTTGATAAATTCTTCTATTCGATATATAATGTTTCCAATCCGTCTCAGGCTTTCTGTACAAACCAGTACATGCACAAACACATTTCCTTTCGAAAACTCTTAATTTTTCCATAGTACTAGCACTCTGGTTGTACCAGATCTGACATCCATAGGTCAAAACTGGTCTAACCAGTGTCTTGTAACAGATAATTTTGACCTTTTGATCAATGTATCTGGAATGAAAGAGTTTTCGAAGGGCCATGACTACTTTAAGTGCTTTACTGAGCATGATTTTCACATGTTCAGTATAGTACAGATACTGATCGAGATAAATACCGAGGTATCGAACACAGGATTTATGTGGAACTCGTTCTGAACTACCCTCGCCAGCCATGATGTGGAAATCTTTCCAATTACGTTTCAGGTCTTGACTGACCACCTGCAGCGTTGTCCGAAACAAGATTGTTTCACACTTCTGCACATTGATTTTCATTCGCCAATTGTCAGTGTACAGCTGTACATCATTGAACATTTTTTGGAGATTGCTCTGAACTATTGTAGCTTTTCGGTCTGCCGTGTAGGTGATCAGATCATCAGCAAACGCTACCAATGATCGCGTTGGCGAGACGTTAAAATCAAAGCCGTTCAATAGCTTGCGAATAAAGATTGAGAAGAGCAGAGGCGCAGTAACTGTTCCCTGCTGTAGACCATTCAAGACCTTGAACTCGCGCATTGTTGTCAGATTTCCATCGGTTACAACAAACGATTTCCCGTATAACATATTACACATCATGGCGACAAGGTGTCTGGGGAACTTGTCCTGAAGAAGTTTAAAAATAAGTCCATCTAACCATACCGTATCAAAGGCTTCCTCCATATCAATGAGACATGCTCCAACACATTGTCTATCATTTAGTTTCCAACAGATGTCTGAGGTTACTTTCGTTATTGCATGTGTGGTCGAATGCCTGGCACGAAAACCAAATTGGCAATTCGGCATCAACTCATTTTCCTCAATGTGGGCGTTTAATGCTCTGTTGAGTATCACTTCAAACACCTTGCTGATGTTAGGCAGCAAGCTGATTGGGCGATAGCTTTTCGGGCATGAAGATTCTTTTCCTTTCTTCAAGATCGGAAATACCTTAGCCTTTTTCCACTCATTTGGGAAATATGAATTGCTCAACATGTTGTTGAACAATATGCAATAGTTCCTAATAGCAACCTCAGGCAAATGTCCGAGAACTACATTTGGAATACCATCATTACCACATGATTTCTTGTTGTTTATCTTGCGAAATATGAAACACAAGTCTTCATAGCTGACAAAATAATCAATTAGATTCAAGCTCGGTATGAGGTCAGATGTTAATGTTTCATTGAAATGAAGAATTGATTGGCCGTTCAGGCTTGATTTGAAGTCGCAAACTTTTGCTTCAACGACCTCTGAAAAAATTTCGTTCCCTCTCTCAGGGTTTGGTAGATGAACTATCCGGAGTCGTACTATCAATTTCGATACCAGCCCTATCGAGAAGATTTATCTCATCACTAGTGACTTCAAGATTCGATACCTTCACTCGAGACTTCTTGCGGAATATGCTATTCACTTTCGCGAACACGCCGTCTGGGTCCTGTGGGCTAATACCCCTCAATTTTTCCGCCCATTGATTGCTGACCTCACTCCCGAAGTATGACCGGATTAAGTTCCGGACATTCCTCAGATGTAATTTCAACAAAGACAACGAGGGATGGTTGTAGTCCAAAAATCGTCGATAAATATTGTTGACGCGTGTGAGGAGGCTTTTCAATCTTTTCAACCTTGCGATGGTTGGTGTTTCATATCCTTCCATATTGTTTCGATGTTTAATCTTGGGAACTACTTTCTCAATCGTTTCCAACGTCAGCTTCTCTAACTTCGACAAATAGACATCTATTTCATCGATAGTTAGATTTCTGTCATTAGGAACCATTGAGCAAGAGTTGCCGCCATCAGAAGGGGGACATTGCTTCTGGTACTCCCGATGAAACCTCTTTTGAAACTTTCCCCAGTCTGTTTTTTTGAAATTCAACCGATGATTTTCATGTTGAACTGGAATGAGGAAGAAATCATCCCTGTGATGATTGATTTCCATTACGATTGCGTTATGGTCGCTATCATAAGGAAGCACCTGCAGTTTCCGTTGAGGACTATTAAAGTTGAATTCGAGTCTTGCGTCAGCAATGCAAAGGTCCAAATATGAATTTGTCCTAGGGTATGTTGGGAACTCCGACCCATATAGATTGCACCTGTATTCAATTTGGTTCTCTGTTATCCACGATTTCAGGAATACACCTCTTGGATTATTGGTGGCGTTCAGCCATGATGTATGCTTGGCGTTCAGGTCACCAGCAAGAATATAATAGTTATGCAGCCTGTTCAATTCGAGTATTTCGAACAAGGAATTGAGTTCCTCCTTGAGCTTGAGAACAGTTCCACCAGTTGCATAGGCAGAGATAACGAAGAGGTTATCCCCACCTGGCAGTGAGATTTTGATAACGGACACTTCAAGAGATTCAAAGCTTTTGAATTCGACTTTTTCAATATTTTGGAAACAATAGGGTCTTCGTACCAATATCCCGGTGCCACCTCCCCCATCACCTATTACCCTATCGTTTCTTACGAATTCAAAATCCTTGAATGTCATGAAGTGCCATGAATTGAGGTGGGTTTCGGTTAGAAGCAGGATGTCAGGCTTTTGTCTGGCAATGAATTCAAGGAGATAATCACGCCGATGTAAAGTAACAATGGAGTTGACGTTGATCGAGATGAGACGAATCCTATCCGTGGGAATGTGGCTGGATGACAACTTATTTTGAGCCATTTGAAAGTCCTAAACGCTGAAAAACAATGTTAATTTTCGAATCTTGTTTATCGATTCGCTCTGATAAGGAATTTAATTGTTGATAAATTTTGAGAAGCAGCTCATTATTGCCACTTACATTATTTATACTGTTTTCCGCATTTTCTGCTGGTCCTCTAGCGGCGAGTGCAAATGATACTCCGGGCTTGACGAAGTTCGGAGCTAAGACACTGCGGTGTATTTGTGTTTGTTTTGGGGCAGATTTCAATCTTGCATCCTGATATCGGGAGCATCCTCGATATGATGCCGGGTGACCAAAAACACCGCAGTTCACACAATATAATTTCTCTTTTGGCTCCGTCTGAGCCAATTTGCACTCACCGGGAGCATGCACGTCTTTGCATTTAACGCATCGGTAATGCATGGCGCAGTTGGCAGCCGAATGCCCAAATCGTTGGCAGCGATAGCACTGGTTGATTTCTCGTTTCTGGAGGCGTTCCCACCTCACCACTCGAAGATTTAAATACCTGATTTGCTGAAGAGCGCTTGGACTGCTCTTATTTGTTATTTGTACCAAATAAAGTGGTAAGTTTTTTTTTTCTACCGTCGACCTTCTTGTCGCGAATGTTTTCACTGAGATGAACTCGATTTGTGGCGCCGTTTCCTTGAGAACCTGAAGAAGATCGACGGTATCTTCTCCGCAGTCCAAGCCCTTCAGCAAGAACGTCTGGTTCTTCTCGCTCTTGGGGGTATAAGTGAAGTGCGGAAGCTCCCCAGAATTCAAAGCATCTTTCGCCGATTTGAAATCAACCAGTGATTTCGTTCTAATTGACAGCTTCTCAGAATTTATTCGTTTGATTTCGAAATTTGTCAACTTAACCATGTCTTTTCCGCTTTGCCCGAAGACATTAATCGGCGGAACTTTCTCGGTATTCTTGGCTACTTTTTGAGGAGGACCAGCAGAACTACGGGCTGGTTTCTTTTCCCTATTTCTACTTTCATTATTTTTATTTTTTAAATATAAGAAAAAATTATCGTCTTTGTTACCTTCGTCTACCTCCATGTCCTGCTGGAGTCCATCCAGCGCCGCAAAGTAGTTCTGGCTTTCGTTCGTGCCACCAGCACTTAATACCTCTTCAGTTATTATTGGAGTTGCAGCTTTCTTCTGTTTTTCGATTTTTCGTATCGGACCACTCTCTTGAACTTGTTTTGCCGTCTTGAACATTTCTTCATACGTTTGAATTCTTGCCTTTAGCTCTTCGATTTCACTTCGAAGGCGGCACACTTCCTGTCTATCCTCGAGCACTTGTGTTTTGCGACCGGCATCTGCGGTATCCTGGGTGCTCGAGTGTCTCCGCTTGTTGACACTTGCCAATTTCACACCGTCACTCTCCCCGGGGCCCCCCAACGGAGGGAAGCCGTCGGGCTCCTCCATACAGCAGTCCCGAGTTGTCTTTGGTTTGTTGCCTTTTCTTGATTTATTGGTACGGTTGGTCGATGCCTTCGACGATAAATCCTTCCCCAATAAAAACAAAACTTGCTTTTGACTGACTCGTACAAAATTAATTCAATTATTTGAAACTGACTTTTGTGAAAAATTAATTAATTTTTAAAATTAATGACAGGAGCGATTAAAAACACGTCTACACGCAACGAGTGCTAGACGTAGAATCCAATCAATTTTTATTATCTGTCAACTAAGCTACTCTATAGTAATTCAAAACGTTTTTGTCTTTTTAAATTTAGTGGACACGGTGGCTTGAGACGAACACAAGCATTGTACAAAAAGCAACAGTTACTTTTCCTGAAGAAGGTCGTTAAATTACATGGGGAATATCAAACCTGAAGATGTCATAGTGGCAGAAGTGAATCACTGCCTAAAAGATGGAAACTTGACGGGTGTAAACTTAAACCTAGTAAAACAACAAACTAAGCAGTTTCGATGGGGTGTCTAGCTTCTCTCTTCAGGAGCAGCCACTACTTATTACCACGGAGCTACTTGACTGCTTATGTTTATTACACATCCTCATCGCCAAATAGTGTTTTGGTTCGAATAATGATATTATACTTAATTTTGTAATTCAAGTTAAAAGTTGACTTTATTCAAAAGGATCTTTAAAATGTGTAGAAAATTGACAACTGCAAAAGATGTTGTCAGATGGCTGTGATATAATAAGTGACAGTGTTGCGATTCTTGAAGTTGCATGACCCCAATAGAAGTATAAATAAATTTGCAATAACTTATAATTCGATAAAATTGATGAATATAGAAATGTACAAAATATGATAAATAATTAGTATATCAGAATGATTTCAATTCCGTGTAAATATCATCTTTGTCATTATCTTGATCAGACTCATCAGATCTTGACGGAGCGGCTCGGGCAAGCCAAACATTTAACAGCTCCCTACAAGAAGACCACATTTATTTCAATACTTACTTTAATGACACATATTACAATCATACTTACTGTGCATTCTCATATAGAATTTCCGTTTTCGGAAATATCTGTCTTAAAGTATCGAAACATGGCAAAGTCAATGCTGTTATGAAATTCACTTCATACTTGGGTATATTTTCACTTTTCGTACGATCCATCATCATAGGTGGCTTATGATCCATTTCACGAAGCAAATCACCTTCATGGAAAAGTTCTTTGTAAATATTCTCAACCATAAATTCATTAAATTCAACGCTTTTGATTGATGGTGTAAAATCTTCAGCCGTCATTAGAAGGGTTCGAACACAAGTCCGATGTTTTGGATTATTTAAGTCCAAAGTACCCGTTCGGAGCCACACTTTCAAATCCACTCTACGTCGTATGTAAAGCTTAATACTAGCGGATAGAACACATTCTTTAAAAATACGATGGAATATAACCAGTTTGTCAGGTCTAACATGATTTAAAATTTTCGTAGCCTGCAAAAAAAAATAGAATAAATTTTGAAAAAAACCTGGTTATGAACCCGGAACATCTGTGTGACGTGGTGCTATGCTATGCGGTTAGAGTTAGGGGTTGATAAATTAAAATTTTATGAATAAATATTTAAAGGGAACGGCAAAACTTTAAAACTAAAAACAGAAACAATGCTCCATGGTAAGCTCAGTACCGTGGTCACAATAATATATAGGTTGATTCGCTATGAGGTTTGGTTTTAATCCCAAGGAAAAGGCATAAGATTGAATTCTATAGTAAAAAATTAATTTTGAGTCCAAAGAACCATCTATGGAATTCACTTTTTAAAGATTATCTTGTTTAAATATTGACCGCGACTACGCCGTAAATGGTCCACGCGTTCGATTCGTCACCGCCTTTAGCCACACTCTCAGCTACAACTGATACATTCTCTTCACTACGTGCTGGATGTGGTCTAATCGGTTGATAATATCCAGTAACGTATGCTGAGCTTCAAATTTGCGGATGGTATTGGTTATAGTGGTTTCGGTAGGTCGATGATGCACACCATAAATTATTTTAAGAGCACGAATTTCTCACAGAACGCTGCGATGTAAGTCTTTCCATGCAGATTTTTCAAATAATACTAAATAAAAGTTACATTACAGTTTGACATGAGTCACGCGTAATCTGTCAAAAAAAGCCAATTGAAAATCAAACCTCATAATGAAACACCCTTTATTTTTCTGGAAAGACAGTTGTCAAAAACAAGAGCTGGTGCTTGCAGTTATCATTCGTTTCAAGCCATTAAACACGACTGTAAAATGCCAGGATACATATTTCCTACTTTCATTGAAATACGATCGAAAATTCACAGAGGGATAGAGGATAAACTTGTCTGAGACCCTAATATTTCTACTTACGTTTATCAAACATTTGCCCACAAAATAATGATGCATTTCAACTGGCGCTGGATAAGGATGATTCATTATAGGGTGTTTGACGATATCCAAATATTTTCCAGAAAGGCCTCGATGATCAGCAGCATGCAATATGGCGGCCATATACAAAGCTATTCTCTATGAATTAAGCCAACAAAAATAATATTAACTCAATTCCACAAATTTTCAAATGAACTCACCTCTATCGGTGATGGAAATAATTCTCCGTGATAATAAAATAAAAGATAAATAAAATGCAACGACATAAATGCACGAAAGAAATTGTGGTAAGGATTATCTCGGAAAATCTTTTTCACAGCAAAAATAAATTTATATAATACATCTTTATCCGGGAAGAAGTTGGTGATAGATTGGAATATATAAAAAATATATTTTGGTATTTCCTGATAATCAGGGTCGTATGGTATGAAAGTGAATCTTAAATTATATAAAAAAGGATAAGATAAATTTCTGTTAAGATTTTAAGTCTTACGTATGAAAATCAGGAGGCAAATAAATATTTTCATCCAAACTATACATTTCAGGTAATGCATGTCTTCTGTGTATTTGTAATTGAACAATTTCGACAAAAGACAAGTTGAATTGCTCCTGCGAATCCAAAGTGATTCAAATTATGTTTCGGAGTTTTCTTTAATGATTATTTACTACTCACTCTCCACTTGTAGTCGCTATATAAATCCTGATAAACAAGCGAGATCATAAAAAAATTGGCAAACCTGCTAAAAGTCTCTTCGTCCCTTGACGTAAATTTATCATTCGATAATTTATTGATAGCGATTAAAACCCCGAAATCATCACAGCGATTGCCCTTAGGTACTTCGATACCAATCACTGACCGAATCAAAATACCTACATAGCGATCGATGGATTTGTCAAACCGTGGATCGTTGAATACATCAGCGAAATTCACAAGAGTTCCACTACCGAGCACCAAGCGTGCTATTTGCTTTTCTTTCTCGATTCTATTGTTAAACTTTTGAAATAAAAAGGTTTTGGAAAGGATTACCTCAAAGTACCTAATTTTCTTTTTCTTCTGATCCAGTTTAGCTACCGGATTGTCCTCACTTGTGTACTTCCTTTCGCAGTCATCGCTTTCAGTGTGTGAGTAGTAAGTCACGGATTCAACGTCTAAAATAGTTTTAGCGAAGTCCTTATGGCATTGTAAGTTAATGTTACTATTTTTAATTTTGAAAGGAACAAAATATTCTTACAATAATATATTGGGAAAACGCGCTAGCTTCATAATGATCTTCTGACATTCCTCTAAGCATTTCTGTGAGAATGATATCACTAATTTCTTCGTCCTTGCGCTTGGTTGTCATCTGCTGATTCCGAACTATTGCATTTCCAGCCAGCTCAGCGATATAGTAACCAACGTTGTAATCGTGCTGCAATGTTAGTGTTGATAAATTATCATCGCGTAACAATTGAACATGATTGGTTTGTAGTGTATTTTAGATATGTAATGTTTATAAGTGGATGAGAATGCCCGTAAAGGATTGCTGCGGTGGTCTGCTGCCTCAGCAGCTAGCAGAAAATTAGAGCTACGCTTGAAATGGCCTTACCTGGCGACGCGTAAGCGTGCTGGCAGCTAGTGTTGCGGTGTCATGGGATGGATTCTTTGAGCCAGCGCAAGGTCCCACTACAAAATTTCACGCTTACGATTTACTACGTAACAGACCGAAAGGGTCTACAAAAGAAACGCGACGAAAAATACCCTGTTCACTGCGCGCAAGAGGAAAAGTTGGTAATTTCGTCCTTGCCGAGGATGGTCACGGCCAACAAGTAAGAGTGGGGCATCCAGGTGGTGTCGATACCCCCACAACCCCCCCCCCCCCCCAACCGGATCAAGGATTCAAAACGATGCCTTGGCCCATATCACGTAAGGAAGGCCAAGCATCCCGGCGAAAGCCCCTGCAACACAAAAAAGAGGGAGAGCTTAGCTTATTTATTAAGACTTTTTTTTAAACTCCTTTCACAATAAAGTTGAAAAATGTTCTCAACGAACAGTTTCACTTCTTTGCGCACTTCACTTTTTAAGAGACAAATATACAATCCAATACATAAGGCATATAAGTCAAAAATAAATAATCTACGTTTTGTACAATCCCATACATGAGTTAATATACGAGTATATTTCAAAATAAATACGTTTCAGGGAATTCTAAACAATCCATTACATGAAAATTTAAAGTACGGATTGATACAACAAGTAATCAAAGGTTATGGGGACTTATACCGAGAAAAACGGCCTATGGCTCTAGATTTAACAAGATACATGTGTACGGTGAGTTCAAAGAAGATAACAATAGGATAGGTATCAAAATGCCCGAACATGCGGCCCACCTTGATACATTAGTCCATTGTTAAAATTCATTTCCGTGGATACTGGCAGAAGAATCAATTTTTTGATGGGCCGCTTGAATTCTCCGTGGTGGTTCCGACCGGTGACTACTCTGATGTGATGATCCTTGCCTGGGTGCAACTTAATGATGCGTGCTAAATCCTATGTAGGCGGTGGTGTCTGCTTTTACGATGACCAAGCTTTCAAGTATGATGTACAGGGCAAGGGAAGCCTATTTGTTCCATGATTGCAGTTGCTGCAAGTATTTGTACGGGATGAATGGTCTTCCGAGTTGAGTGAAAGTCCACCGCTGATACCAATGAGGAAATGATTTGGTGTCAAAGGATCGTCGTCGATAGGATCACTTGTAAGAGAACATAGTAGCCGGCTGTTTTAACAATGTTCCACTTGACTGAGCAGAGTCTAGAGTTCTTCGAACGTGAGTGTTACATTGCAGATGACTCTAGTTAAATAAAATTTGTGGCGACATATCGAGAATCGATATGAAAGCCGTAAAGATTGGCATCGCTTGAAGCAATCAGCGAATCAAAAGTTACGAGGAGCAGCAGAGCGGAACAATAAAAACATTTGAAACTCTGTGAAACTTTCTTGTGTGTTTTCAACCGCCATTGATGACGCTGCGATTAATAAATTGTTTTAATTTTGTTGAAATTGTGTTTGACATTTTGTGAAAAGACTATGTGATCTCCTCAGTGGTGACCCCGACGTGATCCCCTTTGTAAATCAACAAACAGAACATTAATTAGTTAAAAAAATAAAATTTGGGAAGTGACGCCAGCAACATTTTCAAAATGGCTACCGGGACGGATAAATTACCGGATACTCCGAAGACGTCGAAGAATCCAAGCGGTGCGCCGCCGATCGCGCCGAGGCCATCGGGATCTGCAAACTTGTGTGTGGAAGCGTCGCGCATCACCAAATTCCCCGCGTTCTACAAGCTAGACCCGGAATTCTGGTTTGAACAGGTGGAAGCCACTTTTCATACACATAGCATTACGCATGATGAGACCAAATTTAAGTATGTCATACAGTACGCCGAGCCGGAAATATTGCCGCATGTCATCTCGATTGCGAGGAATCCACCATCCGAAAACACATACGATGCCGACAAACAGCGAATACTGGCAGCTTTTGCGGAATCCAGCGAATCGAAGCTGAGGCGTCTATTTCAGGGCCAGAATCTTGACGGAAGGAAGCCATCGCACTACCTTCGGCATTTGCGGAATACTGGTGGAGAACAAGTCACTAATGCAATGTTGCGCTCACTCCTTTTGGAGCAACTACCAGATAATATCAGGGTAGTTTTAGCGATTTCCACCGAGCTTGATATTGACAAACTGGCAAAAATGGCGGACTTGATGATGGAGCTTCAACAAACGCCCGCCATTGCAACTGTGCAGATGAAGGAGGCTAGTAGTAACATTTTGGAGCAAATATTGAACCGCATTGATCGTTTGGAGCTACGAATGCGAGATCGATCACGCTCAAAGTCTCAAGGGAGAAGAAAGCGGTCAAAGTCAAGACCAAGGGACCCATTTTGTTTTTTTCATAAGCGTTTTGGTTAGCGAGCCAACCGTGTCAATAGACTTCTGACGAAAAAAGCAACTCGGGAAACAAAATTCGTCGTCCCGCGTCACGGCGGTCCAGGACGACCAACCGCACCAACGCCGACTTATAATCATGGATAAGAAAAGCGGGTTGCGATTTTCAGTAGACACTGGTCTAGCACTCGTTGCGTGTAGACGTGTTTTTGATCGCTCCTGTCATTAATTTTAAAAATTAACTAATTTTTCGCAAAAGTCAGTTTCAAACAATTGCAATATTTTTTTACGAGCCAGTCAAAAGCAAATTTTGATTTTACTGGGAAAACCATCACCGTCGAATTATTCGAGCATTTATCGAATACCTGAAATTCATTTCCTGACGAAATATCAAAAGTGGAAATACGTTCAAGGGAAGTCCCGGTCTGAGAACATTCCCTCTAGTCTCGCTGCAAAAGCAACGAGATGGAGGAGCCCAATGGCTTCAGCCATCAATCAGAAGGATCATGCCCATCGCCAATGATGACGGGCGAAAAAAAGCTTAAAAGAAGTTACGAGAATAAAGAAGAAAAACCGACAATCCTATCGGTAATCGAAATCGAGCAGCTGATCCAAGAAAAAGAGAAAGCTGAAAAAATTGAAAAAGAAAATGAAGAGCTCAAGCTTCGAGTTAAATCGTTAGGAGCACTTGTTGGAACGTTAGCGTTCAACAAAGATAAAGAAACCAAGAAAGGCTGACAAGCAAATTCAAAAACCGAAGACAAGAAAACTAAAAAGCCAAAGGAAGAAGCTAACCAAGAGGATGTCCTCAGCGCAGGAGGCGCAAACGACAGCAGAAATTACTATGCAGCGCTAGCTGGCCTTGAAGAAACGATGAACATTGAAGAGGATCCAGGTAAAACGTCTAAGTTAGATAATGAGTTCATTGAATACCTTAAAATTAAAAATCGGGAGAAAAAACCAAAAGGTTTGTCTGCTGGTCCGTCTGCTGGTCCGTCCGTTAAAACTAATGAAAAAAAAAGAAAAAGTCCCACCAATCAATGTATTTGGACAAACGGGCAAAGATATGGTTCGGCTTTTGGCAGCCGAAAATAAGCTAAAAGATTTTGAGATAAAAGAGTCAATGCCGATAAATTGACAATTAGGACGAAGTCTTTGGTTGATTTCCGGGAAACAAAAAGTGCCTTAAATTCTGGAGATGTACCGCATTTCACGTACGCCTCGAAAAGCAAAAAGAACCAAACCTTTTTATTGAAGGGTCTGGACTTGTACCTAATTTTTTTTAGGGCACTTGAACTGCTTTCCTGGAAATCTGGACTAAGTCCATTGAAGAAGCGCAATCAGCGTCTACTAAACCAAAAAGTGGTTAACGTTCATTCTGGTATGATATGTCGGGATCCATAGTCCCTTTCAAGTATCAGAGTACTCTCTTTGCCGCCACCCAGTGAGTTCGGTTGAAGCCAAAGTCATATAAAGTAATGGACGCGAATTAAGCTTATTTTCATCCATACGTGAGTGAAGGACTTTTACTACATACTCTCCCATACGAACTGAAATCCCCCTGCCTTTCACGCTGCTAGAGCATCCACACACTCAAGTGGCTCTCTAGTTGCTCTCATGAAAATCCCACTTGTCTTGTACTTTAACCCGCGAATTGTCAATGAAATATCAACCATATGATTCAAAACAAATGATTCGTGAAAATTCAACAATGATGGGAAACGTCTAATCAAGTTGAATTTGAAATTGTACGCAAAATAATTTTTTAAGATAAACCGTGTTGAATCTAGTGCAAAAGTGATAATTAATCAAACTGAAAGGTTTGTTACGGATCGCAAGTGTCGTTGTGTCGGAAAACGAAAAATGTAGTGGTGTGTGTGTGGGATTGTAAAAACAGCTATAGGAAGTATGTCAGGGACGTATCCTTCGTAGGTTGTCATGTTGAATTTTTTATATCGTTCAAGTTAGAGTACCCGCACGGAAAATTGATTTAGTTCAAGATGCGAAAATTAGTGGGAGACGTCACGTCAAATTTATTTGAAATTCGAATCAACAGCTGATAACGCGCCAACTTCACGCTACATCATAAATTGCTTCAATTCTTGCGATACATTTCGTATCCATTCTCTCTGACATTTATGGAGTCAAGAAAAACCTTGCATACTTTCAAATAAGGCTGGAAAGATTGAAAGCGTTATGGGCAAAGTGCGAAGAGCAGCATGTGGAGGAAAGCAAATGCCTAAAAGGGAAGGAAGAATAGCTTGAGCAGCCTAACACGGAATTTGAGAGGTTAGAAGATCTTGTCATGGACTATCTTACATTATTCCAGTCCAAAATACCATCATACAATGGTAGTTATGCGGATTGTTTTGCATTCCGTGATATTTTTCAAAGCATGGTGCACAAGAATGCCCAGCTAATAAAAGCACAGAAATTTCAATACCTCAGGAGCGCTCTCCGTGGAGAAGCTGAACTGCTCATCAGTCACCTAAGTATAACAGAGGTAAATTACGAGTCGGACTGGGCCTTACTTTTGCGAGGGGTATGACAACCATCGAGTCATTGCTCATGAAATGATGCAACGGACTAAGGCGAATGCTAGATACCATAAATCAATCACTGGCAGGCATCAAAGCATTAAAAGCAGTTTCGTTTGCACTTACTACAGTTTTTCTGCTAAACCAAAAACTTGATGAGGAGTCCAGAAGGGAAAGGCAACAAGATATTTGGAATACAGCTAGAATTCCCTACTTACAAAGGTTTTTGGACTTCCTTAAACAACGGTTCTCAATGCTAGAAGTGTTGTCACAAAAGCAATTAAAGCAAATACCATTCAAGTCAACGTAAAAACCTCATGTCCGATGCGCAAAGCCATAAGCCAGAAGCTTTTTGAGTGCAACTCATCTAAACAAGCCACACTTCAAGCATGACGTGAAGTGATTAAAAAATCCAATCTATGCTTCAACTATTTAGGACAACATCGAGCGAATAAATACACGTCTACCCATGGTTGTAAAATTTGCAGCAAGAAGCACAACACCGTTTTGCATTTACCATCGGCAGAATCTCCCTTACAACCTAAAGCTGCAGCTTCACCAGCGATACAAGGTCATAGTGTTTACACTAATCAAAACTACGTGTTGCTTGCAACGGCTCAAATAAGAGTATGCCGTCCCAATGGAAGATGCTTAACATTTCGAGCATTACCAGATTCCGGAGCACAGCGATAATTTATAAGTGAATCAGCAGTTCAACTATTTCAGGCGAAATGCAGAGGCTCCAAATTCAAGGTCAGTGGGATTGAAGCAGTTGAAAATGTCACCTCCAGAGGAGAAACCAAATTTTGTGCTATTATTCTTTTACACAACTTATTCTCACAACAATAACCCCACCATTGCCGTGCACTGAAATTCCTCTGGTTATTCCACAAGGATCAACGACATCCTTATTGGAGCAGATCTTTATGGAAAGTTATTGCTACCAGGACTTCTGCCTGGTCAGCCATGTGCCTAGAGGACGACACTTGGGTGGGTGCTCTTTGGAACAGTTCTATGTGAACCATGTACAGCAGTAAGAGCATTTATATCTTATCAAGGTCTCGAGGAAACTTTGCGTCAATTTTGGGAAACCAAAGAGCTTCCAGCAATAAAACACTTGACCGATGAAGAAAGAGAAAATGAGGATCACTACCTGTAAACAGTGTATTGACAACCAACAGGAAGATACTCTGTTAGTCTTCCCTTCAGGAATGAAACGGATCCATTCTCAGATATCTGTGATACCCAAAAAATTGCATATATCCGATTTAGGCAATTGGAACAGTGATTGATACAGAAACCTGCACTTTACGACCAGTACCGGAGCTTCATGAAAGAATATCTTGACTTGGGTCACATGACAAAGGTACCAGCAGATCGAGTAAAAATGACAGCCACATACTATCTTCCACATCACGCAGTGTTAAAGGAAAGTAGTAGCACCACTAAATTAGAGTGGTGTTTAACGCATCCCAAAAGGGCTCGGAAGGATACTCCTTAAACGATCTTCTTCACAGCGGTCATGCAATACAAGGAAACTTATTACACCTTCTAATGCGATGGAGGCAACATAAGTTTGTCGTTGTAGCTGACATCGATAAGATATACCGACAGATTTCTGTCCATGAAAAGGACCAATATTTTCAAAGGATATTATGATGATTCAATCAAAGTGAACCCATCCAGCACTCTCAATTGGGAACAGTCACTTATGGAACAAATGCTACATCAACTAGCTGCAGATGAGATCAAATCATTTCCAAATGCAGCACAAATATTAGTCACAGAATTTTACGTTGAAGACGTGCTAATTGGATCTGATAAGCTGGACGACCTTCTCAAGCTTCAAGCAGATCTTCGAAATCTTCTTAAGAAGGCAAGATTTCACTTGAGGAAATGGTCTTCTAACTACCCGAAACTGTTAGAACGTATCCCAATATCGGAAAGGGAATCCCAACTTCCCCTGAATATTGTAGTAGTAGAGAATATGAAGACCTTGGGTATTCAAGCAGCAGATGAGTTATCGTTCACTATTACGAGTCAAAAGAATGAGACTCTTTACAATGCGAATCATTCTAGCAGAAGTGGCCAAATTATTCGATCCTCTGGGCTGGATGCAACCGTTTATCATCATAGGGAAAACAACAATTCAAAAATTATGGCTAGAAGAAAAAGGTTGGGACGATCCATTGGATTCTACCACAATAAAGGAATGGGTACAGCTACGACAGCAACTTATTGCTTTAAGTGCTTTAAGAATAAAATGGTGGATAAATTTTAGCCCACCTTGCCAGTTCGAACTTCACGGGTTTTTTGACTCATCGTCCACCGCGTACGCTGTTGTAGTGTATATCCGAGTAGTTAATACAACAAACATCAACAAGCGTCTCACTCCTAGCGCCGAAATCAAAAGTTTCTCCAGTTAAAGTTCAGTCAGTACTAAGATTAGAGCTCAATGGAGCAGTTTTGCTAGTGAAACTCATGGATGAAATTGTCAAAGCACACAATTGGAATTATGCTCCCTGATTTTATTGGACGGATTCTACGATCGTACTTTCATGGATTCGCAGCCCAGCTGCTAAGTGGAAAGTTTATGTCGCTAATCGTGTGAGCATTATTCAACAGCATAGCTCCAAAGAACGCTGGAATCATGTCAGCACTCATGACAACCTAGCTGATACTGCCACAAGAGGAATGTACCCAAACGAGTTGATTTCATCAAATTTGTGGTGGAATGGACCAACAAAGGTACGCCTTCAGAGAAGAAATCATGCACATATCTAAAAATGGCAGGGTTTAGACAAATAGCCACATTAAATCTTTTTTTCCATGGGTCGAAAGGGAAGGAATCCTCATGTTGGGCGGTCGTATTCACAATGCACTAATTGGAGAGACAGCTAAACACCCAGCTATCATCCCAAAGGGTCGCCTAGCAACTCTTTTGATAAGGCAGGCTCATCAACAAACACTTAATTGTGGGAGTCAACTAACTTTAGCTACGTTACGACGCAAATATTGGATGCTCTCAGGACAAACATAGGTAAAAAAGGTTTTGTGAGAATGCATGATATGCTTTAAAATCACAGCTAGACCTAGGAATCAATTTATGGGAAATTTACCATCCTTCAGAGTACAACTAGAAAAACTATTTCTACAAACAGGTATCGACTACGTAGGACCTATCACTATAAAATGGAATGGAGAAAGAAGAGCCAAAACTACAAAGGCATGCAAAGTAATCTTTGTATACATGGCAGCAAAGGCCTTTCACTCAGAAGTGATATCTGATTTGACAACAAATGCATGCATTGGAGCTATCAAGCGATTCATCGCAAGACGTGAAAGGTACCGAATAATATTCAGTGACTGTGGCTCTAATTTTCTAGGAGCCAACAAATAGCTACAGGCAATCTACAAAGTATCTCTTCAAACATGTTATTTTGGAATTGCTAACCAAGGCATACAATGGAAGTTCATCCCTCCTAGTAGTCCACATTTGGTCTCTGGGGAGTCGGTGTAAAAATAATGAAGGCTCATTTCTACAAGACAATTGGGCATCAAATCTTGAATGTAGAGAAGATGAATATGCTTCTAGCCCAAATTGAAGCTTGTATAAATTCACGTCCACTAACGCAAGTGAGTAATGACCCGAACGATTTGGCTGCATTAAAACCGTGCCATTTTTTAACTGGAGACAACCTGTTCAAAATCAGGGATGACCCGAATTGTAATTGTACTTTATTGAAAAGATGACACCTAGCTCAGCAAATGAGGAACCTCTTCTGGCGAAGATGAACAGAAGGACATTTGCAACGTCTCGAGCAGAGATCAACGTGGTTGGAAAAACAAGATAACCCGAAGGTAGTGGAGTAGAGCTTTCCATTGGCCACACCAACTCTGGATTAAGTTTGTTCCATCATTAAAGCCCAAAAGAATAATGATGCACCGGGCATTGATGAGATTCCAGTAGAGCTCATCAAATATGGTGGCTGTAGTGTTCATCAAGCTATTCATAAAGTCATCCAGTACATTTGGAAATAAGAACATATTCCGAAAGAGTGGAGCCAACCAATGTTATTCCCTATCCACAAAAAAATTATAGAGGCATATCACTACTTTGTACGGCGTATAAAATATTTTCTAAAATCTTAGAAAATAAAATCAGATGATACGCCAACAGTATTATTGGGGCGTATCAAGGTGGTTTGAGGGCAGGTAGATCAACAACAGACCAATTTTTCACAGTCAAGCAGGTACTTGAAAAATGCGGGGAGTTCAACATAGACGTACACCAAATTTTCGTTGACTTTAAGCAAGCATACGATAGTATTGATCGTAACGTATTGTACCAAATAATGCTTGCTTTAGGCATCCCATACAAATTATTCCATCTTACCAAAATGACAATGACATCGACAACCTCCCAAGTCCGCATCAATAACGAACTCACCGATGCCTTTGACACAAATAATGGACTAAAGCAGGGAGATGGGCTGGCCCCATTGCTATTCAATTTGGCTCTGGAGTACGTCATACGGAAGCTACCTGTCGATACGCGAGGTACATTACTATACAAGTCGAGCCAGGTAGTGGCCTATGCAGACGACATCAACATTTTGTCACGGTCATTAACAACTGCCAAAGAACTCTTCCTGAAAGTCGCCAGCAAAGCAAAACTAGTAGGGCTACAAATCGACGAAAAGAAAACAAAGCTCATGATGCAGTCGATGAAAAATACGTTATATACACAAAATATCAAACTTGGCGAATACAGTATCGCAAATGTTAGCAAATTTGTGTATTTATGCGCCAAAACAACGAAAACGGGCAATGAAAGAGACGAAATACCCCGAAGAATGCAGCTCGCAAATAAAATATTTTATTCAGTATTGACGATCTTGAAGACCAACTGCATAAACAGGAAAACAAAGCTCCAAGTCTACAAATCTGTGATAAGACCTGTGTTATGCTATGGGTGTGAAACATGGACCCTAACCCAAGCATCCGCAAATATATTGAACGCCTTTGAGCAACGGGTCCTGAGGCGAATAATCGGAGCGAAGTTAGACGGGGACCAATGGCGAATTGGATACAACCATGAGTTGTACGAAATTTTTGACGAACCGGAGGTCTCAACGGTTGTAAGACTGCGGAAGCTGCAAAAGCCTGGACACATGAATCGTATGGACGAACAACGGATACCCAAGAAGGTATTCGTTGGGAGAAAAGAAGGCCGGCGGCCCGTGGGGAAACCGAGGAAACGCTGGTCTGACTCGGTCGACGAAGACAGTTCATCGCAGCTCGGATTTCGGAATTGGATGACGCGGTCAACAGACTGAGACAGTTGGAGGCTTTGTTTGCAGGAAGCGAAGGCCCGAAAGGGGCTGTAGTGCTAAGAAGGAGAAGAAGAAAGTAGTGGAACTAGTGCTAGTGAAGATGAAATGGCCGTTAGCGAGGATTATAGCAACGTGAGTTACGGATAATCCCTATCCTCAACGCATGTGGCATCAGTAAGATAAGATTCGGAAAAGGATCAATGCAATAAAACCATAAAATATCCTTTTTCTAATGTTTCTTGTGATGTTCATGTTTTGTGCATTTTACTGTATCCGAAAATGTGTGAAATTGTACTGAGCAATAAAATATACTTTTGCTACATTTGTTAACCAAATGTTTTCAGAAACAATGTCATAATGTAATGTAATAATGAAAAGATGCGAAATGGTACTGAACAATAAAATGTGTGAACTAGATGATATTCACTGCATTTGTTAACCAAATGTTTTCTGAAATAATGTAATGTAAGATTTTAGAATAAGATACTCGTCAGTTTGAATTTGATCACGAAGAAGCGAAGCCGTGTTTTAGAATAAGATATACGAGTATAAGTTTAAGTAAAAATAAAGTAAAAAAAATTATTCTTTGTTTTTTGTTTAAGACAACATAATTCGCGCTCTGGATAAGAAGATCTAGTTCGAACCGTATTTGTGAAGATGAACGGAAATATAAAAAAACGACTAATTGTTAAAATCTCCAAATTACCCTTTAATGAAATGGAAGAACAGTCACCAGAAGCAAGGCCAGAAGCAGCTATAACAGAAAATCAACAGCAATCTAATAGTGCAATTAAACGTCTGACAGCGGAAACTGCTGACACAAAAAAGAGACGAAAGAAAATCCTACCCTGCATCTCAACAGTTTTGTTAACCACGCTTTTATTCCTTGGAATTTTGCCACCTCCCACGTTATCAGAAGCTTATATAACGAAATTAAACGGTGGTCTCTACATAGAGGAGGTTAGGCAAGGAAATATCAACCGAGAAGATGAGAATATGAGATGAGAAGAATATGCGAAGTACCAATGCAAGCTTACACTCCATGTGCTCCTTGGGCAAGCAAACAACTGAAAAGGTATATTGCTGGGATTTAGTTCACTACATATCAGAGATAGTCGACGACACTCAACATAAAATGAATTTATTTTGTTTTCTGCACCACCGGAGGAAATGGGGAATTTTCGGCCAAATGCTCACAGCAGTTATTGGAGTCAACGATGAAACCATTGCAGATGTACAAAACTTATCTACAAACCAGGAAACTTTCAAAAATCTGATCAACCTCCAAGGGCAGATTATACTTCAAGCCACAAAGAAGCTTTACACAACATCCAGCAGGATCGACGGGCAGCTTAGATGATTCTCCGATCAACTGAACAAAGGCCTCGAACAAATCGACGAATCGAAAAACTGGTTCTCTAAGGTAGATGCAATCCAACTAACCATCCAGTTCTTAGCAACATATCAACACGCTACTAATTTGCTCGATGAAGAATTTTTTAAATACAACAACATTTTGATAGCAATCAATAGCAAGGAAGGGATACTGGATTGCATTAAACTGGCAGACCTTGAAGTAACCATTCAAAGTATACAAGCCCTTTTGCCAGCTCACCTTACTATTCTACGTGTCGCAACGTCAAGACTCGTAACAGAATCAACCGAGAGGAGTATCAAACTTCATGGCTATTTACCGATCATCGACAATCGCAAGTTCAACCTCATCAAGGCTACACCAATTCCCTTCCACCAGAACCGTACACTATTTACATTTAGCATTTCCAGCTCAATTATAGGAGTCAGCTACAACGACCAAGTATACTTTGAAACAACAAGCAACGAGCTAGCAAGAGCGCCAGAGCTTACAACTGGAAATTTTCTTCTGCCCAGCACAATCCTAATCGACGTGAAAAGCAAGACGGGAGCTGTAAAATCTACACAATTAACCTACATGTCCCCAAACATCATTTTGAACGTCTTCGCTCATTCTCCAACAACAAATGTCGACTAACTCATGGTTATTCTTCACCCTACAACCAGTTCGTAATATCAACGTACGTAAGGATATTCTAATCAACGGAACAGGAATTATCAGACTCACACAGGATTGTCAATTGCAAGCCCAAGAATTCATCCTCGTAGCTGATCAGAGCCAAGCGGGACGCTCTTTTCCAATATACATCTCACCAACGATGCCGGATTTAAATACCACACTATAGCATACTAATATCAAGCAGCTAGACATTTCAACCATCTTCGGGACAGAGGAGTCCTTCAAAGTGCTTATAACCTAGCAGGAAGAACTAGCAGCAGAAATTGACAATTTCGAATGGAAAACGGGCCAGCATCATAAAACGTTGTCAACAATTTCCATAACACTTTTGGGCTGATCCAGAGGAATCCACTGCACATCACAACCATCCTCATTCGCCACCTGGTACAACGAACACCAACTTTAAGGCCCTAACGGCTCTTGGTGGGCGGTTATGTAAACTAATTAGTTTTAAAATAGAATAATTCCTTATTATACAAGGCTAAAAATAGCATGTTTTATCATTCAATGTCCAGTAACATAATTATATCAAATTATTTCATCATTGTTCAACATTTTAAAAGTTCATTTCAAGTTCCATGGGCAGCAAAATCAATGAAAATCATGACTGTAAATTAATCCATCCATCCGGCAGGCACTGACCTATGTAAAATTAATGCCATCTCAATCAATTTTAGTAAAGACAATCAATTCTAAAATTTAATCAACGCATATTGAACTTGCTTGAGATGGAAATAATTTCCAAGAGGCGCTACGAAGTAAAATTGGCATATTGGCAAAATTAGCAATAAAATGCAAATAGAAAATGGAAACAAAGCATTGTTTTGTAGAACATTGACTAACGCCTTTGAATTTTATTTTACTCAGGAAACAAGTATATTGTGAATCGTTATTTTCTATGTGCCGTTCCTTTGACAGTCAGTCTCGTATCGGCCTTTCCCGATGTAACATGTCTATTGTATTCAATACAAATATGTATCAATTAACGTGTGTATTATTATTGTCTCATCATACCAACTAGTCACTTTCATCACCCAGTCACAATAAGTTGGCGACGAGGATTAAAACGTTTGCAACTGCCAGTGAAAACCAGTGTGACACAGTGAAACAGTTAGATTCCACCGCGTAGCCGCCACGTTTTCAGCCGCCATTATTTTCGTGTCGTTTCCGAGACAGCTCCAGCTGGGAAAATGGATCAACAACAATTCGAACAATTTCTCTCAGTCTTCACTGCCGCAATGGGGACAAGTGGATCCGGTTCAGCTTCCCAAGTCTCACCATTCGAATCATATGACGCCAAGAAGGAAAGATTAACTTGTTATTTAGAACGTTTTGACAATTACTGTAGTCTCAAAAATGTGGATTCCCCTATCACAATGTCTCAATTGTTGTGTGCATTAATTGGCTCTACGCATTGTAACAACTTAGCTGCATTATAGGGTCCTGAGAAACCCATGAAAGATATTCCATTTGTTGAGCTAACCAAACTTTTCAAAAATATGTTGTCACCGCCTGTCTCAACTGAAGTCGCTCAGCATTATTTCCTAAATGTTACTCAGCAGCCAACACAATCAATCTCAGAATTCGTTGCATCCCTGAAGGAGAAATCGAAAGATTGTAATTTTTATGTTGAATGTAAATGCAAATCAGTGATTTCCATTGCTGACACCTTTTTATGTGCCCAATTTGTTAGAGGAGTAAAAGACAATTGGATTCGAGAACAGCTCTTACAACACTATGCGTTCAAAAATTTCGATGAGCTGCTCAACAAAGCCACAGCATTGGAAGCATCACGTTTTGAAAGCAACCAGTTTACCAAAATCCCAGATAATTTCACCAATCTCAGTAGTGACACAAACAATGTCTCAAGGGTCAACTGGTCACATAGGGAATCACAACCCAACCAAAGTCGAAATACAAGTCCTAGTTCACACCAACGCTCACAGTCCCAACACATGACACGGGTTGACTATGGTTCTTTGGGCGTTGATGGACTCTGTCTCAAATGTGGTAGGGCAAACCACAAGGCAAATCAATGCAAAATCGACCGCAACGCGCTTAAATGCACTTCCTACAAGAAAATTGGTCATGTGTCCAAGGTCTGTATCACCACCATTCTTCGAAATTCAAAGACACATGCCATCACAACTCAGTCTTCTCAGAATGATCAAAACTCTGACTCAGAATATGGTATTGGTCACATTCACTGCACTGAAGACTTATACGAGCTCAGCCCAGGTTCTGATAAATTTATCGTCAAAGTGTTTCTCAATGGCAAGCCACAGGCATTTGAAGTCGATTCAGGAGCCAAATTCTCACTTCTATCAGAGACAGCATTCAAACGTCTTGGTCTCAATGCTACACTACAACCAACACAGGTTTCATTCCGCTCTTACTCAGCTCATATAATAAAGCCCTTAGGGAAAGTCTCACTGTCGGTAAAATATAAAAATAGAGAAATTGATGCGGACCTATTCATTGTTCCTGCAGGATTTGATGCACTTCTGGGTCGAATATGGATTCGCACTCTCGGAATTGATCTCAAAGAAATCGATAAAGGACGGCTCACTTCGGATCATGTAGTTACAATCAACGCTGTCACTCCTCTTGAAGACATACTCAGACAATACGCAACTATTTTCGAAGAACGCATAGGTTGTGTGCCAAACCTAGAAATAAAACTTCAGCGTAGGGAAGGAGTAAAACCCATCTTTACTAGGGAACGCTATGTCTCTTTTGCACTGCACCAGCGAGTTGAGGAAGAACTTGCAACTCTTCAGTCACAAGGTTTTATTACTCCACTATCCTCAAGCGACTGGGGATCACCACTCGTCGTAATACCTAAACCTGATGGAGGGGTTCGTTTATGTGTTGATTACAAATGTGGAGTCAACGCAAAATTAGTCTCAGCTAATCATCCAATTCGTCGCATTGATGAAGTATTGCACAGCCTCAGAAATTCAAAGTACTTCTGCAAACTCGACCTGTACAAGGCATATTTACACTTCAAAGTGGATGCGGAAGGACAGAAAATCCAAACAATCACGACACACAAGGGAACATTTCAAATGAACCGTCTCGGTTTCAGCACCATCTGAATTCAATAGAATACTCTCACAAATTCTGAATGGCCTATCAAACGTTGAAGCACATTTTGATGACATTATCTGCCATGGCTCATCAATGGAAGAATGTACAAGAAACCTGATTGCTTGTTTAGAACGACTCAAGGAAAACGATCTCCATCTAAATAAAAATAAGTGTTCCTTCTTCAAAGAAAGTATCAGCTATCTTGGTCACATAGTCTCATTTAATAAAGTTGAAATGTCACCTGTGAAAATTCAAGCCGTCTTCAACATGCCACGTCCTAAAAATGTAGAGGAATTAAGACGATTCTTGGGTATGGTGACATATTATGCAAAATTCATTCCTGATTTCTCCACAAAATCTTTTCATCTACGACGCCTACTCAAAAAAGATGGAAAATTCGTTTGGTCAGCCTCCACTGAAGCTGCTTTCTTAAACCTAAAGTCGGAGTTGTGTAGCGAAAGGGTATTAACGCCTTTTGATCCAGCAAAACCCTTGATCCTCACAACAGACGCCAGCCTGACCGGTATTGCAGCTGTTTTGTCATGAAGTGGAAGGTCATGAAAAGCCTATTGCTTATGCCTCTCGAGCTTTGACCCAAGCTGAATGCAATTACAGTCAACTTGATAGAGAAGCCTTGGCTATCATTTACGCAGCCACACACTTCTACAACTATGTTTATGCCAGAAACGTCACCCTTGTCACCGATAACGAGCCGCTGTCTCGTATCTTTCATCCATATCGAGCATTACCTCAGATGACATCTGCCCGTCTTTTACGCTATGCCTCCTTTCTAAGTGGATTGGACTTCACGGTACGCTGTAAAAAAGGAAAAGACAACGAGAACGTAGATTGTCTTTCTCGGGCTCCAATTCCCCAACTGCTCAGAACATCTGAAACATCAATGAATGAAGAAGTCAATGCATTGTATGCTGAAACTATACTTCAAACCTCCAGCCCAGCTATAACTTCAGAAACTATTATTGAAGAAACAGCCAAAGATGAAAACCTTCAAACCCTGATGACCAGCCTCAGAACCAATCAAAGAGATGAACCATTCACCATCTTTCACGGTATGCTTTTCAGGTTGGACCGCCTAGTCATACCAAAATCTCTACAACGCCAAATCCTGGAAGAACTGCATGCCTCACACTTGGGAATTACAAAAATGAAACAACTCTCCAGACGATATGTATATTGGGAACGTTTAGACAAGGACATCGAGCAAATTGTTAAAACCTGTGAAACCTGTGCCCAAGTCCGGCACAATCCACAGAAAGCCGCTATTCATCCATGGGGCCCACCAGATGACAACTGGGAGAGGGTACATATCGACTATGCAGGCCCCCTTGACAACCATTATTTCTTAATGTGTGTCGATGCAAAATCCAAGTGGGCTGAAGTTCGAATACTCAAAGAAGCACCATCATCAGCATCAACTATCACACTCCTAGAAACCATATTCTCTGTGCATGGCTACCCATCTGTCCTAGTATCAGATAATGCTGCCATATTTAAAAGTTAAGAGTTCCAGACACACTGTAAAGAAATGGAAATGCTTCAGAAGTTTATTGCGCCAGGTCACCCATCAACTAATGGCCTTGCAGAAAGAAATATGCAAACCCTGAAAAGAAGATTGAAAGCTGCAGCTGAAGACATCACCAATAGCCACAAAAGTACAAAATTCCTTTTTCGATACCGTGCCACACCATTAGCCTCCGGACGATCACCAGCAGAACTTTACCTGAAAAGGAAAATTAAAATACGCCTTGATGCTCTCATGCCTAACAGAAAAGCAGTAATGCCAACGAGCCGAAGCAGCTGTCACATCCGCTCATTCCAAATGGGAGAGAGAGTTCAGGCAAGAATGCACCTGAACAATCAAGATAGCTGGCAATTTGGGACTGTCGAACAAAAACTGGGTCAGCACCATTATATCATTGACTTAGACTCAGGCCGAACTATAAAAAGGCACATCGACCAACTAATTTCAACAATGGTCCCGAAGAAACAAGTCACCTTTTCATCTCAGCAAAGACCAGCCCCAAGCCCAGGTGTTCCATATCGACACATGCCAGCTGCTGAGTTACTACCAATGGACACACAGCCTACGCCATTGACTGCGCCAGGTGTCAATCAGCCAGAAACACTTACTGGCACTCCTGACCAACAGACACCAGCAGACGGGAACACAAACAACCCGACGCTACCACCACGCAGATCTGCTCGTCAACGATGTCCTCCAAACTTCTTGAAAGACTATGTCACCGAATAATAGAATTAAAATTATATTTCTATATGTTTTAATTAAGTGGGGGAGACTATTGTGAATCGTTATTTTCTATGTGCCGTTCCTTTGACAGTCAGTCTCGAATCGGCCTTTCCCGATGTAACATGTCTATTGTGTTCAATACAAATATGTTTCAATTAAAGTGTGTATGATTATTGTCTCATCATACCAACTAGTCACTTTCATCACCCAGTCACAATAAAGTAGAAAGGAATGATCAGGTTACATTGGGTTCGTAGATTTCACTATTCCTCTTCATAGCTCTAAGTTTCACTTTTGTGAGTTTAGGTTTCAGTTTTAATATAAACACTAAGCCGACACCACGTTGTGCTATAAATAATTCTTTTACTACGCAACAAAACCACTTACCTTACTATAAGCTACTCCATTCGTTTTATACAGCTCAATGATTGCAACGCAAAAATCATCTTTTTGGATTGGTAATGCTAGAATATTGCTGGTATAAAGATCGCCCAAGTCCTGGCCGTCAGGAAAGCGTTTATCTACTGTATGGGTATTATTTTTAACAACAACGGCTTTTTTCTCTTTTGCTACGTAAACTGCAATTGTACTTTCACCACCGTCTACAACAATATTTGAAATTTCAAAAGCATCATCAGAATAAATAAATAAAACCATATTTACGAATTTGCCAGGTGAATCTTTTACCAGTCATTTCGTTCATAGATTTCGTACAAAGAAATAGTTCATCCCTTTCATGGTCAAGAACGTATAGGATATATCCTGAAGTTATTACACGAGGAGTGATACATTATAGAAATTTGTTGTCTCTAAGAAATCAATATCTTACCAGCACTTCTTGTCATCGTTTTTAGATCTTCTGCTGTTTGATGAAGAAGTTCCAAAAGGTTTTGATCATCAGCACCCTTCCATAATCCCATCAAATTATGTGTTTTCGGATTATATCTATCATAAATTTTCAGACTGCATTTAAATTTTAGCGCCAATTGAATGTACCTTTTAATAGCTTGTTTTTTCGGAACAGTATGTTTCCTAGTGTGTATATGTGGAACTAGAATGCACAAATGATGTGGCTTGATTTCAAGTTCATTCTTAGTCAATCGTCTTGCTTCCTTCAGGAGATCATAGTCCACATAAGGTTTTGCTTGTGTTGTAATATGTTCATCCTCATCAGAGCTCTGAAATGAGACAAATCGAATATTAATTTAATGGTTATTTTATTAGTTACAAAAAGACCCCCACATCTGGTGACATTGCATACATCTTGATCTATAAAGTAGTTCTCTTCTAGATAATTAATTTATATGAATTGTTTATTTTTATCAAATGTCAGATAAAAACATGTAGAGAAAATACGTTTGATATATGTATTTTGAAGTTTATGGGTTTTTAAAATTAAAAGGCGCTTTATTGATTCGATCGTTATAATTTGATAAAAACTTAATGCAAGTTTTAAAACATTAAAGTAATCAAAAATTTAATAGCCCCCATGGTGCTCTAAATTTAAGCAATATTCAATAAAAAAATTAGTCAAAAAGAACAATATCACATGCTATCAAATGAAAATAATTACTAAATCTTAGCTAAACTTTAAATGGATCATTTCCCCCTTTTCACATCCATTTAATGTAAATCTATACGATCATTTTTTGCTCTACTGTGAGCTTTCATTGCGTCGTGCGGATATCGATCTCGTTTTCGGACGGCTCCGATAGCTTTTTTTTAAATTACTTATGAAATTCTTTGTAGCTACATGAATGAGTTGCATATGTTTTTAATAATTTTTTCTGAAAAATTATTAGAGAAGAAAAATGTTAGAAGATCATTCATGTAGCTACAAAGAATTTCATAAGTAATTTAAAAAAAAATTACTAAATATTATCAATTAATTGGAAAACAAGTTGAGTAATGTTACCCTTCAGATACGCTCGGCGTGAAAGTTCCTTCAGCTAAGGACCTCGGACCCGGCTTGCCGTCGGGGACGGTCGTAGGAGGCGCCACTCGCTAATCCCCTGGTCCTAAAAAGCCACCAAGCGAGAACGCGGCCGCCGATCACCCCTCACACAACTCGGACTAAATCTCACTAATTTCTTTCCTAACACGGGAGGATCAGACTCAGCGGGTGACCACTTGCACAGCTTACCGGGCTCAGATTTTCCGGCGTAGCTCGCACCGAGCAAAAAAATTTGAGGTAAACACCCGCGCTAAACAATCCCGGAATAGTTTGTATTGGTAATTTACTTCCGATCGGACCTGTAACTCGCACCGTGCAAAAAACTAAGGATAAAACACGCGCATAAAAAAAAACCGGAATGAATCGCAATGGAAACTTACCCCCGAACACACCCGAGCCAGGTGTACAATTTACCTTCGTGGCAATCCTACTTTTTTTTTTTAAATAATCACAAAAAAACCTTCACTATTTAACTATACCTTTAATTGTAAAGTGCAAAGGAAATTCAAAAATAGAATGTTAATTAATTGGATTGTGAAACTTTACTTACTCTACCTAAGTGGGGGCCCTCCGAAGTAATCTGCGTTACAAAGTTCTCCTGCCTGCGCGCTTATTGTTGAGTTGATGTCGCCAATCTCCCTTAATCGAATTGTTGCCGCTGATGTAATTATTCCTGTCGCAAATTTCTTCCCTCGATGAATTTCCAAAAGTCTCGGTTCGCTATCCACACTTAGTCCTCGGTTGTTGATTCTTAACCGCCAGAAAAGAGAGAGAGCCGTTCTTTCTTTTCTGATTTTTCATCGGCTCGGTTTCAACCAGCGAGCCGTTTACTTTTTCCCTGGGCGATTCAATGTTCAATTACGATCCCCCAACTGGTGTGCATCGGGCAATTGAAATCCAAATTTTCCTTTTTAGTACACTCGCCCATGAGGTGTAAATGTCAAAGTGACTGACACTCTGTCAGAGTTGTGTTTTGTTTATTTCAGGCAAAATTTTTGGGGTTGGAGAATAGAAATCGTGATCGTGACTTGTTTCCAATGTCGTTAAATTCGTCGGTAATGTGTAGTTGAATGCCATAACGATTGCAGGCCTCTGGTGGTTGTACTTTCGGTATGTATAAAAGACTTTTAGATGTTACTCGTTTGTATGAATGTTCTTTATCCTGTTTTGAAAGTTTATTATTACTACCACCAGTATCTCCAGCTGGTTCTTTACTTCCCGATCTATGGCTATCATGTGTATTGAAATCAATCGATTGTAAAGGTGATCCTGTTCGACATGTAATATCCGCTTGACTACTACTACGACTTATATCTTCGGGATCATGTTCGATAGTTGATTGTAGTACATTATCGCTACTTTATATAAGTTTAGCAATTTGTTCAGTTGCTGAATCCTTTACAGGAGTACCATTCACTTCTAGGATACGATCTCTAATATGAAGAGACATAAGATCCGTATTTACATCGATTTTGATAATTTCGCATAGCATGCTGAACAGCGAAAACAATCGGTATGCCATTCTTGTCCTAAAGTGGATACATATTCAGGATCTTCGACAGAATTCAAGCAGCCCGAACAGGATACTGAAGGTTTATCAAATTTCCGATTCTGAATCTTTCGAAGACGGCAAGTTCCCTGTTCTATTGCTCAGTGATTGATTCGTTCGTTGTTATTGTGTCAGCACGTTTTTACATCGCGTAATAAATAAACCGGGTCCCGGATAAGTAAGCAATCAGTTGTAAATAATTAGGTGTTAAATTTATTGCTAGACACAATGTCTTCAGAATCGCCAAAAATCGTGAATAAAGACGATAAGACAGCAGAAATGCCTGCCGTGGTGATTGACGAGGAAAAGGCTGAATATTATAAAAACTTGGGTAATGAGCATATAAAAAAAAGAGAGAATTTAATAAGGCGATAGACTGCTATTCGGAGATCTTAATTATAATTCACATAATGCGGTAGACTATGCAAATCGGAGTCTTGCACATCTACGGCAAGGGAGTTTTGGTTATGCACTTAGCGATGGTATTGCTGCCTTTGAGGAACGGAACAAATGGAGTGGCTATGCTCATATAAGCTCCATAGAAAATGATGTGACCACCTTCTGAGCATGATTGTCATTTCATTTCCAATAATTTCCACAATTTCTCCTCTCGAGAGCCAGATTGTCAGTTTGACGACTAAACATGGACGCGAAATTTACCTGGCGCGTGAGATACGATTCGGAATTTAGTCGTTTTTTCAGTTCGAGAACGTGTCCGGAGGTACATATTGACTGCAATGAAAGTAATTTTACACCTGGTTTAGGGATAACAACATTTTACGGAGTGACATTGTAAATCGGAGCGAGGAACTCAATTAAAAGTGTAATGTGCGTTATTGCTAGAAAACGATGGGTTATCGATACGACAGTGTTTTCTATCCTAAGTGGCCGTAATGCTTTATTTGTATTCAATGCTATTTTCTTGTTCTGTGAAGTGTTATTTGCAATAAAACCATATTTACGAGTGCATAAGCGTTTGTTTACTTTCTTGTGACAACCCATTGTTTCCAGCTCTGCTTTGCTCGTAAGTGATGGTAATCGGATTTTGTTTTCTTTTTGTTTTTGCCTATTTTTACTTTACATTTTTCTTTTAATCTTTTAACATTTCGTTTTTGCCTATTTTTTTTCACATTTTTATTTTAATCTTTTAACATTTTTATTTTATTATTTTAACCCTTAATCATTTTTAATATTAACCTTGGCTCGGGTGGTATTTTAACAACCGCTAAAAAAAACAAAGTGCAAATGATTTCCGTGACAGAAAGCAGGAAGTGCTCCTACCACAAGGTTTTTGTAAACATCCTAGGGTTAGAAACAAGTTTCTAATACCGTGAATCGATAACTTTAATTTTTCATCCAACACTTGGATATGAAATCGTTCAAATTTATGCAAAAGATGTACAGTTTCTTTCATAAGCACAGTGCAGCCGCCATTTTGATCTAACTTAAATGATTTTCCTGAATGCTTGGCCGATTGAACATATTCGTGTTAAATACTATTCCTTAAATTTTCATGAAAATTGAAAGAAAATAAAAGTGCCTAGGTCAATTTTCAATATGTATCAACCATAAACACGTGTTATTGGTGTTGTAATTCCATAATTTTTGGTACATTTTGCGTTCACCTTGACCCCCAATTCATAAAATGATTTTTTTATTTCAGATTCTAAAAGTTCTAATCAAGAACTTTCATTTGATACCCTACTCGACTACCTTTGATTTAAAAAAATGTTTAAGGGCTAATTCGTTTTAAGGGGGAACTCCCCTTAAAATTTTTTTAAATTTTTGGTAAGATCTTAACTTTTGAGAGACCATCATTTGCTAATCCTAACAATGCAATATTACAATATTCCTAATCTAACTTACATGTTTAACTTATCTCTAGTTATTTAAAACAACAAAACCAAACAATTTACAATAATCATTAACGTAGCAATTATGACCTGCATCAAAAAGAAAAACCCGAATATAACTTTGTATGATCACGAATAATGTGGTAATTGCCATTTAGTCACTAACACCTAGACTCCTCCGTCTCAGCTCGACCAGCTTCAACACAACTCGCAAATGAGTATCTCTATTGAAACCGTTGATCCCGTTAGTTTGTGGCGACGAGCGTTTTAGGCGTTGTTGGGAGAACGACGGCAACTATACACATCGAAACACATTGTGTGGCAGCCAGGCCGTCAACGTACAATGCGCGCAGGACACACACAGAAACTTTATGTGGAAGTCGAGTTGATAAGATAAACAAGTCAGTCGATCATTAGAGCTCCATCGAATACGACAAACGCGAAGCGATTTTTTTGTATTGCTAATAGGAAATAAACGATAGTAAACTCTAATCTAACCGTACTTGCATTATTTCCTAAATTGGTGATCCGACGATGCCGGACACGTTACTCAATGTAAATGGAAGTGAAGTACAAGCCCCCAGCACATCCATGGCTGTAGAAAATTACACGCAAGTTAGTGCAGTTACATTCAAATCGCCATCCTTTTCGTATAGCGAACCAGACCTTTGGTTCGCACGCATCGAAGCCCAATTTTGCCTATATAAAGTAAATACCGACACGGCCCAGTTTGACAGGGTAATTGCGGAAGAAATGCAGGCGTTACTGCGTGTCGCCGATATTATTGAATCACCACCTGTATCCGTCAAATATAACGCGTTAAAGAAAAGGGTTTTCGCTACGTTCGGAGTTTCGAATGAGGAGAAAACGTACCAGATGTTGTTTGACATGGAGAGGGAAGACCTCCAACTCTCCCAGTTCCTACGCCGATTACAGTGTGCGGCAGGCAAGTCTATTCCAGATCAATTGTTAAAAACACTGTGGCTACAACGAATGCCACTCAATGTGTGAGCTATTCTATCGGCTGATAATTTAGAAGAACTGGCAGCAGCTGCGATCCGAGTAACTAGTGTTGCCCCCTCAGGCAGAGCATGCATTCAAAACAATGCAACGTCACACTTAACGCCAGAGTATGAGCAATTAGCGAAAAATATTGCGGTGGTAGGAGCAGAGCTTAGCCGAATTCAAGCACCTTCAAGACAAAGCGTCCCTTTTACGTGTAGTTCATGCCACTCATCATACTGGCCAGCTACTCCGTGCAAGGTGAGTCAAATTTGTTTCCACCACGAGCGATTTGGCGCCAAAGCAAAGCGTTGGAGACCACCATGTGTATTCTTCAAGCGGCAGGCGGGAAACAAATCAAGCCACTAGCCCAACACGCGACAGTTATGGCACATCCAAAAGTCGCCTCGAAATTGTTGACAGTAAAACAAAGCTGAGATTCCTCATCAATACGGGAGCAGAAATATTTGTCGTTCCAGTATCCCGAAAGCACCCCGCTCATTCATTGTCAGCCTTCAAGTTATTTGCAGCGAACAGAACCACCATCGACACATACGGTGACCGAGCTCTAACCCTCTCCTTGGGTCTAACGTGAGTTTTCCAGTGGCAGTCCACCGTGGCCAAAGTATCACGACCTATCTTAGGCGCAGACTTTATTCGGCATTTCGGGCTGGTGATGGATCTTAAAAATAGCAAATTATCAGATTGCAGTAAGAACGCCTCTGCTAAAGGAAAAGCCAAGGAATACAGCCAAAAAGAGATTTCTACCGTGAATGTAACTTTAACGCATGCCTCACTCCTCAGAGAGTTCCCGTGACTCACTAACCCTGCAGTAGCTGCATATGCTCCGACTCATGGCACGAAGCATTATATTACAACGATAGGCCCCCAGTGGCAGATCGGCCCCCCAGTGGCAGATCGGCCCCGGTGATTAAATCAGGAAAAGCTACAAGTGGCACGGCAAGGCTTTCAATTCCTGCTTGACAATGGTTTGTGTCAACCTTCCAAAAGTCCCTGGGCAAGCTCTTTGCACCATGTTCAAAAAAAAAAAAAAATGGTAGCTGGTGCCCATGTGGGCACTACCGCCGATTAAGCGCTGTGACCTTGCCAGACAAGTACCCGATGCAACACATTGAGGACATCTCACTGAACTAAGGCAGCGTACGGTATTTTTCAAAGATCGATTTGTCCCGAGCATTTCACCGGATTCCGGTAGCTGAAGAGGATATTCCAAAAACTGCAATCACTACTCCATTCGGCCTTTATTAATTCACAGTAATGACATTTGGCCTTCGAAACGCTGCGCAGACGTTCCAGCGATTCATGGACGAGATGCTTCGTGCACTAAACTTTTGCGTGTGCTATGTTGATGGTTTATTAATCGACTCACAAACGAAGGAAGAGCATGTGCAGCACCTACGACTTATATTTCAGCGTCTATTGAAATACGGGATTGTGATCAATTTAGCCAAATGTGAGCTGGGAGTCAGCCGGTTAGAGTATTTGCGGCACGTTATCAACGAAAAGGGTATAATTCCCCCAAAGTCACGCGTGGACGCCATTCAAAAACTTAAAAAACCAACTACGGTTAAGGAACTTTGGCGGTTTTTAGGAACGCTGCGATACTACAGGCTCCGCTCAATAAATTGTGTGCTGGACGTAAAAATAATGACAAAACCGTCATCGAATGAGCCCCAGAAACTAGTGGTGCATTTATAAACTGAAAAACAGTCTCCCTAATGCTATTCTATGAGTCCACTTTCAAGCCAATGAACCTCTCAGGTTCACAACCGATGCATCTGACGATGCAGTAGGCAACAGAAGCAGAATAGTAATTGGCTACCATTGGCGTTTTTTCCAGAAGAAGTTGTCCATTTCCGAAAGTAAATATAGTGTATATGATGTTACGTTTGTGCAAATTAATGCCCCCCCCCCATCTACGTTCGTACATATTAAATACCCCGACGCTGAACGTCACTTATACGGGGAAAAACCAAAATTTTCTCAGCGCGCGCTGAAGAAACGACGTGGCTGATGCAATCCAGCGCGCACGGAAGAAACGCAAAGCCTTGCTCGAGGGAAAAAGCAAGCGGGGAGTTGAGAAGATCGAGTGAGACGGCGAGGTCGGAATGTCGCGATGGGAAGCTAACATTTTTGGCATTGGAGTGTGAGACATCGTTAACTTCAGACCGAACGGGGTTAGGTGATAAAGTACAGTTTTGTGCGATAATTTCGTATTCTAGGAACGCAAAAGCAGTTCTTCTAAGGTTATTACAAATTACATCCAGAACGTCGCGATTTGGCATTAAAAGAATTTCACAAGCGGTCAAGTTGAAGGGACCATAGTTTGGATTGGGATGCGGATAGCTGTTGTGATGTTTCTTTGGCGCCAAATAGCCGAAGTGTAAAAAACATTTCAAGTAAGGTCGAATGCGTGTAGGTGAACACCAAATGAATCCTGAATTAAAACTGAAAAGTTTAATTTGATTAAAAATTAGGTAGAATAATTAGAACATATTTAAAATTCTAAAGCTCTTTTTGTGTCTATTTTGAGGGGCTATCTCACATAAGCGTAGTTAAGATGGCTTCATTAAAATTTAGTTTTTAAGTAAGCTCATAAATGAGGCGATAAATTTGTGTGTTTTGTCTCGATTAAGCCCACATGGCAGAATGTCATTGAATTCAAATATATTTGGAAAAGGTAAATGAAAGGGAGGAAAATTTGTTTTGAAACTTTAATTACATTGAAACTGTCGAGCAGGAAGTTACTAATTTTTTTTCTATATGTTGTACAAGCGTAACGAGCTTTCTCCTTTTTTTTATCCACTTAGATTACGACAGTGGAAGTAGTTCCATTAGAGTAGCTGATGGTACGTGGAATAGAAAGAAAGAAATATTTAAATTAATAGGAACGTATAACGAATACATTTAAATTTGCCGCTTAGAATTGAAGTTATCATCCTTACTTAATGTTAAGAATTAATATAGTAAATTACATCTACGTTGAAAAGAGACATTATTTATCGTCTTGTTTTATATATGATTGTCACCTTTCTTTTTGGAAACGTCCAAATAAAAAAATGAATTTGTAAGAAAACAAAAAGAAAAGAAATCTTATTAATGTGCTGGATTAAGTCCAGTTTTCTCAATCTAAATTCAGGATATTCAACAGAATTCATGATGCATTATTAAACATTCTGGTGTGTGTGTGTGTGCGTGGTCGCCATTATGGAGGTATGGTATTTGGCAAGAATTCCTTCTGTCTTTCAACCCACTCCCATACGCGGTGAGCTAACCGTGGAACCAAAAAGATATCCTCTTCAGTCACCCTCATGTGACTTTATGTGGTTCCATAGGAAAACTATTTATGCTTAGTCAGCATCCTTTGCTATTACCATATAACAATCCATCCTTCTTTTTATAAAATATATTTATATATTTTTTATTTTCTACGGAACATCAACACATAACAATGATCGCGAACTTCTAGCTATATATTCCACCGTCAGAAATTTTCGGCACTATTTAGAAGGTTCCAGTTTCTACATCCTGACGGATCACCAACCACTAACGTATGCATTCACTCAGTCTGCAAGCAAAACTTTGCCGCGCCAGATCAGATATCTCGATTACATCTCACAGTTTTCAACAGATATCCACTTCATCGCGGGCGCAAGTAATGATGTCGCTGATGCGAAGAGATTACGATGCCTACAGTATTCGACGAATCTGCAGTAATGAAAGAGCAAGAACGAGATGTCGGACTGAGGAGCTACTTCGTTCTAACACTACATCCCTAAAACTTATCCACCAGCCTATAGGCTCAAGTGATGGAATAGTAAACAATAAGTCACTGCAACGATTAAGGCCGCTTGTTCCGTCCCAGGGTTTTAAATATTGTTTGAAAGTCATCGACCGATTCTCTTGGTGACCAGAGGCAGTCCCCGTTGCGAATCAGACCACAGCTACCGTTGCAAAAACATTGTTTAACAATTGGGTTGCTCGTTTCGGCACGCCTTAAACAATCATCACTGATCAAGGTACTCAGTTTGAATCGGCCTTGGCTGCGTTTATCAGAAGCACGAGTAAACAGGATATCACTGTACGATCCGGCGTCTGATGTATTAGTCGAGCGCGAGCATCGGACACTGAAAGCTGTGATTATGTGTTCTTCTCGGACTGATATCCTTCCCACCGTGTTACTGGGATTGCGCACCAGCTTCAAGGAAGAGCTACAGGCCTCGTGTGAAATGTTGATATACGGAACTACACTGTCTCTTCCGGGAGACTTCGTCAGCCCTAGCAGTTCCTCCGTCAGCCAGCATGATTTTATTGTTCGCCTTTGGGATGTCATCTCATCAATCAGGCCCGTGCCCACACATCATCATGGCAACAGACCAGTTTTCATCAACAAAAACTTGAATACATGCACACATGTTTTTATGCGTGTCAATGCCGTTCGCAAGCCACTTTCACCACCGTATACGGGACCACATCTTATAGTCAAAGTAAACGACTGACAAGTCAACGTGCCGACGGAGCGCCTCAAACCCGCGTTCATTGAAGCTTCAGCAGACAAATATCCTCGCGATCATACATTGGAGCCGATATGCGTAAATTCGACACCCTATACGTCAGTAGCTACGCAGCCAGCTCGAAGCCAGGGAACAACCAAACAGGTTATTCATGCTCATAAACACTTGCAACCGACCTCGCAGCAATCGCCTCGGGCCTAGATAAAGCATCACCCAACACCAATCAATACGCCACCTGCAGGAACAAAAACGTACCCACCAAGCAAAAAGCATGTATGTTCGAGGCACCATACAGATCATGACATTTTACTACGCGACGCACTTTTTAGACATTGTTGGGAGAGTAACGCCAACCGCACCATTGATCCCGTGAGTTTGTGGCGACGAACGTTTAAGGCGTTGTTGGGAGAAAGACGGCAACTATACACATCGAAACACATTGTATGGCAGCCAGGCCGTCAACGTGCAATGCGACGCAGCACACACACGGAAACTTTATGTGGAAGTCGAGTTGATAAGAGAAACAAGTCAGTCGATCATTAGATCTCCATCGAATACGACAAACGCGAAGCGAATCTTTTGTATTGCTAATAGGAAACAAACGATAGTAAACTCTAATCTAACCGTACTTGCATTATTTCCTAAAAGTTCAAGTTCAGAGGATATTCTATCTAATAATTGTTGGCCCGCCTATATATAATATATGATTTCTAATTTGGGTACCATTAGGATCAAAAATATATCAATTCATGTCCAAATACACGATGTAGTAATCGAGCAGTCCGCCTAGGGAAACTGCTCGGGGAGCCTTTACAAGAAAGGACAAGGAAGTATGCTATGTGATGCGTTCCAGTTGAACAATCGATTCGTCATGAAAATTATGCAAGCACCTCACCGTTGAAGAAATAAATCAATTATGTGAAGCAGAAAAAATGTACAATTCAAAACTTTTCTCCGGTGAAACTGTAAATGACCTTTAATTTAATTTTTTGATTCTAACGCGATTATTGAGATATGATTTACTACTTTTCCAAATACTCATTGTTTGTCACTATTCCATGATATTTACAGGTTTAAGCAATTGAACTTCAAAACTTGTTGCATAGCATAAAGCTACTTCGAACGTAACCGTTTTTTTTGTTAGTTGCTGCTGACAAATTATTATATCCAGTACAAGTTCAAATAAAATATAATTTGAAGCTTGCCGTGTCTTATTTGATTTAAAGTAACGTAATAGGCGCGGTGACTTATATTGTAGTTGGAATCAACTTTTCGTAAAACTTTTGATTTGCATTAGCCTTTTAAACTTTGCGTTGAATTCAAAGTGTTTCTATTTTTTAATTAATCAATAACGATTATGGACGAATTTCAACAACCAGCGAACAATAGTAAATATAAAAGATAATTACGTTGTACAAATTTAACTTTACTCACTTTGTTCCACGCATGTGTAGCGCCTCCGCTTCCACAGTCTGGGCGTAAACAAAGAATTATACCAAGGGAGATTTTCGCGTGCCTTTGTTGAGATGCAAACACATGCACATGCAGAGTGTGGACACGTCGTTTCAGGCATCATAGACGCGTTTTACCTTTGATCGTCATTCATTCCTTGGCGACGCTTGGATTCTAATAATAGTTTATGGCACGAGCAGCAAGACGCGCCTTTCATTCTACATTCATCTTAGCCTAACTTGTATCTTGTGAAATGTAAATTGTAGTTTCTGTTCGCGAATAAAGTTATTAGTGTTAATGAGGTACCATTTCATATCCCTAAATATGTACGCAAAATAATTTCGAATTCGCTAAAAACGTTATAAACGGAACTGGAAATAATGTTGAGTGGCATCTACTGTTCTCTAGGTTTCATTTTAACATATAGTCCGGCCTCAAACCAGTCCTCTTATCAGCTGATTCCTCTTCACACACACACTCGATCCATTTGACTTGCGCATTTCCAATGTCATGATGACTTTGTCACAGCCGTCAACTGTCAAAGACCGCAGAAATTTCTCATTCTTCGCACAGTTGCACAAAAAAAGTGCGAACACGTTTCGGTCGTCATTGTTGCAATATTTTGCATATTTTGAACGTATTCCTGTCAATTTTTATTTCTAAACTATCTCAATTAAACGCTTATTGTCGGTTTTATTCGTTCCTCCAATCAAATGTGCGAATTTCACGTGTCAATTAGTAAAAAATTTGTGTTTTATTCAGTGGAGTCCGCAGCAAGTTCAGAGTGTGTCTCGTGAAAATAGCTTCTCCACTAGAAGGGTGACATAAAAAAGTCATTTTTAATCTGTGTCTCGCGTTCATGAAAGGCCGCCGAGGACATTTAAAATTTAGTTGAATTCATTTTTTGGCTCCATGTCGGAAGTTAGAGAATTATTTTGGAAATCGTCCGTTGTCACTGTGCAATAAATCAGAAACGTCCGTCGGTCAAGGACTTTCTGTTCTGAAGTTTGCAATAGAAAAGTAGAATCCACTTTGAAATTCAGTGTTGTGTAGTGTTGTGCAAGCATAGTTAGTGAAATTAAAGCAAGTGTCGAGGCTGCGATCAAGGCTTCATCGAATCTGCTCGGATAAGTCAGGCTCAGGGTCGAATGTATTGCGAATTCGCCTTCCCTGGTAAGTGAAAATTTCTTCAAGAACTTTTCGGTTGCGAAAGTACCAATTGTAGAACTTGGAACTGTTTCAATGATAAATTCCTCGAGATAGTGCGGTATAAAGGGTGATTAACAATAAATCTTCATTCCATTACTGAATGACGTTAATCTTATCGGAATAGTAACGATTTTCAGTAGCTTAATTTTGTTATTTTCCATTGATAGCAAATAATGGATGTTAATTACGCCGATGTTATGACTGATGGGTTGAATACAAATATTCAGCCGAGCGCCTCGTGTTTCTCTTCTTAATTTGAGCCGGCAATGACTCAATACTTTAGTAAGAATGAAACTATAGAATAAAATTCGTTAGAATATTTGCAAACGTATTTTGTTTCAGACATTTTATTATATCAGCAAAAGTGAAAATGTTTGTTAGTTTGTCAACGACCTCAGTGAATATGTAATCTCAATTCTATTAAAAGCAGCAGTGGGTGAAATATGCCAGACGCGTATTATCAGGAAAATGATAACGCATGTCAATGCGTTCGGCGATTCCTTTACAAACATGTTAATCCTTTGTCAACCTGCTACTGATATTGTTTACGAAACGTGCTGATAGTGTCGTTTTCATTATAAATTTACTTTGAGTTGAGCTTTTAAGATCGCTTTGTTGACCATATAAACATTATGAATTACCGTTTGTTTAACGATTTCTTTGTAAAGGATAATTGGTTTTAAAGCACAAGGGCATGATTAACTTTTTTTCAGATTATTTTTTTTTAGATATAACCTGTGATCGAATCGGCAATCTTCAGCTTTAATAACCAGTAAAAATTATATTTATTCCCGCCTAGTGTAGCGATTAGAGTACTCGCTGCATATGCCGAAGGTCTCTGGTTCGAATCCCGTTGCTGACAATGAGATTTGTTTCGAGTGATTCTTCGGACGGACTATAAGCCCGTGCAGTTATGATTCGTAATGACTTAAAATCAGAATGTATTAAAGCTGGCTGGACGGGCGTACGGCAATATTCCTTCTCGAGTTCCCATACTTTCGATCAAGATAATTAAATACTCTAACTATCATTAAGCGAAGGCCCGAAAATGGCTGTAGAGGCAAAAAAATTATATTTGTTAGTTCTATAAACCCTATCTTGTAGTTCATATCTCCAGAGTAGTTAAAGTGCTAGCCGCTTATGTCGAAGGTCACTGGATCGATTCCCAATGGCGTTGTAATGATTTGCTTTGAGCGATTATTTAGACAGACTATGAGACAGTGCTAATGGGTATTGATTGAAAAATATTAGAGTAATAATCACACGGCCAAGCGAGATACTGAGCAATTACCTTCTACAGTCCCCTAACGGTCATTGAATCAAAGAAAATAAACACGAAGGGCAATCTAAACTTTTGATCGATAAGTTATTGCGATTATCTTAAAACTTAAAAATATTAACTATAGTATCTATAAGAGATAACTTCACATGGACAACTGGGTTTTGAAGCTATAATACATATTTTTTAAATTACTTGTGCAAGAATATTCCAATTCCACTTCTTTTTTAATTTACAGCCAAAGATCGGTCTTAACCGAAACATGTAAATTGGACTAAGCTATTGTATGCACTGGATTTCGTTCCACGAGTAGGCTTGTTCTTCCTTGTCCTAGTCAAAGTCAAAGTCAAGGCGCTTTACTCAATACTAATCGTAATAAATTTAAAAAAAAATATAAAGCAAATTCCAAACAATAAACATATAAAAACTTAATGGCCCAAATGGCTCTCTAAATTTATACGTTATCATTAAAATATATTTCTTCAAAAAAAAAAACTCTAGCAAATTCAATTAATTAAGATTATTACATAATTTTGAAAATCAATTGGAAAAAAGAGAAAAAAACCAGTCCTAAAATTATTTATAATTTAAGCACAACAGTGAACTTTGATCCTACACCTTATATGTTTTAACTTCATTCTAATAAAATTCAATCAAAAACTTTATCTTATACTAAAAAATTCTATAACAATGTTCCTAACCTACGCGTTTAACCTTATCTCTAACCTAATATAATGAACATAACATATACCTAACCTTTCCTTAATTTTTAACAAAAATAAACAACAATACTAAATGTAGCAATAATGGGCTGAAACTCAAAAAACTAAATAACGAAAAAACACAAAAACTGGAAATAAACACGAGTAATTTAGACATTGTCATTCAGCCACCAATACCTGGATTGCGCCGTCTCAATTTGATCAGCTTCAACGAATCTAGCAAATGAGTATCTCCATTGGAATTGTTGGTCTCGTGAACTCAAATTCGGAGGATATTTTATCTTTTTATCGGTGGCCCGTCGATATGTGTGATATATGACTGGGACGCCGTCAGAATCAAAAACATATCGATTCATGTCCAAATACACAAATGCTTCTGGAGGAACGAAGCCAGTAGCGAGGTAAGTCGCAATATACCCGTCTGTAGGGTGGAACGGCTGTGAAATCCAAGGGTTTTCACTCAGTCACAGATCTTGCGATATGATTCCGAAGAAGTTTCAATATGAAGATATCGACTCTCGTCACTTGAGCAGTTTGATAAATTCTTCTATTCGATATATCCTGTTTCCAATCCGTCTCAGGCTTTCTGTACAAACCAGTACATGCACGAAGACATTTCCTTTCGAAAACTCTTAATTTTTCCATAGTACTAGCACTCTGGTTGTACCAGATAAGTTTGACCTTTTGATCAATGTTTTTGGAATGAAAGAGTTTTCGTAGGGCCATGACTACTTTTAGTGCCTTACTGAGCATGATTTTGACACGTTCAGTATAATACAGACACTGATCGAGATAAACACCGAGGTATCGAACACAGGATTTATTTGGAACTCGTTCTAAACTACCCTCGTCAGCCATGATGTGGAAATCTTTTCAATTACGTTTCAGGTCTTGACTGGCCCCCTGCAGCGTTCTCCGTAACAAGATTGTTTCACACTTCTGCGCATTGATTTTCATTCGCCAATTGTCAGTGTACAGCTGAACATCATTGAAAATTTTTTGGAGATATCTTTGAACTATTGTAGCTTTTCGGTCTGCCGTATAGATGATCAGATCATCTGCGAACGCTTCCAATGATCGCGTTGGCGAGACATTAAAATCACTGCCGTTCAATAGTCTGCGAATGAAGATTGAGAAGAGCAGAGGCGCAGTAACTGTTCCCTGCTGTAGACCATTCAAGATCTTGAATTCGCGCAATGTTGTCAGATTTCCATCAGTTACAACAAACGATTTCCCGTATAACATATTAAACATTATGGCGACAAGGTGTCTGGGGAACTTGTCCTGAAGGAGTTTAAAAATTAGTCCATCTAACCACACCGTATCGAAGGCTTTCTCCATATCAATGAGACATGCTCCAACGCATTGTCTATCATTAAGTTTCCAACAGATGTCTGAGGTTACTTTCGTTTTTGCATGTGTGGTCGAATGCCTGGCACGTAAACCAAATTGGCAATTCGGCATCAACTCATATTCCAAAATGTGGGCGTTTAATGCTCTGTTGAGTATCACTTCAAACACCTTGCTGATGTTAGGCAGCAAGCTGATTGGGCGATAGCTTTTAGGGCATGAAGATTCTTTTCCTTTCTTCAAGATCGGAAATACCTTAGCCCTTTTTCCACTCATTTGGGAAATATGAATTGCTCAACATGTTGTTGAACAATATGCAATAATTCCGAATAGCGACCTCCGGCAATGTCGGAGAACTACATTTGGAATACCATCAGTACCACATGATTTCTTGTTGTTTATCCTGCAAAATATAAAACACAAGTCTTCATAGCTGACAAAATAATCAATAAGATTCAAGCTCGGTATGAGGTCAGATGTTAATGTTTCATTGAAATCAAGAATTGATTGGCCGTTCAGGCTTGATTTGAAGTCGGAAACTTTTGCTTCAACGACCTCTGAAAATATTTCATTCCCTCTCTTAGGGTTTGGTAGATAAACTAATTCAAAATGTGTCCCAATCAGGGCAAGTTTATGCAAACTATCACGAAAAATCCTGTTTCCATTTCTATCCGGAGTCGTACTATCAATTTCGATACCAACCCTATCGAGATGATTTATGTTATCTCATGACTAGCGACTTCAAGATTCGAAACCTTCACTCGAGATTTTTGCGGAATATGCTATTCACTTTCATGAAAACGCCATCTGGGTCCTGTGGGCTAATACCCCTCTATTTTTCCGCCCATTGATTGTTGACCTCTCTCCTGAAGTATGACCGGATTAAGTTCCGGACATTCTTCAGGTGTAATTTCAACAAAGCCAACGAGGGATGGTTGTAGTCCAAAAATCGTCGATAAATATTGTTGACGCGTGTGAGTAGAAGGCTTTTCAATCTTTTTAACCTTGGGATGGTTGGTGTTTCATATCCTTCCATATTGTTTCGATGTTTAATCTTGAGAACGACTTTCTCAATCGTTTCCAACGTTAGCTTCTCTAACTTCGACAAATAGACATCTATTTCATCGTTAGTTAGATTCCTGTCATTAGGAACCATTGAGCAAGAGTTGCCACCATCAGAAGGGGGACATTGCTTCTGGTACTCCCGATTAAACTTCTTTTGAAACTTTCCCCAGTCTGTTTTTTTGAAATTCAACCGATGATTTTCATGTTGAACTGGAATGAGGAAGAAATCATCCCTGTGATGATTGATTTCCGTTACGATTGCGTTATGGTCGCTATCGTAAGGAAGCACCTGCAGTTTCTGTTGAGGACTATTAAAGTTGAATTCGAGTCTTGCGTCAGCAATGCAGAGGTCCAAATATGAATTTGTCCTAGGGTATGTTGGGAGCTGCGACACATATAGATTGCACTTGTATTCAATTTGGTTCTCTGTTATCCACGATTTCAGGAATACAGCTCTTCAATTAATGATGGAGTTCAGCCATGATGTAAGCTTGGCGTTCAGGTTACCATCAAGAATATAATAACTACGCAGCCTGCTCAATTCGAGTATTTCAAACAAGGAATAGAGCTTCTCCTTGAAATTGAGAACATTTCGACCAGTTGCATAGGCAGAGATAACGAAGAGGTTATCCCTACTTGGCAGTGAGAATTCAAAGCTTTTGAATTCGACTTTTTCAATATTTTGGAAACAATATTGTATTTTCACCAATATCCCAGTGCTACCTCCCCCATCACCGTTTACCCTATCGTTTCTTACGAATTCAAAATCCTTGAATGTCATGGAGTGCCATGAATTGAGGTGGATTTCAGTGAGAAGCATGATGTCAGGCTTTTGCTTAACAATGAATTCAAGGAGATAATCACGCCGATGTATAGTAACAAGACGAATCCTATCTATGGGAATGTGACTGAATGACAAGTTATTTTGAGGCATTTGAAAGCCCTAAACGTTGAATGGGCTGGCCCCATTGCCATTCAATTTGGCTCTGGAGTACGTCATACGAAAGCTACCTGTCGATACGAGAGGTACATTACTATACAAGTCGAGCCAAGTAGAAGCCTATGCGGACGACATAAACATTTTGTCACGGTCATGTTGCCAAAGAACTCTTCCTGAAACTCGACAGCGAAGCAAAACTAGTAGGGCTACAAATCAATGAAAATAAAACAAAGCTTATGGCGCAGTCGAGGAAAAAAAAAACCTCAAATAAACAAAATATCACACGGTATCGAGAATGTGAGCGTATTTGTGTATTTAGGCGCCAAAATAACGAAAATGGGCAATGAAAGAGACGAAATACGCCGAAGAATACAGCTCGCAACTAAAATAATATATTCAGTATTGACGATCCTGAAAACCAGCTGCATACACAGTAGAACAAAGCTCCAAGTATACAATTCTGTGATAAGACCTGTGTGATTCTATGGGTGTGAAAAATGGACCCTAACCCAAGTATCCGAAAATATATTGAACGCCTTTGAGCTACGGGTCCTGAGGCGAATGATCGGAGCGAAGCTTGACGGGAACCAATGGCGAATTCGATACAACCATAAGCTGTATGAAATTTTTGACGAACCGGAGGTCTCAAGGATTGTAAGACTGCGGAAGCTGCAATGGGCTGGACACATGAATCGTGTGGACGAACAACGGATACCCAAGAAGGTATTAGTTGGGAAAACTGAAGGCCAGAGATCAGTGGGGAAACCGAGGATACGCAGGTTTGACTCGATCGACGAAGACAGTTCATCGCTACTCGGATTTCAAAATTGGAGGACGTGGTCAATGGACCGAGACAGTCGGAGGCGCTATTTGCAGGAAGCAAAGGCCCGAAAGGGGCTGTAGTGCTAAGAAGAAGAAACGCTGTAAAACAAAATTAATTTTCGTATCTTGTTTATCGATTCTCTCCTATAAAGAATTTAGCTACTGGTAAATTTTGCGAAGCAGCTCATTATTGCCGCTCACATTATTTAAATTATTTACCGCATTTTCTGCTGGTCCTCTAGCGGCGAGTGCAAATGATACTCTGGGCTTCGGAGATAAGACACTGCGATGTTGTTATGTTTGCTTTGGGACAAATTTTACTCTCGCACCTTGATATCGGGAGCATCCTCGATATGATGCCGGGTGAACAAAAACACCGCAGTTAACACAGTATTATTCCTCTTTGGCTCCGTCTGAATTTGCACTCACCCGGAGCATGAACGTCCTTGCATTTGACGCATCGATAATGCATGACGCAGTTGATAGCCGAATGTCCAAATCTTTGATACCGATAACGCTGATTCACTTCTCTTTTCTGGAGGCGTTCCCACCTCACCACTCGGAAGTTCAATTATCTTATTTGTTGAAGAGCACTTGGACTGCTCTTATTTGAAATCTGCACTGAACGAAGTGGTAATTTTTTTCTACCGTCAATCTTCTTGTCGCGAAGGTTTTAACGGAAACAAATTCAATTTCTGGTGCTGATTCCGTGAGCACCTGAAGAATATCGACGGTGTCTTCTCCGCAGTCCAAGCCATTAAACAAAAAGGTCTGGTTCTTCTCACTTTTCGGGGCATAGATGAAGTGTTGAACCTCTCCAGACCTTAGTACATTTTTAGCTGATTTGAAATCAACCAGTGATTTCGTTCTGATTATTAATTTTTCGGCATTAATTCTTTTAATCTCGAAATTTGTTAATTTATTTTCGGCTGCCAATAGCCGAACCATATCCTTTCCTCTTTGACCGAACACATTAACTGGCGGAACTTTCTCTGTATTTTTGGAAACTTTTTGAGAAGGACCAGCAAAACTGCGAGCTGTTCCTTATTTTTATTTTTTTTTATTTATTTATTATTATTACCAAACAAGGAAAACATATAATACATTGATATACATAAATAACAATTAATAGCATTAACAATTCTCAAAAATTTTAAAAGTATTAAAATTATATAGTTAAAAATTACAAAATATTTAATTAGATTAAGTTTATTGGACTAGGGAGGACAAGGCGTTTAGGATAATGGATTTGAATTGGACTCTGGAGATTGTTGGAGAGTAATGAGCACTCAATGAGTTAAATGTTTTGCAACATCTATTCATTGGCTCGCTGACTGCATACCTAGTATAATGCCGCTCTTCTATCAGCATACGCGAATGCCTAGTGGTTCGTGATGTTTCATTCAATTTTATTTTATTAGTTATGTATGGTATGCTAATGGTGCCTCTAAGCACGTCGAAAGCGAAGCAGCAAACTATCATTGATCTTCGGGAGGAAAGTGATGTCATATTTAGAATTTGGAGTCCTTGTGCATATGATGGTAAAGTCTGGTAGTTTTTAGGATCATATAAACATCTCAGAGCAAATAACAGAAACTGTTTCTGAACAGATTCAATTCTGTCTATATGCACATCAAAAACAGGGTTCCAAATAAAACATCCATATTCCAGAATGGGGCGGACTAAAGAAAGGTATAAGGTTTTGGTCACCCATATGTTCTTAAATTCCTTCGCTCTTCGCTTGATGAAACCTAGGATCTTATTAGCTCTGGAAATTATTTCATCGTAATGCAACTTAAACCGCATCTTTGTATCCAGGATGACACCAAGGTCTTTGACACTATCGACTCTAGCCAGTTTTGTATTGTTCAGGTGATAATCAGCTTTGAAGGCTGAATTTTTGCGGGAAAAGGTAATCACCTGACATTTTTCCAAATTCAAATGAAGCTGGTTTATGGAAGACCATTCAAACAGAGAGTTTAACTTGCTTTGAAGGAATAGTGAGTCGTTTTGAGAGGTAATCACATGATACAGTTTTAGATCATCCGCATAAAATAAGTGGGATATATCCGATAAGGTTTCTGACAGATCTGAGATGAATATATTAAAAAGAAGAGGACCGAGATGACTCCCTTGAGGTACTTCAGAATAGGCATTTATTTCTTTAGACAAATGTCCCAGAAATTTAATTATTTGGGTTCGGTTTTCTAGGTAAGAATAGAGCCAATCAAGTAATGAGCCAGTGATTCCAAATTTCTGCAACTTCTTACACAGTATTTTGTGGTTGACACGATCGAAATCTTTACTAAAATCGGTGTATGTAGCATCAATTTGGTGTCCTTTTTCCATTTCACATAGCGTAGTAGAAACCAACACGGTGAGGTTAGTGGTTGTCGAGTGATTTTTTCGGAAGCCATGCTGTTGGTTATTAAGGTGAGGCTCTACGATGGGTGATAGTTTGGAGCAGATAATTTTTTCAAATAGTTTCGGAGTGGTCGATAATATAGCAATTCCTCTATAATTTTTAACGGACCCTTTGTCACTGCATTTGTGAATTGGAATCAGATGGGATGATTTCCAGTATGTTGGGAATATTCCTGAGCAGAGAGACTTATTGAAAATAATGTAAAGTGGTAAAAGCAGTTTCTCCTTGCAGTGGAACAAAAACCAGGGAGGAAGCAAATCAGGGCCTGGTCCTTTGCTCAAATCAAGCTCCTCAATAGCTTTCAATATTTCTTCTTCAGAAATAAACATCTCGTTAATTAGAGCTGCTGAACATGTGGATGGAGAAGGAGTATAGGACGAGGTGCTATCAGTAGAATAAATAGATTGAAAATGACTCGCGAAAAAATCACAGATTTCTGCAGGCGATGATGATCTTAAGTCACCATATACCATTGACTTGGGGTACCCCTTTAATTAAAGGATAAAATTATCATTGTTATTTTGACTAACATTACCTCCAATACTTTCTTCAACGTCCATATCTTGTTGGAGTTCGTCCAGCGCTGCATAGAAATTTTAGCTGACGTTAGCGCCTCCAGCCCTTAGTATTTCTTCTGGGCTGAATGAAATTGTGTTCATGGGAAGTAAGTTGTTAGTGGGAAAGTTAAGATTATTATTATATTATTAATGTTTTTTTTGTAATTGAAAATATAGTAAATCGGTAGGATTGAGAAGAAGGGAAAATAAATATTATAGGGAAATTGTTAAATGTTAATAAAAATAAATAAATATACAGAAGAAAAGGGTATATGCGCCCAAAACAAGGTGAAGATATTACAGCGGGAATTTGAAGTTGCGAATAGGAGAATGCCGGTTCCCAGGAATTCGCAACAGGTCCTCGTGGAAATTCGTTTTGTATGCTAGTGCGTATTTTTCGTAGTGTGTCTACTGCAGTATATCTTGCATGTGTCTGCTGTTCCTGCGGCAGTTTGTTAATGGCTTGTTCAGTGTCGATTGCAGTGGCATATACAAGCTGAAATGCAAGGACCGCGACATGGTACACATAGAAATGACAACACGAAAACTAACGACAAGATACAAAGAGCACTTCCGATCTTTCTTACACAATAAGACAGACTCCAATTATTCGACGCACCTACAAAACCACGCACATAAGCCTGACGCTATGACAAACTCTATGAAATTGCTACACAAACAAAGCAAAGGACCAACACCTGACATCCTAGAAAGGCTTGAAATATATAAACAAAGAAAGACAGATGGTAACATTATCAACGAACAACTTTTTACAAATTCCGACGCAATTTTCTCAGTACTAGACCACACTCAGATGAAACCGGAAACGAGATGAAACAGAACAAACGGTCGAAATGCGTCTGCTTACACAACAAAGCAAGGCTCGACGGCTTTTAAAGAAAAAAGAGAATTAGCTTGCGGATACCAAAAAAACGAAATTATTGAATAAAATAATGCGCTATTTTTCATCAATTTATTTTTTTTAATGAAAGTAAAAAAATAAAATATTTTACTTGATGAATTTCACAAACTAATTGTACATTTGGTGCGTTAATCTTGTTTTTGAGTTGTACATTTTGGGAACTGCCTTGTTGTTTTTCAGAATGTATCGTAAGTCTTCGATTGAAAATTAAGTCTCTTTCCTCAGGCTGTGTTAAATACATAGGCATGAGGATGTGCTAAACACAAAGGAATGAGGGAGTCCCACACTCAGGGAGTAAACAGCCTTCACATCCTTATCACAAAAAAATAAATGCTGTATAAAGTAAAATTAAAAAGCTTGGTAAATATTAACCAATCCTAGCTAATGGCTATCCCATTTGTAGAACCCAACAAGCGACGTGGTTGATTTCATCAAACAGCAACTTAATACATACAGTCTTCCACAAAAGTCAAGGTACAGAGAATCGGTAACTGAAAATTGTATTACTGAATCAATATTTTTATTTGAAAACCAAAAGTTATGAAATGGTAATAATACGAGTTCTGTTGAATTTAAGTTTTCATAAAATTAAAGGGATTCGGCAATAATGATCATTGAAGACAATCATTTTTTGTTGGCAATGTCTCTTTTCTACTCCACAAAAGTCTTGGTACAGTTGCAGAAAATGCCCTGTTATTTGTAAAAAGGGGAATCCATCAAGTTCATATTATCAGAGTGAGTTAACAAACGTAGGCCGCTGTCTTTAATATCGCGTCCGTATTCGTGGTGTATCTTTTATTTAATAAAATTTTTAAAAAATGAGTCGAAAGGAGTTGAGTATTAAGAAGCGTGAAATAATTATTAATCTGCATTCAAATCAGAGCAAATCATATTCTGAAATAGCTGAACTAGTGTTGCGAAGTCGGTCAACCATTCAAAAAGTGATAAATCGATGTAAGAAGGAAAATAGAGTGGAAAATGTGCCCCGAACAGGTCGTCCATCTAAACTATGTGCAAAGGACAAGAGAAAAATTTCGCGAATGGTAAAACAAGATCCATTTCTAAGCTGTAGAAAAACCTGCGATGTTCTTAGAATTAATGATAAGAAGGAGGTTAGCGCAGAAACTGTGCGTAGAGCTGTCGTAGAAGCTGGATTTTCATCTCGCACGCCTAGAAGAAAACCTCTTGTAAGTTCCATAAACAAACAAAAAAGAATAACATTTGCAAAAGCATAACCAATAACGTTTTGGGATAATGTTTTATTTTCGGATGAGTCTAAATTTTGTATATTTGGTGTAAATGGGCATAAGAGGGTCTGGCGAAAAGTAGGAGAAGCATTTAATCCCAAGAACACTATTAAAACAGTAAAACATGGAGGCGGTGGTGTTATGGTTTGGGGTTGCATGGCTGCTGCTGGAGTCGGAAATCTGACATTCATCGAAAATACTATGGATCAGAACTCTTATTTAGAGATTCTACGAAACAACATAAAACAAAGTGCAGCCAAATTAGGTATGCGAGAAGATTTCTTGTTTCAACAGGACAATGACCCTAAGCACACTGCGCATATAGTTCGAATGTGGCTATTGTACAATACTCGCATGCTTGCTACACCGCTTCAAAGCCCTGATTTGAACCCTATAGAGCATCTTTGGAATAAGCTTGAGACAAAAATCCGAAAAAGAGTGATATCAAGCAAGGCGCAGCTTAAGGATGTTATATTGGAGGAGTGGGCCAGAATCAGCAGCGAATTTACTGAAAAATTGGTATATTCTATGCCTAAAAGACTGAAGTCAGTAATTCAGATGAAAGGATATTCGACAAAATATTAAGAAAAGTATAATTCAAATAAATATGCAAGACTATAATTACAATTTGTATCATTTTTCTTTAGGTGTACCATGACTTTTGTGGACTTCATTCATTGACTTTCCAACACATCATATGTAATAATATATTAATACGACAGAATTTTCGTTTTGTTTTACATGAATTTAAAGTGTAATGATTATAGTTGAAGTAATACCAAAAAAATTTTATCACTATAGGTTTTTTAAATAAAAATATCAAACAATTTTCATGATATTTATCACTGTACCTTGACTTTTGTGGAAGACTGTAACTACGTGCTTGGATTCAGAGAAAATTTTGAACGAGAAGAGAAGCTTATTTTCTATTGTATTTGTCACTATTCTATAGTATTAAATTGGATCAAAATATTTTGCCCCGGTGAAGCTGTCATTTGAATCAAGTGCAAGAATAAACAAAATGTGTAAATAATCATAATTTAATTATTAAATTCGCTAGTGCACACTCAGTACATTGTTATAAACATTAAATTTCATATAAAACTGCCTGTTAATGCATTGCAAAAAATTTATCTTTACAACCATTAATGGGAACAATTTATCTCGAGATGTTCATTGTATTGTTTTCATCAAGACTCGTGAATTTTATTGAACTTATGACTACGGTGAAATGAAAATAGGTTTTATTTATTGTGTTTCAAATAACCAAGGATTTTTGCAAGCAAGTACACTGTGGCACGAGATCTTCTGTAGTGTGACACTATGAAATCTCGAAGCTGTTGAGTCATTTCCTCGTATTGACTTTAGATACTTCCATTGAAGAAGCATTTCAAATTTGAAGCCTTGTTTCCTTCCATAAAGATAAAATTTCCATTGAATGGAAAATCTGTTTCTAAGATTATGACAGACACGTGGAAATTAACTTGGGGCTCAGATATTGTAAATGTCGATCAAAAGTAAACGATTTAGAAAATTATTTTTCAGTCATAAAAGATGTCATATGTTATGTATGCATGTGTTATGTCGAAAGCTTTTCCTTGTTTCACGGATGCGTTGTTAATGTCAAAGCGGAATAAAACGCCCGTAAAGCTTAAATTGCATTGTTGGATTGGAAAGAGGAACAAATTTCGCTCATTCAAATACGAGTATGAGTTGTACAAAACAATTTTTATTTCATTGGTATTAATCATTTTTAATAAGATTTGTGAAGATGAAAGAAAATAGCAATTTGCTATTAACAGTTGTTTGTCAGATGCTTTTGCTAATGAATTAAAAATAAATAGATTTTAGCATCCGGTTGAATTGTTTTAATTAATTCAAAAAATTTGTGAATGGAGGGTTTATCTTTGTTTTTCCTTCAATGAATTTGTTGTGATATTGATAGGATGCGGGCTATTTAATTATTTGTTTAAAAATTAGTAAATAAACTTATCTAATAGTAAATAGAATGTGTTAGCATAGGAAAATTGGATAAATTGAAGTAGCAGATGCTCCTGCCAAAAGATTTTTTAAGTATTGTAAATTATTAAATCAGCCATTGCCTTCTGAATATCAACTTGATTCTTACTTAGCATCCTTCAACTAATTTGGTTAAAAATTTAGAAATCATGTGCAATACAGTAAAACTAGCAAAAGGCATATTAAAATTCGTATCAAGATGCCATAAAAAAAATCTATAATATTTGATGAGAAATGTATAGCATTGAAATACCTGACTTTTTCTTTGTTTGGGTGGAACATTGCTTGAACAACGGTTTTTTTACGAAAAATAGGCGAAAATCAATTTTTTACAGGGTTTTCCAATGAGAGGTGTTATTTTGATATTAAAATAAAAATGTCATTTTTTAATATAAATCATCGGATGTTTATTTCATTATAAAGAGAAAGGTATGCCGTTAATAGTGGAAAATAACATCAGGCAAATTACCACCACGACCACGCTTACAGGACCATATCCTTTTCATGAAATTTTCCACAATTAAATCGCAAAGTGGCTACCCTATGTCCTCGATAGCCTCAAGAATTCCATCTTCGAGGTCTTGAATCGACGCTGGGCTGTTGGCGTAGACCTTCTCTTTCACCTGGCCCCAAAGGAAGAAATCGCAAGGTGTTAAATCACAAGATCTCGGTGGCCAATTGTGATCACCTCTTTGAGAGATAACACGGTCCGGGAACTTTTCCCGTAAAAGATCAATCGTTTCGCTGCTTGTGTGGCACGTAGCGCCGTCTTGTTCAAAGTAAACGCTGTCCCGATCAATACAATCCAATTCGGGCCATAGAAAGTCATTAACTATTTCTCGATAGCGCAATCCATTCACCGTAACTGTTGCTCCAGCCTCATTTTCGAAAAAGTAAGGTCCAATGACTCCGCCGGACCATAAACCGCACCAAGCAGTCACACGTTGAGGAAAGAGAGGCTTTTCAACAATAACTCTTGGATTTTCCGAGCCCCAGATGCGACAATTTCGTTTGTTGACGAAGTCACCAAGGTGGAAATGGGCCTCATCAATCAAGATGATTTTTCGATGGAATTCCGGATCATTTTCATGCATTTCAAGGACCCAATCAGCAAAGACACGACGTTATTGATAATCGACCGGCTTGACTTCTTGTGTTTACTGAATTTTAAAGCCTTAAGACCCAAATCTTTATGCAAAATATGGTGTAATGACGTTTGTGGAATGCCTAATTCCAAAGACCGACGAGGAATGGACAAACCTGGGTTTTCTTCAACACTTTCGGCTACAGCAGCAATATTCTCAGCTGTTCTTGAGTGACGTGCACGGGTTTTATTCTTCACATCACTAAGTTGTCCCAACAGCTCGAATTTTTCCACCGATTTCTGTATTGCGGTCCGACAAGGTGCTTCACGACGACCCAAAAATGTTCGCGAGTTTTACGAACCGTCTCTGCCAAACTTTCACCCTTTTTATATTGAATTTTAATAATTTCAATGCGTTGTTGAAGCGTGTATCGTTCCATTTTTATTAATGGCGCAGTTTCTACTTGTCAAATGTAAAAAAAATGACAGCTTCAAAAGTGACATCTACCGAAATAGCGGGCTGTTATAACACCTCTTATTCAGATGCCTTTACCGGTAGAGATTTCTCAAACTTATAATTTAAATCAAAATACTATAATTCAAATATTTTTCGCAGTGAGTACGTATTTTCATAGTCCGCAAGATGTACACATGACTAGTCCGAACCAAACATAACAAAGTTTTCTTGTTCATTGTTGTTTTATATATTCTTCCAAATTCCAGTGAGGTAGTTTACAATGATTCATGTAGAGTTATTTCTTCACTTGCACTTTCTAATGAAGAACATAAAATTATAATACATGGAGACTTTAACAGGCCCAATTTCGATGAACTTGATAATCGTCTTCTCCCAGTTAATATTTTAGACCACAGTGATTTCAACCTTGTTTCTACATTTTATGGCAGTGACTTACAGCAGATAGCTCCGGCACCCAATTGCAATGGCAATTGGTATACATCTTGTTTTCACCAATGCATATGACGATGTAGTGGTTAATCAAACTAGTGACGTTGAAAATTTGTTCTCAAATACCCTCCACCATTCCGTATTGTCTATTGAATTTTCTACTGCTCCCCAATGCTGATTGCGAGAGAATTAAAAATCATATTTTTAATATAGACTGGACTACCATGCTTTCAACGTTAGATGTAAAAAATGCAGTAAATTTATTCTATCAGCACATCCTTGACGCCATTGAAGAGTGTGTACCCAAAATTAAGACCGAACCATGGTTGGATATTGATCTTCAGTCTATAAAGAACAGAAGAAATAAACTGTATAAAATTATGCAAAAGAGGTCTGATGTCCACAATGAAATTAAACAAGTTGCGTAAACAGACCTGCGTTCATGTCAGAAAGGTTTTGTTCCCAACATGCGAAATGCAGTCACCAGCAACGAATAAAGGCGAGAAACATGTCAAAGAGATGTGCACGTTTATAAGAAAATCCCTTGCTTCTGTACTTTCAACGGTCGTCACTTTGTTGCAAACTACCAAAAATCATTCAAATCATGAATTGCCAAAAAATTATATTATTGATCTTATTTAAAAGTTTCAAGAAGATCAAATCAAAACTGCAGTGTCTGATTCAATGAAATGTCCGTAAAATACCAAAATCACGTGTTACTGTTGTTGCATTTGGAGAAATTTTCATCAAACATGCAGAGTATGAAGACATTATGTAAAGCGCCTTAAATATCGGTTTTGATTGAATTTAAGGGTATCCATATGATTTTATTGGGGAAAGTGTGATCATACTATTATTAACAAAGTTGAGTGAATTTTGACTTCTGAGGTATTTGTTGTTGTTGCATTAACACCTGCCTCCATAATTTTTTCTCAGATTTTTCGGATCACAGGTGTCCAATCGAAAGGGGGGGGCACAAAAGTTTTGTGTATTCCCCCTTCCTGTGCGCCCCCTAAAGCAAAAAATACCAGTTATATGGTTGGGAGACCCCCCCCCTTAAGCACCTTGTAAACAAATTTTTGAAGTGAAACTCTGAAGAGGGCATCACTTTACAACTATATACAAAATTCTATGTTTGTAGCTTATACGGTTTGCGAGAAAAAGTGCTGTGACACAGGGACGGACGGACGGAAATTTTGAAAAACCCTAAAAAGGGTATGAAGAACTGTCGAAAGGATTTCAGTTGAAATCGCGCGAAGCCTATGTTAATGTTATAGGTGACAATATACTCAAAAACCCCAAGAAATTTTTTGAATTTGTCAACATTAAGCGCAAAGCTTACGGCTATCCTAAGCAAATGACATACAAAGACTGCAGTTCCACTCTCCCTGAAGAAATCCTCACTTATGTTGTAGACCATTTTAAAACAGTTTATTGTTCAACAAACGATTCACCTCATTTTTCACCACTTGACACAGAACTCGGAACCGTACTTCAAGAAATTTCAGTTTCAGAACGTGAAATTTTCAACGCAATCGAAACTCTTGATTTGAATCATAGACCTGGCCCTGATTTATTTCCACCATATTTTTTTTTAATGCAGAGAACACTAAGTTTTACCTCTTCATATTATTTTTAAGCAAATCGCTATCAAGTGGCATGTTCCCAACGTACCGGAAATCTTCCCACTTAACTCCCATCTATAAAAACATAACTAAAAGTGATGTTCAAAATTTAGAGGGATAGATATACTATCATAGAACAACGTCTCAATGACCAACACCATGGCTTCAGAAAAAATCGATCCACAACCAAGAACCTTACAGTTATGGTCTCCACCATTCTTTCTGGAATGGAAAAGGGATACCAAATTGATGCGGTTTATACTGACTTTAATAAAGCCTTCGATCGTGTAAATCATGCAATTTTATTTCATAAATTGCGTGAATTTGGAATTACTGGCACTTTGCTTCATTGGCTGGACTCCGTATCTTACAAATCAAACTAAAACCGTTAAATTTTAAGGATTTGTGTCCAATAAAATTCATGTGTATTCCGATGTACCTCAAGGCAGTCACCTCGGACCTCTTCTCTTCAACATTTTTATTTCGCACTTTTCTGAAGTGTTATCCGATATACCACACTTATATTACGCGGATGATCTCAAATTATATCATGTTGTAACATCCCAAAATGATTCGTTATCCCTACAAGACAAAATAAATACTCTGTTATAGTGGTCCAACAAAAATTAACCTATGTCTAAATTTTGAAAAATGTCATGCAATAACTTTTCCCGGAAAAGTACAGTTTTATTGTGTGACTATCACCTTAAGAATGCAAAGCTTTCAAGGGTGTACAGTGTAGTAGACCTTGGGGTCCACTTAGATAGGGAACTGCATTTTAATTTGCACTACGATGAGGTTCTCTGCAAAGCCAATAAACTTCTGGGTTTCATCAAACTACGGGCAAAATAATTTGAAAACTTATGGGTAACGAAAACGCTATACACATCATTAGTGCGTCCAATTCTTGAATACGCTTGTACCGTTTGGAACCTTTGACGTTCACTCAGAAAGGTTCGAGTCAGTTCAGAAACAATTTTTATTGTTTGCTTTGAAATCACTTCATGATCTAAAAGATTTTAATAACTTGCCATCATATGATAATCGGCTGTCCTTACTAAATATGGTAGCACTTGGCTCCCGTAGGACCATATTGTGCTCTTGCTTTGCATTTGATGTCCTTAGTGGAACCTTTAAAGTCAAATATTTAAACAAATAAAATAATATTGAATGAGCCCATAAGACTAACGAGACATTCACGTTTCCTGGTAGAGAGTAATCATCTTACTGTCTATGCTGATAATGAGCCAGTAGTAAACAGGTGTGTCAACATTTTTAACAGCCTGAGCCATTCCCACTACCGAACTATTTCTAGGTCCCAATTTAAATCTAATTTATCCAAGTCCCTCAGACCTGGATCCTAGTATTGTAATAGTGAATATATATATATCTACCTTACCAAATATAAGTGAAAAATGTGATATATATATATATATATATATATATATATATATATATATATATATATATATATACGAGTATATATATACAGGTATGTAGTTTTCAAAATTAATTGTAAAATAAATTGTAAACCTTGTTTGGTAAATAAATAAATAAATACAACTATTGATGAGGCGTTGATTTGAATAAACTTTTAAGACGATCAGGAACAGTTTTCAGAGCTAGCATGACTTTTTCCCTTAAGGTTTTTCAAGACAGAATATTTTGCTTCTTTTGTAGTCTTATTGTTCTGCATATTGAATACATTTGTTAAATGCAGACACAGCTTCAACATGGGAAACTTTCACCTTTTCAATTAGCGTTTCATCAATAGGATTCTCTTCATCTTCACTTTCACTATTTAGTTCTTAAACTGCGTCATTACCAATCCGTTCGTTAGCTTCTGATAAATCGTAGACGCCATTTGCAATATCTTTAAGCAAGTCAGTTATCGTATTTTGCTCACAATTAATAGTTGAGTTGTTCCTTAATATAGAAAGGGCTTACTCATCTTCCGATTCCCATTCATCATCAACTCCTGAAAGATTATTCCAACTTTTTCGCAAAGTGCTCGCTGAGTCTGATGGCCTTCTGATCCAAGGGTTGTAAGAGTGCAGTGCAATTGGGAGGGAGAAACATGACACAAATTTTATTTTATTTATGTAAGCTCTGATTTATTTGAATGACATGTCGCATTATCCAATAATAATAATAATAATAATAATAATATTGTTTCCGGCAAGCCTTCGCTTTTCAAATATTGTCTAACTTTCATAACATCGGATGCATGAAAGCAATCTTTGACCAAAGTTTTCGTCATCCAAGCTTTTTTGCTACTAGCGTAATCTACAGGTAATGTCTGCCCTTTCAAAACCCTTGGGCTTTTAAATTTTCCGATCATCGAAAGTTTCAAGTGATGCTTTCCAGTAGCATTACAACAAACCAAAAAAAACACTCTTTCATTTCCAATTTTTTTACCAGGACCAACTTTTTCGCCATGCACCGCCGAATCGCATCAGTGGGTCTGCCCTTGGTGAGTTTCTCTAGCACTTTCCCAGCAGTGTCTAGCATGCATAACGGGTGGTATGCAGACGGCGATCTGGGAGCACTGGTTAGCACGTCGCCACCTTCCACCGTACCGGGAAAATCCCGTCCCGTAGGCAAGCGTTGAATGTGCTGAGCAGCAAGTCAGAACAATGGTGATAGACAAGTTGCAACACCTCAGCTGGAACACCGTCTGGACCTGGAGCCTTCCTCCCTTTCAGTGAAAGGACTGCCTCTTCCAGTTCCGGCTGTTTGAAGAGTGGACACTCGACTGCTGTTTCACCATGGGCAGCGTCAAGGGATAGGCGGGGAAGAGTGCCCGCACTATCTCTCTCTTCCATAGGGCACCAAGCTTCCGTATAACTAGCTTGTAACCAAGACCCCACGGATCCTTGTTCAGATTGTCCACTAGATCTTGCCAGCAGCGAGTTTTGCTGGTGTTAATCAACTTGCGAAGGAATTTCCTGGTCGACTTGTATGTTGCTACTCGGTTGCATGCCTCATCACGGTTCCGTGCTCGTTGAGTCTCACACCGAAGCTTGTAACACTCCCTTCGCTTTTCCTCAATTTCAGTCGACCACCAGTATACGGGGATCTTGTCGTGCCGGGGTCTTCAACGGGGCATAGAAGCGTTGCAAGCAGTCGTGATAATGCTCATAGTTGAGTTCACCACGTCTTGAGCTGCCAGTTCTTCCGTCCCCTGTGAATCTCCCTGCAGCGGAGCACCTGCTGTGAGCACCTCGACGAACCTCTCGACGTCCATCCTTCTGATGTTCCACCCGATTAAAGAACGGCGAGAGAACGGACGTTGGGAGACATCACTGATCTCAAGCAAAATGCATTGGCCCCAATGAGCACGTTGCCGTCTGCGTTCAAGGCAGCGCTCTCCAAATCATTCAACTTGACTTGGAAAGATGACATCGATTCATTTGGCGTTACGTACACACTGAACAAGGTGATTTCGAAGCACCGAACCCGCACGAAACTATCCCCCCGTCCCCAGCTCTCTACCTAGAAATCACTATTCCGGACCCGGACAGCCGCAGTACTAGTTTCATCAGATACCATGATGTCGAACTTTTATCATTGCTCACTTAGCAGCATAACGTCGGCTTTCATGTCCCTCGCAAACTGCTCAAGCAATTTTGGGCGGTTGAGCTGCGTTGTAGGTTTAGCTGCAGGATGCGGGTCATCGAAGTTCTGATTTTGCTTTAGCTAGGGCTTCCTGGAAATCCCGGCATTTTTCTGATCCCAAGTCGTGCCCAAAATTAGGTCTTGGATCAGCATCCTTACAAAAAAAACATTGTACCTCCTTTGAACACTCTTTTCTTTCATAATCCATTTCACCGCATTTGTAACATAGGGAACTCCAATCGGGTACTTTGCATGCTTGTACGGTGTGACCATAGCCAAGGCATTTGAAACATTGATCAGACGCTGCTCTCCGCCGTATCCTGCAGACAACCCACCTATTCTTACTTTGCCCTTATTCAAAAATTGTTCGGCATCCTTTTCGGTCTAATAAATGATGGCCACGCAATGTCCCCTTTGGTTTTCTGCTGTTAACCTCGCTTTGATTCTGCCAACGCTGGGGAACTCGCTTTTGATGGCATCTTCTACCTCGGCCAAATCCGTCACGCAGTCAATGTCTCTTATTTCGATCATTTCCATCGGCTCGAGCGAGGCTATAGTTGCATTTTTATTGAGGACTTTCCTTATTGCGTCGCAGAATGCTTACCTATTGTCGGCCTCTGCTCCAAATCCGACTAGTATGTGGCCCAACCGCGTTGGTCGTACTACTTTAATGATATCCCCCAGCACCTCCGTGTAGGATCGACCATCTTGGGATTGTACGAGCAGTGCCTGCTGCTAGGATCTTCGTCGGGGCTTCTTTTTCTCTTTTTTGCATCAGTTCTTTTTTCTTGCTGGGCGTCCGTGCAAACTTTATTTTCTGGCACTTTTTGAAGGAGTTTCTTTGCGGCTTTCTTCGCTCCTTTTCTCAGCACTATCTGAAATCTCTGATCTGGTGTTATGCCATCAAGTGCCTCTTCCTTCCTTGTTTATCCCAATCTCCTTCGATTGGGCTAGACGCCATTCTTTTATTGATGATTGATGGTGGAGCTATCTGCGCGTGCCCCTAGCCTTCTGCTCTTCTTCGGCCTTCTGGTCCTCTTCGACCTTTAACCAGCTCCTCCGATAATGCTCTATTCGATCCAGGAGGTCCTCCAGCTCAAGGAGCCCAATCTTTACTTCTTTGTTGATTTTTGGTGAGTCGCATGCAGATTTCATTTTTTTTAAAACATCTCCCGCTTTTCGGATAAGCCTTTCTTGTTCATTTTGCTGGACGGCAATTGTTCTTTGCGACCACCTTTCTTAGAAGATGTTATCGGCTTCCGTTTCAGAGTACAGTACTTGCACCACATTTTCGACGGTGGCGATGAAATCACACAACGGCGCTTTATTTGTCTCATCACTTCTGTCTTTTCCTGCCGTAATCTCTTTGTGTACTTCAAGATGGCTCGTTATTAACTCAGGATTTATGACACTTGCTTCGGTCGCTTCAGTTGCGATCGCAGCAATGACCATCGAATTCTCTATGTTATTTATATTTTACCGGGACGAAGATGGTATGATAGTCGCATTGGAGCCGTTCAAGCACGAGTGTCACCTCGGCGCTGCCGTGCAAAGCAACTAGGCCCAAACCATCATATCCGCCAGCCCAAAGAATCAATTCCAGTTCGTTGTCCAAAGCGTAGTCCAGATTCAGACAGGGTCGTTACAAGTGATCCCAGGAGGGAACCTCACGGCGCCCCCCATATCGTCGGGTTCGCGTGGGCGGCACTCCCCAAAGAATGCTAGCCTCCAAAAGTGCTCCTGTCGACCGGTACTCCCCCTGTGGGAATTTCCTCGGATATGTGGGGCGAAACTCCCCAAAGATTGCTAGCCTCCAAGAGTATTCCTGTCGGCCAGCATTCCCGAAGGTTTAATGAAAGAATGCCGTGATACATTTTAAATAAGCATGGGATGTTAAGGATCTCATCGTAGGAGCTATTAGGGAGACTATATTTGTATAATTGAGAACGAGTGAATTTAGGCTGTACAGTCTCCACAGCATCCGATAGATTGGTAATGTGAGGAAACCATACTTGGGAGGCGTACTCAATTATTGACTGAGCTAAGAGTACAAATAGTTGGACGCTCGTTATACATCCTCACCGGGCGCCTGCTGGTAATGTGGTGATAATGCTGGAAATTCTATAAATTAGGTTAACGAACTTGAATAAAATTATCGCGTTTCGCACTTACGAGTAATTGAAATGGGGAGCGAAATTCCAAATCACACTTTTACACTTTATATAAATTAGTTTCATTATTGGAACCGAATTGTATTTAACATTTACACTTTTTTCTTAAACTTATTCGTTATGAGACTATTTTTACATAAAATAAAAAAAAGGATAACTGTGTATTCAGTTAATGGTGGCGTAATTCCAAGTTCATGCCAGCGTGTATTCCGTGGTCACACATGCGGATTGGGTCCTTGTAGGTATTGCACCAATTCCTCAGAACGATTCCCTCGCTCCTGATGCGAGCGTTCAATGCTTCCTCGATATAAATTCGTCGACAATGTGAAAACGGACGTTGTAGCGATGACGCGTGCAAAGCAAGAACATTTATTAATCGATGCTCGATGGGGTCTCTTCGAATGTAATCCAATAAATTTTTTGTCTACTTCTCGAACAGATACTCCAAAACTTGTTCGAATTTGATTAGGACACGGTCGACGTATGAGAATCGGCTCAACTTACAAGGACAATGCAAAGGCAAACGACAAGGTCACAGTTTTCACTAGTTTGTCACGTTCATTCTTCGCTAATGCAACACTATTCATTATCTTAACGTTGGATTGCGAATAAACTTTTTCATTTCAATTTTTAAAGGATCAAGGGCACCTTTTTTATAACCTCCTTTTTGAACATTTTTTTTCTTTCCCTCTCTCAATTTATTTGCTTTCTTTCAAAAATTTACGACGGTGCACGGGTGACCCGCGCGAATAAAATTCCTGCATGCCACACGTCCAACGTCTCATAACTAATCCCTACGATTGATTTCGTTTCCCTTCATTGACAACTTCGCGATCTTTCACACTCATTAAGCCTTTGCTTTGACCTTCCATCACTTTGCACGACTCCACTTTTCTATCGTAAGTGCTACATTCGTTTTCTGAAACTTTTCGCTATACGAGACGCACATGGGACCCACCTTGCAACACGGCTTGGTAAAAAATGCATTCGCTAGACGCGCAACCGAGTTTTAACGCTTTCGATTAATTAAGGGTTCGGCCACATTGCGATTTTACTGTCATAACCAGCGATTTTTAGACGCAAATATGAATACACTGCGACAAGATTTGCAACGGAACTTCAGACATGCGCAGAACTAATATGTTCATTTGAAGGTATGTCTTTGCCAGGAATACATGCGCTTTTTCATTTGTGCGCTATGCAAGAAACTTCCACGAACGTCAGCGTCAAATGTCCAAATGATGTGCGCCTGCGCGAGTATCACAAAAACTTCCTACTAAACTGGTTTTAGGAAAAATCGCAAATTCCTGGGACTGGCGACCTGGCCAAAATTGTCGAAAATCGCAGTTTGCGCGCTTCCATTTAACCATGTGTAACTTGCGACAATAGTGCGACTATATAGTCGTAGTCTGATCCGTCCCTAAGGCCAGTCAAATGCGCGCGAGCATAACGGAAAGCTCAAGCGATTTCGACAGCACTCTACGATAAATCCTGGGCGATAATAATCTGAGACAGCCGATCTCTAATCCTTCGAGCAATCCGCCCGCTGGCTTAGCCACAATAGCCCATAACCGCGTGCAAGTCGCAATACATAACAATGCGACCAACTATGCCAGAAACCGATATGTCTGCACAACTGGAATCGAATGATTTCGCTTTGGCTCTTCCGCCTGAAGTCAGGCAAGATTTGCAGCAGAGGCAGAGAGGTTTCCTGTATGCTTGAACAACTGTTTATCGACCGGAAAACAAACCCACCGACAGCAGGCAGCACCATGCGATTTTAGAACACTAACTTCATATCCGAAACTACGTTGAAGTCAAAGTTGTAAGAAGTGAGTGCAGCCGCAGCCCAAGAAACTGCGATTTCTTATTATCCTCGGTACAATATGACCAAAATACGGAACTCGACAACAAATTGAAACAAGGCAAAATGAGCGTCGTTTACGTTTCGCGATACTACATGAGTAAAAAAGGATCGGAATGGGGATAAATCATGAAATAGTGTATTGCGACACTTGAAATTTATTTCATATGAAATTATTATTTGGTTCACACGTCGATTTTCAACAATCAACGGAAATGTTACAATCATCTCACCTTACAATTTTATGCTATTACCTTTTCTTTTTCACATCAAATTTTCGAACCACTTTTCCGTATTCTCTTTACCGCCGTATAAATTGCCGTTAAGTTGCTAAGAGGTTTTATTATTTCCACTATCGGCGACTTATCAACAGACAATTATTGACTGCACAATTTCCATCATTACCATCATATGAAGTTCGTATTCACGGCACTTTTTGGCGTTACCTTGTAAACAAATTCTATTTTCCTTCAGTCTTTTAAAATAAACTTCGACATGAGAACTTCACCATCGCTATCGGCCGCGACACTCGACCGTCACAATCTTTAAAACAAATTTCTCATTGCCGAATGCACGCCAGGGCCACACACTCAAGGGAGATACGTTGCAGACCACTTTCCACAATCCCTTTTCGATCTATTTCCCTGGATTTTCCAACTATTAGGTGTACAAATTAATTCGGTCCGTTTTCGAATAATGGCGCTAGCTGCCACAAATGCTAGGTTATGACAGCTGTTTTCGGTGGTTTCAGAGAGTTTATATATTTGTTAAGAATCTTCACTGTACAACTCTTTCGCTTGCTTGATATAGCCTAATCAGCACTGCATTAAACATGTCAGGTTTTGAAGTTAATAAGCAGCATTTGCGGGAAGTGTTGATTTCTTTCTTTCCTTCGAAGAAAAGTGCCGCCGAAGCGCATCGAACGCTCGTAGAAGTATACGGCGATAGTTCTCGGACTGACAAAACATGCAGGGAATAGTTTCGACGATTTAAAGATGGAGATTTTAGCGTTCATGACAGGCGTCGCTCTGGACAACCGAAAAAATTTGAAGATGACGAATTAGAGGAACTACTGAAGGAAGATCCAACTCAAACACAAGAACAGCAGCAAAACAACTTGAAGTCACTCAGCAAGCAATATCTGTGAGACTTAAAAACGATGGGAATGATCCAAAAACAAGAAACATGGGTTCCTTATGAACTGAAATCCAGAGACGTTGAAAGGCGATTATGCACTTGCGAGCAGTTGATTCACAGACAAAAAAGGAAAGGTTTTTTACACCGAATTGTGACTGGGGATGAAAAATTGATATTTTTTGACAATCCTAAAAAGAAAAAATATTACGCAAGACCTGGGGAATCGTTGCCATCGACCTCAACATCGACACCTAAGCGCAAAATTCATGGTTCCAAGGTCATGCTATGCATTTGGTGGGACCAAAAAGGTGTCGTCTACTAAGAGATTCTGAAACCTGGTGAAACCATCACCGGCGATCGATACAGGGTTCAGCTGATGCGTTTGAGCCGTGCTTTGCGCGAGAAACGCCAAGAATACGAGCAAAGGCACGAAAAAGTTATTCTGCTGCACGATAATGCAAGGCCTCATGTTGCTAAACCGGTGAAACAATACTTGGAGACGCTAAAGTGGAACGTCCTACCGCACCTGCCGTATTCTCCGGACATTGCCCCTTCCGACTATTGGTTGTTTCGACGAATGCAGAATGATCTGACCGGTCAGCGGTTCACTTCTTATGAAGAAATACAAAAATGGCTCGAAACATGGATGAGCGAAAGAGATGAGTTGTTTTATCGAGATGGAATCAGACGATTGCCGGTGAGATGGAAAAAAATAGTAGAAAGTGATGGACAATACTTTGAATAATGTATTTTTTGTTTTGATTGCATAATAAATGCTTTTTTTATTGCTAAAAACTCATTTTGTATACCTAATATTTTCCAGGATTTTCCAACTGTTTTCCGAGTAGATCTCAAAAAATATGGCAACACGCGCTTCCTCCTCTATTACTCGCGGCGTCTGCGGCTCAGTCGCGCTCTCAAGCAGACTCCTTTTTGTTGTCCGTCGTCCCGTGCTCTATTTGTCGCACCGCGACTGGACCCGCTTTTCATTCATTCCACGCCACACTTGCCTTCGCCAATGCAATACGTGCATGTGCAACGGGAAAAGGTGTTGCCATGCTCGTATTTAAATTGCAGATTTGAATTACTAAATTAATGAAAAATAATAATATATAGTAGATAAATATGTAATCATAAGAAAAAGGTAAATGTCATTAAGAATATAATTATAAAGAAAAGTTTAAATTAATATCGAGAAAAAAATATCTAAAATTTATATTTAATACAAATAAAAAAACAAATATACATATATTTTATGATTTATAACTATAAATTGAAATAATTAAATTTTTCAAATCTGCAATTAAAATTTCGGATAAGTGATATGAAGGTTTTCGAGTAGTTTGCTTAGGCGACTGCTCGATTACTACAAGGCAGCTAATTTTCTCGCGATCCCAAGGCGACGAGGATCGCAAAAAAGGAGCTGAAGGATCTTCATGCGGAAAATCGATTGGGTTCGGGGTCGGAACGCGAAGTGGAATGAAAATTTAATAATGTTTGATTCCCAAAAACATCCGTCCTTTCCTATAAACAAATAAATTTAAAAATTTAAACGTTCCGGTACATTTAATTACTTTAGTAAGACATCGAAACGCTTGCCTATCCAATTTTGGGGTTTTCTATAAGCTTTGAAATGAATTTGGCCATGACTTGCGTGACAACTTTAATTGTTTGTTTATTTCTCTGGAATATGCAAACGCCATTCGAAATTCCGATATCACATGAAAAGACCATTAGTTGCATTTGCTTCATTTGAAAATAACAAAACCTTCAAATAACATTGTCATTCTATATTTACTTACGAAATTAAGAGTTTTCATCCAAACATAACCGTAATATTGTTATATAAGCGAGAATCGGTTAGCATCTTAAATTGGGCAAATAAAATTGCTAATTTTATTATTCCACAAAGATAAGTATAAGGAGTGTTAATGTATTTATTTACAGTGGAAATTAAGATATATGATGCTGAAATTATTATTAAGGTAGTTAACAATTGCCCAGAAGCTTCCTAAGTATAATCATCGTATTTGGCCGTTTTAGTCTTGCAGTAAAATCTCACATTTCCTTTAATTAATTTAATTTTATTCCGTTTACTCCTATGAATACAAGTAAAACGCTAGAATGGATATTTCTATAATTAAACTGCCCACATACGTTTCAATGGTATTTTTATGAAACTCAAATAAAAGCTATAAATATTCTTCCTGTCGTAATTGAATTCTAAATATGGTCCATACGAAATAAGTGTGCGATTAAATTTAATTGGTGGTGCTTTCAATTGCAATATCTTTGGTCTTGTTGAAGAATTTGCCACATACGAGAGACACACGGTCTTGGTGGAGTTCATTGTTGATCGTGTGAGTTCAAGGAATTGATTCTCGATGAAAGGGAAGCACTCAAGAATCCTTTTTGTAATTTTGTTTCAATCGGCTAAATGTTATTTTTAGCGAGAACTCTGCTCTCTAGTGTTGATTTGTTTAAATTTTGCACCATCTCTACTTTTCAATTTTTCTCTTTTAGCAAAAAATCCTGATCACGTGATTTGTTTTCAAAAAATACCATTGGAGCAGTTAACGTCGTTTATTTTGTATTTGAGTTAAAATGATAAGCAGACATTATTTGAAAGACAATAACACCATTTTTCTTCTATTATTCAGCGCCACTTGAAATCAGCTAGTTTTGAATAACGAAATTTCCGAACTGATTATCTATTGTAGAATTCAGATTAAAGATAAAATAATTTCCAACCGAATTAATTGTTCAAGAGGTTAATATACCCGGACAAACGTATGTGTACTAACTAACAGCTGTATGAGAATTAACTGGGCAGCTTATTTGTTGCTTTCAAAATTAAATTTTAGTTACAGAAATTCCTCACCAATAAATTTAGATATATAATGATATGAGCATAAAACCAAAAATTTGGTGGCAAAGAGCTCATATTAATTTTGGCGTAGAAACCAAATAAACTACTAAATTAATGAAAATTTCTAAAATCAAAAATCGGATTCTTTTATTTCTTGAATTTCATGGCATCAGCGAAAGCTTCGGCTCTGTAGACCCAAGTGTATATTAGCCAACATTCACGTTATTTCTTAAAGATCACCTAGAATTGTGATCAGTCTTGCAACTAGACGATTTTTTCAGTTGCAACTACCACGATTTGATATTCTTGCTCCCCATAGATAGGGTTTTCCATTAGGGACATAACAATTTTGTATCTTTACATGAACGCATCCTTAAACTTTTTTAATGAACTGTCAATGTCTAAACGTTTGTCAAAGTCAACATTTTCATCATGGTAAAGTTCAAGAGCCAACAACGTTTGAAAATTATTAAAACTTACTACCGAAATTGAGTCAGTGGTCGCAACTTTAAGAGCGCTTACTCCTAATTTTCGGCCGCAATAATCGTCCCACCCGACAGACTGTGCGTCGTATAGTGGATAAGTTCGGGTCTACATTTCTACTATTGAGCGTTCCGGTGCCAAAAGACGTCGTACCGCTCGAAGCGAAGGAGATATCGCAGCCGTAAGTGCATAGCTCGGATAATTGAACACTGTGGGCACACAAATATAGCTAATGAAGCTTCTGCACTTGCTCTCTCTGTATTTACGTCACTTTTTTGGGAAACTTAATTACACTCTGGCTCTTCATTGGTTGTATGGCTTTTTTATGTTTTGCTGATGAGGTATGTAACTTTAGAGGTAGTCTGTTGTGGTCTAGTGGTTAGAGCATGAACGCATAAGCCGAAGGTCCCAGGTTCAAATCTCGTTGGAAGCAACGTGATTTAGTTCAGGGGATTTTTCGGACAGACTATAAGTGTTCGCTCAGTGGTGATATGTACTGATTTTATCAGATCATATCATAGCTGAGCTGGCACACGGGAGTATGGTACTGACCAAACCAACTTCCGAAAAAATCAATCAATACGGTCATGAAAATGAGATACTCTAATTATCTCTAAGCGAAGGCCCGAGAGGGGCTGCAGTGCTGCAAAGAAGAAGAAGTGCATCGATTCAAAATAGTCAAATCAGTGGATTCCACGTCGTTCTCAAGAATCGAGCATCACTTAAACGACACTGTGGCGTATTTTATGAAAAGATCTTGGCCTACATAGTTACAAGATCAAATTGACGCAAGAACTAAGGCCACTTGATCATTCGAAACGCCGAAACTTCTCCAATTGGGCTCTGACAAAGCTTGAAGAAAATGAAGAAATTAATCGAAAAATCATCTTCAGCGATGAAGCTCGTTTCTGCTTCAATGGCTTTGTTAATAAGCAAAATATGCATTATTGGTCAGCAATAAACCCACATTTGCTTCTTGAGACACCATTGAATTTGCGAAAAATTACTGTTTGGTGCGGTTTTCATGCCAGAAGTGTGATTGGGCCGTATTTTTTCCTGGATGAAAACGACCGTCATATTACGGTCAATAGAGAGTGCTATCGTGTTATGTTGGAAGATTATTTGTGGCCAGAATAGGATGAACGCCCCACAATATGTTCTGATTTTAAATCAGTACGTATCATAACTGAACGGGTTTATAGTCCGTCCGAAGAATTACCCAAAAAAATTTCGTTTTCACCAACGGGACTCGAACCAAAACCTTTGGCTTATGCAGCGAGTGCTCTATCCACTACACCACGCGAACTACTCAATGGCTTATTATATCAGGAAATGATTCAGATCCTGTAAGTTGAAGTCGCCCCTAAATTAAAACAACTTATCCCGGGCCCGCTATTATTTCGACTATCAGTCATATTCTCAAAATTGTTTGGAAGATTTCCCAATTCACTACTTTTGCGTTCAGGTCCTCCAAGACAAAAAAAAATATCTTGCATTGAGACATCTAAGGGTAGCTATCAAAACTTTGCTTTTCGATTTCCGTTTTGTAGTGCTTCATACAAATACATGGATACGTTTTGTGTGTGAAGCACTACAAAACGGAAATCGAAAATCATAGCTACTTTTGATACTTACCTTTAGATGTCTCAATGCAATATATTTTTTCTTCTCTATATTATCTGTGATTATTGCAACCAGGAATGCAATATTGCAAGAGCAGTACCTTCTTCCTTTTTCGATGGTTATACCATCCCAATCGGACCTGCACTTCCCGGATACATTACGCCCAGTATTCTCAATCTATCAAAAGCGTCTTCCAGTTTGTAATTCCTAGCATGTTTCCGCTGTCAATTGTTTTCGTGGCTTTCTTTGTAGCCGGCGGCCTTCAAACTGTCCTTTCAGCTTCCTTTTAGTTTTCATCAAATGTTGGAGGTGGCCAGTGTAAACGATAGAAGCTTGTTGTTCGTTAAAAAGGCCACACAGCACCTCGTTTTGTCGAATTGGCCATAGTTCCCTTTGCCAAATATTTTGGGAGAGCACGTTGTTCTAAAGCATCTATCCATTTCTCTGATATTCGCTATGGACATGCTTGCTTAAATCAAAACCACCGAACGCGACATATAACTAATCTAGAATTTTATTTTTCTTAAGAATCATCAGTTTGGTTTTGTTTTCGTTTTCCTGAGTGCTTCTACTAATTGAGCTAGTTCTTGAAACACCTCCTGAAGAGAGACAGAGAAAGGGTTTCATTATATCGATGTCGTCTTTATACGAGTACGCCACAAGTTGTGGAGGGTTCACGATCAGCATGGCATTGCTTCTATAGACAAAAATTTCCTGTCCTCGCTCTTCTAGAAAAAAAGACAAGTAGTTCACCTCTCTATGCTTCCGATTGACTTAGGTCTCCAACGTGACAATAAGTCAACTTTTTCAATGATCGAACCACTTGACGTTCTGCGTGTCTGTCATGTTGGTATTTTTTTTTTACGATTTAAATCTTTGAAAGTTTTTTCGTAGCCCAAATACTAGCAAGTTCATAAAAATATCCAACAAACTTTACGTCTTTGGAGACAGTGCACCACATCCAGACGATTTTCAACTCTTGCTGTCATTGTTGGCTTTCTATGCGTGCTGTGCATTTTTTGTCTTCGTGATTCAGTCCAGACCTTGATACTAAATCGTTGCCAATAGTTAGTAGTGTTTCGTTATCGAGGATCAAGTATGTGAATCAAGTATAAACGGTAATTTAGCTATTCTGCTTAGGGCACACCTTTGAACTAGATGATATGCTATAGTGGTTGGTGGTTCGTTTGTAAGGAGTGAGAGAATCAGCTTAGTTAGCAGCCACGCTTAGTCCTGTCTTCAGTACAGTCAAGACTGAGCAAGATGTACATCCATCTGTCGCCCAATGCGTCATCATAAGGTTTTTAACCAATGAAGGCGTTAAACCGTCGGAAATTGTTACTCATTTAAAGGCGCAATTTGGGGACACTACATTGTTTCAGAATTCAGTGTATACGTGGGTCAGAGAATCAGAGAATTTAAGCGTGGGCGAGAACGTGTTTAAAGTGAAAGTCATGATTGATGTCTAAGGACAAGTCTTACAGATGCCAACATCTGTGCCGTTCGAGAACTGATTGAACTCATTGATCGTGAAGAACGATCAGCAATCAGTAAATGCCGCCTAATGTTGCCAGTTATACGAGGAACAGTCTACAAAAACCTCCTAGCGAAAAAAAGATGAAGTATGCCCATTAGAAAGATGATCCTTCCCGATGACAACGCTACGCCACACACCACGGCTGTGACAAAGAAGAAACTGTAAGAAATGGGCTGGGAAACACTCGTACACCCTTGTTGTAGTCCAGACTTGTCCCTCTGTGACTACTTTTTGTTCGTGCCCTTGAATGAATCACTTGGGGGAAAACGATTCGAAAGTAATGAAGAAGTCCAGAAGCACGTGCGCAATGGGCTGACAACTCATCCTAAAACTTTTTGTGAGCAAACAATATTCAAGCTTCCAAAATGGTGGCAAAAGTGTGTCAAAAACGTAGGAAATGATAATGATATGTTTCTGTGCAAGATTGTTCAATAAATGTATAAAAAAAACCATTGATATTTGATTCACCCTCATTTCTGATGCAGATTTTGAGGGACTATCTGAAGAATCGTAGCCTGCTTTATGGCACGAAGGAAGGTAGGCGGAGGATGGAAATTACATCGGCTGTCGCTCAGGGCTCTTGTTAAATAATTAATAAAATATTTCATTTGTATACATTTCCGAATTGCTTATGTTACAATATTTGCACGTGTAACACTCGCATTAGCAGACAGCAAGCAAATCGCCTGAATTATTGCTGATTGCCTTTATGCTTGTATCTTCGATCTAATTACATACCAGTGCAGTCCAAATCGATCATTAAACTTACAGGATTTGCTGATGGGCAAATTCCGTGAATAGCATATTGTTTATCCTGTTCACCTAGCGCATGCAAATTTGTCGTGATCAATTCGATAATGGTAAGCTAGCAAACTTTTTGTATAAATATTGTTAAATCAAAATTGACAAATATCAGTACAATATTGACTAATAAAGAAGGTGTTCAATTTGGAAGAACGCTTGTTTAAACAGCACTATTCTTGGCCCTGACTTGTGGCACATCTCATATGATGGGGTCCTGAGGCTGGATAACTGCTCGCGGCTTCAGCCTCGCATTGAAAAAAACTGAAGTCGTCATTCTGACAAATAAAAAAATTCCCAGAGTCAAAACTATGAATATGAAGAAAATGCTGGTACAATCGAAACCAGTAATGAAATACTCGAAGATGAGTTTTTCCGAGCAAATCGGGGCAAGAGCTGATCAAACGCATTCCTGGCTAGAGAGCGTAGAAGTGAAAACAATAGCAAGACAGTCACAATAGAGGCAACACACTCCTGCGATTAGCAACAGTCCTGGGAGAGTAACATAAAGAGAAGATGGACTGCACGTCTGATCCCAGAATTGAGGCAGTGCTCGATCGAAGGCATGGTGAGATTGACTTCTACTAGACCCAGCTCCTGAGTGGGCCTGGATGTTTTCAGTCTTACCTGCACCAGATTGGAAATTCACACTCTCCCGACTGCGTATCTTGCGTAAAAGAGGTAGATAATGCGTGCCATCTTTTTTTCGCTGCAAAAGATGGAATAGGCTTCAATGAAGTTGGAGCGCTCTCCCCGGAGATTATTATCGGAAAGATGCTGCTGCAACCACAGAAGTCACCGCAGTTGCAGACATTAGAATATGGCAGAAGATTCTTTAATCTGGGGTGACATTCTGAGGCTGGCTAGCCTTAGTCCTCTGCCCATGCTAGGCCACCTCACACACAGGGACTTACACAAAAAGCGACAGGAAAGAAAAGGAAGATTATTTAAAAAAATAAAGAACTATTTTCCCCGACTCATGGCCTGTTTATTAATATAAATATGAAAATTATATTACGAAATTCAAAAAGAATCAAAAAGGTTAAAAACTGAAAGACCACTAACGGCCCACGAAAATCAATTATAAAAACAAAGAAAAATTATGTTAGCACTCTTTTCCAACTAAAAATTATTTACATAAAGATGATGATATTACGTACCCCTTGATGGGCTACAAAGCGCTCAACGACGTTGAAGGGGTGGGCCCTGAAAATTATAATCTTAATTATGTGCGACTACGCAAAAATCCAATTCACAAAAAAAAAAAATAAGCAAAACTTAAACCAGGCCACACAGGAAATAAAAATTCAAAAAGATGCCAGTCTTCTAGGTTTAACTTTCAGTATCCACTAATATAGTTTTTTATCGTTCACACCAGCAGTTAAATTCATTTCACCGTTCAATTCACCTGCACTTTCTGTCATTACATGTCTATGTCCACAGCTGTTCTGGTAATTTTCCAATATATCACTACTCCATCTTTCTCGTACCTAACTTTCTGACGAAACTTTCAGAACCACTAATAACATTATAGACTCTGGGGAGAAATCTTTGGGGATTTCTTTTCTATCAACTTCACTCGCGGTTTACGTTATATTTATTTCATATATTAACCGCCAGTAGTGATCTCCTGATTCAACAAATTCATTTAAACGGCACTCATTCGGTTATCCCACTCGTGAAAATCTCTTCTTTTCTTGTCTCGAATTTTTCACTGCACTCCCTGATCAGACTTTTTCTTTACCTGACTTTAGCTAACAACTCCCTTGACTAACCGTCTCCACCCAACTGACCTTGTAACCATTTTGTCTATTCCAATCATCCGCTGTTGTTCAGAGTTAACGTGATTGAAGCTCATTACACTTCAATCCTGTTCCCTCTCAATCTTCAAACTTTCGCCAAATGTAATAATTTCAATTGCATGTATGGTACTTTGCATATATACCATGATAATGTTTAGTTATATGCAAACCATCATACACTCGGAAATATTTACGTCTGGAGGAACTCGAACTCACGGTCCCAGTAAAACCCCAGACTGAGAGTTCGACGCGCTAGTGCCTGCACTAGCTTCCGACAATCTCCCATGCCACAAAGTCTCAACTGCAATTGAATCAGTCATTTCCAAAAGGGGGCATCTCCATTTTTTAAAATTTTTCAGGAGAGGCGAAAAACCGACTAACTTCTACGCATTTTTAGATAAGATCACGCAGTATTTTTCTTAATTTACAGGGCTACTGTTCTAACTCAAATATATGTTTGTTAGCGTTTTTTTAATGTGAGGGGCCCCAGATTTTTTTTCTCTTAGAGAGGTGATCCGTTTTGGAAATAAACGAATTTTTTCTAAAAGTGAAACAGTTTTAAATGACAAAAATTACTTTATTTTTAAAAACATTAACAGAGTAAAATGTTACCACAATTTTCAAAAGAAAAGTTTCGTCAAAAATAAACAGTTTTATTCAAAAGTATAAGAACAAATAAAAAATTTATCATGGTTATATTAAAACTGTTCTGGCTGTTCTTGCGGTGTCGTTGTTGGCTATGCATTTATTTTGTCCCAGAAGGCTTTTTGTTCACTAGGAATATACCGAAACAGTTTTCTGATGTCTTCCTTTTTTTTGTATCGATAGGTAGATTTGCTTGGATTTGATGGAATATATAGCTGGGATTCCCCGTTGCACGCCTTCAGTAAGAGAAAATGGTGTTCTACAAGGCTGGCAATAAAAGGTTTGCCTACAACAACGCTTGGCTCCTCACTGGTAAAACCGAATTCGTAGAAGTTATTGACAGCAAATGACGTCTTATTTTCTTTCCTTGTATTCCTTCCATAACTTTCCCGTGACAAAACCTTCTTTTTGAAGAACTTTGGCCACTAATTTTTGAAATCAGCTACATCTTGATACTTCAAGTAGTTCACTTTAAACTTCTGTACGTTTGTTGAGGATTCAATATATTTTTCATACTCGTCTGGGCAATAAACGCCATCATAACGACGTATCTTTCTTTTAACAGTTGCAAAATCACAGTAACAGTCATTGTAAGAATGAACACGTTGTGGGAAATAAATAAAGATTATTTTGAATCTTTTTATCATAACTAGCGCCATTAGAAACCTGATAACTGTATTATTTCTATTTTGGCCAGGAGTGGCATCACAAAATAGGTATAGCTCTTCAACTTCATCGTTCACATGTTGATTTATGTAGCGATTCAAAAAGCTGCACACTTCGTCTGGCCCTTTGTGCCCCTGGCCTTCATGGTATGAATAAAAAGTGGCCTTTTCTGATTTAAGATCGTGACCAGAAAATTTGAACACCCAAAGTTGTCTATAATAAAATACTTCCTGCACAGATAGAAACGGCAAAGGAAAATTTTGCATGTAATCAAAGCACAAAGCCGCTACTTTGGGATTTTCTTTGCACATGGATCTAACAGAATCGATTTTTTTATAAAATTTTGTGGCCCTTCGCTTATGTACAATCATTTCTGCTGCTGCTACACGTTTTGCAGTTTCGTTCAGATGAGGGTCCTTTATTTTCGTTGAAAGTTCTTCTCATTTTGAACAAACATCTATTTGAGGACGACCAAATCATAAGTCAAAATTTTGTTGAAAGTATTGCAGAAAAAACTTGTATTTTACATTACACTACGGACTTTCCTTTAAAAATTGTTGATGTATGATTTTAACGTTAAGCTGGTCTGAAAGATATATTTTGTCTTGTCTTCTGCATAATGTTTTTCCTTAGTAGGAATACATTAAAAAAATTATGAATTAGCTGGCAAACTTCTCCAGAAACAGCTCGAGCAGTACGTGAGCTGTGACTTTTTCCTCTTGAATCATGAGGCAATTTTCCCTGACTCGCCAATCGACAAAGGCGTTCGACTCTTTTCTATGGTTACGCCATAGAAGAATAGAAAAGCGGTGCGGCAAACTACTTGTCTTTAATTATACTCAAAGTGATAAGTAAAGGTGTTTTCCATGAAGTTGTGTTTTTTTGACTTACATTTTTCCCGTATATCTTCCTCATTCATTCTTTTTTTGCGGTTCTTAGATTTTGTAGAGTCAATAAGTCCCTGGAGAAAAATATCCTGTTCATCTTTTGTCTTGAATTGGTTCATTTTCGAGATCATCTCGTCCATTTCATGTTCCGGCACTCCGGTGAAACAATTGCGGGACCATCTAAAAAAATCAGAAAAATGTGGTAAACGCTAGTTTTATACTAATAGTGCTAACACACGCACAGATTTGGTCCGCTCCGTACAAAATTCGGTTGTGTGAAGAGCAGTCCGTTATTGAGTCCAATCGAGTTCGATGGTTTTTCCACCAGACCGGGTTTGCTCCGGACCAAATCTGCGCGTGTGTACGGTTCGATTAGACCAAATCCCTATCATTTGTGAGTTCTCAACCTGTCTCAAGATATTTTAGTGTAGTAACCAATCTTTTTTTGGCGGTCTCTGCGTTATTTGATTGGTCTCCGATGAGTTATTTTAGTAATTTGCATTCTATAAAACAATAATTAAACTTACGTTCACATGTTTCCCGTTTTTCTACTCTCCATTTGTTTGTTTACGTGACTTAAATGCCCATCTCCCCTTACTTTTGCTTTTTTTTATTATGTTCTTATATTTATCTGGATTTTTCCCTCCTTTTTTTCTCTTTGGTACTGGAGAAGAATTTCCACTTTCATTATCAGACATTTCATCATAATAATAAATAAAAATTTAATATTGAATGAAAACCACGACTTTTTGATTGCAAACAACAATTGATAGGAAGTGATAGTGCATGGAATGGAAGATAGAAAGTGTGCATGCGCATCAGCAGTTCATTTTCAAAAGGGGCCACCTCTGGGAGATGATCCCTTTTGGAATTGACTGATGAATCTCCTGATGTCTTAAGGGTACTAAACTAGTGGGACATGGCCCGTTTTCATTTGGAATGTATGAGTAACGGTGCCGAGAGACAGAATTCGGTAAAAAGCGATTTCATGAAAAAAGTTAGGCAGCAAACCACTTGCGGATGTTAGACGCTAGAATAAAAAGAAGAAAACGTATATTAGAATTTCATGTCCAAAAGCAAAAGCTGTGGTAATATAAAATCAACATATGGGTGGCGTTGATCTTTTAGATGCACTCCTAGGTTATTACACAATTCAAATAAGGTCAAAAAAATGTTACCATAGAATATTTTTTCACATGATGGACATGGTCACCGTCAACGCCTGGCTATTATATAGGCGTAGATTTGAGGACCAATAATTGCTTGCACTAGCGGACTTCAAAGTAGCTGTAGCAGAAGCCTTGTGCTGGGCCAATAAACGTAGTAGCAGTACAAAATGAGGTCGACCCTCAAATGCAGTTGAGAACATGATTGAAGAAAAGAAGGCAAGATGACCAGTAGCCATCATGCCATCGCAGGATGTGCGTCTAGACCAGGTAGATCACCTCCCTATTTGGACAACCAGACAGCGCTGTAAGGTACCGGAGTGCAATGGAAGATCACATATTCAATGTCGCAATTGTAAAAGAGAAACTGCTTCCTTCTGTTCCATACTTTATAAGTCTTTAAAAGTAAAATTGAAAGGAATGAACGACTTGTTATTCACCCATTTATGTATGTTGTGCCAGATTTGGACCAAACCGAAATTAAGCAATTTTTCTAATAAAAATTTAAAAATATAAAAATGCTAAAGTCAAATTAAAAAGCTCTTTATTCAATAATAATCGGTATAAATTTTCAAAGAATAAAAAGCAAATTCCAAACAATAAACATACAAAAACTTAATGGCCTAAATGGCTCGCTAAATTTATACGTTATCATTAAACACATTTAAAAAGAAAACTATAGCAAATTCAAATTAATTAAAATTATTACATATTATGTAATTCAATTGGAAAAACGAGAAAAAACCAACCACCACTATCCTAAAATTATCTATAATCTTAACACAACAGTGAACTTTCATCCTACACCTTATATGTTTTAACTTAATTCTAATAAAATTCAATCAAAAACTTTATCTCATACTAAAAAATTCCATCACAATACATTAACATTCTCTCTAACCTAATAAAAATAAACAAAACATATACCTAACCTATCCCTAATTTTTAACACATAATTAACAATACTAAATGTAGCAATAATGAGCTGAAACTCAAAAACTAAATAACAAAAAACACAAAAAACTGAAAATAAACACGAATAATTTAGACATTGTCATTCAGCCACCAATACCTGGATTGTGCCGTCTCAATTCGATCAGCTTCAACGAATCTAGCAAATGAGTATCTCCATTGGAATTGTTGGTCTCGTGAACCCAAACCCGGAGGATATTTTATCTTCTTATCGGTGGCCCGTCGATATATGTGATATATGACTAGGACACCGTCAGAATCAAGAACATATCGATTCGTGTCCAAATACACGAATGCTACTGGAGGAACGAAGCCAGTAGCGAGGCAAGTCGCAATATACCCGTCTGTAGGGTGGAACGGCTGTGAAATCCAAGGGTTTTCACTCACAGTTACTGATCTTGCGATATGATTCCGAAGAAGTTTCAATATGAAGATATTGACTCTTGTCACTTGAGCAGTTTGATAAATTCTTCTATTCGATGTATAATGTTTCCAATCCGTCTCAGGCTTTCTGTACAAACCAGTACATGCACGAAGACATTTCCTTTCGAAAACTCTTAATTCTTCCATAGTACTGGCACTCTGGTTGTATCAGATCTGACATCCATATGTCAAAATTGGTCTATCCAGGGTCTTGTAACAGATAATTTTGACCTTGACCTTTTTGGAATGAAAGAGTCTTCGTAGAGCTATGACTACTTTTAGTGCCTTACTGAGCATGATTTTGACATGTTCAGTATAGTACAGATACTGATCGAGATAAACACCGAGGTATCGAACACAGGATTTATGTGGAACCCGTTCTAGACTACCCTCGCCAGCCATGATGTGGAAATCTTTTCAATTACGTTTCAGGTCTTGACTGACCCCCTGCAGCGTTGTCCGAAACAAGATTGTTTCACACTTCTGCGCATTGATTTTCATTCGCCAATTGTCAGTGCACAGCTGTACATCATTGAACATTTTTTGGAGATTGCTCTGAACTATTGTAGCTTTTGGGTCCGCTGTATAGATGATCAGATCATCAGCAAACGCTACCAATGATCACATTGGCGAGACGTTAAAATCAAAGCTGTTTAATAGCTTGCGAATGAAGATTGAAAAGAGCAGAGGCGCAGTAACTGTTCCCTGCTGTAGACCATTCAAGACATTGAAGTTGCGCATTGTTGTCAGATTTCCATCAGTTACAACAAACGATTTTCCGTATAACATATTGCACATTATGGCGACAAGATGTCTGTGGAACTTGTCCTGAAGGTGTTTAAAAACTAGTCCATCTAACCACACCGTATCGAAGGCTTTTTTCCATATCAATGAGACATGCCCCAACACATTGTCTATCATTGAGTTTCCAACAGATGCCTGAGGTTACTTTCGTTATTGCATGTGTGGTCGAATGCCTGGCACGAAACCCAAATTGGCAATTCGGCATCAACTCATATTCCTCAATGTGGGCGTTTAATGCTCTGTTGAGTATCACTTCAAACACCTTGCTGATGTTAGGTAGCAAGCTGATTGGGCGATAGCTATTAGGGCATGAAGATTCTTTTCCTTTCTTCAAGATCGGAAATACCTTAGCCTTTTTCTACTCATTTGGGAAATATGAATTGCTCGACATGTTGTTCAACAATATGCAATAATTCCTAATAGTAACCTCAAGCAAATGTCAGAGAGCTACATGTGGAATACTCTCAGTAACACATAATTTCTTGTTGTTTATCCTGCGAAATATGAGACACAAGTCTTCATAGCTGACAAAATAATCAATAAGATTCAAGCTCGGCATGAGGTCAGATGTTAATGTTTCATTGAAATGAAGAATTGATTCACTGTTCAAGCTTGATTTGAAGTCGGAAACTTTTGCTTCAACGACCTTCTAAAATATTTCATTCCCTCTCTCAGGGTTTGGTAGATAAACCAATTCAAAATGTGTTCCAATCAAGGCAAGTTTATGCAATCCCTCACATATAATCTTGTTTCCATTTCTATCCGAAATCGTACTATCAATTTCGATACCAGCCCTATCGAGAAGATTTATCTCATCACTAGTGACTTCAAGATTTGATACCTTCACTCGAGACTTCTTACGGAATATGCTATTCACTTTCGCGAAAACGCCGTCTGGGGCCTGTGGACTAATACCCCTCAATTTTTCCGCCCATTGATTGCTGACCTCACTCCTGAAGTATGAACAGATTAAGTTCCGGACATTCTTCAGGTGTAATTTCTATAAATATTGTTAATGCGTGCGATAAGAAGGCTTTTCAATATTTTCAACCTTGCAATGGTTAGTGTTTCATATCCTTCCATATTGTTTCGATGTTTAATGTTGGGAACTACTTTCTCAACCGTTTCCAACGCCAGCTTCTCTAACTTCGAGAAATAGATATCTATAACATCGTTAGTTAGATTCCTGTCATTAGGAACCATTGAGCAAGAGTTGCCATCATCAAAAGGAGGACATTGCTTTTGGTACTCTCGATTAAATTTCGTTTGAAGCTTTCCGCAGTCTGTTTTTAGGGTTTTGTACTAAAATACAAAACCCTATTGCAATCACAACCTGTGTCCGTCTGTCCGTCCGTCCGTCCGTCCGTCCGTCTGTATGTCACAGCCATGAAACTTTGTGGAGAGGTCAGAAGTGGTGACTTCTTGAAAGTTCAAGGGTCAAAAAATTTTTCAAAGGGATTTAAGTGGGTCTCCCCATATAGGGAGGTGACCCCTCAAAAAAAATTTTCACCAAAGAAGAAAACGTATATTAGAATTTCATGTCCAAAAGCAAAAGCTGTGGTAATATAAAATCAACATATGGGTGGCGTTGATCTTTTAGATGCACTCCTAGGTTATTACACAATTCAAATAAGGTCAAAAAAATGTTACCATAGAATATTTTTTCACATGATGGACATGGTCACCGTCAACGCCTGGCTATTATATAGGCGTAGATTTGAGGACCAATAATTGCTTGCACTAGCGGACTTCAAAGTAGCTGTAGCAGAAGCCTTGTGCTGGGCCAATAAACGTAGTAGCAGTACAAAATGAGGTCGACCCTCAAATGCAGTTGAGAACATGATTGAAGAAAAGAAGGCAAGATGACCAGTAGCCATCATGCCATCGCAGGATGTGCGTCTAGACCAGGTAGATCACCTCCCTATTTGGACAACCAGACAGCGCTGTAAGGTACCGGAGTGCAATGGAAGATCACATATTCAATGTCGCAATTGTAAAAGAGAAACTGCTTCCTTCTGTTCCATACTTTATAAGTCTTTAAAAGTAAAATTGAAAGGAATGAACGACTTGTTATTCACCCATTTATGTATGTTGTGCCAGATTTGGACCAAACCGAAATTAAGCAATTTTTCTAATAAAAATTTAAAAATATAAAAATGCTAAAGTCAAATTAAAAAGCTCTTTATTCAATAATAATCGGTATAAATTTTCAAAGAATAAAAAGCAAATTCCAAACAATAAACATACAAAAACTTAATGGCCTAAATGGCTCGCTAAATTTATACGTTATCATTAAACACATTTAAAAAGAAAACTATAGCAAATTCAAATTAATTAAAATTATTACATATTATGTAATTCAATTGGAAAAACGAGAAAAAACCAACCACCACTATCCTAAAATTATCTATAATCTTAACACAACAGTGAACTTTCATCCTACACCTTATATGTTTTAACTTAATTCTAATAAAATTCAATCAAAAACTTTATCTCATACTAAAAAATTCCATCACAATACATTAACATTCTCTCTAACCTAATAAAAATAAACAAAACATATACCTAACCTATCCCTAATTTTTAACACATAATTAACAATACTAAATGTAGCAATAATGAGCTGAAACTCAAAAACTAAATAACAAAAAACACAAAAAACTGAAAATAAACACGAATAATTTAGACATTGTCATTCAGCCACCAATACCTGGATTGTGCCGTCTCAATTCGATCAGCTTCAACGAATCTAGCAAATGAGTATCTCCATTGGAATTGTTGGTCTCGTGAACCCAAACCCGGAGGATATTTTATCTTCTTATCGGTGGCCCGTCGATATATGTGATATATGACTAGGACACCGTCAGAATCAAGAACATATCGATTCGTGTCCAAATACACGAATGCTACTGGAGGAACGAAGCCAGTAGCGAGGCAAGTCGCAATATACCCGTCTGTAGGGTGGAACGGCTGTGAAATCCAAGGGTTTTCACTCACAGTTACTGATCTTGCGATATGATTCCGAAGAAGTTTCAATATGAAGATATTGACTCTTGTCACTTGAGCAGTTTGATAAATTCTTCTATTCGATGTATAATGTTTCCAATCCGTCTCAGGCTTTCTGTACAAACCAGTACATGCACGAAGACATTTCCTTTCGAAAACTCTTAATTCTTCCATAGTACTGGCACTCTGGTTGTATCAGATCTGACATCCATATGTCAAAATTGGTCTATCCAGGGTCTTGTAACAGATAATTTTGACCTTGACCTTTTTGGAATGAAAGAGTCTTCGTAGAGCTATGACTACTTTTAGTGCCTTACTGAGCATGATTTTGACATGTTCAGTATAGTACAGATACTGATCGAGATAAACACCGAGGTATCGAACACAGGATTTATGTGGAACCCGTTCTAGACTACCCTCGCCAGCCATGATGTGGAAATCTTTTCAATTACGTTTCAGGTCTTGACTGACCCCCTGCAGCGTTGTCCGAAACAAGATTGTTTCACACTTCTGCGCATTGATTTTCATTCGCCAATTGTCAGTGCACAGCTGTACATCATTGAACATTTTTTGGAGATTGCTCTGAACTATTGTAGCTTTTGGGTCCGCTGTATAGATGATCAGATCATCAGCAAACGCTACCAATGATCACATTGGCGAGACGTTAAAATCAAAGCTGTTTAATAGCTTGCGAATGAAGATTGAAAAGAGCAGAGGCGCAGTAACTGTTCCCTGCTGTAGACCATTCAAGACATTGAAGTTGCGCATTGTTGTCAGATTTCCATCAGTTACAACAAACGATTTTCCGTATAACATATTGCACATTATGGCGACAAGATGTCTGTGGAACTTGTCCTGAAGGTGTTTAAAAACTAGTCCATCTAACCACACCGTATCGAAGGCTTTTTTCCATATCAATGAGACATGCCCCAACACATTGTCTATCATTGAGTTTCCAACAGATGCCTGAGGTTACTTTCGTTATTGCATGTGTGGTCGAATGCCTGGCACGAAACCCAAATTGGCAATTCGGCATCAACTCATATTCCTCAATGTGGGCGTTTAATGCTCTGTTGAGTATCACTTCAAACACCTTGCTGATGTTAGGTAGCAAGCTGATTGGGCGATAGCTATTAGGGCATGAAGATTCTTTTCCTTTCTTCAAGATCGGAAATACCTTAGCCTTTTTCTACTCATTTGGGAAATATGAATTGCTCGACATGTTGTTCAACAATATGCAATAATTCCTAATAGTAACCTCAAGCAAATGTCAGAGAGCTACATGTGGAATACTCTCAGTAACACATAATTTCTTGTTGTTTATCCTGCGAAATATGAGACACAAGTCTTCATAGCTGACAAAATAATCAATAAGATTCAAGCTCGGCATGAGGTCAGATGTTAATGTTTCATTGAAATGAAGAATTGATTCACTGTTCAAGCTTGATTTGAAGTCGGAAACTTTTGCTTCAACGACCTTCTAAAATATTTCATTCCCTCTCTCAGGGTTTGGTAGATAAACCAATTCAAAATGTGTTCCAATCAAGGCAAGTTTATGCAATCCCTCACATATAATCTTGTTTCCATTTCTATCCGAAATCGTACTATCAATTTCGATACCAGCCCTATCGAGAAGATTTATCTCATCACTAGTGACTTCAAGATTTGATACCTTCACTCGAGACTTCTTACGGAATATGCTATTCACTTTCGCGAAAACGCCGTCTGGGGCCTGTGGACTAATACCCCTCAATTTTTCCGCCCATTGATTGCTGACCTCACTCCTGAAGTATGAACAGATTAAGTTCCGGACATTCTTCAGGTGTAATTTCTATAAATATTGTTAATGCGTGCGATAAGAAGGCTTTTCAATATTTTCAACCTTGCAATGGTTAGTGTTTCATATCCTTCCATATTGTTTCGATGTTTAATGTTGGGAACTACTTTCTCAACCGTTTCCAACGCCAGCTTCTCTAACTTCGAGAAATAGATATCTATAACATCGTTAGTTAGATTCCTGTCATTAGGAACCATTGAGCAAGAGTTGCCATCATCAAAAGGAGGACATTGCTTTTGGTACTCTCGATTAAATTTCGTTTGAAGCTTTCCGCAGTCTGTTTTTAGGGTTTTGTACTAAAATACAAAACCCTATTGCAATCACAACCTGTGTCCGTCTGTCCGTCCGTCCGTCCGTCCGTCCGTCTGTATGTCACAGCCATGAAACTTTGTGGAGAGGTCAGAAGTGGTGACTTCTTGAAAGTTCAAGGGTCAAAAAATTTTTCAAAGGGATTTAAGTGGGTCTCCCCATATAGGGAGGTGACCCCTCAAAAAAAATTTTCACCATTGGTAGTCGAGTAGGGTGTCATTCAATGAGATCTTTTCAAAACAAGTCTTAAAATTGCCTTATGAGTACCGAGGGGGGCAGGGGAAGGGGATATGTACGAAATTTTCGGGTACCCCCCCCCCCTCGCGATTGGACACGTTCCATCCGAAAAATCTGAAAAAAATCATGAATGTAGGCCTTCATGAGTACAACAACAACAAATACATGAGAAGTCGAAATTCACTCAACTTTGTTAGTAATAGTATGATTTATCGATTTTATGTTTTCTTGAATAAAATCTTAACAGTACCCTTAAATTTAATAAAATTTAGCAAACAGATGACTATTTATAAGATTGACCTTTTCTGAAAGTTTCATATAGATCGAATAGTATTTAACGAAGTTATAGCGATTTGAATTTTCCTGTATTACTATGGAACAATATGCCCTGTATTACTGTAGAAACATATGACTATGGAGCCATATGCGCTTTTTACCGACTTAGACACTACAGCTTTGCTAGGATTTGCATGAAAATTTCAGGAATGATAGGTAACATGAAGATGAGTACATACAATTGAAACAAGTCGAAGAGGCAGGAGAGAGCTCCTAGCAAAAGGGCTTTGTAACCATTCTAAGATTCGAAAAAACAGGCCATGAATCGATGATTACAGTACAGAGGAGTGGCCCCTGAAAAAAAAATTTCATGAAAGGTAGCCGATATGAGTATCAACTGAAAGTTCTCCATGAGAGCTTTTCAAAACAGTTCTTAAACTGACAGTTTTTGCTTCAGTGGGGGCACAGGGGGGAAATACATGAAAAATGTGTTTCCTCCCTCGCAAATGGACACGCGTGATCTAAAAATTCTGAAAAAATTATTAGATATTTATGGGTATAACTATAATAAATACCTCAGAAGTCAAAATTCTTTCAACTAATAATAGTATGATCCTCGAACATGACATGTTTCTTGATTTTATTCGTTAATGGTTACTGCATTTTGTAGGTATAGCCCAGTCATATTAGGTAAAAAAGGGGTCAACCTCGGAATGAAAGATAATAAGCTGCAAATTGGTATGAACCTTTGTTTTGTCATTCTAAATGTTGTCTCAAAAGTCACAATCGTTATCGTGTTCCCGTCTCAAGATATTCAAGGTCAAAGGTCACAAAAATCGGTTTTTCGCGAATATCTGGCTTCCTATCGGTTAAATGAGATTTGCATTTATTATAAAAGTTGTAGGCTATAAAATTCCCTACAACTTTTGTTTAAACTTTTTTTTCATACGACCAACCGTTTTGAAGGTAGAGCGCGAAGAGTGCACATCGTACAGTCATATACGGCCTAATGCAAGGTCAAGCGTGAGTTATGGTTATCAGTACGTTATAAAGTCAATTATTTACTTGGAAATTATAATTATTAAACAATGCCTATTATTTATGTACTAACTATTAATTATTTATATTTAATTAAAGTAAGTAACTTGATTATTTATATATAATTATTCATATTTAACTATTTAAGAATATCGGGATCATATGTATTTTCTTCATCGGGATTACTTGGATACAGTGAAGCGTTGAGGCAAGCTTGTCCGTTGCACTGGCCGCAAGCTAAAGAACATTGTAGCCCTGATTCTCTGCATCCACAGCGGGAACCACAACCATTTTTGCAATTGCAAAATATTACGTCAACACTTCCACCAACAAGTGTAGCAGCTCATCAACACATAAAACGTGTCTACTACCAGATTCAAACGTGGTTAGGGAAGGACTTAGAACCTAAAGAATGGGGCTGGATGCTTGAAAATGAAATCCTGGAGCCCATACGAACGTTATTACCTCCAGCACCAGCCGAACAAGTGTTGACGTAATATTTTGCAATTGCAAAAATGGTTGTGGTTCCCGCTGTGGATGCAGAAAATCAGGGCTACAATGTTCTTTAGCTTGCGGCCAGTGCAACGGACAAGCTTGCCTCAACGCTTCACTGTATCCAAGTAATCCCGATGAAGAAAATACATATGATCCCGATATTCTTAAATAGTTAAATATGAATAATTATATATAAATAATCAAGTTACTTACTTTAATTAAATATAAATAATTAATAGTTAGTACATAAATAATAGGCATTGTTTAATAATTATAATTTCCAAGTAAATAATTGACTTTATAACGTACTGATAACCATAACTCACGCTTGACCTTGCATTAGGCCGTATATGACTGTACGATGTGCACTCTTCGCGCTCTACCTTCAAAACGGTTGGTCGTATGAAAAAAAAGTTTAAACAAAAGTTGTAGGGAATTTTATAGCCTACAACTTTTATAATAAATGCAAATCTCATTTAACCGATAGGAAGCCAGATATTCGCGAAAAACCGATTTTTGTGACCTTTGACCTTGAATATCTTGAGACGGGAACACGATAACGATTGTGACTTTTGAGACAACATTTAGAATGACAAAACAAAGGTTCATACCAATTTGCAGCTTATTATCTTTCATTCCGAGGTGAAAGCCCTAATATGACTGGGCTAGTAGAGTACTCGTACAAAACCCTTCTGACATGAGCATAGGTCTGTCTACCCAATTTTTAATTTTCATATTGAACTGGAATGAGGAAGAGATCATCCATTTGATCATTGATTTCCATTACGATTGCGTTATGGTCGCTATCATAAAGAAGCACCTGCAGTTTCCGTTGAGGACTATTAAAGCTGAATTCAAGTCTTGCGTCAGCAATGCAGAGGTCCAAATATGAATTTGTCCTAGTGTATGCTGGGAACTCCGACCCATATAGATTGCACCTGTATTCAATTTGGTTCTCTGTTATCCACGCTTTCAGGAATACACCTCTTTGATTATTGGTGGCGTTCAGCCATGATGTATGCTTTGCGTTCAGGTCACCAGCAAGAATATAATAACTATGCAGCCTGTTCAATTCGAGTATTTCAAACAAGGAATTGAGCTCCTCCTTGAGCTTGAGAACAGTTCCATCAGTTGCATATGCAGAGATAACGAAGAGGTTATCCCCACCTGGCAGTGAGATTTTGATAACGGACACTTCAAGAAATTCAAAGCTTTTGAATTCGACTTTTTCAATATTTTGGAAACAATAGGGTCTTCGAACCAATATCCCGGTGCCACCTCCCCCATCACCTATTACCCTATCGTTCCTTACGAATTCAAAATCCTTGAATGTCATGGAGTGCCACGAATTGAGGTGGGTTTCATTGAGAAGCATGATGTCAGGCGTTTGCTTAGCAATGAAGTCAAGGAGATAATCACGTCGATGTATAGTAACAATGGAGTTGACGTTGATCGAATCAGACGAATCCTATACATGGGTATGTTACTGGATGACAAACTATTTTGAAGCATGTTGGCCTAAACGTTGAAAAACGAAATTAATTTTTTGGTCTTGCTTATTAATTCTATCTGAAAGAGATTCAAGCTGTTGGCAGATTTTGAGAAGCAGCTCATTATTGCTACTTACATCATTTATTTTATTTACATTGTTGTCTGCTGGTCCTCTGGCAGCAAGTACAAATGATACCCCGGGTTTGACGAAGTTGGAGGGTAACAAATTGTGATTTACTTTGGTTTGTTTTGGGAAAATTTAACTCTTGCTTCTTGATACCGAGGGCATCCTCGATATGATGCTGGATGACCAAATATACCGCAATTAACACAGTATAATCTGAGCCAATTTGCATTCACCGGGGGCGTGGATATCTTTGCACTTAACGCAGCGATAGTGCACTGCACAATTGGCAGCCGAATGACCGAAGCTTTGACACCTGTAACATTGGTTGACCTCCGTTTTTCGGAGGCGTTCCCACCTCACAACTCTAAAGTTTAAGTACCTTACCTGTTGAAGGGCACTCGGACTGCTATCGTTAGAAATTTGGACCAAATAAAATGGTAATATTTTACCTTCGACAGTTGATCTCCTTGTAGTAGAATTTTTCACACAGATGAACTTAATAGCTGGTGCTGCTTCCTGGAACATTTCAAGGAGATCAACTGTATTTTCCCCACAGTCCAAGCCCTTCAACAGGAAGGTCTGATTTTTTCCGCCCTTGGCGTGTAGTGAAGTGGGGAGCTTTGACACTATTAAGAGCATTTTTCGCCAGTTTGAAATCAGCCAGTGTTTTTGTCTTGATTGTGAGTTTATCAGCGGTCACTCTCTTAACTTCAAAGTTATCGATTTTATGTTCGGCTGCCAATAACCGAACCATATCTCCTCCACCTGCCCTAAAACGTTAATTGGAGGAACTTTCTCATTCACTTATCATTTTTAATTGGAGAACCAGCAGACACACCGGTTGGCTTCTTCTCCTTCTCCTTATTTTTTAATTTTAAATATTCAATGAAATTATTACTACTATCAATATTACCTATGCTATCGTGGCACTCCATCTCGATGTCCATTTCTTCATTCATCGCAGCATAGTAATTGGCGCTGTCGTTCGCTCCTCCTGCGCTTAAGATATTTTCAGCATCATGGAGTGATGTTTTGCTTGTATCTTGCGATTTTGTTTTATATATTTGAGTTTTCTGAGTTGGTACTGTTTTTTCGTTGGTCTTGATTGTTGTCGTTTCTTTTTTCTGATTCTTCTTTGTTGTTATTCCTTCTTCTTTGCCGGACGTATTCTGTGGCTTCATCACTTTTGTTTTGTTCACATTTGTTAATGTCCAGACTATATCCTCCAAACTTTGTACTGGTTACTCTTTTGTACTCTTCACTTGAAACCGTAATACGCTTGCCATGCTCACAGCTGTCTTGATCGTTTTTCCGCTTCGTCGTTTTAGAAATGCCTGGCGCTGGGTCCCCGAGCGGTGGGAAGCCGTCGGGCTCCTCCATCCCCCCGGCGATAAAAACTTTTCTTCTTTTTTGAAACTTTCTCGCGGGTAAAATCCAGATACTCGATAAATTGTTCGAATAGTTTGACGATGTAATAAGTTTTTTTCTAAAATTACTTTCTAATTGATGTTTTTTTAAAATTATTTTAATTTATAAATATTCTTGACACGAGCGAATTAAAAACATGTCTACACACAACGAGTGCTAGACGTAAAATCACGTCATCGTCGATGGATGGGGCAAAATTACCAGGCAGGACACAGCCAAATTGGTTCACTCCATACCAAATCGACTTAAGGAGGTCCTTAAGAGAAAAAGGTTATCCGACAAGTTATCAAGCCCTGATAAGTAATAAAATATTTGAATATTTCAAATTAATATTGTCATGTACGGATACTTTTTCTGGTTCGCTGAAGTGAGGCTTTTTTGTTTTAATTTTGTAAATCTAGTTTTTCAAGGAATACCACTGGAAAGTCATATAGAAAAGATAGTTTCATGAATGAATAAATTTTGTTGCTTAAATATTTAAATGTAGCAGCTTTCTTTAGCATGAGTTTCCTAATATGTTGCTTTCTTTTGATGTTTTACGGATACTTTTTGTGGCAAGTGTAGCAGGAATTTCGTCAAAATGATCCCTTTGTAGCCCAAAACATGTATTCCATATTTTTTGCCCGAAATTGTGGTTTTGAATTTTTTGGCGGATAACGCTGCAAATCTTGCACTTGGCGGCAACTTTTACCGACATCGTTTACGGGAAACGTTCCTGTGACCTCAGTTTTAGTCCTACTCGTTGGAAAGAGAAGGAGCTAAGCTTCGCGGCAATGTGATCAACTTAGCAAAAAAATTCCTCTTTCTGTGAGGAACTAAAATCCGAAAAGAAATATATACACACCATTGAATCTAATCTAGTCAAAGTGTAGTAATAATTTTACTAAAATCATCCAACTCCCTCGTGAATGAGCCTACCGTCTAGACTGAAACCCATCATAATTTTCATGATAAATATTTTCATTTGAGTAATCATAAAGCATATGTTGAGCACGCAAATTCATTGCATTAGCGAAACATACTTTCAACTAAGTAGAACTTAAATAAAAATAAAACTATTTTTACTGAATAATTAATTCAATGATACAAACTTATAATTGTAAACATTATATTTAACAAGAAAAAAAATATATATTGGCTCACATCCAACACTTCAAAGTATTTTTGTTGCCGCCAAAATACTACAAAATATCCATGAACATTCCTAGTTTGCATGAACGAGTTTGAAGATACTCCGAAACTAAATTATTTAATTTTTTCGGCTAACAAACGGCTAATACGGCGAAACGCACCACATGTGTGCAAATATTTATGTATTTACACTTATTCTCTTTCACCTACCTATCAGAATCGAAAGCTGAATCAATTTTAGCGCCAGAATTTAGAACATTTTAAGAATTTCCTGTTTTAGGCTTAAATTTGAAAAAAAAACCTTAAATGAAAAAGTTAGAAATGTGTCAATAAGATTTATTAAGACGGCTTTCATTTGGAAGAAAATCTTCATAAGTACTGAATCAATCCATCCCTGACGTGAACTCCAAGCGAAAAACGTGAATTTGGCGACTGAGTGGCTTTTAATCGTTTGATCGGTGTGTATCTTATAGATACCAAAAATATCTCCGCATAATAAACAATAATCGCTGAACATCGCGGTCGCGATTTCTTCTATAAATAATTTTCATTCGCTCAGAATCACGCAAATTCACTAAGCGCTATGGCGCGAGCATTTAGTTGATGAATTTCCCGCTCCCCACAATTTTGGAGCTTTTTCATGGTTGGTCGGGTGGTTTTTATCTTATGGGGTTTACGCTAAATGCATGTTTTTTTCGTATCGTTCATTAGAAGTGGTTAATTGATTTGGTATTTGCATGATATTCAGCTCTGCACGAGTTGTTGAAGACGAAAATATTTGAAACTCGTGACACAAAAGGTCAAATCGAAATCTAAGCTTTTGTGGTGGTTTTTCGTGTTTGTTGGGGGGAGCACGATGAAAGGAATTTTTTCGAACGACGTATGACGAATGCCTTAAATTGTCGAAAATGGTTAATGACGAATATCACTTTATTTTTGGCTCCGAAAATTATCTGCTTAGAACTTGAAAGATTAACTCATGAAAGTCATTCACGTGAATAAACGCTTATCTCGAATATAAAACAAATCTCCACAATGCAACTTTGTTGTTTCTGTTTACTACTAAATCCCACCCCTATCAGCGTTTCTCACTCATTGCACCGATAAAGGACCTGATAACGTGACAGCATACACATTTCGTTAATCGCCTGACACTTTGTAAACGAGTTGATAATCATGCAATAATTGAATGCTCTTTCCACCCACAACCATTAGCTACTCTCCATCAAATCAGCTTACTCTCGAATGGCTCCTTGATTGAATTCTACATGACAAGGTGATTAATTCGTTGAAATTATTGCCACCATTTTCCATGTTATTTCATCTTTTATTATTAAAAGTTTTATTGGGTGCTAGTGTTAAACTGTTTGCGCCATAAATAGTTGCATTAGAAACCGTTCCAATAATAATTTTAATTTATCATTTGAATTCATTATCAATGGGGATATATTTAGGAAATTTATAGAGCGAATTAACTGACTAATGAGTAGGTGGAAAAGATTGTTGGTTATTTCGATAATTTCGAATATTAGGTTTTTAATAACATAATTCTCATTTAGCTGCCATTAAGTATTTTAAGACCGTGTAATTAAAAGGTATTTTCGACTGTTTATTGTGAGGTTCTGTGCTATTCAAATAAAACAATATTTAATGGTGAAATTAAAATGGAAAGCAAGCCGAGTACATCTAAATCTAATCAAAAATCAAGTGAGCCGTCACAGCAAGGCCGTAAGAAGAAGGTACGTAGCAAAATCTGTTCATTTCTATAATGATGTTACATGATAAAACGTTGAGTCTGCGAAAATAAAGCAATTCAATGTTTGTCTCTAAACAGCTGAAAAATTAATGAAGTTATTTGAGTGGAGTTATTGTCTGGTATGATTAACATCAAGCAAGTTAAACCGTAAAGTTTGCTAAGTAGATGAAAAAAGTGTTTTCATGGAAAAATACAGGTAGAGCTCAATTAAATTCGGCTTTTGACTGATTGCCCCTAATCTTACTCATCATCAAAATCGATCAGCTAGCAATACATGGACTCTATCTACTTCCATTTGTATGTTATCTGTAGTTAGAAGTCCAGGATCTTGAGAGAAAATATTATCTTTAAAATAAAAGTCAATATATATATATATATATATATATATATATATATATATATATATATATATATATATATATATATATATATATATATATAGTATATATATATATATATATATATATATATATATATATATATATATATATATATATATATATATATATATATATAAAGTATCTGGAAAATTGACTTGCCATTACCGCGAAAGATTTAAATTGATACGAGTAAATTGGAAAGCAACGTATGAAAATCGCCACGCCGCTCACTTTTGTACAATTACACAAAAATCGCGTAAATACTATGCAAGTTTTTAAGCTGTTTTGGATCTGCAAAGATCCTCGGCATCCTTGGGTCTGCAAAGATCCTCCTTACAAATTCCTAACAGTTCAAGTATCGAATTACTTGCATTCGTCACTATCAAAACACGTTCCCCTACATGTCAGAATTTCATTATTAACATTTACTCTATTATGTACATGCTGGTACAACTTTCTGTAACAATAGACCCTGGAATCTGTTCAGTAAAGTTCGTATATTATCTTTGTCGGCAGGATTGACGTTTGGAAGTTGAAATTGTCAACACACGTGTAAATTCGTCAATAAACAACAACAAACTTATTAGACAACGAAAATTTATAAGTATATCTCATCATGCAAGATCATGTACATAAAGTTTGAAAGTTGAAGACCAGAAGAAAGGAGAAACTTCATATTGGGCGAGCGCCCATCAAATATACCGTGGCCAGTATTTCAAAGGCGGCTGAATGGAATAGTTATTGTCAGCAAGCAAAAACGATGGAGGAGCAAGCAAACACGATAGCAGAGCAAGCAAACATGATGGCAGGGCCACCAAAGATCAAAGTCGCCCGCAAGGAAATGCCTTCGGGCATGATGGATGCGGACGATACAACAGCAAAGAATTCAAGCTTTATTCAAGATGTTAACCTACTTAACTGTAAGGTAAATGAATTTATATTAGCAAAGGGTAAATTAGTTGCAAAACGTAAAATTCCGGTTTCTATGCCAATCAACCCACACCTAGCACTAATCCTTTCAGCGCATTGGCGAACGATTGCCAAAATAATAAAAAATCAAACGCGACTAACAATCGAACAAAGAAGGTGTGGTTCCTACCAACTTTTATTGAAAATCTGAAAACAACGATGCTTAAAGGCATCATGGATGGGTGCACCCTTTTAGATGGTACTCGTCTAGAGTACCGAATTACAAAATTGTCAAGCTACTTCCGAAAGTTGCCCCAGAAAAAATATTGCCTAGCCGAAAACCCCTCCATTCTGCACTGTGTGCTATACCCATTAGCATCCAGCCAATTTTTCTGGCTGTCCTGAACGGAAAAGATTGTTGGACAAGGCAATCGAAAATAAAGCTAAAGGAACGGCGCCTCAGATCATATTCTCACCGTTACTGCACCAACCCCTACAACCCCACACCACTTTGCTCCTCCTTCCAATCGGACCGTATATTCACAGGTTTCTAGAAGTGGAACTCTGCCCCATACTTTTATTTCACCGACTCCTAATCCCGTCGAACGCTCCTCAATTTCTATTTAAATCTTTATGATTGCAAATAGACTAACCATTCTTTCCCTAAATATCAACTCCCTAATCTTACATGATAAGAGGCTCTATCTACATTGGTGATTTGGTCAAATCTTCCCAACTTGACATTCTCCTTCAGAACGAGACAGTTCTTAACCATCAACACAAATCCCGTGTGGAGAACTACCATGTGCTTCGTAATTACAGTGGCAGAAGTACTGTGATACTTTTTCGAGATGATTTAGATATCCATCAAATCCCTTTTGAACAAAATAATTCCTCATGTGCGCTAGCAAATCTCAACACCAAGCGAACCAATGGAAACCCAGCCAAAATTCTTATTGGCTTCCTATACCTCCCATAAAATCTAGGTCCGCAGATCCCATTTACACCTCATCCCATGATTCATTTATACAAGGAGGAGACCTTAATGGCAGACGTAAACACTGGGGGGACTACACAGGTAATACAAACGGGAACTACCTATTCGAATGGCTCCATGCAGACGGCCTCCTCTAAGCATCCATAGCAAACGCTGGGGTCCCAACATTTCCCAGAGGAAATTCATTTTTAGATAACTTCATAATATCCTCTGACCTCAACGAGCCCACAATTCCCTTTACTTGCTCCACATTTAGCTCGTTATCGGACCATCATGGCCTCCATCTCAATTTAACCCTTAGATCACACATACCAGTTCCTACTTGCCCACCTCACTATATACCGTTGAATTCCATAGACTGGCGGAACTTTAGGAAAGACCTCAAAGACCTCCTTCCGAATCTCCCACCGGAAAATATCATTCTCTCGAACGAAGAAATAGACTCTCATATATTCGCACTAACATCTGCCATTATAGAGTGTCTAGACCAGCATGCCCCCTTCCAGAAACCACGCAGCCCGCTTTATAGATGTCTAACTCAGGAGACTCTTCAATTAATAAAAACTCGGAAGCATATGCTCCAATGGCTTAAGCGTATTTATCATCCAAGCTTTTAACAATCTCAATGAGGAGTATTTGGAACTCAAAACGCAAATAACGAGCATTTCCCGTCAAATCCAAAAATCCATCAGATGCGAAGTCAACAACTTCTATAAAAGCAGATTGATATTACTGCGACCATCTTCAGATGATTTACAATAAATCAACTCACAGGCAGTAAGAGTTCCAAATTCGACATTGAGAAAGACCCTATAAAGCGAGGGAATGAAGTCTTCACTGCACAATCTGACATGTGAGAAATACTTCAAACAACTATATCGTCGCCGTGAGTCATCCAACACAGCTTTGAATAACAACGTTAAAGCAGAGAATCTACTAACGACGGAAGAGTACGAGGGATCTTATTTAACTGTATTCTCCAGTTATAATAAAGCATCTCTCCACAACATCCAATCTTCGCTGGACTTTTCACCTCGAAAACGAAAGTAAAAGATCTTCTAAATGCCTTAAATAGCAAGTTATCTCACGGCCTTATGGTATCCTGAACAAAATACTCAAGAAGTGCTGAAAGACCATCTTCTCCTTCTTGACGATATTATACAATAATTGTATTAATAATGGATATTTTCCAAAACCTTAGAAAGTTAGTAAACTAATCCGAATACCAAAGCAAGGCTGCGAAGGTAACATTAATAATTTTCGGCCAATATCCCTTTTGCCTAACATGGGTAAACCCCTTGAAAAGATTATTCTGCGAATTTTGAACGATTTTACTAGCCCCCTGATCCTCCCCGATTTTCATTTTGGATTTGAACGCGAACGATCTACGGAGCAAGCAGTAATGCTATTGAACAATAGAGTCACTTGCAATCGTCGGCGGAAAGAGTGCACAGTGGCCTGTGCTCTAGACCTGAAAAAAGCTTTCAACTTAGTTAGGCTCAACGGTCTCAAGTATAAATTGAAAATTTCATCCTGTTCGGTCGCAATCCTCAGAATCTTATACAGCTTCCTTTCGTATAGAACATCCTAAATTAAACTGGGCAACCTTATTTCAAATCCTATCCCTATCAAATGGGAGTCCCACATCGCTCTATCCACGTTCCCGCCCTATTCAACTTTTTTCTTCGTGATATCCCACGCTCAAACCGCTCGACTATCGATATAGCAGTGTCCTCCTCACTGTCACCCATAGACTTCCAGATGTGGCCCAAATAAGGCTGCAGCACTCTGCCCACAACATCTTTCAATATCTAAAGCTGATCTGCTTTAGAAATGCCAGCGGGAGAAGGCACCGCCTTGCCGTGTCTCAAAGTAGGAATGAGCAAGCACATACTGCTGGTGAAATCATTCCTCTCAAGAAAAATATCAAATATCTTGGAGTCCATTTTAACAATCGACTCAAGGTGAATAGATATGCCAGAAAATTTCGTCTCTCTTTTTCTCGAAATCTGTCTCCCCAATTTTAAAGTCTTAATGTACAAAACTATTATTAAGCCGATCATTACCTACGCGTTTCCGGCATGGCTAGCAATCTCGCCTACTGCTGCCGAAGAAATTCAAATCTTCGAGAGGAAGATCCTTAAAAAATGCCTGTGCAAATACAGACGGCCTAATAAGAAGGACTACAGGAACTCTATCCTTTACAAAGATACTGAGGTAGAACCGATTCTCAAGTACATGTTAGCAATGACTAAAAACCGCCACGAGAATTGGCGGAAGCACCCTCTTCGATGTATTCGCGCACTTTTCGAACCTACCACTGCAAATAATCTCTACTACCTATGTCCTTTTAAAATCCTTGAACAATACCACCACGATCTCAATAATTCCGTAACCACCAATAAACCGGAGTTTTTCGTTTCATGCGAACCAAACACATACCGTCGTTAAACAAATTATTTGTAAATTTAAGTGTAATAAAATAAAAACTCAAGAGAAATATAAATGTAAATTCGAGTACTGTACTAAACAGCTTATAAAGGGTTTTCCAATAAGAGGTGTTATTTTGAATAGCCCGTTATTTCGGTAGATGTCACTTTAGAAGCTGTCATTTTTGGACATTTGACAAGTAAAAACTACGCCATTAAAAAAATGGAACGAAAGTCTTCAACAACGCATTGAAGTTATTAAAATTCACTATAAAAATGGTAAAAATTTGGCAGAGACGGTTCGTAAAACTCAAACATTTTTGGGTCGTCGTGAAGCATCTTGTCGGACCGCAATACAGAAATTGGTGGAAAAATTCGATCTGTTGGGACTGCTTAGTTTTCTGAAGAATAAAACCCGTTCACGTCACTCAAGAACAGCGAAGAATATTGCTGCTGTAGCCGAACGTGTTGAAGAAAACCCAGGTTTGTCCATTCCTCGTCGTTCTTTGGAATTAGGCATTCCACACACGGTATTTTGCACAAAGATTCGGGTCTTAAGGCTTATAAAGTTCATTTAACACAAGAACTCAAGCCGGTCGATCATCAACAACGTCGTGTCTTTGCTGATTGGGTCCTTGAAATGCACGAAAATGATTCGGAATTCTATCGAAAAATCATCTTGAATGATGATTTCCATCTCGGTGGCTTCATCCACAAGCAAAATTGTCGCATCTGGGGCTTGTAAAACCCAAGAATTATTGTTGAAAAGCCTCTCTATCCTCAACGTGTGACTGTTTGGTGCGGTTTATGGGCCGGCGGAGTCAATGGACCTTACTTTTTCGAAAATGAGGCTGGAGCAACAGTTACGGTGAATGGATTGTGCTACCGAGAGATGATTTATGATTTTTTATGGCCGGGATTAGATGGTATTGATGTGGAAAACGTTTACTTTCAACAAGACGACGCGATGTGCCACACAAGCAACGAAACCATTGAAATTTTACGGGAAAAGTTTCCGGACCGTGTTATCTCTCGAAGAGGTGATCACAATTGGCCACCGAGATCTTGTGATTTAACCCTTTGCGACTTCTTCCTTTGGGGCCACGTGAAAGAGAAGGTCTGCGCCAACAGCCCAGCGTCGATTCAAAACCTCAAAGATGGAATTCGTGAGGCTATCGAGGACATAGGGCAGCCACTTTCCGATTTGGTTATGGAAAATTTCATGAAAAGGATATAGTCCTGTAAGCGTGGAGGTGGTAGTCATTTGCCTGATGTTATTTTCCACTATTAACGGCATACCTTCCTCTTTATAATAAAATAAACATCAAATTATTTATATTAAAAAATGGCATTTTTCTTTTAATATCCAAATAACACCTGTTATTGGAAAACCCTGTAGTTTTAGGTTAGATGTAGAAATAGATTTAATTTATATTAGAATTAGATTTAGATTAATTTTGGACGTATTTATTTGTCAAACTATTCAAGTCGCAAGCCATAAGAGCAAATGGCAAAGTCTATATATCTAAAAACACTGATGTAATATAAGTATACACTTAGTTTAACCTTCAAAGTTTATTTGACATCCGTATACTGTCAAATGTCACATCGTCATTAATCATACTCTGTAATGTCAAGTTTTAAAAAGTCTTAATAAAGTTTACTTACTTAATCTTTGTCGAGAGCACTAAATATTCTATATGGAGCTTACCGGCGATTTTCTTGTTTAGCACTTCTCTTGAATGCTCATATGAAAGCCGGGAGTACTATTGGATTGCAATTGTAGTGTTGCTTATTATAACTAGCCTATCACTGTCAGACGTGGCCCTATATTTTCTATTTAAATGAAAAACTCATCATAGTTCGCATAAGTTTTTCGTTTAAATAAAAAATATAAACGTTTCAGATTTATGTTAAAATTTTATATGATGGAATCACATAACACTTTAAAATAAATGGGAAACCCAAGCGGAAGGCCACTCTACCCTGTGAGACCACCTGCAACGACAAAGAAAAAGGGGTGAGCTCACCCGATGGCTAGCTCATGAGTGAAGGGACCAGCCAACGTGGCGGGTCCCATACCAGGTCAGGGTTTCATGTAAATGAAAAGACCGAACTTTCTTTCTTTTTATCACTTCATTTTTTTTTATGTTTATAAATGCTTTATTGGATAAACGATATGTTTTACATGTAGCAGTGAAGTTAATTTTAACTTTTAATTTTATAATTCCTCAATGTTTTGCAAAGAAAACAACATTTGTCAAGAATACGTTTATTTTGGATTTAAAAAATTTTAAATACAATCCTCCGATGAGCGCTCGTCGATGGGGCGGGTAGGGGCGATTTTTGTTCGAATGTAGTTCTAGTTCAATTTCCTTCAATTTATGTTAATTTCAAACGACAACATAAATCAAAGTACATATATGACCAATATTCCGGTTTCGCACATTACTCAAAGAATTATGTACACCCTTAAGGCAGCATCACACTGCAATCAGCAGCAAAATAATAGTGTTAATCAACTCAGTGACAAACAGACACACAACACAAATTTTAACAATTTTCTTTTGCTTCTTCACTGCGATATTCTCTTACACAACGACGCGACAAACTTTTAAAACACGTTGTTCTGCTATTTAACTTGAGGGAAACCGTTTGTGAGGGTTTTCACGGAATTCCCCAATGAAGTAAACAAGTAGGTTTTATTAATATCCAAATGCATCAGGTTGCCGGTCCACGGTCGTCGTATGCTCACCAGCACACACTGAAAACACTGTAAACAATCCAAACACTCAAAATTCTTCGCAATCAATGAGGTATATGGGGTTTTCCGATCGAAGGGCTCTTCGCCTTCCGTAACCATTGAGTAATTAAATAATACTGGAGTGGACAGCCATGTGACCGTGTGGTCGCAACAGTCCCTGCGACCATTTTTCCTACTACTAAGCTCTTGTTTACAACCTAAAAGAGAGCCAAATCGCACTAGCAAACATGGCTGCTGCTCAATGAAAACAAATTTTCATGCAATACTAAGAGTTTGTTTTCTATTTGAAAAACATTCGGCATTATGAGGAAAACATGCAAAACTTTACCATATTAACAACTTTTCTGTGAAAGAAAACAATGTTTAAACACTTGGAATGAATTCAGATCGCGATCACTTTCTACAGTTTTAATATCGGATAAAATTCGCGACGAAATTGGCAATTTGACGTCTAATTTGGATCAGTCAACTTGACAGACAGATCCAATCCACTTTGCTTTACTGGTGACGAAAACTTGCCAGCAGAGTTTCAGCCACTTGAAAGCCCAGTACAGTTCTTCTTCAAAATATATCCAAAGGGACTTTTTGGAAAAATTGCAAGCCAAACTAATCTATATATCGTGCAAAAAAATATTAATATGACATGCCCGTTTATTGGGCTGATTCTTATTCTGTCGTTGGCACATCTGCCAAGAGTTGCAAAACACTGGAGTGGCAGTTTAGGAAAACCTCTAGTTTAAGTAACAACGCCAGGGAATCAATTTGAGAAAATCATTATCTCAGCGTGGATGAGAAATAACTTGAAGAGATACAATCCGTAGAAGCCCCATAAGTGGGGCAACAAAATCTATGTTCTTAGCGGTGTCAGCGGATTTGCATACAAGTTTGAGCAAAAACAGGAAGTGAGAACGTAATTGCATCTAATGAGCCAAGTCTACGCGCTGCATCAAATGTTGTCGTTAGGCTAGCTCGTGAAGTACCACGCAATCAAAACTACCGGCTATATTTTGAGAATTGCTTCACGTCCTGCAACTATTAGAATATCTCGCTAAACAAGGAATATTGAGCTTGGGAACCATTCGACGTAACCATATATAAATCGCCAAAAAAGAACGTAGCTCTTCAGTCGAGTATGTTGCCTGTGTTCAAGGAATTGATATATATACAGTGGCCTGAAAGGGCAACGAAATAGTCACATTTGCGTCCAATTACCCAAATCACAAGTATCTAGATACGACAAGAGCCTCAAGGCGTATTGTGATTATTTACAGACCAAACGTGGTGGAAGAATACAACCGTCATATGGGCGGTGTCGACTTTATTGACAGCATAATGGGTAGGTATAAAATTAAAGCACGATGCAAGAGATGGCAGGCTCGCATGTTTTACCATTTTTTGGACCTTGCCATGTCCAAGCATGGTTACTATACAAACGAGCTCTGTTATATTTTTATTTTTACGGCCCTATTCTTCGAGGCCTAAAGCCTTTTTTCTGTACTCCAACACACTTACCTTGAACCATTCCCTACTCGGACTCTTGCTAAACTTAAGTTAAAGATTGGGTATTTGTTATTTTAATCTTATTTAATTAGATGTTATTACTATTAAGTTCACAGCTCATTTATCTACACTTCAACGCTTAAAAGCTATGGATACATTTCAACGCTTAATAACTATGGATTCTAATCTGCCGCAGATCTTCGATTTGGGCTGCGACGTTGCAGGAGTCTGTTTCCGCTGTGGTTGCCTCATTGGTCGGGGGTCACTTGTCCAGCATGTCGTGGTTGGGACGCTTCTTGCTGACCTTCCTTCAGGCGATCCTTCTGGTCAAAGCCAACCAGGAGAAAGGTTAAATGAACTATGTCTAGGCACTTAAGCCAAATAGACTTAACCAGGTGCAAGGCCAACTGGTTTCCTCCAGGCGATCCTGCTGGACAAAGCCAACCAGTAGAAAGGTTAAATGAAAAACGTCTAGGCACTTAAGCCAACTAGACTTAACCAGGCGCAAGGCCAACTGGTTTTTTCCAGACGATCCTGCTGGGCAAAGCCAATTAGCAGGAAGGTTAGATGATATATGTCTAGGCATTTAAGCCAACTAGACTTAAACGGGCGCAAGGCCAACTGGTTTTCTCCAGATTATCCTGCTGGGCAAAGCCAACCAACAGAAAAGTTAGATGATATACTGGGCACTAAGCCAACCAGAAGCTAGGCTAGAGGCCAACTGGCTTTTAAAAAAACTGTCTGGACGAGGCCAACCACACGAAGCAACGATCAAAAATCGCTTCCTTCTTCCTGAGCCAACTGGCTAACCAGGAAGGTGTAAAATTTCTGAGCCAATCAGGCTAACCAGAAAGATTGGTTTGTGTGAAAAGAACTGGGCACTAAGCCAACCAGTTAGCTAGGCCAAAGGCCAACAAGCTTTTACAAAGTCGGTGAGGGCGAAGCCAACCTCACCAAGCAACGTTTAGTAGTCGCTTGAATTTTCCATACCTGCTTCGCTGTTTATGTACATTATTTTTGCTTGCTCAGCGAAATTGTCTTTTCCAAAAGCGTAGGAAAGAATTTAATTTTAAAACCCTCTTTGCCGTTCTTGATGTGCATCAACCTTATTTTAGTTCTGGTAGATGTCATGAATACTTACGATTGTGACGGTCACGACATATACGACAAGTTGATGTCACTGACCACAGCAGCGATGTTGCAAAATCGCTGTCAACTCAACTCACTCTTCATCTACATCTAGTGGATCAATAGTATTTGTACTTTTCACTGTAATATTCGAACAGTTTAGATCAATAGTGTTTGCAATTTCTTTTCTATTCGTTAGAGAAATTCCTACTGTAACAATCCTCTGTGAAACGTCAAACAATGCTATAAATCTCAAGGATGTGGGGATCGTATTTACTTCTAAATTAAAACTTGAACACCATGTTAGGCTTCATACTTGGCTGGCTTTATCCTTATTTGAACCCTGTCGCTATGCCTCCGTAGTTCAGAATACCCTTGAATATTATTCGCAACTCAGGGTTTCTGTTCAATTCATCCATCGAAGATTCATCCTTACATTGTACTGAGAGATACAATAGACACATTCATACGCTGCTTGACTTCGGCTATGAAACTGAGCTAAACATACATAAAGGGTGGTCCAACCATAATGCATAATGTTAATTGTGAGTCACACCTTAACGCCAAGTTTTTCGCCGAACTTAATTTGACATTTCTTTGTTACAGTGTTTGACAAATTCAACCATGGAGAGGTACACAATTGAGCAGCGTGTTAAGGTTGTTGAAGCCTTTTACGAAAATGGGCGTTCAAATCAAAAAGCATTTCGTGCACTTCATGATTGATTTGTCCGCAATCGGGAGAATTGTGCGCAAATTTCAGCAAACCGGGTCTGTATGAAATGTGAAACCTCCTGTGCATGCTCGCCCAGTTCGGTTTGCAGAAAACATTGCTGTTGTTCGCGATAGTGTGGCAGAAGAGCCGTCAATCTTGACTCTTTGTTGTGCTCAACAATTGAACATCTCACGTACATCACTGATACGAATTTTGAATAAAGATTTGAATTTACATGCTAACAAGGTTCAATTGACTCAAGAACTGAAGCCTGCTGACCATTTCAAGCGTCGGCAATACGCCGAATGGTTGGTTGAACAGACAGAAGGGAATAGTGACCTTACATAGAAAATCATCGTCAGCGACGAGGCACACTTTCACTAAGTGGATTCGTTAACAAGCAGAATATTGCCGCATTTGGGTAAATGAGAATCCACGAGTGATTGTTGAAATGCCGATGCATCCACAAGGAGTGACTGTCTGGTGCAGTCATCGGGCCGTACTTCTTCGAAGATGAGGACAGCCAAGCAGTTACCGTGAATGGTGTTCGCTATTGCGAGATGATAACGGACTTCTTGTGGCCAGAAATTGAGGTTATGGACGTGGACAATATGTGGTTAAAACAGGTTGGTGCCACTTGCCACACAGCCAACGAAACAATGGCTCTTTTGCGCGAAAAATTCAATGCCCGTGTTATCTCACGTTGTGGCGATGTTAATTGGCCATGATCATGTGATTTGACACCGTTACACTTCTTTCTTTGAGGGTATTTAAAAGAAAAAGTGTTCGTCAATAAGCCGAGAACAATTCAAGGGCTAAAGGATGAGATAATTCAGCACATTAACGACATTGAATCTCAATTATGTCTCAGAGTTATTGAAAATATGGACCATCGGAAAGAAGTATGCCACCGTAGCTATGGCGAGCATTGGGGCAATATTTTGTTTCTCATGAAGTTCTCTCAACTTAATATTGGCTAAGCATTATTGATCATTATCTGGCAGCAAGCGAGTTATGAGTTTCAAGCAAAAGCTAAGAATTTTTTTTTTCGATTTATCTATTCGCTTTGCTTGTATAATAAAGTGCAAAATATTTAGCCGAAATTAATTTCTGACATGGAAATTGTTATTTGGTTTATAATAATTTTGATCAATTAAATTCAATTCCGTAGTTTCCTATTTTCTACTGTCAAATGGATTAAATTATCGCGAAATCGCTTATTTTTGCTTGTTGCATCTCTCAATTCGGGAGAAGTTTACATTACTTCAACTGTTTTTTCAGTGTGTAATTAGATTTCTGCCTATTGATTTAAATACAAATAAGTAAATATTCGACAATGTAATTGAAAATTTTAATTTTCGAATCGAACCTGGTTAGCGTGTTTTTTTTACAGATGTCTTTAAAACATGCATTTGTCACTGCTGGCAACTGATGACCAGAAAAAATCAATTAAATTAAAAACTTGTTTTTTTATTAAAAATGCTAACTAAAATTTGCTCCAAAATAAATGTCACCAGCGAAATATTGTAAAACTAGGTTTCTGTACAGAAGTATGTCAAAAACTAAATTTTTCCCCGAAACCATAAAAGATTTTAGACCACCTTATCACAAATCAAGTGTGTCACCGAAACTCCAGAGATAAAATTACACGTTTGAATGTTCACGTGCAAGATTGTTACTAATTAAAAATTTCAAACTTTTTATCTCATCAACCAAAACAAATTAAATCGGTATTAACAACTCCCACTAAACGAAATAAATCATCAATAAATGAAATTAATTGATATTGATAAACATGGCTTATTCTATTGAAATTTATTCGCTACTCAATTAAATCTAATCCTCGCATTTATCGATAGCCTTCAATCATATTTCGATCAAATATCAACTACTGTACGAACACTTTATCAATTTAGAAATATTAAAATTTTAAAGCGTTCAAAAAATTCATAATCTCCTAAATGATTTAAAATCAATTGCCTGCTATGCGATAAACCTGAATAGTTTGAGAAGCGCAGTCGTGTCAAAGTATGTAATTATACGATTTCTATAAAAATTTTCGAAATTGCCGCTTTTCAGGCGCCCAAAGTAAATCTATAACTTAAAGCTACCACAAATATCTGAATTTTTTATAGAAAGTATTTCAAGTCAAGCGTTTTGCTATCAACTAATGACGGGTCAATGAAGAAGATTTCTTGACATTTTGTACGATTTTAAGCGTGTCGAATTCGTCGCAAGGACGACGCTGTACATTAACCACCATTTGTTTGTGATGGGACTAATGGAGATTTGCGAAATGCGTTTGTTGACAAGAATCCCGTGATGCAAAACGCAAAATGGAAATTTTCAATCCATTGGCTTTGTTTTACTATTTCGTTATTTAGAATACCTGTAGATGGATCTTCAAAATGAAGAGTAGTGATTGTGAAGATAGTTTTCACTTTACCATTCTTTGATCGGAAAGTCGTTAAATTCATTTGTTTCCCGTGTGAATAAGTTTATAAAGTACATAATATAGTTCCTGGAATTTGTGTTTTGAATTTTTCCGAGAAGTTTATGAAAGATATTTTAACGACCGTTCTTACAATGTTGTGCAGACATGCTTAGTTTGAAAATAAAGTGTGCAGTTCTATTTATTGCTAAATCAAAATATGGTAAAATTAAGGTACATTCGATATTTTCTTACAATTATTCTCTTTGAAATAGAAATCAAAGCATGCTGTACTATATTTTTATTTTATTATTAAACTCTTCAAAGCTTTTGATTAGTCAACCATCATTTCATCGCTACTCAACATTCTGTAAAATCAATACAGGTGATATAAAAATAGGTTCGTGCGTTAATGATGCTTTTTCCCAACTATCTCATACGTTGGTCTCAATTCATAGATGGTGTATTAAAAATAGTATCCTTCTGAAGTCGATTAATATATTACTTTTTATTGATTAAGTATATTAAAATAATACGCAGGATATTTTGGTTGGTTGTGAAAATAAAAGAAATTTAACGTCCTTCAAAAGAGTGATACAAAAAATTATTCAAATTTCATTACTACCCGTAGGTTGAGATAGTAGAGTTCATCATCCAAATAACAAAGCAAACAACATTTTTTTCCTTCAAAATTGCGACAACAGCTAGATTGTGAACAGTTTATGTCCAGGAGACATAGTATTTTTTAAAAATTAATGATATGAAATTTTTTGTGCTCTGCAAAGCATATATTGTCTTTTCGACATGGAGGACACTGAAATTTTTTGCCGGTCCTGAGTTTTTAGCGTGTAATTTCGTAGTATTGCGGAGTAAGCGTATTTTATTTTTCTTCAACATTTCACTGCAGTAGTTTTTGACCCAGATACATGGGTTTCGATATACATCAAATACCTTAATTTATCAACACAAACAAGTTCTTCGCTCTGAATGTTTGTTTTTCCATGGCGCTTAGGTATTTGAAACTTTATTTAGTCATGATATTATGCGTGAATTTCAGGGTAGGTCAGGCATGTTGCTCCGAACACTACCATACGCAAACTTGAACGTTTTCAACGAAGCATTACCGAGCCGCACTGGACTGGTTGTGGCAAATTATGTGGTGTCATAAGAACAGTAGAAGAAAGTATAGCGGTGATTTGTAAATTACTAAGTAAAGTGGTCTGTGTGGTCCAGTTATTAGAGCATGAACGTATAAGCCGAAGGTCCCGGGTTCAAATCTCGTTGGGAGCAACGTGATTTAGTTCAGGGGATTTTTCGGACAGACTACAAGTGTTCGCTCAATGGTGATATGTACTGATTTAATCAGATCATATCATAGCTGAGCAGGCACACGGGAGCATGGTACTGACCAAACTAACTTCCAAAAAAATCAATACGATCATGAAAAATGAGATAATCTATCTCTAAGCGAAGGCCCGAGAGGGGCAGTTGTAGTGCTGCAAAGAAGAAGAAGTAAAGTCACACTTAAGGCTAGGAAACACTTTTGTGAAGTAATTGATAAATTTAAATCATTTAGCTAGGCTACTTTTTAACTCCGCCGTAGACGGTCCCAAGTAACAAAGCAGCAGGGAACTCCTTGTTTCCCCAACCCACAGCTGCCATGATTCTTCATCCCAAAACTCCCAATTAAATGGCAGTAAATGCACTCGGGTTCCCACATTGGGTTTACTGGTTCCCCAATAATGGGACATTAAATGCCGAGAATTAGTATTTCTCGTAAATACATCTAGAGTTCTGCTACTAAATCCTACGGCTAACTCCCCAGCCCTGGAAAACCCTAAAATGTTTCGAAACCTGCAGACGGGCCTCGGGATGGAGTGGACTCACGGTAACGACCTCGCAATGGGAAAAATGACTATCACTCAATTACCCTGGCGTTGGTAAGGAAATTAAAATCACTGGCAATCCACGAAACGAACTGGGCTGGTAATGATATTCAAGACATGAGATCGCACACAATATTCAAAAGTAGGAAGCCTACTGGAAAACGAGAGTTCAGAGTGGTCTTTATTGTGGATAGGGAGTTCAAAACTCACGTTATTGATTTCAAGACAATAAACAAATGGTTGTGTGCGATCCGTATAAAAGCAAAATTCTTCAAAATCTGGCTGATCAATTTTGGCACCCCGACCGAAGAAAAGGACGAAGAAACGAAGGAAACGTTCTACAATCACCTGGAAAGGCTGGTCGACTCATTGCCTACAAACGAAACAAAAATAATTCTGGGTGATTTCAGCGCTAAGGTGGTAATGAGCTATCTCATCGGAGAATTACTGGAGGATATAGCCTCCACAATGAAACAAATGACAACGGCCGGCGCCTGATCGACTTTGCTTGTAGCAGAAATCTAGTCATACTTTCGACTTGCTTCCCACATCGACGCATTCATAAAATGATCTGGGTATCACCGGATGGCAACACAAAAAACCAGATCGATTATGATCTGATCCAACAACGTTGGGCCTCGAACATACTTGACGCCCGTACATACCGAGAAGCCAATTGTAACTCAGATCATTACTTGATCAAATTATCCTATCGATGTCATGTGTCAACGGCATATTCGGCGAAGACCCGCCCGCTACAAAAATTTGACATCAAAAGGCTCCAAATGGCATCGGTGGCCAAAAATTTCACGGAGACTCTCGATAACCATCTGGCTCCCATCTTATCAGACGCCTCGTTAAATACAAACAACGAGCTCTGGATGGAAGTGGAAGCGGTTAAAACTGTGGTAGAACTGACGATCAGACATCAAGCCCGGCGCAAGGGAAATGATTGGTTCGGTGATGAGTGCCAGAATGCGTTGGACAAAAAAAATCAGACGTACAAAGATTACGTAGGTAGGAAAATCAGGACGAAGAGAGAACACTATGAAAATCTCAGAAGAGTAGCGAATAAAATAATTAGAATTAAGAGAAGAAAATACTATGACGACCAATTGAGAACTATAGATGTAAGTTTAGCGAGCAACAACACAAGACAAGCATACAAAGTAGTGAAAAGCCTGAAACGTGGTTATCAGCCCAAGACCACGCTCTGTCGTGATGACATCGGTAATATCATCACTGATGAAACCAAGATTAAAGAAAGATGGGCATCATATTTCAAGAACCTTCTTAAGCACAGCTCCAGAACATTGGAGCCTATAGATGTTTGTAGGGAACCCGTTGCGAATTCCGGTGTACCGGCACTCCCCCATTGGCGACTTCAAATTGCCGCCGTAACATCTCCACCTTCTTTTGGGCACATATACCTTTTTCTCGGTATATTTATTGAGAAAAAAGAATAAAACCTTCCTTTTAATTTTGCTTGTTTAATTTTACCTTCGTAATCGATTTTCGGTCGTTATCGTTTGATCTTCTTCAGCGATCGGTGTTATTCTTTTTTTTGTTTTATTTTTCAGAATTATTTTGCGAAAATGAAATCAGTTACGAACATATTTATTTATTTTTCTTAACATTTAATGATTTCCCTATAATTTTTATATTCCCCATCATCTCAATCCTACCCTCTTACCTAATTTTTAATTTAAGAAAATAATATAATGATCTTACTTTCCCATTAACAACACTCCATTCATCACTTCCCATTAACAAAATTTCATTCGATGCTTTTTCCCTAACAAAAATGGGAGATCAACAAAAGGTGGCTCCGGTGGTAGCGTCGCAGATTCTCGACTGGGTGCGCAGGAAAATACTCTTTTTGCGATATATATTTCCGTATATAAGACGATTTGCATATAACCAAACGCTATCATGGTTATGCAAATCGCGATATACGCAAAATGGAAATTGTTGCGTTTGTCGATAAGGAAAAGATGTGTGGATAACGGAATCGAAGTGTATTGAGCTTCGATTACGTTACCTGGGTACGGCAGCGGGAATCGGGGAAGGAAAGGACTTATTGGCAGTCAATTTCAGATTTTGAAGGCGGAAAGGAAAGGAAGTTCGAGATCGCGAAAAAGTTTTCATAGTTTTACATCAATCTTTTTAATTTGACGAAGTTTAAAGCACTGATTGAAACGTTCAAATAAAGTGTTCATTGTCTGAGTTACATATCCTGCGGAATTATTGGTTAGCGATGGTTCCCGCCGAAGAAAAAATTATTTTACCCCCAGAAGACAATTTTCGGTGGTGTGCTGAAAGTCCAAATTGTTGTTTTTGGTGAAAGAAAAAAAAGAAGAAATTTCATAGACATTCAAAAAAGTGAACGTTTTAAGGCTTTTGTAAAATAATTTTAAAAAATCCTACTAAAGTCGCGTCCTGTCTATCCGTCTGTCCGTCTGTCTGTCCGTCCGTCCAACCGTGTGTCACAGCAGTTTTTCTCGGAAACTACTTAAGCTAGAAACATCAAATTTTGTATGTAGGTGTAAAGTGGTGCTCTTCAAAGCTCAACTGCAAAAAAATTTTATAAGTTATTTAAGGGGGGTCTCCACATATAGGGGAGTGACCCCAAAAAAAAAATTCATCAAAGGTAGCCGATATGGGTATCAAATGAAAGCTCTTAATGAGAACTTTTCAAAACAAGTCTTAGTTTGGCAAAGTTTGCTTCGAGGGGCGTACAGGGAGGGGAAATACACGCAAAATTTGTGTCCCCACCCTCGCGATTGGACACCTTTGATCCGAAAAATCTGAAAAAAATTAGAGGTGGAGGTCTTTATGAGTACAATAACAACTTATACCAAATAAAGACAACAAATACCTTAGAAGTCTAAAGTCCTACAAAAGGTCCTTTAGCTATGCAAGTTTGATGAAAATCGAATGATAACGGAAGTTATAGCCATTTGAAATTTCTCCAATTACAGCAACAATAACACATGATTTTGGTATTTTACGGACTCTCCATCGAATCAGTCACTGCAGTTTTGATTTGATCTTCTTGAAATTTTCAAATAAGGGCAATAACATTTATATTTTTAGGAGTTCATTATTTGAGTGATTTTTGTTGGTTTGCATCAAAATGGCGCCCGATAAAAATAGAAAAACAATGGATTTTCTTTTAAACGTTCACATCTCTTTGACATATTTCTTGACTTTATTCGTTGCTGGCGACTGCATTTCTGAGAAGTTGAGTACAAAACTCTTCTGACATGAGCGTAGGTCTGTTTACCCAACTTGTTTTTTGTGAATTTATTTGAATTTGGGCAAAACGTGGAATCCACTATATATTTGGATTTACCCAAAAATGTGCCAGCGAAAAATTGTGAAATCGAGTGATTACGCTTAGACGTTTGGGATGTTATTGCTGGTTGAATTGAGGCTGATGGCAAGTGAACGTTTGTTGTTGGAAGTTAATTGAAGTTGTGGAAAACGTTGAATTCACCGGATTTCAGCTTAATTGAATTGACCGGAAAGTGTGCAAAAATTTTAAGAAACATTAATTTGTTACTGCTGTTGAGATTCACAGCACAGCGAGTCGACAGTTTGCAGGCGGGTAAAGCAAATTGCTGGGGTTCGTTTCAGACTTAAATGCTGTTGATCAGCTGAAGACTCAGTGGCCGTTTATTTTTCTTGCGTGTATTTAACATAAAGATAAAAATATTAAATTTTCAGTGCCCCCCTCCTCTTTTCCAGCAGGCGAGCGCTCGCAGTGTAGGAAATTGGTAAGTAACTAAACGATTTTTCGTTAATCGATTGTTTTTGATTATTTTATTTCTGTTCATCACTCAAATTTCAGTTACCTTTTTTTTTGTATTTAAGTAAAGTAACATCCTTTAATAGGGGGTTTATTTATTTATCATTATTTCCTTTATTTGAACTCTACGTTCATTGTAACCTCATTTATAGAATAAAACGGCCATGTGTTGGTAAATAACCATTTTTCTCATTTCTCAGCATGAATTTCCCTTCCGGGTGTGTCATGGCTTTCTGTGTAATTTGGCCAGCACGGGCAGGACCTGCCCCTAAAGAACCCCGGCACGGCTGAGCTCTAACCGGCTCAGAATGCCACCTGGGGGAAAGCATAGGTCGATGCCAGAATCTCGCAACAAGCCTCCATTGGCCCCACCAACTCTAGATGGATGGGATTCTAGTGGAGCTCATCAAATATGGTAGTAGCAGTGTTCATAAAGCTATTCACAAAGTTATCCAGCACATTTGGCAACAAGAACATATGCCGAAAGAGTAGAGCCGACAATTTTATTCCCTGTCCACAAAAAATGTGGCAAGTTACAGTGCGAAAATTATAGAGGAATATCACTACTTTGTACGGCGTACAAAATATTTTTAAAAATCTTAGAAAATAAAATCGGATCATACGCCAATACTATTATTGGGGAGTATCAAGGTGGTTTTAGAGCAGGAAGATCGACAATAGATCAATTGTTCACAGTCAAGCAGGTACTTGAAAAAGCTGGGAGTTCAACACAGACGTACACCAAGTTTTCGTTGACTCTTAGCAAGCATACGACAGTATTGACCGTAACGTACTGTACAAAATAATGCTTTGCTTTGGCATCCCAGCCAAATAAGTCCGTCTTAATAAAATGACAATGACGTCTATGACCTCCCAACTCCGCATCAATAACCGACTCGCCGATGCCTGTGACACAAATATCAGGCTGGCCCGCATTGCTATTCAATTTGGCTCTGGAGTACGTCTTAAGGAAGCTACCTGTCGATACACGAGGTCCATTACTATAAAGTCGAGCCAAGTAGTAGCCTATGCGGACGACATCAACATCTTGACACGGTCATTAACAACTGCCATAGAACTTTTCCTTGAAACTCGACAGCGAAACAGAACTAGTAAATCAATGGGAATAAAACAAAGCTCATGACGCAGTCGAGGAAAAATACCTCAAATACACAAAATATCACACTTGGCGAATTCAGTATCGAGAATGTGTATTTAGGCGTTAAAATAACGAGAACTAGCAATGAAAGAGACGGTATATAATATAAAATAAAATATTTTATTCAGTTTTGACGATCTTGAAAAGCAGCTGCATACACAGAAAAACAAAGAGTCAAGTATACAAATCTGTGATAAGACCTGTCTTGTGCTATGGGTGTGAAACGCAAGTATATTGAATGCCTTCGAAAGACGGATCCTAGGGCGAATAATTAGAGCGAAGCTAGATGGAGACCAATGGCTAATTCGATGCAACCATGAGCTGTATGAAATTTTTGACGAGTCGGAGGTCTCAATGATTGTAAGACTGCGGAAGCTCCAATGGACTGACGACGTGAATCGTATGGACGAACAACGGATACTCAAAAAGGTATTCGTTAGTGTAACTGAAGGCCGGAGATCAGTGGGGAGACCGAGGAAACGCTGGTCCGACTCAGTCGACGATGACAGTTCATCGCTGCTCGGAGGACGCAGTCAATGGAGTGAGACAGTTGGAGGCGCTATTCGCAGGAAGCGAAGGCCTGAGAGAGGCTGTAGTGCTACGAAGAAAAGGAAAGAATATAATTAACTCTTCAGTAAAAATTCAAATCAAGCAAGTAATGATGAATCATTGAAATGGAAACTGGATGGAAATAAAAAACATTCCAATATAATTCTAATCCGATAATACTTTCTTATTTGCTTCCATCAATTCAGCTGCATTCTATTCTACAAATATCTCAACACGAAAGTTCTCTGGTTAAAGCGTACGTGAAGTATTTTTCTATATAGCAACATCACTACTCTTAATATGTTTAGCAGCACTACTTAATAGCACTTTAAAATATTTTGGAGGGTTGCAGCATATCATCTGTCAATAAGAATTTGGTATCCATCTAATTGTCGTTAAGATTGCAATGTCCCAGAAATGAATTTTCAAGACGGCAATCAATCATCGCAGAGTTGCAATTGTTATAGTAGAATTTATAATCAATGAAATCTTCGAAATCGGTTAAAATTAATTAAATTAACAGTACTTTAGCGAAACTTCGATAAAGACGAGCTGGACTGCGCTAGCTAGTTATTCAGGAAGACAAATTCATCTTGTTCGATCGGTTTTTTTTTTTTGTGGAGCCAATTGCGAAGCTCCTCGCATCGGCATACATCGAAAAGCTCACATTTTACAATCTAATAGTTCACTATCTTGTTCTTAGTCTCTTGATAGTAAATTTAATTTTATGATTCTTAAGACCTGGAAGTATTTTGAAGAGATTTGCATATTTTCGGTTTGTTATTCGCGATGATTGATTGTTTTCTCAGTTGATGAGTTCACAGTTACATTTCAAAGCTAATCTTTCAGCAATTACCAATTTGAATCGTGTTGTCTCCGGATAACAATACAACTATATTGGTCGGGTCCGTCAGCAGCAAATTTAATGAAAACACATTGCAGTGAAAAGTAGATATGAAGATCTCCGTACAGCACTGCAGCGATGGTCTGCTGCCTCGGTGAAAGAGGATGGTAAAATCCGCCGAGATTGGCCTTGTCTGGGGACGCGTGAATGCGCTGGCAGGCTAGCGTTGCGGTGTCGTGGGCCGGGTTCTTTCCCCCAGCACAGGGACCCACTACAAAAGAATTTCGCACTCACGAATTCATGAGTCACAAAAGCAAGTCGATTGAAGTCGAATAAAAGGAGGTAACCACTAAGGGTGAGAATTGCTTGTTCCGAGAACAATTGGAAACGAGCAAAAACGGATGGACTTGCGGAGACTTCGTCGCTACCCGACGGTTCTTATGGCCCACAAATAAGAGTGGAGCATCCGGATGGATGTGGTGCCCCTCGCACCCTCCCAACCGGATCAAGATCCAAACGTAGACGTGGCCATGTGTTTCCCATTTGAGTGAAAAACTCTAATGGGAAATCTTCGGTAGCAGGTAGGTAGGTAAATCCTGACGCGAGGATTGGCGCGAATATAAACATATGCTTCGATGAGAGATTTTAGAATTACCGTATCTCAAAAAATCAATAACTTTGCAGAAAACGAATTCGTTCCATGCAATCTTTTAGATTTTTATTAGGATCTGGCAGCACTCCTATGTTCTGAAATGCGTAAAAGAACACGTGCGTCGGAAATTTTATTTGCATTTTGCTTTGTTTCTTGAGTGCGCGAAACATGGGATCAGCTGTAATGCCCCGGATCAGCTGTCGTGCCCCTGGGAAAATTCAAAAAGTGTGCAACACAGGGTAAATCAAAGGTGTGGGTACTAGTTGAGTATACTATGGTTGTTAGTTTCAAGTTCAATTGCTTTGCGGTACGCGTCGCAGCATCATCATTTTTGCGAAGATTCGAATATGCAAGTCCCCTTCGCCCGTAAGCCTTGCCATATTGTGGTTTGTACACTAGAGCCAACTTATAGTCTGAGATAGCTTTTTCGTATTCACTCAGTCGAATGTAAGCTGCAGCGTGATTGTAATAAAACGTTGCATTTATTTGTTGCTATTGTCTGTAAATGTTGTTGATTTAAATGTTGCTTTCACCGTAATCTATGGAACTCCTGAAGCTATTTGAGTTCGGTGTTGACTTATCCCGTTTGAATTTTATGGTCATTGTGTTATTCTTTGTACCACTGCCAGTATCACGGCTGAATCGAATAGTTGAGTCTTCAATTTTCTCGTCTATATTTCGACCATAAACTGTATTATTCGCACTCGATTGCAGTTGAGTATGCTGAATTTTAGGTGCGTTTAGTACTTGGGCGGTTGTGGAGGCGCAGCTCTGCTGGTGATATTCTGTTTGCTGTCGTTTCAATTTCAATTCCCTATTAACTTTCATTTATCTAAATATAAATTGGTGCGTAAATGTTATTTAACATATATATTGATTGGTTGTTCTTTCTCTTATAGATTGTTTAGGCGGAGCACTGTATATTTTATTATCACTTAGTAACGTTATTGTAGTGTCTTGTGTTTCTTCATTGATTTATTCGTTATTGCAAATTTTAAACTGCATTCAACTCATTTACATTAAAGTAACATGTTCGGACGACTTCTTGTATACACACACAAAAACAATTGTGTTTCTTAAAACAAATGGTTTTTGGCGTTAAACAATGAGTACTGCTTATTAAAGAATGAGAAAATGTAGGAATTGCCTTTTGCGGTTTGTGTTGGTTGTAAAATAGTAGTAAGAAATGATGAGAATATCTTTTTTTTCCCTATCTGACGATTTTCATGGACATTTAGTTTACGATTTTATTAAATGAGACGGGTTCGTTTCAAATATGTTATTAACAGTGCGTAAAGGAATTTGTACTGTGCTAGCGATGAGATAATATTATCACGCTGATGTCTCAGTTGTCCAGTTACGCGTGGTATGTCCAAGTCCTCATTATGATCCAATGCATACAATAATAAATCTGCTAATAACGTAACGCCCGATCGTCCACCAACTTCGCTACAATGCACCAACACTGGCGGATTTGTATTATGACCAGGTGGCACTTCATTTACCGATGCCAATCGTACCGAACTTAATTCTTCTAGGAAATCAAGAAAGTGTCCCATCATGTGGGCAATTCTGTTCTTTCCACTCTGAATAACTTAAGTGCCAAACGGACCGATAACGACGCGATTGCTCATGATGCACTCTAAATTTGCTATTAACACATCGATCAGTTGTTTGGGAGAATTCCTGATAGACTTGAAATTGTCCAACCTCAAGATATCGATTCGGTTACGGCGGAATGAACGTTATTTCTTCTGATAGCTGAACTACAAGATAAACATCTGCCTCCCACACGCACTGCCAAAATATATTTGTTGTTAAATTATCGTGCGGACTTTGAGCAATTATATAAAATCTTTGTGTTGTTCCCACGGTGGCAGTTCCGTTTCTTTTTCTTGTACTTCTAAGTCAGCTTTCTCACATTGTGGAGCATTTGTATCTGATTCGACGGCTTAATCGATACTGAGGATACTTCTTCTAATATTGGTGTACCATTTCTTACGTTACCATTTATTAGTTTAGTGGTAAACCTTAGCGGCAACTAGAGCGTAGAATTAAAACATGTCCGTTCGTTCTGAATGCTAACAACGAGTGCTCTTTATTCATTTAGGCACACATACATACATATATTCATACACTTTATAAAAGGTCGCTAGGAACTTAGAGCTATTTGAATTCATTGTCTTAAAGCTAGTAATACACACTAAAACCTAATACTACAGCTCGTCCATCCTGACATCACACTCGACCTCGTGTGGCTATCCAGAAGGGAACGTCATCCAGGGTTTGATTTTCGAATGGTCGAACACGGACTCGAAAGGTTTTTGTGTTAATCTGAATCCTGGAACATCGGTTATGACATATCTATCTCTGTCAAGCCTGCGCTTTACCAAATACGGTCCTTTGTATTTAGGAAGAAGTTTACGATTAATTCCGGTCTCAGTAATTCTGTTTTCGATCATAACGTAATCTCCCTCATTATATATTTTCGCGGCGCGGCGTTTAGAATCATAAGCTGTCTTATTCTTCTCTTGCGTTTCTTTATTTATTTTAACTGCATTATTACGGATTTCATTTAAATCATGGTGATCATTATCGAGATTTTGTAAAAATTCGCGTAAACCGTCAATGAATTTGCCTCTCTGATTAACACCAAGGAGCATTTTGCTGGGCGTTTCATTAATACTGCGGTTAATCGTATTGTTAAAAACGAATTCACAATCGGGTAGTATTTTATCCCATGGGTGGTTTTCTCCTACCAATTTCGCCATCATAGGTCGTAGGGTTCTATTAAGTCGTTCAACTTGGCCGTTTGATTGGGGGCTTGCTGTCGCATTGAGAACATGCTCAATATTGTTTTCGTTAATAAACTCAGCAAAAGCATGGGAGGTTGTACACGTTCCTCTATCTGATATCAATCTTCTGGGTCTGCTATATATTTGAAAATAATAATGTAGGTGTTTGATAACCTCAGCCGTATTAGTGGTTTTCGTAGGTAACATTCGAGTAAAACGTGTGAACGCATCAGTTATTAGAAGGATGTATCTGTTTTTACTTTTTGTAGGCTCTAGTGGACCAAAATGATCAATGTGAATAGTGTCAAAAGGTAAATTTCCTTTATCGATATTGTGCATGAAACCTTCTGGTTTTCCGTGTTTTCCAGAATACACAATACATTTCAAACAGTTTTTGATATGTTTCGCCACTTTCTCGTTCATTCCGGGATGGTAGTACGTACGTTTCAAAACCTCAATTGCTTTGTTTATGCCAACATGTCCTAGGTCATCGTGACATGTTCGTATGACAGGCTCAATAAAATCTGAAGGAACGTAAAATAACAATCGTCGTCCACTTTTCCGAAATAATAAACCGTCTTGCAAAGTGTACGTTGAATTTTCATTATTTGTCAAATTGCGTTTTATTTCAGAGATTCCCTCATCGGCTGACTGGTGAATCTTCAACGCTTGAACAAATGAATGATCCTCAACCAAGTTACAATCGAGCTCGGCCAAAGGACTATATACACGGCTTAGGGCATCCACATGCTGCATGAGGCCGGAAGAGCGGTGGACTACATTAAAATCATAATTTTGGAATAAAAGTACCCATCTGCTAATTTTAGGACTGATGTCCTTTTTGTCTAATGTCAATTTTAATGCATTGCAGTCCGTTACAATAGTGAATTGAATGCCATGCAAATATACTCGAAAACGTTCTAGAGCGTACACAATGGCGAGCGTCTCCAAAACATATGAATGCTGACGTTGTTCAGCTGCATTAGTACGTTTACTAAAGAAAAAGATGGGGTGTAGTTTTCCATCGGGCTGCTCTTGCAATAAGATGCCACCAAAACCATCCTTACTTGCATCCGTATGCAACTCAGTACGAGACGTTGGGTTATAAATTGCCAAAACTGGATTCGATACGAAGCAATCCTTCAAAACCTCAAATGAGTCGAGTTCTGTTTTCGTGAATTGGAAAATATCGCTTTTCAATACATCGTATAATGGCTTAGCCTTAATCGCGAATGATTCCACGAATTTTCGAAAATAGCTTGCCAGCCCTAAAAATCTTTGAAGAGACCTTAGGTTCTTTGGAATCGGATAGTCTCTTATCGCCTGAATGTGCGTATCACTTGGGGATATGCCATTTGCATCAATATTATATCCTAAAAACTCAATTTTAGTCCTAAAAAATTCGCACTTTTTAATTTGAAGTTTTAAAAGATTCTCAGTCATAACACGGAATACATCGGATAACGATTGAAAGTGTTCTTCTAAAGACTCGGTAGCAATCAGTACATCGTCCATATAAACGATGATATCACCACGGGATACAAGAGACTGGAAAACTTTGTTTATAAAACGAGAAAAAACGGCTGGCGCATTAGCAAGTCCAAAAGGCATTCTTTTAAATTCGTAATGCCCATTATGGGTAATGAACGCTGTATACTTTGAAGAATGTGGTTCCATTTTAACATGGAAGAAACCATCTTTAAAATCTATCTTTGAGAAGTAGTTTTTATTTCTCAATTTGTCGAGAATGTCTTCAATCAACGGAAGTGGATATCGGTCTTTAACAGTTATTTTGTTAAGTTCGCGGTAATCGACACATAGTCGCGTTTTGCCGCTTTTCTTTTTAACTAAGACAATACGACTTGCAAAAGGCGAACAACTTTCTTTAATAACACCCTTATTCAATAAATCGGCTATTATTTCTTCAACCTCCTTTTTTTCCGCGAATGATAAACGTTTCGGTGAAAAATGAATTTCTTTATATTCGGAAAGATTAATATTCATTTCGTAATCTATTTTTGGGTTAATATTACGCGGCGCGTTAAGGTATTTAGAATAGAGTTCGTTTAACCTACGTTTTGAGCAAGGATCAAGATTAGTATTCTCCGTTTCCAAACATTGACCTTCGGGTTCCGTGTAGCGATCGCATTCGATCTTTAAAATTTCGTTTTCAATTACCTTGACTAGCGGCCTGCTTCCATTTAGGTCTATATCTAAATCCTCTCGCTGGATGAACGGTCTCCCCAGAATAGCGTCGAAGGTCATCGTACCATCAGGCACTACAAAATAGAAAACTTTAGTTACAATTCCACATATTTCTGTTAATATATCAACGCTTCCTAATATTTCAACTCGCGAACCATTCACTCCACAAACACCTGTAGGTATGTCATTTTTATTAATTTCGCAAGGGACTTTCGATAGTTTTAACAAATTAACCGCGCTGCCCGTGTCAAATAATGCTTTGGAATGAATAGCTTGCGGTACATCAAGTTTAAAGTGAATTTTTACTACAAATTTATTTTCCGTAACATGCACATTCATGTTATTTGTTGAACGTTGTTCAGGACATCTGTCACTAGGATGAGAAGTTTTACGGCACGTTGAACATCGTGGACGCCTTTGGTCTCGGGGACAGTTAATTGAAATGTGTCCGGGCTGGTTACAATTAAAACACCGTATGTTTGACTTTCGATCTTCGTCTCGTGATCTTCCTTCAGGCTTTGTTTGAGCGTCTACTTTCATAGAGTCGTACCACCGAATCTTATCCAGCAGGTCCTTCTTTATTTGCACTGGAGTTGTCAATAGTGATGTCAAAAACTTTTCGTCGTTCATTCCACGTGTGATGTACTTGATCAGCGCTACTTCATCCACATCACCTTTCGCGGCAAGTGCGCACATCATATGAAAGAATTGTTCACCACTTTGATCTTTCCTTCTTAGGATTTTCCACAGTTCGTGATGAATGTCACCATTATTATATTTAACTGGGAAGTATTCTAATAATGCGGATTGAAAAGTTTCCCATGTTTCGTACAATTGTTGACTTTCTAACCAAATTCGCGCGTTGCCTCGCAACTTGGATGAGATTGCGAATAGCAGCAAGCGGTCGTCGATCCCGTACAATGATTGGATTGCATCTACACGTTGAATCCACTTATCGCTTGATAATCCATACATATCATCTGGATCGAAACAAGGTAATACCTCGGCTAAATCACGCGGCGTCATAAAATGCGCGTTAAGATTTGAAGTCATTTGGTTTCGTGGTGCGGCTTTTTCTTCTTTCGTTGCCATTTTTAGAGAACGTGATGGCGTCGCTGTTGGCGTTGCTTCGATTTCTATGTTCGCTTGTGCTTTGACATATGACGAATTTCTGATTCGTGAACTCTTCAGCGTCACATGCAAATAATTTTCAAGTTCAGACGTTTCTAAACGTTTTCGAAGAGTCTGCGTTTTTCCTGACGTTGAAAGACCGCGTTCGCTAAGCGCACTCCGTAACGCACGTTTTGAGCTCATCGGCACTCGAGTCAATCGTAGACACGTGGATTAACGTTATATATCATTATCCCACTTCTGGGATCATTATCCCACTTCTGAAACTTTAGTGGTAAACCTTAGCGGCAACTAGAGCGTAGAATTAAAACATGTCCGTTCGTTCTGAATGCTAACAACGAGTGCTCTTTATTCATTTAGGCACACATACATACATATATTCATACACTTTATAAAAGGTCGCTAGGAACTTAGAGCTATTTAAATTCATTGTCTTAAAGCTAGTAATACACACTAAAACCTAATACTACATTAGGGCGATCTTTTAACATTTTCCATATAAATCACATACAGGAAAAACATGATTGGGTAAACCGGATGCTAACTCCTCTTAATAATTTTGCCCGACAATTATTACTAAACTCCCGGTGTGTGACAAAGACATTATTATCACTGTTCCCATCGTGCTGCCACCACAATTTTGGGTAGGAGATAGGTCGGTTTTCGAGCAGTTGGCTTGTATGACTGCTCGATTACTACAACATACGCCTGTTTACTATTGTCAAAAGTATCGATCATTAAAATCAACAGAAAAGTCAATAGCTCGTCAAGTCCTCCGAAATTCGCACGTGTGTGAAATGGAGCGTTTAATCTGATGAAACTAAACAGTAATGTTGATAACTTTCGTTCGCTATTGGCAAATCTGAATCGCTTAACATTCGACACAGCAATCGCTAGGCTAATTTTCATACGATCACTTCACAGGCTACAAAAACATATACGTCGCACTCATTTGCCAGATAACCTTAGCTTGACTGTCACTGACAGCGATCTTTGAGGATGGAACAAACGGAGAGGCTATGCTCATAGAGATTGTAGATGAAAAGATTTGACCGAGTCCACAGAGTTTGATTGTCATTTCATTTCCGATACTTCTCAATTTGACAATCAAACGAGGGAAGAAAAAAATATATTTTTCTTTTAATTACTTTTTTTACAACTTGATCTTATTAATTTATCATTTTAGAAGCCGGTTTTATCTTGAACAAAACTAAAGCTTACCTTTGCAAAACCCATGTCTTCTGAAAAGTACTGTTGATCATAAATTTTAAGAATAATTTAGCTTTATATAATGAAAAATAGTTAGCAACACTAAAACCAAGTACAACGGCTGATTCATCGAAAAATCGTTAAAAAATTTCACCAGAAAATTAAGCTTATCATATTTTCTTTACGTTTTATTATTCAGGTCATTGCATCCTGACAATATTAACCCTTATACCACTTGCAATTGACTAAAAATCATGATAATAAATATTGGATATGGTAAGTTTAAAATTAACTCTGTTTGAATTTTTCGGTTTTTATAAAATTTGTTGATCGTCAAAGTTCGTTCTAGAATGGAACCAGTGTCAATATTACTTAAAAATGCATTAACTCCGATTCGCAAAAACACCCTTCCGCTCATGAAGTGTTAAATTTCCTAAAATTTAATTACATTTTAACTCATCATTAATCAGAGATTTGTCTTATTTTTTCCATAATCTATATCCACGGCTAGTCTACTATCTCCGTGTGTCTTCTCTTCATTTGTCGTAAATTCATAGATAAACCTGTGTTTAATTATTCTCCGTTACATTCGCGTTTCCAAGCCTTATCACGGTGAAATATCAGTAAACAATTATAAGCCACTGGGAGTTAAAGCTACTTTGAAAACCGTCTATTCGTCAACTTGACGGTGTCGGTCGTCGTTACGCTAATACGAGTATAATGCTACTAACTTGCATTTCTACAATTCATCAAATAAAAAGTAATGCCTTTGGAAAATTTAGTACAAAAAGAATAATTAAACTTAGATTTAAAAAGTGTTTTCTACTTATTTAATAATTAAATTATGTGCACTCGCAACACTTTAAAGTAAATTTTCGGTATACAAAAAATAATTCTGAGAAAAAATGAATCACATTGCGGCTTGATGATCATGTACTGACATTTATAACGTCTTTACGCTGTTGTAGTGAAAAAAAAACAGTACCCTGAGAAATATGTAATGAATAATAGAAACCGGGGCTAAGTACAGTGTTAAATTAGTGCATTTGTGCGATAGCCTTAAATAGTTCCTAATCAATATTGTGCAGTTTTGTAGTGATTTCCTTGTTGTGTTTGAAGTTTTTCTGGATTCGTCAAATATGAAGAAAATTGCTTTGAAAAATTTAGGAAGAGCAGCTTCCGAGCTGTCGCCACTGAATCCTACACCATCGACAAGTGGTAGTAATGAACCCCAACCTTTAATTTCTTACGGGAGCATCAGACCTTATTTGGGATTTTTTCGTGGCTCGGTATCCAGGCAGAGCTCTGTACAGGTAAAAAGTTGAAAACTATTATTTCTGATTTATTTTTCATCAAGCTGCTGAATAAAAACCTTGCGACAATAGGAAATATTGGTCCAAGCGGGCAATGTACTTTTTCCAGTGGATCAAAGAAAAATCAGATAAGAATATTCTATGAAATACTTATACTTCGCTGAAAATATAAAAAAAATTATCAAAATGTTAAAAAATTAATTCGAAAAACACGAAACGAAGAATTCCTACAATCAACAATTATTTTCAGATGTTGTATCTATGAAACTATGTCTGTACAACGTTGGCAAAATGTATCATGATAAATTGTTAACTGTATGCATGTAAATTTTTCCATAGATGATAATGTTTGCTCTGTATTTAGTGGGTCATTTGCTTGATTAATTTAGCTTTATTTTGCAAGAAACGACAACAATGCAAGAGTCATTCACTTGCATCGTCTGAGATAGACTATTCCAGTCAAAATCTGTATGACGCGATCTGGGGGGACAATTTTATCAAATTCACAGCACGTATTTGCATTTTCATTCAATATGCCGGTATGCAACCAAATTCAATGAATAAATGTTGTCGGGTTAAGATTGTTTTGATGGAGCGAGAACATATGACCCCAAAAAAACTCAAGCATTGTTGATCACTGAACTCAAATGATTCAGCTCATTAAAATCTTTTAGAAAGGTGGACAAAGTCAGAGACATTTTGAGCCATAATCTTTACTATTTAAGGTGAAATAACGTTGACTACTTTGTGTCCAACTATCGGTGAATAAAAACCATTACTATGACATAAAACATGTTGCATATCCTTATCCTTTCCAATATACTATATATATGTATAAAACACTCTTCGTCGTCGAACCAATACCGTCCATCTCGGGCCCTGACTTCTCGTAGGTGCCGCAGTTCCAACACCTAGGGGCCAGTTCGTGTAATTTGGTTTGATGTTGTTGTTCTAGTTCTTTGGAAGATGGAGGGATAGTCTTTGACGCGCTGTCCGTAATGGGTAGAATGAGACAAGCTGGCGGAGGCAGTTCAGGCATGCTGTGTTTGAGCTCAGCTACTGAGCGTCGTTCTGGGTGCTCTCGCCGGCTAGAGAAATAATCTTGGGATGTGGACGGCTGGGAGTATTGTACAGCTTCAAACTCTTTTGCGGACGTGCAAAAAGCATGCACGTTGTGGCGCGGGGCGAACACCAGTCGCTCTCGCAGCTTGGGCCAAACTCCTTCCCAGAAAAGACTGAGTAACTCAGACTCTGGCATGGGGGTCATCAGACGTTCCAACAGGCAACACAGGGCTTCATAGTAAACGTCTACAGTCTCCTGCGCCTGTTGGTACCTGTTCCGGATTTGCTGCTTCAAGATGTCATCCCCCTCGGCTGGGGTGAACTCCCGCAATGCTGCACGCCTCAACGTCTCCCAGTCAAACGTTGGAGAAGTATCCACGGAGCGCGCGCGCAGTGAATAGCAGTACAAGGAAGCCATATTCTCGACCCTTCTCAGAAAGGCGCCGATGGTCGTAGGGTCATTCTAGCCTGTAAACACTTCACTTCTAACCAGCCACTATCTGTGCTACTTTAGACGATGGAAGATCGCCGGAATTCCCAGGCATGGGTCGAGATGGTGGATACGAAGCCCCAGACGAAAGGTAGTCTGCTCCTAGAATCTGGGTCTGCTGGATGATAGTTGGGTCTCGAGATCCTCGCGCCGACTGGAATCGTTGTAGCGCCGTCTTGGTCTCTTTGCAGCAACGTATGAAGGAGTATATCTGTTCCACTTCAGCGTAACAGTCACCGCAGATTTAGTCTGGTGAGCCATCTTCAAAAACGATATTAATCTCAATGTACTCCTTCAGAAAGCTAACGGCACCAATTCTTCTCACTTCGTCTATCAAACAATCACACAGTGAATACATTTCGTCGCCAATGAGTAGGCAGAGTCGGCATGCATTTCGAATATCCATTATGCTATCCTAAAAATTGAATCGAGTATAAACTAAACACAAAAAGGACGGTAAAAGCAAAACGTAAGTAATGACAAGACAAAAATCTTCACAAAGCGGCCGAAAGTGGCGAACTATAAAAAGCCTATACTCCCGAAGCAGCCTTCTGAGCCGTTGCCCAAATTTGCTCAGAGAAGCTCATCTTCGAGTCGATCAGTAGCCCCACGTACTTCACCGCTAGCTTCGATTCGATTAGTATGGCTCCAATGCTGATCATCCTTACTCTAGGGATTCTCTTCTTTGTCTAGATGACCACTTTGGTTTTCTCCACTGCTAGACTGAACCCACGAGCTGTCATCCAGTCTCTCACTCGGCGCATTAGCATACCTAGGCTAAGTTGCGCTTATTCAACGGTGCATCCAGCGCCTAGAGCCACAACATCATCCGCATAGCCGATCAAGCGCGACTCATCTGGCATCTCCAGTCTCAAAAGTCCGTCATAAGACACATTCCACAGGTCCGGACCAAGGATAGATCCCTGGGCAACACCCGATGTAACTTCCATCCTTCGTTGGCCCTGTGTCGTGTCATAGATCAGGCTTCGGTCATTTGGGCAGTCCCTCAAAAGCCGCATTAGATATTTTGAAATTTGAAAAGATTTTTCCAGCGTATCCAGAATGTCCACCCATCTAGCGGAGTTGGAGGTGTTCCTGACGTCGAGTGTCACCAACAGGATGATCCGTCACTTGGCGCAACTATATGCCTCTGCCTTTTGGACCGCGTCGACCACCTCTGCAATCGCATCAATGGTGGAGCATCCTGCTCTAAAGCCGTTATGCCGAGGAGATAGGTCCCCAGCAGCACGAATCGCGTAAGTGAGTCTTCCCTTAATGAGTTTATCTAGCAATTTCCCAGTAGTGTCTGGCATGCATATCGGGCGGTATGCAGACGGCGATCCGGAATTTCCCTTCTCCTTGCTAATCAGAACAAGGCTCGCTACCTTCCATCGTACCGAAAAAACCCCGTCCCGTAGGCAAGCGTTGAATGAATATGTTGAGCAGCGAACCAGGACAATGGTGATATACAAGCTGCAACACCTCAGCTGGAACGCTATCTGGACCTGGAGCATTCCTCGCTTTCAGTGAAAGGACTGCCTCCTCCAGTTCCAGCTGTGTAAAGAATGGACACTCGGCTGCTGTTTCACCATGGACAGCGTCAACACGGACAGGATGGGCGGGGAAGAGTGCCCACACTATCTCGTGCATCTTTTCCGCATCATGTATGCAAGGTTACCGTAGGGCACTAAGCTTCCGCAAAATTAGCTTGTAGCCTTGCTGTTGTTAATCAGTTTACGAAGGCATTTCCTGGCCGACTTACATGCTACCACCCGGTTACATTCCTCGTCACGGTTCCGTGCCCGTTGTGCATCACGCCGAAGCTTGTGACACTCCCTTCGTTTTTCAGGGATTTCAGTTGACCACGCGGGCCATACCTTGTCCGCGGGCCGTACCTTGTCCTACACTGACTTAGACAATATTATTGTCACATGTTATGGTTCGCGGCCAATAATTTTAATGTTCCGGAAAAGTGAAAACGCACTGTCTTTTAAATTAAATTAAAAGAGTTTATTTACTAAAAATGCACAAATTATAATTTCACTATTTTATAACTCGTCCATCAATTTTTACTTCAACTGTCTATTACTTCAATAACGCTTTTAATTCGCACTCCTCACTATAGCAGTTTTACTATATTTCGGTTGTAATAATTCCCTCCTTCATTCAGCTTGGCTTTATACGAGTATAGGATCTCCAGTCATTCAATCCATTTCTCGTACATTGGCGAACTATCTGGAATATTCGAGCAGTGACATCACTTTCGGATGTTGATTATGCTTGGTGGATTCCCTTGCTTTCGAGTACATTCTCTTGTTGATCATGATGTTGTCAATGGTTGTAAAAACAATTGCGACAATAGCTCGCAAAGTTATTTGTAACACTGCCCCCACCTCTGTTCTTTTCGCCCCGAAAAAGTGTGTCGCCAGTTGTAGTCAATTCTCTCTGGATGTAATATGGAGCAAAACGGTCCAGGTGCACGATTTTCATTTTGGCCCTCGGCTTACCGTGTTCTTGTATGCGATATACGACGTCGTTGATTCGCTTTGTAACTCGGTATGGTCCCTACCAATTATGCTGCAACTTTGGAGACCTACCCTTCCGCCGATGTGGGTTATATAGCCACACCAAGTCATCTTGCTGGAAGCCAGTAGAATTTGCCTTTAGATCATACCTGGTCTTCATGCAGTCAGTAGTCGATTCGAGGTGTTTTTGCACTGTCCGATGTATCTGGTTCAACCGTTGCCTTAGCTCACTTGCGTACTCCGAGATCATTTGGGGTTTCTCAGGGGGTGTTCCGAACTCTACATCAGCCGGCGGACGAATAGTCTTTCCAAAAATGACTTTGGCTGGGGCTTGGCCCGTCGAAGCATGTTCGGCAGCTCTGTACGCCATTATAAATAATGGGATGTGTCGGTCTCAGTCCATTTGGTTCTCATCAACCATGAAACGTTCGACCATTCCATCGGATTGGGGATGCAGCGGTGTTGTCCTCGTTTTCCGTATTCCCAGCAGCTCGCACATTTCGCCAAAAATCAGCGACTCAAAGTTCCGGCCTTGATCCGAACGTAGATCACAAGGTACGCCTTACCTACTGCCCCAATTTTAAACTAGCTGTTCGGCTACGGTAGTTGCTTCTTGGTTGGGAATGGGGTAGACCTCTGGCCACTTGCTAAAATAATCGGCCACAACCAGCGTGTATCGATTACCCCATTCGGATTCAGGAAAAGGTCCTGCGATGTTAACAGCAATCCTTTCGGACGGCCCACCCACGTTGTAGGTTTGCATTTGTCCTCTCAGTCGTCGCTTTAGAGCTTTGACGGAAGCGCAATTGTGCATCTGCGATAAAATTCCTCTACGTCTTCTCGAGCGTGGTGCCAGTAGATCCTTTCCCGCAATTTCGCTAAGGTCTTGTTAACACCAAGGTGGCCTCCCGAGGATCCTTCGTGCATTTCCTTAACCACATCGTGGATTCGGCTTTTGGGAAGTATAGTTTGCAACATATAGAAGCTGCCATCTGCCGTTTCCCATTTCCGCTTGAGTACGCCACTCTCCACCTGAAGGGAGTTCCATTGTGCCCAATAACTTTTCAGGGTGGCGCCATGCATCGAAACGTCCTTCCACTCAGGCCGTCCAGTTGTCTCCTCCCATACGAGCAATGGTCCGATATCTTCATCGGCTAACTGGGTATTTCGAATCTCCAACCTTCATCGAATTCGGCCGTTATCAGTCGCAGATCAACGGTCGGCTCCTTTTCCTCAATCCGTCGGCAATGCTTGCAGTTTGCTGGACATGGACGACTAGATAGGGCGTCAGCATTTCCATGAATTCCGCCCTTCTGATGAACAATTTCGTAGTCGTATGACTGCAATCTTTCGATCAATCTCGCAACTTGTCCCTCGGGGTTTTCGAAGTTGAGCAGCCATCTCAGCGATGCCTGGCCCGCTCGAAGAACAAATTTCTGGCCAAATAGTTACTTGAGTAACTGCTTGGTGGCCTCTATTATAGCCAATAGCTCCTTCCTAGTCACGCAGTAGTTCCTCTCACTTTTTGAGAGAACTCGACCGTAATACGAGAGGACTCTTTCTTCGCCATCGATCTGCTGGGAAAGTACCGCTCCAATACGGCCGTTGCTCGCATCGGTGTCAACTACAAACATATTTCCGGGTTTCGGATATGCCAGCACGGGTGATTCATACAGCTTCTCCTTCAAGGTCTCAAAGGCTACCTGGCATTGTTCATTCCAGACATACTCACGATTTTTCTCGGTTAGCTGATAAAGGCAAAGTCTTTGATGAATCTTCGATAGTAGGTCGCCAGACCCAGAAACGTTCGTAGTTGGCGCTTGTTGTTTGGTGTTGGCTAGCTTTTTATGGCTTCAATTTTCCCAGGGCTTCTGTTGATACGACGTGTCCCAGGTATTTTACTTCAGCTGCGAAAATGATACACTTGTCAGGACTAAGTTTCCAATTCGCCAGTCGCAATCGGGTGAAAACCTCTTCTAAGTTCCCCACATGCTCTTCGAACGTTCTCCCGATGACGATGATGTCATCTAGGTACACCAAGCAGGTTTTCCAGGTTAGGCCTCGCAGCACGTATTCCATCAGGCGTTCGAAAGGGCTGGGTCATTGTAAAGCCCAAATGGCATCACCACGAATTGCCACAATCCGGTCCCAACTGAAAATGCGGTTTTCTCTCGGTCCTTCTTGTCGTTTTCTACCTGCCAGTAGCCAGTCTTGAGATCGAGTATAGAAAACCATTTTGCGTCGGCTAAAGTGTCCATGATGTCGTCAATGCGTGGGAGCGGGTAACTATCTTTCTTAGTGACGTCGTTAAGCCACCTATAGTCGACACGAAAACGAGTGCTACCATCCTACTGGCGCGGCCCATGGACTGACAGAAGGTTCGATAACACCTTGTTTTTCCATGTCCGAGATCAGTGCGCTCACTTCTCCTTGTTTGGCTATAGGAAGACGTCTCGGTGGTTGTCGAATTGGCTTAGCTCCCTGTGTATCTTTGACGTGAGTTGCCATACTCGTTCGGCCTTGGTCATCCGGGCTTGTTGAGAAGATGTTACTGTACTTGGTGACCAGATCAGAGGCTCGCTTGAATAGCTGCACAAGCAATTTGACCTGCTTCAATATTACAGACGTGGATTCCCGGGCTTTGTCTGCGTCTTGCCTCATTTTCCAATGATGTTGTGAGTGGCTTCCAAGGAGGTGATGGTGGGAACAGGCTTGCAGCTGCCGATGATTTCTCCCGCTTTGATGCTCGTGGTTGAGTCTGCGGTGTTAAGGACTCCAACCGGCACGTATCTGTTCCGTATAGATCTTACAAGGCTTCGTCCTACAATCAAACTGCACAATGCGGACGTCTTCGTTGGCTCTATCAGATAAGATCGGTGGTCTCCAGAATCACCATCAAGCTTGGCCCATACAATGTTTTCAGAAGAATTCGGTACATCAGTGTCGGCACATACTACAACATTTATCTTGGGAAATGGACGCTGGGCTCCTCCATGAATACTTCGACATATTGCCATTACAATACCCGTTTGCCCAAATCCAACGTGATTCCATGTGGTCACAGAAAATCCATTCCGAGAATGCAGTCATCCATAATGTTCGCGACCAGAAAATTATGTCGGAACGCAAGGTCTCCCAACGATAAATCTGCTTCAGATGATCGTCTTCATAACGTATGTCGAGCGCATACATTATAGCAGCCGGGTTTGAGTGCAACTCGACGGGGATAGTCTGTAAAAGCTCGGCAGCTGGGCCTCTTAGAGCAAGAATCAATGCAGTTGCTCTTTCCTGCTCATTCCAGTGATTTGCTCTAGCGGCGGCTTCAAACTGGGTTTTGTAAATGATCCAGACTGTTTGCCCGTCGAATATTGGTGCTTTCATATTTCTGGATGAGCTTTGCGATGAGGTGGTTACTACTGCCTTCGCTGCTTCCAAGTCCTTTTTCACTTTTTCCATCTCATGGTTCATTCTCTCCTCGACCTGACTGATCTCAAGGTTGATTTTCTCCTCGACCTGGTATACCTTTTCCTCGAAGCATTTAATTTTATTGTTGAGACTACTGATCTCCGCTTTTATTTCGGTCGACTGTTTCTCCAGCTTCTGTGTGATGTCTGCCTTGATTTCGAGCCCTTGTTGGTCGAGCTTCGCTGATTGTTCACTTAGCTTCGCTAATTGTTCATCTAACTTCGCCGTTAGGCTAGATGACTGTTCATTTAGCTTCGCTGATTGTTCATCTAGCTTCGCAGTTAGACTGGATGACATCAGCATTAACATTTACATTAGCGCATTTTCTGGCTCCTTTGATTTTGGTGTTCCTACTTCTCCACCTTCTGCGCCTTTTTCCGCATCTGAGAGCTCAGCTGAATCCAGATTCACGCATTCCGACTCGATCGCGTCACGCAAGCTTGCAATCATTATGGGCTTTGTACCTTGTGTGGCCAGATTTCGCTGTTCCAACTTCTTCTTGTGCTCCGATATGGTCATTTGATCAATTTTTTAGATGAAAGTTTCCTGGCATTTTTATTATTTCGGCTATTTTTCCACGTTTTCACTTCCAAAATTTTCTTTCTCACTTCTTGGCACTTATGGTTCGCGGCCGATAATCTTAATGTTCCGGAAAAGTGAAAACGCACTATCTTTTAAATTAAGTAAAAAGAGTTTATTTACTAAAAATGCACAATCATTAATTTAACACTTTCACTAATTTTAATTTTCACTTTGTCTATAAATTTTTACTTTAACTGTCTTATCTATCAACGAAAATCATCTAACTATTACTCGCTCAATATCGCTTTTCAATTTGCACTCCACACTATCGCAGTTTTTACTATCGCGGTTGTTATAATCCCCCAATTCATTGAGCTCGCCTTTATATAGGGTCTCTAGTCATTCAATCCATTTCTCGTACATTGGTGAACTAGCTGGAATATTCGAGCAGCTTAATGAATGGGCAGTGAAGTTACTTTCAGATGTTGATCATGCTTGGCGGGTTTTCGAGTACATTCGTTTGTTGATGTTGTTAATGGTTGTGAAAACAATTGCGACAGTAGCTCGCAGAATTACCCGTACATGTAACAATATATTCAATCGCATCCTGGGAGTTGTGAATTTGCACGAAATACTGAAGAAATGGAGAGCATGTGAACACGCACACGGGCACAAGTAAATTCATCCTTTGATGTTTATCGAAGCCAACGTAAAATTAAACCAAACGCACAAACATTGCATTTAACATATAGTAGTCAGCCTACATATGCCTAAGCTCCAAGCAACTTTCAACCTACTTCGGCAAATGCCCTACAAATGGTTGCATGAAAAATAGATTTCATTGCACTTTTGACGGCATTTGCAACTGAACGTATGTAGAAACTAAAACAATTTGTACATCACATCGGGTGGTACTATGTTCTCCGTTGGCTTTCTGGATTTCAACCTTGAAATCCATCTCGAACCTGTCCAAACCTGTGGCAGTAGAGCTGTGTAGAATAAGCTTTCTACTGTAGTTTGCCTTTGATGTTTGCCAAAAAACCTACAGTCGTCCGTGCATTGGCGAGCGCATGCACATGTATGCTCGTGGTCGCGCCCATTGAATGTGGCTTGAACTCGTGCGTGTAAATGCAGCATTAGCTGCGATAATACTGCACTTTAAACGCAACGAAATGGAAACCGTTATTTTATTCTACCTATGCAGAAAGCAAATTTTGTCCTTTCCTATGTGTAATTCTAGGGATTATTCAAAACCATATCGCGGGCCGGACTGACTACCCTGAAGGCCGCACTTGGCCCGCAGGCCGTACCTTGTCCTACACTGACTTAGACAATATTATTCTTAATTTGAATAGGTTCAATTGGCCGAGCATTCGGAAAAACTATTTAAGCTGAAACAAAATGGCGGCTCTTATGTGCTTATGAAAGGAACTGTGTATCGTTTGTATAAATGTTAACGATTACTTATACAAGTATGGGCTGAATAGTTCAACTCACCGGTACATGCCATCAGAAAGTTAGTTTCCAACACTAGAATGGTTATAAACCCTTCTGGTAAGAGCTCTCGACTGCCTACTCGATTTGTTTCTCTTAAAACAATTATCGTGGAGTAAAGAGCGGATGATTAAGCGATGTTGTTAATTTGAATATGTTTTAGTGTTATTTAAATTATATTTAAAGTATTCTTGATATTTATAAGCCATATTTGCTATTCATTGAAAGTGGCCCCTAAAAGTACGAGTATCCCTACAATCGATAGTGAATTTAAATAATTTGTTCGTTAGCATTGACGTTGGTGGACTCCAGACATACATCCTATACAATAAACCAGATATACATCCCTTACAATTATAGAATAACATTGTAATCGATCGAATAACATTGTAATCGATCTGATTTCATTGTTATTCTCACTTTCCCTTTGCGTGTTGGGATTACGATTATCTTTATCGGATATTCGGATACCAAACAAATGAATTGTACGCCAATTACTCAATAGCAAAAGAAATAACGTTAAATCGTTGATCTATACTTCAAAATATATTCAAATAATTTATCAACCATTTTATTATAGTATTTATAAAATACTTGAAAAACTTTTAAAAAATTCACAAAATCATTACCTGTAAACATGAAATCTCATCCCAAATCGTTCATTATTTAATATTTTTCGAGTCCACTTAACACTATATCAAAAAAAATTCGCTGTCAATTGATGATAATAACTTATAGATTTATCATCAAGATTAATTGTCACATACTAATAGAAGAAAAAAATGTATCCCCAATCCGATTCCACTTCTTCGCAAGCAAGAGCAAAATTATGTAATTCATAGTACGCTAGTCTATTAACAAGAAGAATTTAATAGTGAATTGTGTGGGTATGTAGGTTTGCTACTGTGCATGGTTAGTTTTGTTGTAATCAACTAATTGATGCTATGAAAATTTTATCGTATCACAATAATATCAATAAATTTTCAATTGACTGTTTTCGTTCTTCATTTCTGCTAGAATAGCATGATGAGCTTTCTTTTGTTGGGTGCGAAAGTGAAACTATTTATTGCTACTGTTCTTAGTGCTTAAGACAGTGTAGGGGAGATTTGGGTAACTTGGAATTTTTCAAACGCAATAATTCGTTAGTCCAAATAGTTTGGACTTAGTGTTAATACTCCTGCTGCTATTATCTCAAGAATAAACTCCAATACTATTTTTATTGGAAATGAGGAAGTTCGATTGAAAAAAACATTTCTTTCGCCTCGCTCGTGCTTCATGATGTAATGTAATGCACCAAAATTGTATGTGAAAGCTTGCTTAGTAAGAAATGATTTGTGAAACTATTCTAGAAAACTCACAAAAATGACACGAATGACTTTCTGTCAAGCATGAAGAGTTTAAGGCGACGCAAACCTATGTCTTCACTTCAATTTCATTATATTCACAATACCTATTAGGCCAATTGTCCCCGGTCTGATACACAGATGGCGGTGCTAGTATTAAATCCATATGATTTTTAGTTGGTAACAACCTTCAAACGATACGTGTCAAAATCTGACAGCAGTCCGACCATTAGTTTGTGAGATATTGCGTTGTGAGTGTAGCTACTTTTGTTATTTGAAAAAAGATAAAAAAAAAAATTTCGTGTGCTGATAAAATATTGCTTTTTGCTGGGGAAAATACAGTTGAAGTAAAATCTTGGCTTGATGAAGAGTTTTCGGGGTCTGCATCAGGCAAATCAACCATCATTGATTGATATGCTAAGTTTTAACGTGGTGGAATGAGCACCGAAGACGACAAACGCAGTGGACGCACAAAACAGGCTGTCACCGACGAAAACATCAAAAAAGTTCACAAAATAATTTTGAATGACCGTAAATTGAAGTTGATCGAGATAGCAGACATTGTGAAGATATCATCTGAATGTGTACATCATATCATTCACGAATACTTGCACATGAGAAAGCTGTGTGCAAAATGGGTGCCACGTGAGCTCAGAATCGATCAAAAGCAACAACGTGTTAATGTTTCTAAGCAGTGTTTAAAGCTGTTTAAGCGCAATACACCTGAATTTTTGCGTCGATATGTGACAATGGATGAAACATGGCTCCATTATTTCACTCCGGAGTCCAATCGACAGTCAGCTGAGGGGACTGCACGTGATGAACCGAATCCAAAGCGAGGAAAAACACGACAGTCAGCTGGCAAGGTTATGGCATCAGTATTCTGGGATGCGCAAGGTGTAATAATCATTGATTACCTCCAACAGGGCCAGACCATCAACAACGATTATTATTTAGCGTTATTGGATCGTTTAAAGGATGAAATCGTTCAAAAACGGCCCCATTTGAAGAAACAAAAGTGCTGTTTCATCAAGACAATGCACCGTGTCACAAATCAATGAAAACAATGGCAAAATTATATGAATTGGGCTTCGAATTGCTTCTGCATCCACCGTTTTCGTCAGATCTGGCCCTTGGCGACTTTTTCCTGTTCTCAGACATCCAAAAAATGCTCGCTGGAAAGAAATTTAGCGCCAATGAAGAAGTCATCGCCGAAACTGAGGCCTATTTTGAAGCGAAAGACAAATTGTACTACAAAAATGGTATCGAAAAGTTGAAAGATTGCTATTTTCGCTGTATCGCCCTTGAAGGCAACTATGTCAAATAATAAAATCGAATTTTGCCAAAAAAATGTGTTTTACTATGGTTGACCAGGGAGCCAATCGGCCCGTTAGCTCTTTTTGCGATCAGTTTCTTTGTCGAAATTCAAACCCTAGTTCATCATACAAGGTGTGCAGTGGTAGATTTATATATATTGGGAGCGCAAATTAAAAATGCGGGAGTTTTTCAAAATTTTGAGAATTTATTTCAAAAAAAATTGTAACAGACTGATCAATCGAAGTATTGTCCATCGCTAGCCACTACTTTTTCCCATCTTTCTGGCAACATACGGATACCGCGACAAAAAAACGACTCGTCTTTTGACTCAATCCACGAACCGACCCAATTTTTGGCTTCCTCATAAGAACGAAAATGCTGATCAGCCAGGTCATGCGTCATCGATCGGAACAAGTGGTAATCAGAAGGAGCAATGTCTGGGCTATACGGCAGGTGGGGTAGGACTTCCCATTTGAGTGTTTCCAAATAAGTTTTACGGGTCTTTCAACATGTGACCGAGCGTTATCGTGCTGCAAAATCACTTTGTCGTGCCTTTCCAAATATTGTGGCCGTTTATCACGCAATGCTCGGCTCAAACGCATCAATTGAGTTCGATACAAAGCTCCTGTGATCGTTACACTCGGTTGCAGCAGCTCATAGTATACGACACCCAGCTGGTCCCACCAAATACACAGCATAAGCTTCTTTCCATGGATATTCGGCTTTGCCGTCGATGTTGAGGCATGACCGGGGTAACCATATGATTTTTTTCGCTTGGGATTGTCGTAGTGGATCCACTTCTCATCACCAGTAACGATGCGATGCAAAAAACCTTTTCTTTGCTGCCTTTGAAGCAGCTGTTCGCAAGTGAAAAACCGCCTTTCGATGTCTCTCGGCTTTAACTCGTACGGTATCCAATGTCCTTGCTTTTGAATCATTCCCAATAGTTTCAATCGATGGGAAATAGCTTGGCGTGTAACTCCAAACAATTTGGCAAGTTCTTCTTGCGTTTGACATGAGTCCTCATCGAGTAATGCCTCCAATTCAGTATCTTCAAACTTCTTCGTCTGTCCTGGACGTTCTTTGTCTTCCACATCAAAATCACCACTTCTGAAACGCACAAACCACCTCTCACACATTGAAATTGAAAGAGCACACTCCGGATAAGCTTCGGAGAGTAATCGATGCGATTCGGCTGCACTTTTCTCCAAATTAAAGAAGTAGATCAAAACTTCCCGCAAATGCTGCTTTGTGGGCACAAAACTTGACATATTGAGAGCCAAAAAAACTATGTTGTTTACACTCCGGGCTAATGACACATACTGAAAATGAAAGCTATGGAATGAGGTTATGACATGAATATAGTTTCAGTATTGTCTGATGGGTATATCCCGAACTACGCCATCTGTTGTCAATCCCGCATTACTAATTTGCGCTCCCACTATATATATATATATATATATATATATATATATATATATATATATATATATATATATATATATATATATATATATATATATATATATATACATACATATATATATATATATATATATATATATATATATATATATATATATATATATACATATATATATATATATATATATATATATATATATATATACATATATATATATATATATATTGTCGCGTGTTATTGGTTCGCGGCCTATAGTTTTGATGTTCCGGGAAAGTGAAAACGCAATGTCTTTTAATTTAAGTTAAAAGAGTTTATTTAATTAACTAAAATGCACAATAATCCGTTAACACTTTCACTAATTTTAATTTTCACTATTAAAATTAAAATCTAACACTTGTCCATAAATTTTTTATCGCAATTGTCTTCTAAATTACTTCACTATTACGAAACACACTTTGCACTCAAACAATCAATTGTCTTTACTTCGCGTTCCACTATATCGCAGTTTTCTTATCGCGGTCGAATGAATCATTCTCCCCATTCATTCAGCTCGCCTTTATATAGGGTCTCTACCTATTCACCCATTTCTCGCACATTGGCGAAGGTTCTACCGAGAGGTACCTGGTAGGTTCGAGCAAGTTCATGAATGGAGTGACGTCACTTGCAGATGTTGATCATGCTTGTTGGATTCTCGTGGGTTCGAGTAAATTCATTCGTTGACGTTCTTAATGATGATGAAAACAATTGCGACAGTAGCTCGCAGAATTATTTGTACATGTAATTATTTGTACCTGTAACACTGCCCCCACCTCAGTTCTTTTCGCCCCGAAAAGATGTGTCGCTATTTGTAGTCAATTCTCCCTGGGTGTAATATGGGGCAAAACGGTCCAGATGCACGATTTTCATTTTAGCTCTCGGCTTACGATGTTCCTGTATTCGGTATACGACGTCGTTGATTCGCTTTTTAACTCGGTATGGTCCCTCCCAATTATGTTGCAACTTTGGAGACCTACCCTTTCGCCGTTGCGGGTTATAAAGCCACACCAAGTCATCTTGCTGGAAGCCAGTAGAATTAGCCTTTAGATCATACCTGGTCTTCATGCGGTCAGTAGCCGATTCGAGGTGTTTTCGCACTGTCCGATGTATCTCGTTCAACCGTTGTCTTAGATCACTTGCGCACTCCGAGACCGTTTGGGGTTTCTCAGGGGTCGTTCCGAACTTTATATCGGCTGGCAAACGAATAGTCTTTCCAAAAATGACTTTGGCTGGGGCTTGGCCCGTCGATGCATGTTCAGCGGCCCTATACGCCATTAAAAATAGTGGGATATGTCGGTCCCAGTCCCTTTGGTTCTCGTCAACCATTTTGGCCAAGTGTTTATTGAGCGTGCCGTTGAAACGTTCGACCATTCCATCGGATTGGGGATGCAGCGGTGTTGTCCTCGTTTTCCGTATTCCGAGCAGCTCGCACATTTCGCCAAAAACTAGTGACTCAAAGTTTCGGCCTTGATCCGAATGTAGTTCGCAAGGCACGCCGTACCTACTGACCCAATTTAACACTAGCTGTTCGGCTACAGTAGTTGCTTCCTGGTTGGGAATGGGGTAGACCTCAGGCCACTTGCTGAAATAATCGGCTACAACCAGCATATATCGATTTCCCCATTCGGATTCAGGAAAGGGACCTGCGATGTCAACAGCAATCCTTTCAAACGGTACCCCCACGTTGTAGGTTTGCATTTGTCCTCTCAGTCGTCGCTTTGGGCCTTTGACGGAAGCGCAAATTGTGCATCTGCGGCACCAGTCCTCTATGTCTTCTCGAGCGTGGAGCCAGTAGAACCTTTCCCGCAAATTCGCTAAGGTCTTGTTAACACCAAGGTGGCCTCCCGAGGATCCTTCATGCATTTCCTTAACCACATCGTGGATTCGGCTTTTGGGTAGTATAATTTGCATCCTATAGGAGCTGCCATCCGCCGTTTCCCATTTCCGCTTGAGTACGCCACCCTCCACCTGAAGGGAGTTCCATTGTGCCCAGTAGCTTTTCAGGGTTGCGCCATGCATTGAAACGTCCTTCCACTCAGGTCGCCCAGTCGTCTCCTTCCATACGAGCAATGGTCCGATGTCTTCATCGGCTAGCTGGGCATTTCGAATCTCCTTCGATGACCAACCTTCATCGAATTCAGCCGTTATCAGTCGCAGATCAACGGGCGGCTCCTTTTCCTCAATCCGTCGGCAATGCTTGCAGTTAGCTGGACATGGGCGACAAGATAGGGCGTCAGCATTTCCATGAACTCCGCCCTTTCGATGAACAATTTCGTAGTCGTATGACTGCAATCTTTCGATCCATCTCGCAACTTGTCCCTCGGGGTTTTTGAAGTTGAGCAACCATCTCAGTGATGCATGGTCCGTTTGAAGAACAAATGGTCCGATGTCTTGTGGAACTGCTTGGTGGCCTCTATTATAGCCAATAGCTCCTTCCTGGTCACACAGTAATTCCTCTCACTTTTTGAGAGAACTCGACTGTAATAAGAGAGGACTCTTTCTTCGCCATTGATCTGCTGGGAGAGTACAGCTCCAATACCGCCGTTGCTTGCATCGGTGTCAACTACAAACATTTTTCCGGGTTTCGGATACGCCAGCACGGGTGATTCACACAGCTTTTCCTTCAGGGTCTCAAAGGCTGTCTGGCATTGTTCATTCCAGACATACGGACGATTTTTCTCGGTTAGCTGATGGAGACACTTAGCTATTTTGGCAAAGTCTTTGACGAATCTTCGAAAGTAGGTTGCCAGACCCCGGAAACTTCGTAGTTGGCGCTTGTTGTTTGGTGTTGGCCAACTTTTCACGGCTTCAATTTTCTCAGGGTCTGTTTTGACCCCTTCTGCTGATACGACGTGTCCCGGGTATTTTACTTCATCTGCGAAAAGAGTACACTTCTCGGGACTAAGCTTCAAATTTGCCAGTCGTAATCGGGAGAAAACCTCTTCTAAGTTCCGCACATGCTCTTCGAACGTTCTACCGATGACGATGATGTCATCTAGGTATACCAAGCAGGTTTTCCAGGTTAGACCACGTAGCACATATTCCATCAAGCGTTCGAAAGTGGCTGGAGCATTGCAAAGCCCAAACGGCATCACTACAAACTGCCACAATCCGGTCCCAACTGAAAATGCGGTCTTCTCTCGGTCCTTCTTGTCGATCTCTACCTGCCAGTAGCCACTCTTGAGATCGAGTGTAGAAAACCATTTCGCGTCGGCTAAAGTGTCCATGATGTCATCGATGCGTGGAAGCGGGTAACTATCTTTCTTAGTGACGTCGTTAAGCTGCCTATAGTCGACACAAAAGCGAGTGCTACCATCCTTTTTCTTTACTAGAACTACAGGCGCGGCCCATGGACTGACAGAAGGTTCAATAACGCCTTGTTTTTCCATGTCCGAGATCAGCGCGCTCACTTCTCCTTGTTTGGATATAGGGAGACGTCTCGGTGCTTGTCGAATCGGCTTGGCTCCCTGTGTATCTATGACGTGTGTTACCAAACTCGTTCGGCCTTGGTCATCCGGGCTTGTTGAGAAGATGTCACTGTACTTGGTGACCAAATCAGAGGCTCGTTTGAATAGCTGCACCGGCAATTTGACTTGCTTCAATATTGCAGACGTGGATTCCCGGGCTTTGTCTGTGTCTTGCCTCCTTTTCCAGTGATGGTTGTGAGAAGCTTCCAAAGAGGTGATGGTGGAAACAGGCTGGCAGCTGCCGATGACTTCTCCCGCTTTGATGCTCGTGGTTGAGTCTGCGGTGTTAAGGACTCTAACCGGCACATATCCGTTCCTTAAAGATCTTACAAGGCTTCGTCCTACAATCAAGCTGCGCAATGCGGATGTCTTCGTTGGCTCTATCAGATAAGATCGGTGGTCTCCAGAATCACCATCAAGCTTGGCCCATACAATGCTTTCGGAAGAATTCGGTACATCAGTGTCAGTATATACCACTACATTCATCTTGGGGATTTGGACGCTGGGATCCTCCATCAGTACTTCGACATTCTGCCATTTCAATACACGTTTGCCCAAATCCAACGTGATTCCATGTGGTCGCAGAAAATCCATTCCGAGAATGCAGTCATCCATAATGTTCGCGACCAGAAAATTATGTCGGAACACAAGGTCTCCCATTTGTATCTGGAGGTTGACCTCTCCATGAACAGGTGCAGTTTCTCCCGTAGCTGTCCGTAGTGAGAAAATTCTGCCCTTGTGAAGTTGTTGCTGTCTAACTAGGTCTGGTCGGATAATCGATCGGGTTGCACCAGTGTCGACTGTTATGGTGCAGTGTTCTCCGTCAATTTGACCCGGAAGGCATAAGTCCGCTTCTCCACGATGTAGTCTTGACACGATGATGGTGGTGCTGGGGACGTCGATCCTCCTAGCCAACCTCTGCCCCACGAAGTTGGCTCTTACATGTTTCCCGACCCCTCTGTTTGAAGGGCTTCCATTCTGGGCTCCTGACTCGGTCTGGATCTCCTCCTAGCTGCACACCCTGGACAATAGCTCGGTTTTCTTCGCTTCTTGCAGTCTCTTTGCAGGTGCCCCTTCTCTCCGCAATCCCAGCATCTAGGCGCACCATTTACATGCGGGTCTCGCTCAATTTCTACGCGCTCACACCTGCACTCGTCTATCACTACCTCACGAACCCGGGCAGTGGTACGAGTCACATTTTTCGCTGCCTCAAAGTTCAGACTATAAGCCAGTGCGTCCTTAACCGTTTGCTTTTGAGCTAAACGCACGGCTTGTTGCAATTCCGGGTCCTTTAGTGCGCTGATGAATGCTTCTGTCGCTGCATCATCTCGATGTTCTGGGTCGTAGGCTGGATAAGCCAAAAGTGCCAGTCGCTCAATGTCTTGGGCTAGCTGCTGTAGGGTTTCACCAGACTTCTGCATTCGATGCCTTAGCTGTGACCGATAAATCTGCTTCAGATGATCGTCTCCATAACGCATGTCGAGCGCATTCATTATAGCCTTCGGGTTTGAGTGCAATTCAACGGGGATCGTCTGCAACAGCTCGGCAGCTGGGCCTCTTAGAGCAAGAATCAGTGCAGTTGCTCGTTCCTGCTCATTCCAGTGATTTATGCGAGCGGCTGCTTCGAACTGGGTTTTGTAAATAGTCCAGACCGTTTGCCCATCGAATATTGGTGCTTGCACATTTCTAGATGAGCTTTGCGCTGCGGTTATAATTGGGGCTGGTGAGGCGGTTATTACTGCCTTCGCTGCTTCCAAGTCCTTTTTCACTTTTTCCATCTCATGGTTTACCTGGCTGATATCAAGGTTGATTCTCTCCTCGACCTGGTATACCTTCTCCTCGACGCATTTAATTTGGCTGTTGAGACTACTGAGCTCCGCTTTTATTTCGGTTGACTGTTTTTCCAGCTTCTGAGCGATGTCTGCCTTGATTTCGATCGCTTGTTGGTCCATTTTTGCTGATTGTTCATTGAGCTTCGCAGTTAAATTGGATGACTGTTCATTGAGCTTCGCAGTTAAATTGGATGACTGTTCATCTAGCTTCGCAGTTAAATTGGATGACTGTTGTCGCTGCTCTTGCTGCATCAGCATTAACATTTGCATCAGCGCATTTTCTGGTTCCTTTGGTTTTTTTGTTTCTGCTTCACCACCTTCTGCGCCTTTTTCTGCATCTGAGGGCTCACCCGAATCCAGATACGCGCCTTCCGATTCAATTGCGTCACGCAAGCGTGCAATCAGTGTGGCCTTTGTACCTTGCGTAGCCAGGTTTCGCTGTTCCAACTCTTCCTTAAGCTCCGACATGGTCAATTCATTAATTTTTAAGTTTAAGCTTCGTGGCATTTTTAATGTTTCTTTAAATTTTCCTATTGTGCACTATAAAAATGTTCAAATATTCACTTTCAAAATTTTTCTTTCGCACTTCTTGACGCGTGTTATTGGTTCGCGGCCTATAGTTTTGATGTTCCGGGAAAGCGAAAACGCAATGTCTTTTAATTTAAGTTAAAAGAGTTTATTTAATTAACTAAAATGCACAATAATCCGTTAACACTTTCACTAATTTTAATTTTCACTATTAAAATTAAAATCGAACACTTGTCCATAAATTTTTTATCGCAATTGTCTTCTAAATTACTTCACTATTACGAAACACACTTTGCACTCAAACAATCAATTGTCTTTACTTCGCGTTCCACTATATCGCAGTTTTCTTATCGCGGTCGAATGAATCATTCTCCCCATTCATTCAGCTCGCCTTTATATAGGGTCTCTACCTATTCACCCATTTCTCGCACATTGGCGAAGGTTCTACCGAGAGGTACCTGGTAGGTTCGAGCAAGTTCATGAATGGAGTGACGTCACTTGCAGATGTTGATCATGCTTGTTGGATTCTCGTGGGTTCGAGTAAATTCATTCGTTGACGTTCTTAATGATGATGAAAACAATTGCGACAGTAGCTCGCAGAATTATTTGTACATGTAATTATTTGTACATGTAACAATATATATATATATATATATATATATATATATATATATATATATATATATATATATATATATATATATATATATATATATACCCCACGAAATAAGGATAAGATCAACACACAAAACTGCAATAATACACAAATAGAAATAGAGTTGCGTTAGTGCAGTGCGCTATGGGATTATACAGATCGGTATTTCCCAAGAACCGGTTTTCGATTTTTGTTTTCTGCTAATACGTTCGTTTGCGGCGTAATTCAAAAACATTCTAGTGCGAAATATTGATAAGACCAGAAGTGTACGTAAAAAGAAGGAAATTACAAAGAAATAACAAATCATATAATATTTAATTTCATTTAATTAGGTAAATTGAATTGTATTTTTGGTTACTGTTACAACTAACTTTTATATCGACAGCTGCGCGAATCACACTGAAATGGGTCGAGGAAAGCAATTGACGGAAATAGAACGAGGACAAATTCTCGCCTATCGGAATAGTGGCGCAACAGCTAGAGAAATAGCATCTCGAATGAAAAGAAGTAAGACTGTGGTTATAAATTTCCTGAAACTAAAAGACAACTATGGTAAAAAAAAAGAGTTCAGGAAGAAAGCAAGTGGTGTCTGTCAGAGAAACCAGAGAAATTAAAAGGCTGGCTTGTAATAAGGGCAACAGCCCAGCAGAAATTCAACGCACTTTAGGACTTCAAGTAGGTGTGAGACGCCTGCAACAAATTTTGAAGGCAGGTAGTAAGTTAGAGTATGTCAAACGGGATCCTAAACCCAAATTGACAGCACGCCACAAACAGCTAAGATTGAATTTTGCTGAGAAGTACCAATTTTGGGAAGAGGAATGGACCACAGTACTTTTCAGCGATGAAAAAAAATTCAGCCTCGACGGACCTGACGGCCTACAAAGATATTGGCACGATAAGCGTACAAAAAAGCAAAAAAGGATGGCAAGAAAATTCGGTGGAGGATCCTTAATGGTGTGGGCTGCTATTGGATATTACGGCAAGTCCCCTATATGTTTTATTTCCACAAAAATGAACGCTGTCAAATATGTGGAGTTGCTTGATGACGTACTAATTGATTTCGGGGAAACACACGGAGCTGAATGGATATTTCAGCAAGATAATGCTGCGGTGCACACCGCGACATACCAAGAACTTTCTAGAATCTCGTGGAATTCCATTACTGGAGTGGCCACCATGTAGCCCAAATTTAAACCCAATTGAAAACATCTGGGCAATACTATCCGAGCGGGTTTTTCACCAAGGTTGTCAATACGACTCCGTCCGAGAGCTACGGGCAGCTCTCAACACTGAATGGAAGAACATTAGTCAGGATACTGTCCAAACAGTTATAACTTCCATGCCACGTCGCCTGCAACACGTTATAATTAACCGAGGTGCTAGTACAAACTACTAAAACTACTCAAAGACGAATTTTATAGACCAAAAGTCGTTAACAGTAACAATGGTCCTATAATTATTTCGCTTGGCAGAATTTTTTGACCGTCATTAAAGGAAGTACTGAGTATTGAAGCAATGTTCCTTTATACCACGTGAATTATATAGCAGTAATAAACTACATTTATTTAAAAAAAAATTTTTTTCTTATATTACATTGACACAGTAATGATTTTTGTCTTGGTCCTATCATCATTTCGTGTAGTGTGTATATATATATATGTATATATATATGTATATATATATATATATATATATATATATATATAAGTATATATATATATATGTATATATATATATATATATATATATATATATATATATATATATGTATGTATATATGTATATATTATATATATATATATATATATATATATATATATATATATATATATATATATATATAACCATAACGTGAACTCTGTCATCAAACTCAAACATTTTACTTCAAAAGATCCTTCATAACCATATCCCTCGTTCACGTTTATTCGATACCCATTGCCTCCGTTTTCAGTCAATTATGGCACATAATTTTCAAGAAATCTTCATGAAAATGATGGCTTATAGTTAAATGAAAACTCGACTATGCATTTTCGTGTTCATCTTTAAAGTTATGATCAGTTATAAAAGGAAAAGTATCGTCTTTTAAGGTCGCGATTCTCGTCGGTCTTAAGTATGAAAATCACTAGTTTTAGATTTCTGCGCATAGAATGTATGATATTAACTAGAAAGTAACAAATCAATTTTCAAATGGTGATTAAGTCTATAATTTGCAATCCTTGTTATTTCTTCTGGGAATTCTATAAATCCTATGTGTAACGTTTACGTCTAAGGATGTAAGAAGGATCTTTTAATAAGTTCATCATTACGCGAAGAATGAATGCGGAAGAGAAAAGCATGTTGGAATTTTCCCCAATGAAATTGCTCCAAATCATGTTAATTGTAATTATGCTGCATTTAGAAATAATTTATTAATTATTTCCGGCAGAAACGATTGAGTAAAGTGTACCGTTTAGGCTGAAAACTAAGGAAACATCGTTTTTATCATCCGTCACGAAGGAATTGGTATCTCCATCAAATCCTAGAAGAGTGCAAAATAATTGGGATTTCTCGAACGAAAAATCGTTACGACTCATTTTCTCGACATCAATGTATCATATTAAACTGTTAATATCTACCGTAAAAACACCTCCCACCATCACTGCCTCTCACAACTAACCAACGAAAGAGATTTGTGTAGCTCTCCAAGGAACAAATCTCATTTAGCCCCATAGTCATGTTACATAGCGGTCGAATCGTTATATCAAGGTCTTAAATAAACAAGAAAAACCTTTTAGCCAGTTAGACGAAAGTCCAAATAAAACCTATGAATGTTGTGCGTACACATTCAAAAAATCCATACCATTAATAGGAACTGACACTATCAAAAACCTCAGTGAAAAACAGATACAAACCAATTACAATTGAAAAATTCACTGAAACTATCAAAACCACATAGATAAACAGATACAAAACAATTACAATTTACAAACTAATTATATTTATAGGCACTATCAAAAGCCTCATAGAAAAATAGATGCAAATAATAATAAACAAATACAATTTATAAACTTATTATATTAATATTGAATACTGTATAGAGAAACAAATCTAATTATAAGCACTATCAACTAAACAATAAGCATTCAAACATAGCAACAAACAAATATGGTGAAGCATACCCCCCAAGACCATCATATCAAAAGTAAAACGACACCTAATTCACGTCATAGCGATGCGATTCAAGGTCGAGAAAGACCAATAGAGCCAAGGATGGGGAATACGGATGTAACAGACCATGCATTTACACACACAGCCACGATGATATGCAGTCAGAAATATGATCATCACAAACGTGTGTGTCGTAATTGTTTACGTTCCGGAATAAAAGCAAAACCTTCCATTTAGACACACAGCGAAGACGATATGAATCTTGATCCCCGCAAGCGTTTAGTGGACTATGGTTAGTAATTCTACGGAGATAGAAAATAGAATTGAAGAAAATGCAAGTTCAGCATTTTACCTGACTGGAATTATTGAACTCTGTCCAATAAAGAAAATTGGATTGAAGCAAATGCAAGTTCAGCATTTTAACCGGCATGGAATACGGAACTCTGTTCTTTAAAGAAAATTGATTGAAGAAAATACACAATGAAATGTGGAATTCTGACCGATCGGGGAAAAGATCAATAGCACTGATTAGCAGCGTCAGCACTTTACCTGTATAAAATCGCAAGGAGCGGAGCAATCGCTCTCTGTGTTTTCCCAGCAAGCGAAGACGAAAGTTGGCACCTCGACTTTAGCCCGGCCACAATCAACTTTAACCAAATTGGGTCCCTTAGCTTGCGCCTGGCCCATCTGCTGTGTTGCTGCGTTAGCATCGTTACGTCGGCTCCTTGGCTTACGCCTGGTCCTGGGCATCCTGTCGCTACCTCTGCTCCTCGGGTTACGTCTGGCCGGTCTTCATCAGTCGCCGTTCACCACCGGCCCCACCATCGAAAAGGACTCCTTGGCTTACGCCTGGTCCTAGGCATCCTTTCGTTACATCGGCTCCTCGGCACTTCCCAGTCCTGGTCGATCATAAGCGGTTTCAACGTGCCCATCCGCCTCCATCCTTGAGGCCCCCGATTCTTCTAGCGAACGACCCTGATTAAACTTAGGCTTCCATCAATTAAATATAACTTTTGAAAGGAATACAATTCTGTACTGATACGTTTAATTCAATATGCTGTCTTTCATTTGAAATCCCTACAATCAAAATCCATACACGCGTCGATCAGTTATGCTGAAAAATCCGGATGAAAGTCGGAAATTTTCTAGTTTTAACGGTAAAAATCCTTTATCTTAATTGAATTTCTTGTCCTTTAAATGGGACCTAATAGGAAGAAAGACGCATCATTTGCGAAAAACAAAACTTTTCTATCGATCTCCGTTCAACAGTTATGCGTGAACGTACATACAAAAAAAAACACAAAAAAAAATATATTGATAAATTGATAACCTTCATTCCTTTGGAAGTCGGTTGAATAAAATATAATTACTAGCCCCTTGTTGGGCTGCGGAGCACTCAGCAATGGTGAAGGGGGGGCCACTGGAAATTTTAATAGATATACCAGGCACACTTTAATAGTAGTTACCAATTATTTTAAAAAAAAAAACAGTTGAAAGCTGCGTCTCGTTCAGTTCTCCACCGTTCACTTAATACAAACGCACTTCGATAGTTCACTTTCTTTTTTCCTTTTCTTCACGTTTTTTAAAGTTCACTGAATTTATTTTTCTGTAGAACTCGATCATTCCTTTTAAGACTTCGCCACTGGTTATTATAAAAACACTATTAACTTATGTTTACTTCATTTTTTCGAAACCCCACACATATTTACAGTTATTTTGATTTATTTTTTTTCTCTTTCTTTACTTTTTCTTTTCCCTAGCAAAGCCTTTACCATTTGCACTTGTTCTTCAAACATTTGACTCTCGTCTTTGCCGAGATTCACCTAATTTTTTATTTGGATTAATTTAAATAAAAAAACGCCGCCAATTTTACGTCTCATTCGCCCTGTATCTTCACAAAATTTTCCACGCAATTTCCCCGTAAAGATCAACGCAAAAACTCCCTAAATTTTTAACGCTCTCCGGCTCCCAAGATGAATTATTTTCCTCAAAGGAATCCCCACATCCGGGTTCCACGACCACCCCCTTTTCTTTTTCTCTCACTTGCAATCTACACCAGGTCCCAAATCTGATTGCCTAGTTCCCGCTTCACCAATTGCGTACCCCTTTGTTCACTCACATATGCCCCGTTTAGTCAGCGAATTTCCCAGATCATTCACCCAAAGATCCGTTTGCTCTTCCCTAATAAAGCAAATCATCATCTATTCAGATAGATAGAGAGAAAAAAAGAATTTTCTGCCCCCAGGAGAGCTTGAACTCACGGTCCCCAGATTGGAAATCCAACGTATACTAGTGTCCGACGTGGTGTCATCATTCCAAGTAATGGACATTATCGGTCTCGTCAAACAACAATCGCATTCCACGTTCGCGTTGAGAACGGTTCAACGGCCAGTTTAAATGGAGATTAGAAGATATAATTATTTTATGATTCTTGTCACATTACATTGATTGAATGGGAACAACAAATATTATGGGGGAAAAAATGCAACTGATTAAGATTTTTTTAATGTTTATAGAAATAAAAGATAATGAGAAAAAATTTGCAATTGGATTCTATCGAAAAAGAAAAAGTGGATTTTTTTTATATTTAAAAATAAATTGGAAAATGTATAATACTCGTAGGTGTTGAAAAGGAAAAAATAGGAAACTAATCAAATATTTAAACAAAGGAAAAAGTATTTGTGGTCAAAAGAATCTGTAATACGACCTAAGTTAAAAATTCGAGCTGAAAAATGCCGGCACGGTCGGATTTGGCAAAAACATTCTAGTAACTAAAATTTTGCTTGTCAACATATACTCTTATGTAAAAGTCGGCGTTGTCACTAAAGAATACGTTACCCATCCGAGTAGCAGCACAAAATCTCTACAGCATCATCTTCGCATAAGTTTCTCTTAATGCAAAGTCAGAATCGTGTAAATTTTAAGTGATGTGAATCTTATAAGGATGGAACTCGAGTTTTTTGGATTAGAACCTGTAAAGCTGATTTCGTAACTCTCAGTAAAGATAAAATTATACATGATATGATAAAGGGAGATCTCGACTCACAGAAACCATAAATTGTTCAAAATTTTCGTCCATGCCTATTATTGGTATAGCTCCTCTCTGAGTCCATTTGATATTGATACAGTAGCTCTGAGCATTGCTATCCAAAACTGAAGAAGGTTGATCGATGGTCCATCATGCAATCGAGCTCTCAAGTGCTCTCTACTCCACTGCTCCGTGGCTACGAAAAAAATACGCAGCGTAGGCGCTTTCAACAATATCCTCCGTGTCTCTCTCATATATTGCGTTCGGAAACTCACTGAATACCCTTTAAAAGCTTATAAGCTTAAAATTAAATCAGGGAATCATTCTAGCGAAAAAATTTACTACATGCCTTTTCTGATTATCTTAATCGACTGCTTACCGACTTTATGTTTAAATAAGGAGAAGCGTAATGTTCTTTAAAGGCGATCGGTTCCTCCAAACGATATTCAAACCCATTACTTCTTCTATTTCGTAGTACTGCAACCCCTTTCCGATCTTCGCTTCCATTGTCTTCATCGCCTGAGTTAAACCATCGTTTCCCCGGCTTCCCCACTGATCCCCGTCCTTCAGTTTTCCCAACAAATACCTTTTGGGTATCCGTTGCTTGTCCATACGATTCACTGGGTTTTATGCCTCGATTATCGATAAGATAGCCTAGGTACTTCACAGTTGTTACTCCAAACGCACATTTGCCTATGTTGATTGACAAAACATATTCTCTTAGCCGGCTTAACACTAGTTTTAAATGCTCACGATGTTCATTTTGCGATTCGGACGCGATGAGGATGTCATCGATGCACGCGTAACAAACGTTTAGACCACGTAGAGCGTAATCGATGTATCGTTGGAACGTTTGTGCGGCGTTGCAAAGTCCAAACGTCGTCACTTTAAACTCATATAGCCCAAATGGAGTTATCACCGCTGTTTCAGGGATGTCTTCCTGCGCCACTGGGATTTGATAATAGCTCTCATCAAATCCAGTATCGAAAATACAGTTCAATCGTTTAGTTTGTGGGCGAAATCACTGATGTGAGTGACGGGGTATCGATCTGGGGCCGTTATGGCATTGAGGCGGCGATAACCCCCGCAAGGTCTCGATTGCCCCCATTTCATGGGAACCATATGTAATGCGCTTGCCCACGAGCTACTCGAAGGCTGACAAATTTCTTGTTGAAGCATGTAATCAAATTCGCGCTTGGCTTCACGCTATTTCTCTGGAGGTAGGCGTCTTGCTTTTTTGGCAACCGGTTAGAATATGGTGATAAACACCACGAGCAGTAACCTTTTGGATATCGGAAGCAACAGTAACATCGACGAATTCTTTGAATAAATCCTTATAGTTCAAACTTGTATCGATGGTTGTGAACCGCAACTGGATTCACTTGTACAAAGAGTTGTAGCGATCAGATTCGTTTCACGACCCACGAGGGTCGACTATTAGGCCAAAATGCTGGAGGAAATGGTTGTCGTACGTCTGTAACCACAACTTTCCACTTTAAAGATTGTCGCAAACCAAAATCTAATAAAATAATTTTGTGACCGTAAGTTTTGATCGGAGTATTGTTTGCAGCTTATAATTGGAACGTTATGGTGACGTTTCGACTTTTGTCCCCTGGAAGGACTGATATGTCGGCGCCCGTATCAATAAGGAATCAGTTTCCATTCTGTTTGTCATAAATTATGAGTCGCCGATTGTCATGTAGTTGGTCGTCCTCGCTCTCCTCAACTCGGCACGAAAAACTTAGTTTCCCGCATTGTTTTTTCCATCGACTATCCACTGGAATGGTTGACGACAATTTCTTGCGCGTTGTCCGAATGGCTCATAGTGAAAGCAAAACGAGTCGTCTGATTTCGACTTTGGTCGTTTCGGCGGTCGAGACGGTTCAATATCTGTTGTAGAACTTCGCAATTTGTATCTTCTTGTCGCTGTACAGATGTAATGGCCGGTGGTTGCTGCAACTCGATCATTAGATCCGCCATCTTTGCAAGCCTGTGAATGTCGGGCTCGCTCGAAATTGCCAAAACAACTCGAATATTCTCAGGTAGCTGCTCCAAAAGAAGCGATCGCAGCATTGCATTTGTCACCTCCTCTCCTCCTGTATTTCGAAGTACTGAAGATAGTGTGATTGCTTCCTTCCGTCTAGATTTTGCCCTTCGAAAAAACGCCTAAGGTTTGATTCGCTAGATTCTGCGAACGCTGCTAGTATACGCTCCTTGACAGCACTATACTTGTTTTCCTGCGGCGGATTTCTCGCAATGCATATAACATGCGGTAATATCTCCTGCTCGGCATACTGGATGACATACTTGAATTTTGTTTCATCTTGCGTGATGCCATTTGTGTGGAAAGTGGCTTCCACCTCCTCGAACCAAAATTCCGGATCCAATTTGTAAAACGCAGGAAATTTGGTGATTCGAGATGCTTCCACAAACAGATTCGCAGTTTTCGAAGGCCTCGGCGCGATGGACGGTAACGTAGCACTTGGAACTTTTGATGTCTTCGGCGTATCTACGCGGTTGTCCGGCCCGGTAGCCATTTTCAATATTAGCTAGCGTCACTCGAGAATTTGCGTTTTTCTGCGTAAATGCTCAAATCGACAGGAAATCACATCCGCATTCATCATGGGGCACCACTGTAGGGATTCACTACAGTTGGGGTTCCCTGTGTGTCCATATAAATTGAAATGCACAGGATTAATTATAAGGTTGATTAACAAAAAGACATATTCCGAAGTAACAAAAATGCGTGCGTACACGATGGCGGTTAGAGCTGGAGAGTGAGTGATGCAAAGATAAATCAAAAACTCTTCTTGGTTGCCGATCCGTATAGCGGCTACAGTCGAATACCTATTGGTGAGCTGTCATGTTGCTACAGGCCATCTAATGTAAAGGCCATCTATTAGTTGGCAAGAGAACTTGAATGTGCCATGAATTTTTGCCGGTAAAGCCGGAAACTTTTCAAATGACCCTCGTACATATAATAAGCCTTAGATTAACATAGGAAAAATCAAACAAAAAGACATGAATTATGATTTATTAATAGGTAGGATTGGTTTTTAGAGTATATTTAGAAAGTTTAGATGTACTTGTATATAAGTTTGGTTTTCGTTATACAATAGATAGGATTGGGTTTTAGATCATCATTTAATAATTACGTATTAGATTTAGATTGCGCCTTCAATTATTCCTAAATTAAAGAGGTTATAGAAAGTCGAGAGGTTATATAACACTTCGATTGGAGACGTACCAAGTAGGCTAAATTTTTCTTGTTTCTTTCTTCCCTCCTCTTAGGAATCCGGTTTCATTAATTTCCTTATTAAGCTAACTAGGATAATTTAAGTGTAGTAGTGATTGGGCACAGATATTTTTAAGGCTTTGTTAAAAAAAATTTACAAAGACTTACTAGTTTCGCGGCCTATCTGTCCGCTCGTCCGTCTATCCGTGTGTCACAGCAAGATTCCTCAGAAACTACAGAAGCTAGAATGCTCAAGCTTTGTGAAAAGGTCAGAAGTGGTAGTCTCTCAAAAGTTTAGGTCTTTCCCAAAATTTAAAATTTTTTTTTATCAAGACTTGTCAGATGGGGTATCAAATGAAAGATCTTGGTTAGAGCTTTTAGAATCTGAAAGATAAAAGTCATTTTATGCATCAGGGGGTCCAAGGGGAGGCAAAATGTACCAAAATTTTGTGTATTGTAATATCAGCGAACAAAAGGACACAAAGAGTATGGGTGGCAAAGTCATTTGTGGGTGTTAATATACGAGTCTAGCTTCACTCCAATTATTTGCCTCAGGGCCCGTCGCGCAAAGGCGTTCAATATATTTGCGGATGCTTGGGTTAAGGTCCATGTTTCACACCCATAGCGTGACACAGGTCTTATCACAAATTTTGTATACTTGAAGCTTTGTTTTCCTTTGTATGCAGCTGGTCTTTAAGATCGTCAGAACAGAATAAAATATTTTATTTGCGAGCTGTATTCTTCGGCGTATTTCGTCTCTTTCGTTGCCCGTTTTCGTTATTTTGGCGCCTAAATACACAAATTCCCTAATATTTCCGATAATATATTCGCCAAGTGTGATATTTTGTGTGCCTGAGGTATTTTTCCTCTACTGCGTCATGAGCTTTGTTTTATTTTCATTAATTTGTAGCCCTACTAGTTTTGCTTCGCTGTCGAGTTTTAGGAACAGTTCTTTGGCAGTTGTTAACGACCGTCACAAAATGTGTATGTCGTCCGCATAGACTACTACTTGGCTCGACTTGAATAGTAGCGTACCTCGCGTATCGACAGGTAGCTTCCGCATGACGTACCCTAGAGCCAAATTGAATAGCAATGGGGCCAGCCCATCTCCCTGCTTTAGTCTGATATGTGTGTCAAAGGCATCGGTGAGTTGGTTATTGATGCGGACTTGGGAGATTGTCGACGTCATTGTCATTTTGGTAAGACGGACCAATTTGGCTGGAATACCAAAGCAAAGCATTATTTGGTACAGTACGCTACGATCAATACTGTCGTATGCTTGCTTAAAGTCAACGAAAATTTGGTGAACGTTTATGTTGAACTCCCAGTTCTTTTCAAGTACGTGCATGACTGTAAACAATTAGTCTATCGTCGATCTGCCTGCTCTGAAACCACCTTGATACTCCCCAATAATACTCTTGTTGTATGATCCGATTTTACTTTCTAAGATCTTTGAAAATATGGCGAATTCGACACAACCATCAGCTCTATAAAATTTTTGACGACCCGGAGGTCTCAACGATTGTAAGACTGCGGAAACTGCAATAGGCTGGCCACATGAATCGTATGGACGAACAACGGATACCCAAAAAGGTATTCGTTGGGAGAGCTGAAATCGGGAGACCAGTGGGGAAACCGAGGAAAAGCTGGTCTGACTCGGTTGACGAAGATAGTTCATCGCTGCTCGGATTTTGAAATTGGAGGACGCGGTCAATGGACCGAGACAGTTGGAGGCGCTGTTTGCAGGAAGCGAAGCCTCGAGAGGGGCTGTAGTGCTAAGAAGAAGAATAAACGAGTAGTTTGCAGTTTAGTTTCGTGGGATTTCGTAAGCGTAGTGGTATTTTGGTTGCCTCATGCAATTTTTCCTTAGCTAGGTAGTTCTTACCATAGTACATTCACATAGTATCCACACTTTCCATTTCCACACAGTTGCCCACTTTCTGAACTTTCCCAGGGGCATGTCAGCTGAGCCGAAGCCTGTCGAATTTAAAAATCAAAATAAAAATCAAATAAAATTTCCGACGCACGTGTTCTTTTAGGCACTTCAGAACAAAGGAGTGCTGCCAGATCCTAATAAAAAACTAAAAGATTGTATAAAGCGAATTTGTTTTTTTGCAAAATTTTTGAGATCTGGTAATCGTGAAATCTCTCACCTAAGCACATGTTTATATTCATGCCAATCCTCGCGTCAGCATTTACCACCTACCTGCTGCCAAGGATTTATCGTTCACTCTTCGGCTTGTGTTCAGATATTTCCGGAAGGTAGATTGAGTGTGGATACTAAAGGGTTTTCCAATAAGAGGTGGTATTTTGAATAGCCCGCTATTTCGGTAGATGTCACTTTTGAAGCTGTAATTTTTGACATTTGACAAGTAAAAACTACGCCATTAATAAAAAGGAATGAAACACGCTTCAACAACGCATTGAAATTATTAAAGTTCACTGTAAAATTGGTGAAAATTTGGCAGAGACGGTTCGTAAAACTCGAACATTTTTGGGTCGTCGTGAAGCACCTTGTCGGACCGCAATACGGAAATTGGTGGAAAAATTCAAGCGGTTGGGACAACTTAGTGATATGAAGAATAAAACCCGTGCACGTCACTCAACAGCCGAGAATGTTGCTGCTGTAGCCGAAAGTGTTGAAGAAAACCCAGGTTTGTCCATTCCTCGTCGTTCTTTGGAATTAGGCATTCCACAAACATCATTACACCATATTTTGCATAAAGATTTGGGTCTTAAGGTTTATCAAGTTCAGTTGAGACAAGAACTCAACAACGTCGTGTCTTTGCTGATTGTGTCCTTGAAATGCATGAAAATGATCCGGAATTCCATCGAAAATCATCTTGAGTGATGAAGCCCATTTCCACCTCGGTGGCTTCGTCAAAAAGCAAAATTGTCGCCACTGGCGCTCGGAAAACCCAAGAGTTATTTTTGAAAAGCCTCTCTATCCTCAACGTGTGACTGTTTGGTGCGGTTTATGGTCCGGCGGAGTCATTGGACCTTACTTTTTCGAAAATGAGGCTGGAGCAACAGTTACGGTGAATGAATTGTGCTATCGATAGATGATTAATGATTTTTTATGGCCGGGATTGGATGGTATTAACCTGGACAACGTTTACTTTCAACAAGACGGCGCTACGTGCCACACAAGCAACGAAACCATTGAACTTTTACGGGAAAAGTTTCCGGACCGTATTATCTCTCGAAGAGGTGATCACAATCGGCCACCGACATCTTGTGATTTAACACCTTGAGACTTCTTCCTTTGGGGTCATGTGAAAACGAAGGTCTACGACAACAGCCCAGGGTCGATTCAAGACCTGAAAGATGGAATTCATGAGGCAGTCGAGGACATAGGGCAGCCACTTTGCGATTTGGTTATGGAAAATTTCATGAAAAGGGTATGGTCCTGTAAGCGTGGTCGTGGTGGTCATTTGCCTGATTTTATTTTCCCCTACTAACGGCATACTTTCCTCTTTATAATGAAATAAACATCCGATCATTTATATTGAAAAATGGCATTTTTCTTTTAATATGAAAATAACACCTCTTATTGGAAAACCCTGTATGTGAGTATACTGTGGTCCTTACTGGCGGCTCCTTGCTCCGTGCGAAAGTACTGAGGCGAAACAACAGATGAACGGCCATGGTCGAGAGTTCGCGCTTCAGGTGACCTCGAGGATAATAAGGTAAAGTCATGGCGCTCCACGCGTGACAGGGTTCCTACTCTTGATCTAATTAGAGTTTAATAACTGTAGCTGTTGTAGTTTCTGAGAATAATCGCTGTGACGCACGGACGGATAGAGACACGGACACACAGGTCACGAAACTAATAGGGTTCTGTAAGGATATTTTATAAAATCCTAGAAAGAAAACCGACTTCAAAATTCTCTAAAAAGGATGAAATAAATTTTATGGTATCGTCGCCAATCAGTTTCCTCGCTTTAAGAAATTGAATGGCAATCGTTTATTAGTTAATAAAAATAATTCAATCCTTTTCCGAACGTTTTTCCATATAAATTTTCTTCTGAAAAATCACCTCTTTTACATTCAAAATCAATATGGCAAAAAATTCTTCCTACAGCAACTGTTTCATTTTTCAATGCCTAAAACTCGGGTCATATCTTATATCCTTCGGGTGAAAATTAATAAGACTTATATGTGACAATCTTTTTCAATATTTTTTCAGATTCGATAGCGCTCTTTCAATTCAGTTCAAAGATGAGATACTCAACGAACTTTCAATATTGACCTTTAACATTTCACTGCAAATGTTATGCCTACTTAGAATTTTCTCTTATCAATTATTTACACAAGTCCCACGAAATACGAGTAATGATGTCCTGGAACGTACACAGGAATGCTTTTAATAATATTGCACGTGTTAACCTTGCGGGATGATTTTCAAATGAAAATAAACATTAGCTGGAAGAAAAATCCTGACGATGCCCCAAATCAAACATATCAGCGCACATTACCCCCACTTTGCCGTACCAGCATACAACAATCCTCTGTTCAATTCTCCATTTATGTAAGTCCATTGAATATGCTCCGAATGATTCCTTATCAACCTTTGCATGCTTGGCTCATAGTCGACTTGCATGCTGTCTGTTTAGTTGGTTTGAGAACAAGATAAGTCTTCACACAACCGCGACAAACTGTTCAAGATATTTGCAGTGTCATCAAAAGCAGCCTCGCGAAACGTCTCTCGACGTACTTGTACGCTCTTTGCACTCCCAATCCGGCATCGCATCATTTCATTTAATCGAAATATCGCTGATATTCATATTCAGGGAAAACAATTTCGTTTATAATTTGCAATCGCCGCATTTTCTCACGTTAACTGGATAATGGCGTTCCGAGGTGGAAGCGGAGCTATTCATGCATTCCCACCTACGCTACCCAATAGAATAGTGAAAATTCTGAACTGGAGATCCGCAAATGAAAAGGAAGCGATGCTGGAGTAATTAATGAAAAATTAATAACGGTTGTGCTGAATGTTTGTCTAGAATGGTGAACTCTAGCTGGCGAGTGTGTACTTTACTTAACGAGTAATGACTCGAGTTTGGTGGAAAATAAATATGCAGTTCTTATCAAGGAAACTTAAAGATTAAGATGTTTGTTAATCATCGACTCTATTGTCGCCCTAGTATTTAAGTAATTCAAATATCGAGTTGAGGATTTTCTATTGGAAACTTTCCTGTGCGCTCCTCGTGCCGGAAGCAGTTGCGTTGCGAATAGAAAGGCGAAAGTTTGTGTCCTCCTTTTGTGTGCACCGTCTGGATAGTATCGATGAAATTCATGCTATACAAGAATTTGTTAATCTTTCTCTATAGTGAAGTGTTTAGTATAAAAGTGCTAAAGAGAGGACATCTGATCCTTTTTAGTATTGAAGTTTTTTATTAAGTGATAGCAAGAAAATATTCTGTGATTAATTATGTTTAAATCACGTCTGAGACCTTCTACATCAGCTGGTTTAGAGGTTATGGTAAGTAACTTCCGTTAAGGAAACTCATTCGAATCCGAAATATATTATAATATTAAATCTGTAGCGATCACCTGTTGAACCTCAAAGAAAAAAAAACGTATTAAAACGTGCCCAATGATTTTTATGTTCATCCAAAAATAACATAAAAATGTAAATAAATTTCATTCACTTCATTAAACTTTTTCATTCAAGACAATTATTAAAACTCGAAAAGCTCTTATTCCCGCATAATCTCTGAAACTGCTTTAATGTTTACCTAAAGCTTTTAACAAACTTAGAAATTAATCTTTGAATTCTTATCAAATACTTGTCTGACTGCTACTGTTATGTTTATCATCCGTAATTCCACGCTTTAAGACTCTCATGATGAAGAGGGAAGTCTCAGCAAATACTACAAAGATACTAAAACAGAAAAAAAGATATAAATAAAAACAATTGAATCGTGACATATGTAAACAAAGATAAATTCATACAATTCCGCTGCATTAATTCTGCGGAACTAAAAAAAAATAAATGCAGCAGAATTTGTTGATAATCAAATAAATATTAGTGATAATTGCTCATTTGCATACATGGCAGTGGAGCGTGGGTCACAACAACGTGTGAATTTTGTAGCGCCGGTGGAAAAATTTGAAGTGTGATTAACCCTTAGTTTTATCTCGCAGTTTCGTACGAGGTGACCGATATACTTATGGGGATTGTTGATAAGCTATGCGCGATCCCCATGAGAAGAAAGAATATTACTTTACTAAAACACAAATATAACTTTATTACTAAAACTAAAGAACAGAATTATAAGTATAGAATTGAATGTAGTGAAGGACTACATGTTGGAGCGCGCGATGTTGACTCATTGGAGGTTGCGAACGAAGTGAGCGTCTCGTTGACATGAGTTGAGAAATTCATGGCATCCACTAACTGCTTGATGCGCTCCTTGCGGTGAGCATGTGGACGCCACGTACTCCTCAGGAGCTGCCACATCAGTCACCTCGGGGCAGCTCGTCTGCGGGGTTTCCAGGTGACCACGAAGCAGATTTGGGCATTATTAGAATAACTTGTTATCTGGATAATTATTCGAATAAAATTTTATTCGCAATGTAATTATTCGCGAATAATTTATTCACGAATAAATTATTCATAAATAAATTTCCTACGAATAAATTATTTGTGATTTTATCCGTCATTTTAAATATTAAATATTAAAGCGATAAGACGAATTGATGCGAATCGTATATCGTCAACTGCCTGCCCGATTCCCGGAATTTAATGAATAATAGCGGCACAAGAAAGGGATCATTACAATACGAGAGAGCGTGATTTGTATTTAAGTGTCAGGGAGAGAGAGAGCGCACTTTCCTATCCATAGATCTCAGAGACAATGGATACGAAATGCATCGAGAGAATTGAAGCACTTTATCATGTAGCGTGAAGTTGGCGCGTTATTGGCTGTTGATTCGAATTTCGAATAAATTTGACGTGACGTCTCCCACTATTTTTCGCATCTTGAACTAAATCAATTTTCCGTGCGGGTATTCTTACTTGAACGATGTAAAAGATTGAGCATGACTTACCCTACGAAGGATACGTCCCTGACATGCTTCCTAGAGCTGTTTTTATAATCCCACACACGTCGCTACACTTTTCATTTTTCGACACAAAAACACTCGCGATCCGTAACAAACTTTTCAGTTTGATTAATTATCACATTTGCAACGCTTTTGCCTTAGATTCAACACGGTTCATCTTAAAAAATTGTTTTGTGGACAATTTTAAATTCAACTTGATCAGACGTTTCCCATTAATGTTGAATTTTCACAAATCATATGTTTTCAATCATATGGTTGATATTTTGTTGACAATTCGGGGGTTAAGGTGTAAGAGGAGTGGGATTTTCGTGAGAGCAAGTAGAGAGCCACTTGAGTGTGTGGATTCTCTAGCGGCGTGAAAGGTAGGGAGATTTCAATTCGCATGCGAGAGGAAGGCATGTATGTAGTAAAAGTACTTCACTCACGTATGGATGAAAATAAGCTCATTTTGCGTCCATTACTTTATATGTCTTTGTTCTTATCAGTTGTGATTAGAATTATTTTGTTTTGGTAAATTGCTAATATTCTTGGTACTCTCCCCAGTCATTCGGAATGTGTTTACCAGAGCGGTGCGGCTAATCAAATCACAAGTATTATATTGTGGTATTTTTGGATTTTGAAAGTGTGTAATTTATTCATGGAAATTATGGAGTGAGAGCGTTTGGACTCTCAGGATAATTCTCAGTCAAATCAAATTAGTTCAATCAATGTGGAAAGTTCTAATGAAAATGTTGCCAATGTTTCGGTGAATCAAAACAATGTAGAAACGACATTAACTTTGTTAGATGGCAAGTTTTTTAAGTATGACTCTTCATCTTCGAATGGAAAAAGCATTCTGATGACCTGTGTGAAGTGTGAACCTAAAGTTTTAAAAATTAAAGGTTGTCCAAACTCGTCGTCAAACTTTTTGAGCCATTTAAAAAGAAAACATGGGGATGAAGCCGTTGCTGAATATCACGAGTATGCCAAGAAGATGAAACAAAAGAGAAGTCATAGTGCCGACACTCGAACGTAAATTTTTAACTTCAAAGTCAAACGCAATTTTTCAAACAAACTTTGAACATGATTTGGTACTATTCTTCATTAATTCAATGATTCCACTGAATGCAGTAGAAGATCCATTTTTTATTACGATGTTAAATAATTTGGGGCTACAAAACCACAGAATAAATGTCATCAGCCGAAAAACATTGAGCAGAAGAATTGATGCTGAACATGCGCTGCAAATGTCCGCGATCAAATCGACGTTAGAGGCTACACAATATATATGCACTGTTGTTGATATATGCTCGAGTCGTAAACGAAGTTCTTTGGAGTAACTGCTCATTGGATAGATACGGATCACAACACTAGCTTGCATCAAGTTTGCTGGAATTCATAATTATGAACGAAATGCCATACTTGACGAAATTTACACTGAATTTAATCCGAATCCCACGAAGATAGTCGCAACAGTTACTGATAATGGTTCCAACTTCATCAAAGCATTCAAAGAATTTGATGTTACAATTTTAAACTCAGATTCGATTGATTAAGAAGAAGATGATTTGGATGATGAAGAAGATGATTAACGAGAAATTATTGATTCACGTGATTTTCAATTAGCGTGTTATTTCAAATGCGCTGCTCATACTCTGAATTTTTCTGCTACTACAGATGCTAAACGAATACTTAAAGTAGATAATAATACATCATTATCTGAAATGCATCATAATGTTATTGAAAAATGTAACATACTCGTATTGTGGAATGCTGCTGGACGTCCCAAGTCAGCAGAAATCATTCAAGGTGTTTTAGGACATACACTAAGCAAACCTGGCGTTACAAGATGGAATAGCTTATATGACGCTATGAAGCAAATTTACTCCATCAAAGACAAGAACATTCAACTGCATAGAGCTTTGTGCCTCAGAAATTATAATAGTGACCGTGAATATGAATATATAAACGAATATATCACATGTTCAATAATGTATTATGGACTTCTGATTCCATGTTTAATGGCTTTACACAAGAAACTGCAAAAATTAGAGAACATTCCATTAACGTACTGCCATGATTTAGCAGCAGCATACAGGCAAAGCGTTGAAAGAAGATTCGATGAGTTTTTTAAACTGTTTACACCTAAAGGTCAACATGCTATAATTGCAACGTTGTCCTAGCCGAGATTCAAGAACAAATGGTTTAGTTACATTACACCATATGAACAAGGAAGAATCAAAACATTATTTAAACATAAAATAGAAAAAGAAGTGTCCAAGAATCTTTCGTATTCTGAAAATAGAGTTGCTGCTGATCCAGAAAATTCATTTTTTGATTTTAAATCAGACTCAGGAAGCGAAACTGACATACAAAAGCAATCACTGAAAACCAGGGCTAATGTAACAGTATCTCAATATTTTGCTGAAAAAGATCGTACTTTCAATGTTTTAGATCGCTATCCTGAAATAAAAACTATATTTCAAAAATACAATACACCATTGCCTTCATCTGCATCAGTAGAACGCGTTTTTTCTTACGCCACTATGATAAAGCTCCCAAAGTCAAGCAGATTGTCTGACATTCGTCATTCGAATAAATTTTGCCCAATACTGCCACGAAGGAATGCTGGTGTCCTAAGTGAAAGAACTACATTGTTCTTTCACCCGAGCATTTTAGCTATCAACTTAATAGCATTTTTCGCTCGATGAACTTCAGCTGGTTCCAGCATATGGGCTGGTGCAGCATATATATGTATATATATATATATATATATATATATATATATATATATATATATATATATATATATATATATATATATATTGGTTCCTGGTCACCTGGAACCCCCGCAGTCGAGCTGCCCCGAGGTGACTGATGTGGCAGCTCCTGAGGAGTATATTGGTCGCCTCGTACGAAACTGCGAGATTTTTAATGGAACCAGCCCATATGCTGGAACCAGCTGAAGTCCATCGAGCGAAAAATGCTATTAAGTTGATAGCTAAAATGCTCGGGTGAAAGAACAATGTAGTTCTTTCACTTAGGACACCAGCATTCCTTAAACGAAATTTCTCCTTAGTTTTATGTTTTATTAAAAAATCAAACTTTTCATTGTGACGGATGATTATCATAAAACACTCAAAAACATCGTTCTGAGAAAAAAATGTATTTGTAGGGTTTAGTGGTTTTTAAAAAACTCTATTGAAATCGGTTTTGCCTGTCTGTCTGTCCATCCGTCTATATATCACTGCAATTTTTCTCCGAAATAATAGGAGCTAAAAAAAAATTTTCAAAAGTATCGTACAGAGCTCCTTAAATTTTTTACCGAAGGTAGTCGTGTGACATAGTATTCCAAGCTTGGTGCGATGCAGAGGGAGGGAAAACGTACGAAAAATATTTGCCCTTTCCGTGATTGGGCACCTGCCATCCGAAAAAACTGACAACAATCATAGAGGTAAGTCTTTATGAGTACAATGATAACAAGTGCCTTATGATGTGATCCAATGATTATTCCTTATAAAACAACTACGAAGAGTCTTATTTACATTGAATGTTTATTGTTCAACGGTCAGAGGAACAGAGTGAGAGAGAGATTATTGTGAGCACTGCTCTTATATACAGGGTTTTCCAATAAGAGGTGTTATTTTGATATTAAAAGAAAAATGCCATTTTTAAATATAAATTATCAGATGTTTACTTCATTATAAAGAAAGAGATATGCCGTTAATAGTGGAAAATAACATCAGGCAAATGTCCACCACGACCACGCTCACAGGACCATATCCTTTTCATGAAATTTTCCATAACCAAATCGCAAAGTGGCTGCCCTATGTCCTCGATAGCCTCATGAATTCCATCTTTGAGGTCTTGAATCGAAGCTGGGCTGTTGGCGTAGATCTTCTCTTTCACGTGGCTCCAAAGAAAGAAGTCGCAAGGTGTTAAATCACAAGATCTCGGTGGCCAATTGTGATCACCTCTTCGAGAGATAACACGGTCTGCAAACTTTTCCCGTAAGATATCAATGGTTTCGTTGCTTGTGTGGCACGTAGCGCCGTCTTATTGAAAGTAAACGTTGTCAAGATCAATACCATCCAATTCCGGCCATAAAAAATCATTAATCATCTCTCGATAGCGCAATTCATTCACCGTAACTGTTGCTCCAGCCTCATTTTCGAAAAAGTAAAGTCCAATGACTCCACCGGACCATAAACCGCACCAAACAGTATAATATAATAACTCTTGGGTTTTCCGAGCCCCAGATGCGACAATTTTGCTTGTTGACGAAGCCACCGAGGTGAAAATGGGCCTCATCACACAAGATGATTTTTCGATAGAGTTCCGGATCATGTTCATGCATTTCAAGGACCCAATCAGCGAAGACACGATGTGTTAACTGGACTTTATAAGCCTTAAGACCGAAACCTTTATGCAAAATACGTCGTAATGACGTTTGTGGAATGCCTATTTCCAAAGAACGACGAGGAATAGAAAATATTCTCGGCTGTTCTTGAGTGACGTGCCCGGGTTTTATTCTTCACATCACTAAGTTGTCCCAACAGCTCGAATTTTTCCACCAATTTCTATATTTTCACCATTTTTAAAGTGAATTTCAATAATTTCAATGCGTTGTTGAGAGTTTATCGTTCCATTTTTATTAATCGCGTAGTATCCACTTGTCAAATGTCAAAAACTGACAGCTTCAAAAGTGACATTTACCAAAATAGCGGGAAAACCCTTTATATTGCGTCATGATCCTTGTTTTATTTTCATTGATTTGTCTCCCTACTAGTTTTGCTATGGAGCGACCGTGACAAAATGTTAATATCGTCCGCATAGGCTACGACTTGGCTCGACCTATATAGTAATGTACCTCGCGTATCGACTGGTAGCTTCCTTATGACGTATTCCAGACCCAAATTGAATAGCAGCCCATCTCCCTGCTTAAGTCCGATATTTGTGTCAAAGCCATCAGTGAGTTGGCTATAGATGCGGACTTGGGGCGTCGAACTTGTTGTCATTTTGGTAAGACGGACTAATTTGGCTGGGATACTAAAGCAAATCATTATTGGTGCAATACTTTACGGTCAATAATGTCTTATGCTTGCATAAAGTGAACGCAAATTTTGTGTTCATCTATGCTGAATCCTAAATATTTCTCAAGTACATACTTCATTATAAACAATTGGTCTATCCTCGATCTACCTGCCCTTAAGCCATCTTGATACTCCCCAATAATACTGTTAGGCGCCTGACCCAATATTATTTTGTATAATCCTTGGAAATATTTCGTACGCTGTACATAGTAGTGATATGCCTCGATAGTTTTCGCACTGCAGCCTGTCATCTTTTTTGTGAATAGGCAATGTTAATTGATTGGCTCCACTCACTCGGCATTTGTTTTTGTTGCCAAGTGTGCTGGGGGAATGCTGGTCGACAGGAATACTCTTGGTGGCTACCATTCTTTGGGGAGCGCCGCCCCACGGACCCGAGGATATAGAGGTCCCCGTGAGGTTCCTCCTGGGATGACAGATGATGACCTGAATATGGACTACGATTTGAATATCGAGACATAATTGATGTTTTGGGGTGGCAGATATGATGGTTTGGACCTAGTTGCTTTGCACGGTAGCACCGAAGTGACACTCGTGCGTGAATGGCTTCAATTCAACGATCATACCTTTTCCGTCCCGGTAAAACCTTGGCAGACCTCAGAGTGCGTTTGAAGTTCGCACCTTTGGGTTGGTGGGGTAGGTTCGGTTGAGACGGCCTCTCGATTAGCGCTGATCTGGTGCTGGGCACTTGTCCCCATAAAGGTTTGTGTCAACCTTCGCATGAGCTCCCTGCTCTGCAAAGATAACCATGGGACCAAAAAGGTGACTACACACACGAACGGAAATAGCGACTCCGAGTGGGGACCCAATCAAACTGGAGCAATTTCAACTTAAATTCCTAGCAAAAACCAAAGAAATCAAAAAACTAAGTAAAAATAACAACAAAGGCGCCGCAATCACCGGCTGCAGCCACGATGTTCACAGCACATCGGGAGCGGTACTAACGATGACAAAAACAACGATGAATATAATGACAGTAAAAGGGGATGATCTGTGTGATCTAGCGGTTAGAGCATGAACGCATAAGCCGAAGGTCCCAGGTTCAAATCTCGTTGGGAGCAACGTGATTTAGTTCAGGGGATTTTTCGGACAGACTACAAGTGTTCACCCAATGGTGATATGTACTGATTTAATCAGCTCATATCATAGCTGAGCAGACACGGGAGCATGGTACTGACCAAACCAACTTCCGAAAAAATCAATACGGTCATGAAAATGAGATACTCTAATTATCTCTAAGCGAAGGCCCGAGAGGGGCTGTAGTGCTTACAAAGAAGAAGAAAAGGGGATGAAAACTAAGATTAGCGGATAGTCTTGTGCAGACTGAGATTCCTACGGCATTCGCACGCAGTAAAAAAAATGCCAGAGTGCCCTAAAAAAGAAAAGCGAGAAATTCTCTGAGGCTAGAGGTTCGAGCGGTGGGGGAAAATTTTATATTTTCCCCCACCGTTAGAAAACTCAATTGTGACTGCATTGACCACTATCAAAACGACCGAAGCAAGGGTCCCAAATCCCGAAATGACCCATCCTGAAGTCCACAAAGTTATCACGGCAGGAAAAGAAAGAAGTGACTAGGCAAATAAAGCGCCGTTGTGTGATTTCATCGCCACCGTCGAAAATGTGGCTGAAGTACTGTACTCGGGAACGGAATCCTATCATCTCTTCAAAAAAATGAGGTCGCAAAATTCAATTGCCGCCCAGTGACATCACGTAGAAAGGCTAATCCGAAAAGCGTGAGATGTTCTAAAAAGAATAAAATCTGCATGAAACTCATCAAAAATCAACAAAGGTGTAAAAATTGGCCTCCTTGAACTAGAGGAGCTCTGAGAACCAGAAGGCCGAAGAAGAGCAGAATTATAAAGAAGCGTGGAGGGCTGAGCCTAAAAGGCACACCTGGTTAGCTCCATCATCAATAAGACAATGGCATCTAACCCCATTGAAGGAGATCGTGATAAAGGGAGGTAAGAAAGCGGGCTTGATGGGTGTGGAACGCTATATCAGGGGTTCCAGACAATGCTGACAAAAAAGCAAAGAAAGCTGCAAAAAACTCTTTCAAAAGTGCCAGAAAATAAACTTCGCACGGACGCCCAACAGGAAAAAGACCTGATGCCATGCGGGAGAAATAAAAGCCCCGAGAAAAACCCCCTCAGCAGGCACTGCTCTTAAAACCCCAAGATGGCCGATCCTACACATATTAATGGAAATGTAAGTCCCAAAGACACCATCACTGCTATTAAAACAGTACGACCTACACGGTCAGGCCAAATACTGGGCGAATTCGGAGCAGAGGCTGACAATAAAGAAGCATTCTGCAACGCAGTGAAGAAGCTGCTCGGGGCAAGCGCAACTGTAAGGTCGCTCGAGCCGATGGCAACAATCGAAATAAGAGACACCTGGGTAAGGTAGAAGAGGCCAGCAAAACGGAGTTCCCTCACGTGGGCCGAATCGAAGTGAGGCTGGCACCAGAAAACCGTACGTGGCAACGCATGGCCGTCATTGACTTGACTGAAAAGGACACCGAACAATTTCTGAATAAGGGCAAAGTAAGAATAAGGCAGGATACGGCGAAGAGCAGCTCGTCTTCAATGTTTCAAATGCCTTTGCTGTGGTCACACCGCACAAGTATGCAAAGGACCCGATAGGAGTTCCCTATGTTACAAACGCGGTAAAATGGGACATAAAACAAAAGAGTGTACAAAGGAGCCACACTGTATTCTTGCAAGGATGCTGATCCCAGACCGGATTTTGGGCACGTCTTGGGATCAGGAAAATGTCGGGTTTTCCAGGAAGCCTTAGCCAAGGCAAAGTCAGAACTTCAATGACCTGCATCTTGCAGCTAAATCTACACCACACCTCAACCGCCCGAAATCTTTGCCAGGGACATGAAAGCCGACTTTATGCTGTTGAGTGAGCAACATCATGATAAATGTTCAGCATTATGAGCTGTGCTGTCGGTTTTCTACGATTGGGTGGAATATCGGAAGGATGGTCGTTGAGAGGTTCGTCGAGGTGCTCACAGCAGGTGCCCGCCGCAGGGAGATTCGCAGGGGACGGAAGAACTGACAGCTCAAGACGGGGCGAACTCAACTATGAGCATCACCACAAGTACTTGCAACGCTTCTATGCCCCCCGAAAACGCCAGCACGGCAAGCCCCCAGTGTACTGGTGGTCGACTGAAATCGCTGAAAAGCGAAGGGATGTCATAAGATTCGGTGTGAGGTTCAACGGGCACGAAACCGTGACGAGCCCTGCAACTGGGTAACATCATATAAATCGGCCAGGAAATGCCTTGGCAAATTGATTAACAACAGCAAAACTCGCTGCTGGCGAGATCTAGTGGACAATTTGAACACGGATCCGTGTGGCCTTGGCTACAAGTTAGTTATGCGGAAGCTTGATGACCTACTGACGCCTTGTATACATGAAGCAGAAAAGATGGACGAGATAGTGCAGCACTTTTACCCGCCCATCTCGTCCGTGTTGTCGCTGACCACGATAAACATAGCCGCAAATGGAAGAGACAGTCCTATCATTGAAAGCAAGGAAGGCTCAAAGCCCAGATGGTGTTCCAGCTAAGGTGTTCCAACTCAACACATTCAACGCTTGCCTGCGGAAAGAGGTGATCCCGGTACGATAGAAGGTGGCGAGGCCCGTGGCGGTCATAGAGATGGTGAGCGCGATCCAAAGGCAAAGGCACATAGCCGTACCAAGCGACGGATCGTTCTGTTGGTGACACTCGAAGTTAGGAACGCCTTCAACCCCGCTAGATAGGTGGATATTCTAAATACGCTGGAAAATCCTTTGTGCCAGAATATCTGATGCTGCTTCTGAGGGACTACCTGAAGAACCGAGGCCTGTTCTAGGGAACGACACAGGACCAACGAAGTATGGAAGTTACATCGGGTGTTGCCCAGGAATGTATTCTTAATCCAGACCTGTCGAACGTTCCTTACGATGGGCTACTGAGACTGGAGGTACCAGATGAGTTGCGCTTGACCGCCACAGTTGAACAAGCGCAACTTAGGCTAGGTTTGTTAATGCGCCGAGTGAGAGACTGGATGACTACTCGTGGGATTAGTTTAGCACTGGAGAAAACCGAAGTGGTCATCTTGATTAAAAAGAGAATCCCTAGAGTAAAGATGATCAGTATTGGAGGCATACGCATTGAATCCAAGCCGGCAATGATGTACCTGGGGCTTTTGATCCACTCGAAGATGAGTTTTTCTGAGCCAATCAGGGCAACGGCTGAGAAGGCTGTTTCGGGCGTATCGGCTCTGAGTCGATTTATGGCCAACATAGGGGGACCCAACCCATCAAGAAGACGCCTGTTGATGAGTGCAGTAGGGCAAGTGCTACTGTACGGAGCACAAATATGGCGCGACGCTCTCAATAAGGAGGTGTACCGAAAACACTTAGCACAGGCACAGAGAAGATGAGTACTGAGGATTGTATCCTCATATCCAACAGTCTCTGATGTAGCGCTGAGAGTTATTGCAGGCATAATGCCTGTTGCCCTCTTTGCTAACAAGCACCGCGCTACTTACTTGCGTCGAAGCGAGGATGCGAGGGAGACGGTTGCCCGCTGGAAGAGGTTGGGTGAAATGCACGAAGAGAAAGGTAGGCTGCGCGCTTTATTCCAGATTTGTGACCGTTACTAAATCGAAGGCATGGTGAGACTGACTTCTATCTGACCCAGCTTTTGTGCAGGTATGGATGTTTTCAGACTTCCCCCGATTGTCGGTTTTGTTCGGCAGAGGACGATGCCTACCATACTTGTTTGCGTGGCGAAAAATGGGAGAGGCTGGGGCGGAACCTCAACAGCGAGACGGGAAAGCTCACCCCGAATAGTATAATCGCGATGATGCTTGGATCGGTTGACAAATAGAAATGCTTCTAAAAGATAAAAGGGACTCACAACAGCCGGGGACGTCGGAGCTGGAGGATGACTTGCCTGGCAATTCCTCTCTCCCGCTGGAGGAGGGGTCCCCCAGCTTGAAAGCACCTCTCGGCGTTATAAAACAAGACCTGGCTCGAAGTAATGTGTCAAACGGTTCCAGGCTAGGCTCTCGGGTTGACAGGGGAGGTGTTTAGTAAGTAGTCTAGTCGCTCGCAAGCATAGGAGCTCCACACTCAGTGCGTGAATGGCATTCACCTCCTAACCACAAAAAATTCTCTACGTTGGGAAATCAGTAGATTCAACATGTGACCCCTACACCATTTACTACCATTTAGTCGCAGCCACGCAGCTTTACTCGAACTTTTTTTGGCATGACATCGCAATTTACTTCAGGATCGTAGGCCATCGCATGTACATCGTTTGCCTTCGTTTCCAGTTTGTAGAGGAGTTTGTGATAAAGCTTCTGATATTCATCTATCTCGCATTGTTTTCTGGCGATGCAAATCCCACGATGGGAACCCAAACAACGAAAGCATACATGACATCTTTCCGCTATTATGAAAAATCGGGCACCGATCTAAGAATTGATTGGTAGTATTGCATGCCTAGCAATTTTTATTTTTTTTTTTTTTTGATTGCGCACCATCTTTTGATTGATCTGGACTGGTCGTATTTTTATGTATAGCACAAGCTTGAAAAGTAATCCTGGATAATATGTACGCCATTACTTGTACCCACAATGCAAAACTTTTCAGCGCCTCTCGACGTACCACATCTTTCGATACCACCTCGATACCAAATTGTTAAAAAAGCAAAGTGTTAGGTCATTTCGACATGTGTACTATACTATAATTCTTTTCAGGTAATCACACTATAGACACTCATAGCTGACGGCGGCCACCACGCTTAGATATGAGAGAATCATTCCAATTTATTCTTTGTATGCAGACTCAATATGTTAATGCAGCTATGAATTATATTTAGATTTAATTCTCCTGTAAATCACTTATCTATGCTCAACTTTTTTTAATTGATCGCTCAACTCTTTTAACATCAACATTGTAGTGAAATGGGTAGATAAAATTGTCCGTAAAGGACTGCAGCGATGGTCGCATGAATGCGCTGGCAGGCTAGCATTGCGGTGTCGTGGGGCGGCTTCTTCTCCCCAGCACAAGGATCCACTGCAAAAAATTTCGCAACCACAAATTTTTTGATACAAATAAGTATCGACCGGAGTCGAGGCCGAGGTAACCTATTAAAGGTTGTAATTGCTAAAGCAAATGGTAAACTGGGCCTGGCGAAAACAGACGGGACTTGCGAGGACTTCGTCTTCACCGACGATACTCATGGCCCCTAAATAAGAGTGGGGTATCTAGGTGGAAGCGTCTCAATTAACTTTATACACAATTTTATTAATTTTAGCCGCGAAATTGTTATTCAGGTGAAAAAACAGTCGAAAATTCGTTGGGCTCGCGCTCAAAGTACACTCGACGTCAGCTTTTCTCAAATCGTACAGGTGCCCAAGAATGGCAATGTTTTTCCCACACTCATTTACAGGACATTCGCGATGGAAACGAGGTGCCGTAGGATCAAATGTATGTTGATGATTAAATTAAAGGCCTTTAAAAGTCTAAAGCGAAATAAAACGACGAAATACTAGAAACAAAATTGTTAGGAAAGCCGTAGAAAAACTCCCCGTGCGATTCAAAGAGTTCCAAGCATTTTGCTACGATGTGCCGATTTTGCTTGAGATCCCGACCAAAGGCGATGCAATTTGACCGTACTAATTTCTCGTTGGTGGCTAATCCGACTCCGCAATTCATGGCGTACACAAAAAATCATTGTGGAGATGCGCTATTTGCTGGTTGCCGTACTCAATTTCATTATTGACAATTTACGCAATTCTATTTTTAAATCCATTCAATGGGGATCCAGTGTTGATTGAATTGTTTCAAATATGTTACTTTAACAATTTAGAATTGAAGCCTCACTCCCGGCGTACAACACCAATCCAAAGAAACGAAAAAAAATGTATCAGGGTAAGAGAGGTTATCACGCGAATCGACAAACTGACCTACATCGATTAGGCAAAGCGTACAATAAGCGGTTTTCGCTTCTGCGCCGTCAAATCTCCGCAATGATCAATGGTGGAAAATCACATTCCCTATCTTCTATGTTTTCCGCACTTGTCACTTTTTATTTGGGTCACTACTACTTCGTGCGTAGGCACTCATTTTTATTAATTTCAAATGCGCACAAATTATTCCTTTGCTTCAAGCAAATGAATTTCCTATCGAAATGCACATCACACAATAGCAATTAACGAGTGCTAACAGCAAATTATCGGCTTTTTATTATCACAGAACTACACGCACACCTTTTCGTATTTCAGCGGCCAAATCGTGACAAATAAAGATAAAAAGAACACTCTACCAGCTACTTTTTGCTTTTTGCAGAAATCATTTTCCGTCCTTGAATTAAACCTTTTGACTTTCCCCGGCGCAGTTCTCCCGACGTGCGCAATGCCTGGCGATCGAAAGCAGACTCCCCTTTGTTCCCTTACGGGGCATGTCGCAACGGTAGTTAACGATTCAGCTTATCCGTCCTGTAGATTGCATTCGGCAATGCAATTCGTGGATGAGCTGATTTAAAAAGGTGTTGCCGTGTCCAAATTTTAATTGTAGAGTTTAATAATTAATTTTTTTAAATTTACAATAAAAATTTTTATTAGTATTATGGAGGTTTTCGAGCAGTTTGCTTAGGCGACTGCTCGATTACAACAATATAATGTAAATCCATACGTTTATTTACTCTCGACTGCGCTTTAATTGTAACCCATGAGTGCATATATCTTGTTTCGGGTTGCTCCGATAGCTGCAAATCACCTGTGAAAATTTTTCGTACGCAGCTGTTTAAGTGAGTTACATTCAATTATTTTGAAAATTTTTAGATAAAGGGCCCTACAGGAAAAATACAATGTGAATATTTGTAGTTGAAAAAACATATTGAGTTTACATAAGAAGAATAAATTGGAGTAATTCACTCACAATGGTTACAATTAAAGCACAGTCTAGAGCACATAAACGTTTGATGCCTCAAAAAATCGACACGCGTCTGTTCACACAACAAAGCAAGGCTCGAATGCTTTTCAAGAAAAAAGTATAGATTTACATTAAGTTGATGTAAAAGGAATTATAGTGAAAAATTTCATGTAAGGTTAGTATTTGTTTCATATTGAATTTCCATAAACGAGCAGGACACTCTCAAGGCCTCCGGTTCCCTAAGGACACATACATATGTGTACTTATATTAAAATCTTTATATTACTTACATATTGATTTATTGCTTATTATTTAAACATTATATAATATGCAGTTCCAATAATATCCTAAAAACGAAAAATTCCATGAAAATACTCAATCTAATTATAGATTTTTTACAAAACGATGCTGCACTATTTATTGCGAAATGCTAAGTTTATATTAATAATTATCTTTCGTTGGTTGGACAAAGATGATACCAATGATTGATTGTTCTTGCGAAATTAAATACACATTTTGGTGAACATGCAGATTCCAGGAATATACAGCAATAACAAAACGAATCAGGCCCATCTTCAATAAATTCTCTGGGCAACCTCGCGTTGCTTCTTCAGGTCGAGAAGATAATTCAGTTCAAATTTTGGAACAGGTTTTACCCACTTTAAATTTGGTCTGCCAATAAATTTATAGAATTTCCATACTCTTGCGAAATCTTTGATTCTGGTGTAACAAATACTTTTTCTGAAGAATATCTGCGTGATGCCTGGTCTCATAAAATGAAGCATAAATTATTATTAAGTTATGAAAGGGTTAAATTTGATTTTGGGGTCAGTCATTCATTCATGTCTGCAAGGATTGACAACAACATCAGGATGAATTTCACTGACTCATTGAACTCAAGATGATCGTGATAAAGCGGATCAGCATCCTCTTAAACTCTGTTTACAAGACTGAAAGACACTTTGAAAGTGTTACACCTTTGTCAACAATTGATGATGCGAACAACAAAATTAACACGAAAATCAATTCTATTAGTCATGAAAAATATTCCACTTATGGGATTTTAATTCACGCTTCGATTGAATTCTCAATTTTTAATCAGATTCACTAATTTCTATAGAATTTTCCCGATCATGTATCAATTGATGAATTGATTTACACAACAAGAAAGGAAAAAATTACCATCTTGAAGTATGTCGTTGTATTCCAGAAAATGATTCATACAGTAAATTAATTAAATACCCTATTAAAATCAGTGTTAATTTTGATTTATAATAGCTCGTTTATAACCAAGCCAAATATCTTATACTGGAAAAAATGTTAGAAATTTTAATTGATTTAATACTTGTGAAAGTAAAAACAAAAGAAAGCTATATTTCTGCATAATATTGTAAATTAGGTAATCTGTTTTCAATTTTTAAAAGGGGTTTTTTCTTGTTGAACAGTAGTCAGGCTCAAGTTAGAAAATTGAAAGGCTTAATCACCTTAAAAATCACTGGACAAATATCAAAGAGACCAGTTTTACTCTGTATTTCTGTCCAATAAAGCGCTGTTGTATCGGCGTTATCCAATTTACAATCACTTATTTTTCAACAGTGTAGGTAAGGAGTCGTTCAATAGTTTTAATGCAGCTATACCACGTTTTTCGTTTTGGCTAAAAACCCATTTACAAATATAGATTAAAGAACCTCCAAAAACGGCAATTCTAAGAAAAGAAATACCCGTATACGCAAGGGTTTATAGATGGAAATCTAGCATAAGAACCCATCGACGGGGTCAGCGTTAACCTAGATCGTTAAATCTACGATTCTACGGAGATTGGTGAGTACTTTTGGAATTCCATACCCTACACTTTTTAGGTGATAAGATAAGACCATCGATGCTGTTGTATTATGAAAGTGACAGCATCGTATAGACTCTACTAGATGCTACAATTCAGTTGTCAAAGAATACACACCAAAGACGGATAAGTCCTACGAGGGAGGGTCGGTTATTACTGGTTACGGGTACTGGCAGGTGATCAAAGAATCCTCACGATTTCCATATCAAAAGCTAATTGTGAGAGAGCCTAATCATTGAAGGGAAGGTCAGTCGACCAGAATGTAAATTGACGTTGGATACTCGTGTCGCCCGCATGGCGATGTTTGGAACCAGTGAGTCTATACCTTGAGAATTATATCAATATACATGTGTGCATCTATTATGTAACAGCCTCAAATTAAAGCCTTTAAATACGCCTATTGCCAGCAGAAAATGAGGTTGACAGTACTCAAGGAAACATACTAGCATACGGTAATCATAGCTGACATTATTGGTGATTATATTCTAGACTTGTGCCTAATAAAGGTTATAATAATGGCTGACGATATAAAAGAAATCTTTAAAGAGTATATCTACCAGTAAAACATACTGCCAAAATGGATACTCTTTCCCATACGCTAAAACGATTGTTTCATTTATTCCATGTTAGAACCCCTACAAGAAACATCGATGTTGCATTATAGAGACACTAGAAGAAAGACTGCCATGAGAGATGGATCAAATTTCACTGATTTTCCAGCAATGCCTACCGCACCCATGCAAAGGAATAAGTAACATAGGTATTTGATCAGCAATTTCTGAAGAAATAGCTTGGATGTGTAGTCGTCAAAACCTGACCACTGAAATTAACAGTCAAAGAATGAAAATTAGTGCCACAAACTTATTATAAGACGCTCAAACAAATTGTTCCGCAGAGAAAACTGACAAAGCCAAGTGTAAGTTACTCCAGTACTATGATATCTTCCCCTAAAATGACGCTAATACAGGAAAGACCGTGGCAAAACAAACAATTGGATATCAAGCCCGGCGCAAAAGACATGCTTAATTTGACGATGAATGCCAGGATGCATTGGATAAAAAAGATCAGGCGAACAAACCATATTTAGGTAAAAAAACTAGGACGGAGAGAAAATATTATGAGAATCTTAAAAGAGTAGCGAATAAAATCATTAGAATTAAGAAAAGTAAATAGTATGATGACCAATTGAGAAGCATCGATGTAAATCTAACGAACAACAACCTAAGATAAGTATACAAAGTAGTGAAAAGCTTGAAATGAAGTCATCAGCCCAACACCACGCTAGGCCGTGATGACATCGGCAACATCATCGCTGGTGGAAACAGGATTAAGCGAAGATGAGCATCATATATCAAGAACCTCCTAAATCCTTTGCACAGCTCCAGAGCATCGGAGCCTAAAGACACGCTTCAGTGCGGAAACTATAGAGGAATATCACTGAAAATAAGATCGGATCATATGCTAACAGTATTACTGGGGAGTATGAAGCTGGCTGTAGAACAAATAGATCAACGATAGACCAATTGTTTACTGCCAAGAAGAGTACTTGAGGAATACTGGGAGTTCAATATAAACGTATACCAAATTTTCGTTGACTTTAGGCTAGCGTACTACAGTATTTTTCGTAACGTACTGTTTCAAATAATGCTTTGCTTTGGTATTCCGTCCAAATCATCCGTTCTACCGAAATGACATGAAGTGAACGACCTCGCAAGTCCGCACCAACGAACGAACTCATCGATGCCTTCGACGGAAATATCGCACTAAAGCAGGGAGATGGACTGGCCCCATTCCTATTCAATTTGGCTCTGGAATAAGTCATAAGAAAGCTACGTGTCGATACGCAAGGTACATTACTTTACAAGTCGAGCGAAGTAGTAGCCTATGCGGGCGACATCAACATTTTGTCACGGTCATTAACAACTGGCAAAGAACTCTTCCTGAAACTTGACAGCGAGCTAAAACCAGTAGGGCAACAAATAAATGAAAATAAAACAAAGCTCATGACGCAGTCGAGGAAAAATACCTCAAATACACAAAATATCACACTTTGCGAATACAATAACGAAAATGTGAAAGAATTTGTGTATCTAGGCGCCAAAATAACGAGAACCGGTAATAAAAGAGACGAAATGCGCCGACAAATAAAGGGAGGTCCAACCAAAACGCATGATGTTAATTGTAAATTAAATAAAAAGTTTTCAGAGAATTATGTTAATATTTCTTATTATATAGGGTTCTCCAATCAGCAGTGTTATTTTGAATAGCCCGCTATTTCAGTAAATGTCACTTTTGAAGCTGTCATTTTTTGACATTTGACAAGTAGAAACAAGGCCATTAATAAAAATGAAACGATACACGCTTCAACAATGCATTGAAATTATTAAAATCCACTATCAAAATGGTAAAAATTTGGCAGAGACGGTTCGTAAAACTCGAACATTTTTGGGTCGTCTTGAAACATCTTGTCGGACCGCAATACATAAATTGGTGAAAAAATTCGAGCTGTTGAGACAACTTAGTGATGTGAAGAATAAAACCCGTGCACGTCACTCAAGAGCAGCCGAAAATATTGCTGCTGTAGCCGAAAGTGTTGAAGAAAACCCAGCTTTGTCCATTCCTCGTCGTTCTTTGCAATTAGGCATTCCACAAACGTCATTTCACCGTATTTTGCATAAAGATTTGGGGCTTAAGGCTTATAAAGTTCAGTTAACACAAGAACTCAAGCCGGTCGATCATCAACAACGTCGTGTCTTTGCTGATTGGTTCCTTGAAATGCATGAAAATTATCCGGGATTCCATCGAAAAGTCATCTTGAGTGATGAGGCCCATTTCCACCTCGGTGGCTTCGTCAGCAAGCAAAATTGTCGCATCTGGGGCTCGGAAAACCCAAGAGTTATTAATAAAAAGCCTCTCTATCCTCAACGTGTGACTGTTTGCTGCGGGTTATGGTCCGGCGGAGTCATTGGACCTTACTTCTTCGAGAATGAGGTTGGAGTAACAGTTACGGTGAATGGATTGCGCTATCGAGAGATGATTGATGATTTTTTATGGCCGGAATTGGACGGTATTGATCTGAACAACGTTACTTTCAACAAGACGGCACTATGTGCCACACAAGCAACGAAACCATTGATCTTTTACGGGAAAAGTTTCCGGACCGTGTTATCTCTCGAAGAAGTGATCACAATTGGCCACCGAGATCTTGTGATTTAACACCTTGCGACTTCTTCCTTTGGGGCCACGTAAAAGAAAAGATCTACGCCAACAGCCTAGTGTCAATTCAAGACCTCAAATATGAAATTCGTGAGGCTATCGAGGACATAGGGCAGCCACTTTGCGATTTGGTTATGGAAAACTTCATGAAAAGGATATGGTCCTGTAAGCGTGGAGGTGGTAGTCATTTGCCTGATGTTATTTTTAACTATTAACGGCATACCTTCCTCTTTATAATGAAGTAAACATCTGATCATTTATATTAAAAAATGGCATTTTTCTTTTAATATCAAAATAAAACCTCTCATTGGAAAACCCTGTAATAAAAGGATCTATGACAATTATGTGTGAAACAAAATATCGCACAAATGCTCGCCACGGCTACGGTGGCATAATTTTATACGATAGTCCATATTTTCAATGACTGAGACATAATTGAGGTTCAATGTCGTTAATGTGCTGAATTATCTCATCCTTTAGCTCTTGAATCGTTCTTTTGAATATCCCCAGGGAAAGAAGTCCAACGGTGTCAAATCATATGATCGTGGTGGCCAACTAACATTGCCACAACGTGAGATAACACGGCCATTGAATTTCTCACGCAAAAAAGCCAATGTTTCGTTGGCTGTGTGGCAAGAGGCACTATCCTATTGGAACCACATATTGTCCAGGTCCATAACCTCAATTTCTGGTCACAAGCAGTCCGTTATAATCTCGCAATAGCGAATTTCATTCACGGTAACTGTTTGGCCGTCCACATTTTCGAAGAAGTATGGCCCGATGGCGCCGCCAGCCCATAAACTGCACCAAACAGTCACTCTTTGTGGATGCATCGGCTTTTCAACAATCACACGTGGATTCTTATTTACCCCAATGCGGCAATTCTGTTTGATAAAGAATCCACTAAGGTGAAAGTGTGCCTCGTCGCTAAAGATGATTTTCTTTGTGAAGTCACCATTCCCTTCTGTCTGTTCAACCAACCATTCGGCGTACTGCCAACGCTTAAAACGGTCAGTAGGCTTCAGCTCTTGAGTCAAATGAACCTGGTAAGAATGTAAATTCAAATTTTTATTCGAAATCCGCATCAGTGATGTTCGTGAGATGTTCAATGGTTGGGCACGACGACGAGTCGAGCTTGACGGCTCTTCTGCCACACTATCGCAAGCAACAGCAATGTTTTCCGCAGAACGAACTGGGCGAGCATGCACAGATGATTTCACATTTCCTATAGACCCCGTTTGCTGAGATTTGCACACACTTCTCCCGATTGTGCACACAATTCTCCCCCAAGTGCACGAAATGCATTTTGATTTGAACGCCTATTTTCGTAAAAGGCTTCAACAACCTTAACGGCGCTGCTCAATTGTGTACCTCTCCATGGCTGAATTTGTCAAACACTGAAGCAAAGAAATGCCAGATTAAGTTGGGCGAAAAACTTGACGTTAAGGTGTGACTCACAATTAACATCGTGCATTATGGTTGGACCAGCCTTCACAACTAGCAAATAAAATATTTTATTCAGTTTTGACGATCTTGAAAACCAGCTTCATACACAGGAAAAGAATCTTCAAGCATACAAATCTGTGCGAAACGTAGACCCTAACCCAAGCATCCGCAAACATATTGAACACCTTCGAGAGACGCGTCTTGAGGTGGATAATTGGAGCGAAATTAGATTAAGAGCAATAGCGAATTCGATACAACCATGAGCTGTATAACATTTAGACAAGCCGGAAGTCTCAACAATTGTAAGACTGCGGAAGCTGCAATAGGTTGGCCATATGAATCGTATAGATGAACAACGGATATCCAAAAAGGTATTTATTGCGAGAACTGAAAGGCGAAGACCAATTGGGAAACTGAGAAAACGCTGGTCTGACTCGGTTGACAAAGGTAGCTCATCGCTGCTCGGATTTCGAATTTGGAGGACGCAGTCAATGGATCGAGACAGTTTGAGGCGGTATTTGCAGAAAGCGTAGGCCCGAAAGGGCTGTAGTGCTACGAAAAAAAAGAAAAATACAAGAAAGAGTAGTTTATTCCGGGACCAGATTAGTGGAAATAATTTTTCACCCATTCACCAGCGATCAAGAAGAGTGCCGATTGCGAGAGAAAGACGTGAAAATAATGACCTGGGACAGTTGAGCCACACGAGATTTCATGCAGTAGATGTTGATCACCAGCAATCCTGGTAAAGAAAAACGATATGTGCTTCTGTACCGATTATTCATTATATGGATTGGCAAATCCGATCCGCTCTACCTCACGAGACCTGGAGAGCAGTTCCTAAGATTCAGCGCAGCGATAAAAAGGAATAAACGAGGGTCATTTGAAAAATTTCCGGCCTTACCGGCAAAAAGTCATGGTAGATTCAAGTTCCCTTGCGAACCAATAGGTAGCCTTTACACATGTTATGTATGCCATAAAAATTTCAAATCATTCCGATCAGTACAAAACACATGGCACCCTTCCAAAGTTGACAGGTGACGTTTGTTAAAAAAAATGGATAAGATCGAGTATTGATTTCGGGAAGTGAAAGAAGAGTTAGACTCCGAGTATGGTGAATCTTCGCCCTCATTTACAGCCGTGAAACATTGAGCGACCGAGTTCAAACGCGGTCGCGCAAGCATTTTTTGAGCTCTGGACGTCCAAAAACTGTTTCAACGGAAGATATCGTCAGTTTAGTGCACAAAACCGTGATGGAAGATCGCCGATTAACCATTAAAGCAATTGCTAAGGCTTGTGGGATGTCAACTGAAGGGGTGCATAACATTTTACATGCTGATTTATGTATGAAAAAATTATCCGGGCGATGGGTGCCGCGTTTGTTGACGATCAACCAAAAGCGCATACGGATGGACATGTCACGTGAGACTTTTCAGCTGTTCCAAAAGAATCCTGCCGATTTTTTTCGCCGGTCAATTACTGTCGACAAAAACTGAATCCATCACCATACTCCGGAGACTAAACAGCAGTCAATGCAGTTGATTGTGGTGGGGGAACCAGCTCCGAAGAAAGTTCTTTCTGACAGTAAAGTGACGACGACAGTTTTTTGGAACAGCCGTTAAGTAATTATGGTTGATAACCTCCAAAAAGGTTAAAACCATTAACCGACCCTATTACGCTGCGTTGCTGGACCAATTGAAGACGGAACTCAAAAAGAAGCGACCACACTTGGCGAGGAAGAAGGTGCCGGGTTATCAAGACCACGTGCGAGTCCACACATGCATGGTCGCAATGGCGAAATTGATCGTATTGAAGTTCGAATTGCTTCAACACCCACCCTGCTCACCAGGCCTAGCTCCGAGTGACTTTTTTTTTTGTTCCAAAACTTGAAAAAATTTCTGCATTTTCAGGTTTACCCAAAGAATTTTTTTTGGCTGAACGGTTGGGAAAAGCGTTTGACCAAATGTATTGACTTGTGTAGAGACTATGTCGAGAAATAAATTTTTCTTTGGCTTGAATTATGTGTTTTTCTTTAAAAGGCCGGAAACTTTTCAAATGACCCTCGTATTTTCTCTACAAAAATGGGTCTCTAACAATTTGAATTTGCGTTGCTGAATTAAGCAAAGCTGCTACAATTTTTAAAGGCTTGTGGTTCTAGTACTTTTAAAACTAATTAAAAACGCCTGCCTCATTTGCTTAGATGAAATCGTGCTATGTTCACTTCTTACAAATTTGAGGAACTTATCTCAAGTTGAGCCTAAAAACTGTTTATCATTCAGATTTTAAATATAATTATTTCGATACACGGTCTTCAATCCAGTTATCGATGGTGAAAATCAGGTATTACCTCTAAAATTCTTACGACTGCGGTTATACGCTTTTTATTTTTTAGGGGAGAAATCCACCCCTTATGATACTGCGAAAAATGTAGATGTTAGCTTTTCTCATCTTTAATTTTTGACTAAAAACTTATAAGAATTATTGTTACAGGTTTTTGGTCAACACGCGTGTTTATTACAATACTATAAACAAAGATTCAACCCCAAGAAATCACCCCTTATTGCAAAATATCGTGATAATTCAATTATAGGTGACTTTTATTGTTCTAATTGAATTAGTTTAGAGCAGTTACTTTTTAAATGAGACTAAATATAATTTGTGTGTTTACCATTATCAAAAAAGGGTCCAACTACTCCAAATCCTTTTCAAGTTTACTGATAATGAATTCAAAATTGTTAAGTCGAGCTATTAAGTCGAAATTTCTAATGAATGATTACTTTGTTTTAATTTCCCCCCCTTAACATCACACCCTACGAAAAAATGTGAAAAAATTTGATATAAATAAATTGAATGTCTAAACCGATCAAATTTAAAGATGGAAACTAATATTTGATGTGACGTATTATTTTTTTTTTTTACAGTTGGGTGATGAATGCCATTTAGGCACTGAATATAAGACTCCCATGCTCTCAAGCGACTGGACTACCCACTAAATAGCTCCCCTGTCAACCCGAGAACCTAGCCTGGAACCGTTTGACACATTACTTAGGGCCTCGGTCTCCCTCGCGTCCTCGCTTTGACGCAAGTAAATAGTGCAACGCTCTCTGGCAAAGAAGGCAACAGGTATTACGCCTGCAATAACTCTCACTGCCGAATCAGAGACTATTGGATATGAAGATGCAATCCTCAGTGCTCCTTTTCTCTGCATCTGTGCCAAAAAATTTTCGGTACACCTCCTTACTGGAAGCGTCGCCCCATATTTCTGCTCCGTACAGTAGCACTGACGCTACAGCACTCAAGGCGTCTTCTTGATGCGTTGGATCCTCCTACGTTAGCCATGATTCGACTCAGAGCCGATACTCCCGAAGCAACTTTGCCAGTCGTTCCCCTGATTTACTCAGAAAAACTTATCTTCGAGTCGATCAGTAGCCCCGGGTACTTTCGCCGCTGGCTTTGATTCGATTAGTATATCTCAAATACTGATCATTCTTACTCTCGGGATTCTCTTTTTTTTTCAAGATGACCACTTCGGTTTTCTCCAGTGTTACCTTTCCACATAGTTCAGTGTTACCTTTCCACATAGTTTCATGGCTCTAGCTTCTATAGTTTCGGAGAAACATTGCTGGACATACAGACGGACACAGGTCGTGATTTCAATAGTGTTTTGTATTTTAGTACAAAACCCTAAAAAGCATATGAAAGAAGCGATCCTGATCCGTGGGAAGCCAGCGGATATGCCTAGATCCTTCTTCCGAGTTGCAAGGTAGTCGAAACACTATTTATTCGATTTGATTGAATCGTTGTTTATAGACAGTTATACACCTACGTTTAGAAGTTTACTTACTGTTTATTCCAATTCAAACATAATTGCAAGCATTTTATATTCCTTAAAGTTCAGCAATCATTCGAAAACCTTTAAACCGTTTCAGCGTTGTATCCACTACATTCGTCCTATTATACATTTTGGAACGGATCCCACTGTGGGTGGTGATAAACATTCTAGCGAAAACCAATTCAATTAATATACTTGGTCATATTTCTTCCTTGCAGGCGTCAAGAAATTTAGATAAAAAATTGACTTTAACTACATTAAGGGCAGGGCTTATAAAATCCTTCTTAACTAGTTATTCAAAATTTTAACAGATTCCTTATAAATTAATACATACATTATTCATTATTCTAACGGTTCAATTGTCTCCACATTGATTTCCAATCATTAGTATCACTTTCTTACTACAATTCTCCATATAGCGAACAAAAATAGCTGGCATTGCTGCTGAATGGATAGTTCTTACTTCCGAAACCTTCACCTTGTCAACTAGTTTTTTTTATCTGCAGAATAATTCAAGATACATTAACTGACTTACGACTGGATACATCTAGTTAAGTTTAACTGATCTATCGGTTTTCTCCGCATGAAGAAAAATTTTTACTTGATAATTTCTGTCTCGTTAGTCATTTTTGCTTAGAATCGGGAAAAACTCGCTCTGAATGAATACCTATGCTTTACTGCATAACTGCATTGAATCGATTAAATTAATTATTATATTTAGCGAGTAACTGGCACTATGATTTACTTAGGCCACTTGTTCCAACTTGATTTAAAGAAATTAAAATTTTCTAGAAGGAATTAGATAAAGCAAACATCTTACGCATTTTTTCATATTTTTATATTTGTTGATTCGAAAAATATGATTCCTAGATTTGTTTTTTTGCTAAATATAGGTTCTTGAAAGTAGTTCAGATATAAGATATACTCGTATACTCAAACTTAAGTTGTAAACACGATACAATATTGGGTTTTCCATTAAAGCATCGCTGAATTTCTTGGTAGTAACCATACCGGTGTTCTGTTTGCCGGCACCTTAGGCAATTGTCTTTACTGACTTAATACCTGGAAATCGGAAAGTCATTCGTTGAATTGATGAGTTGTTTAGGGAATTTTTTATGTTGTTAGATATAACTCTTTGCACAGTTTGGGATTTTTAACATAGAAATAATTTCTATTAAAATACTCGTACGAGTATATTAGATCAAGTAAATTACGTGTGGCTTTGATACTAAAAGTCTACACGCTACATTGCTTTCAATAAGATTTTCGAACCCAATATTTATTGTTTAAACAATTTTAGAAGGCAGGAGTATGCTCCTGTCAGAAGGATTTTGTACACAAACTGTCAAATGTAGACACTTAAACTCCAGAAACACCTCGATGATAAATACTATATGTTTGTATATATAAAAATAAGTTTTAACGAAAAACGTTCTTTATTTCAATTTACTTGCTAACCATTTTGCTGCTGTATACGATCTCAAAGATATTCACGTTATTCATCTTACCTGAAATTTTCAAGAAGACCTGATCAAAATGAAACATTTGGCTTGATCAAACGCTAATATAGTGGCAAAAGCAACCATTATTATAGTTCCAATACATGGAAATTCAAATGGCTATAACGTCACTGAATACGTCCAAATTCTGATGAAACTTTTTCATTAAGACAGCCGTACGTTCAACAACCTAACACAACATTTCATTGAATTTGGAAGTACCTTTTCGATTTGTTGGGGAAAAATATGTTATTTATTAATTATACTATTATTTAAAAATTTGAGCGATTTCGACTTCTAAGGCATGTTGTTAGATCTACTCATTAAGGAATATCTGTATAATTTTCCTGGAATTTTTTTGAACCACAGATGCTCAATCGCAATGCGGGCGAGACAAATTTTTCGAACCTTTCCCGCACCTATCAATGCTGGTAGCTTTGTTCTACGTAAGACCTTTTTTGGAAAGCTTTTATCAATACCTTTCATTTGATCTTCTTCTTAGCACTAAAGCCCCTCTCGGGCCCTCGATTCCTGCAAATAGCGCCTCCGACTGTCTCGGTCCATTGACCGCGTCCTCCAATATTGAAATCCGTTTTGGTTCGGAGGGATAATACCATAGCTATTTAGAGCCACTCTATTATCCGCCACCTATGGACCCGCCGTGTTCCGGACTGGAAAAACCAGCAGCTATTATAAATAACAGCAGAACGGATCACCCACCCTCCACTACATATTTTATATACATATACTAATATTTGATTTCTTCTTCTTCTTAGCACTACAGCCCCTTTTGGCCCTTCGCTTCCTGCAAAAAGTGCCTGCAACTGTTTCGGTCCGTTGACCGCGTCTTCCAATCCCGAAATCCGAGCAGCGAACTATCTTCATCGACCGAGTCAGGCCAGCATTGCCTCTGTTTCCCCACTGATCTCCGGCCTTCAGTTCTCGCAACGAATACCTTTTTGGATATCCGTTGTTCTTCCATACGATTCATTTGGCCAGCCCATTGCAGCTTCCGCAGTCTTACAATCGTCGAGACCTCAGGCTCGTCAAAAATTTCACAATTTGCATCGAATTCATTTGATTACCCCACATGATTACTTTTGGTTCCCTTAATGAGCTTGAAAAAACTTTCTGAACCCCAAATTTTCAAGAGACCATCACTTCTGATCTACTGTCATTACTGTCATAAGCAAAGTTGAGTGAATTTCGATTATTATAATTTTTGTTGTCGTACTCATAGAAATCTACCTCCATGACTTTTTCAGACTTTTTGGATAATAGGTGTTCAAACGTAAGTAAGAATACCAATTTTTTGTACTTTTCCCCTCCCCTTGCACTCTACGAAACTGGTAACACTGTTTGAAGACCTGCTTTGGAAAGCTCTCAAAACTTTTCATTCATCACACCCTGCGTGACTGCTTTTGGTAAAAAAAATTAAAATTTCCTTTCCGAATATTAAGGAGGTCATCAATTGATCTACCTAATAAGAAAGATGCCTCCGGCTACTAATAGTTTAGGAAAAAAACTATTGACATACAGGCAGGTGGATAGAATGATAGACAAACCCAATTAAATAAGAAATAGTAAATAGTTCAAGCCCTTAAAAATGCGCTATGAACGCTACTTCGTAAGTTGTATAGGATACGAAATCTCCAAAATTTTAGAATCACGATATCCTAGCAATGGGGAAAAATTTATACGAACAGCTATTACTCACCCGTAAAGGGTCCTTTCAGGCGGAGCTTTGGGGTCCTGGATAGCTCAATGAAGACGGGCCATGGCGCCACTCGTTTGGTTGCCACCGCCCCGTGGTCCACCGAGCAAGACTGTGGACGCCTGAAACGCCTAAATACGAGTACAAGACAGGATCCCAAAGTTGCTGTCGAAACAAGACGAAAGCCCCACAATCGCCTTCCCACTCCAACCACCGTAGCACTCTGATGTAATATCACTATAATAAACGAAGACTAAATCTATTCCAGAAACTCTCTTTACAGCAACCAAGGAGTCCTTCAAACCGATTTTGAATTTAAAGGAGAGAAGAAAAAAACAAGAAGCATTTCGTTGCGGTTTTACACTTTTTACTACATGCGCTATTTCATAAGTTAATACACTCTACTAAACAGATAATAATTTCGGCAATTCAAAAATATAAAATTTACTTTACTAATTTCCCTAACTAGGGGCCCCCTAAGTATCCCACCTGAAGTCAATTGTCGGTCTCCGCAATTCCTTCCACTTCCGAAATCCATCCATTTTTTTCCTCCACTCCTACCATTCATTATTTCTAATTCCATTTCTTTCACCTTGTTGTTATTCCGCTTATCTCTTTATTATTGCACCTTAGAATCCAAACGTTGCTTTGGCTTCGCCACTGCAAAGGAACAGAGGGCCACCTTTATATGCTGGCCCCCTTTACTCTTCTGGCTTAAAAACTTAGCCGTTTGAAAACCAAGGTTAGCTCGTGAAAGTGTCGATGCACTTTCACTGGAAAGTGCATCTTGAAGTTGTCTCACCACGAACATTTCCCGCTGACATCAGAGTGTTGAATTTGCATGCTCACCACCTTCGTCAATTGCGCAATAGATGTCACTGCAGTCGATTGGGTTAACGATAATTTTAGTGCTAAATTATGAAGGAGTGTCCACTTTCGGTATTGTATTTATCCCGTAACTTCCTCTTCAACCCAGTAACACAGCTTTTGTAGATAATTCTTGGTCTACAACTTTCGTTAGACCTATTTTTGCGCTCACATTATTGACGAGACAAATTCTAAAACCCTATATTTTTGCCGTTTGACCCAAATGATTTTTTTGCAGAGGAAGGATCGGTGAAAGTTTTCGATATTTCGTTTGTAATAGTGTGTATAAGGCTTATAGTCTTTTTCAGTTCTATGCAAATTAGTGAAAACATACAATTCTGTTTTTGGTTTTTTTTTGACTGGACTTAATATTACTGTATTGAGTAGTATACTTAAATTTCATTTTCCATCGTCTTTAAAATTCTGACCGAGACATTCTAATTTGCATTTATAGAGTTTGCGGTTGAGTTCAATACCAGACTCATCGGGGTATTTCCAATATAGTCTCAAAAGCATGCAATCGGAGCAAGATCATATTTGAGTGAAGCCATTAGCTCGCCCTAATGATGGCCTATAGCGGCGTGGCAAATTAGAAAGTTTGCCCAAAGTAAATCTCTTCTGAGGATCCTGATAGTACTTTCCCCATAATTTTCCAAGTGACACTTACCATTTCTGAGCTGTCAACACTAGAGAAACTTAAGCTCCCTAGGTGATAAGCATTTTCCCAAGAATCTCTTGGCGTAAATCCAAACACGGCATCTTTCAATAGTGATCAGTAGCTTCGGCGACTTCTCCTCCGTTTGCCAGTAAAATAAAGTCATCTCCTCCCTTCTCTAGTTTTAACGCCACTGGTTTTTCCCCAGCTTTGTTAACTAAGCTTCTTAGTCACTATTCATATTTCACTTGAGGATTTTATCTACATCTTCTCCGACATTTCAGCGTAACTTTGCGTAAATTTTCTCACAATATTTATTTTAGAACAAGAGATGCGTCTTCTTCCTGTATTCGATAATCGAAGTGATATAAAAACCGAAACTATTCATTCTGATTTTACCAGAGGTATTCACTTAAGAGGGCAAGAGCTGCCCCTTTTCCACTTTTTATCGACACAGCCATTATACATGTTACACCAGTGCCATCATGCTTGTCAAACCAGCAATGCCTGGTAAAGACTATCACTGTAATGAGATGGAACTTGTTACGAAACGTTTTGCTTATTCTCAGCCTTCTAACCAAGCTGGCTCCGCCCGGGAGCCCAGATCCTGGTTGCTCCGTCGGCGACGGACCTGGGCGCCACTCGTCTAGCCGCTAATATATCCCCCGAGCCTGAGGACAAGCTTGGCTCGAGCCGGAGCGCACACAATACAGCAAAGGTGTGGATTTCGCCATCTAATACGCATACCACTGAAATATAATGCTCCGGTTGGACCATATAGCGCCTAACCTAAAAACCTCTGAGTCAGACCCCTAACATCCAGTCAAACCCCTTACATCTAGATAGACCCCTAACATCTAAACCCAGATTCTGCCAATTGAATCGCGGAATACCTGTAACGGTTTCCTACCTCCGTCTCGTTCGATCGCAATTAGAACCGACCTCTCATCGGTTCGAGACGTACAGTCTTGGAAGTGACAACGGACTGTACCCTTCAGGTCAACAAGTCCGGTCACACTTAGTCTACTCCGTGGTGGCTGCTTGTAGGCTAGCTAGTTCGGAGAGGAGTTTCGGTCGCGGGTCTTACGCGAGTAGACTAAGTCCGAGTTACGTAACTCAGCCACCCATTCACATGCCCGATTTATAAACGCGTCAACAACTACTCATCCAGAACACGTTGGTTCTGGATGTGATCTCTCCACAGATCTCAATTCAAACTACTACGAAATCTAAAACCATAGGCGCGTTACCGAATCACCGACGCGGTACCAGAAAACAAGCTAAACTACCTCAAGTCCTAAATAACCTACTCTAATAAAAAAACGAGCGCAAACAAGGGTACCGCGGACCGTAACCGACTCGAAATCAATCATCTGCAGATTATAAAAACCTAACCCTCTTCAAGACATACTTACCCTCGGTCATCACTTCCGTTGCAAAAGAAAGAGCATGCGGAACGGAAAGGCTTATGGCTCCTTTAGTACTTCATTTTTAATTTTCAAATATTTCATTTACAATAATTAAGCTAAGGTTTTACTATCAAATAATTTAAATATAAACCTTTGCTCTTCTGATATTTAAAGAAAGGAATATTTTTTTCATATTTTTAATTGTATTTACATATGAGCGTGTTCGTTCTTGTAATTCTACTAATTATGGTGAATATAAATCCAAGAGAAATGCCTACACTAAGGTATTTCCCTATGAGCACTGGTGCTTAACTATTTTAAGTTAGAGTAATAATTCTGAAAGCATAGTTTTGACAGACAAATTAGGGATAGAATACAATTTCCAAATAAAGCTCAATATATTAAACTTAACTCCCTACACTCCATCCGCTGAGAAAGATAAATTTTTTCACATTAAAAATTTAGAGAAACTCATGCAACTTTATGTATATCTATGTTTATCTATACATGCACTTAAATTATCCAAAAAAAATTCCCTAATATTTATATAATGGGAAAACATAACTTTTGCAGTCATTGTACCCGTAAATCATTAGGAGGAAACTTATACGCGAATTACTTTAAGCAATTATGCTTTATAAACTGAGGATTTTGTGAATTTAAATATTTCTTTTTTTCTTTTCTAAACTGAACAAAAATTTATTTCTATATTTATTATGTCCAGGTGCGTTTAGAAGTTACAAGTACATTAAACAGAGAATAAATTACTTTTCGGAAATAAGTTTTTTTTTTCTTTTAAATTCAGTAAATTTATTTGAAAATAAACACTTTAAAAATCATAGATGGTAAAAAAATTGTCTTTAAACTATGAGTTTTTTTTAAAAAATAATAAGTAAATAAACGTACGTGTACGTTTCCTCTTCTTCGGATTTATCTTGGTTAATTTGCAATTGTTTTGCATTTGATTTTCCTGGTTAGAGTAATTGTAATTTATTGAGACCCATTATGCATTTGGAAAATACCCATTAACTTTAAAATCAAATGGTTGTTGTGACAGCATAATCAAAAAATTTAATTTTTATTTTTTTCTAACGTCTTTATGTTGTTGAATTTTTTTATGTATTTTAATCTTTTGTATTTTTTTATTGATTTCTTATTTTTATTATTTTAACCAATGTTCGATTTCTTTGATTTTATTGTTTAGTAAGCAAAGTATTTAATCGTTTCCAAAAAAAAAAAAATATTTCCGCTTCCCATCAATTTCAACGTTATTTTATTTCAAGTCAATATGTTAAGTGAAAATGCAAGCAAGATCAAGATCCAGCTTTAATTTAGTCATATTATGAAAAAAAAAAAGCACACTTTACTCTTTAATGGGCCTTTTTTTCCGTTCAGGTATGAGCTTTTTTTTACAAACTAGCATAGCAGCATATAAAATAAATAACTGCACTTTATATTGGGTAGAAATATCTCTTAAAATCTATTTAAAATAAAATTATCAAAAAGGCCTTTTTGATTCTTTTTAAATGAACATTTCATATTGTTATTTAGCGATAGTTAATAATCTGTGTTCGCTACGCAGATGTAAATAAGATCGTCTTATTTTGTACAAGGATCCAACAAGTCTCTCAAAAGGTTCAATATTTTTTTTTCCGTCTCATCACAATGGTTGCAGACTTTTTAGCTGATAAAACATGCATAAACTATTTTTTCTTATTTCTTTAACGTAATTGTTGGTTTCAAATACTCAGTGATGGTAGTTTTAACTGATATAAAGAATATAATGGCTGATGGATAACCGAGGTATATATTTAATATTAGTATACTAACTTTGGGTTTTATTTCTGTTGAAAATAATAATCTATTCACTTTTTTGAAGGAATCAGAATGCTGTTAGATAGCACATTACTCGATGTGCCTTTTTTTAAAGCTCATTGCTTAATTAACTTAATGATGCACAAAGCTCTCGCGGAATGTGAAATCATTTTTGATACACCAATTGCTAGTTACTTAATTGTATTTCGAATCACTTTTCAACAACATTTGCAAATAGTTGTTCAGCCCCATCAAGACTTGCTTAAGATTAAACTTGAAAGTAGTCATCTATTTCGCCATTCTCACTGCTAGCTATGGAACCAGTTCCTTTAGACGATAAAACGGGAATCGGAGAGATTTGCGATATATGGTTTTGGGGCTGCGATGATAATGCAGTGAACTGATTCGTTGCGGTGGATATATTGGGAATGGTTACATCAGGATTAACACTCGGGTTAATTCATCTTTCGTAGCAAATTAAAAGCAATTGTTGACCAAACTATGCAAATTGTTTGCCGATGGATCCCAGCCAAACAGCTGATTGGAACAGTAGTTCGAGTTCTGGTTGAAACCGGGCAGGGATAGATGGCGAAAGACTCTTAATCGTAGAATAGAATTTCTCTCGTAAAATCTTTCTGATATCCTTATCAAATTGTATGGCATCAACTGTTTACACGTGCTACATCACTATTTTGACTATGTCTACTCTAACCGGGAATTAAGTCGCCTGCCTCTTTCACTCTGCTGTATCCGTCACATGAAACATCTGATGACCGCGTATTCATAAACCTTGCGGTAGATTGAACATCTGTTCCTCCAAGCCGCTCGCCAAGTCCCCCATTTACTACCTCCTCCTGTAGATAAATTTATTTTGCGTTATATTCACGCCACGCTAATTTTCTTCGGACTTACCGCTAATCCGCTACCCTCGCGAGACTTCTCACTCAACGGACAGTTAACCGCGAACACCTTCTGCCTCTTTGACATTTGGATGGCAACTGTGGGAGGCATTGCCAGATAGATATGCTTCGAAATGTATCAGTGTTTTACTTCAGCGGCTCACATTGACAGAAAGTATTTCTCCACAAATGTAAATATTTGAAGAAAAATATTTTCGGCGCAATGATGGCTGCACGAAAGATAAAGTCTGCTTGCATTTCAAAGACATACATATCTGGCCGGGTGCCAGGGTTCGGGATCGGAATCACTCCGATTCCCGGGCGTGGGCGTCACATTACATACCTATCCTACACTATCCGCAAGAACAGCACACAGTCCGCAAAAACAGCACACTGTCCGCAACCATAACCGCAGAGTTCCCGCGAATTCCAACATCCTCGCAACTAAAAGCAAGGGTTCGTCTTCTACTCCGTGCACAAGACAAAAATGACAAATATATCTTCACACATTTACTTATATCACACTTCACTTTCAAAAATAGTTTCAAAATTTCAACAATTTTTTTTGAATTTTATCAAATCAAGTTAGGTAAACAGACCTACGCTCATGTCAGAATGGTTTTGTATCAGAAATGCAGTCACTAGCAACGAAAAACGTCAAGAAATATGTCAAAGAGATGTGCACGTTCAAAGGAAAATCCATTGTTTTTCTACTTTCAACGGTCGCCATTTTGTTGCAAACAAACAAAAATCACTCAAATCATGAATTCTCAAAAATATTAATGTTATTGAACTTATTGGAAAATTTCAAGAAGATCAAATCAAAACTGCTGGGACTGATTGGATGAAAAGTCCATAAAATACCAAAATCATGTGTTATTGTTGTTGTAATTGGAGAAATTTCAAATGGCTATAACTTCCGTGTATATCATTCGATTTTCATCAAACTTACAAAGTTTAAGGACCTTTTTTAGCACAACGTAAATATCGAATTTCGTTCAGTTTAAGGGTACCGATGCGATTTTATTGGGGAAAATCTGAAATTCGAAGATCATACTATTATTAACAAAGTAGAGCGAATTTCGACTTCTAAGGTATTTGTTGTTGTAGTACTCAAAAACACCTACCACCATAATTATTTTTATATTTTTCGGATCACAGGTGTCCAATCGCGAGGAGTGTATTGCCCCTCCCTGCGCGTCCCTCGAAGCAGAAAATATCAAATTAAGACCTGTTTGAAAAGTTCTCATCAAGACCTTACATTTGATACCCATATCGGCTACCTTTGATGCAATTTTTTTTTTCGGGGGCTACTCCCCTCTACGGGGAGACCCCCCCCCCCCCCTTAAATACCTTATAAAATTTTTTGACTTGAACTTTGAAGAGAGCACCACTTTACACCTGCATACAAAATTTGATGTTTCTAGCTTATGCAGTTTGCGAGAAAAAGTGCTGTGACATACGGACGGACAGACAGGTCGCGAAACTAGTAGGGTTCTGTAAAATTATTTTACAAAGCCCTAAAAAGCTTAAACTACCTGGGCTACATACAAAGGGAGCCCCGTACGCGTCGGTAAGACCATCAGCAATATTTCTTCTCTCCTTGCTGGTTGCCAATTCAATTTCGTGTTTGTTTCCGCAAAATCTCCATCGCACATATAATGCTTTTTGGCACTCACTCGAACACAATAGAAAGAAAAAAAATCACTCCTCTACTACAGCTCACTTAACTTCCAGGGAATCAACAAGAACAAAAGCAAAAAATGAGCACCAAAACTGGTCGTTTTATCTTCTTTTGAGAAACTGCTGCATCTACCGGGACTAATTCTTCTGCTTTTGTCAAAGCTATCTCATTGGTCCGTCAGTTGGGGTCTGTAGAGGATTTTGTAGCTCTGTCTGACTTTAATGCTTTTCTCATTGTTGATGATCCCGTTGTTTTGGATACCAGCATATTACATCCACTATCACTGGTGATGATTACAACGGCGATGACAGTGACACCCGCATATGCACTTGTTGATCGCTGGAACTCCTGTCTCCTTTACAGCCCCTCGCAGCATGCCCGTATCCTCGGCACCTGAAATAACGGAGAGGGATTGCTCTTAGCTTCATCCTACAAATAACTCACTCGATTCTGATTTGCCCCTATTCTATCATCTATTCGGCATATTTTTCTAAGGTGTGCCATGTGCTGACCTTTATTATTTGGTTAGCCTAATTTTTACTCCGCTTAAGCTATGAAAATCATGCTTTAAGGTATCTTCTGTCTCGGATAAACCCGTAACACCGTCAGGCACAAGCGAGACTGTGGTTGACTTATATCATTTTTGTCTGCCTCATCTCATTTTTGTCTGCGTCGGGGAATGCATCTTTGTTTGAGGCTTCGGGTTAAACTCCACTAATAGGTCACCAGAACGAGTCGGCCGCACCTTTTTTTTTATGGCAGTTTGTATTTCCTTCGGTTTTACCGCTCCCCTAATCTCTCGCAGAACATCCGCATACGATCTACCTTCGGTGGCTTTGATCAGTATTGCCTGCCCAATAGTTTTGTGCGCTTCCAATTTTTTCTCCCGACCCGCATCCGAGGACTTTATATTTACCGAATGTTTAGTCCTGGGTAGCAATTTTCGCTGCTTTTTTTCTGCCTTAGATAGCGCTCCCTAGAAGCGCTCCTCCAATGAAACCTGAATCTTCGTTTGCTCCTCCTCGTCCCATGCCTTCTTCCTCCGCCTTGTGCTATCTGCGCCTGTAATGGCCTATTAAAGCTAGGAGCTCCTCCAGCTCTAAAGCTCCATTTTGGATTGCCATATAAAGATAGGTTTTATATCACAAGTGGCAACGATGCATTTCACAACCGATTCCGCTTTACGGCAGAGCGGTCCAAGATAATTGCAACGCTCGGTGCTTTCGCTGCAGGGTTTATTCGAGTGTTTAAGACCCTTGCTTCAGTCGCTTCAGTAGCGATCGCTGCAGCGATTATCTATTTCTCGTTATTCTTTACATTTTTTTCTACCGCTCGCACATCAGGCGCATATCCTGCAGAATTCCAAGCTCTTAATTTGTAAGACACTCTAGCGTTCGCCTCTTTTTTATCTTTGCTGCGCCCAGACGCCGCAAGAATCTCTATTTGTACAAGGCTGTCGGTTCTTCATCGTTTTTCGTCCGTCTTTACCTTTGTTGCATTCGTCATCGTTTTTGTCGTCATTGGTACCGTATTCAACGTGCTGCTGACGTCATGGCTCTAACCGTTGGTTACGTCATCGTCGTTGGTATTTTTATTTTTTATTTTTTGTTGATTTATTTTCATGTGTTTTTGGTGAGCAGAGTCCAGTTTGATTGGGTCCTCACTCGAATCAGCTATGTCCGTTCGTGTGTGTAGTCGCCTTTTTAGTCCTATGGTTATCCTTGCAGAACAGGAAGATCATACGAGGGTTGGCACAAGCCCTTATGGGGACGAGTGCTCAGAGCCAGACCAGCACCAATCTCAACTGAACCTACACCACAGACCAAATGGTGCGAACTTCTAACGTACACCGAGGCCTGCCAAGGTTGTACAGGTACGAAGACGATATGATAGTTGGATTGGAGCCATTCACCTACGAGTTTCACCTCGTTGCTACTGTGCACAGCAACCAGGTCCAAAGCATCAATTCCAGTTCGTTGTCCAAAGCGTAACTGTTATCCCAGAAGGAACTCTACGGCGACCTCCATTTCCTTGGATACGTGGAGCGGCACTCCTCAGAAAATGCTAGCCTCCAAGTGTATTCCCGTCTGCCGGCATTGAGTTTGGCTCGAAAGCATAGCATTGGTACGATCGGCCTTCTAAAGAATGTTATTTCTGAACGCCGTACTCACACAGAGCCATCGCTGCTTCCATGGCTTTGCATTCAAAAGTAAGCGCTGGTTCAATCCCAAACGATGGAGGTAGCAGATTCGCCAGGGTACCATGCTGGAAAATTCTTATCGTGGGACAACTGTCTTAGCATCAGCAGGTCAGCTGTCATGTCTCTCGTAAATTTTTCGAACAGACCCTTAATGTTTATGTGTCATTAGAAGTTCACTTACAGAGCACGCCTTATTGCAGTACCGTTTTGGCCTAGGTTAAAGCTTCTTTTTTAGTCAGCGCGCAAAGGACAAAGTGTGCATCACATTTGCACTGTTGCTCTGTTTTTTCATATTTATGGCAAAGAGAGCTCCTATTGAGCTCCCTGAATCCCTGTGCCGCATGATCGTTTGCGAAGCGCTTTAAGCATTAGAGAGGAACTGCTCTGCGCCATATCTTATGAATCGCCCAACCTATTTTTTTTTTTGCCTTATTAAGAATATTTTTGGCAGCTTTCTCAAGCAAATCGACGATGGTCACGTGCAATCTCCTGTATTTATCTAGATCAATATTACTTTTACCCCGTTTTAACTAGAGAACTTCCTGTTGATACCCTCTTCTACCTTAACCAAATCCATGACGCACGCTAGGTCCCTGGATTTCAAGGGACACGCTCAAGTGACGTTACCGTCACCTGCTCTTCAAGAATTATTTTGAACAATTATTTCTTTGAGGACTCTACTCGAACTGATTGGCCTTACTGCTCTAAAGGTTGTCCAAGTGCCTTCGGGCTTAACAATTCCTCTGATTTTCTTTAGCGTACGAGGGTGATCCGATAAGTATTTAACCTCACCGCACGATAGCGCCACTATCGCAAGAGAGATTCATTACACTACATTCTTGTAGACGGCCACTGTCAAAATTTTAGCCGGATCGAACTCGTAGTTTTGTTTTGAGCGTGTGGAAGCGAGTGTGTCCGCGGATTTTAGACAAATGGAGAAAGACCAATATCGGTCGGTGATTGGCTTCTTGTTTTTGTAAGGAAAACCGCACAACGAAATCAAAGAGCGCTTGGATGCTGTATACGGCAACTTTGCTCCTGCGATGGTGACCGTAATAAATTGGTTTAACGAGTTTCAACGTGGTCGCACGTCGTTTTTGATGAACCACGCAAAGGTGCCTCGAAAACGGCTACGATGGAAAATAACGTGACAAAAATCCACGAGCTCGTACTGACAAACCGGCGATCAAAGATGCGCGAGATAGTCATATCCTACTAAAATTTTCGGCATGAGAAAGCTGTCGGCGCGATGGGGATTGCGTTTGCTCATTCCGGACAACATACGCAACCGAAGACCACTTCAGAGCAGTGCTTGTCGCTGCTTAAGCGCAATCCGAAGCAATTTCTGGATCGTTTCATGACCGGTGACGAAACATCGCTCCACTGGTAAAAACCGTGTCCAATCGCGAGGAGTGTATTGCCCCTCCCTGCGCGTCCCTCGAAGCAGAAAATATCAAATTAAGACCTGTTTGAAAAGTTCTCATCAAGACCTTACATTTGATACCCATATCGGCTACCTTTGATGCAATTTTTTTTTTCGGGGGCTACTCCCCTGTACGGGGAGACCCCCCCCCCCCCTTAAATACCTTATAAAATTTTTTGACTTGAACTTTGAAGAGAGCACCACTTTACACCTGCATACAAAATTTGATGTTTCTAGCTTATGCAGTTTGCGAGAAAAAGTGCTGTGACATACGGACGGACAGACAGGTCGCGAAACTAGTAGGGTTCTGTAAAATTATTTTACAAAGCCCTAAAAAGCTTAAACTACCTGGGCTACATACAAAGGGAGCCCCGTACGCGTCGGTAAGACCATCAGCAATATTTCTTCTCTCCTTGCTGGTTGCCAATTCAATTTCGTGTTTGTTTCCGCAAAATCTCCATCGCACATATAATGCTTTTTGGCACTCACTCGAACACAATAGAAAGAAAAAAAATCACTCCTCTACTACAGCTCACTTAACTTCCAGGGAATCAACAAGAACAAAAGCAAAAAATGAGCACCAAAACTGGTCGTTTTATCTTCTTTTGAGAAACTGCTGCATCTACCGGGACTAATTCTTCTGCTTTTGTCAAAGCTATCTCATTGGCCCGTCAGTTGGGGTCTGTAGAGGATTTTGTAGCTCTGTCTGACTTTAATGCTTTTCTCATTGTTGATGATCCCGTTGTTTTGGATACCAGCATATTACATCCACTATCACTGGTGATGATTACAACGGCGATGACAGTGACACCCGCATATGCACTTGTTGATCGCTGGAACTCCTGTCTCCTTTACAGCCCCTCGCAGCATGCCCGTATCCTCGGCACCTGAAATAACGGAGAGGGATTGCTCTTAGCTTCATCCTACAAATAACTCACTCGATTCTGATTTGCCCCTATTCTATCATCTATTCGGCATATTTTTCTAAGGTGTGCCATGTGCTGACCTTTATTATTTGGTTAGCCTAATTTTTACTCCGCTTAAGCTATGAAAATCATGCTTTAAGGTATCTTCTGTCTCGGATAAACCCGTAACACCGTCAGGCACAAGCGAGACTGTGGTTGACTTATATCATTTTTGTCTGCCTCATCTCATTTTTGTCTGCGTCGGGGAATGCATCTTTGTTTGAGGCTTCGGGTTAAACTCCACTAATAGGTCACCAGAACGAGTCGGCCGCACCTTTTTTTTTATGGCAGTTTGTATTTCCTTCGGTTTTACCGCTCCCCTAATCTCTCGCAGAACATCCGCATACGATCTACCTTCGGTGGCTTTGATCAGTATTGCCTGCCCAATAGTTTTGTGCGCTTCCAATTTTTTCTCCCGATCCGCATCCGAGGACTTTATATTTACCGAATGTTTAGTCCTGGGTAGCAATTTTCGCTGCTTTTTTTCTGCCTTAGATAGCGCTCCCTAGAAGCGCTCCTCCAATGAAACCTGAATCTTCGTTTGCTCCTCCTCGTCCCATGCCTTCTTCCTCCGCCTTGTGCTATCTGCGCCTGTAATGGCCTATTAAAGCTAGGAGCTCCTCCAGCTCTAAAGCTCCATTTTGGATTGCCATATAAAGATAGGTTTTATATCACAAGTGGCAACGATGCATTTCACAACCGATTCCGCTTTACGGCAGAGCGGTCCAAGATAATTGCAACGCTCGGTGCTTTCGCTGCAGGGTTTATTCGAGTGTTTAAGACCCTTGCTTCAGTCGCTTCAGTAGCGATCGCTGCAGCGATTATCTATTTCTCGTTATTCTTTACATTTTTTTCTACCGCTCGCACATCAGGCGCATATCCTGCAGAATTCCAAGCTCTTAATTTGTAAGACACTCTAGCGTTCGCCTCTTTTTTATCTTTGCTGCGCCCAGACGCCGCAAGAATCTCTATTTGTACAAGGCTGTCGGTTCTTCATCGTTTTTCGTCCGTCTTTACCTTTGTTGCATTCGTCATCGTTTTTGTCGTCATTGGTACCGTATTCAACGTGCTGAGTCATGGCTCTAACCGTTGGTTACGTCATCGTCGTTGGTATTTTTATTTTTTATTTTTTGTTGATTTATTTTCATGTGTTTTTGGTGAGCAGAGTCCAGTTTGATTGGGTCCTCACTCGAATCAGCTATGTCCGTTCGTGTGTGTAGTCGCCTTTTTAGTCCTATGGTTATCCTTGCAGAACAGGAAGATCATACGAGGGTTGGCACAAGCCCTTATGGGGACGAGTGCTCAGAGCCAGACCAGCACCAATCTCAACTGAACCTACACCACAGACCAAATGGTGCGAACTTCTAACGTACACCGAGGCCTGCCAAGGTTGTACAGGTACGAAGACGATATGATAGTTGGATTGGAGCCATTCACCTACGAGTTTCACCTCGTTGCTACTGTGCACAGCAACCAGGTCCAAAGCATCAATTCCAGTTCGTTGTCCAAAGCGTAACTGTTATCCCAGAAGGAACTCTACGGCGACCTCCATTTCCTTGGATACGTGGAGCGGCACTCCTCAGAAAATGCTAGCCTCCAAGTGTATTCCCGTCTGCCGGCATTGAGTTTGGCTCGAAAGCATAGCATTGGTACGATCGGCCTTCTAAAGAATGTTATTTCTGAACGCCGTACTCACACAGAGCCATCGCTGCTTCCATGGCTTTGCATTCAAAAGTAAACGCTGGTTCAATCCCAAACGATGGAGGTAGCAGATTCGCCAGGGTACCATGCTGGAAAATTCTTATCGTGGGACAACTGTCTTAGCATCAGCAGGTCAGCTGTCATGTCTCTCGTAAATTTTTCGAACAGACCCTTAATGTTTATGTGTCATTAGAAGTTCACTTACAGAGCACGCCTTATTGCAGTACCGTTTTGGCCTAGGTTAAAGCTTCTTTTTTAGTCAGCGCGCAAAGGACAAAGTGTGCATCACATTTGCACTGTTGCTCTGTTTTTTCATATTTATGGCAAAGAGAGCTCCTATTGAGCTCCCTGAATCCCTGTGCCGCATGATCGTTTGCGAAGCGCTTTAAGCATTAGAGAGGAACTGCTCTGCGCCATATCTTATGAATCGCCCAACCTATTTTTTTTTTTGCCTTATTAAGAATATTTTTGGCAGCTTTCTCAAGCAAATCGACGATGGTCACGTGCAATCTCCTGTATTTATCTAGATCAATATTACTTTTACCCCGTTTTAACTAGAGAACTTCCTGTTGATACCCTCTTCTACCTTAACCAAATCCATGACGCACGCTAGGTCCCTGGATTTCAAGGGACACGCTCAAGTGACGTTACCGTCACCTGCTCTTCAAGAATTATTTTGAACAATTATTTCTTTGAGGACTCTACTCGAACTGATTGGCCTTACTGCTCTAAAGGTTGTCCAAGTGCCTTCGGGCTTAACAATTCCTCTGATTTTCTTTAGCGTACGAGGGTGATCCGATAAGTATTTAACCTCACCGCACGATAGCGCCACTATCGCAAGAGAGATTCATTACACTACATTCTTGTAGACGGCCACTGTCAAAATTTTAGCCGGATCGAACTCGTAGTTTTGTTTTGAGCGTGTGGAAGCGAGTGTGTCCGCGGATTTTAGACAAATGGAGAAAGACCAATATCGGTCGGTGATTGGCTTCTTGTTTTTGTAAGGAAAACCGCACAACGAAATCAAAGAGCGCTTGGATGCTGTATACGGCAACTTTGCTCCTGCGATGGTGACCGTAATAAATTGGTTTAACGAGTTTCAACGTGGTCGCACGTCGTTTTTGATGAACCACGCAAAGGTGCCTCGAAAACGGCTACGATGGAAAATAACGTGACAAAAATCCACGAGCTCGTACTGACAAACCGGCGATCAAAGATGCGCGAGATAGTCATATCCTACTAAAATTTTCGGCATGAGAAAGCTGTCGGCGCGATGGGGATTGCGTTTGCTCATTCCGGACAACATACGCAACCGAAGACCACTTCAGAGCAGTGCTTGTCGCTGCTTAAGCGCAATCCGAAGCAATTTCTGGATCGTTTCATGACCGGTGACGAAACATCGCTCCACTGGTACACATCAGAAACCAAGGACCAGCCGACACAGTGGACTTCACCTAGCGAACGTACTTCAAAGAAGGCAAAAACCGTCCTATCGACTGGAAAGGTGATTGCCATCGTTTTCTGAGATTCACCAGGTGTGATCTGCTCTACAATGTCGAATTATTGAGACGATTTGACGCCGAATGACAGCAAAAAACTGGCTCACACCTCCGCCGTTGCCACGGCCAAATTGGTCGAATTGGGCTACGAACTGCTATCCCATTCACCGTTTTCTCTAGATTTGGGCACCCAGCGATTTCTTTTTGTTTCCGAACTTGAAAAAGTCACTTGCCGGGTAGAAATTTGAGTCGAATGAGGAGGTCATGGCCACCATGGAGGCCTACTTTGCAGATCTCAAGAAAACGTATTTTTCTGACGGTTTAAAGAAGTTTGGGCATCGCTGGGTCAAGTGCATCGAGCTAAGAGGAGATTATGTTGAGAAATAAATCGCTGCTTTTCCAAAATTTTCATTTTATTTTTGTAGGCTAAGTACTTATCGGACCGCCCTGATATCTGCCTAGGGTACCCCGTTAATTGGTTTCATAAGCAATGTCTCCCTATCAGTCTACGTTGTAGCTTATTTTTGTCGTGCTCATTAAACTTATCAACGAAAGACTTTGTAAGATTCGGATTCGAAGAAAGCATTTCCAAAACTAACTCACAAATGTTCACGTATTCACAAAAAATAAGAATTTTTTTACAAAACCCTACAAATGGTCTCTATAATCTACTTGAAAAAAAAACTGGACCATCTTCCGACACTTTCAATAAAATCGATCGGATTCTAATGCACCTCTATTATTCTGTATGTATAGTACACCAAGGAGCAAACTGCGATCCCGACCACTATCTAGTCAAAATCCGTTACTGATACTGAATCTGGCACTCTTATGAAACCAGATAAAAGTCGAAACGTAAATTCGGTGTAGATAAAAATTGAGACGCGAAAAAGAAAGCAAAAACCGTATGAAGAGATCTAGTCATATCGAATGAATGAACGGTAATCGTATCTCTACGGACAAGCAAGCGAAGGCCAGTCGGAATGCAAAGTATGTGTTTTGGAGGATTCACCGAATTGGAGAACGTAGTCATTAAACAAAGGTGATTGGAGCTTTTGTATTAAAGAGGCCGCTCAATCTACCCCGTCTTTTGTTATTCGAACGAACGAAATCTTTTCTGAATTCATCATCGTAATTTTGACATTGTTCTAGCACAAAAAAAAATCTGGTTCAGGTTGTTTAATAAGGTAATTTCAAAAGATATACATACACTTTGAAATATTTGGCGATGACATAAAACACAAATTTATATAAATGGTCTTGAGACTTGGAAAAAACCAACGGATACTTGTTTCCAATTTTGCCTCTTAGAAATGGGCTTAAATAAATACAGAATAATTCTTCACTTAATGATTTTGCAAAAATATTCACCTTGCTCCAATTAGCAGAGTCAACCGCAGACTTTTATCGTACTGTTGCGGATGTTTCTTTATTCAACTTTAGTTAGTAGAGTCAAATTCTTGAAATTTTTGAATCTTAAATTCTTAGTCTCATTGCAATCTGTTTAACCCGGATTCAACGTGACAATGCACTTTTATGTTAATTTTGAATTTCCAACAGTTTGTTTGCTTTATATTGTGTAATCAAATCGGTACGATTGAAAACGCTACTAATGTGTTATTTATAAGGTCAAATTACCTTAAATAATATTTTCGCCATCAGCCATATAATTGATAAATAGAAACATTTTTAAATTCTCTATAAATAAATTTTAAATTTTCTAGGAATTTTCGCAGTTCTTTTAGATTTTTAAGCAAACATACATATTTCATATGCTGACCTTATGTTTGATTTACTTTTTTATTTAAAATATTCCTGATATAGTTGAATTATTCAAATATAAAAATACTGAAACAGTTCCATTTAAGCTTCTACAATTGGTATTTTCACAATTTTATTTATAATTTACTATATATTACCATATTTCTTACAACATCCAATAAAATTTATCTAGAAGTGATTCAATTCACACTCCTAACAATCGGGGGCCAAATACAAACTACCCAGAATACCACTATCACCACCACTACCACAACAGTCATTATAATCGCTACCAAAATAACGTAACGATAACTACTATGTCATCTAAGCATCTGGAAAGTGAACAGTTGAAACCGTTAGTAAATAATGAAGATGGGGAGCCATCGACGCCAACAAATTCACCGTCATCATCGGGACGACATGGGACACAATCTCATCCTCAGATCATTTCAACTACAGATCAACGACTTGTTCGGTCTTCGGAAAATCTAACAAATCCACCGCCTGATCCGCCGGGAAATCTGCAGCCGCCCCTTTTAACCATAACACATGCCACCAGCAGCGATCCAATTTACCCGCATCCGAATCAGGAGAAACAGGAGCATTTGCTGTCTTCACATCGCAATGAGGATCTTCATAAAAGCCAACACCATCATCATCATCATTCTCATACTGGTAGTCATTTGGAAGTCTCCGACGTTTCTACTCCGCGAAGATTCAATTTCGGATTGCGACGTTTCTCGCATTCCCACACGGTACATAGAATCTAGGATGTGGTGGCTGATCAATTTTGCTAAGATTGCGCGTTAGATTCTAGTGTCTAGGGCTAGATTGGCTTTAATAATGGTGTGCAGTTAAAATGGTGTTAAGCATTAATACAAATAGCGAATATCATAAGACCATATGCATTAACATTGAAAAGAATGACTTTTTTAAAAATATTTTTAATTTTGGTAGATTAAAATTATAATCGCTTAATCTTAACGGTTTTTCATACCTACAGAATACGAATTCAATGCTCTTCAAATGCATTCTACTCGACTGAAGTGTTAATCTTCTTCTGCTGCTTCGCCGTCATTATAAACATGCCCTAAATTTAAAAGAACTTCGCGATTTAAAATTCTTTGCCGCGAGCAGGGCCGTCACGTAGTTTGTAGCCGCCTAAGGCAAGGCTTTAATCGGCGCCGCCTCCCCTGATAAAACCCGTAATTTTGTTCGTGCCAGTTTTCGTTCGGAGGGATAATACCCTAGCTATTTAGAGCCACTCTATTATCCACCACCTATGGACCCGCCGTGTTCCGGACTGGAAAAACCGGCAGCTATTATAAATAACAGCATAACGGACCACCCACCTTCCACTACATATTTTATATACATATACTAATATTTGATTTCTTCTTCTTCTTAGCACTACAGCCCCTTTCGGGCCTTCGCTTCCAGCAAAAAGTGCCTCCAACTGTCTCGGTCCGTTAACCGCGTCTTCCGATTCCGAAATCCGAGCAGCGAACTGTCTTCGTCGACCGAGTTAGACCAGCGTTTCCTCGATTTCCCCACTGGCCTCCGGCCTTCAGTTCTCCCAACGACTACCTTCTTGGGTATCCGTTGTTCGTTCATACAATTCATGTGTCCAGCCCATTGCAGCTTCCGCAGTCTTACAATCCTTGAGACCTCTGGTTCGTCAAAAATTTCATACAGCTCATGGTTGTATCGAATTGGCCATTGGTCCCCGTCAAGCTTCGCTCCGATTATTCGCCTCAGGACCCGTCGCTCAAAGGCGTTCAATATATTTGCGGATGCTTGGGTTAGGGTCCATGTTTAACACCCGTAGCATAACACGGGTCTTATCACAGATTTGTATACTTGGAGCTTTGTTTTACTGTGTATGCAGCTGGTCTTCAAGATCGTCAATACTGAAATAAAATATTTTATTTGCGAGCTGCATTCTTCGGCGTATTTCGTCTCTTTCATTGCTGATTCTCGTTATTTTGGCGCCTAAATACACAAATTCGCTCACATCTTCGATTCTGTTTTCGCCAAGTGAGATATTTTGTGTATTTGAGGTATTTTTCCTCGACTGCGTCATGAGCTTTGTTTTATTTTCATTGATTTGTAGCCCTACTAGTTTTGCTTCGCAGTCGGGTTTCAGGAAGAGTTCTTTGGCAGTTGTTAATGACCGTGACAACATTTTGATGTCGCCCGCATAGGTTACTACTTGGCTCGACTTGAATAGTAATGTACCTCGCGTATCGACAGGTAGCTTCCTTATAACGTACTCTAGAGCCAGATTGAACAGCAATGAGACCAGCCCATCTCCCTACTTTAGTCGGATGTTAGTGTTAAACGCATCGGTGAGTTGGTTATTAATGCGGACTTGGGAGATCGTCGACGTCATTGTCATTTTGGTAAGACGGACCAATTTGGCTGGGATGCCAAAGCAAAGCATTATTTAGTACAGTACGTTACGATCAATACTGTCGTATGCTTGCTTAAAGTGAAGGAAAATTTGGTGAACGTCTATGTTGAACTCCCACCACTTTTCAAGTACCTGCATGACTGTAAACGTCGATCTGCCTGCTCTAAAACCACCTTGATACTCTCCAATAATACCGTTTGCATATGATCCAATTTTACTTTCTAAGATCTTTGAAAATATTTTGTACGCCGTAAAAAAAGTAGTGATATGCCTCTATAATTTTCGCACTATAACTTGTCACCTTTTTTGTGGATAGGGAATATAATTGGTTGGCTCCACACTTTCGACATATGCTCTTCTTTCCAAATATGCTAGATGACTTTGTGAATTGCTTTATGAACACTGCTGCCACCATATTTGATGAGCCCCACTCGAATCTAATCGCTGCCCGGCGCTTTATTATTCTTTTGGGCTTTGATGATGGAACACACATCATCTAGAGTTGGTGGGGCCAATAGAAGCTCTCCGCCGATATCTATAGGCTCCGATGTTGTGGGGCTGTGCGGAAGATTAAGAAAGCTCTTGAAATATGGTGCCTATCTTTCCTTAATTTTGGTTTCATCAGCGATGATATTGCCGATGTCATCACGACAGAACGTGGTTTTGTGCTGATAACATTTCAGGTTTTTCATTTCTTTGTATGCTTATCTTGTGTTTTTGCTCGCTAAACTTATATCTATACTTCTCAATTGGTTGTCATAGTATTTCCTATTCTTAATTCTAATTATCTTATTCGCTACTCTTCTGAGATTTTCATAGTGTTCTCTCTTCGTCCTGGTTTTGCTACCTATGTAATCCTTGTATGCCTGATTCTTTTTGTCTAACGCATTCTGGTACTCATCTTCGAACCGTTCATTTCTCTTGCGCCGGGCTTGATGTCCGATCCCCTGTTCTCCTACGGTCTTAATAGCCGCTTTCATTTTCATCCAGAGCTCGTTGCTTGCCTTTAACAGATGGGAGCCAGCTGGTTGTCGAGGGTCTCCGTGAAATTTCTGGCCACAGACACCGTTTGGAGACTTTCGATGTCAAATTTTTGTAGTGGGCTGATCTTCGCTGAATATGCCTTTGACATACGATATCGATAGGTTAATTTGATCAAGTAATGATCTGAGTTACAATTGGCTCCTCGGTATGTACGGACGTCAAGTATGCTCGAGACCCATGGTTGTTGGATCAGAATATGGTCGATCTGGTTTTGTGTGTTGCCATCCGGTGATAACCGGCGATTTCGTCCCGATACAGGTTCCAAATAGCTTCAACAATCTTCAAGGATCATCTAAAACTGAAAGGAATTCTTTCTTTTCTAATAGTTCAACTATTTCTATTTACTACCAGAACGTTCATGGCTTAAGAACCAAACTTGAGGACTTATTACTCGTGTCTCAATTAACTAACGATTCTGTTATCTGTTTAACTGAAACTTAGTTGAACGAAAATATTTCAAATGCGGTAATATTACCAGATTATTTAGTCTACCGATGCGACCGTGACCTTAACATCACTAATAAATCTGATGGTGGGGGAGTCTTGGTTGCAGTCTGCAAAACCCTTAATACTTTACTTTGCGCTGACTTCAAATTTGCTCGTGCTGTTGAGTGCGTAATTGTTAAACTCCCTCTTCCTCATAACTCCTCTTTATAAATGCCCTGTGTATACTCCCTGTAATTATCCCTTAAATGTGTACGAAGCCTTCTTCGATGAACTGTCTGCCTATCTTCTTGCTCGTCATCCATATTCTAAAATTATATTTGTGGTGACTTCAACCTACCGGCAGTGGAATGGGATCCCTTAACAACACCTAGCATTTCCTCAACAAATAATCCTTCTTTGTTACTTTCTTCCTTTCTTTCCCTTTGTTCTTTTTCACAGTTTAATCATATCCGTAATCCTAATGGTCGCCTTCTGGACCTTTTCATGTCAAATGTTCAAACTGGGTGTCTATCAATAGCTCCTATTTTACGTGCTAATATTCAACCTGATCTCCATCATCGACCTTTGTCTCTAGCACTAACCGTTGATACCCTAAAACCCCAGAAAATTGTCTGAGTTTATCGTTACAACTTCTTTAGAGCAAATTATGAGGAAATTAAAACCAATCTGGACTCGGTCAACTGGTGCTCCTTCTTCACTCGTCTTGACTGTGATAGTGCTTTGAAAAAATTTTACGGCTACCTTAACAATCTGGTGGCTCTTTATACTCCACTGCTAGCTCCTCGCAAAGCGAAAATGAAGCCTTAGCTTACTCAAAGAGTTCTTCGTGCCTGAAAAGCCAAAGACAAGGAGCATAGGCACTATAAATTGACCAGAAATGATGATGCCAAACAGAATTTTTGTAGACTGCGTTCTTTGGCTGAAAACCCCGTACTGGAAAGATGCAAATGTTGTTCCTATCTTTAAAAACAGCGACCCATCATCTGCCTCAAACTATCGTCCCATATCACTCCGCTCCTGTTTCTTTAAGCTGCTGGAACGACTTGCACACAACAGGCTTATTGAGTCATTGAGTTCAATTGTCACACCATAGCAACCTGGATCCTTGAAGGGTCGTTCAACTTCCCCGAGCTTGGCTGAGTTCGAAGATTATATTGCAAGAGCTCTAGATAAACAGCTTCAAGTTTATGCAATATTCACGGACATTACCAAAGCTTTTGACTCCATGAACGATGTTCTCCTCTGTCAAAAGTTAGCTTAGCGCGGCATATCCGGTTCCCTAGATTCTTGGATTTCATCGTATCTATCCTCTCGTTCATGTCGTGTTAATCTCTATGGCACAATCTCCATTCCATTCAATGCTACATCTGCCGTCCCTCAAGGGTCAACCCTTGGACCTCTTCTTTTCGTACTTTTTATCAATGATCTTCCCTCTGTAATTTCCTCGTCTTGTCTCCTGTATGCTGGTGATTTCAAAGTATTCCGGATAATTAGATCCCTTGAAGATTGTCAGCAACTCCAAATTGATCTCTTTAACCCCTATAACTGGTGTCATGCAAACTCCCTTCGTATCAATGTTTCCAAATGTTTTAAAATGACTTTAACTTTGAAAATTGATCCTTTAACTTACAATTACACCCTATTTGATGTTTTTCTCTTCTCTGCAGACTCATGTAAAGATCTTGGTGTAATATTTGATCCCAAGCTTAAATTCGATGCCCGTATTTTTAGCACAATAACCAAGGCATCAAAAGTTTCGGGTTTTATTATGTGGCATTTGCACAAGTTCATAAATATTGCTACCGCTGTTCGCTTGTTCACATGTCTTGTCCGCCCGCTTCTTGAGTACTGCTCAGTAATGTGGTCTCCTAGACATTAATATCTTGTGAGCTCACTAGAAGCTGTTCAGCTTAAGTTTACCAGTATTTTGTTCTTTAAATTTGACTTAGCCTATGAGTCTTATGAGCGTCGTCTATCCATACTACGTCTCCCTTCTCTGTCGTCCCGTAGAACCTTCTTAGATCAATGTTTCCTTTATAAGTTGTACCACCAACAAATTGCTTCCACTCTAAGCGAAGACTTGCACTACAGACTGTATGCGCGTCCTAGTCGGTCTAATAATATTCTCGAGGTTCCGTACGCCCGGATTTATATTTTCAGTCAATTATACTGCGAATCATCAGAAAGCATAACAACCTCGAGCTTGGCTCTCTATCTACGTCCTACTTTGTTTTTAAAAATAAACTAAAGACGTTACTTTTTGTGAATAGTGATTAATCTTTCCTTATCACTCATTTTTTGTCAAAATTTCATCGAGATTCTAATTCTTTTCTTCCATGTTTTAATTAACTTTTTTCTGCTTGATTTTGTTGTATAAATGTGTCTTACTTTAAACGATATTTAATTGTCTAAGTCTATTTTAAAATTGGATTTTTGTCTGTTAAAAGGATTTAAATAAATAAATAAAACAAATAAATACCCAGGTCATTTTATGAATGCGTCGATGTGGGAAGCAAGTCGAACGTATGACTAGATTTGTGCTACTTGCAAAGTCAATCTGGCGCTTTCCGTTGTCATTTGTTTCATCGTAGAGGCCTTATCCTCCAGTCGTTCCCCGATGAGAAAGCTCATTGCCAACCTTAGCGTTGAAATCACCCAGAATTATTTTTGTGTCGTTTGTAGGCAATTTTTCGACCAGTCTTTCTAGGTGATTGTAGAACGTTTCCTTCGCTTCTTCATTCTTTTATTCGGTCGGGGCGTGAACATTTATCAGCCAGATTTGGAAGAATTTCGCTTTTATACGGATCGTACGCAACCGTTCATTGACTGTCTTAAAATCAATTACGTACGATTTGAACTCCCTATCCACAATGAAGGCCACTCCGAACTCTCGTTTTCCAGTAGGCTTCCCACTTTTAAATATTTTGTGCGATCTCATGTCTTGAATGTCGTTTCCAGTCAAGTTCGTTTCCTGGATTGCCAGTATTTTGAATTTATATTGATTGGTCTGTTGTAAAAGGTCCTTAACAGCGCCAGGGCAATTGAGTGGTCTGACATTCCAGGATCCAATGCCATAGTCCTTTTTCCGTTTGCGACGTCGTTGCCGTGGCTCCAATCCATTCCGAGGCCCATCTGCAGGTTTCGAAACATCTTAAAGTTTTCCATGGACGAGGAGTTAGCCTGTCGCCCAACCTCCATACCGGCGGCATGGTTATTACGTTGATTCCGTTATCAGGCGCGAAAAATTCGCCTCCACCCTCTTACGTCCCCACAAAGGAGGTGTAAGTAGGACTTAGTAGCAGAGCTATAGATGTATTTATAGTTATTAGCATTTCTCGGCATTTAATATCCCATTATTGGGGAACCAGTAAACCTAATGTGCGATCCCGAGAGCATTTACTACCATTTAATTGGGGGGTTTGGTATAAGGAATCATGAAAGCTATGAGTTGGGGAAACAAGGGGCTCCCTCCTCCTTTCTCAAACGTGCTTGGGACCGTCTACAGCGGAGTTGTCCTATTTCCTGAATTTCCTATTTTCCAAAGTTACCTGAACAACTGGTTCATAATCGATTCCCTAATTCATGAGCCAAAGCAGTACGGCTTTCTCAAAGGATATCCCACTACCTCTTATTTAATGGAGTTGACAAACAGTACTGCAAGAGCTTGGGATAAACCACTGTCCTGCCCCCAGGAGCCAATTAGCGAGCTCGAGGCTCCTCAGAATGGTTGGTACATTCTAAAAAAAACAAACTTGTGCCGCACGCTATGCCTACACCTATTTCCCTTAACTCAACCGACCAATGATCAATATAAAAATTAAAGAATTGATCCCTAAACACAAATTTGAAAAGAGTGCTTGCGAGTTGGGATCAATTCCCTAATTTTTATATTAACCTAAACACCAATTGAGTAGTCCGCTTGGCGTAGTGGTTAGAGCACTCACCCCGCATGCCGAAGGTCCCTAGTTCGAATCCCATTGGTGACAACGAGATTTGTTTCGAGTGATCCTTCGGAGCCCGTTCAGTTACGATACGTACTGGTTTAAAAACATAACCTACCGCAGCTGGGTGGACGGACACATGATCAAAGCGTGTAACTGGCCATATCACCTTCCCGAGTGCCGACACATTCGATCAAGATAATGAGATACGTTAAATATCTCTAAGCGAAGGCCCGAAAGGGGCTGGAGTGCTAATGCAATTAGTTTTTCCCGCACTGGTTAAATCTAACTGCTCGCAATTTCACAAAATCGACTCCGGATCTCCTGACGCAATCACAGCCTTCACACCTCGGAAACTTCGTCGGGAAACATTCCTGTCGCACCAGGCGTAATTCTATTATATTCCTTCCACTCCACGGGCGATCACACCACTGGCTAAAACAATAATTATATGTCAAATACCAGAAATATAACAAGTGATTTAATGTGTAAATTTTACTCAATTCAATTATCAAAATAATACCAATATTTCACAAACTTACTAGTTTCATTTTTTTTTTCAAAGTTGGAGGCCCCATAGTTCTTCAAACCACAACTATATCTTCAACGCCTTTCGGTTCTTCCGCAACTGCCATTAAGATTCGCCCTCGCTCATCCTCCGCAACGCTTCCGCTTCTTCACAATTTGCGGCACAAATTCCAACGCTGTCTTCGCTCATCAATCTTACTTCCACGCTGTCCGTCCACTTTAATAGAACTTTGTTCACTTTGCTGGTGCGTGATTCAGGTTTAAAGTTGAAATTACGTGCGATATAGTCCTGTTTTACCAGTAAGGGTTCGGCCACATTACGATTTTACTGTCGTAACCAGCGATTTTTAGACGCAAATACGAACACACTGCGACAAGATCTCCGAAGGAACTTCAGGCATGCGCAGAACTAATATGCTCATTTGAAGGTATGTCTTTGCCAGGAACACATGCGCTAACGTCAGCGTCAAATGTCCAAATGATGTGCGCCTGCGCGAGTATCATAAAAACACCTACTAAACTGGTTTTAGGAAAAATCGCAAATTTCTGCGACTGCCGACCTGGAAAAAATTGTCGAAAATCGCAGTGTGCGGGCTTCCATTTAACCATGTGTAACTTGCGACAGAAGTGCGGCTAAATAGTCGTAGTCTGATGCATCCCTGAAGACATCGCCGGGGGAACGTTCAAGGCCAGCTGTCTTAGCTGAGGAACTGATAAGTCGAGAATTCATAATAATTCATTAATTTTTCTCCTGAGCATCTCTTCCAGCCATTTCAGTTCATAGTTTCTTTTCCATGGCTAAGGTGTTTTAGTGAGACTGGGTCATTGTGCAAGTGTTCTTGTTTTCAAATAATTTTAGGGCAACGTTAAGTTGTAACGAATATAAAAGTACACACATTAGCAGAGCAGAGCAATAATGACCATGAAATTAACAGTGACGACTTTTCCTAAAGACGTTAGTGCTGGCGATGAGTCGCAAATAAATGGCGGCGCCGAAAAGGGGGCTGCAGCGATGGTAGAAACGTAAACAATGGCAACTCTAATGGACGAAAGGATGACCAAATATTATTATATTAGTGATTTAAGCTGGGAAACCACTGAAAAGGAACATATCATTGTCATCGAAATTAAAAATTTTTGAAGTTTGGATCCCGGAATCATTCTTTGGAAGGTTGCGCTTCCCTTGCTCCTAAAGTTTCGGCCAATCTTCGCCATGGGAACGGAGTTGAAATTCGGTGGCGAAGAACTTATTGAAATAACTGCCGTGTACTCCTTCCTTTTGACTTTAGCCCTAACATTACTTATCACTAACAGTCACATGACTTAAACTAATAATAAATCTACTCGATTGATTAATTCTCCTTACTACTCCCTCAGCGCGTGGAATGGTTCCTTGGCATTATTCCAATTAAAATGTAGGAGTGCAAATAAGCCGTCCCTTCCAAGAGTGGTTCCGGGTTAATAATATTTTTTTTTTTTTATAAATTTCGTAACACACCCCAAGCTCTTACATGCACAGAGCATCTTAATGAGATGTTCCTTTTTGACCCTGAATTTCTCCTAGATTCCTAGATAGAGTTCAGCAGACCGCTTACATCTTCAAATAAAATAGTATTCCTGTGTTTGCGATGCTCTCAAGTGAGTACGGGACTAGATCTACGCTCGCGATTGCCAAAACATTAACGCTGAGCAGGCATAATGATGGCATCCATTGCTAGAAGTAGGAAAGAAGATAGAGAGAAAAAGGAAGTAAGGACAATTTATTCATAGTATGGGTTAAGTCGATTGTTATGGACATTCACCAGTTTCTTCCTTATCGCAATCCTAGTATTGACGGGGGAGATAATGGCCTTGACCTCATACGGCACAACCCATACTTGCACGAGCTTGTGCTTTCGATTCGCATTCTTTAACAATACCTTATCCCCTATATGAAAAGTGACGGGTTTGGCTTTGCTGTCATAATAGACCATACTCTCCAAAATATTCTTGCGTGGCAGGGCGTAATCTTTTGTAATTTGTACTTCAATAACAGGTAACAGTCCTCATGATTATATATGGGAGCTGGTTCCTTCTTTAGGTTGGACGGAACGCCCGCCGTAAATCCATAAAGACAATCCACTGGAGTGAGTTTAGCGCTGTTATGCTCATTGTTAATGAAAACGAATGTGGCTGTATGCAAAAACTGATCCCAAGCCTAAGGACTATTATCCACCATGGATCGCAAGTACTCGATAAGAAGCCTATTGGCTCGTTCCGGAGCTCTATTGGATTGCGGATGATAGGCAGTGGTTTGTATTTTCTTTATATTCAATAGCCTACAGACTTGCTTGAATAGTTTACCAACAAAATTAGCTCCTTGATCCATAAAAAGATGTTTCTATACCTAGCAATGATCTTATCAAAGAACACTTTGACCACTGTTTCCGCCTCAGTGTTCAGTAAAGCATACTAATCCACGAACTTCGTCCAATTGTCCTGTCAAAATGTTCTTATTCCCGGATAATGTCTCAATAAGAGGCCCTACAATGTTCAGATATGCCTTATCAAATGGTTTTTCCACTGGTCTCCGCCTTTCAGTTGTCCCATAGCTTTTTGGGTATCCGTTGTTCGCCCATATGATTCACGTGGCCAACCCACTGCAGTTTCCACAGTCTTACAATCGTTAAGAACCCCAGTTTGTCAAAAAATACATACAGCTCATGGTTGTATCGAATTCGCCATTGGTCCCCGTCTAGCTTCACTCCGATTATTTGCCTCAAGGCTCGTCTTTCGTAAGCGTTCAATATGTTTGCGGATGCTTGGGTTAGGGTCCATGTTTTACACCCGTAGCATAGCACAGGCCTTGTCACAGATTTGTATACTTGGAGCTTTGTTTTACGGTGTATGCAGCTGGTCTTCAAGATCGTCAAAACTGAATAAAATATTAAATTTGCGAGCTGTATTCTTCGCCGTATTTTGTCTTTCATCCAGAGTTGGTAGGGTCAATGGAAGCTTTACGGGAATATCTATAGGCTTCGATGTTCCGCAGCTACGTGGAGGACTAAAGAGGTTCTTAAAATATGATGCCCATCTTAGTCGTTGTGCTCCTACTATTTTATATATTTTAAATATTGGATAGATAGTCATATATTCAAATTCATATTTGCTCAAAGATTTCCACTGGTTTCGAACCTGCATATCACAAATTAAAATGCAAAAGTGCTCATATTGAGCCATGAGACATATGATCTAATTCTAAACTAAATAATCTACATGAGGCACATTAGCATACATGATTGTCATAATGTTTTCATGCGTAGAACTGATTCCACATGTGCTTGTTGCATCAATTTTAATATTTTAAGTTCCAAGCTTTTGTTTAAAACGCCTACTAAATAAAAGCTTATAAATTCTTGCTCTTAGTATCTAATAGATACGCTTATTTAGAGCTAAAGCATTTTCACCAATTAAAATCATTTTTAACGCCAATAAATATTCATTTATGCCGGACAGACGTACCAAGAGAAACGGAAACTTAAAAGTATGCTACGAGATACCCTAGAAAAGTTATAAGCATCTTTTTTGAGATGCTGAAGTAAGCAATCCTGTCTACTCTCATTACGATGGTCTAATCGTATCCGATTTTTTAGATTGTCATAAGTGTGTTGGCCATAAAAAGAATACTTATTTGCATAGTTGCTACGAAAATTGACGGCACAATGGAATCTCCCAAGTTTTTTGCTTCCGATTTAACAGGAAACTTTCAAAATAAATTTTGTAGAATAAATTGATAACCTTTCAAAATTCCCGGTAGTGGCAGTAACATTTTCCAAACTCATAAGTCAGTAGTCCTTTAAGGCTGCTGCAGTTAACAAATATTAGCTACGTTAAACTACAAGCTCATATATCATTCTAGAGTGTCTACCAAAGTTCGAGATTTAATTTTGATACTGTCAAAATACGCTGCTACAAAACTCGTAACCTCAAATCGCAGCGTGCTTGTGAAATAAGAGGAAGCTTTTTCGGTGCAGATAATAGAGTGATAAGTAGCTTATGAGTAAGCTCATAGCTTTATTTTGAGCTTAGGCTTTTTTATGTTTGAATAGTGTTATGTTTTTGTTAGTATAAGCAGGCCTTACAAACCAGTTTTGTTGCACTTTAAAAATTGAGTAATACCTATATGAAATGAAAACATTTTTTATCACCCTTTTTGTCACGAAACCGAACAGAATAGGAAGCGAAATAAAGTTTTGCGTCACGTTCTATCTTAATCTTTGATAGAGGGACACATAAAAAATTTGCGCCAATCATCTGGCAGCCACTACTTAGTCAATATTTACTACATGTCATGTTAGTTCGTTTGCACGATAGTTTTACGCTACATACTCGTACGTATGTATCTTCGGAATTTCTCCCCTATTAAAGATTTTATTTGGATATTATAGTCGGCATAGTAGTAACTTTTGAAGATGGAGTTTAAATTATTTAGAAGCATTGGACACGTCTACTTCCGATAAACGCATCAATATCGACCAAATATTGACCCTCCGGAGATCACACCCCACTCCCGTTATTACACGCATCTGCTCAATTTCAACGTTTACAATTCGTGCATGCAAAGAACAACTCTTATTAACCACTTTAAGTTATGTAAGCATCGCTGGGCTCTGATATTGCCTTTCGTATTAAATGGACCGCAATGATGCGGCAAATCAAAACGACAGATCCTCATGTAAGTGAAAGCATTCCACAGTGTTCGCACGATCTTAAAATACGTGATCTACTAGCATTACAGGTATTATGAACGTCTAGCATGCAAGCAAATTTGATACATGGATGTCTACGGTAAACACTGTAATTCCCATTTAAAACTATACCACAGAAAGAATTTGATTGCTAAACAAATTTAATCCGACTACATATTCAATTTGTATAAGAATTTGAACGTTCTGGAATTCAGAGACATCGTGGTCGCAACTTATGTTAAAATTGTCATAGACCACCTCCTTAGTACTCGCTATGTTTAGCTCGTTTTATTGCATTTGTATAATGCAATTGGTTTGTTTTAAATTTCTATGCAATAATAAAACTCAAACCTATATTTAATTTGTTCATAATAAGAACTAGACGAAATTATACACTTCACTAGTCTCATAGCTCACATTACATCCAGCGTAAATTTTAAACTAATTACTCCTTAGTATATATTCGGAGCTCCGTAAAAGATCTAAGCAATAAGGAAACCATTTATGTTCTATTGTTTACATAACCTCTTTTTCAAGTTATCCCGACGATACTCAATAACTTTGGAATTCTGCTTTTAGTGAAAATCGTTGTGCTCCTCAAAACAGCCATTAACTGCAGGCTACCAATTCTTCAGCCACTTTTCTTATATTGGAATATACCAGTCGATCATTATTAATAGAGCAACCTATGTCAGTCCATAGTCCGTGTACCCTCCATTAGTTTGTCGCATCAATTTCAAGGGTTTTAAAGGGAATTTTACAAATTCAAACATGTTCATCAAAAATTACAATTTTAATGCCACATGAAAGAACTTAACAAGTTATTTTGATCCAAGCCTTAAGATTGCATTATCACTATCAAGTTTTGAAAGAGAGTCAATCTATTTAATATGTTTTTCTCTAAATATTGCTTTTCCTCCTTATAAAGTCAACCTTCATCACCTACTTTCTCCTTCTTTACGGATCAACCCCTTAGTGGTTTAGCCACTTTAAAAAAAATGCCAGTACTGGCAGTAGTTCCCTATATGATGCTATACTTAAATTTTGGCAAAGTCTCTCTGCTCCCTCCCTGTTTTCCTCTTTTCATTATTTTCAACTTCAAGCTTTCATAATTTTTTCCTCATTCAAAGGAAAATTGATCATGTTTCCCCCTCGTGATAGAATATCCTGATCCTTGTAAATCTAGATTTCTGTTCTATTGCTAGATGGGGGATGATCAATTTAGTATATTTTCGAGCGTCGCTGTCGAGCAAGACAAAGGCCATATGTTTCACCCAATTAAGTGCTTGCCTCGTTGTGCGGTCCTGAACCTTGTCCGCCCAGACACCATCACCATTCTTGAGTACATCCAGCACATTTTTTTGCTGCAACAGCAAGACTGATACAATAATGTGCACCTTGCATGATTTCTCACATCGTATTTGGACTACAATAGCAATATCATCCAAATATGCGTGTCATATTATACCATATACAGGTAGTTTTTTCAAAATATCGTCGGCCACAAGTGTTCACAATAAAGGTGATAAAATTCTTCCTTATAGACAAACTCGTAACGTCTGCATATATATGGTACTAGTTCCCAACTTATATCCGACGGTTCTTGTCACCAGAGATTGGGTACACCTATCTATTTACTAGTGCATTTCTCACTGCCACATAGTTTGCATCACTGAAAGCTCTTTCACTATTAAGGAACGCAACTAGTGCGATTTCTCTGTGCTTAAAAGATTCATTGATCTTCCTTGATAGTGCATAGAGTGCAGTGTCCATAGATCTACCCGTCCTGCATTCATATTTATTAGGGTGTAACTGCTGATTCATAAATGTCGTTGTCCTTGTATAATTCTTCTTCTTGGTACTACAGCCCCTCTCGGGCCTTCGCTTCCTGCGAATAGCGCCTCTAGCTGCCTCGGTCCATTGACCGCGTCCTCCAATTTCGAAATCCGAGCAACTATGAACTGTCTTCGTCGACCGAGTCAAACCAGCGTCTCCTCGGTTTCCCCACTGGTTTCCGGCCTTCTGTTCTCCCAACGAATACTTTTTTGGGTATCCGTTGTTCGTCCATACGATTCATGTGTCCAGCTCATTGCAGCTGCGGAATCGTCCTTGTATAATAGTCCACTACTTTCTCCACCGTTACAGGTATAAACAGTGCCGGGCTGATTGCCCTGCTTGCCTATCCATTGTCTGAATGAAGATAGCTTGTGTCTTTCTCCACCACTTTAGTATACTTCCCAAAGCAAGACTACTCCTGTATAATCATAATAATAACTCACTGTAAAATTACATATGATTAAATTTTACCCTTTTTGAATAAAGGCTGGATATACTAAGTCTTCACCCAGTGATGTATAATGAAAATAAAAGCACATCGTATACATACTTCCTTGTAGATGGTATCAGCCTCGTTCCATTTAGCGAGATTTGACCTCACTAGTAAGTCAATCTCATCAATCCCTTCACTTATAATTTCACTCCCCGGGAAGTGGGTCTTCTTTAGAAGAAGAATTCTGTCTTTATTAGTTTCCATATAGCCCCCGATGTTCTTAAATGCAATGTTTTGGCTGTTTCTCTATTTTGCTGAGGCTTTATAAAGCCTTGCTGCGGCAGGAGTCCTTGACATTTTCACAAAACAAGCCTTAAAATTGCCGTATCGGTACCGTGGGGAGCAGGGGAAGGGGAAATGTACGAACTTTTCGCGTACCCCCCCCCCCCCTCGCGATTGGACACCTTCCATCCGAAAAATCTGAAAAAATCATGAATTTAGGTCTTTATGATTACAACAACAACAAATACATGAGAAGGCGAAATTCACTCAACTTTGTTAGTAATAGTATGATTAACGATTTCACGTTTTCTTGAATAAAATCTTAACTGTACCCTTAAATTCAATCAGATGACTTTTTATAAGACTGATCTGTCCTGAAAGTTTCATAAAGATCGAATGGTATTTAACGAAGTTATAGCGATTCGAATTTTCCTGTATTACTATGGAACAATATGCGCTGTATTACTATGAAAAGATATGGCTATGGAACAATATGCGCTTTTTACCTACTCAGACACTACAGCTTTGCTAGGATTTGCATGAAAGTTTCAGGAATGATAGGTATCATGAATATCTTGGAATGTCGATTCAGCTAGTGGTATCAATAATCGTAAAACAAAATGGTGGCTGTTTTAAATGCGAAAATTTGAATAATTTTGAGGTATTTTTCCCCATTTTCAACGTTTAAGGTGCATGCTTTGAACACTTGATTCAACTTAATGAATGACTGAAGATGAGTACCTACGATTAATACTCATAGGTGAAACAAGTCGAAGAGGTAGGAGAGAGCTCCTAGCAAAAGGGCTTTATAACCATTCTAGAACTCGAAAAAATTGGCCTTGAATCGATGATTACAGCATAGGGGAGTGGCCCTTGAAAAAATTTCATCAAAAGTAGCCGATATGAGTACCAAATGAAAATTCTTTATAGGAGCTTTTCAAAACAGTTCCTAAACTGACAGAATGGACACCTGTGATATAAAAAATCTGAAAAAATTATCAAGGGGGACATTTATGAGTATAACAATAACAAAAACGTCAGAAGCCGAAATTCGATCAAATTTGTTAGGAATAGTATGATCTTCGAATTTCATATTTTCTCCAATAAAATCATCTTGTACATGTTCCTTGATTTTATTCGTAGCTGGTGACTGCATTTTGTAGGTTAAGTACAAAACCCTACTGAAATGAGCGTAGGTCTGTCAATCCAACTTGTTTTCATGTTCTATAACATGAAATAGTTTGTAGTTTCCATTTTGAATTTTGGCCTGTCCCATGTTAAAGGTGACAATTCGTGAATTTGTATAATCTAGGATTTGAATATTTGCCAGAACGAATTCGATGGCGAGCCTTAAAGGGAGGATAAGTTCGTTTTAATATTAGATTTGCGAACTATTTTATTCGATCCTGTTAGGATAGTTGAGTTTCGGTTTTCTTTAACGATTTCCTGCTTATAACGGGGTTTTAATTTGGAGCCTAATCTTTTGTTCAATTTAACGAAGATTGTTTCTCCAATAGCATAGTTTTTGAAAGGATATCTCTTTTTGTTATGGAATTTTATATCCGATTGTTGTTTGTGTTTCAATTTCTCAATGTATGAAGTTCTAATATTTTCCATGTCTTCTGGATTTATGTTAGGTATACGACCAAAGTAAAGTTCTACAGGCTTCCTACCAGCTGTTGAGTAGATCGAATGGTTATACTCATTCACGGCGCGTTGTAACAATTCCTCAAACGGACGCGGTGGACCTTCTTTCTTTAGGCACCGCATGATTTCGGTGAGGGTAGACTGCCAATGTTCAACTTGACCGTTGACCCCGTTTTTATACGGTGGAGTTCTAAAGACTTTAATTTTGAGTTCATCCTCCATCAGCGAGGCTAAAGAAGCTGATCTTAGAGCACCTTCATTTACTATGACAACGTTTTCTGGCACACAGAAGAAGAAGAGAATATCCAGCAATGGCTGTTTGATGTCTTCGATGGATCTTGAGGAGATTACTTTGGCTTGAGCGATTTTCGTAAATTTGTCTATTGCTGTTAGGACACGATGCTCTTCTGTGAGAAAACAAGTCTATGTGTACTGTATGACCAGAGTAAGGAGGGATCGAAGTTGGATTTATATTAGGTTTGTTGGAATGTCTATCGTATTTGTTCTCCCTGCAAATTGTACAACGTTTTACCAGTTGTGTTATTTTAGCAGACATTCTCAGAAAATAGAAATTATTCAATAACTGTCATCAATTCTCGTCTGCATTACGAGGGGCTCTGCTGTGTGTTTGTAAAATTTTTTCTTCCTGTTCAAGTACATTTGGGATGTCCTCCACTATCTTCTAAGTAAATCTGATACGGTAATCTCTGAAATGTGTCGGGTAGATTTCCTGAATTTTAGCCATATTTTCTTCTGAGGTATGGAGACCATTACCTTAACATACCTTTTGAAAATATTTATGAAGTCTTGTTCTGAATATTGCCGTTTTATTGCAATATGCCTGGTGTAATTTGGAAATGGGTTTTGGATCTGATAGCTATCTTCATTTCCTGTTTTTAAAAGAAGTTGATTTTAGAAGGAATTTACCGGAGTTTCTACTGTTGGGATGAGGTTATGGGAAGAACTTTCGGCGCTGTGTACAGTGGGGGGTCATTGAATTTATTTGGGTTGGAAGAGGAGGTCTTGAAAGCGAGTCCGCCACTACATTGGCTTTACCAGGTTTGTATTGCAACTCGTAGTTGTATTCCTCAAGAGTAGCCTTCCACCTTTTCATCTTACTGTTAGTATTCTTGCTCCTGAGTGCGTATGTAAGTGGCTGATGGTCAGTGAAGATTTTAACTTTCCGGGATCCGTATAGGAAATTTTGGAGGGAGTTGAGTGCCCAAATGATGGCCAACATTTCCTTTTCATTTGTGGCGTAGTGCTCCTCAGTTTTGGAAAGAGTGCTTGAGAGGAAAGTTATTGGTTTTTCGTCCCGTGAAAGTACTGCGCCAGTAGCATAATCGGGCGCATCAGTTATAAGTTCAAATTCTCAGTGCATAAGAATAACGTCTGTGGAGATGAGGGAACTTTTGAATTTATTAAAGGCTTCAACGGCTTCTTTATCTAGAACAATGAGTTTGTTTTTTGAAATATTCTTTAAAATGTGTCCTTCTTCCCCTCGGAGAAGGGATGTCAGGGATTTCGCAAGTTTTGCGTAGTCCTTGATAAAGCGGCGATAATATCCTGACATGCCTAAAAAGGAACGCAAGTCTTTTAAGGTTTTGGGGGGAAAAAAATCAACTATTGCTTGTACGTTTTTGGGGTTTGTTCTGATGCCGTTTCTTCCAATGACGTAGCCCAGGAATTCTATTTCATCTTTCAGGAATTCGCATTTATCCAACTGGATCTCCATGTTGGCCTTCTCCAATGTATTGAAAATACATGCGAGATTTTGAAAGTGCTCCTTTTCAGTTTCTCCGAAAATTACGATGTCGTCGATGTAGACGTAACATCGTTTTCCAATGTGCTCTTTGGAATATTGAGGGAGCGTTTTTAAGTCCGAACGGCAGGCGGGTAAACTCGAATTTTCCATTATTAACAGAAAACACATTTTTTTCGATATCAGATTCTTTTAAGGGAATCTGATGAAAGCCACCCTTCAAGTCTATTACTGAAAACCAATTCTTTCCTCCGAGATTTGCGAGGACTTCATCTCTGGAATTGGAAAGCGATCAGGGATGGTTACAGAATTCAGTTTCCTGTAGTCGATAACCATCTGATATTTCTTTTCTCCTGATGCGCCGAGCTTTTTGGGGACAATCCGTACAGGTGAATGGTATGGGGACTTTGAGGGTCGGATGATTTCGTCCTCGAGCAGTTTATTGATCTGTTTTTTAACTTCTGTTTTCAGAGCCATAGGATAGGGAAAATATCGCGATTAAACCGGTTCGTTTGTTGTAGGACGAATTTCCCCTCTGACATTTGTTGTATATGTTAGTTTTTCATTGGGCTCGCAGAACAAATTGGCATGCTTTTTTATTATGTTTTTGAGCTTTGAGTGTTGTTCTTTATTGAAATGATCAGTTCTGATGGAAATATTATTGACAATTTCAGAAATGTGTTGCTTCAGGGGGATGTGCAGATTGGGATGAATGGTCATGTAACTGTCCTTTGCATGAATTACGGCTCCTAACTACTGCAAAGTATCATTTCCGATTATACCATCGAAGAAAATAAGGGTAGGAAGTATAAAGAACTTTAATTTTTCCTTTACGGAACCAAATAAATTAACGTAAGCATGATGAGTTATAAGGATGTTACCTCCAATAGAGTTAGCGTAAAAGTTTCAACCGTTCGGGATTGGATTGCGTATATGTCTTGACTGGACGTAAGTTTTGTTTGATCCTGTATCGATTAAAAATTTCAGCGCCTCTCCACTCCTTGAAACTTGTTCAAAATATGGGAGTGAAGAGTGCCATAGTCTAAAAAATAAACATCGTCCAATTCTTCGGGAGTTTCAAGGCTTGGATTTTCCAGACCGGGGTCTTCGCTGAGGTCGGTATATTCCATAAATTTTTGGTCATGTTGTTGGTCCTCTTCATCGATGTTTTGTTCGTATTCCTCAGTTGATATTTCATCCATTCGATCAGGTTCAGTATAAAAAACACGTTGTACTCGTACTTTGTTGGGGACATAAGCGTATTAATTTTTATTTCGTTTGATGGGAATTGGTGGAGGTCGAGGTCTGTTTTGATAATTCAAAGCATTAGTCCTTAGGGATTGGTCAGTATCCATAGGCTCAGGTCTTGGTTGAGGCTTTGGAGGGAGTTGTTGATAATGTGGAGGTCTCGCTTGATTCTGAAACTGTTGGTATTGTGAGGGCTGAGGTAAATGTGCCAATTCTGGAAAGAATGGTCGTGGAGAAGCTGGAACAGGTGCAGGCCTTACAAGAGGTGAGTTCATTCTACGTGGTGGAACAGGCAGCGGACCTTGCTGATAGGTCCTTCGAATGTTCCCCTGAGAACTGTTTGCATGATGCATTCTATAGTCTATATTTTGAAGTTTCAAGCATAGATGTAGTGCCTGAGGAAGGTCGGCTGATTCTCAAATGCTTAGCAATCTTGGTAGTTCCTCATGTAATCCTCGTACAAATGTATCCAAATCTTCAGTACGGTAAGCCTGGGTAAAAATATTTGAGGACTCTTGACTAAACTCCATAGAAGAAAGTTTATTCAGTTTCAATGATAAGTGCTGATATACAGATTGATAAAATCCTGGGACAGTTTTCGATCCCTGCGCCAGTATTGTAAGTTGATACTCGAGTTTACCAAGGTCCCTTTTGTCGGCATAATGAAGTGTAAGGCATCTAAATATTTTCTACCAATTAAGCGGAGTGTTACTATATAAGACTTCAACGCAATATCTGCATAGCTAACCACTTTATTCCGTATGCCAGAGAGGATTCCAAAGTATTTGAGACTTCCTCGAAGATGTTCATATATTTTCAAAATTCTGTCAACGCTCTTCTTCCAAGAGCTAAATTCTCCTGCTTCTCCAGAGAATACCCTTAGGATTTTTACCACATCGGGTATCTTGTCCATATCTGCCAAATTCATCTCATTACCAATATTGATAGGCACATCGCAATCATTGTTAATGTCTGAGGCGGGATTCATGAAGGTGTGAATAACTGTCTTCCCTGAACTCGTAAGGTTTCAGACGAAATGCGCAATCGCACCACCTCTTCTCTGTTGTTATTACGGGCGTTTGCAGGGAGATGATTATTTTGCGGAGAATCGTTGAGAAGATGATCATTTGGAAGAGGATCATTTGGAAGAGGAATATTTGGAGGGATTTCGCCCATTTCAGGAATTTCTTCGAGTGGAGGTAAATCCACACCTGGACCTGGCAACCGAGCTGGTCTTATCAGAAAACGTCGGTTTGCCATTGTGTAAATCGAGCGATCACAACACTTCGGTAGATTTATTCGTATATATATCAAAACCACAAAATCGAACCGTATACCGACACAATTTCCAAGCGCTTAATCACTTGAAAATCGAAAAATTTGACTTGAAAGGATCAATAAAAAACGAAAATACAACGATAATAAAAAAACGGCGGTTTAGTATAGCGAGGATAGTAACTAATTGTGACACTTTTTGAACACAACCAGGAAACAATAACCAGCATCAAAAATTAATCAAAAACAGTCGACGCAGAAAATTTTAAGTAAACCACTCAAGAATAACCAGCGATGACAATTTCGAAGTACGATCAATTATATAACGGTTTAGAAAATAACACTTTTCTTGGTTTCCACTTCATTAATTCTATAACAGTTTGGTACAAAAATATAGTTTGCAAATATAGGTAAATTAATATAAAAATTTGATTTCGACGAGTGTTTGATCTTGATATTCTTTCACAGAATCCAATCTAAAAAATGTTCTTCACTTTGTTTCATGAACGTTTAAATGATTCGCGTTGCACGGAAATCTTAGTAAATTGCGTTCACAAGGATAAAAAAAAATTTAAAAAATATCCTTTTATCTTTGATTCTACAATTTCTTCAGTAATTAAACTTTTCCACTTTAGTTTATCATTAGGTGATTCAATGCGTTTGATTTGTTGAATTTTTGTAGATGTACTCGTATATGTAGTTTTTCACTTTGTTTCCAAAATATTTATATTCTTAATAAAAGATTTCAACTTACATTGAAATTATAATCGTTTTCATGTTGTTTTGTTTCCCTTGGCCTGGTGAGTTCTATTTTTTGGGGCGGCTTGCTCGATTCCGATCACTTAGGTGAGTCCTGTTTGTCCGAGCGTTGTAGGCTTGGTCTACTGAGGTCTCGAGTGATTCGCCGTGCGTGCTACGATTCCTGTTATTTTCAACAGGTGAATCTTCCGTTTCAGCGTCGAAGGATACCCGTCATTTGTTTTCCTCGTGTGAAGTATGTTTGCATACTTGATTATAGTAGCTTGTTTCCTTTCAGGACATTCAAACCTTGATTTTCGCTGTAGATGAATTTTGGGTGGTTACCACCTGAAAGATTTAAAAAAAATATTTGGGCCCCTTGCTAGCCTCAGCAAGAGTTAAACCTTTAGGCTTGGTATGGTTTATCCAAAAATTAATATTTGCAGCACACGACCGAGTAATGCTCCACGTTGGGCGACAGTTAACTATCAACCACGGGAATTACTTTAAAAAAAATATTTATTTGTCCCCACTGGACAAGATATAAAAAAAGAACTGACAATAAAAATCTTAATTCTAATTACACGTAAAATTCTTATTACCTGAAATATGCTTACGCTAGTTCTGGGTGCAACGTGCATTGGGAGAACTTGCAAAATTCGTGCGAAATGCACTGTAAGCATTTATGTTTTCCATAAAGTGGAAAGAAACTAGATCGCTTGTTAGGTTGGAGAAGGCAGGGCATGCTTAAGCCTGATCTTAACACAGTCGAGACTAAAGAGAATCCGTCCTGATTTTGCTTTGAAATTGTCTTCCTCATTATTATATGTCTCTTCAATTACTTTCACTTGTTTACGTTGCCGCGTCTCAAATTTGACAAAAACATCATATTAACCTGATTCTACCAAGTTAGTAGGGATCTTCTGCACGTTTTGTAAAGCTCGAAATTATTCTTCTATCTTCCAGAATAAACGTAAATCCATTCATATTATTATTAAAAATAACATCTTTACCAAAAAATTACCGGACTAGTTAGTTTAGATAATATATTTCTCTGGTAGTGTGCTAGGGCTGAATACCTATCAAAACAATAGTTCGAGTGAATTCACTCGACCGGCTCGCGGACTTTGAGATATGCAAGAGTACCTAGTCTCATACAAAAACTTGTTTTAAACGAAAGTTGAACAAGCAAAAAAAGCGAATTTAAAATACCCGAAGCCACGTGGGTGAATTTCAGTGAGATGCGAAGCTTTCCTTGTGTACGTATCCATTTTGTGGTATTGTGTATACACTTTTACATTCAAATCCAAAGATACACATAAAATTTCCCCATTACTTCTAGTATCGTACGTAGAATTCAGGCAACTTAGCTCTGCCAAAGGTTTTTCCGTGCCTTTATTACTGAGTACAAGATTGTCACTTTTTTCTAGCCCTGATTAAAATATATTCCACTCAATTACTACTACCAAAGCTAAACAAATTAGCGATGTTTAATGTTATTTCATTTAATAACATTTAAAATGACAAACAAATAAAAATACGTTAAAAAGTCAATTGATATGCATAGTGGTCTTATGATATTACAAACGCAAACTGATCATTAATTAAAATTAATGCTTACCAGGGATAGATTAATTAAGTGTGGTGGCTCTGGCTTACAGTGTGTGAATTTGTCGTCGTCGTTGTAATTATATAAACACTCATTTGGTACAATTAAGAATGCTATTAATATAGTCTTGGCTGAATGAAGAATATCTAATTCAGCGCAAATATGCTAACAATCTGAACAATTGCATTTCAAAAATCCATTGTAATTTCAATAATTTTGCATATAATTTACATACAAAATCATTTTGTCATTATAACTCTCACGTGCATCCACACCATATGAAAATAACCTGTTCATCAAGTCATCTAGGAAAGGATTCATCAATATCATTTCGCTTGATATCATTTTTCCTATATTCTAAGTTTATTTTGATAGTTTCTAAAATTTAAAATATTTATTTTTATAGCTGATTTAATCTTGCAGTTAACTGGATGAGTTCAGTTTTCCTAAAATTACAATATATTTACCTTTATCATCTAAAGATGCTACCAATAATATCATATATTTATGTACTATACATAGAAACGTGTATCTTAAGATTTTACAAACAAATGCAAAAATTGGTTACTAGTTTTTTGCCTTACGTCGTTTTGACGCCATATGTACTATATCTAGATATGATTATTGAGAGAATTTTCTCCATAAGAACGCACAAGATCGCCAAGATTATCAGTAATCATCCAATCCAGCCGCAAACCAGTACCAATCAAAACATTGAAAAGATAAGTTGATCGCGTTTAACTTGTATGGTCCGCGCAATTTTACTTCCCCGTAGTTGCATTTACTCGCCAGCTTGCTGGGAAAGTCGGTTGATATCGTGACAAACGTGAAGCATGATATGTGATGAGCTTAACGATATATAGCTCCTGGTGAAGGAAAATACAGTTTTTAGTGAAATAGTGCATTTATTGTAATCACATGTGATTTATTTTTCTTGTTACAATCGAATGTGCATGTGAAAGCGTTGAAGTGGAAGCGATGAGCCATTTAAAAAAGGATTTAAAAAAATTCATTGAAAAACTTGTTGTTAAGATTAAACTATTCATCAAATAAAATGAAAAATCGGTGAGAGTTTATCGATTGTTGATTATTAATATATATTCTTTGAATCGTGTGTTATTGTTTTGCCAAGCATTAGTTTTATCTGTAAGAATTACGCGTTCTTTTAAGATATAGTGATCCACAAGTTTTTTTTCAATTTATAATTAAGCTAATAAACCGGTCATTGTGCGTGTGTGAAAATTTATAAAAAATTAATCAAGCATTCAAAATTATTCAGAATTTACAGTGAATGTTATGTGATAAGAAAATATAATATCGATCGGAAGACAAATAAATATTTGTTCTACCGTCTAGTCATGAGCCCGATTTATCTAGTTTGCAGTCCTTTGAGCATTCGGCTCCTTTTAATTATTTTCATCGTAGTGTCTACGACGCTTATATGTTTCATCCTACAAGTAGCTTGCTTAGCCCTTTTATTGTATCTCGGTAGTAACGCTCTGATGTACGTTTTGCAGTTTAATATTTTACAGGCGGTCTTCCCATGTAAGGATATGAACAAAGATAGGGGTGGAAGGTATCAAATAAATGATTTTGAGCAAATCTATTCATATCAGTTTTGAAATTTGTGCTATCTAGGTTGGGGTATGCAAGGATAAAAAGCCCGCCCTAGCGATGAGGCTACGTGTCAACCAAAAAAAAAAACCGAAAAATTCGTAAGAATCTAACTGCAAATGAGCTTACCTTAAAGAGAACTAGGAAAAATTACTCAGTTCTCAATAACTGACCAAGTCAAAATTATTTGACTATTTCAAAATAACTCGCACATTGAATCTTCTTTGGCACATGTTTATAAACGTGTTAAAATTGCCATGCCAGACTAAAAAGAATGCTATCACATGTACATAAATGATTTTTGACCACTTGCATATATTTACGTGTTAAAGTATAAAATACCGGCTTATAAACGAATATTAATGAATACTATTTGAAAATGTTTAAGCCGTCAATTCAGAGAAAATAATTTATTCATCATTTTAACGGCATAGGATCTTGCTAGGATACCGATTTTATTGTAAAGACTTGATTTATAATCTGCATATTCATTGCTGCTGTTTATGCGCAGTTTACGATTTCTGTAAACTGGAAAAGTGCAGAAGGAATCAATTTTTTTAACGATAGAAATCCTGAGAATGCGATCGGTATACAAAAGTAGGGAACTTCGATAAACATGAAATCAACTTATATCATATTCATAGGAAAGAATCGCTTGGTAAAAAAATATAAACGGAAAATATGAACTCTGTAAAAACGAGTTTCTTCTGCGAAAACGTCTCTGAGTGATATAAAATCCCCAACGATTATTAGGACTAGCTGACACGCTGATTAAAATTAAAAATAATTCTGTAATTAATAAAAAAAATAGTACAGTGAAAAATTTTCTCATTGACTTTAGACCTTTTAAAGAAGTGAAAAGGCTTTACAAAAAGTTTCCTAAATGAAAGAATAACAGTACTTATATATATTAACGTCTGAAGTGATTTATTTTTAGTTTCAACTCATCCATACAAAGATTTATACTATACAAATAAAAGAGCTTTAACAGTTTCCCTTATTATGAAACGAAGCTTTGATAAACAAAAAACTTCGTTTTAACGTTTGTGTCGAATTGTCTATAACTTTTATTAGGAGAACAAGCGTTCATTTCGAGAGTACAAAACAGACTGACTAGACAAATTGTGTTACAAAGAATAACACGGTAGTCACAAGAAGTTTGATACATTTCAACACTTCCCCTCAATTATGTTGACTAACTTTACATTCCAAATACTGCATTATTTTCTCTTTGCCTTCGTAGGACTAACAAACAGCCCCTCTCGGGCCTTCGCTTCTTGCAAGAAACGCCTCCAACTATCTTGGTCCATTGACCGCGTCCTTCAATTTCGAAACCCGAGCACCGATAAACTGTCTTCGTCGACCGAGTCAGAGCAGCGTTTCCTCGGTTTCCCCACTGGTCTCCACCCTTCAGTTCTCCCAACGAATAGTTTATTTTGGGTATATCTTGTTCGTCCATACGATTCATGTGGCCAGCCCATTGCAGCTTCCGCAGTTGAGACCTCCGGCTCGTCAAAAATTTCATAAAGTGTACGGTTGTATCGAATTGGCCATTGGTCCTCGTCTAGCTTCGCTCCTATTATTCGCCTCAGGACCCGTCACTCAAAGGCGTTCCATATATTTGCGGATGCTTGGGTTAGAGTCCATGTTTCATACCCACAGCATAACACAGGTCTTATCACGAATTTGTATACTAGGAGCTGGTCTTCAAGATAGTCAAAACTGAAAAAAGTAGTTAAAGATATTCCGCCTTTAGTAAAACTTTCAAATATAAAAAAATGAAAGAAAGTGAATACCCTTTAATTCTACTATTTTTATTTTAAATTCAGTATACAATTGTTTCATTCTCTACTTGAGAACTTCCTCAGTACTAATATTCCCTAAACTACAAGTGTCCTAATATTTATACTCAACTCTTTAAACTATTAAAATAAATCTCATCTAATACCCGAAAGTTCTTTTACTTAATCTCTAATTACCTGATCCTTTTACCATCCAAAAATTCTGTTTTTCCTTTATTACTACTTAATTACATTCATTATTTTGTCAGCGTGAATAGCGAGGAGTATCCGTTATCTGGGTCGCCGTTCCAAATGTCCTGCGTCTTTCGATTGAATATCTCCAAAGTTTCTGCTACATCAAGCTTCCACCCGTTTGTAATCGTTTTCAACATGCTCACGTTGTCCGCAGCGATGTCATGTTTTTCAAGGGCTATACGCTCCGCCACTTTTGATTTGAAGTTTTTTGCATCCTGCTTTTTGTTATTGTTGACTGCTGCCCTGAAGTGTTCGTTCCATCTGACACGTAGTGATCTCCTGGTTTGTCCAATATAACATCATTTCATTTCGTACACGATACCTTATAGACTCCGCTCCGCTCCATTTTGGGTATGGGTCCTTGGTTGATCCTAGCAAGTTCTGCAGTTTTGTGACCCGGCTCGTATAAACTAGGTCGATGTCTACGTTTTTCATAGCCCCCTTCATTGTTTCCGTCCTTCAGTCAAAAGTTACAACCAACCTCTTTCGTTGCTCGACTTCCGCAGTTAGCGTTGTGAACTTTTTGTTGAAGATCTCCTTTGTTCGTTTGGCTATCAATTTGGTGACTTCATCCGTAGGGTATCCATTCCACTTGGCTAGCTTATAAATGTGGAACGTTTCTTTTTTCAGGCCTTCCTTATTCAATGGAAGCGTGAGCATTCGATTCACAAGCCAGCTAAATATCGCCCATTTTTGCTGTTGGCAATGGCTCGAAGTGAAAGTAATTATCCGCATAGTTTCCGTTGGTTTGCGGTATATTTCGAATTCCAATCGATTAGCTCCTCTACATACCATCACGTCCAGGAATGGTAGCCGCCCCTCCGACTCCAGCTCGTGGGTGAAACTGATGTTGTTGTGTATGTTGATCGCCGTGAGAGTTTGCTGGACCTGATCCTCTTTGATGTTTGTGAAGATATCGTCTACATAAGGCACCCATCGATGTGGCAGTTTACCTTCTTGTGCTAGCTTCTCCTCCAAAAATGGCATAATGTGCCACCTGATTCTATTTGTCAACCGATTCGAGCATCACCGCGACTATATTATCCGGGATGAGCTCTCCCGTCTCCCTGTAAGGGTCCCTTCGCAGCTTGACCCATTTTGTGCACGCAAAAAATGTGTGGTAGACATTGTCCTCCTCTTCTTGGCAAAACTGACAATCGGGGGACCGTGACTTACCGATCTTGTGCAGGTTAGACTGAAAACACTCATGCCTGCTCAAAAGCTGGGTCAGATAGAAGTCAGTTTCACCATGCCTTCGATTTAGCAATGGTCTCGCGTCCGGGATGAGGCGCACAATCCACCTTCGTGTAATTCACCCAAGACTGCTGCCAATCGTCGAGCGAGCGCTGTCTCTCCTCGCGGACAATCATCTTCCTCGCATCCTCGTTTCGGCGCAGGTAAATAGCACGGCGGTCTCTAGCAAGGAGGCCGACAGATATCACGCCTGCAATAACTCTCACCGCTGAATCAGAGACTGTCGGACACGAAGATGCAATCCTCAGCACTCCTCTTCTCTGAAGCTGTGCCAAACGTTTTCGGTATACCTAGTTACTGAGAGCGTCGCCCCATACTTCTGCTCCGTACAGTAGCACTGAGCCTAAAGCACTCATCAAGAGGCGTCTTCTAGATGGACTGGGTCCCCCTACATTAGCCATAAGTCGACTCAGAGCCGATACTCCTGAAGCAGCCTTCTCAGCCGTTGCCCTGGTTTGCTTAGAGAAATTCATCTTCGAGTCGATCAGTAGCCCAAAGTACTTCATCGGTGGCTTTGATTCGATTCATATATCTCCAATAATGATCATCCTTACTCTAGGGATTCTCTTTTTTGTCAAGATGGCCACTTCGGTTTTCTCCAGTGCTAAACTGAACCCCCGAGCAGTCATCCAGTCCCTCACTCGGCGCATTAGCATACCTCACCTAAGTTGCGCCTGTTCAACGTTGCGCCCAGCGACCAGAGCCGCAACATCATCCGCATAGCTGTCTGGCATCTCGAGTCTTATCTGGCATCTCGAGTCTCAGTAGCCCATCGTAAGACACGTTCCACAGGGTTGGACCAAGGATAGATCCCTGGGCAACACCCGATGTAATTTCCATCCTTCGTAGGCCCTATGTCGTGTCGTAGAGCAGGCTTCGGTCCTTTAGGTAGTCCCTCAAAAGCCGCATTAAATATTCTGGAACTTGAAAAGGATTTTCCAGCGTATCCAGAATATCCACCCATCTAGCGAAGTTGAAGCCGTTCCTGACGTTGACAACAGGACGATCCTTCGCTTGGTGTGACTATATACCTCTGTCTTTTCGACCGCACTGACCACCTCTGCAATCGCATCAATGGTAGAACGTCCTGCTCTCAAGCCGTACTGCCGAGGAGATAGGTCCCCACCAGCGTGAATCGCGTCAGTGAGTCTTCCCTTGATGAGTTTCTTTAGCACTTTCCCAGCCGTGTCTAGCATGCATAACGGGCGGTATAGAGATGGCAATTCGGAATTTTCCTTCCCCTTGCTGATCAATATGAGCCTCGCCACCTTCCATCGTACCGGGAAAACCCCGTGCCGTAGGCAAGCGTTGAATGTGTTGAGCAACAAGTCAGGACAATGGTGATAGACAAGCCGCAACACCTTAGCTGGAACACCATCTGGACCTGGAGCCTTTCTCGCTTTCAGTGAAATGACTGTTTCTTCCAGTTCCGGCTGTGTGAAGAGTTTCACCATGGACAGCGTCAACACGAACGGGGTGGGCGGGGAAGAGTCCCCGCACTACCTCGTCCATCTTTTCCACGTCATGTATACAAGGTTTCCGTAGGGCACCAAGCTTCCGCATAACAAGCTTGTAGCCAAAGCCCCACGGATATTTGTTCACATTGTCCACTGGTTTTTGCCAGCAGCGAGCCTTGCTGTTGTTCGTCAATTTTCGAAGGCATTTTCTGGCCAGCTTATATGCTGCTGCGCGATTCTTGCCTCGTCGCGGTTCCGTGCCCGTTGAGCCTCACGCCGAAGCTCGTGACACTCTCTTCGTTTTTCAGCGATTTCAGTTGACCACCAGTACACTGGGGGCTCGCCATACCGGTGTTTTCGACGGGGCATAGAACCATTGCAAGCAGTCTTGATGATGCTCATAGTCGAGTTCACCACGTGTTGAGCTGCCAGTTCTTCCGCCCCTGCAAATCTTTCTGCAGCGGTGCACCTGCTGTGAGAACCTCAATGGACCTCTCGACGTCCATCCTTCCGATGTTCCATCCAATTGTAGAAGGCCGAGAGCACGGATGTCGGGAGAAAACATCGCTTATCTCAAGCAGAAGGCACTAATGATTACTGGCTGAGTAGTCATCTAATACTCTCCAGTTGTGTATCCTCCGTACTAGGAACTCCGAGGCGAATGTCACGTCCGGTATAGTTCCTTAACAGCCAATGCGGCGGAAAGTCGGCGTGTTGCCGGTGTTTAGTACGACGAGCGCCGTCCTGGCTGCCATTTCTAGAATTCGTTTTCCCCGCGAATCTTTTTGACCATCCCCACGTCCACAGGTCTCCGCCAGGAAATCACTACTTCGAACCCAGATGGCGGCAGTACCAGTTTCATCAGGATACCATGATGCAGAACTTCTATCATGGTGTTGCTCACTCAGCAGCAAAAAGTCGGCTTTCATGCCCCTCGCAAACTGCTCAAGCAGATTTTGGGCGGTTCAACTGCGGTGTAGTTTTACCTGCAAGATGCGGGTCTCCGAAGTTCTAATTTTGCCTTGGCTAGTGTTCTAATTTTGCCTTGTCGTGTCCAAAATCGTTTCTTGGCTCAGCATCCTTGCAAAGAATACAGTGTGGCCCCTTCGTATACTCTTTTCTTTTATGTCCCATTTCACCGCATTTGTAACATAGAAATCTCCTATCGGATCCTTTGCGTACTTGTGCGGTGTGACTCTAGCCAAGGCATTTGAAACATTGAAGAGGCGTTGCTTTTCGCCGTATCCTACAGACAACCCACCCTATTCGTACTTTGCCCTTATTCAGAAATTGTTCGGCGTCCTTTTTGGTCAAGTCAATTATGACCATTCGTTGTCCCCTATAGTTTTCTGGTGTCAGCCTCGCATTGATCCCGCCCACGCGAGGGAACTCCCTTTTGATGGCCTCTTCTACCTCGACCAGATCCGTGACGTAGTCAATGTCTCTTATTTCGATCGTTGCCATCGGCTCGAGCGAAGCTATAGCTGCGCTTTTGCCGATAACTTTCTTTACTGCGTCGCAGAATGCTTCCCTATTCTCGGTCTCTACTCCAAATTCGATCAGTATGTGGCCCGACCGCGTTGGTCGTACTGCTTTAATGGCAGTGTTAGTGTCTTCGGGCCTTACGTTTCCCCTGATGTCCCGCAACACCTCCGCGTAGCGTCGACCATCTTGTGGTTTTACGAGCAGTGCCTGCGGCCGGGGTCTTCATCGCGGCTTCTTTCTCTCCTGTTTTGCATCGGGTCTTTTTTCTTCTTGGGCGTCCGTGCAAACTTTACTTTCTGGAACTTTTTGAAGGAGTTTCTTAGTAGCTTTCTTCGCTCGTTTTGTAAACACTGTCTGGATCCCCTGATGTGGTGTTCCGCGTCCGTCAAGTGCCTCTTCCTTCCTTCTTTTATCCCGATCTCCTTCGATTGGGCTGGACGCCATTCTTTTATTGATTTTGAATTGTGGAGCTGTGTGCACGTGCCCTCTAGATTTCGCCCCCAGCGCTTCTTTAGCCTTTTGCTCTTTTTCGGCCTTCTGGTCCTCTTCGGCCTTAACCAGCTCCTCCGATAATACCCTACGCGGTCTAGGAACTCCTGTAGTTCAAGGAGCCCAGTCCTTACTGCTTTGGTATTTTTTTGCGAGTCGCATGCAAATTGTATTCTTTTTAGAACAACTCCCGCTTTTCGGAATAGCCTTTCTTCTTCATGTCGCTGGGCGGCAGTTGTACTTTGCGGCCATCGTCCTTGAGAGAGGTTATCGGCTTCTGTTTATGAATACAGTACTTCCGCCACTTTTTCGATGTTGGCGATGAAATCGCACATCGTCGCTTTATTTGCCTGGTTACTCGTTTCTTTTCCTGCCGTAATCTCCTCGTTGACTTTAGGATGGTTCTTTACTAATTCGGGATTCACGACCCTTGCTTCAATAGTTTCGGTAGCGATCGCAGCAGTGACCATCGAGTTCTCGAGGTTCTTTATATTTTTCTCCACCGCTTGAACATCTAGTGCGTCCTGCAGAGTTTCCCGCTTTTCCTCTGGCGCTCGCATCATTTTTTTTTTGCTGCGCCCGAACACCGCAGGAATCTCAGCCTGGACCAGACTGTCTGTTAATCTTTGTTTTTCGTCTGTCTTCATTGCCATTGTATTAATCGTCGTTTTTGTCGTCGTTAGTACCGCTCCCGATGTGCTGTTAACATCGTGGCTGCAACCGCTGGTTGCGTCGTCGTTATTGTTATGTTTTGCATTCTTTTTTGTTTTTCTTTATTTTTTTTGAAGGTTTTTGGTTGCACCAGTTTTATTGGGCCCCCTCTCGGAGCCGCTATCTCCGTTCTTGTATGTAGTCGCCTTTTTGGTCCCATGGTTATCTTTGCAGAGCAGGGAGGCCATGCAAGGGTTGGCACAAGCCCTTATGGGGAGAAGTGCTCAAAGCTAGGCCAGCGCTAATCGGGGATCCGTCACAACCGAACCTACACCACCAACCCAATAGTGCGAACTTCGAACGTACTTCGAGGCCTGCCAAGTTTTTACCGGGACGGAGACGATATAATTGTTGAATTGAAGCCGTTCACACACGAGTGTCACCTCGGCGCTATCGTGCAAAGCAACTATGTCCAAAACATCATATCCGCCAGCCCAAAGCATCAATTCCAGTTCGTTGTCCAAGGTGTAGTCCAGATCCAGTCAGGGTCGTTACCTGTCATCCCAGGAGGGAGCCTCACGGCACCCCCCATATCCTCGGGTCCGTGGGGGCGGTGTTCCCCAAAGAATGCTAGCCTCCAAGAGTGCTCTTATTGACTGGCATTCCCCCTGCGGGAAATTCCTTGGGTACGTGGGACGGAACTCCCTAAAGAATGCTTACCTCCAAGAGTATTCCTGTCAGCCAGCATTCCCCCTGCGTTGATATCACCAAAAATTATTTTTGTGTCGTTTGTAGGCAATGAGTCGACTGGTGTTTTCAGGTGATTCTAGAACGTTCCCTGCGTTTCTTCGTCCTTTTCTTCGGTCGGAGCCTGAACATTTATCAGCCATATTTTGAAGAATTTCTTTTTTATACGGATCGCACATAACCTTTCATTCTTCTTCTTCTTCTTTTTAGCACTACAGCTCCTTTCGGGCCTTCGCTTCCTTCCTTTCGCAACCTTTCATTAACTGACTTAAAATCAATAACTTACGCTTTGAACTCCCTATCCACAAAAAAGGCCATTCCGGATTCTCGTTTTCCAGTAGGTTTTCCACTTTTGAATATTGTGTTCGTTCGTTGTCTAGATTGCCAGTATTTTTAGTTTATATTGACTAGCCTGCTGTAAAAGGTCCTTAACAGCGCCAGGGTAATTGAGTGATGACATTCCAGCATCCAATGGCATAGTCGTTTTTACGTTTGCGAGGTCGTTGCCGTAAATCCAATCCATTCCGAGGCCCTTCTGCAGGTTTCCAAGCAATCTCGGGGTTTCCAGGGGCGAGGGGTCAGCCCGTTGCTCCGCCCCCATTCCGGCGGCATGGTTATTACTTCGATTCCGTTATCAGGCGCGTAAGACTCGCCTTCACCCTCTTCCGTCCCCGCAAATTAGTGTAAGCCGGATTTAGTAGTAGTGTAAGCCGGATTTAGTAGCAGGGCTGATAACCTACTTTCATGCTTGTCGCTAGTTTGTATGCTTGCCTTGTGTTGCTACGTGCTAGATATACATCTGTGCTTCTCAGTTGGTCATCGCATTTTTTTTTTCTTAATTCTAATGATCTCATTCGCTACTCTTTTGATATTTTCATAATTATTTCTCTTGGTCCTGGTTTTCCTATCTATCTCTTTACCAAACGCATTTTGACATTCATCATCGAAAGAATCATTTCTTTTGCACCGAGCTTGATGTCCGGTTCTATGTTCTGCGGTAGTTTGAACTGCAGGGTTCACTTCCACCCACATCTCATTGCTTGATTTTTGAAATGTGTCTGATAAGGCTTGAGTCAGCTGGTTTCCGAGGGTCTCGGAGAAATTTTTGGCCGTTTGGACCCTGTCAATATTGAATTTCTGCAAACGACTGGTCTTCGCCAAATACGTCTTAGACATAGGACAAGTAATGATCCAAGCTACAATTAGCGCCTCGGTATGTACGGACGTCAAGTATGCTCGAGGCCTGTCTTTGTTGGATCAAGACGTGGTCGATCTGGTTTTGTGTGTTGCCATCTGGTGATACCTAGGTAATTTCATGCATGCGTCGATGTGGGAAGTAAGTCGAACGTATGACTAGATTTCTGCTTCATGCAAGGTTAATCAGGCGCTGGCCGTTGTTATGTCTTTCGTTCGTCGTGGAGGCTATATTCTCCAATCGTTCCCCGATGCGATAGCTCATAGCCAACGTGTTCAATTTGTATTTATATTGGTTTGATGAAATAAAATGTATTTTCTTTGGGCATTTTTATTACTTCCTCACGAAGAGTGTTCTGCCTTAAGATTGCTCCCTATGGGGCCCAGGTCATTAGACTTCGAATTTTTAATCAGTTCCCGTATTTCCATTAATGAAATGGTAAACGAATCATACGGTATGAACTCTCTTCTCAAACAACAACGCAGTCGATCCACATAGCTGCATAGCTATCGCAACAGATTACATTAAACCAGTCTCTGTCATTGGTTCCTCAGTGATTACTGACATTTAAAGTCGCCACAAGCTAATTTGATCAGATGAGATTATGACTTAGGAAAAGGTTCTCCAATGAATATGAGAGCTATTCCTAAAAAGATATTTTGGAGTTAGTGCATCCATTTACTTTTCTTGAAATTATTTCTTGCCTTCCACCGAAATGTTTCTCTCTTAATGCGATTGAATTGAATAAAAACCGGTGGTTGTGGCAGTTCCCATAAAATTCTTCAACCCCAGCCATGATATCGATTTCTGACTCGAATTCCTCGTCCGTTCTTCCTAAATAAGTAGATTTCCAGCATCCCACTGGTTTATTCCTACAGGCATTATCGAAGTAAGGTTATATATGCTGTCAAAAAATTTTTACTTGCATTTCGTTGCCACTCAAAAAGTTTTTGCTGAGTCTGATCATTCTAAATAAAGATGGTATGAAAACCTATGAAAGAATTTCATTATGACAGTTTAAACCACCCCGCCTTGTTAATACCACATCATAGAGTTAAAACTCCTAGATGGTAAGCTTCGCAATTCACTCAAATCAACCACGTGACCTCGGATTCTATAAGTTCGCTTACTTTGCTTATTTAGTTTTAGCTTAAAACAAATTTTTGCATGGGACCGCAAAATCTCACCGATATTGAGGCCTCCAAACCAGTTGAGCGAATTTGTTCGAAGCTTTTTTACTTTTAACCTATTCTGTTACCCACAGAACAAATACATACAGGGCGAGAGAAATTTTCGAACAAAATCATTCAATCGACTCTCGAGGACACGTGAGAGCACATGGTCCCATACAAAAATTTTTTTTAAACGAAAACAAGACAAGCAAAGTAAGTGAATTGATAGTCTCCGCGATCACGTTGTTGAATTTGAGTGAGGTGCAAAGCTTACCTTCTGTGTGTATCTATTCTCTGGTGAAGACAACAACCTCCGTGGGTCATGAATGAATGATGTCTCTGTATTTAAACAAGTAATTGTTCAAAGTATCCTGATAAATGTGTTCAAAATTTTTGTAAATGTTTTCAGTCAAGCAAAACTTAATCCCAATTTACCCTCAACAACGATAAAAACTATAATCCTTAAAAATATTCCTTCTAATTTTTTAAATACCAACAAATGGCATTGACTTGCCAACACGAAATATCTTAATCCAAATCGTAATCTTGAATGTCACAAGCATTCAAATGAAAATATTCTATCGGATTCCACTGTACAACTGCTAGCAACCGCGAATCAATAATCTTAAAGTACAATCGAATCAATTGTATAAGTGCTGGGCAAAATAATAACATTTACAAAACAAGTCAAAGAATAATATTAAATAGTCAATAGCTTCGTTTTATCACCACAGTCCCTATCTGCCTCCTTTCAGCCAAGATAAATTCGACGCAAGAAATAATCGTCCCGCTATGAAAGCTCCTTATAATATCACTTAAAGATCTCGCTGCGATTTAGTCCAGTGATCATAATGTTAGCGCGGCGAATAGACAAACAGAATATCAGCAATTTAATAGAATTCATGAAAAGATCGCGACGACATATCGAATTTATTGATCTTGTGCGTGTGTGATTTCGTGCATAAAGTACATAAATTTTGTGTTATTTATTTTAAATGTAACAATACGATTTTTTCGAGTGTTCCCGAAAGTGATTCTTATAATTTATTATGTACGAGTATAGTGTAAATGTGTTCAATGGGACTTAGCCCAACTAGTGACGTGATATTTAAGCTGTCGTTTTTTTGCTGATAAAGCAGAATTTTTGTTAATTTTAAAAGTTATTCGATAAAAGCCAGTAGTATGAAACTCTCAAAGAGTTTAGACGAGCTGGTGTTGAGTGCATCGCGGCTTAGTTTAAGTAGTTGCCGAACAGAAGGGAAAAGTAAATCGAAAAAAGTTAGTAACATTTAATTTTATTTTTTTAATGACTTATGTATAAATTAAAAATTAGCCTTAGATATTTTAAATTAATATATATCATGTGTCGATTATCCGGAAAAACTTAAAGATATGTTTTTCACTCGTGGTCAATTTTATTCGACCTAGAGAAAAATGCATATTACTCACGCATTGCAACGATAGTTGAAGAATGTTTTCGTTGTAAATGCTGTAAAAGCAACTTTTTAAACCACGTGATCCAAGCTGAAAGTGAACAAATTGCTTTTTGTTTGTAAGCAGTTTTTTTTAAATATAATTTAATAATTGCGATCTGGCAATATGCAATTTATTCTATTTGTCTAATAGAATCATTTATCTTAATTTTAGTAAAAAAAAAAAAAACAAAATCAATAAAACAATCGCTTTTTAAATTATAGCCATATGTTAAGAAATGTTTGTGCATTGCATTCCAAATGAAATGTCTACGATCTTAAAAATAAAAAAAAAAGTTGGAAGCCGGCAGACAAATATCTAATTTTATCGTTGGTTAGCAAAACAGCGAGAGAAATTTTTCATCTTACGATATGAAAGAAAAATTGGCACTTGATTACAAATATTCTAAGAACAATTGGATCATTTATCAAAATGGTGTTGATCAAATTATTATTATACAATGTGCTGCGAACATTTTATTTTGAGTGTACTAAAAAGATTCATTTTATTAATCAAAGTCTTTTAGCGAATTCTTTCCATTGCTGGATAGTTTTTGCTTTATATGTTAAGAAATTTTCAGAGCGTTCCTAAATCAATTATATCATATTTCATCTTATATTTCGGAATTAATTTTTTGTTTAAGCTATCAGTAGTTATTTTTTCAATATAGCAAGAAAAGACGAAACCTTCGTCTATTGAACTAAGTTACCTCATCTTTTTGACATATCTCGTAATTTTGGTGTATCGAAAATTTCACAGATGTGCGCGTATCGAACCTCTGTGCATATTTGCATTTAAAAAACACCTTCTGATCAGTCCAACCATTGTCCTGTGCCGTTATTCCTCATTAAAATTCACTAACTTCCTGCTTGGCTCAATCAGCTCAGTTCTCCAGTATCTACAATCCTCACCCTTAGGCTCCAATAATATGGCCTTGATCCAGCAATATATCCTTTGTTTAATGTGAAAGCTCAACAACATATCAATTCATGTCCAAATACACAAATGCTTCTGGAGGAATGAAGACAGTAGTGAGACAAGTCTCAATATACCCGTCTGTAGGTTGGAACGGCTGTGAAATTCAAGGGTTTTCGCTCACAGTTACAGATCTTGCGATATGATTCCGAGACAGTCCCAATATGAAGATATCGACTCTCGTCACTTTAGCAGTTTGATAAATTCTTCTATTCAATATATAGTGCTTCCAATCCATCGCAGGCTTTCTCTACATACCAGTACATGCACGAAGACATTTCCTTTCAAAAATTTTTAATCTCTGGTTGTACCAGATTTGACATCCATATGTCAAAACTGGTCTAACCAGGGTCTTGTAACAGATAATTTTGACCTTTTGATCAGTGTATCTGGAATGAAAGAGCCGTTGAAGGGCCACGACTATTTTTTGTGCTTTACTGAGCATGATTTTGACATTTTCAGTATAGTACAGATACTAGTCGAGATGAACACCGAGGTATCGAACACAGGATTTATGTAGAACCCGTTCTGAACTAACCTCGCCGGCCATAATATGGAAATCTTTCCAATTGCGTTTCAGGTCTTGACTGACCCCCTGCAGCGTTGTCCGAAAGTAAATTGTTTCCCACTTCTTCGCATTGATTTTCATTCACCAATTGTCGGTGTACAGCTGCATCTCATTCAAAAAATTTTGAAGATTGCTCTGAACTATTGTAGCTTTTTGGTCTACTGTATAGATGATCAAATCATCAGCAAACGCTACCAATGATCGCGTTGGCGAGACGTTTAAATCAAAGCCGTTCAATAGTTTGCGAATGAATATTGAGAAGAGCAGAGGCGCAGTAACTGTTCCCAGCTGTAGATCATTCAAGACCTTGAAGTCGCGCGTTGTTGTCAGATTTCCATCAGTCGCAACAAATGGTTTCCCGTATAACATATTGCACATCATGACGACAAGGTATCTGGGAAACTTGTCCTGAAGGAGTTTAAAAACTAGTTCATCTAAACACATCGTATCGAAGGCTTTCTCCATGTCAATGAGACACGCTCCAATACATTCTTTGCTGTTTGGTTTCCAACAGATGTCTGAGGTTACTTTCCTCATCGCATGTATGGTCGAATGCCTGGCACGAAAACTAAATTGGCGATTCGGCATCTACTCATATTTCTCAACGTGAGCATTTAATGCATTGTTTAGTATCACTCCAAACACCTTGCTGATGTTAGACAGCAAGCTGATTAGGCGATAGCTTTTGAGGCACGAAGATGCTTTCCTTTCTTCAAGATCGGAGATACCTTGGCCTATTTCCACTCATTTGGAAAATATGAATCGCTCAACCTTAGACAACCTTAGACATATGTCGGAGAACTATATTTGGAACACCGTCAATACCACATGATTTTTTGTTATTTATCTTGCCAAATATGAAACACAAGTCTTCATAGCTAACAAATCCGTTGAGGACTATTAAAGCTGAATTCAAGCCTTGCGTCAGCAATGCAGAGCTCCAAATATGAATTTGTCCCAGAGTATGCTGGGTACTCCGACCCATATAGATCGCAACTGTAATCAGTTTGGTTCTCTGTTATCCACGATTTCAGGAATATACCTCTGGGTTTATTGGTGGCGTTCAGCCATAATGTATTATTGTTAATTTCAGTGGGTTCGGATTTCAAAAAGTAAAACGGACTAAACTTCTGAACAAATATTTTTATATTGACACACACAACTATATATTACGACACACAACTATACATCAATATATTCAATTAATATTATTCTTTGCAATTAACCGACAACTTTAATTCACGAGGAGAACAGAGTGAATAAATATTATTTCATTTTCTTTTAATTTATATTATATAGCAAAATTCAATTCAAAAATGATTTCCCGACTACTAGTTTTCTATGTCAGTAAATGCAAGGTAAGCTGTCAGTTGATCAAATCTCAACACTCCTTCTTGATCAATTTACAGCGGAGCGTCTCAAAAGCTCTGTTGAATGGTTTGGTGAGGATGTCTGCAATCTGCTTGCTGCTCTCGACGTGATGCAGTGCCACAGTGTTGCCGATATGTTGCTGGATGTACTTTCGTGGTATTTCGATGTGCTTCTTTCCTCTGGTCGTCATGCCTTCGTGTGCATTTTATAGCATGTGTATGGCTGACATGTTGTCGACATACAGAGTGATCGGCAGCTCAGCTTCTAGAATGCCAAGTTTCAGTGCGATTCGTTTGATCCAGCACACATCGTCAATTACTGACACTGCTGGTCGGTACTCGGCTTCTGCAGTTGAAGTCGCTACCAGACGCTGCTTTTGTGAATACCAGATCACTAGCCCTCTTTTAATCACTAACACACCACTCGTTGACTGCCCTGTCTCAGAGTCTCCTCCAAACTTTGAATCGGTGTAGGCTACGAGTGTCTTGTCTCCACCAAAATGAATTCCGGCTGTCGTGGTCCCTCTTAAGTACTGGAAAACACGTTTCACCATCGCCAGACGGCTCTTCATGGGCTTATTGCAGAATCGACTGAGGTAGTCCACGGCGAAGCTTATGTCTGGCCTGGTTATTGTGGCTAAGTACAACAAACTTCCTATCGCCTCGCGATAGATGTTGTTCGCTGGAAGTGTCGCGTCGTTCTTGAAGTCTGTCTTATGGTGGATCATTCCTGGCTCAGTGGGTGTGGCTGCTGGATGGCACTGCTCGAGTTTCATCTTTCTCGAGATCATCTCAGTGTAGCAAGGCTGACTCACGAAGATACCGTCCTGGTCGACCTTGATTTCCATGCCCAAATACGTTAACTTGTTTCGTACTTTCTTGTTGAATGTTATCTCGAATTCCTTGCTTATCTCGTCTAAGAGTTTGTTTACTTCTTCTTCATCTTTGCCGGCTACCAATCCATCATCCACGAAGAGTGAGAGCATAATGCTCTTGTCCTTGTTATAGTACAGACCCCGTTCGTCATCTGTGTTGATCAAACCTATCTTCTTCTCAAAGTGGGTGGTGACCCTCTCGTTCCACATCGTCGGAGCTTCTTTAAGTCCGTAGAGACTCTTGTTCAACTTATAAACTTTACTGGTTCCATCGTCGAACCCTTCAGGCTGGTGCATATAGATGTCCTGCTCCAGGTTCCCATACAAGAAATCCGTTTTTACAGCGAACGATACCAACTTCATTTTCTTCGACGCTGCGTGACTTAGGAGTGAGCAAATAGATGCATGGCGAGCTACTGGGCTGAAAGTTTCCGTGTAGTCCACTCCCTCCTTCTATTTAAATCCCCTTGCCACAAGTCTGGCCTTAAGTCTCCCGTACGCCTTCTCTCGAAGTACCCAGAAACAAAAAACCGGCTTCGCTCCTTCTGGACAGTCCACCAGCTTCCAAGCTTTCATCTCCATCAGCGAGTTGTACTCGTCTCCACTTCTCATCTCTAAGTGCCTCACTCACCGGGATGTCCTCCGTTTCACCAATTATGGCTACTTTGGCGCTCTTTCCTCCACGACGGGAGTCAAGTATGCAGTCTCTCAGTCTCGTTCGTGGTTGCAGAATCTGACGATCTCGCAGAACTCTCCTTCCTGACTCTTCTTCTGTCGCTGGTGTCTCATTCTCGTTGTCGCTTGGCACCTCAGCACTTTCTCCAGCTCCCCAGCTCTCGTCTTCTTTGTCTGTCTCGCTGCTGCTTTCTTCTTGCTTCTCAGGTGTGCCCTCTGGTGCCTGTGTCTCAAGTTCAGTTGCTTGCCTCAGTCTCATCTTTTCCTCGTCGAAGATCTCATTGTCTGAACTGATTATCTCTCTTTTCTATTTCAGATAAACCTGGTAGCAGGGTGAATCAATATCATAGCCAATCAGAATTCCCTTTTCTGATTTTCTATCCATCTTGCCTCTTTTCGGTTTTTGTGTCAGCACGTAACATTCGTATAAAGTCGTAAGGGTCGCAGCTTCTCAATCTTCATTTTCCTTCCGAAACAAAGTTCTGCTGGGCTTTTCCCTGGTACATTGCTGGTTCCAGTCTGGTTGATCGTGAAGGTCGCATGGTTCATTGCTTCTGCCCATAGTTTCTCGTCCAACTCGATCATGTGTATCGCTGTACTGGCTGCCTCGACAATCTTTCTCATTTCTCTCTCAATCCTTCCGTTCTGCCTTGGCATGTGTACATTCGTGAAGGTGTGGAAAATTCCCAACTTGTCCATCATCTGTTTAGTTTTTGCATTCTTCAGTTCGGTGCCGTTGTCAGACCTCAGACTTTTCACTCTCCTCCCTAGCTAGTTTTCAACGAGTCTTAGGTAACATTCGATCTTCTCTGGTGCTTCACTTTTCGTCTTCATAAAGTAACAGGTTCGGTAGTGAGTGAAATCGTCCTTGAACATGAGCCAGTACTTCGCTCCTCCCAATGGCGGGATTTTCATCTCGCCGGTGTCGACGTGCACGAGATCTAACGGTTGCTGAGCTGTCTTGGGGTTTTTTGGGTGTGAGGATCTATGTAGCTTGCCATACAAGCGCCCTATGCATACATGGTCATTCCAGTCATCAATGTATTTTATTCCTTTCCTTTTCAGTATGTCCCCCACATACTTGACATTTTGATGGGCGAGTCGCTCGTTCCAGACTTTGATCGACACAGTCATCTCACTTCTTCTCTCCTGAGCATCATTTTGTAGAGATTTCCTTTGCGCTTTGCTATTGCCACAATTTCCCTGCCACCCAGACTGTAAAACGTTGACTCGTTTCCGTTTGCCTTCTGTACATGTCCCTTGTCTAGTATCTGACTCACTGAGAAAAGATTGAAGTTGAGGTTTGGCACGTAAATGACATCTTCTAGTACCACTGGATACCACTTTTGACCATCAAATGCTTCCATCTCGATATTCCCGACTGCAACGCCATCTGGCCTGGTTGAGTCTCCAATCACAATTGGGATGGGCTCCTCCAACTCAACAAGCTGAACAAACCAATCTCGGTGAGACGTCATGTGTCGGCTGGCTCCACAGTCTTGATACCATGAAGTGGCCTTGTCCTTCGAAATGTCGTTGTCCACCGACAACAGCGCCGTGGTCAAAAATGCCTTATATTTGGTTTCCCGTTTGTCGACTTATTCGCTTTTTCTCGAAGCTCGCAGTCTTTTCCGAAGTGACCCTTCTTCTTACAGATATTACATGCATACTTCTTCTTGCAGTAGGAAATGTATTCATCACACGGTTTACCTCTGCACTCCTTGAGTAAGTGACCTTTCTTCCCACATTTGTAGCATGCAAACTGCGACTTTTCCTTCTTGCTGTTTGACGACTCTCCTTGTTTCCTACGTCTGGCCATGAGAGCGTTGTTGGTGCTGCCCTCTACGTTTGTCGTCGTTTCTTTGTGTCGCTCGTTTTCGAGCCTAAAACATTCCATGAGAGTTTCCACGTTCTTTGCTGCTCCGGTCACGTTGTCCCAGGATGTCCTGAAATGTGCCAATTTTGGCGGTAGCACACTCATGATCCTCGTCATGATCCAACTTTCTTCACAGGATCTTTTTCAGTTGACACTTAATCCGCAAGATCTAAAATCTCCATACAGTTCTCAACAGTTGACTTGCTTTCATCATACTCATAGGTAAAGAATTTGATATGAGACGTTTCTCAAGTTACATAAGTCTTTGTACCATATAAGCTAACTAATTTGTCTATCATATCTTTGGCAGTTTTACAATTTGCAGTTTTGTTTGCCATCTTGTTATTTACAATTAAACCTCAGCATCTTTCTTTAACCAAGCGGCCACTGTATCAGTTGACACAGCACCTGCTGGTCTGGGCTTTGCATCCGTTATCATATCATACAGATCTGGGTTCTTAAGTGCTAGGTTTAATTTAAATCGCCATGAAATGAAATTGACATTTCCTTGACTATCTTCCCTTAACATTTCCAATTGAGACCTTACAGTATCCATTTTGAATCTTTTGTAGCGATTTTCTGACTGAAACCGACTTGCGTGTTCATTGCTCAACGTTGACTTGCTGTGCGATGGCTGCTCCAATGTCCATGATTTGTAGGTTATGTTGTCCTTGCCGGTTCTGACTGAATATTATTTCATTTCCTTTTGATTTATATAGCAAAATTCAATTCAAAAATGATTTCCCGACTACTAGTTTTCTATGTCAGTAAATGCAAGGTAAGCTGTCAGTTGAATATATCTCAACATGTATGTCTTGCATTCAGGTCACCGGCAAAAATATAATAACTATGCAGCCTGTTCAATTCGAGTATTTCAAACAAGGAATTGAGCTCCTCCTTGAATTTGAAAACATTTCGACCAGTTGCTTAGGCAGAGATAACGAAGAGGTTATCCCCACCTGGCAGAGAAATTTTTATAACGGACTCTTCAAGAGATTCAAATTTTTTGAATTCGACTTTTTCAATATTTTGGAAATAATAGAGTATTCGAACCAATATCCCGGTGCCACCTCCCCCATCACCTATTACCCTATCGTTGCTTACGAACTTGAAATCCTTGAATGTCATGTAGTGCCATAAATTGAGGTGGGTTTCAGTGAGAAGCATGATGTCAGGCTTTTGCTTAACAATGAATTCAATGAGATAATCACGCCGGTGTAAAGTAACAATAGAGTTGACGTTGCTCGAGATGAGACGAAGCTTATCCATGGAAATGTGACTGGATGACAAACTATTTTGAAGCATGTTGGCCTAATCGTTGAAAACGAAATTGGTTTTTTGGTCTTATTTATTTATTCTATCTGAAAGAGATTCAAGTTTTTGGTAAATATTGAGAAGCAGCTCATTATTGCCACTTACATTATTTATTTTATTTACATTGTTGTCTGCTGGTCCTCCAGCAGCAAGTGCAAACAATATTCCCGGTTTTGACGAAGTTGGGAGGAATTACACTGCGATGTACTTGGGTTTGTTTTGGGAAAAATTTAACTTTTGCATCTTGATACCGAGGGCATCCTCAATATGATGATGATGACCAAATATACCGCAATTAACACAGTATATTTTTCCTTTAGACTCCATCTGAGCCAATTTTCATTCACCGGGGGCATGAATATCTTTACATTTAACGCAACGATAATGCATGGCACGATTGGCAACCGAATGACCGAATCTTTGGCACCTGTAACACTGGTTGACGTCAGTTTTTTGGAGACGCTCCCACCTTACAACTCTAAAGTTCAAGTACCTTACCTGTTGGAGGGCACTTGGCCCGCCATCTTTAAAAGTTTGTAACAAATAAAATGGTAATATTTTGGCTTCAACAGTTGATCTCCTTATAGAAAATTTTTTCACACTAATGAATTTGACAGCTGATGCTAGAGAACGATCGAGTAATCCTATTTGCCTGCCGCTTCAAACATTCATTCGCCTAGTCTGATTTGCTAATATTCCTTACTGAACCAAGGTCAGACGTAGTCGTAAACAGGATTGCAAACTATTTCAACATTCAGGTTAGCTGAACCCTATCTGAAGCCTACATGGTCCAACATTGCACCCATGCTCACTTTGTATACGATACACATTTTTTCAATGTATGTGTATCACTGAGACCATTTCATTGTCAGCCGTTGACAAGTGAACACGAGTAACATGCATGACCATTTTTATCCTGAGACCAGACCATTTCGTTGTCAGCCGTTGACAAGTGAACATGAGTAACATGCACGACCATTTTTATCCTGAGACCAAGAACGCATTTCCAATCTCTCAATACGAGATCTTCCCCGTGGAGCTATCGATAAATGAATGATTGTCTTTTCTGAATCGCAACAGATAGGTATGCATTAGTTGCAGTGCGTGCGGCCAGGTCGTTCGAAAGTTCCCAGGACTCATCCGTCTTGTTTTCTGCCCCTCGAAGTCTCGTCCTTCCCTTCTAAGAAAACAGGATTTACCTGTTTGAAGCCGGCAACAAGCTGAAAAAAAAATTTTCACCATTGGTAGTCGAGTAGTGTGTCATTGGAAAGGTCTCAATGAGATATTTTCAAAACAAGTCTTAAAATTGCCTTATGAGCACCGAGGGGGGCAGGGGAAGGGGAAATACATGAAAAATGTGTTTCCTCCCTCGCAAATGGACACGCGTGATCTAAAAATTCTGAAAAAATTATTAGATATTTATGCGTATAACTATAACAAATACCTCAGAAGTCAAAATTCTTTCAACTTTGCTAATAATAGTATGATCCTCGAACATGACATGTTTCTTGATTTTATTCGTTACTGGTTACTGCATTTTGTAGGTAGAGTACAAAACCCTTCTGACATGAGCATAGGTCTGTCTACCCAACTTGTTTTAATTGCGTGGTAGACCAAATAATGATCCCGCTAGAGAAATATCCTGGGCTAAGTAAAAGGCACTAGCCAACAGGTTCAATACTTTCTCCTGACTACTACGAGACTGGTTCACATACTGAACCCAAACACGGGCGTACAAAAAACTTGTTAGCAGTAAGGGTGAGGCTCGGGTGATGTTCGTATAATAGTTTGAGGACCATGCAAAGGAAAGACCGTGACCCTCGTTTGAGTGTGTATAAGATCAAATCAAGTATACTCTTCTGGGCAAAAAGCCCGGATGAAATATTTGCTACTCGTAAAAAATTTGAGCCTTATTATCGTAAACTATAATAACTATAATAACTGAGATATTTGATGGCGTTGATTTCGTCAAAAAATAGTTTGATGGATTTCCAAATGTGGTGATTCCGTATTCAAGTTTCAGTCTAATTAAAGCTTTATATGCGAGGGCGGTCTGATAAGTATTTTGCCTACAAAAAAAAAATTCAAATTTTGGGAAAAAGGCGATTTATTTCTCAACATAATCTCCTCTTAGCTCGACACACTTGATCCGGCGATGCTCTAACTTATTTAACCCGACTGAAAAATGCCTTTTCTCGGGGTCTGCAAAGTAGGCCTCCGTAGCGGCGATGACCTCCCCATTCAACTCAAATTTCTGCCCAGCGAGTGACTTTTTCATGTTTAGAAACAAAAAGAAGTCGCACGGGGCCAAATCTGGAGAACACGGTGGATGGGGTAGCAGTACTTAGCCCAATTCGAGACCAATTTTGCCGTAGCGTTGGCGGAGATATGAGCCAGTTCGTTGTCATGGTGGAAGAGCACTTTTTTCTTCGCCAAATGGAGCCTTTTTTCTGCGATCCGGTGTCAAATCGGCCCAATAATTCGGCATAGTAGAGCCTTGTAACCGTTTTGCCCTCTCCAGATAGTCGATGAAGATCACACCTTGTGAATCCCCGGAAATGGTGGACATTCGGCCGATAAAGCAGTTTATGCCTTCTTCAGAGGTGGTAAAGGCCACTGTTTTGATTGCTTCTTGGTCTCTGATGTGTACCAGTGGAGCCATGTTTCATCGACGGTCAAGGAACGACGGAGAAACTGCTAACTAATATGTTGAAATTGCAACTATGGAGAAAGCGTAAACACATTTTAAAATTTGATTTTATTCTATTTCTGGGAAGCCTGGTGTTCAAAAAGAAAGTTCTAATCTATTCCATTTTATTCTTCTATATTTAATGGCGTTGCTTATTTGTATGAAGTAATCAAAGTGCGCGAAATGATTACGAATGCATTTATCGAATTCTAATCGAACCGATGATAGAAGGTAGTTAAGCATAATATTTCGAATGCGTTGCATTTATTACAGTTGTATTTATTATAGCTAGCTTGGAAGATGGTATAATTGCTCCATTTAGAGATGTTAACTAATTATGTGCAAACGTTACCATAGATTGCATCGGTGAAGAAACATTTTCTAGTTTCGGTCCATCAATTTCTTGTTTAACTTCTTTGAATTTTATCATGGTATCCTCTGACTTCTGTTATCTTTTCGTGAAAGTTCCTCGAGCAGTTTGCATATGCGGACCGCCCGATTACTACATTTCCGTATTAGCCACCTAGGCGTGCCTCATCAAAAACCGACGTCCGGCCACGTTGAAACTCGTTAAACCAATTTTTTACGGTCGCCATTGTAAGAGCCGAGTCGCCATTGTAAGAGCCGAGTCGCCGTATACAGCATCCAAGCACTCTTTGATTTCGCTGCGCGATTTCCTTTTCGAAAACAAGAATCGAATCACCGACCGATATTGATCTTTCGCCATTTTTATAATCTGTGGACACGCCCGCTTTCACACGCCATAAAAACAAAACGACGAGTCCGATTTGGCTGAAATTTTGACCGTAGCCGTCTACAAAAATGTACTTCACGATAATGGCGCCATCGGGCGGTGAGGCTAAGTAATTATCGGACCGCATTCGTAGATTACGGCGATGGTTGGTTTGAAATTGTTCATTAGTCTGCACAAAATGCGCGTCAGATTTTTTTAGTTCTATTTGCTGATGATTTCGTCACTCCATTCTTTAAAGGATCCTCCCCTGTTTATTTTACTTTCTAAGTAATCTGACTTACATTCATGCTAAGAGAATGTTGAGGGTATTTGTATTTGGAAAAGATTATCGCTTGTGCTTTAGCAGAGTTTACAAGCTCTGCTGCAATCATTTAATTTGCTTTGTAAGGTACCCACGATGTACAGGAGCTTCTGTCCTTCTGCTAGCATGAAGAAAATCGTTGGCGTATTGCAGGACAGTAGTCTTATCGTTTGCTAGGCGATGTAAAACCATTAGATACACGTTAAACAGGAAGGGGTTTAAAACGTTTCCCTGTGGTAGGCCGATGTTTACAGTGACCCTTTGCTAATTTAACAACAGAAACTAAAAAGTTCGATGATCCAGTTGATGTATAGATTGCTTATGCTGACGTTGACTCTAGAATTTGTTTCAGTAGGTTTAGATCCACGTGTTTGTATGCATTGGTTATATCGAGAATGACAGCCATTTTAATCTTGGAACTCTTGTCTTTTTCTTGTTTGAGCATCAGTGTGTTAAGGCAGATCGAGGTCGACTTGTTTTTCCTATATGCATAGCAATTCGGGGACAAGATGTTTTTTCCCTCAATAAAATGATCGAGTTTAATTTTGATTAGTTTATTTATCTTTTTAATTGGTACACTGATTAACGAGATCGGCCTGTAGCTGCTGAGCTGTGTTGGATCCTTGTTGGGTTTTAGTATTGGAGCGATTCTAATTGTCCTGCATACATACGGGGCTTTTCACTCGACAACTACTTTATTACAAGCCTCAAGGAGGCATTGAAGGTCCTTTGGAGCATATTGCTTCTTTTTCTCGTTGAAGATCTGTTATACCTTCTCAGCTTTAAATAAATGATCGGAGTTAACGGCGGTAGCAGCTTTCTTTATAATATTGGTACAAGGGTGTTGCTTATTTCTAATGCCCTGAAAGTATCGTAAACTTAGCTCTTCGTCCATTTGGTCACTTGGGTTTCTGCTCTTGTGATTTTTGATGTTGTTGATGAAGGTCCAGAAAAGTTTTGTTCCTACCCTTTCTTTTTGGCCTCTCTGACCGCTATTTTCCAATCATATCTCGCTTCGTTTAAGGCACACAAGTTCTTCAATCGTTTGAACTTGTTTAAAGCCACATTTTTTTCTGCTCCAGATCTTTGTTAGTTCTTTCGACCACCAGTACTTGTTGCTGTATTTATTTATTTTTTTTTTTTTTGCGTTTTATGTTATTGTAAACGATTTGGCTTACTTCATTGATGATATCCTCAAAATTTCCGTTGAGGGAGCCAGTCGCAATGTAATTTCCAATCCTGTCCCTGTCTCCACACAGCCGCCCTGTACGTGAATTCATTTTAATCGTGATCTTAATGGGGCAATGCCTGCTCTTGCACAGGTCGTTTTTGACCTCGTACTAGCTGGTTTGCTCGAAAGGTACGTTTGAAACGGTAACGTCAGGTGAGGACAGAATCCATTTGCCATCGACCGTGATTCACTTGAAAGTGTCGATTCCGTTGCTGAGTATTCTGAAATCCGAATTTTCAACTTATTGGAGAAGGGTTTTGCTTTTGGAGATAGAGACATTCTCACCCCAATAACTACATACATATGTCTCGCATTCAGATCACATCCGATAACAATGCGTCTAGTAAAGTACAGTCCAGATTCAACATTACTTACCCTACGAAGGATAGATACGCCCCTGATATGCTTCCTATAGCTGTTTTTACAATCGCACACATATCACTACATTTTTCGTTTTCCCACACAACAACACTCGCGATCCGTAACAAACTTTTCAGTTTGATTAATTATCACTTTTGCATTTCCTATGCACTAGATTCAACACGGTTTATCTTAAAAAATTTATTTTGTGTACGATTTCAAATTCAATTTGATTAGACGTTTCCCATCATTGTTGAATTTTCACGAATCATATGTTTTCAATCATATGGTGGATATTTCGTTGACAATTCGAGGTTTAAAGTACAAGAGGAGTAGGATTTTCATGAGAGCAACTAGAGCGCCACTTGAGTGTGTGGATGCTCTAGCGGCGTGAAAGGCGGGGGGTTTCAATTCGTATGGGAGATGAAAGCATGCATGTAGCAAAAGTCCTTCACTCACGTATGGTTTAAAATAAGCTCATTTCGCGTCCATCACTTTATATGTTTTGGTCTCATCATAAACTATTTTTCCCATGTCCAATCGAGCCTTTCGTTGTTTTATTGCAGATGCCGAATGTCTACAAGAGACAAGCGATTGCAACGCGCGGTAATTGTACAGAAAAAATCAGTTCAGTCAGCTATTCGGCTCGCCCAAAATGGGGAACTGACAATCTACACTGCTTCAAAAATCTACGGCATTCCAAGAAAACTTGGGAGCGAAGGTATGAAAGTGGCTACGACGAAAATGAATCTATGGGGCCATCTTCTATGCTCGGCAAAAAAATGAACGAAAACTTATGGAGCGCATAAAAAGCATGTAAAGCGAAGAATTTGCATTGACAATTGATGACGTCAGAGCAATAGCATTTCAATTTGCTAAGCGATGAAACATAGCTAACAGATTCCATAAAACAATTGGAAAAGCTGGTTACGATTGGATGCAAGTGTTTTTCAGAAGAAATTCTGAAAGCCTTTGATTGGCTAGATCTCAAGCCTTGAACAGAGAAGAAGAGAAAAAGAATTTCGGAGCAACTTTTGAAGAAAACGATAGCATTAGGTAAACCAAATTATACCTTCAATATAAATGAGACGGGTTTTCAGCTAAATAATAGCCCAGGATACGTATTAGCCAAAAAAGGATCAAAAGCTGTTTCTGCGATAACCTCTTCGTTGAAAGGAGAAACTACAACTGTTATTAGGTGTTGTAGTGCTGAAGAAACTTTACTGCTGCCTGCTTGCGTTTTTAAAGGAAAAAATAAAAACCTAAATTCACAGACAGAGTGCCCCCAGGATCGCAAATTTTCATGTCACAGAAGTCAGCTTACATAACATTTGCACTGTTTTTTGAATGTCTTAAAATCCATTTTGTGCCAAGGAAGCCAACGGGCAAAGTGTTAGACGGTCATTTCACACATTGCAGTTCTGTATAAGTGCTTTTGCAAATGAAAGCGTATTGTTATTTATTCCAAGCTTGTGCTTCAAATAATCGTGCATCGTGTTACAATTAATCATTGCAATCTTCGGATTTCGTGACGATCTGCTCAATTGTGCAATTATTACAATTGTACTCAGATACAATTGTAACGCGATAATTGCTGGACTTGAATTGGGCGTTCCGGCGGGAGCCTTGGGGTCCCGGCTAACCCGTGGAGACGGGGTAGGTTTGGCGCCAATCGTCAACCCTTAATTTAACCCCGGAGCCGCTGACGAGCTTAGGCTTCCCGGAGCGTAACACCTAAACACGTAAGGAACCTAAATTACCGTTGGCACAAAAAAAAGAAAATGGAACCTAAAACCACTGTAAAAAAAAGAAACGGAGACACTTGACGCGAAAGAGCCGAAAACACCTTAGTCCCTCCTAAAAACTCTTTCCCCCTCATTGTAAAACTCACCTGTTCATACATACACAGCCCTACTAATAGAAGATCCCAAGGATACCAGCACTCGTTTCTCGTTCTCCCCAAAAGTGATTATACCGGCTGACACTGAAAAATTTCCTCAACCAAAAATATAAAAAAAATCCTAATTCTTAGAAATGACAAACTAGTAAATTAAAATTTTACGTTACTTACAACCATAATTATAATTGTGAAGTTGGGGGCCCCCTTCCGACGGAGAATCAATGTGAATCGCTGTTACAATAATTATACCAATTGTTGGCGATATAACGATCCCTCCACTTTCGCTGCCATTGATGAGTCCGTATCACACGCTGCGTCTTCCTCCGCTTTGCTAACTCGGTAGCCAAAAGAGAGCGCTTCCACCGTCGCTCGCTCTTATAAAACTTTTCCCGCAACGGTTCTTCCTCAACGGTGAAGATCAAGTTCAAGGTTGAGTTACCATCGGCACCGCTGCTCAACCTTCAGGCATTGTGTGTCTATACTTACTTACTATTCTTACTATTTTTAAGTTTACTACTTTTCCAAGAAGGAAAAATAAAGTAATAAAATTATAATATGTGCTTATGTTTACTCCGGAGTGGTAAAAAACCTTGTCAGCCGTGACAGGCCTTCGGTTTATATCTGTTTACCAAAGCAGGAAATCCAAATGCAACAACTTTGTGCAGGACTTTGACATGACTCTTTATTTCAAATGTTTGGGATATCCTGTTAGAGAGCGAAATCGTCTCAGGGAGACAAACCCGTCAATAACTTTAAGGTGTTGTTATGACCTGCTAGAAATCTCGATGTGTATCCTGCCTCATTGCAACTCTCAGAGCATGAACACTTATGGAAAAATAAGTGTGATGAGCGATCAAAGCCCTACTTTGCGTTGTGCTAAACGCCTGGATAATCCCAAAAGCACCATTTTTTGTAGGTTGGCAAAGCAGAACGGCGCCCAAAAGTAGTCGCTTTAGTATCATTAAACTACAAATGCGTAACAAGCCAGTGGCCTGATAAATTGCTGTATACAGCTTTAAGGTCTACTCAGATATCAAGCCCCTTGACTTGCCGGAAATATTCTTACATTTTCCAGACAGTCTACTAGATCTATGCAAGAATATGCTCCTTTCATAGAAATATTCTACCCAACGTAACTCCGCAGCGCTTGATTTCTGATTGTAGCTGGATAGTGATACCTTAAAAGTTGGGGTAGAATTAAGAGTTCAGTCTTCCTTTCCCTTCTAAAGAAAACCGCAATGATTTTAAGTAGAGTAATTGACCATCCTTTATTCTGGCTGCATGCAATGTATGTACATATCTACGCTATTTCTGTAAAGAGCCCTCAGGCATTTGCTCCTTAGCCCAGTCATATTAGGGCTTTCACCTCGGAATGAAAGATAATAAGCTGCAAATTGGTATGAACCTTTGTTTTGTCATTCTAAATGTTGTCTCAAAAGTCACAATCGTTATCGTGTCCGCGTCTCAAGATATTCAAGGTCAAAGGTCACAAAAATCGGTTTTTCGCGAATATCTGGCTTCCTATCGGTTAAATGAGATTTGCATTTATTATAAAAGTTGTAGGCTATAAAATTCCCTACAACTTTTGTTTAAACTTTTTTTTCATACGACCAACCGTTTTGAAGGTAGAGCGCGAAGAGTGCACATCGTACAGTCATATACGGCCTAATGCAAGGTCAAGCGTGAGTTATGGTTATCAGTACGTTATAAAGTCAATTATTTACTTGGAAATTATAATTATTAAACAATGCCTATTATTTATGTACTAACTATTAATTATTTATATTTAATTAAAGTAAGTAACTTGATTATTTATATATAATTATTCATATTTAACTTAGAACCTAAAGAATGGGGCTGGATGCTTGAAAATGAAATCCTGGAGCCCATACGAACGTTATTACCTCCAGCACCAGCCGAACTACTAAACGTAATATTTTGCAATTGCAAAAATGGTTGTGGTTCCCGCTGTGGATGCAGAAAATCAGGGCTACAATGTTCTTTAGCTTGCGGCCAGTGCAACGGACAAGCTTGCCTCAACGCTTCACTGTATCCAAGTAATCCCGATGAAGAAAATACATATGATCCCGATATTCTGGAAGGTTTGGAGATGAACATGACAGATAATGAGGATGATGACAATGAATTGAACATTTTTGAGCGACAAGAAGAAGAAGACGACGAACAAGAAGAAGATAATTAGCTTCCATTTCCAATTTCATTACAATTAAAATCAACAAAGATACTTTTGATATTTGAACTCACATTTTGATAAATGTATATTATGCCGTATTTAATAATAAATAAAAATATGTGTAAAATATATACTCTTACTATCATTTTAACTTAAAATAAAACTAAAATATATAATCCAGAATTAATAATATTTTATACTTAAATAGTTAAATATGAATAATTATATATAAATAATCAAGTTACTTACTTTAATTAAATATAAATAATTAATAGTTAGTACATAAATAATAGGCATTGTTTAATAATTATAATTTCCAAGTAAATAATTGACTTTATAACGTACTGATAACCATAACTCACGCTTGACCTTGCATTAGGCCGTATATGACTGTACGATGTGCACTCTTCGCGCTCTACCTTCAAAACGGTTGGTCGTATGAAAAAAAAGTTTAAACAAAAGTTGTAGGGAATTTTATAGCCTACAACTTTTATAATAAATGCAAATCTCATTTAACCGATAGGAAGCCAGATATTCGCGAAAAACCGATTTTTGTGACCTTTGACCTTGAATATCTTGAGACGCGGACACGATAACGATTGTGACTTTTGAGACAACATTTAGAATGACAAAACAAAGGTTCATACCAATTTGCAGCTTATTATCTTTCATTCCGAGGTTGACCCCTTTTTTTACCTAATATGACTGGGCTACCTTGCAAGCAAGACTATATCATCCGCGAATGATCATCATGCTCCTCCAGTTTGAGTAAAAGAGAGTTGACCAATTTGCTCCGTAGCAACGGTGAACAGACACTTGAGCAGTAATTGTTGTATAGAATTTACCAAGCGAAGTTTTGACACACCAATTGAAGGTTGTAAGTACACAATAGATAAATCCAGAAGATAAGCATCGCATTTCAATCAAATCTATCGTACGACTTCGAGTATCATAAATTCACTTTACTTGTTCAATTTTCGTTTAAAATAAATTTTTGTATGGGACCACGGGATCTCAACTATTTCAAAGACATCAGGCCAGTTGAGCGAATTAATTCGAAGCTTTCTTTCTATTTGTATCCATTCTGTGGTTGTGATCATAATATCCTCAGGATGTCTGTACTTATTTCTTGCTAGACAAAATTTCTTGATTTGACAGTATTCTATCAATCATATACATACATCATCAAAACAGATCTTGTTCTACTCTACAAGGTAATGGTTGTATCCCGTAGCACTTACAAATTTTCAATCTCTTAAGCCAATGCTTCCATTTCCATGTTTACTTTATCGATAATTTAGCGAATATAACAGCCTTTATTCTAGTTCACCTTTACAACATCCCTCAAAATTGTTCATCAAACTATTCTAGAGCCTATATTGACCAAATAATCTTGATATCTTACCAATATAAAGGTAAACAATGTCCAATGATAGATAAATTAATAATTCATTCAATATCATTCTTGTCCACATCATCTTTTATCAGACATTAACAACATTTTATTATTCAATTCGATTCATAATATTAATGCTTATATTCTCTTATAAAATACTCGTATAGATATGATAATAACCCGGAATACTTCAACTTGTATTTTATTATTCGCTAAGATGTTTCTTTATCGCTCTCCAATTGAATTACAAATTCTTATCTATCATTAAGCTTCATTCGCGTCTTAAAAATTAGTGCGGTAGTACGCTCATTGAAACGATTAAAATTAGTTTTTATTTTGAGTTTAGATTTTCGGAAGGAAAAGTGCTTTGATCTAAATCGTGTTTTTTTTATTTTTGTGAGACAGTGCCTGTGAAGTTTTTTGATTGAAAAATGAATTAATAATAACTAATTTGCTGTGCATCTAAGTTTTCCCGCGTTATTTAATTTCACTGGTAAATATAAAGTCTTGATCTAAAATATATTAAAATGCTAAAAATTTCCGTGGAGTAAATTTTTCAAACTCTAACAGAATGAAAAATATTCTAAACCTTACAAAAAGGTCTTATCTCATGTCAACTTCTAATGCTCAGACTATGATAACAGACAATATTGAATATTCAAATATTATTATTCCTTACTAGAAAATCAACAGCAATTAAAATGCAAAACAATTCGAGGAAAATAGAAAATACGAGTATGTTTCTACTGAGATCTGAAAATGACATTTCTAATGCCTCCTCATATGCATGTGTGGATATTAGTATCTTCTTAGTGTAGTCTTCACCTGCTCAATGTCAAAATTGATAATACTTGTAAAACTTTGAATGAAATTCTTATCTGTTGTCGTTGAACAAACCGCGTAACATACAGATTTATACGTAGATGACAACAAACAGCAACGAAGGAGGTAGATTAGCTATGAAATACGTTTTGATGAAATATTTAAAGTTCCTAGATGAGCATTATATTCAATAAATAATATTTCTTGCGTCATACTTTATTCGTACAACATCATTTCTCATTCATTCATGTTAAATTCATCAATCTTTTCTAAGTTTAGTTTATATTAACTATTTCTAATGTATGTCCTGAGTTTAGAAACTTAAAATACACTACTAGAAAGCTTTTATTAGAGTACTCAATCAAAACTTGTGAGCTTACTTTTTTATTACAAGATTCAATAAAATTCGACCCTTAGGCATTCCATAATAGAAATGAAAGTAGATTACAGGATATTTCACTTCTAAAAAATGTTTTTAGTTTCAACAGATATTATCCACAACTAAATCACTCTTCATGTAGCCTTTTAGCACTATTTTGGTGCACCTTTAGCCTTAGCCGTCGTATTCACATTCAAAGGGCTTTTATATGCGTAGAATATCCTTCTTTGTTGTGCCAATCTATGTACGTATATGCATTTACTCTGGCACGTAAACAGTTAATACAAAAGGTAACTTAAATGGAGCATAGTAAATACAAATCAAACGCGGGCTTAAAAAAAAAATTGGGACCCGTCTAGCTTCGCTCCGATTATTCGCCTCAGGACCCATCGCTCAAAGGCGTTCAATATATTTGCGGATGCTTTGGTTAGGGTTCATGTTTCACACCCATAGCATAACACGAGCTTATCACAGATTTGTATACTTGGAGCTTTGTTTTCCTGTGTATGCAGCTGGTCTTCAAAATCGTCAAAACTGAATAAAATATTTTATTTGCGAGCTGTATTCTTCGGCGTATTTCGTCTCTTTCATTAGCATTTCTAGTTATTTTGGCGCCTAAATACACAAATTCGCTAACATTTTCGATACTGTATTCGCCAAGTGTAGGATTTTGTGTATTTGAGGTATTTTTCCTCGACTGCGTCATGAGCTTTGTTTTATTTTTATTGATCTTTAGTCCTACTAGTTTTGCTTCGCTGTCGAGTTTCTGGAAAAGTTCTTTGGTAGTTGTTAATGACCGTGTCAAAATGTTGATGTCGTCCGCATAGGCTACAACTTGGCTCGACTTGTATAGTAATGTACCTCGCGTATAGACAGGTAGGTTCCTTATGACGTACTCAAGAGCCAAATTGAATACGAGTGGGCCAGCCCATCTCCCTGCTTTAGTGCGATATTTGTGTCAAATTCATTGATGTGGACTAAGGAGGTCGTCGACGTCATTGACATTTTGGTAAGACGGACTAATTTGGCTGGGATGCCAAAGCAAAGCATTATTTGGTACAGTACATTCCGATCAATACTGTCGTATGCTTGCTTAAAGTCAACGAAAATTTGGTGCACTTCTATGTTGAGCTCCCAGCATTTTTCAAGTACCTGCTTGACAGTGAACAATTGATCTATTGTCGATCTACCTGCTCTAAAGCCACCTTGATACTCCCCAACAATACTGTTGGCGTATGATCCGATTTTATTTTCTAAGATCTTTGCAAATATTTTGTACGCCGTACAAAGTAGTGATACGCCTCTATAATTTTCGCACTGTAGCTTGTCACCTTTTTTGTGGATAGGGAACATAATTGATTGGCTCCACTCCTTCGGCCTCTGGAATATAGATGGAGTATTTTTCAGTCCAAATGGAAGGTGTATGAATTCAAACTTGCCGTTGTTAACAGAAAAGGCAGTTACAGGGATGTCGTTCTCCTTAAATGGTATTTGGTAGAATCCACTTTTAAGGTCGACAGTAGAGAAAAAAAAATTTTTTCCTCAGATTGGCCAAGATCTCACCTATCTCTGGTATCGGGTACCTATTTGTCATGTAAACCGAGTTCAGCTTGCGGTAATCGATAAACGTTCGATACTTCTCTCTAGATGCGTCCTATTTTTTGGAACGATCCAAACCTGAGAGTTATAGGGAAATTTTGATGGTATAATTATTTCATCTTAGAGTAGTTTGTTAATTTCCTTCTCAACTACTTCTTTCAAGGCCATTGGGTATGGATATGCCTTGGAATATGCGGGGTCGTAAGATGTCCGTATTTCTCCTTTTATTGTACTCGTGTATGTTAAACTTTCATCCGGCTCTGTTAGTAATTTGGAACATTTTTCAGTTTTAATGTTTGTCTTTCATTTTGATGGGTAATCCAGATATCTTTTCTATTAACTGTTTCAGAGATGTGTTGTTTCAGGGGTATAAGAAGGCTGGGACACATTGCCATATAATTTCCATTTGTATTGATGACTGCTCTAAGCTCCTTGAGGGTATCGTTACCAATTATCGCGTCAAAGGCTATGAGGCTTGGAAGAATGAAGAACTGAATTTTAATTGTTTGAGGGCCAAATAGATTAACGAACGCATGATGTGTGATTTGGACGCTTCCTCCTACAGAGTTAGCGTAAAAAGCGTTTTTGTTAAGTAAGGGATATCGAATGTGTCTCGGTTGTATGTAATTTTTGTTGCTCTCCACTTCTTAACGTGTGTTCTAAGTATGGCAGTGAAGAACGCCTCAACCTAAGAAATATGTCTTCCAATTGTTCATCTTGATCGATACTTAGTTCGTCCTGTGAGTCAGTATATTTGGTCAAGGTCTGGTCATAGTTTTCGTCCTCTATTTCAGTCTCCTTTTCATATTGTTCTTCCATCATGTCGTTTGTACCATCAAGCTCTGTATAAAATAACCTTTCTGCTTCGTGGAGTTGATGTTGCCGCTGGGATGGTTTTTGAGGGCATTTTTTGCAAAATTTTGCCCCTGAGGCCGGTTAGCATAGTTAACTACGTGAGTCTTTAAGGACTTGTCAACATCCATAGGATTGGGACCTCGTGGTGGTCGAGGAGGTGGTTGGTTGAATACGAATTCACGCTGAGGTTGTTGAATATTCTGTTGGTAAAATCGCGGTTGTTGTGATGCCTGCGGATTATGAACAAGTTGGTGGTAGAATTCACATCTAAGAGCCGGAATCGGAGCAGGTCCACGAGCGCCAGGAGGTGGATTATTATAATGTCTCCATGCACTTAAGTTAGAATTATTTGCATGTTTTGTAGTTTAAAGACTAGATGCAATGCCTGGGGTAGATCTACCGGTTCTTTAACAGCCAGTAATCTTTAAAGATTACCCCTCAATCCTCTAATAAACATGTCCAAAGCCTTGTCACGATACAATTGAGTCATGATGTTCATTGCATCTTAGCCCATGTGGATAGATCCCAGTTTGTTCAAGATCAGTGACAAGTTGCTGTACACCTCCTGATAGGATTGGGAAACGTAATTTCCGCCTTGTACCAAGGTCGTCATCTGGTATTCCAAGGTGGCGACTTCCCGCTTGTCTGCATAATGCAGAGCTAGGCACTTGGAAATTTTGTAGCAATTCAGGGGGGTGTTGTAGGACTCTAACGCTATATCGGCGTGGCCCAAAACTATGTTCCTGATAACGTACAGCATGCCGTAGTATTTCGGCGTACCTCAATATTCTGTCGACACTGGACTCTCCTGGTTCCCCAGAAAATGTCCGCAGGTTCTTCGTGACATCAGGAATCTTATCCATGTCAGACAGATCCCGATAATTGTCGACGTTAACAGGCACAACGACATCATCACTGGTGTCAGGAATTGGGTTCGTGATAGAGCCGAAAATTTCCCTTCCTTGCATTTTAAGAGTATTGGCGACCGCCCGTGAAATCAATTGCCTGAAAATACCACTCGACCTCTATCTACAATGAACATTCAAATTTTTCGTCTTTTCCACGGTTTCACGTTGGATTGCAAGTTTTCACTTCAGGCACTTTTTTTCCACAACACGAGAGAAAACACAGATTAGTTGGAATGACAAGTTAATTAACTCGTTATTTGAAAATTCACCCTTCAACAAAAAGAGTAGAGATAAATCCAATAGAATTGCGGGCAATTGAGATAAGAAATGGAGAAAAGTCCAATCAAAATAGTTAAGAGAGGCACATTTGACATTGGCTGGTAATCAATAAATTTCTTCATTGCTTCCTTGAGATACAATTTCGTTAAGATCATAGATCGATATGGAATTTGTTCCTTTGCAAATAGTTTAAATTTAAAGTTTCCGATCGTATATTTTCAAATACTTATGGATTCTACAACGTTTCTAATTTGAATTAGTTCTTTTCTATGCACATAATTTCACTTCCTTTACTTTAACCAAAGATTCACTTCTTTTACTTTAATCCAAAATTAACTTCTTTTATTTTTAATCTTCACTTCTTTTACTTTAATAAAAAAATTCACTTCTTTTACTTCTCTTTTCAATTATTTTGATTGAATCTGGCTATTTGGCGTAATTTTTCAGATATGTTCATAGTTTTTTTTTCCTTACATAAGCAACATTCCTGTTGTCGTCCCAGTCGTTAAAATATCGACAAAATTTTTCTTGAAGTCTCCCTTCTAGATTGTCTCCTTGAAGTTGTCCTTCTACGTTGATCCACTTGAGCGCTGTTTCAATCCTCGAGTTCAGACCGAGTGTCCTTTTTGCCTTTTTTGATTATGAAGGCTTCTTCTTCTTTGTAGCACTACAGCCCCTCTCGGGCCTTCACTTAGAGATAGTTAGAGTATCTCATTTTCATGGCCGTATTGATTTTTTTGGAAGTTGGTTTTGATCAGTACCATGCTCGCCGTGTGCTTGCTCAGCTATGATACAATCTGATTAAATCAGTACATATCACTACTGAGTGAACACTCGTAGTCCGTCCGAAAAATCCCATGAACTAAACACGTTGCTCCCAACGAGATTTGAACCTGGGACCTTCGGCTTATGCGTTCATGCTCTAACCACTAGACCACACAGACTACGATTATGAAGGCTACTGCGCGTAGCATACAGCGAAGACATGCGCCTCGCGGAACGTTTTTTTATATTTCCGGTTCTTAAGTTTACGTTTAGTAACCGAGTCCTTAGTTATAGCGGCTAACGAATTACTGTGTACATAAGACTTTTCCTTTGAATAATTCGCGACTCGAATCGCAATTAGGACCATGGCCAGCCTCAGCGCAATGTTAAGACATAAAGGCTTAGTAATATCTTGGTAAAAATTAACTTTCGATCCTTTGCAATTTTTTTAACTTATTCGGTCGAATTATTTTTTAACGCGTACTCAAGTGCCCCACGTTGGGCGCCAGTTAACAAATCAAACGCGGGTTTCAATTAAAAAGTATAATTTTAAAGGCAAGGCCCGTCTTTGTTTGTTGCGAGTTACAATGAAACTGAAATAATCTAAACTAATTCTAAATTACGCCAATATGCAATCTGCAGCGTTTGCATTTTCAATTCTTCGCGATCCGATTTCATGTTGCGATGCAGCCCTGGCGTCAGCAGTTTTGCATCGACAATATCTACACCCTTTACATCTTTTGTAACGTGTGTATTAATTTGCGAGCCATGACGCGTGCACGCAGTCGCAGACGTTTCAAAATAGCAGAGAACCGTACCGGGCCACCTGTATATAAAGGAAATACACATTAAAGCGAATACAAAAATAATTATAAGGACCATTTAAAAAAATAAAAGGCATAACCGTCAAAATTTGTATTAGTTAGTTTACCTAATATAATCAAATACACAAACTGAAAAATGAATAAAATTCCAAACCAATATCATCGCAGAATATTAACTATTGTTTTTGATGGAAATGAAGATATTAAATACCACATTACTCAAAAAAAAACATCAAAAGAAAAAACAGTGTATCAGCTATTCATCAAACGCTCAATGGTGGCTGTAATTAACGAGAACTTTTTGAATATACGAGTTTTTTTAATAAATAGCGACAATTCATTTAAAAGTATTGCAAGCTCTGGAGATCAGTTGGTGGGTAATCCTGTTAACCCCTATATTGAAAACGCTGGGGCCCCAAGTCCCGACAAGCTTGTCCGAAGACGGGCCAAACGCAACTGGTGTGCTTCAATGAGCCGCCAGACAACCAATTTTTCAGCTAGTACAACAGTGAACTCCCCACTTTTCCCAAACAGAATTATGAGTTTCAATCAATATTTAAAATCACTTAAATATTTAAATCTAAAATATAGGTGCTTTGGAATAAACCACCTAGAACATTTAATATGCCGAGCACACTTCCAACCTTTTAAAGCGGCAGAGCTTTAAGCACTATTATTATTAAGTGCTTTGCTACCAAACACTTGCAACATACTTAGATTTGAAATGTATGCTTGACAATCGTCTCATTTTGATTAAAAACAATTTTGTTTTTTAAATAGACTTCTTTTTTATAAAATTAACCAGCAAAAAATAATAAAAAAAATTATAGCACTACAGCCCCCCTCGGGCCTTCGCTTAGAGATAGTTGATCGAATGTGTCGGCACTCCACAAGGCGCTATGGTCAGTATCACGCTTTGGCCGTATGTCCGTCCGCCCAGCTCTGATACGTTCTGATTTTAAACCAGCACGTATCATAACTGCACGGGCTTATAGTCCGCTCGAAAAATCACTCGAACTGAATCTTGTTGCCGCCAACGAGAGTCGAACTAGGCACGTTCGGCTTACGGGATGAGTGCTCTAACCACTAAACCACGTGAACTACTCGTACAACAAAAAATAATTGAATTATTTGATAAATAACCAAACCAACCAAAGCTTTCACTTGCTGAGTTTATTATCGTCATTAATCTGCAACAGAAAAAATAGTTTTTATACTCTTGCCCATATTGTAGAGCCAATTAATTTGCTATTGTTTTCCTTATCAGTGCTTGTTGAAAATTTATTTAATTTGCAAATTACTGTCTTAAAAAATTTTTCCTATGTCTAAAGCTACTTTGATTGATAATTTACGTCCTGTAAATTGTACTAATCTAATTCAAATCACTTTCATGTTTGCTAAGCGTGATCACACGTTCATTAAGGCTTAACATTTTTATTTCATTAAATAAACTATCACACGCTTCATATCTTTCGTTGCTTGTCTCCAAAATAATTCGAAGACATTTTTGCAATTGCATTTAAAACAATAAATTATTTTAATATAATTTAGCAACTATCCAATCTATCATTCTTGTAGTCGATGATTGCGTGATCTACTTCAATATGAGTATTTATTAACGCATCAAATTTTTGCAATATATTTTTACAATGCTTTAATTATGTTTGATTAAAACTGGAACCATTGAAGGTAATTAAAATGCTTAGTAATTGATCATGGTCAGTCACATTTGTGAACATGAACAATGAACGAGGTTCCTTTTCAAGTTATAACGATATATTTACGAGTTACAATAATCTCTGAAGAATCACAAATACTAGCTTAATTTAATCTTTTGTTTAGTCGAAAAATGAGTTGATATACGAGTATAAAAAAATCTCGAAATTATCTGCTTTTTCGCCCTGAAATTGGCCACATAAGCATCTAGCGTACCCTTCAAATCACAGATTAAGATACCCTCGTACATCTGAACTATTAGTTTTAATCTGACTATTAATATTTTTATTGCCTACAATTCAAGAAAGTTTACATTAGTTCTGTTGGAAATTTGCGTGAATGCCTGTCTTTCATACTTCCTATTTTTTCTTACTATTCTCTGGCTTAGCCTGAGTCATAGCAAAAATAACTGCAACGATAACGCAATCATCCGCTGCAGCCACGATGTTAACAGCACATTGGGAGCGGTACTAACGATGACAAAAACGACGATGAATACAATGATAGTTAAGACGGACGAAAAACAGTCTTGTCCTGACTGAGATTCCTGCGGCGTACGGGCACAGCAAAAAAAAATGATACAAACGCCAAAACGTTCTAAAAAGAAAGAGCAGGGAACTCAGCAGGACGCACCAGATGTTCGAGCGGTGAGGGAAAATATAAAGGACTTCGAGTATTCGATTGTTACTGCGCTTTAAATCCCGAAATAATAACGAACCATCCTGAAGTGCACAAAGTGATCACGACAGGAAAGGAAAGGAGTGACCAAACAAATAAAGCGCCATTGTGTGATTTCATCGCCAGCGTCGAAAATACGGCGGAAATACTGTACTCGAAAACGGAAGCCGATAACCTCTCACAAAAAAGGAGGTCGCAAATTACAATTGCTGTCCAGCAAGAAAGGCTAATCCGAAATGCGAGAGATGTCCTTAAAAGAATAAAATCTGCATGCGGCTCGCCAAAAATCGGCAAAGGAGTGAACTAGAGAAGCTCCTAGACCGCATAGGGCATCACTGGAGGAACTGGCTAAAGGCCGAGGAGAACCAGAAGTCCGAAAAAGGGCCGAAGGCTAAAGAAGCGCTGAGAGCTAAGCCTAAAGGGGCAGGCGCAGATAGCTCCACCATCAAACATCAATAAAAGAATAGCGTCTAGCCCAATCGAAGGGGATCGGGATAAAAGAAAGAAGGAAGAGACACTTGATGGGTGTAGAACGCTAGATGAGGGGTTCTAGACAGTGCTGACAAAAGAAGTGAAGAAAGTCGCAAAGAAGCTCCTTCAAAAAGTGCCAAAAAATGAAGTTCGCATGGATATTCAACAAGCAAAAAGACCTGATTCGAAACAGGAGAGGAGAAACGCAGACGAAGACCCTGACAGAAAGCACTGCACGTAAAACCCCAAGATGGGAAATCCTACGCAGAAGTACTGCGGAATATCAGGGAATATGCTGGTTGAATTTGGAGCAGAGACCGACAATAAAGATGCGTTCTGCGACGCAGTAAAGAAAATCCTCGGCAAAAACGCAACTGTACCGTCTCTGGAGCCGATAGCAAAAATCGAAATAAGAGACATTGACTGCGTCTGCGGGACCTTACCGAGGTAGAAGAGGCCATCAAAAGAGAGTTCCCTAGCGTGAACAAGATCAAAGCAAGACTGACACCAGAAAACCATAGGGGACAACACATGGCCATCATTTACTTGACCGAAAAGGACGCCGAACAATTTCTGAATAAGGGCACAGTAAGAATGGGGTGGGTTGTCTGCAGGATACGGTGAAAAGCAGCGCTTCTTCAATGTGTCAAATGCCTTGGCTATGGTTACACGGCACAAGTATGCAAAGCACCCGAAAGGAGTTCCCTATGTTACAAATACAGTGAAATAGGACATAAAAGAAAAGTATCTACAAAGCAGGTACACGGTATCCTTTGCAAGGATACTAATCGAAGATTGGAACTTGGGCGCCTCTTGAGATCTGGAAAATGTCGGGTTTTTCAGGAAGCCCTATACAAGGCAAAATCAGAACTTAGATGACCCGTATCCTGCAGCTAAATCTACTCCGCAGTTCAACCGGTCAAAAACTGCTTGAGCAATTTGCGAGGGATATGAAAGCCGACTTTTGGCTGCTGAGTGAGCAAGACCATGATAAAAGTTCAGCATCATAGTATCTTGATGAAACTGGTACTGCCGCCATGTGGGTTCGGAAACGTGATTTCCAGCCGAGATCTGTGGACGGGGGATGGTTTCGTGTGGGTTCGGTACTCAGGGACCACCTTCTTTAGTGTGTATCTAACGCCGAACGAATCGATATCATGTTTCTAAGCCAAGTTGAATGCTTCGGAGGGCACTGTCTCGAGCTCAGATGGCAACATGCTCGTTGGACAATGTGAATAAGGACCCTGGGGCCTTGGCTACAAGCTAATAGGTCATTCAATAAGTCCGTAGGATAAGTAAGAAAAAAACAAAATTTTGACAAAACTCGATTTTCTTATTCAACGTAGTTGCCTTCGAGGGCGATACACTGAGTATAGTAATTTTCCAACTTTTCGATACCACTTTTATAGTACGATTTCTCTTTCTCATCAAAATAGGCCTCAGTTTCAGCGATTACTTCATCCTTCGACTTAAATTTCTTTCCAACAAGCATTCCCTTGAGATCTTAAAAACAGGAAAAAGTCACTGGGGGCTAAAACTGGAGAATACGGCGGGTGTGTAACCAATTCGAAGCTCAATTCATTCAATTTTGCCATCGTTTTTATCAATTTGTGACACGGTGCATTGTCTTGGTAAAACAACACTTTTTAGGGTTTTGTACTAAAATACAAAACCCTATTGCAATCACGACCTGTGTCCGTCTGTCCGTCCGTCCGTCCGTCTGTATGTCACAGCATTTTTTCTCCGAAACTATAAAGGTAATAGCCATGAAACTTTGTAGAAAGGTCAGAAGTGGTAACCTCTTGAAAGTTCAAGGGTGGAAAAATTTTTCAAACGCGTTTAAGGGGGGTCTCCCTATATAGGGAGGTGACCCCTCAAAAAAAATTTTCACCATTGGTAGTTGAGTAGGGTGTCATTGGAAAGGTCTCAATGAGATCTTTTCAAAACAAGTCTTAAAATTGTCTTATGAGTACCGAGGGGGGCAGGGGAAGGGGAAATGCACGAACTTTTCGCGTACCATCGCGATTGGACACCTTCCATCCGAAAAATCTGAAAAAAATCATAAATGTAGGCCTTTATGAGTACAACAACAACAAATACATGAGAAGTCGAAATTCACTCAACTTTGTTAGTAATAGTATGATTTATCGATTTTATGTTTTCTTGAATAAAATCTAAATGGTACCTTTAAACTCAATAAAATTTGGCAAAGAGATGACTATTTATGAGATTGACCCTTTCTGAAAGTTTCATAAAGATCGAATTGTATTTACCGAAATTATAGCGAATTGAATTTTCCTGTATTACTATGGAGCAATATGCCCTGTATTACTATGGAAACATATGGCTCTGGAGCCATATGCGCTTTTTACTGACTTAGACACTACAGCTTTGCTAGAATTTGCATGAACATTTCAGGAGTGATAGGTATCATGAAGATGAGTACATACAATTGAAACAAGTCGAAAAGGCAGGAGAGAGCTCCTAGCAAAAGGGCTTTGTAACCATTCTAGGATTCGAATAAATAGGCCATGAATCGATGATTACAGTACAGAGGAATGGCCTCTGAAAAAAATTTCATGAAAGGTAGCCGATATGAGTATCAACTGAAAGTCTCTATGAGAGCTTTTCAAAACAGTTCTTAAACTGACAGTTTTTGCTTCAGTAGGGGCACAGGGGGGGAAATACATCAAAAAAGTGTTTCCTCCCTCACGAATGGACACCCGTGATCTAAAAAATCTGAAAAAATTATCAAGCGAGATATTTATGGGTATAACTTTAACAAATACCACAGAAGTCACATTTTCTCCAATAAAATCGTCTTTGACATGTTTCTTGATTTTATTCGTTGCTGGTTACTGCATTTTGTAAGTTGAGTGCAAAACCCTTCTGACATGAGCAAAGGTCTGTCTACTTAACTTGTTTCTTTTGCAAATGCGGCCGTTTCTTTGCGATAACTGCCTTCAATCGATCCAAAAGTGCACAGTAATACTCGCTGTTGATGTTGGTTCCTTTTTGGAAATAGTCGATGAATATTATTCCGTTCACATCGCAAAATACAGACGCCATCGCCTTACCGGCCGACTGTTGCGTCTTTGCTCGCTTTGGATTTGGTTCGTCGACTGCTGTCCACTCAGCTGACTGTCTTTTGGATTCTGGTGTTTGTTAAAGTGAAGCCATGTGAAGTCATAGAAATCGATTTTATTGTGACTTAACAGCCCCAAACACTCCTCTGAGGCTCAATGCGTTGTTGTTTTTGGTCGACTGTGAGCTCACCTGGCACCCACTTTGCACAGAGCTTTCGCATACCCAAATGTTTGTGTAAAATGGTAAAAACACTACCATCTGATATCTCTACAATGTCAGCTAGCTCATGTATCTTCAATTTGTAAGCGCTCATAACCAATTTGTGGATTTTTTTGATGTTTTCTGGAATAACAGCTTCGTTTGGGCGTCCACTGGGCTCTGTATCATTTGTGCTGATACGACCACGTTTAAATTCTACAATCCACGTCTCTACCATTTGTATCAATGGAGCAAAGTCCGGGTAATGTTTATCAAGCCATTGATTGGTTTCCACTGAATTTTTTTTCATCTAAAAGCAATGCTTCATCAAAACATGAAAATTACTTTTTTCCATTTTTTTTTCAATAGCAAAAGTTGCTTGGCACAAAATGCTATAACTCACGAGTCAATAGTCCGATTGCTGTCAAATTTATTGTAGTTCTAATAAAAAATCATATGGAAAAAAAATCTAGTAACGCCATCTATATGACATCCTACGGATTTATCTATATATACATATTATATATTTTTTGTTACATAACCAGTATACCCTGTGTATATTTTTTGTTACATAACCAGTATACCCTGTGTATACTGGCATGAACTGGGAGCCCGCTTTGATGTGTATCCTATAGACAACATCAAGGCTCGCTGTACGACACTTACCTGCTACCATAACCATCCAGACTAAATCAACCAAGGCAAGAGCTAACTTTAAAGAATTGCTTTTATTTTATTGTTCATCTTTTTAAAACATTTATATTACAACTGAATTTATTAATTACATTTTCAATTATTTAATTATTTTCAACTTCTATCAATATTGAGTGAAATGCTTTTCACTTGACTTATCGCGCTTCACGGGTGAGCGCCAGCCTGTAGAGGGAATCAACTTGATGTACTAATGGTTCGGGGTGGCCACACGGCGTGGAACGCCAAAAAGCCGATTGAGGATCGCGGCGCAAACCAACATCTCACCCCTTACCATCTATTGATCACCGAACAACACTTCCAACTCGAACTTAAACGGCAAATGTCACGTCACTACTTGAGCGATGAAAATAGTAATTGGGTAGCAGCAAGCTCCCTATTGGACTCAAGCAAGACTGCTTCTCAACAGTTCCTCCACGACTATAAATATTAACTCAACTCGACCTTTTGTTCTACTTCGCCTTTGAAATCGCTGAGGTGATGAGAACTTGTGTTCTCATTTACTAGGAACTTCTCCTCCCCGCTACGCCTTATTAATTTGTAAATAGATGATGAGAGCCATTCTACGATATTATCGTAGCCAGCTTGGGGGAAATATTTTGCATATGAGCGAGGAAAGCTTTCGCCCCCATATTCGCCGCAGCTCAGTCGGCTGGCGAAAGCTTTTACATTTGATCGCTATAAGCTCCCTTAGCTTGCTCATACATAGAGCTTCTCGCTTGTGATCAATTACCAACGTGTACGCGTCATCCATATGCTGAAGCTTAACAGCGGCATAACGTACAAAGTAATCATTTGCTAGTGGTTATCAGTGTAAATTACGTTACCGTCATTTGCTGACGCTTTTAGTGCTAAACAGTAGGCCCAAATGTGAAACTCCTCATGTATAAAACCCTAATTCGCCCCATCATCACATACTCCTTCCCAGCGAGGATAGGAGGGGTGAAATCAATGCAGCAGCTCTTTTGGCTTTGTTTATTGCTTTTCTTGTATGTGGGTTCATTTTGAACATTTTGTTGAGGTTCACTCCCAAATACCTAATGTTACCTTTTGGGTTCACCGTGTCCCCGTCGATAACCACTTTCATCAGTTCGCTTTGCTGAACAGCTTGTTTGTGCCCTTTACCACTCGCGTTACAGAAGCATATTCTTTCCCATTTAGCAGCGTAGATTTGGAGCCCCCAATCCTTTAAATAGCGTGCTTTAATGTCAACTTCTCTTTGCACCATTTGCATGGCGGAAATGGGAAGAGTATGACTGGCTAGAATTAGAATATCATCCGCGTACATAATCATGTTCGGGTTAATGGAGATGTCTTGGATTCTGTTTGTAGCGACGGCATGTGGGATGTGGTGTAGGAAGAAGTTGAAAAGGTTTAGTCCCAATATGGATCCTTGTGGGACTCCAGACAGGATAGGTATAAGTTTTGAAGTTCGGTGGGATATTTCAGTTGTTAAATATCTATTTTGCAGGAAACTGTCACTAAACACCTCCCCTGTCAACCTGAGAACCCAGCCTGGAACCGTTTGACACATTACTTCGGGCCAGGTCTCGTTTTGTTACGCCGTGGGGTGCCTTCAAGCTGAGGAGTCCCTTTCCTAGTGGGAGGGGAGAGAGGAAGAGGAAGTGCCAGAAAAGCGATCCCCTAGCCCCAGCGCCCCCGGCTGCTGTGAGTCCCTTTTATATTTTAGGACTGCCCGAGCATAATGTGCCACCTGGTTCCATTTGTCAACCGATTCGAGCATCACCGCAACTATATTTTCCGGGGTGAGCTCTCCCGTCTCCCTGTAGAGTTCCCTTCGCAGCCTGACCCATTTAGTACACGCAAAAAATGTGTGACAGGCATTGTCCTCCTCTCCTGGACAAAATCGACAATCGGGAGACCGTGACTTACCGATCTTGTGCAGATCAGAATGAAAACACCCATGCCCGCTTAAAAGCTGGGTCAGATAAAAGTCAGTTTCACCATGCCTTCGATTTAGCCACGGTTTCACATCCGGGATGAGGCGCGCAGTCCACCTTCCCTTCGTGCAATTGACCCAAGACTGCTGCCAATCGTTGAGCGAGCGCTGTCTCTCCTCGCGGACAACCATCTCCCTCGCATCCTCGTTTCGGCACAGGAAAATAGCGCGGCGCTCTCTAGCAAGGAGGGCGACAGGTATCACGCCTGCAATAACTCTTACTGCCGAATAAGAGACTGTTGGATACGAAGATGCAATTCTCAGTGCTCCTCTTCTCTGTACCTGTGCCAAACGTTTTCGGTATACCTTCTTGCTGAGAGCGTCGCCCCATATTTCTGCTCCGTATAGTAGCACTGAGCGTACAGCACTCATCAAGAGGCGTCTCCTTGATGGGCTGGGTCCCCCTACGTTGGCCATAAGTCGACTCAGAACCGATATTCCTGAAGAAGCCTTCTCAGCCGTTGCCCTGATTTGCTCAGAGAAACTCATCTTCGAGTCGATCAGTAGCCCCAGATACTTCACCGCTTGCTTCGATTCGATTCGTAAGTTGCCAATACTGATCATCCTTACTCTAGGGATTCTCTTTTTTGTCAAGATGACCACTCAGTGAGTCAGTGAGTCTTCCCTTGATGAGTTTCTCTAGCACTTTCTCAGCTGTGTCTAGCATGCATAACGGGCGGTATGCAGACGGCGATTCGGGATTTCCCTTCCCCTTGCTGATTAGTACGAGCCTCGCCACCTTCCATCGTACCGGGAAAACCCCGTCCCGTAGGCAATCGTTGAATGTGCTGAGCAGCAAGTCAGGACAATGGTGATAGACGAGCCGCAACACCTCAGCTGGAACACCATCCGAACCTGGAGCCTTCCTCGCTTTCAATGAGAGGACTGCCTCCTTCAGTTCCAGCTGTGTGAAGAGTGGGCACTCAACTGCTGTTTCACCATGGACAGCGTCAACACGGATGGGATGGGCGGGGAAGAGTCCCTGCACTATCGCGTCCATCTTTTCCGCGTCATGTATACAAGGCTTCCGTAGGGCACCAAGTTTCCCCATGACCAGCTTGTAGCCAAGGCCCCACGGATCCTTGTTCACATTGTCCACTAGGTCTTGCCAGCAGCGAGCCTTGCTACTGTTGATCAGTTTGCGAAAGCATTTCTTGGCTGACTTATATGCTGCCACCCAGTTGCATGCCTCGTCACCGTTCCGTGCCCGTTGAGCCTCACGTCGAAGCTTGTGACACTCCCTTCGCTTTTCAGCGATTTCAGTTGACCACCAGTACACTGGGGGCTTGCCGTGCCGGGGTCTTCGACGGGGAATAGAAGCCCAGCAAGCAGTCGTAATGATGCTCATAGTAGAGCTCACCACGTCTTGAGCTGCCAGTTATTCCGTCCCCTCCGAAGTTCCCTGCAGCGGCTCACCCGCTGTGAGCACCTCGACGAACCTCTCGACGTCCATCCTTCCGATGTTCCATCCAGTTGTAGAAGGCCGAGAGCACAGACGTCGGGAGACAGCATCACATAACTCAAGCAGAATGCACTGATTATCACTGGCTGAATAGTCCTCTAATACTTTCCAGTTGTGTGTCCTCCGTACTAAGGACTCCGAGGCGAATGTCACGTCCGGTATGGTTCTCTCAAAGCCAATACGGCGGAAAGTCGGCGTATTTCTGGAGGTTAGTACGACGAGGGCCGTCCTGGCCGCCATTTCTAGGATTCTTTTCCCCGCGGATCCGTCTGAGCATGCCCCATTCGTTTGCTTTAGCGTTGAAGTCGCCCCCAACGAGCACTTTGCCCTCTGCGTTCGAGACAACGCCCTCCAAAGCATTAAGCTTGGCTTGGAAAGATGATATCGATTCATTAGGCGTTAGGTACACACCAAAGAAGGTGGTCCCTGAGCACCGAACCCACACGAAGCCATCCCCCCGTCCACAACTCTCCGCTTGAAAGTCACTGTTCCGAACCCAGATGGTGGCAGTACCAGTTTCATCAGAATACCATAATGCAGGACTTTTATTATGGTGTTGCTCACTCAGCAGCAAGAAGTCGGCTTTCATGTCCCTCGCAAACTTCTCAAGCAGATTTTGCGCGGTTGAACTCCGGTGTAGGTTTAGTTGCAGGATGCGGGTCATCGGAGTTCTGATTTTGCCTTGGCGAGGGCTTCCTGGAACACCCGGCATTTTCCTGATCCCAAGACGTGTTCAAAATCAGGTTTTGGATCAGCATCCTTGCAAAGAATACAGTGTGCCTCTTTCGTACACTCTTTTCTTTTATGTCCCATTCCACCGCATTTGTAACATAGGAAACTCCTATCGGGTCCTTTGCATACTTGTGGTGTGTGACCATAACCAAGGCATTTGAAACATTGGATAGGCGTTGCTCTTCGCCGTATTCTACAGACAACCCACCCTATTCGTACTTTGCGCTTGTTCAGGAATTGTTCGGCGTCCTTTTCGGTCAAGTCAACTATAGCCATGCGTTGTCCCCTGTTGTTTTCTGGTGTCAGTCTGGCTTTGATCCTTCCCACGCTAGGGAACTCCCTTTTGACGGCCTCTTCTACCTCGGCCAGATCCGTCACGCAGTCAATGTCTCGTATTTCGATCGTTGCCATCGGTTCGAGCGGGGCTATAGTTTCGCTTTTGCCGAGGACTTTCTTTACTGCGTCACAGAATGCTTCTTTATTGCCGACCTCTGCTCCGAATTCGACCAGTATGTGGCCCGACCGCGTTGGTCGTGCTACTTTAATGGTAGTATTGGTGTCTTCGGGCCTTACGTTTCCCCTGATGTCCCGCAGTACCTCCACGCAGGATCGGCCATCTTGGGGCTTTACGAACAGTGGGTCTTCGTCGGGGCTTCTGCCTCTCCTGTTTTGCATCAGGTCCTTTTTCTAATTAGGCGTCCGTGCGAACTTTACTTTCTGGCTTTTTTTGAAGGATTTTCTTTGCAGTTTGGTTTAGGGATAAGGATAAGGTTGCCTCGTTTCCATCTTTTGGGATAGTAACCATTGTTGATGCAATTGTTGAAGATGATTGTTAAGCTTTTGGCGACAATTGCGCCGGATTTCCTTAGTACTTTATTGGGAATACCGTCTAGGCCCGAGGAGGTTTTATTACTAAGATCAGCTAGTATATCTTCTACTCCTGACACTTAGGTGATTCCCCGATTGTTTCATGTTGGGGAGATACCGCCTTGTTGGTGTCAGAAAATATTATAAGGTATGACCCTTGGTATAGAAACACAGCCGATATCATTTCCTGTGCTCTTTCGTTCTCTGGAGCTTTTTCTCGGTACAGGTTTCCGTAGAATGAGGAGATAACTTGCAGCTTTTCTTCAGTTGTAAAGAAAGGTAGCCCTGATAGGGTCCCTGTTGATGTTAAAATTAAATGACCGTCAGCCCGTTAGGTTATTAATTTCTCGAAAGACGTCTGAAGATGGTTTGAGTAATTTTCATTCATCTCACGTCTTATTTGCCACCCTTGCGGTTGGTTAGTTCTGTGATTTCCCCTTTAAAAGTGAGGTATTCCTGGTTTATACGATTATTGTGCCGGTGGAAGATCCGTTTAAGCCTTTGAGTTTTGTGTTAGGCATCCGTATAGTTGTTTCGGTTTTTTTGCGGCGCCAGTTAGTAGGTCTTGTGACACTAGAAAGTTATCTACGAAGAAGCTGCTTCTTGGGTATGAGGAGGCACCTGCGTTGACGATGACGCATGTTAGAAATGCGCTCGACAGGAACCATTGATATATTCTTTGGCTGTTTGGATTCCGTGTGGAATCACCCCAATGTCCATGTCTCGCGTTGAGGTCTCCGTCGAGGAGAATGGAATCGTGATTAGCAGCTATTGTTAGTATTCTATTAAGGATCGGTTCTATTGAAGGTCCCAGGTTTCCTGGGATGTAAATAGATCCAATTAGTATTTTTCCATGACGGTCTTGGTCTTCTTTTTGGTTAAGGGTTATTTTGTATAAGTCTAAGTTCAGTCATCCGGTGGTTAACGGTGAGACATTGTCGATTTTAATGTCGGGACATTGTATTTCGATGTCTTCTCTAACCTGTCTAGCTCCGAATGCCGAATCTACACCTCTGAGTATGACTGTATATTTTTTGCGTTCCGTTGGTGTGAAGGAGTAACCTTCCGCTTTAGATCTATAGATCAAATCCAGTATTTCATCATGAATGGCGACTTCGTCAACTGTAATTTTTATGTTGCTCGCGCTCAGGCGAGTAATTATATACTTCGTTGTAGGGCTCTTTTCCATGATTTTTTTAACTGTCATTGCTGCGATTCCTTCTACGAATATAGGGGGACACCATGATATGTTTTCTTCTCCCGAAAGAGGCGCGTATGGATTTGGATTATGGGGGGTTGGTGCTTGGATAAGAATGAGTAACTTTCCTTTGATTGCCAATTTACCTTTAACCGTTCTAAATCCTTCCGATTCCATGTTGATCAGGTCGATTATTACCCTGTTTGAAACGTTTGTTGCAGCTTGCTCTACTTCCATTGATGCTGGCGGTAGTATTTCTTTCTTGGCTGCTTTCGTTCATGGTGGTAACGCCTTCGCTTTGTACCTCTGCTGTTGCCAGTTTTTCGGGCTTGATTTTCTTTGTTCCGATATACTTGTATTTTATTTTCTTTTTTAACTTTGATTTTTGACACTTTATTGTTTCCGCTTGCGACGTGTTCGGTTTGACGTCTCATCATCGACTTTCCTTAGCGGCGTTCTTTTTTTTGACCTGCGATGCATTCTTACCTTGATCGTAGTGATATTGTAAAATATAACGATTTTTTCAAAAATTTCATTCATTTTTAAATGAATACAACTTTTGACACGAGTGAGGAAATATAAAACTGTCCATATGAAAATTGTAGACTGGAATGTCACCTTTTAAACGCATGTCAGTTTGACTCAATCTGATTAGTATTGCCCGATATATGACAACGAACACCATCTAGTGACAAAAAAGGCTCAATACTTTTTAGACTACCCAATATATTTTCTTCTTCTTCTTAGCCCTACAGCCCCTTTCGGGCCTTCGCTTAGAGATAGTTAGAGTATGTCATTGTCATGATCTAATGATTTAATATATTTTAGTGTCCAATAAAATACGAAAATCTAAGTAAAAATAGTAAACGTGGGTAGCTAGCTATAACTCAAAAATAAAAGCCTTTAGAGAAAATTGTTGCCATACTTGAAAAATACGCGTCAATTTGAGATAGGAACAAAAAAAAGCGCAGGAAACAAACAATTTAATATTTTTTGTTGACTAGTGTTATCAGCCAATCCAAAAGCCTAAATTAAATCAATAATCTTTCATCTCTTGACTTTTTATTTCACCGATAGTTGATAAATCCCGGAAGTTCTGTATGACTCGTATTTCTTTGAATTCCGACGCATATATATTTTTCAGATTACTTTTCAAAACAGAAAATTATACAAATAAAAACTATCAATCCTTTTCGTAAAATCAATTCTAATTTTAGAATTTGATCAATTTTCACAATTTTATTCAAATTTATTCATTCAAATATCATTTTTTCAATCATTGTCAAGCAAGCATTATTTATTTTTAAACTTTCCCATAGAGATATATACCTTATCATGTGGGGATTATTTGAATCCAACTTGATTTGATAGACTGTGATTTTGAAGGCGCAAAAAAATAACAATTGCTACTAACGAAAACGTGTGGCATATTGCAAATGAAATAATCTTATCTGCAATGCATTCGTTTCGCTAACTGAACAATTGTATGAACATTAATAGTTAATCCTGCTTGGTGTCATGAAAATCACATAAGAATTAAAAATTACCCATTCATTTTCAACTAATAATAACAAAAGTTAATGCTACGCAAAGTAACATGAAACAATTTCCAATGCATCATCATCTGTAAAATACTTTCTTTTTATCACATCACACATCCATTCTGAAGACTACTATTAGTGTCAATTATGCACCCCATATGAAGGTGCATTTCTATACTAGGTGATGGTACTAGAGTTTTTGCTGTGATTAGTCTAGTTGGTCGTTAACTTTTTAAAATAATTGGCTTGACCAACCTGTAATTGAAAGACAGACGCTTTCTAGATATACGAGTACTTGCATTTAAAACATCTCCTGCAACATGTTACGTTTTCTCGATCGTATGTTGTGTTGCATCTTTAACTAATTCAAGTTCATCTTGTAACTTTTTAGACACTCAATCGGTACGGCGACTCTATGGGTTCACTTGGACATAGAGCACTTCTACAGTATCTCGATTCAAATGATTTGCCCGGCCTCAAGACATTCTTGGATACCCGTCATTTACCGGTTGATGACCGCGATGAGGTAAGTTACATTTGCCTCCTATCTATAAAAAAAGTTTTATTGTGGCATGGATCACGGGATCACACATAACGATGCATTTACTCTCTTCGTCCATGTAGAATGGAACAACTGTACTTATGGTCGCAGCAGGACGCGGTCTTACAGCGTTTGCCCGAGAATTTATAACTCGTGGTGCTGATGTGAATGCAGAAGACTTGGATAATTGGTCAGCATTGATATTTGCTGCCAAGAATGGTTATTTCGAGATTGTTCAAATGCTTGTTGAACATGAAGCTGATATTGAACATCGAGATATGGTAGGTTTATCGTAGTTTTAAAAATTTAATAGCCACAATAATTTGTTTCCTTTTCAGGGTGGATGGACGGCGTTGGTCTGGGCAGCATATAAGGGACACACACAAATTGTTTCTTTTTTATTGGAGAAAGGAGCTGATATATTTGCTCATGGCAACTATCATTTGGGACCTTTACTGTGGGCCGCTGGACGAGGTCATAAAGAAATTGTACAAATGTTAATACAACGTGGTGCTAAAGTCAACGTAGGCGATAAGGTTGGTTTTAATTTAAAGTGATTTTTCTTTAATGAAACGTATCACAAGTTGATCCCCTGCTCAGACATGAAAATCTTGGCATTAATTCTTTTATCAAATATGGACAAAGGATTTTTTCACTGAGTTGAATAGGTACTTATGCAAAATTTATTACAGGCTTTAATTAATCTCTTTAATTATAAGTCTTATTTGCGTGAATATCAACATGCTACCAAGTGCGTCAAATTAAAGTAGTAAATTTTCGATGACAAGGATTAAAAATTTTTAAATTGTTTAATTTTTTAGTATTTTTAAACGATTTCTCATGACGCTTCTGTAACTATCTTTAGGATCTGCTCAGATTTTTTTGTAAATTTCTAAAAGTTCCACTTAGACTTGAAAAGAACGTTTTCTAAATACTAGTTTCCTTGGCATTTCGTTATCATAGTTCCATTTCTTTATTACCAAGTCACATTTGTGTTGCGCATAACTGAATAAAGTCATCTCCCTAAATTTTTCTGAAGTTCCGCAAGGTTCTACTTTGGATCCCTCTTATTTATCTTTCATTTTCCTTCCACCAATGATAAGCTCGTCATTTTTTTATGCTCACGATGTTAAATTGTTATGACGATTCAACTGCCATGCAATATCTTTTTCTTTCTTGTACAACAATATCCCTATTTCTTCACCTGGCGGTAGCCACTCTGAAAAAGAATGGAGTCATTTTTGATAAAAATTAAAATTTTGTCAGCCACATTATGTGCATTGCAAATAAAGCTTTAATAAAATCTAATTTTTATAATACGTTATGTTCACATATTTTATGATACCCTTTCACCAATAGTGTTCCCTAAATCGAAGCATTCTGGAATAAGTAACCCAAGTCTAGAGCCCACTACAAGAATTCCTCATTTCTCTGCATTCTAGTCATTTCACAAAAAATCCACTAAGTATATGTTTTACATATTTAGTATTCCTTCTTATTTCTATCCTAATAAACTTGATTTTCTTCATCTACCTTTATGTATGTATGCCCTAAAATTGCAATAAAATCTAGGAAAAATAAAGTACAGTCTGCTCATATACAGACAAATAAGTGTTAGTTTTATTTCGTCATATATAAATCAATGGTTTATATCATCATCTATGGCGCAACAACCCAGCACGAGCCTTTGCCTCCAGCATTAATCTCCTTCAATCATAACAGTTCTGCGACCTCATTTGCCAAATGAGCACTCCAAGGATCTGTTGTCAGCTTCTATAGTATCTTCCCATCGAGCTCTCTGTCTTTCCGCTGGACGTCTATCCTATGCTCTACCCTTTAATGTTCTTTTAGGTAGCTGCAGGTGGTTCGTCAAATAGTTCATATAACTCATCGATGTAACGTAGTCTCTACCCTGTTTTTTGTTTCACTGGGCCGTAGATTTTTCGAAACACTTTACGTACAAATACTCGTATGTCAGCTGCCTTTTCGGATTCACTTGTCAGAGTCCATGTTTCACTTCCATATACCTGGCAGGTTTGACTAGTGATTTGTAAATACGGAGCTTATTTTGCCTGTGCACAACTTAGAACCTTAAAATAGGGAATACAAAATAATAGGCTTTATTTACGGCGTTTGTGTGGCGTCGAATCTCATCCTCTTCGGCGCCTCTTCTATCCAGGTTAGCCCCAAGATAAGTGAAGGGATCTATACTGGTTAAAGCCTCCTGTAATTAGGATTTGCCTAGAGTGTTCTTCCTGGTTTCAGTCATGAATTCAGCTTTCGTCTCATTAACTCGTAGGCCAATTTGGTTTGCTTCAGATTCTAGGCTGAGAAATTCTCCTTCGGCATCTGAAATTGACCATGCCATAATATTGACGTCATCAGCATATGCTACCAATTGTGTGGACACTGATGTCTTCTTGATGACGTGCTCCAGCGTAATATTAAAGAACATTGGGGCTAGCTCATTCCATTGTTTAAAGCCTGATTCCATTTTGAAGCTATCTATTAGTTCCCCGTTTACCTTGACCTGGGACTCTGTGTTTGGCATCGTGACTTTGACCATGCGGACTATTTTTGTTGGGACGCTAACGTCAACGCTGTAATATGCTTGCTTGAAGTCTACAAAGAGTCGGTGCACATCGATGTTCTATTCCCAGTTCTTTCCGAGCACCTGCTTCTCCCTGATTCTCTCCTATAATACTTTTATAGTACAGCTTTAATTTTCCTTCAATGATTTTGCAGAGCACTTTATAAGACATGCAAAGTAGAACAATGACTATAATTTTCACACCTTAACTTGTTCTCCTTTTTGTGTACAGGACATACGAGTATAATACTTTTTCGCCTGTCGTCTGGTTATATTCTGCAAAGTAGTTGGTGGAGAAGGTTATTTAGATGCGGACACCCCTCTGCAACAGTGATATTCCATCTATTCCAGAAGGCTTATTTTTCCTGAGGTCACGTACTGCTGCCTGTACTGTCTCTGTTTGGTGGTGAGACTGGGACCTCTTGTTCTGCTTCTAAAATGTTCACAGTTTCAGCTGTTGTTGGAGGCGCTATGAATAACTTCTGGAAATATTGCAGCTATATGTATTTGATTAAGACTGGGTTACCTATGATTGATCTTTGTGCAATTGTGCAAAGACTTGTTTGTGGATTGAATCCCTCTCTTTGTTGTTTCATTGACACATACGGCAATCTTACTTGATGTAGGGTCATGTGTTTTTTTATCAGTTGAATATTGGTGTTGATGGTCAGTCGTTTCTTTCTTCGGCTTCGGTTCTTTTTCCAATCGCTATTTTGCATTCTTCCTTTTTTCTTTGGTCGATGCCCCAAGACCTCTTCGGCCGCATCTTTTACTGTCTTCCACATGGTTTTGATGTCATCATTACTTTCTCTCGCCTGTGAGGATATGTTGATGCGATTTTCCAGCGCTGACATGTATATGGACGTTAATCAGCTACCGTTCGGCATGTGTAACAGATACCTTGGGCTTACTGATCTTACTTGTTTACTGCTCGTAAAGATGTGGCAAAGGAACTAGACACTTATAAGGTAGTGGTCCAAATCACAGACAACACCGCGGAACAACCGCGTGTCGAGAATACTGGTGGCCGTTCGTTTTTGCATAAGAACATGCAGTAGAACCTCGATAAGATAAAACCCAAGGAAAATGTAAAAAAGTTGAGTTATCGAGTTTTTAACTTATTATGGACTCAAGCTAAGAATTTTTTGGATGTTTCGTGTTGCTACCTACTGATTTTCATTATCTCTTTATTTAAGAATTATGTATCACAGGAAAAGCCAGGATAAAATTTTTACTTCAAATGCCGTAAATCTTACAAAAACAATTTATTATGATACATATAAGGAAATAGGTATAGTTATCTTATCTTTACAAAAAATTCTGTAATTTTCTTTTGTTTTAAGCAATTCAAAGTTTCTAAATCAATTCGGTTTTCAATTTTGAACAATGAAGGGAAAATATCATCATCTACATTACTGCATTGCTCTATAAAAGATCGTAAATTGTTTGCTGCTTTCTCTGCTTCGTTTACTGATGTACACGCCGGGAGATCCTGTAACTCATCGTTTGAGTCTTCGGCTATATCATCATTTTCAACACCGTGAATCACTGCGTCCATTATTTCTTCCTCTGTGAGCGTTCCCACTGTGGCTACTTCAGCATCGCATGACGCAAACTCTTTGAAAGTAATTTCTAAGTTGGACATGCATTTATTCCATTCTTCAGGCGTTGTATCGAGTTCCTCTTCAATATTTTCTTGAAACTATGACGGGAAACCACCTGTGTGGAATGCAACACATCGCCAAGGGTTATCTACCATTCTCATTGCTTCTAAAGCATTGATTGAAGAAATTATATTTTGCTCCATATCAGTTACCATTTTTTTAACAACTTCTTTTCGGTAAAATGTTTTGAAATCTTTTATTATCCCCTTATCTACGGCTTGAAGTTTTGATGTTATATTCGGGGGAAGGAATTGAATTTTAATTGCCTTCAATGGAGGTATGTCGCCATGTGCTGTGCAGTGTCAACGAAAAGAAGAATTTTCCTTTTTGCAGTAGCCATTTGTTTATCTGTTTTAATAAGCCATTTTTTAAAAAGTTCTGCAGTTATCCATGCTCGTTGGTTGGCTTCATAATCGAGAGGTAGTGATTTGCAGCCCGCAAAGCAATGAGGTTTCTTTGATTTGCCAATCATTAATGGCTTCAGTTTTCTCTGCCGGTAGAATTTGCACAAAGAAGAACGTTAGCCTTTCCTTACTGTGTTTTCCCCCATGGAATTTTTCATTGTTAAATGTTAATGTTTTGTCGGGAAGAAATTTAAATAAGAGTTCGGTTTCGTTGGCGTTAAAGACATCATTGAGGTCGTATCCATTCACTAATTTTTGCAATTCACTCTTCCGTTCTTTACAAAGTTCTTTATGGACACTCGCACTTTCATCGCAAATTTTCTTGAAGGCCAAGTAATGTCTCTTCTTAAAGTTTTCCAACCAGCCGTTGCTAGCCTTAAAATTATTGATTTGCAGTGACCTAGCGAACTCTTCAGCTTTTTCTTTCAGTATCGGTCCACTAACACTAATGTTTTTATTTCGTCACTGTTTAAACCACGTTAGCAAACACTCTTCTTATTTTGGGAATTCAGGAATTCTTTGTCTATTACATAAAAGACTGGCTCCCGATTCTTGTTATTTCAATAATTCCGCTTCTTTTTTTAAAATGATCAAAAGTTTACTTTCGTGTATTCTGAACTGGGCTGCAACATCTTTCCTTTTCAAACCATTTTTCACTGCTCCGATTGCTTTTAACTTATCAGCATAAGTTAGTGTTCACAATTTTCATTTCGAACTCATTTCACTTTCCTTTTTTAATCACGATATGCACACGACGCTTCCTAGAAAATAGTCTAAACTTATCACGACCTGATTAACACGTGCATGCACTAACAACCATTTCTCGCACAGCATTTTTCATAAGCACATTCACACGAATGAGTTGCTGATAGATGCTTTAACTTATAGAGGTCGACTTAACAATCGCTTTGAGTTACAGAAGTCAAATGAATGGGTGGCTGGAAAAACGTTGCATGTCGTTTTTTTTCACAAAGTCGGTTTTGATGGATAAACGATCTTTGTCACTTGCTTGATGGAATCCAACCTTGAAGTAGTTAGTTTTCAAACCGCTAGATAGCCTATAATGTGCTAGAAGGGGGGCTAATCATGCTTGGGATTGATGGAAAAACGTTTCATGTTGGCAGTGCTGATACCCACTTGTTGCTGTGAGGTTTCATAGTGTGTTTGCATTGTTTGTTTACTCATTTCCCATCATGAATATATCGGCTAGTGATTTAGAAATAGTGAATAACCGTAAAGGTGCTGTTCAGTTCGCGAAATGGAGTGACAAGAAGCGTAAAATTATGAAAGACAGCGGAAAATCATACAAAGCCAATCGCGGAAAGGGTGATGTCGTTCCTGAAAAGGTTCCACCTTCGAATCCTCGAGGTTGTACAGCGGCTTGTGAGAAAAAAGTTTGCATTTCTCTTAGTCTTGCGTACGTACATAGTTTATTTAATCAATTTTACGGTTTGACGTACAATGAACAGTCTCTTTTACTCCTTAAATTCATCGCCCTACGGGAACCACGGAAAAGGCGTACCGGTAAATCAGATTCCACATCAACACGACAAGCTTCTTTTGATTATTCCTTGAATGGGAAACCTGTGTGTTGTAAAACACTGTGTAACACGTTTGCCATTACACCAAGGCGTATTCAAATTTTACAAGAAAAAATGAAAGATGGTCAGCTTGCACCAAAAGATAAGAGGGGCACTCACTTGAACCGTCGTCATGCGATCGATGCTACAGTGAGAGGGAACATTAGAGAGCACATTGAATCTTTCCCTATAGAAATTAATCATTATTGTAGGAATGTCTCATCGAAAAAATGTTTGAGTCCTGATCTCAGTGTCTCCAAAATGTACCGTTTATTCAAGCAGAAATACCCTGATAATCCAGCAAACTCTACTTTGTATAGTAAGATTTTCAAAAGAGAGTTTAATTTGAGATTTGAGAAACCTCGCTCTGACAAATGCAAACAGTGCGATCAATTTCACGCCAAGTTAGTACTAGCTCGGAATGATGAAGAGAGGAAATCGATCGAAGTTGACAGTCGTCTACATCATTGCAAAGCTGACCAAGCATATAAGACTCTCTCAGAAGATTCAGCAAACAGAATGCTATTACAATATGTGTAGACCTACAGCAAGTCTTATTTACACCTATGCTAACTCATGGCGACGTGTATTACCAACGCCAGTATTCTACATACAACTTGGCAATCCACAATATGACGGACAACGTTGCAAACATGTTTGTATGGCATGAGTCGCTAGCGAAACGGGGTTCAAAGGAAATCGGGTCTTGCATTTTGAGATACATAACATCTACATTTCGACCACTACCCCCTGGCCAGGAAAGGAGATTAATCGTTTGGTCAGACCGATGTACAGGCCAAAAAAATTTTTGGAATACGCTCATCCTGTATAGTTATTTAGTGAAAATGCATTATTTCACTGAGATTCACCAAACATTTTTGATTACCGGCCATTCATTTCTTCGATGTGACAGAGATTTCGCCCTTATCGAACGTGCCAAGAAAAGAGCGAAAGCTCTTGTTCCAGGTGATTGGAAACACGTAATAGCTGGTGCAAAACTAAACAAATCTTTCTTAGTCTTTGAAATGGATCAAAGTGATTTTAAAGACATTGAAGCGCTTTCTCCAGAAAAACCTAGGAAAAAAATGAAGATAACAAAATACGTCTGGATGAAGATAACTGCCGATGACCCAGTTTCACTGTATGTGAGAGAGACACACAACATATTGCGCCCTTGGATTTCAGAACAGGTGTTTCCGACCGGTTTAATCCATGTGACGTCAAGGATCTTCCCAACCTCTACTCAGCACTCCTCCCTATACCAAAAGAGAAGAAGAAAGACCTTATGGAGATGGCTCGGTATCTCACAGATCCTGACCATAGGGCATTTTATGAAACTCTCCCATCAGTTAAGTAGTATTTTGGACCAAGCTGAGTGTAGCATCCGCTTATGTTTTCTTCAGTGACACTGACTTGTGTTCATTGTAAATGTTTGTGTAATTGTCATTGTTCATGTAAGTGTTTGTTTATTTTCTGTCAATAAAATTGGTTTAACCACTTCAATTTTGTTATTCTTATCCCTCCTCCAATATCCCATGTCTTTCATTTTTCTGTTTTTGAACACCAAAATGTGAATGAACATACCAATGAATAGGTAGATTTTGTAAACCCAATAAGTATGATTTTGCAACTGAGTGAGTTTTATTTAGTGGAAAAACGTTGTATGTTGCTCTTTTGTTTGCCAGTTGCCGTTTTAATTGCGTTTTGGACCATATTCACTCTCCTGTAAAATTGAACTTCAGCTACATGCAACGTTTTTCCAGCCAGGTATTCAAATGTCAAAACTTTTCGTTCAAGTTATGAAGGTTTTGTATTTTAAGTAAAAGAGGTTTTGGGCTCTGTGGGGAAGGGTACGCCTTTTTTTTAACTAAAAGAGGTTTTTACTTTATCGAGGTTTAAGTTATCGAGGTTCTACTGTAGTTGATTTGGTTGAATGTGCGACCTTCTGGGGATGCCCACGTTCTCTTGTGGATGTCAAAGTCAAAATCGCTTTATTCAATACTAACCGTTATAAATTTTAAAAGAATATAAAGCAAATTCCAAACAATAACAATACAAAAATTCAATGGCCAAATGGCTCTGTAAGTTTATACGTTATCAGTTAAACAAATATTATCAAAAAAACTACAGCAAATTCAATTTAATAAAGATTAAAAACCAACCAAAACTATCCTAATTCTTGTGGATTTCTCGATGCGGGAAATCTGTGGAGCTTACTGTGAAGCCTCTACTAATAACGAAGTCTATCAGACGTTGTCCATTGTTGCTAGTCTTTGCATGGAGGCTGTGCTCTCCAGTTGTTCCTTCATGCGCCGTTTCTCGGCCGATTTTTGCATTGAAGTCACCCAGAAAAATGTTAATGTCGTTTGACGGCAAAGCGTCGACAGCGCATTCTAATGTGCTGTAAAATTCGTCCTTGATTGTGTCCGCCTTGTCTTCTGTGAACGCGTCACACTCGACCAGCCAGACATTAAAAAATATCGTCTTGATACGAATTGCACAGATCCCGTGTTACGGCATCATTTGATCACCCCAGAGACTTCCCACCATAAGCATTTGAATCATGACGCAAAAGGTGATACACGTGAAATATAAATGGTATAGAATATCTCAACCAATTGAGCCACGACAGTTTAAATTACATGTACTTGTTATTAATAATAATAGTACGCAAATAGTAAAACTTAGCGTTGAGATTTGTTAGGGAATCTCATTTCCTAACCGTAACAGTATTCGAGAAGGTAGTATGGTCAGTATCACGCTAAACCGTGTAATTATTACCTGATTTTTCAATCAGTACCCATCACAGCTGGGTAAACTGATAGTCCGCCTGAAGCAAACTCGTTGCCACCAACGAGCTTCGAACTTGGGAACTGCTGTACAAGTGGTGAGCGCCCTAAACACTGCCCCAGATGGAGTAGGTCGTCATAGCGGGCGTGTTTTGTTTAGGACTCCCACGACAATTTAAATTTGTATTGACTTTAGGACTCTCACGAAAATTTAAATTTGGATTGACTTTTTTTTGACAAATTGCCATAAGAAAATATACAGTTATACTCAATGTGTTTGAGCTGCGGTTTGCGCATTGCATAGACCCAACACCTTGTGATTTCAACAAAAAAGCGCAATATATTATACAATTCGTGACAACATAAATTTATTGCCGGAAAAGTAAGCTTCTTCTTCTTCGCAGCAGCACCACAGCCCCTCTTGGGCCTTCGCTTCCTGCAACAAGCGCCTCCAACTGTCTCGGTCCATTGACCGCGTCCTCCAATTTCGAAATCCGAGCAATGATGAACTGTGTTTATCGACCGAGTTAAACCATAATTTCCTCGGTTTCCACTGGTCTATTTGGAAATTAGTTTGAAGTTAATGTGCATTATATGTTAAGAAGATGTAGAAACCTCTAGAAACAGCAAAACAAGTGCTCAATAATAACTCGTCAAGTAGAGCAATGCAATTAGTGGACCACGTGAGGATACCCCGCCAAGATCGGAACGGAATTCGTGAAAAGACATCAACATCGAAGCGGCTAGCTGTTACGTATGAAGAAATAAAAGACCCAGTGATAACGGACGTGCCGCTTTTTCGCTGGATGAGTTGCAAGTTGAAGAACTGATAGTGGAAGTTGTCGAAGAAATCGAGATGGCAGTAGAAAAACATAGATAATCATAGGAGAGTTGGATGGAATATATTTGTCAAATTAAAAAGGTGGCAAATCGAGGATTGGGAAAGATAGTTTCTAGCGGGAGACAATTATCAAAGGGACCCCTCAACTAGACGAAAAGCTAGATAAGTACCTTTTTAAGTTACTTTTGTATTTGCTAGATTTTTTTCCTTATTTGGTGAGTAAAATAAAATAATAAAATTCAATTTCCTTAAAAGTTCGAAATTCGTAACATTTGTGACTGTCAGTGACTCAAATGGTGGTTGAAATATCTCCGCGGTATAGCACCGGTTACTTGGCTATAATTGCACAAGATGTAGGCAGTGTCTTTTTCGCTGGTTGTAAATTGTTTCTTTTAATTAAATCTTGGTGATCGTCGCAAGTATCTTTTACGGGGAGTCTTCGTGGTGAAATTGTGAAAGTGTAGTTTTTTCTAGCGCTAAATTGGCGAAAGTTCCTTTTCCACTTGCTTTAAATTGTATCCCTTACAGAAAGTCTCTGTAGAAATCGGAAAGGGTTTCCTTTTCTTTCTTTTTTTGGGTGGAATTGTGTTTTCGGCGTAAATCAGTATCAAGGCGAGTCAGAGCCAGTGGAAAGTGTGTTCCGCGCATCCGGATTCCGGCCTTCAATGAAGGTTCCCGCGATTGGCGGAGGGGCATGTTTTTAGTGTTTTTTTTTTTAGAAATCGTGTCTCCTGCAAAAGGTGCAGGCATTGTTGGAAGTGTCTGCGTGTGAAAGTTTGGTTTGTGTGGGGAAGTCAAGAGAAGACATTCTGGCGAGCCGCATTCTCTTTTGGCGGCCTAATTGCGAACCACAGGCATAAGCGAGTGGCGCCTACGCCCGTCTCCGGACAAGCTTTTCGGGTCTGTAGGTCCCAGCCAGGACATTTCCCATGCGGGGAGGCAAATAAGTTGTAAAATCTGTCGTTAACGGGCTTGAAATCGCTGACAATTTGCTGAACTGTGATGTCTATGAAATCAATTCCATTTTCATCATAAAATGATAAATCAAGTTTTAATTAATTATATTTAAATGAAAAATATATTTCCAATTATAGTGAGAACTTACAATATGTTAAATATTGGGGACATTGACTTACAACAATAACATTAATAATATTTAACTAAAATTAAAAATAATATTTAAAGATATTTAATTTTGAACAATAATAATTGAACTATAAAGTTAAAAGTAAACTGATTTTATCCTGACTAAATTCTGAATTTAAATGATTTTTGTCATGGCTTGATTAAAAATCAGAGTGCATTTAATGAATGTTTATATTTAACGTGTTTTTGTGTCATGTTAATTACTGCATGTTACAAATGTTGCAATTGCAAATTTCGCTGCACAGCCCACAATGAAAGCCACTCCGAACTCACGGCTTCCTTGCGATTTTTGGCTTTTAAACACTATGCGTGCTTTTACATGTCAAATGTATCTTCACCGTGCCGTGCCGCCTGATTTCTTGCACTGCGAGGATGTCGATTCTTCGTATATCCGTATCTAAGATACAAAGTTCCAAAAGAATAATCCTAATAATCGTTGCGATTACCGTTAACCTAACCGGAGTTGTTGTCCTGGTCCTTTTTTATGTATGCTTGATCATAAGTTTTGAATCGACACGTACCTGAGTTTTCACCAAACTATCGTATATAATTTTGATGAAATCCTTTACGAAGACAATAGAAATTTGATAAAGGTAAACAACTATTACGTTTAAAAAGGACACTCCTTTTTATCTATTAGGACTGCCGGAGCATAAGGTGCCTCATGGTTCGATTTGTCTACCGTTGCAACAATCTCCCCGATTAGACTATCCGGGGAGAGCTCTCTTGCTGCCTTGGGCAGATCCCGGTGCAGCCAGTCCCATCCTTTGCATGCAAAAATTGTGTGGTAAGCATCGTCTTCCTCTCCTGTGCAAAACCTACAGTCGGGGGACCGGGACTTACCAATTTTGTGCAAGTAAGACTGAAAACGCCCATGCTCGCTCAAAAACTGGGTCAGGTTGAGCCATGGTGTCAAATCAGAGATGAGGCGGGCAGTCCATCTTCCCTTCGTGCTGTTCACCTAGAACTACTGCTAATCATTTAATGGGCATTATCTCTCCTTACGGGCAACTATATCTTTTTTGCCTTCATTTTGACGTAGGTAGATAGCATGGCTCTCTCTAGCAAAGAAAGCGATAAGTATCACCGAATCAAAGACTGTCGGCTATGAAAATACAATCTTCAATGCTCCTCTTCTCTGTAGCTGTGCCAAGCATTTTTGGTACAGCTCCTTGCTGAGAGCGTCGTCCTATATTTCTGCTCTTCACAGTAGCACTGACTCTACAGATCTCATTAAAAGTCGCCTTCTTGATGGGCTGGTTCCCCCTACGTTGGCCATTCGTCAACTCAGAGCTGGTACGCCTGAAGCAGCTTTATCAGCCGATGCCCTGATTTATTCAGAGAAACGAGTAGATCAGTAACCCCAAGTATTTTAGTTAAGGTTTCAATTCAATCAATACTTCCCCAACACTGATCGTCCTTACTCTTGCGATTCTCTTCTTTGTCAAGATGACAACTTCGGGTTTCTCCAGTACTTGACTGAACCCGCGAGCAGTCATCCAAACTCTCACCCGGCGCAAGAGTATACCTAGTCTAAGTTGCGTCTGTTCGACAATGCGTTCAGCAACTAGTGTCGCAATATCATCCGCATAGCCGATCAGGCGTGACTCATCTGGCAGCTCTAGTCACAGTAGCCCATCGTACGATATGTGCCACAGGTCTGAACCAAGGATAGATCCTTGAGAACACACGATGTAACTTCCATTTTTCGTCGGCCCTGCATCGTATCATAGAGCAAGTTTCGGTTCTTCAGGTAGTACCTCAAAAGCACAAAAGATATTTTGGAACTTGAAAAGGGGTTCGCAGCGTATCCAGAATATCCACCCATCTAGCGGAGTTGAAGGCGTTCCAAACATCAAATGTCACCAGCAGAACAACCCATCGCTTGGTACGGCTATGTGCCTCGGCCTTTTGGACCGCTCTTACCACCTCTGCTATTGCATCAATGGTAGAGCTTCCTCCTCTAAAGCCGTACTGCCGAGGAAATAGGTCCCCAGCAGCACGAATCGCGTCAGTGAGTCTTCCCTTGATAAGTTTCTCCAGCACTTTCCCAGCCGTGTCTAGCATGCATAACGGGCAGTACACAGACGGTGACCGTAAAGTCCCCTTCTCCTTGTTGATCAGTAAGAGCCTAGCAAAGTCCCAACGTTTCGGGAAAACCCTCTCCCAGACAAGCGTTGAATGTACTGAGCTGCAAGTCAGGAAAATGGCGAAAGACGAGCTGCAACACCTCAGCTGGGACACTATCTGGACCTGGAGCCTTTCTTGGTTTCAATGATAGAACTGCTTCTTTCAGTTCCAGCCGCGTGAAGAGAAGGCATGTGACTACTATTTCGCCGTGGAGAGCATCAATACGACGGGATGGGCAGGGAAAGTGCCCGCATTGTCTCGTCCACCTTTTCCGCTTCATATATGCAGGGCTTGCGTAGGACACCAAACTGCTACATAACTAGTTTGTAGCCACCGCCAAAAGTATACTGGAGGCTTTTCGTGCCAGGGTTTCCGAGGGGATATAGAAGCGCTACAAGCGGACGTGATGATGCTCATAGTTGATTCCACCACGTCCTGAGCTGCTAGCTCTTCGATCCCCTTAGAAGCTTCCAGCAACGGAACACCTGTCGTGAGCACCTCGACGTCCATCCTCGCAATGTTCCACCCAATAGTGGAAGTTCGAGAGCATGGCCGTTAGGGGACAGCATTACGGATCTCAAGCAGTATGTACTGATAATCACTGGCTGAGTAGTCCTCTAATACTCTCCAAATGTGTACCCTCCGTAATAGAGAATAAGAGGAGAAAGCAACTTCGAGTATACTTCCCCCACAGCCCACACGGGGGAAAGTCGGTGTATCGCCGATGTTCAGCACGACAAGCTCTGTCTTGGGCGCCATCTCTAGGACTCGTTTTACCTGTGGATGAGTATGAGTCATGCCCCTTTCGATTACTTTAGCATTGACGTCTCCCCTAAAGAGTACATAGCCATCTGCGTTCAAGAAAACGTCCCCTAAAGCATTAAGCTTGGCTTGAAAAGATGATATCGCTTCGTTCGGCGATAAGTACACAATAAAAAATGTAGTTCTTGAACACCGAACCCGCATGAAGCCATCCTTCTGTCCATAGCTGTCCACTAGGAAATCAGCAGTGTTCCGAGCCCAGATGACGGCAGTACGAGATTCGCCAGGATATTATGTTGGGGAGCTTCAGTTGTGGTGTTGCTCGCGTGAGCATGATGGTCTCTCGCAAACTGCTCGAGTCGATTTTGAGCGAATGTGCTCCAATGCAGATTAATCTGCAGGATACGGCTTATTGCAGCAGTGCTTTGGCTTTTGTTAGGCCTTCCTGGAAAACCCAGCATTTGCTTGTACCTACCACGTTGGTTTTGGGAGAACGTCTTGGCAGAGGAAGCAGTGTGTCTCTTCTGTACACTCCTTTTTATGTCCTGTTTTGCCGCAATTATAGTACAGGGAGCTCCTGTCGATCCCTTTACAGCCCCTTGTAGTATGCCCGCATCCGAGGCACCTGAAACAACGGAGTGGATTATCCTATAAATAACCCTACCGATTCTGATTTTCCACTTTTCCATCATCTGTACGGCATATTTTTCTGAGGTGTCGACAATGGCCATGCGCGAACCTCTATTATTTGGATTGTTCAGCCTAATTTTTACTCCGCTAAAGCTATGAAATCTCACTTGAAGACTTCTTCTATCTCGGGTAAATCCGTAATACAGTCAATGTCTCTTATTTTGAAAGCAGCTCTAGGCTCAAGCGAGGCTACAGTTGCCCTCTTTCCAAGGACGGTTTTAACTGCGTCGCGGAATGCATCTTTATTAGTGGCTCCTGGTTCGAACTCCATCAATAGGTCATTCGAACGAGCAATTTGTATTTCTTCCTGTTCAACCGCTCCCTTAATCTCTCGCAGAGCATCCGTATATGATCTACCAATATTGCCTGCCCAATAGCTTTACAACGCTTTCTATTCTTCTTCTTCCGAGCCGCAACTGAAGATTCTATATTTTCCCAATGCTTACGCTTACTTTTTTCTATTCCTGGGCTAGGAATTTTTACTGCTTTTTTAGCTGCTTTAGATACCGCTGCCTGGAAGCCCTCCTCCAATGGAACCTGAACCTTCGTTGGCTCCTCCTCATTTCTTCTCCGCTTTACTCGATCCCCTTTAATTGCTGTTATTAGGCGTTGGGAAAGGTACCTCTCTTTCAGAGAGCTTGATCTTTTGCTCTTCCTCTGCCTTGCGCTTGTAATGGCCTATTTGAGCTAGGAGTTCCTCCAGCCTCAAAGGTCCATTTTGGATCGCCTTTCAAAGATGCGGTTGTGATTTTGCTGATATGAGCGGTAAGATAAAGACCTTCACTGAAAAAATTGAACTTTAGTATATTTTTATTAATTTTTATGTTCTTTGAGGATTTCATTACTTTATAATTTGTGTATATTATGAAGTGTCTATGTTTTCAATATTGTGAAATAAATATCCGTTTGTAACAGTTTACATGGATGAACTTTAAGATGTGATGATACAGATGAATTTTAAGTTGATGAAAGTGGTTTGATTCCATTTCATTCTCCCCATCTTCTTGCATACTTAAAAATATTACTGGGATAACTTGAGTTTTAAGAAAACTTTCCAGTAAATATTTCAAATTAGTCTGTAAAAAACGTTAAACAAAAAACATTTAGAAAAAATATATAAACCGACTTCAAAATGTTCTAAAAAGGGTGATATAAAGTGGCATGGAATTGGTGCCAAATAAATTTCCCCGTTTGACATGAGAGTTTGCAATATGCTCTTCAATATGAATAAACGGGATAAGCTAATTTGGCACAGATAGGGCATTTCGAAGTCGGTTTATTATGTATTTTTTTTTTAAGGTTTTTTGTTCAATTTGATTATTTACGTTTACTTTGTAGCATTTTTACTCATTCAGCATTTCGCTAACCATGGCATGTGTCGTTTCAAAGTCTACGAACTACGTCATTAATGCAGTTTTTACGAGATGATTATGATCTACAAGGAGATCCACCCCAATCAATTCCTGAATGTATGGGAATTTCTCCTCGCTTATTTTCGTTGTACAATAATGTCGTGTTTGGGTGCAGACTTATTAAAGAGTTTGAGAAATTCCTGCCTGTTGTTGTCCAATTTCGCAAACAATTTTCATAATCAAATAAAAAAAATCAGCCCACTTCAAATTAATTCGCAAACTTTCAGCACATACCAGAACCATTATGCTGAAGGCTTAGAGTGTTTATATAACCTCATTTCCTTTATTCCTTTAAAACCAAATATTAGAAAATTATGGATAGGAACATATTTTTTTCTTATCATTAAATAATTTTGCTACATCAATCCTCATCTATTTCAGTATGGTACAACAGCTCTTGTATGGGCGTGTCGGAAAGGTCACGCTGAAATTGTTGAAATGCTTTTAAAGGCTGGTGCTAATGTAGATACAGCTGGTATGTACTCGTGGACACCTTTACTTGTCGCTGTTTCAGGAGGCTACGCAGAAATTGTTACACTTCTCCTCGAAAAGAAACCAAATGTTAACGCCCTAGACAAAGATGGTCTTACTGCATTGGCAATAGCTGCAAAAGAAGGGTTTCTGGTAATTCTCTTATGATTTGCCGATTATTACAGAGTTCTTAAAATATTTCTTTTTTTACAGGATATAGCAACAGCATTAATGTCATCAGGCGCATACATAAACATTCAAGACCGAGCGGGTGATACACCTCTAATTCATGCAGTGAAAGGTGGGCATCGAGCCGTTGTAGAAGCATTACTCAAAAAACATGCTGATGTGGATATCCAGGGGAAAGATCGAAAGACTGCTTTATATACAGCTGTAGAAAAAGGACATGCAACAATAGTTAAATTAATTCTTACTTCCAATCCAGACCTTGAGCTGGCCACAAAAGACAGTGATACAGCCCTGCTGAAAGCAGTCCGTAGTCGTAATCTCGATATTGTACAAATGTTATTAGATAGACGCGCAAAAGTTAGCGCTAGTGATAAGAAAGGCGACACCTGTTTACATATAGCAATGCGAGCACGTTCGAAAGCGATAGTAGAAGCACTTTTACGTAATCCAAAGAATAGTCAATTACTTTATCGAGCAAATAAAGCTGGCGAGACACCCTACGCTATTGATACACAGCATCAGAAAACAATTCTTGGACAAGTATTTGGCGCACGTAGATTAAATACCAATGAAGATTCCGAAGGAATGCTTGGCTATGAACTTTATTCCTCTGCACTGGCTGATGTACTAAGCGAACCTACTCTCACTACTCCCATTACGGTGGGTTTGTACGCAAAATGGGGTAGTGGTAAAAGCTTTCTGCTCACAAAATTACGCGAAGAAATGAATAATTTTGCTAGACAATGGGCGGAGCCCCCTGTAAAAGCTCAATGGCTGTTATTTCTAGTTTGCCTTCATATTTCTATACTCGTTGGGACAATAATAGGTTTAGGCGTGTGGTCGGCCATTTGGGGTGTATCTATGGCTGTATTATTTCTTCTTGTTGTCTACTTGGTAATAATAATAATTAAGTTGTTTGCACGTCGATATGATGCCTATTGGGCATATTCTGTGTGTCGTGGATTAGGGAAAAGAGTTGGCCGATTAAGATTAATATTACAGGTAGGAATTGCGTTAAAAGTTCTTTGAAATTTAGCTAAATATGGTCCATTTTCACAGGTTGCTTTTTGCCATCCGCCTGGTGAGCAAAGTGATTCGCAACCGAAACCAGTACGCTTTCATTTTGCGGAAGCAAGTAGTGCCGCGCCTACAGGTGAGGGAGCAGTTGGGCATATGCTAGCAAATCTCTTTGAAGCCGTTGAATCTCATTACGGATCATTTTCAACACGATTATACCGAGCATTTCGCCCGAAGCCCCTAAAATCCTCAGCTGGAACACGATTACGTCGAATGTGCTGTGTTCCAATCGTATTCTTATTTGAAATATGTCTTCTAGCGTTAATTGCTGGCATCGCTTTAGTTATAGTCTACTTCGTTTACCCGCATCAAGTAGATACAGACAGTATTTTAGTGGCAATGTATGTAGTATTTGCCTTCTTGGCTACAGCAATTTGCGCAAACTTGCATATCTGGGCAAAGGCTGTTGCGTCAATGTTTGTCTCCCAAGCGAAACATTTAAAAGTATCGATCAAACATAATGAGGGTGCTCCCTTAACAGCACTAGGGGCGGAAGTTTCATTGATGGCGGATATGGTAAAGGTAAGTATCGGATAATCTTTTTGGCTGTAAGCAAAATGTAAAAAATAAAACCTTGTTTCAGTGCCTCGATGCCTTCACGAATCAGCAAAGTCGTCTTGTTGGAATCGTCGATGCCTTAGATTCTTGTGATACAGAACGGATTCTTTCAGTTCTAAACTCGATTCAAACACTATTGATGTCTCCAAATAGACCATTTGTCCTTCTTATCGCTGTAGATCCTCATGTGATAGCAAAAGCTGCAGAGGCTAATAGTCGCAGACTTTTTACTGAAGGTGGAATTGGAGGCCATGATTTTTTACGCAATCTTGTCCATTTGCCGGTCTATTTGCAAAATTCTGGTTTACGAAAAGTTCAACGAGCACAAATGACCGCGTTAGCTTTTAAACGTAACTACCAAGACACGACATATGATGAATCGGGTTTGGGAAACTCAGCGTCAGCACGTAGATTATCTAATGCATCGGAAATCATGTCGAGTCAAGAAAAACTTCGAGCTCCACATAATCCTAACAGAGGTGGATCGAAAAAGCTTCGTTTATCGGAATCGGTTGCAAGTTCTGTTGCATCGAATTTACATCGTTTGGGCCAAAATCCACAAGGCGTTTTAGATTTATCGAAAATTATATTAACAGACGACTACTTTAGCGACGTGAATCCAAGAAGCATGCGTCGCTTGATGAATGTTATTTACATTACAGGTAAGAGGTGAAATGAGTGTGCGTATTTGATATTTCGTTTGATTTTCTTTTTTGCAGTTCGTCTTCTTAAAGCATTCCAAATAGAATTTAGTTGGTATCGTTTAAGTTCGTGGATTAATCTTACAGAGCAATGGCCAATGAGGGCAAGTATGATAGTTCTTCAACATGATCAGCACGGTGAAAATTTCGATGATTCTGTTTCGCTCCAAGCTGTTTATGAGAAGTGAGTGAAATATTTTATTAATTAAAGTAACGAAGTTGTTTTTGTATTCGTTTATTAAATATACAACGGATTACCGTGGATGGCTTTTGAGAACGTTTTCTCCACAGGATTTCTAAATGTTATAATGTTTAAAGATATAATTTATATCTCATTTTCCATGAAGACTTATTGAATACATTATGACATTACAATCCTATTAACTGTTTTTATACCCTTCACAGAGTACGCCATAAAATTCCTTACTTGCGGGAAGCTGCTCCACTGCTGGAGTTAGATCGAGATGAAAGAAAGCTTGATGCTTTTCTTCAGCTTCACAAATCCGACTTACTAGTAGCTGATTTAAGAATATTTTTACCATTTACTATTAATTTAGATCCGTACCTTAGAAAAGTATTAAAGGGTAAGCGAACACAAAATTTAAATATGCCACAGCAACTCACTTACGATATTCATTATCAATTATTTAGAAGACCAACAAGCTTTCGAAGACGAAGGAGGCATCGTAGTTCAAGCAAAACCCAATTTTCCATCTATTCGTATGGTTCAAACACCACCTTCAGTTCAACCATTTTTATCGCAATATCAGCAAATACAGTATCCTCCATTTGATCAACTCTTCTATTCCGCTGCTGCTGCTGCTGCTGCCGCTTCCACTTCCAATGGTTTTAGTAGTCAAAACTCAGCTGAGTCTCTTAGACGTAGAAAAGTCCAACAAGCCAATGAAGCTATGTTTTCGACACCTGCAACACCTGGTAATGAAAACTTATTCCCGGTAAGCTATTACATCATGTTAAAAGATAATCAAAATTATATTACAAATAGATTAACTTCATAATTAATAAAAATATGTAGTCTGCGGAATTTTAAATCAATTGTATTTTTATTATTCACAGGAAGATATATTACAAATGCATCTTTCTGAACTGACTACGGAAGGTGTGATAGGTTTAATTGAAAGAATTGAAGACTTAAGACCAACATTGCCAAAATTAGAACCTATTTTACGACAAAATGCCATCTCAGGCAGAGTGCTTAAACACTGTGACTTAAATGAATTGAAATCTGTAAGTCAATCCTTTGTACAGAAAATTTTCAAAAATTTTATAATAACATATTTTCAGGTACTAGATTTATCTTTCGGCCATTGGGAATTGTTCCGATTACTTATAACAACATTACGTAGCTGTGAAAAGACCCAAAGCAAAGTTCGATATCAGACTGATCCACCGATAATGGACGCTAATGATAGTAATTTAAGTGTACAAGTAGGACATGGCCGAAAGAACTCAAGTCAAATGGAAAAACAGGTAAATTTTTAATACAACCGTGATACAGTTGAAAAAAGCAATCATAGTCTTAGCTTTGTGAAAAGTCCTGCATAAATTTTTAAATGTTAGTTTTATTATTTGCATTGCCAACGAAATAACAATTTTTGTTGCTTCACAACATGCAAATTATATTTATTCACTGGATATTTTTAAATATAATTATTATGGAAATGCAGCCCAAAATTCATGAAAACGAATACATTCAGGTAAAATTTGTAAAAACAAATTTCACAGTTCAATTGAATTAGATGTTGTGCTTTGTGTTGTCTTTATGAGTTTTTTGGTTACACTTGGCATCACTGCACATTCATACTAGTAAATTCATGTTAGCGAAATCCTTGGTTTCATTGTTTTACATATCCATATACTCTCTTCCTGTCGATAAAATGAAAAACGAGCAATACGTCACTGCAATAATTTATAAATTTTTTCATAGCGAAGATTTTAATGAGTAGAATATGTACTACTGGATCTTTTTATCAACGATGCGGCTAGGATTATAGAACCCTATTAAATAGTGATAAAAGCTTACAGGAACAAAAACTAAATGTAACAAAACTTTTCAAAAATACTCTGATGTAAACTCCGCAGTTGTAATGCTTACAGCTCCATAAAATCTTCAAATGCTGCTCAATGGGCTCAATATTGCGCTAGATTATGTATCGATATAAACGCATCTCATAGTCTCACCTTTGTTTGTATTTTTGATTCGTCGTTAGGACGTTTTAAGTTCTGCAAATGATGTAATGTTGGCCTAACTGTTATTTATCTATTATTCTCCGTATGCTTAATTTTATACCATATCAATAACTACTTTGTCTACAGAAATTTAACTTCATCAATTAAAAAGTCAATAGAGCCCTTGAGTTGCTTGCTGCTAAAAATATGGGTTTCCATATTACTACTCATTCAAGAGTAAATAGCATCTCTTCTGGCTATGTAATGTTGCACGTTCCTGTGATATGAGCGCATTTCCGAGCTTTCAGCATATGATTATAACTGCTTATTTTTCCAGTGAATAACTTCGAAATTTCATTACTGCAGAAAATCTTGCATTAAGACTGCATCGTATAGTCATATACGATATTCTAATTTCTATAATTGACAATTAGCCATTTATTTTTATAACCGTTATCCCTACTATGGAATCACCATAATTAATATCGTAGCCTTTTTGATTGATAAAGGATCGGGCAGGCAAAAGAAAAATAGATATGACACTGACTTTTAGATTTAACATACATATATTGAACAATTACAAAGTTGAGAAAATGTCAAACGCGTTTCTGATACATACATATATTGAACAATTACAAAGTTGAGGAAATGTCAAACGCGTTTCTGATACGAGACTGTAATTACCACTGAATGTAAAAACCCGATCGCGCTTATGTTCAAAGAAGAATGGCGCCCTCATCGCCGATTGATAGCGGTTGGATCGCATTGCTCAGCTGTTAATTCCGACACTTCCCCTCGATACTACTGCTGGATATTTGAGTGACAACCTTGACAGTCCCAACAACTTGATGCATCACTCATGTCTAGGTTTGGTAAGGTGTTATGTCAATACTTAAGCGGGCATATCGTCCGACTTAACATGCTGAAGTATTAAACTTTTCGACTCTGCAACCTCATACACGAAATGATGTGAATGTGCATGGTGCGTGCATGAAAAACTTTTCTGCGCTGGCATTGTTCATGTGTAACATTACTGGAGAAGTGTCTCTAACCTTAAGTTCTTGGAACAAACACCTCAGATGCAAAACTTCTTTCGTCGACTCACCCAACGCCGTTGGGCGCGAATTCCAGACGATAACACCTCCTGCCAAACAGAAAGCGTACCTTGAATACGAGCGTCTATCGTCCACTGAAGAGGCGCAATCAGCGTCTACAAAACCAACAAGTGGCTCACGTTTATTCTGGTAGGATATGTCGCGATTAAATAGTCCCTTTCAAGTATCAGAGTACTCTCTTTGCCGCGGCCCAGTGAGTTCGGTTGAAGCGCTCGTTAAATAACCCTAATGAACTTGCAGCGTCAGGAAAATATAGCAGACAACCAACCACCTCACGATATGGCGGCTTCTCTCCATCGTCCTTATTCCATTTATCGCCTTTCACCAAATTGACTCTATATGTGATTGCAAGACTTTGAGAATGTCAATTATATAAGTCTTCTGGTTCAGAAAAATGCCTTGTTCGTTTCTGCAGAAATTGCTGTCCAAACAATGCTTGAGCTCTATAAGATGTTCGATCTCGAAAATCTTAGCTAGTTCGTTGTCAAATTGTTGAATTTCCTCCAAGTTTCGCGAAATTACCAAGACGTCGTCGACGTAATAAATATATTATATAAAAAATATTTTATAATGATTATCATCACTTTATCTTCTAGCTGCCGTAAATACACGTCAGGGTAACCATTTGTTGGTTTAGCTCCCAATATTTTCAGTTGCATTTCAAATTGTCTGTTATATGCTCTGTCAGCCTGCTTCAAGCCGTATAGTGCCTTTTTCATACCACAAACCTTGTAACCGCTAGAGAATTCCAATAGCATCGTCTAAACTCTTCGTTCGTTTGTCTTACATTTCCTCTTGTCTTACATTTCCTCTTTCGTTTGTCTTACATTTCCTCTTTCACTGTGTGCTTCAGTATATCTCGAAACTGATCAGGAATTTCCATGATTACAGTCTCTTACAGGTCGCCATTGAGGTTAGCCGTTGCCACGTCGTATTGTCTTACGTGCATATTTCTCTTAGTAGCCATTGCAATTGCTATGGAAATGGATCCTAGCCGTGCAACTGGAGTGTATGTCTCGTAGAAATCTTTGCTGTACTGCTGATTGTACCCCTTTGCAACTATCATATATCATCATACACCGTGCATACTTATTTTGAAGAACAAATCTGCTGCCTACTACTCCCGAAGCGCTTGATCTATCCAGTAGATCTCATGCGTCCTTTTGCAAAATAGACGACTTAATCGGCCATTGCTCTTGTCCATTCTCCCGATGGCTGACATTTGCCCACCTGAGCCACAAGAATTTCAGTGAGGAAAGCGTAATGAGCTTCGGATTCCTCGACATAGTTTGATGCACATCGACTGGAGGCACCATCTGTGGAAATCCCTGAAATTCTTTTTGCTCGGATTCGACTACTCTCAGCCGACATTCAATCTTCCCCTTGATGAAATGAATTTTATGGCTGCGTGTTGTCATCTTTGATGCGATCATCTTGATTGCGGAGTAAATGCTCTTCCACTGACTTGTCGTCGATTGCTTCATTTGATGGTGCTCTAAGATGGCTCTGGTCTGACGGTGCGAAATCTTCAAATTTATTGTTCAGCTGGCAGTAGAATCTGTCCATAAATTTTACTTCTTCTTCTTCTTCTTTGTAGCGCGACCGAGTCAGACCAGCATTTCCTTGGTTTCCCCTCTGGTCTCCGCCCTTCAGTTCTCCCTCTTTTTGAGTATCCGTTGTTCATCCATACGATTCATGTGGCCTACCCATTGCAGCTTCCGCAGTCTTACAATCGTTGAGACCTCCGGATCGTCAAAAACTTCTTACAGCTCATGGTTGTATCGAATTCGCAATTGGTCCCCGTCTCGCTTCGCTCCGATTATTCGCCTCAGGTCCCGTCTTTCGAAAGCGTTGGGATCCATTTTTCATACCCATAGCATAGCACAGGTCTTATCACAGATTTGTATAATTGGAGGTTTGTTTTCCTGTGTTTGCAGCTGGTCTTCAAAATCGTCAAAACTGAATAAAATATTCTATTTGCGAGCTGTATTCTTCGGCGTATTTCGTCTCTTTCATTACCCGTTTTCGTTATTTTGGCGCCTAAATACACAAATTCGCCCACATTTTCGATATTGTATTCGATAAGTGTGATATTTTGGGCATTTGAGGTGTTTCTCCTCGACTGCGCCATGAGCTTTGTTTTATTTTCATTCATATGTAGCCGTACTAGTTTTGCTTCATTGTCGAGTTTGAGGAAGAGTTCTTTGGCGGTTGATGTCATTCGCATAGGCTACCACTTCACTCGACTTGTATAGTAACATACCTCTTGTATCGGCAGGTAGCTTTTTTATGACATATTCCAGAGCCAAATTGAATAGCAATTGGGCCAGCCCATCTGCCTGCATTAGTTCGAGATTTGTGTCAAAAGCATCGTTAAATTGGTTATTAACGTCATTGTTATGTTGATAAGACGGACTTATTTGGCTGGAATACCAAAGCAAAGCATTGATACAGTACATTACGATCAATACTGTCGAATGCTTGCTTAAAGTCAATGAGCATTTGGTGTACGTCGATGTTGAACTCCCAGCATTTCTCAAGTACCTCTTTGACAGTGAACAATTGGTCGATCGTCGATCTACCTGCTCTAAAGACAATTTGATATTCCCCAATAATACTGTGGGCATATGATCTGATTTTATTTTCTAAGATTTTTGAAAATATTTTGTACGCCGTACAAAAGCAGTGGTATGTCTCTTTAGTTTTCACACTGTAGCTTGTCACATTATTTGTGGATAGTGAATATAATTGATTTGCTCCACTCGTTCGGCATATGTTCTTGTTGCCAAATGTGCTGGTTGACTTTATAACTGGCTTTCTGAACACCGCTGCTATTTAATGAGCTCCACTGCAATCTCATGGATGCCCAGCGCTCTACTATTCTTTTGGACCTTGATACATACAGCTTCTATGTTGACCATAAAGAACTTCATAATTGTTAACCTGACGGATTTACCGTTGATTTTCAATTCCATGACAACCGGACAGATTTTTTCATTGGAATCTGATTCGTATATGTTTGATTTGTCCTGGACAGGTGGGACTGGCTCTTCGTTGGGCAGATTTGTCTCATTATTGATGGGCACGTTTATGTTTTTTGCCATTGGGGCAGGTGGTGTGAATTTGAAGGTTAGATCGGTCATAGCGCTGTTGATTTTAAAGTCCTTTTTTTCTCCTTTGTTTGGGACTCGTTGCTGTCCTTCTGCTTTTTTTTCCATTTGCGTTGATTTCACTCCTGGTCCTCCGCACCCTATTACATTTTGGAACATGTATTTTTTTCATCAAATTATCGATCACTAAATTACACCAGATTCAGAATGAATGAGGGTACTCACCAGTGTCTCTTCGCACATGAAGGCAAGCACTTGAGAAACACTGGTGCTACACTGAAAGATCCGATGTCTTCGGATTTAGCTTCATCGAACTCTACGTTTTTATGCAAATTGAAAATGGCGGCAAAACACCTCAATGAAAACCAATGTAGACTAAGCAAGAATGTAACCTCTACGTCGTCTGGAATAGGAATGTGTCACTCCACTTGATCCCGCCAAAAAGGCCGTCGAAACTTCAACTCAGTCTTTCTATGAGTTGACAGCTGCAGGAGTGGCTGCCATTTCCACAATTACATTACGCAAAAGCCTGTTACTACATAAGTATATATCAAATTTGCCTAAACGCTAAAATTTCCGAGTATTCAAAATATTTATTTGAAATGGAACCAAATAGCAGCTGTTTTGTATTTATGAAAGAAAACGTCGATCTTTCGTATGTAATTGAACGGTTTTTTATACGTTCAACGGGTTCATAGTTCAAGTTATTGATTAATGTCATCAAAAAAGTTGTTTGGAACCCTAGAATGTGTACGAAGTTCTTCTGGTAGGAGCACTCTTCTGCCTACTTGACTTGTTTATTGCTTCAAGGGCTTGTCCATTCAACGCTTTAATAAGATGCGCCAAGTTGCCTTCATTTGAGGAACCGAAAAGAGAGTCAATCTTTTTGTAGCAGGTTATATAAATCTGGTCAGTTTTTTATTCCTAAAACTTTTTTTGAGTCTTATTTATTTAACTCATTATATAAATTGTTATTGTTAAATATCTTATTCTATTTTGTAAGCTCAAAAGTGTCATCTTCTTCTTCGTCGCACTACAGTCCCTCTCGGGCCTTCGCTTCCTGCAAATAGCGCCTCCACCTGTCTCGGTCCATTGACCGCGTCCTCGAATTTCGAAATCCGAGCAGCGATGAACTGTCTTCGGCGACTAAGTCAGACCAGCGTTTCCTCGGTTTCCCCACTGGTCTCCGCCCTTCAGTTCTCCCAATGAATACCTTTTTGGGTATTCGTTGTTCGTCCATACTATTGTGTCCAGCCCATTGCAGCTTCCGCAGTCTGACAATCGTTGAGACCTCAGGCTCGTCAAAAATTTCATAGAGCTCATGGTTGTATCGAATTCACCATTGGTCCCCGTCTAACTTCGCTCCGATTATTCGCCTCAGGACCCGTCGCTCAAAGGCGTTCAATATATTTACGGATGCTTGGGTTAGGGTCCATGCTTCACATCCATAGCATAACACAGGTCTTATCACAGATTTGTGTACTTGGAGCTTTGTTCTACTGTGTATGCAGCTGATCTTCGAGATCGTCAAAACTGAATAAAATATTTTATTTGCGAGCTGTGTTCATATCATATTCATGTAAATTCCTTTCTTGATGTTTTTTTGCAAATAATTCTTAATTGTATTTTTTTTTCCAATTTATAAACCATCGAGCACTGGTCTAATACAATTTTTCTCAATTTTTCAATCACACTGAATTGGTTACGACCGAATTTTGTAAAAATTGGTGTTTGACTATAGCGCCGTTGTCAAGCTGCGTACCTTCTTATCATGTTTAAAAATGTATGCACGTAATGAAGTAATCAATAATATATCTATCTATTTATCTATCTTATTACAAAATTATATTTCTTGTATCCCTTTTGTCAATTTAGCTGTACGAGTGCTGCATTTATTTGAGCTTCTACTTCAGCTAGGTTTGCTTTTAACGAACTCCTTTAAGCCGCAATTTCAGAGAGAATGAATCGCTTTTATAGGTCGACATAGTAGTCCGTAGGCAGTAAACCTTGGTGTTGAGATTTGTTAGGGAATCTCATTTCTTGGCCATAGCAGTATTCGAGAAGTGTGATTACTACCTGATTTTTCAATCAGTACGCATCATAGCTGGACAAATTGATACTCGCCAGAAGCACCACAAGCAGAAACTTGGTGCCACCAACGAACTTTGAACTTGGGAACTGCTGCGCAAACGGTGAGAACCCTAACCAATACACCAGATGGAATGGGTCGCCATAGCAGCCCTGTTTTGTTTAGGACTCCCAACAAAATTTAAATTTGTATTGCCTTTTGTTTGTTAAATTACCATAAGAAAATACAGGTGTACAGCACATAGAAATTTACAAAACATGCTACCAAAATACTCAATGTATTCGAGCTGCGGTTTACGTATTGCAATATGTCATACAATTCATGGCACCATAAATTGAGCTTCATCTTGTTCGTTGCACTACAGCTCCTCTTCGGCCTTCACTTCCTGTAAAAAGCGCCTCCAATTGTCTCGGTTCATCGACCGCGTCCTCCAATTTCGAAATTTAAGCAGCGATGAACTGTCTTTGTCGACCGAGTTATACTAGCGTTTCCTCAATTTCCCCACTAGTCTCCGCCCTTCGCCCAACGAATACGTTCTTGGGTATCCATTGTTCGTCTATACAATTGCAGCGTCTGCGTCTTACAATCGCTGAGACCCCCGGCTCGTGAAAAATTTCATACAGCTCGTGATTGTATCGAATTCTAGGTTCGCTCTTATTATTCGTCTCTCGAAGGCGTTCAATATATTTGCGGATGCTTGGAAACGGTCCATGTTTCGCATCCATAGCATAGCACAGGTTTTATCACAGATTCGTATGCTTGGTGCTTTATTTTCCTGTGTATGCACTGGTCTTCGGGATCGCCAAACTGAATAAAATATTTGATTTGTGAGCTGTATTTTCATCGTATTTCGTCTCTTTCATTACTGATTCTCGTTATTTAGGCGCCTAAATACACAAATTAGCCCATATTGTCAGTATTGTATTCTCCAAGTGTGATTTTTTGGATATTTGAGGTATTTATCCTTGACTGCGTCATGCATTTTGTTTCATTCGCATTGAGTTGTAGCCCTACTAGTTTTGCTTCACTGTTAGGTTTCAGGAAACGTTTTTGGCAGTTGTTAACGACTATGACAAAATGTTGATGTCGTCCACCTAGGCTACCACTTGGCTTGAAGTGCATCATAACGTACCTCTTGTATCGACAGGTAGCTTTTTTGTGACATATTCCAGAGCCAAATTGAATAGCAATGGGGCCAGGCCATCTTCCTGCTTTAATGTGATATTTGTATCGAAGGCATCGTTCGGTTGGTTATTGATGCGGACTTGGGATGTTGTCGACGTCGTTGTTATTTTAGTAAGACATGTAATGCTTCTAGTTTTCATTTATCTATTACATTAGCAAAAATGAGTTTACTCTTAAAAAAGAAAATTATTGCATTTTTTTGAGTGGTTTTTGTTTGTTTGTGTTATTCTTATATTTGATACCATTGGATATTTTTCGATTTTCGTATCGATCCCATTCATAATGTTTTATGAACATTTTTCTATAATTAGGTTCATTATTAAATAATGTCATTGCGATTCATTTTAGTATATTAAAAATTTTTCCACAATCATAAACTCATAACTAAGGCATTTTTATCCTATAATCAAAGATAGCTATCGCGCAAAACATGAACTATTTTCGTATTGGTTGCGTTACGCTTCTAAGAACAGTCTAAAAACTCATCTTCAGTGTCTGCGAGCATGTATTCCCAGAAAATTTAAAACATGCAATACAAATCACAAATTAGTCTTCACCAGTTTATGATAAAAATTATAAAAGAAGTTTCACCGAAAACCTTCCAGCTGAACCCTCTTCAAATGAGTCGAATTATCTTTTGATAGTAATTGAAATTCACTTATAGCAACAAACAAATACGAAATCGATAAAAACGTCAACATCGAACAAAGTAAATCATCTCTTGAAGCTTCGATAAAGCTAAAATTAATTAGACCTCCGTTCATTTCATTTGCTCGCAGGGAAAATACAATAAAAATCCGCTTTCGTACTATTTAACATCATTCAAATTCTTACTCATCTCATCTTTCTTTTTATACATTTAAACAAAAAAAAATTATTAAAAATTGTAATGAGATTTCTATTTAAACATTCTTTTGGTCATGAACACTAGAAGAGAAATCTTTTCACCAGAACATAAATGAAAGGTTGCTACTAAAAGTCCTTTGTTTTTTTTTTCAATCCTTGTTAGTAATCATATGCTTTTTACTTTGCCAATCAACTGTTTCTAGTATTTGTGCTTCGGAAATGGAAATAATTCGGGTTAAATTTTGTAGTCTGAAGAATTTGTTCTTCAAATTGAACGCCAAGGTCCTGCATTTGAGGCCGTTAGTTTTAACATGATTTCAATCGGAGCACGGACTCGCCTGCCATACGCTTCCTCTGAAACCAACGTCGCTCGTACAACTTCAATCGAGGCATCATGGGGCAAATCTCGACAAACCACAAAAAAAACCGATTGCGAAGCATCGAAGTTGTAGTCCTCACCTCATCTAAATAGTAGTCTATATCTAAAGTGTTGGTTTATCGTTGGTATGACGAACAGTTACATCTAAAGTCGAGTTACTTACGTTTACTTCTGATGATGGGGCGATACTTCTCTTGGCGACTCCAGGGGAGCTATTGTACTGGCCGCAGTGGCCGATGCAAATTCATAACCAGCCTGACGTTTCTTTTTATCCTTCCCGACCGGGACTCTTTTTCTAAACTTGTTTCGTACTGCTTCAATTGCAATGACTAACAAAAGTGCACAAGGAAAAAATGCACTTGCGCACAATTCCGCGAAACCTCCACGGCTACACCAGTTTTATCACTATCAACCAGCAAAAACTTTGAAGCGCCTAAGATAAGTTTATGCCTGACCACATCTCCGCTACCTTTACGCTGTTCGTTGTAACTTCGGAAATCGGTATTGATTTCAGCAGGCATGCAAAACATCTGATGCCCAACGCTCCTGGCAAGACGCTCAAATAAAACCCGTCCGACAAAACAAATTTTTCTTCAATCCGACGGATGAATTTAAGCGATTATCACGAATCAATGTAACCATCCAAGATGTTTCTTGAGGCTTATGAGCCCAATATTAAAAGTCAACTGTAGAAATCAAACAGAGCAACACGCGAGGCTTCTTACTATTCCCGAGCAACTGCACCCGAACAAATTTTCTATCCCCGGCCGTTATCTACACCTCAGTGACGCCAAGTTCGACATAGTAGTCCGTAAGTAGTAAACCTTGGTGTTGAGATTTGGGGAATCTCATTTCAGCTTCCTCTTATTCGTTGCACTACAGCCCCTCTTCGGCCTTCGCTTCCTGTAAAAAGCGCCTCCAATTGTCTCGGTTCATCGACCGCGTCCTCCAATTTCGAAATTTAAGCAGCGATGAACTGTCTTTGTCGACCGAGTTAGACTAGTTTTTCCTCGATTTCCCCACTAGTCTCCGCCCTTCAGTTCTCCCAACGAATACGTTCTTGGGTATCCATTGTTCGTCCATACGATTGCAGCATCAGCAGTCTTACAATCGGTGAGACACCCGGCTCGTGAAAAATTTCATACAGCTCGTGATTGTATCGAATTCTAGGTTCGCTCTTATTATTCGCCTCAGGACTCGTCTCTCGAAGGCGTTCAATATGTTTGCGGATGCTTGAAAACGGTCCATGTTTTGCACCCATAGCATAGCACAGGTTTTATCACAGATTCGTATGCTTGGAGCTTTATTTTCCTGTGTATGCACTGGTCTTCGGGATCGCCAAACTGAATAAAATATTTGATTTGTGAGCTGTATTCTTCATCGGATATCCTCTCTTTCATTACCAGCTCTCGTTATTTTGGTGCCTTAATACACAAATTGGCCCATATTTTCAGTATTGTATTCCCCAAGTGTGATTTTTTGGATATTTGAGGTATTTTTCCTTGACGGAGTCATGCATTTTGTTTTATTCGCATTGATTTTCAGCCCTACTTGTTTTGCTTCACTGTCGAGTTTCAGGAAACGTTTTTGGCAGTTGTTAACGACCATGACAAAATGTTGATGTCGTCCGCCTAGGTTACCACTTGGCTTGAAGTGCATCATAACGTACTTCTTGTATCGACAGGTCGCTTTTTTGTGACATGTTCCCGAGCGAAATTGAATAGCAATGGGGCCAGCCCATATCCCTGCTTTTGTTCGATATTTGTGTCAAAGGCATCATTGGGTTGGTTATTGATGTGGGCTTGGGAGGCTGTCGACGTCATTGTAATTGTGGTAAGACGCACTAATTCGGCTGGGATACCAAACCAAAGCATTATTTGGAACAGTACGTTACGATCAATACTGTCATATGCTTGCTCAAAGTCAACCAGAATTGAGTGTACGTGTATGTTGAGCTCCCAGCATGACTCAAGTACCTGCTTCACTGTAAGCAATTGGTCTATCGTTGATCTACCTGCTCTAAAGCCACCTCGATACTCCCCAATAATACTGTCGGCGTATGATCTGATTAAATTTTTTAAGATCTTTGAAAATATGTTGTACGCCGTACAAAGTACTGATATGCCTCTATAGTTTTCACACTGTAGCTTGTCACCTTTTTTGTGGATAAGGAATATATATTGATTGGCTCCACTCTTTCGGCATATGTTCTTGTTGCCAAATGTGCTGAATGACTTTATGGATGGCTTTCTGAACACCACTTCTAACATATTGAATGAGCTCCACTGTATTATTATCGATGCCTGGCGCTATATTATTCTTTTGGGCCTTGATGGTGGAACAGACTTTATCCAGAGCAGGTGGAGCCAATGGAAGCTCTCCGGGAATACTATATCTATATGCTCCGATATTCTAGAGCTGTGCATCTTTCCTTAATCCTGTTTTCATCTGCGATGATGTTGCCAATGTCATCACGGCAGAGAGTCTTTTCACTACTTTGTATACCTGCCTTGTGTTGTTGCTCGCTAGACATACATCGATGCTTTTCAATTTGTCGTCATAGTGTTTTCTTTTCTTAATTCTAATGATCTTATTCGCCACTCTTCTGAGATTTACATAAGGTTCTCTCTTCATACTGGATTTCCTACTTGAATATTGTTTGGACGCTTGATTCTTTGTGTCTAACGCATCTTGGCACTCATCATCGATCCGTTCATTTCCGATCGTCTATTCTGCCACGGTCTTAGTTGCGGCTTTCACTTCCACCCACAGCTCGTTGTTTGTTTTCAACAATGTGCCTGATAGGATGGAAGCCAGCTGATTCTCGAGGGTGTAAATGAATTTTTTTGCCACAGACGCCATTTGGAGTATCTGTAGAGGACTAGTCATCGATGAATACACCTTTGACAAACAGGTACAGTCTTCCACAAAAGTCAAGGTACAGAGAATCGGTAACTGAAAATTGCATTGCTGAATCAATATTATTATATTTGAAAACCAAAAGTTATGAAATGGTAATAATACGAGTTCTGTTGAATTTAAGTTTTCATAAATTTAAAGGGATTCGGCAATAATGATCATTGAAGACAATCATTTTTTGTTGGCAATGTCTCTTTTCTACTCCACAAAAGTCTTGGTACAGTTGCAGAAAATGCCCTGTTATTTGTAAAAAGGGGAATCCCCCAAGTTCATATTATCAGAGTGAGTTAACAACCGTAGGCCGCTGTCTTTAATATCGCGTCCGTATTCGTGGTGTATCTTTTATTTAATAAAATTTTTAAAAAATGAGTCGAAAGGAGTTGAGTATCAAGGAGCGTGAAATAATTATTAATCTGCATTCAAATCAGAGCAAATAATATTCTGAAATAGCTGAACTAGTGTTGCGAAGTCGGTCAACCATTCAAAAAGTGATAAATCGATTTAAGAAGGAAAATAGAGTGGAAAATGTGCCCCGAACAGGTCGTCCATCTAAACTAAGTGCAAAGGACAAGAGCAAAATTTCGCGAATGGTAAAACAAGATCCATTTCTAAGCTGTAGAAAAATCTGCGATGTTCTTGGAATTAATGATAAGAAGGAGGTTAGCGCAGAAACTGTGCGTAGAGCTGTCGTAGAAGCTGGATTTTCATCTCGTACGCCTAGAAGAAAACCTCTTGTAAGTTCCATAAACAAACAAAAAAGAATAACATTTGCAAAAGCATATATTGACAAACCAATAACGTTTTGGGATAATGTTTTATTTTCGGATGAGTCTAAATTTTGTATATTTGGTGCAAATGGGCATAAGAGGGTCTGGCGAAAAGTAGGAGAAGCATTTAATCCCAAGAACACTATTAAAACAGTAAAACATGGAGGCGGTGGTGTTATGGTTTGGGGTTGCATGGCTGCTGCTGGAGTTGGAAATCTGACATTCATCGAAAAAACCTATGGATCAGAACTCTTATTTAGAGATTCTACGAAACAACATGAAACAAAGTGCAGCCAAATTAGGTATGCGTTTCAACAGGACGATGACCCTAAGCACAATGCGCATAAAGTTCGAATGTGGCTATTGTACAATACTCGCATGCTTGCTACACCGCCTCGAAGCCCTGATTTGAACCCTATAGAGCATCTTTGGAATGAGCTTGAGACAAAAATCCGAAAAAGAGTGATATTAAGCAAGGCGCAGCTTAAGGATGTTATATTGGAGGAGTGGGCCAGAATCAGCAGCGAATTTACTAAAAAATTGGTATATTCTATGCCTAAAAGACTGGAGTCAGTAATTCAGATGAAAGGATATCCGACAAAATATTTAGAAAAGTATAATTCAAATAACTATGCAAGACTATAATTACAATTTGTATCATTTTTCTTTAGGTGTACCATGACTTTTGTGGACTTCATTCATTGACTTTCCAACACATCATATGTAATAATATATTAATACGACAGAATTTTCGTTTTGTTTTACATGAATCTAAAGTGTAATGATTATAGTTGAAGTAATACCAAAAAAAATTTTATCACTATAGGTTTTTAAATAAAAATATCAAACAATTTTCATGATATTTATCACTGTACCTTGACTTTTGTGGAAGACTGTATGTCAGCGATAGATTGATTTTATCAAGTAATGACCCGAGCTACAAGTGGCTCCTCGGTATGTACAGACGCCAAGTATGCTCCAGGCCCATCTTTGTTGGATTCAAACATGGTCAATCTGGTTTTGATTGTTGCCATCCGGAGATATCCAGATCATTTCATTATGCGTTGATGTGCGAAGCAAGTCCAACGTATGACTAGATTTTTGCTACATGCAAATTTAATCAGGCGCTGACCGTTGTCATTTGTTTCATCGTGTAGGCTTTATCCTCCAGTCATTCGCCGATGAGATAGCTTATTGCCAACCTTAGCTTTGAAATCATCAAGAATAATTTTTATGTCGTTTGTAGGCAATGAGTCCAATAGTCTTTCCATGTGATTGACATTTGGTCGCCTCACCAGCGGTTTATCTAGATATCCTATGCAATTATCCTAAATAATCTATTGTAGAGTTCATTAACAAACGCCCACTTTAAAACATCTTTAGACGTTTTTAAGTTAAAGATATCAAATTCAATCTTAAATATTCTAATTCATATACATATAACATATCATCATCAAATTTTTCGTCCATGCATTGACTTCTTCATATTGACCTTTATAAACAATTTATATACCTAAATTGACATCGTTATTTTCTCTATTCTAGGTAACGCTGGAAGAGCAAATGATATGTGGCGCATTACAAACCCTGAATGAAGATGCATTCGAAGATGTTGCAATCAGTGAAAGAGCAAGCCCAGGATTGCCAACAGGTGAGATGTTAGCACAACACTTAGCACCAATTCGGGAAAGTTCTGAATTTGGTTCACCATCCGACGACGGTGGTAATCATCTCTATCGTCATAGCATTTTGAACACAAATCATGCTAGCGGTTCTAGCGATCATCTAACTTATAAGCAAAACAATAATGATTTATTGATGCGTTCAACATCTGACGATCCATTACCTACAGTTATCATTATGCCTTCCGGTGATAAGGTCGACTATGACGATACCCGCCTTTAACAATCATATTAACTTTTTTTATATTGCAAAGCACTAACTGTTGCGCATATAGTCTAAAGAAAAACAATCCAATAGTATTAGCTAAATTGCAAATTGATGAAATCGAATTATTAGATAAATGTGAATTGAAAATCATAGGGAGAAATGATCAAAAATGAAATTTTGTGGAATTTTATGTGTAATGCTTGATACACATTATTCTGTTAAATTTGGTGAAAAGGTTTTTGTCATCTAATTGGGTTTTGGTTTTTTTCCAGACTAAAAATTACCACGATATTTATATCAGATTGTTTGTAACACTACATATATATTTTTTTTTACTTTTTTGAAAACTCCACGCCATTTAATTTATTTAATATTTTTGTGTTTTAAATAAGAAATTTTTTGAAATATTTTCTCCGCTTTTATGGTTTGGATGTTTCAGCACTCAAATATTGTCATTTTAATGCCTTTGTACTTTAATGTTATGATTAATATTTTTTTCTGTAGACGATAGAGAATATTTTTTGACGACACTGCTAAAACTTTTCATGAAACAAATACTTAAATGAGTACTTATTTATTTTGACCAGTTATTGGTTGACAAGTGAGTGAAGAAGAATGATTTTGAAACATGTTAACGGTAGAAGCCATCAAGAACAATAGCTTTAAGCGAATTCCACGCGTTCATTACATATCGACTACAAAACAAAAAGTATTAATAATTTGAGCAGAGCTGCATTCATAGTCATTCCAAATGAGCAATTGCATGGGTAATAGAGTACTTAAAGCGAATGTTACTAATTAATAGATAAGTAAAGCAATAACAAAGCGAAAAAGGACAAACTGAAAAAATATACAAATTCTTAGAAAATTACAATGCGTTTTATTTTTCAACTGCCTCTTTCTGGTTTTTTGCATGTTGGGATTTCTCTTTACTGATTCCTAATCGCGTGTGTTTCTAACATCGCCTATGCACAAAAAATTATTTCTATTGATAGCAGCTTTTTCTAATTCGTATTTCATTTGCAGCAATATTTCATGCTTTTAATGGAAAGGCAAATTTTTTAATTAAAGTGTGTTTCTATATGGTGTTTGGTTTAGTTTGTAGTTAGGTACCTATTGTTTTACCAAAGCAAGTGTTTTCGTAACATAATTTTTTTAATGTAACATCGTTAAAACTTCAAAGATGGCGCTATGGCTTTTTGTCAGGATGCATACTCGTATTGTGTGTAATCTTTCATTTTTGCCAAATTGCAAAATGATATTTAATTTTCAATCCATTCATATAAATGTTCGTTTACGTTCTCTCGACTGATTCAAGTTTTGAGTTTTGTTACTTAATTTGCCATCGAAAATTATGTCAGAACATTTTACAGACAATGATTTAGAATTGCCTGGATCCAACAACACAAACACAAATACCACAGCAGCAATAGTAGCTGCTGCTCCTATAATAGTTACAAATCGTCCACCGGAATCTATACTAAAACCTTCTGGAAGTGTTCGGACTGATAAACGAGTTTCTATCAAACCAAGTAACAATGTTGCACATATGGAATTAGTGTGTGAGAAAAGAAACCGCCCGACAACAGCATCAGGTATGTGCAATCCCGCTTAAATTAAACATCTATAAATATGAAGAAATGCTTTTATTTCTGCAATTATATTCCTAACTTTCTTTTGCATCGCAGGTCCACGACCAGCATCGCTAGTACTAACCCGTAACGAAGAACATCCCCATTTCAAGCTTGTAAGATCCTCATCAGTTGATTATGATGACGGAGTGGATCTGCCACCACTGAAAAATTACGAAGACGAATCATCACCATTAGTTTTAACTTCAAATAATGATATTAGAAAATAATAATCAGTATGAAAGGAATTGCTAAAATAGTTATAGATAATGAAAGTTGCATCACCTTGATTGGTTAAGTAGAATCATTTTGATTCATGATGAAAAGTGTTACCCATTACGTACGAGTATATATGTAAACTATAATCTAAGAATTTATTTATATAATATTATGATAAAATATATAGCTTTATTTTTTCATATTAGTGAAGTCGTTTTCATAAGAATTTATGTTGAGTTAACAATTCACACATAAACTCAATTTATCGTGGCTTGTACGGTATAAAACTATTCACCTGTGCATTTTTATAGACTTTTTTCGTGATTTACATCACTAAATCATATGAATGATAAAGATTATCCCATGAATGGTTTATATAAGAAGATATCGAGATGAGTTCTTCTACCCCAACACTCTGTTTTAAAACTATCCTCAAACTGCTTCTATTTCACTTCTATATCTCTTTTTTGTATATCTACCATGGAAAGTAGTTCTTAAAGCTTACTTAGAATAAAGCATAATCCATTTTTAGGGCTTTTTACTTCTAAATACTGTGCGTGGTGTAGTGGTTAAAGTGCTCACTTCGTAAGCCGAAGGTCCCTGGTTCAATTCTGTAGGTCGCAACGAGATTTATTTCAAATGATTCTTCAGACGGACTATAAGCCCGTTCAGTTATGATACGTACTGGTGTAAAATCAGAATGTATCACAGCTGAGTGCGACCAAACCGTGATACCGACCATATACTTCCTCAAGCCGATACATACGATTAAGATAGTGCGATACTCTTACTATCTCTAAAGCGAAGGCCCGAAAGGGGCTGTAGTGCTAAAACAAACAAGCAAATAAATCTACTATTATACTATTGAAACCGGTTCTGTTTGTCCGTCCGTATGTGTATCACAGCAGTTTTTCTCCGAAACTGTAGCAGCTGCACACATGAAACTTGTCAGGTAGATCAAAACTGATAACCTCTGAACAGTTTGAATATCAAAATATTGTAAAAGTTTTTAAGAGAGGTCCCCTCACTTCGAAGCGGCCCCTTAACATTTTTTTACCAAAGATAGTCACGCGGGATATCAAATGATAAGTCTTGATGAGAGCTTTACAAAACAGGTCCTCAAATGGTGTTACCAGCTTCAAGCGTAGGCGAAAGATGCAAAAATCTTGTCTCGCTCCTCGCGATTGGACACTTTTGATCCTAAAAAAATGATGATCTTTATGAATACAACAACAGCAAACAGCTTAGAAGTCGAAATTAACTCAACTTTGTTAAAAATAGTATTGAATACTGGAATTAATAATGAGCGTTTCACACAAGAGGCCGCCTCTAGTATTTGAACCAATATTCTAGTTTCCAATACCATCCCACCAAAACCTACAGTCAATGATCGTCTTTGACAGCTTGTTTCATTTAGTTGAAACGTAAACAAAGGTACTAAATACCGCCTCGAACATGTCGGATTTCACACCAAATAAAATGTTGTTCCGGGGAGTTCTTCTTCATTACTTTAATATGAATAAAAGTGCGGTCGAGGGTCATTGAATCTTAGTGGAAGTTTACGGCAAGCATGAACAATCGTGTCGGAGGCGGTTTGGTTGCTTTAAAAGTTGTTATTTTGAGCTCGAAGATAGTAACGGCCGGGTCAATCCAAAAAGTTTGAATATGAAGAATTGGAATCATTACTCAATGTAGACCAATGCAAAACGCTTCGAAACTTGTCAGAATCTTTGAGAGTGGATGAATCATCATTCAGCAAACGCCTAAAAGCCATGGGATTGATACAAAGGTAAGGAAACTGAGTGCCATACGAATTGAAGCCACGCGAAGTCGTAAAGTGATTTTACGCTTGTGAGCAGTTCCTCAAATTCCAAAAATAGGAAGGGCTTTTTGCATTTGCATTATGACTGGCGATAAAAAGTAGTCATTATGACAACCCCAAGCGCAAAGCCGAATATTCATGGCATGAAGCTTATGATTTCTATTTCATGGGACCAGCGCGGTGTGAACTACTGTGAGTTGTTCAAGCCAAATTAAACGATAACGGGGAAATCCTATCGGACTCAATTTATGTGTTTAAGCCGCGCACTGAAACAAAAACGTCCAAATTCGAACAAAAGCAGGACAAAGTGATTTTGCTCCACGACAGTGCTCAGCCACATACGAGTATTGCAAAACCGGTCAAGACCTACTTAGAAACACTAAAATGGGAGTCCTACCCCATCTGCTGTATTCTCCAGACATCGCTCCTACTACTTGTTCCGGTCGATCACACTTTGCCTGTCCTAGCAGAAGTTTACTAAGAGTAAGAAGGAAGAAAATGTACAAAACTTTGCGCAGATCATGGAGGTGAACTTTGCGAATAATACTAGGTTGTTCAATAATTAATGTCGTTTTTTTCATGTTTTCCAAAGTAAATTTATTTATATTAACAACAAACATTAACCAATGATATTGACCATTTTGTTGGATGACGTTTTGCTATCTTTCGGTAAGTTGAAAAATCGCACGCTCGAAGAATCCTTGGTTTTTAGAAGTGAAGAACTGGTCCACCTCATTTTTAACTGCTTTACCATTCAAATGCTTTTGAAGGGAGCGAAACAAATTATAGTCTGATGGTCCTGTCAGGGATATAGGATGGATCTGGCATTAGTTCCGAATTGAGCGCCATTAATTTTTGACGGGTTATCAGAGAGGCGTGGGGACTGGCGTTAACATGAAAGAACATCACGCTTTTTTGATTGGCCAGTTCAGGGCGTTTTGTCTCGATTTTTTCGTTCAACTTCGATAGTTAACAACAGTAGACATTCGAATCAATAGTTTGGTTTCTTGGAAGCAGTTCAAAGTATTTCGTCGCTTTCACTACTGGTTTTCATTATTATGGCACCTAAATACACAAGTTCGCCCATATTTTAGATACTGTGTTCGCTAAGTGTGATACTTTGGGTATTTGAGGTATTTTTTCTCGACTGCGTCATGAGCTTTGCTTTATTCTCATTGATTTGTAGCACTACTAGTTTTGTTTTGCTGTTGAGTTTCAGGAAAAGTTCTTTGGCGGCTGTTAACGACCATGACAAAACGTTCGCGTAGGAAACCGCTTGACTCGATTTGTACAGTAACGTACCTCTTGAATCAACAGGTAGCTTTCTTATGACATCTTTCAGAGCCAAATTAAATAGCAATGGAGCCAGCCCATCTCCTTGCTTTAGTCCGATATTCGTGCCAAAGGCGTCGGTGAGTTAGTTATTGTTGCTTACTTTTGAGGTTGTCAACGTCATTGTCATTTTGGTAAGACAGACTAATTTGGCTGGGATGCTAAAGCAAAGCATTTTTTGGAACAGTACGTTACGATCAATACTGTCGTATGCTTGCTCAAAGTCAAGGAAAATTTGATATATGTGCGTCTACTCGTATGTTGAACTCTCAGCACTTCTCAAGTACTTGCTTGACAGTAAACAATTGGTCTATCGCCGATCTACCTACTCTAAAGCCATCTTGATACTCCTGTAATGATTTTTTTTTTCATCCGAATCCGTGTTGGACACGGCGGCCGATTGTTTGGTCAGCGAACTATAAAGAAGACCGAGCTCAGCTGACTCGCTTCGCGTGACGACCGCGTACGCGTGCTTGTCGGCTAGCTATTTGCGGGACCATATGAGGCGGGTTTTTATCGGGCCACGAAGCTAGACTACAAAGATTTATCACGCGTACTCCACAAGACGTTCCGATCAATTTTGGTGGGGCTAATGGAAGCTCTTTGGGACTTAGCTGGTTGTCGAGGGTCTCTGTGAACTTTTTTGCCACTGACGCCGTTTGGAGCCTTTCGATGTCGAATATCAGTTGCGGGCAGGTCTTCGCCGAATACGCCTTTGGCATATAGCATCGATAGGTTAGTTTCATTAAGCCATAATCCGAGTTACAATTGGCTCCTCGGTATGTACGGACGTCAAGTATGCTCGAGGCCCATCGTTGTTGGATCAGAACAAGGTCGATCTACTTTTAAGTGTTGCCAACCGGTGATACCCAGGTAATTTTATGCATGCGTATGTGGGAAGCAAGTCGAACGTTTGACTAGATTTCTGCTACATACAAAGTCCATCAGGCGCTGGCCGTGCTATATGTTTCATTATGGAGGCTATATCATCCAGTCGTTCCTCGCTCATTGCCAATTGGAAATTGCTAACGCTTGTTTTTTCTGTTAGAAATCTGGGAATTTAAAGAAAAGTTGCATGAAATAGAAGCAATTGTAGACAAATTGTGGCGCAAATAAAAATAAAAGTAGCAGCAAACACTGCAATAAAATTAATACAGTTCAAAAAAGGGTTAGCTCTCGTGGTAACTCTGTTGCAGAGTAAAACGAACTCAATCAAGTAACCTAGAGAGCCAGCAGAACAGTCGTTAACGAGCTTTGAAGTGATCGGGATATTTTTGATTGGAACGTGTTTGTCGGTTGTGAACGGAATTTAGATTATAAATATTAATTGTATTTCAATTAACAATTCAGAAGTGGATAAAAAGGCCGAGTTTTAGTGATCTAAACGTGGCGGACTTGCGAAGGCAAAGTGAGCGGTTGGGTTTGTCATCGACGAGATCAAAAGCCAAAATAAGCAATGAATTGGTGAGCAGAAAAAGTGTCGACGAAGTTTAGCAAGCAAAATTACAGAATTGAAAGAAATTGTCAATGCCTTCAAAATGCAGCGGTAAACGACGTAACCTTGCTTCGAAATGTTACTTCGGGTGCAACGGCTGCCGACGCGAATGCAAGTGTGTATGTGTGTTCTCCAATACAAGCGACAGGCGAATGTGTGAAAGTGCAACAGTATCTAGCGATGACAACGAGTGTTTACACGACGACGACAATGAGTATCATGCCATGGATACCGAATGCTGCACACACGCAAACGCCGACGACTGCAATAAGCACGAGTACTCAACCGACTCCGATGATATCTGCGCATTACACGCGCACATCGAATTGCCAAACGAGCTTAGCAACGTCACCTGCACATGGAGTGCTTTCTGAACCACGACAAAATAATGTGAGTGTGCCCGCACAGCTAGCTTGGGCACCAATGAACGTTTTGGTGTATGTGATGCAGCAAAATGCAGGTGCAAATAACGTGTCAACAAATGTCACGCATCATGTTACTGTACGAAAAGTCATGGACGTAGTTATGGAGTTTGACCCGTTTAGTCAAGATTCCCTCACTTCTTCAGAGTTTATTCAACGCATTACCTGTCTTGCGTCAGTTTACCAGTGGCCAGAGGGAGTGCTTTTATTGGCTGTGTCAGCAAAGCTGAAGGGATGGACGGACTGGCGAAAATCTTCGTGAAATGGCTGAAATTTGTGCAAAAGTTTCTCACGAATTTTCCTACCGTAACAAATGAGGCCGACGTACATCTTGAAATGGCAGCGACGATGCGGGAAATCTAGGGGAACCTGGAACACTTTCATTACCGGATGTATTTTATGGGCCGAAAAGGTGGATTATCAGAGGCGGCAGTAATAAAATATATTATACGCAGTCTCAATGATACACTAATGCAACAAACGTTTTCCGCCCATCATTTCGGCGATCTGTTGGAATTATAGAGATCAAGTCGGTCATACGGAATCAGGTCGTTTTCTAGAGCAGACCCTGTGAGACAACTGAAAATTCAAGCGTGAGTCAAGATACGGACGAGTAATCAACGAGCAAATCAGAAGTCACAATGATGTTTTAATTGTAGTCAAGTGGGGCAATATTGACGGGAATGCCCAAAGCCACAATTTTGGAACCGATGCGATAAATGTCAACAGACATACATAAAAATATCTGGGTATCACCAGATGGCAACATATAAAACCAGATCGACCATGTTCTGATCCAACAACGTTAGGGCTCAGGCACACGACGTCCATACATACCGAGAAGCCAATCGTAACTCGGAGCATGACTTGATGAAACTAACCTATCGATGCCGTATGTCAAAGGCGTATTCGGCAAAGACCAGCCCTCAACTGAAATCCGGAATAGAAAGGCTCCAAACTTCGTCAGTAGCAAAAAAATTCACGGCGACCCTCGGCAACCAGCTAGCTCCCATTAGCTCCACATACTCTGGACGAAGTTTGTTCCACCATTAAAGCCCCAAAAATTATAAAACATCGGGCATCGATGAGATTCCAGGAAGCCCATTCAATATGGTGGCATCGGTGTTCAGGAAGCCATTTACAAAATCATCCAGTGTATTTGGCAACAAGAACATATACTGAACGACTGGAGCCAATCAATTATATTCCGTATCCACTAAAAAGGTGACAAGCTACAGTGCGAAAACTATAGAGGCATATCAATACTTTGTTCGCTGTACAAAATATTTTCAAAGATCCTAGAAAATAAAATCAGGTCATACGTCAACTGTATTATTGAGGAGTGTAATAAACATAAGCATCCGTCATCAAAGATACGAACATCTATAAACAGGGTTGTGGAACGAATGGACACAATGAAGAATACGGCAGCGAAGATTTTCAACAACGTTGGTAATAAACGAAGTTTTTCATCTGGAAGCTTTTGTTGACCCTGGAAATGAAAAATCGCTACTAAAACGATCTACGGCTAAGCAGATAATGGATCTGGTGTCTTGTAAAGCACTGGAACTTCATGGATTTAATAGTGGAGTTCGCGGATGTCAGTATGAGAAAGTCTGCAATTTGAAAATCGATGAACAACAAAGCATGGCCGAATTATACGTGATTGACGACGGATTGCTGAGAACTAACCTGCTATTGGGAACGGATATTCTATGCAGCGACAATAATCGACTTGTGATCGAGAATGGACTTTGCTGAATCGAGTGTAAAAGGCCCAGCGGACCCTCGCATTTGACACTTGACGAGAGAAGAGATTAATTTTTTGAGACATCGAGTAAACGAAAACAGCATTTAACCGGGAGAAGTAAAGTTATCAATCATGCTGTTCCCTACGCCGGAAAATATCCTCGATGTGCGCAGATTTCTGCAGTTAACTGGGTTTTTCTGGATATTCGTCGCCGACTACGCACAACCGCTATCCCAGCTGTTAAAGAAAAATATTCTATTCGATTGGGGCGCTAACTGTACCGTTGCCTTTGACAAAATAGAAGGAAGTTCTGAATACCGGACCCGTCTTGGTGATCTTTAATACAAAATATCAACGTCAGGTGCATACAGATGCAAGTAGTACTGGCTTGGCCGACATGATTTTGCAGTCACCCGTGTTGTATTATAGTCGTTGCTGCACTGAAACCAAAAAAAGTATCATAGCTACGAGTTAGTGACTCTGACTGTCGTGGAATCGTTGGAGTGTCTTAAAATGTACTTACTGGGAAAGGAATTTGCAGTTGTCACCGACTGTGCTGCTATCACCACCACTAAGTTCAATAAGCAGTTGATTCCTCGTATCGTTCGATGGTGACTAAAACTCCAGGAGTTTACATTCTCACTTGAGCATAGAAGCGCCGACAGAGCGAGACACATTGATGCATTAAAATGAGCTCCTTGGGAGGACGCAGTTGAGCCAGATATAGTCCGCAGTAGTACTCTAGATACTAAATTCTTAGCAGGGGATTAGCTTCTCAGTATGCTGCGACTAGATCCAGAAATAGTTTCTATTTTGGAAAAGATATCGCTAACTACAGATTCTACGGAGGAAACCCAAATTCGTAATGACTACAAATTTGACCAGGGAATGTTTCACCGAGAGACGACGGTGGGAATACAATGGGTAGTTTCCAGGACAGCGCGTCGGGAAAATATGTCACGACCAGTTTGGACATCAATCGGTGAAGAAAACCATATGCCGGATAAAAAAATACTTTTGATTTTTTTCGGATGCGGAATTATGTAAAAGGATACATAGCGGCCTGCATTCCACGCTGTTATCATAAACGACCAGGTGGAAGGATTGAGGGAGAGTTGTATACGTATTTTCATTTAGTACTCGTAGAAATGCCTATACACTCGTTGCGTTAGACGGTTTTACAATGTGTGTTATCGTGAAACCTGTTCAGAATACTTCCACATCCCCCGTCATCACAAAGTTAAACGAACTGAGTTCATATTTTGGGTTACCGGCCACAGTTGTAACTGAAGAGGAACAGCATTCACCTCAACTCTGTTTGAAAAATATTGCAAGGACAACCTTATCCGTCATGTAAAGGTTGCGGTACGAACACCAAGAGCTAATGGTTAGGTGGAACGGTTCGATCGGCCAGTCAAAGACGCCATCACCACGTTGGCTCACCAGGATAGCAAGCAGTGGGATCAATAAGCAGGGACGGTTCAGTGGCCACTGAACAACGTTGAAAAAGCTACGACTGAGCAGAGTCCTCACCGGGACTTGTTGGCCAATGGACTTATTTTGGCTTTTCAATGATAGCGCTGAAAAGGAGGATGGAGCTGAGGATATGATGAAGACAAAAGAGCTGCTACATCACGTATCACTTGTAGTAATCGAGCAGTCACCTAAGCAAACTGCCATAAAGCCGGCATAACACTGTTCCGAAATTTCAATTGCAGATGTGAACAATTTAATTACTCAAAGTTAAATTTTTGTAAATGATAAAATATAGAAAAAGAAAAAAAAATTATTTTAATTATTCTATTATAAATCTAAATTTATATTATTTTTTTTAAACATTGAACGTAAATTTTTCTTTGCATTGATATTCTTCATGAGATTTATCTTTTTATTATGATTTAAACTTTTCTATATACTATTATTTTTTTTATTAATTAATAACTCAAATCTGCAATTGAAAGTTCTGACATGAGAACACTGATATGATACATCCTATCCATGTATTGCATTGCCGAATGCAATCTAACATGGCTGAGCCAGAAGCTCGCCAATCCACCGTTACGAGTGACGATACGGTGGACAACGGACAAGGAAAAAAATCTGCTTGGGTGCGAAAAAACTACCGTTGCGGCATAGAGATGATGCTGAGATTGGATGGATCGAGGAGTTGCTTGGCAGAAGCGGCGGCGCGACCCTATTCAGTGAGTTGGGGTAGAGAAACAGACGGCGTCGGAAGCGCATGCGGTACAAGATACGAGTGAAACGTTCGAAACAAGAATAGATCGCTGAATAGAGCCGAAAGGAAGAGTTTTCCAGTAGTAGTTTGTTGTAGCCAAGTGAAATAGAAAAATCCGAAATTGATCATTTGCTGTGAAAATTCAGAGTTCTCTTTGCGCGTTTGTCGTACTGTTTTTCTAAGTAAGGGTGATCGTGAAAAACTAGGTGATGTGTTGCTGCTGAAGCGTGTGTGCCACAAACAAAAGCGTGTTTGCATCTTTCTTACAACCAAAACACACTTTGTTTTACAGTGGCAGAAAAACTTAGCGCTCGTTGTGCGCAAGTGATGTACGAAAGTAAAAGTGGTGATTGCTAGTCAGGCTTAGGGTTTCCTGCTCGCGCGGAAAACGGTTCAAGTGCGCCAGAAAAGCAGGGAATTCGCATGGGTTTTGTCGTAAGTGTCATGGACTGTCTTGAGGAAACACGTCATCGCGGACGAAACTCTAGAAACATTTTTATTACCGGAAAAGCCGATAATTATGTATTCCTATCTGTTGTTATTTATTTATTTCCACTCAACCAATAATGCTGAGAGCAAAATTGCGGAACTTAGGATTTTATTTTATTGATCTCAACTATTACAAATTTTCGGTCGTCAGCAGACAACAAAGGGAAGTTTTTCGTGAACTTCTGAGAAAAACAACGTAAAGTATAAACATAACGGGAAAGTTAAACGAAAACTGTTAATTTTGCCTGTTCGTGGAAGTAAATTGTCTGGACTGTGCTGCAAGAGAGGGAGAAAATATTCTAGCGAAGAAACTCAAAGCCCGGATTTTAACATTTTGAATCGCTTATCATTTATACTGATCCATACGTGCCGGAAAGGTTTAATGTGTTTCGTTCTGAATTTTTTACGAATTCAATAAAGAAGCGTCATCCACAATTTCTTCTGAATTTTCACCGAAAGTAAAATTTTGAAGTGATTCTTCGGACGGACTATAAGCCTGTTCAGTTATGATACGCGCTGGTTTAAAATCAGAACGTATCGCAGCTGGCTGGACGAACACACAGTCAAAGCGTGATAATGATCATATCACCTTGTGGAGTGCCGATATATTCGATCATGACAATGAGGTACTCTAACTATCTCTAAGTGAAGGCCCGAAAGGGGCTGTAGTGCTACAACGAAAAATAATTTGAATCGCAAGCGAAGCTCGCGTAAGTTCTGTGTCTCGCTGTGAAATTCCCAACAACTTAGAAAAAAATTCAGTGCCTTCGTAGACAACAAGTTAATATCCTTTCGCTATGTTAGCGTATTTTGTTGCCTTTTTGCTGCTCGATCAAGAATTAATCGCAAATCGAATTCAAAAGAAAAACTTTTTAATTTGTATGAATTCCGTTACCACGTGAGCGTATTAAAATTTACCAATTTAAAAAAAGGAGGAAATTAAAAAAATTTACATGTGCCTGATTTGCCAATTTAAAGATTACAAACATAGCATCATCCACATCACCAGCGGTCGCTCGGCGAGGATCTTAGGTGAGTACCCGATTGTTTTATTGTATTTATATTAATTATCCAATTTCTTATTTGCTTTATGTACTATAATACGTGAATTTTATTGAATGAATGTCTTTTCTTCTAATTTTAATCTGGATATTAAATCCATTTTCCTCTTTCGATTGTTAAATGCTTTTCAATATAGTGTTATAGATTGCTGTGCGGATTGCCATAGAAAAAAAATTCATACTATAGACATATATCAATTTCGTTACATTAAGTGGTACGAATCAGTAAAACAAAATGTTTGAGAATTATTAAACTATACCTTCGGTCTTTCCTTTCACCTTTGAAACCTGACCCGGTACGTTGGCTGGCGCTTCCACTATAATGAGCTAGCCATCGGGTGAGCTCACCCCTTATTATGTGTTCACAGGTGCTCTTGCAGGATAAGGTGGCCCCTGCTCGCGTGCCTATTTATGGCATAGCGTTATGTGATTCTCTTACATAATACTATGACATAAATTTGCCACGTTTATATGTTTCATTTAAAGGAAAAATTCATTCAAATTATGTTTGTATGAGCTTTTCACTTCACTGAAAAATATGGCCATGCGTACGTTTAGATCTCGATCCACCTGGATGCCCCACTCTTATTTGGGGGCCATAAGTATTGTCGGTAACAACGAAGTCCGCTCAAGTCGGTCTGTTTTCTCCAGGCCCAGTTTGTTACTGGCTATAAGCAATTTCAACCCTTAGTAGGTTACCTCGGCCACGACACTAGTCAATCTGCATTAGATCGTTTCAATTCGTGAATGTGAACTTTTTTTGGAGTGGGTCCTTTTGCTGGGGAAAAGAACCCGCCCAACGACACCGCAATTCTAGCCTGCCAGCGCATTCACGCGTCCTCAGACAAGGCCAATCTCGGCAAATCCCACCATCCTCTTTCGTCGAGGCAGCAGACTATCACTGCAGTCCTTTACGGACATTTATCTACCCATTTTACTACAAAATGGCGCCCAACGTAGGATACGAAAAGCTCGGCTGTATCAACAGTCTTGAACATGAGACAGACCATCATCTCTAGGCTACTCTACAAGGTGTCCAGATTTTTGGCGGGTAGGTAAATACTAAGGGTTATTGCACTAATCGTGCCCCAGCAACTTAACAACTTCCGAACGTGTGTTGTCCTCAGACATCAATATCGTTTGGACCTGCTTTTGACTTATACATTGGTGGTTTACCACCATTGTATGATTAGGAAGGCCAAATGATATTAGAGCCCTTATGTGTATTCGGAAGTTGCTACTCAACATCCTTTTGCGATGGATTCTGATCAACGCGGACCTTCACATCCACCGTATCGGTTGAAGCCGACTCAGATCCCCAGCATCGTTCAGGACTGGAATCTCCATTTTAGCGGGGAGCCAAACTCCATCAACGTGGAGGTTTCTGATAGAGCAGATGTTGGTGAAGGACCACACAGCGCTGGTCGGCTGCTTGCCGATGCTGCTGAGGGGAGCAGCGCTGGGAACGTACTGGCGAATATATGCTGCTCCACTATCCCACCGCTGGTCACGGCTAAAGGAAGTACTGCGTATGGATTAGCCCACAGTTAACATGGAGAAGAGGGTCTCGGACAAAATCCATGCCAGATGGCAACATCCTGACAAGCCCTTCTGCAAGTTTCGAGCCGATATCTTGGTTAAATGACCAGTTAACCGAGCCGATGAGCCAAACACAACTGTTGCGGGTGCTAAAGCGCAATTTTAGGCCGGAACTTCGCGGTCACGTCGCGAACTCCGACCCTCAGGGCGTGACATCGCTTCTAATAAACGTCAGTCGACAGGAAGGAGTCGAGGAGGACCTCCAGGCACGGCCATACCTGTGGACCAGACCGCGTCCGCGGTGCGGAATTGCGGAAATGGCACAAAAGACCAACACTCCAGATCTGGAGGATACCGACAGGGAGTCAGACGAGCTTACGGTAGACGCGGTGGGGAACCTCATGACCTGCTGGAACTGCAAGCAAACCGGACATCGATTTATTGCATGTCGGGCAGAGCGTACGGTATTCTGCTACGGATGCGGTAAGTCTGACACCTACTTCCCGGATTGCGCCACTTCAAAAAACGGACGTGCGAGTACCCGACCACCTCAGCGGTTCTCCAAAGCTCCACAGTAAGTTGCCCCCAATATCGACGATAATACACCAGCCTTGACAATTATGACTGCGGGGGTTCCCTCTCTTCCGGAAGCCTCTCCAACGACATTTTTGAAGCGACCACCACAGTTACTGCCTGAAGAGCTCCGGCAGCCGCGAATTTGCGTACTAAAGCCATATCCTGTTCGACTGCATGAATACCTTGCGGCTCAAGAGCGAATCTTTGCTTTCGAAGAAGTTACCTATCGCTCGCGCAAAGTAAAATGGTCAACTCGCCGTTGGCGGAGTTTTCGCAAGAGAGTGTGCACCTGCCGTCAAAGCCTAAACTAACGCAACATCTCGGATCAATCAAAGTGTTGGGCGAAATCGCCGTCGCACTGATTGATACGGAGGGCAAGTATCAGCTGCCTCGGCTAGAAGGTACTCCCTCAGACAAGACCAATTCCGGCGAGCACCAATATCTTCGCTCGCCGAGACAGCAGACCATCGCTGTAGTTCTTTACGAACAATGAATATCCTTAAATTCACTGCAATTTATGTAAATATTGAGTTGAGTTGAATATTTTAGAAGTGTAAAATTAATAAAATGTAGTGTATTGTAACATATGCGTGCACAGTGAATTCTGTAAATAAAGAATAATTATAGATTGATTGTGCCTTTTGTGATTGTCCTAAAAAGAATCCATAACACAGATTACGCTACGTAAGCCCCAGCCGCATGCCGGAAACCATATTTCAATATCAATGACAAAAAAATTTCTTTCAAACAAAGCCAAATTCATTGATTTTTTTTTTTTGTTTTATTTCAATTTAAAGTTCTCTGTCTCTAAAAAAACACCCTTTTCAATAGAAATACTTGCCATTTGCCAATGGATAATCCAGTAGATTTTGAATATACTATAGTCAATTACTATTATATTAAAGTAGCCTGATTTGATTCTTTCTCGTTCTTAATCCATTGGGTCTTGCTTTTGTTTTTATGAGAATGCGTTTCGGCTGTCTATAGCCATCCTCAGCTCATTCTTCTTCGACTAACAAGAAATTTTGCTGCTTAGGGCTGAGAACAATAAAACGTTTGCTTAAATTATTTTATTTTTTGTTTTAATTAGAAACATAACCCCCTAAAGTAACATAAGTAATTTAGTCATCAGAAGCTTCAGGCGACTGCTTATTGGTTATCTTCATGCGCTTCATTAAAACTTAACACTACTTATTTAAAATATAAATCTTTGACCTTATTTATAGCATCTGAATTTGAATTTACATTCATAATACCTAAATCCATTTCCCCCAAAAGCAATAAATACTAAATTGGCAACACATCAACTCTCATCCCAAACCCGGCGGGAGTTCCTTAGTTGAATGCACTTGGGAGCAATTTGTTTATTGCCGGCATTTCTCTTCTTATCAACCACCACTACTAAACCAAATGTCGACAAATGCCGGGAAACCGGGCGACGTTTCCCGGGCTAGATAAAAGCACGTGCGCGAGCCGGCACATGATCCAATAGCAACATTTGTATTTGTTTACGAGGAAATATGCGTGAGAAAGCAAATTCCACTTTCACTTTCACCCGATTTTGTTTCGGCCAGCGTCGGCGTCAAGGCCGTTGATATTCGCTCGCCAACTGTCAAATTACTCAGCTGATCAGGGGTCACCTTGAAAATAGAGAAAATCTGATAGATTGAAACGGTGCGGGTCGTAAGTGAATTGTGCCGCGATAAGAGTGGTTGAATTTGACGAGAAAAACTCTTGAAAATTGGCTTAATACGGCCATTTAGTGTGAATAATAGCTGGAGAAATAACAAGTAAGTTAAAACACAACTTTTGTATCTGCAGTGACGAGTGACACACTGATCGCCATTAATACGCACAATGGCTCAATGGAAATCTATTTAAAGAATTGATAGCTTTCACGGGTGAATCTTTGAAGGAAACTGAAGGGCGTGTTGTGTTTTAATTAAGTCAATGAATTTAATGGAAATTAAACTGAATATTTTGCGTTCTCCCCTGAACCATTCAGAATGTGCAGTGCAGCCTAGAAACACTTAATTGTATAAGTGAATTTTCTATTTAAATGTGAACTTGAATCTCAAGTAGTTGAATGCGCGCCAAATTACACGATACGCATGTCAACAGTTCAGCAATATGAGATTTAATTATTTTGATAGTGAGAAAGCAAAACAATTACACGATTGTTGGTCAAATTAAATGAAAAAAATAATGATTGAGTAATAGAACACTAATATGGGAATGTTTATTAAAGTAAGCATTAGGTGGTGCTATTTAAAGTAAATGATTATTTATTCAGATAGAAATTAAAAAGCGATTATAAATTTTTTAATAGCCTTTTAAGGGTTTTGTACTAAAATACAAAACCCTATTGCAATCACGACCTGTGTCCGTCTGTCCGTCCGTCCGTCTGTATGTCACAGCACTTTTTCTCCGAAACTATAGAAGCTACAGCCATGAAACTTTGTAGAAAGGTCAGAAGTGGTGACTTCTTGAAAGTTCTAGGATGGAAAATTTTTTTAAAGGCGTTTAAGGGGGGTCTCCCGATATAGGGAGGGGACCCCTCAAAAAAAAATTTCACCATTGGCAGTCGAGTAGGGTGTCATTGGAAAGGTCTCGATGAGATCTTTTCAAAACAAGTCTTAAAATTGCCTTATAAGTACCGAGGGGGGCAGAGGAAGGGGAAATGTACGAACTTTTCGCGTACCCCCCCTCGCGATTGGACACCTTCCATCCGAAAAATCTGAAAAAAATCATGAATGTAGGCCTTAATGAGTCACTCAACTTTGTTAGTTATAGTATGATTTATCGATTTTGTGTTTTCTTGAATAAAATCAAAACGGTACCTTCAAAGAGATGACTATTTATAAGATTGATCTTTTCTGAAAGTTTCATAAAGATCGAATAGTATTTACCGAAGTTATAGCGATTTGAATTTTCCTGTATTACTATGGAGCAATATGCCCTGTTTTACTATGGAAACATATGGCTATGGAGCCATATCCGCTTTTTACCGACTTAGACACTATAGCTTTGCTAGAATTTGCATGAAAATTTCAGGAGTGATAGGTATCATGAAGATGAGTACATACAATTGAAACAAGTCGAAGAGGCAGGAGAGAGCTCCTAGCAAAAGGGGTTTGTAACCATTCTAGGATTTGAAATAATAGGCCTGAATCGATGATTACAGTACAGAGGAGTGGCCCCTGAAAAAAAATTTCATGAAAGGTAGCCGATATGAGTATCAACTGAAAGTTCTCTCTGAGAGCTTTTCAAAGCAGTTCTTAAACTGACAGTTTTTGCTTCAGTGGGGGCACAGGGGGGAAATACATGAAAAATGTGTTTCCTCCCTCGCGAATGGACACCCGTGATCTAAAAAATCTAAAAAAATTATCAAAGGAGATGTTTATGGGTATAACTATAACAAATACCTCAGAAGTCAAAATTCGTTCAACTTTGATAATAATAGTATGATCCTCAAATATCACATTTTCGCCAATAAAATCGTCTCTGACATGTTTCTTGATTTTATTCGTTGCTGGTTACTGCATTTTGTAAGTTGAGTACAAAACCCTTCTGACATGAGCATAGGTCTGTTTACCCAACTTGTTTTCATTGAACAAAAAGAATTGGAAGAGTTCTATTTATACATAATAATGTATAAGTTCAAATATACAAGTAGGCTTCATTTATACTTATATTAATTTAACAAGTTACGTTGCTGCTTAATTTAATTCACACTTATACTTTGTGTGCTAATTATTAAAAAAAAACGTTTTTAAGGAAGATAAATTCTGCAAATAAATATTGACGAAATGTCCACCTCATTCCAAGTTTGCAATTTTATTATTGGGACAAAGAAGAAAAATTTCAAACTAATTCATGGTAGTCAATTATTTTGTTTATTTGATATCCGCAGGCCAATTCTCTTTTTGCTTGAAAAGCAAGCCATCGGGCCTTGCTTTGAGTGAGCAGACGCGTTTCGACTCCTTTAAGTCATCTTCTTCTTTAGACACTGAAGATAACTCAGAAGAGTCGAAACGCGTCTGATCACTCAAAGAAGCGAGGCCCGACGGCTTTTCAAAAAAAATTGTCATGGTTATTTTAATAACTTCTGTTAAATGTTTGAAAACTGTTTGTATACGGTTTCGAGTTTCAAGATCCAGTATTAGATACAACATAACAAAAGTTAAAAATGCAAAGACTGAAAAAATTGACTTCGGCTTACTATCCTGCATTTTCTTTATGTAGAGTAACATTTTGCATTGTTGAAATACACTAGGCGGAAAAAGTCTGCGTCCACCTGATGCCATTTACTTTTCAACAATCGCAAAACGAGACGTATCGAACATTTTCTAGATTTTGTTTCGCCTATCGATGAACAATTTGTTTATCGCTAGGCACCTAGACTTTCATTAATTTCCTCCGAATGATTTTTGAGATAACTGTACTTTTCGTGGGAAACATATAAAACCGAGGCAGAAAAAGTCTGCGTTCACTCATCAAATCAGGGGATTCCCCGAAGAATAACTTTTCAAGCGCACTTTCCTAATGTTGTCTTGCATTAGTCATTTATTGAGTGTTATTTGGGCAAGTGTTTAGTAAGATATTGTAAAGTTTGCATAGTGGAAAAACGTGTTTTTTGCAATCACAAATAAAAGAAAAGAAATCGATGTGAACGAAAGGAAAATCATTGCGAAATTATGGAAGGAGTGAAAAAGCTTTCGAAATATGAGAAAAGTCGTTGCAAGACAATATTCGTCAATTCAAAGAGTTGTAATCAATTTCAAATTGAGAAAAGGGCTCTCCTCGAAACCACATTCGGGTCCTCCATCAAAGCCGTTCCTTAGAGAAAAAAAATTTCACAATGGTAAAAATGGTAGAAAAATCCGCGACTGTCTGCAAGGGAAATAGCAGCAGAAACTAAGAAAAAGTTCTGGAAACAAATTTGTCCTGATACCGTCAGGAAAATTCTTAAAAAAACTGAGTACCGTGGGCGAGTCGCACGGCGAAAACCATTCGTTTCCCCGATTAATCGGAAAAAGCGCGTTGCCTTTGCTAAGGAGTATTAAATCAATCTCAAGAATTTTGGAATAATGTGCTTTTTCGGACGAGAGCAAATTCTGCATTTTCGGTATAAAAGGATGAAAAATAGTATGGAAAAAATCAGGAATAGCACTACAAAATGAACATTTGCTACCCACTATAAAATATGGTGGTGGTAGAGTAGTGGTTTGGGTGTGCATAGTGGCTGCTGGCGTTGGTAACCTAGAGTTCATTTTGAGTCGAAAATGAATAAATTCAGTTACCTTAACGTTTTAAGAAACAATTTGGAGCAGAGTGCGGGAAACCTCGGCTAGCGTAATGATTATCACTTCCAGCAAGATAATGACCCCAAGCATGCAGCCGAAATTGTGAATCTCTGGCTACTTTATAATACCCCAAAACTGCTACATACGCCACCGCAATCTCCAGACCTTAATCCCATTCGATAACGTACGATAACGAGTAAAGAAATACTCAAAAATGTTCTCAGAGAAGACTGCGAGAAAACATCACCAGAAGAGATAGCGAACCTCATCAATTCGATGCCTAAAAGACTTCAATCGAGGATATCCTACAAGTTATTGATTAGCTACAGAACTTTAATTGTCAGTCATTTAAAAACGTTTATTACATGTCAACGCAGACTTTTTCTGCCTCGGTTTTGTATGTTTCCCGCGAAAAGTTCAGTTATCTCAAAAATCGCTCGAAGGAAATTAATGAAAGTCTGAGTGCCTAGTGAAAAACAAGTTGCTCATCGATAGGCGAAACAAAATCTAGAAAATGTTCGATACTTGTCTTTTTGTGAATGTTGAAAACTAAATGGCATCAGGTGAACGCAGACTTTTCCTGCCTAGTGTATATTGTTATGCAGACAAAAAGCACAGAGAAAAGAGATATATTGAAAGAAAATTCCTTTTTGTTTGCTCGAAATATGTGGCTTACTGCCACCTATCCAATTTGTTATTGTCTAAACTTCGTGAAAATATAACCATCTGGTCTCGAAGATGATAGAATAAGATAAAATTCAGTCAAATGAACTAAAATACTTTCCAAAGTCAAAATATACGTATTGATTAGTAACCAGATGCGGAAGCATACAGTACACCATTTACTTTTAGCATATTGTTGAATGTGTCTACATGTCTCTCCTCTATTACCCCAGACTCCATTGGTAACCAGTATTTATTATGATCCTCTTTTTTCACAGGACCTGTTAACATGATTTTAAAATTACATGGTTCACAAATAAGAATAAATATACGTTTTAACACGGATTTTATGGTCTAATTCGAATTTAGAAAAAAAATGTTGTTCCTAAATATTATCTTTTAAATGTCAATCAGTAAATTCTGATGTACATTGAAATGAAATCTGCTTAGGCGAATATGTGAAATTCGTTTGTTTACATTGGGTTTTCTTTATCTTGATGCATTTTATTCGTCTTTACTATGTATAGTATAGTTGTATAGTTGTGGAAAATATTTACGATGAAACTCTAAGCGTTTGTGTTTGTATTAGTTTCGAAACCGATAGTGCGGTTTCCAGTAACATTTGTGTTGTTGGTGGTTTTTTGCTTCTTGCATAGGTAATTTTAGTATGAATATTTGGTGTTTTAGAACAACAACAACAATCGTTTTTTAGCATCCAATATGATGTCTAAACAACAACAAAATATACAAAAGAGACAAGCGATTTCGTTGAAAACTGAAATACAATTTTTAGACTGTATAAGAAAGGTAGTATCGAAAATGTGGCGAATTTGTGTATTTAGGCGCCAAAATAACGAGAAACGACAATGAAAGAGACGAAATACGCTGAAGAATACAGCTCGCAAATAATATATTTTATTCAGTTCTGACGATCTTGAAGACTAGCTGCATGCACAAGAAAACGAAGCTTCAAGTTTACAAATCTGTGATAACACCTGTGTTATGCTTTGGGTGTGATACATGGACCCTAGCCCAAGCATCCACAAACATATTGACCACCTTTTAAAAACGGGTCCTGAGGCAAAAAGTCCGAGCGAAGCTAGACGGGGACTAATGGCGAATTCGATACAACAATGAGCTGTATGAAATTTTTGACGAGCCAGAGGTCTCAACGATTGTAAGACTGCGGAACCTCCAATGGGCTAGCCACGTGAATCGTATGGACAAACAACGGATATGTAACTGTTTTTCATCGACGTCGTTCGTTCGAATTTTCCCGAAGGTAATCTAAGGCGACATCTCATCTGTTAACGACGTGAAGTCTTGGTTCGTGCCAACGGACTGTACCAAACAGGTCAATTAGTCCGGGAACCCTTAATCTATTCCGACGTAGCTGCTGGCAGGCTAGCTAGCATGGGAAGGAATTTCGACCGTAGATCTTCAGCGGGCAGACTAAGTCCGAATACAATTTTTCAGCCAATAATTCTAATGCCCGATTAAAACGCGTTTCAAAGATTTACCGAAGAAAAACTTTTCGCTATTACTGTAAATTTTGCCTTTACGAGGCTAGCGATCAATCGAAAACGGATTCGCGCGTTCCCGATCTCAACACCGACGCGGTACCAGACGTAAGCTACTCTAATTCTAATTGAAACAGTACGCTAATAAAAAAACCGAACCCAAAATAAGGCATCACATAAACGAACCGAACAACCGAACCGATCAGCCGCAGATTATTAAAACGCTACCCTTCTCAACTTCATACTTACCTCCCGTCGTCGTCATCTCCTGAAAAAACTGGCTATCTACTGGAAGGAACATTTTTTATACGTTTATTAATTCACGATGAAACGAATGACAACGGCCAGCGTCTGATTGACTTTGCATGTACCAGAAATCTAGTCATATGTTCGACTTGCTTCCCACATCGACGCATTCATAAAATGAGCTGGGTATCACCGGATGGCAACACACAAAACCAGATCGATCATGTTCTGATCCTCGAGCATACTTGATGGCCGTACATACCGTATGTCAAAGACATTCGGCAAAGATCAGCCCGCGAAAATATGGCATCGAAAGGTTCCAAACGGCGTCTGCGGCCAAAAATTTCACCTGAACAACCAGCTGGCGCCCATCTTATCACATGCATCGTTAAAGGCGAGCAATGAGCTCTGGATGGAAGTGTAAGCGGCTATCGGGATCGTGGCAGAACAGACGATCGGACATCAAGCTCGGTGAAAGAGAAATGATTGGTTCGATGATGAGTGCCAGAATGCTTAGACAAAAAAATCAGGCGTACAAAGAATACGTAGGTAGGAAAACCAGGACGAAGAGAGAACACTATGAAAATCTTAGAGGAGTAGCGAATAAGACAATTAGGATTAAGAAAAGAAAATAATATTACGACCAATTGAGAAGTATAGATGTAAGTTTAGCGAGCAACAACACACTACAAGCATATAAAGCAGTGAAAAGCCTGAACCATGGTTATCAGCCCAAAACCACACTCTGTCGTGATGACATCGGCAATATCATCGCTGATGAAACCAAGATTAAGGAACGATGGGCATCATATTTTAAGAATCTCCTTAATCCTCCGCACAGCTCCAGAACATCGGGGCCTATAGATGTCTGCGGAGAGCTTCCATTGACCCACCCAACTCTGGATGAAGTTTATTCCATCATCAAAGCCCAAACGAATAATAAAGCGCCAGACATTGATGAGATTCCAGTGAAGCTCATCAAATATGGTGGCAGCAGTGTTCATACAGCTATTCACAAAGTCATCCAGCACATTTGGCAACAATTCCCTATCCACAAAAAAGGTGACAAGCTACAGTGCGAAAATTATAGATTCATATCACTACTTTGTACGGCGTACAAAATATTTTCTATAATCTTAGAAAATAAAGTCGGATCATACGCCAACAGTATTATTGGGGAGTACCAAGGTGGTTTTAGAGCAGGTAGATCGACGATAGACCAATTGTTCACTGTCAAGCAGGTACTTGAAAAATGCTAGGAGCTCAACATAGACGTACACCAAACTTTCGTTGACTCTAAGAATGTATACGACAGTATTGATCATAACGTACTGTACTAAATAATGCTTGGTTTTGGCATCCCAGCCAAATTGGTCCGTCTTACCAAAGTGACAATGACGTCGACGACCTCCCAAATCCGCATCAATAACCAACTCACCGATGCCTTTGACACAAACATCGGACTACAGTAGGGAGATGGGCTGTCCCCATTGATATTCAATTTGGCTCTGGAATATGTCATAAGGAAGCTATCTGTCGATACACGAGGTACATTACTATTCAAGTCGAGCCAAGTAGTAGCCCATGCGGATGACATCAACATTTTGTCATGGTCATTAACAACTGCCAAAGAACCCTTCCTGAAACACGACCGCGAAGCAAAACTAGTAGGGATACAAATCAACGAAAATAAAACAAAGCTCATGACGCAGTCGAGGAAAAATACCTCAAATACACAAAATATCACACTTGGCGGATACAGTATCGAAAATATTAGTGAATTTGTGTATTTAGATGCCAAAATAACGAAACCGGGTAATGAAAGAGACGAAATACGCCGAAAAATACAGCTCGCAAATAAAATATTCTATTCAGTATTGACGATCTTGAAGACCAGCTTCATACACAGGAAAACAAAGCTCCAAGTGTACAAATCTGTGATAAGACCTGTATTATGCTATGGGTGTGAACCATGGACCCAAGCATCCGCAAATATATTGAAGGCCTTTGAGCGACGGGTCCTGAGGCGAATGATCGGAGCGAAGCTAGATGGGGACCAATGACGAATTCGAGACAACCATGAGCTGCATGAAATTTTTGACGAACCGGAGGTCTCCAAGGTTATAAGACTGCGGAAGCTGCAATAGGCTGGACGCATGAATCGTATGGACGACCAACGGATACCCAAAAAGGTATTCGCTAGGAGCACTGAAGGCCGGAGACCAGTGGGGAAACCGAGGAAACGCTGGTCTGACGATCGACGAAGACAGTTAATCGCTGCTCAGATTTGGGAATTGGAGGACGCGGTCAATGGACCGAGACAGTTGGAGGCGCTATTTGCAGGAAGCGAAGTGCTAAGAAGGAGAAGAATAATCAAATTAGCATGAGCTTCAAGACACCAGCACTCCCCGAAAAATCCATAATAGGTCGTGTATTTTATTTAATTCAATACCGTTTCTTCACCCATTTCATATAGCGATGTTTCCATCCTTATTATTGTTCATATTTTCTAATTTACGTGAATCGATCGTTTAGAAATTAATTCGGGCAGATTTATCGAGTTAAAGTGCTGCTTTGTTGTTATTTCTTCTATTTCAAACCTCGTCCACTAAAAATTGTTCATATAATATGCATTATTGCAAATTTGCAAGATTGTGCAAAAATGAAAAAAGAAGGTATATTAAAAATCAACCAGTAAAATAAAAACTGAATTATTAAAGAAGAAAAAAAATTCGGTGTTTTTCTTTCGTCGTTCGAAGGAACCGGGTAGAAGACCCGCAACGATGGCTAGGAGCCTTCTCTAGCTCAGCCATTGGGTCACCCTACAAATCGTGCACGCGATAAATAATTTGTAGTGGGATTCGGTGCTAGGGGAGAGAACCTACCCCGCAATACCGTAGACGCTAGCCCTTAAGCGCATACAAGCGTCGCTGGATCAAGCTACTTTCAGTGAAAACGAACACCTGATTCACTGAGGCAGCCCAACATTGCTGTATGTCCTTCCTGGGCAATTAACCACACACACTACAACTTGCAGAAGACATTAATTTTCGGCAAATCCAATTATTAAAATTTTAAATCCTCTGCTGACAAAAGTGAAGGGGAACATACATTCTAAAAATATGCAGTTAAATTGAAGGAATATAAATATCCATAAAGGACTGCAGCGATGGTCTGCTGCTTCGGCGAGCAAAGATGTTGGTGCTCACCGGAATTGGCCCTGTCTGAGGATGCGTGAATGCACTGGTAGGCTAGCATTGCGGTGCCGTGGGCCGGTTCTTTTCCGCAGCACAAGGGCGCACTACAAAAAAAATTTCGCATTCACGAATTAAACGATCGGATGACTTGGTTCGACGGTGTCGAGGCCGAGGTAACCTACTGAAGGAATGGATTGCCAAAGCAAAACGACAGACTGGGCCTAGCGAACGCGTGCGAAACTCGAAAGGATCTCGTCTTTACTATTTGTACTTACGACCCCCAAATAAGAGTGGGGCATCCAAGTTTCTTTATTCTAATTTTAAACTTTGCAAATACATATATATGTGAATTTATTTAAATTCAAATCCATATTTAACTTTATGTATGTGTAAACTCGTGAATGATTTGAAACGAGATGTGAAATAACGTAAGATATATAATAAATAATATGATTTCCATGAATTCGAATTCAATTTGTAAAACGTTAAGAGAGGGTTTTTACCCAGTCCTCCTCCGAAGAGGTTTCGTTGATGGGGTAGGTAAGGCCTGTAACTTAATGGAAAATAACATACGTAATGTGGTCTAAGAAATCTCGCTTTCCTAAATAAACTGTAATTTTCCCGTTCTATGGACTCTTTTAAAAAACTCAGTTTTTTATTAATGTTTGAAAAGTTTGAAGCTATTAAAAATATTAGTTCTAAACCTTAAAAATCGTTCCAAGCATATTAATAACTTTGAATTCCTTTTCTGGCATCAATATGCACTTTGCATATATCGCTCTAACAAAAATAACCGCCGCACATTCCTTTACGTAAAACTAGATCTAGTTCACAAGTGATTCAAAGTTTATTAATTTACGGCTAGCGATTTAAATTATTTAATGAATGTTAATTTGTCATAGTTGCAGTTGACATTTTGATCTATTTTCTAAGACTTGCACGTTTTTCATATATTTATCCATATTCAACGTGATCGGTGTAGCAATCCATCCTTCATGCAATCCCACTTGCTCTCTGACAGTAGATGACTGCTGGGAATCCGATGAGATCCAGCACTTATAACTGAAGCATTCAGTTTAATAACTTTTTCACTTGAATTTTCACTTTGGTCCGACGTTAATTTTCCATTCGATGTTGCTGTTGTTGCACTTGTTGCCGTTATAAAAGCATCAGAACTGCAGTGGCAGCTATACTATTTTCAATTGGTTGTAAATAATTTCGCGTCCTCGCACCGGCGCAAAGTAAAGTCTTGGTCACTTAAGTGAGTGCCGTCGGGTTTCATGCAATTGCACAACCACCAACCAAACAATCTCTATTAAAGAATTATTAATAACTGCTAAACACCGCAACAGTTGCTCGCATCATGTGGATAGCAACATATGATTGAGATATGTGAATGTGTTACACCCAAAAGGAATTAGGGTGCTCCGGTGGGGCGTACGGGCCCGGTTCAGCTCGTCCGGAGACGGGCGTGGGGCGCCACTCGCTTGTCCACCAAGGCCCCAATAAGTCGCCAAGCGAGAATACGACTTGCCGTTTTCTCTTTCTCGCAGCACGAAAAAGGCAACTTCACTACTTCACTTTTTATGTCACTGTGAAAACTCATGCAACTTGGCGCAACCGTTTTTCGGCCAGAAATTTAGAATGACTACAAATAAACACACTTCCCTCGGAACACCTTAACGATGAAAATAAAGCTATTTTCAACATAATACGACTCGTCTGGATTTATATAGTAAAACCCTTCACTTTCCTTTTTTTTACGATTGCGGGACGCGCAAAGGCAAATTAATGTCTCGAGAATTTGCCACCCACTACATTCCTCCTCCGAGCACTAACACTGAACTTTAAATTTCCTTCCCGCGATTTACCACCCAAGTCGCACCTGTTACAACCTGAAACTCAAATTCAATTGTGTTATCTAAAGAAAATTTACGTTTTTTCGGGATTTTACCTTTAATTACGTTATGAAATAAACTTCAATTACACGAACTCATCTTTTTGTCAAGTTACGTTATGTGAATAACTTCTTTAAACTCACAATTGTAATAGAATGAAAACGAAGAAGTCTTTAAAAGAAAAACTTTCTGGTCTACAAGTTATAAGGGGCCCCTTCTTCGCTGCTTCCGTCGACGTTATTCAAATTGCTTTCCCACTTGTTGCTCTGAATACTTCCTCGTTGTTTTACTTCGTTCTGTTCTTCCACAACGTCGTTATCTGTCTAGTACGCACTTGCTACCATTGCTTTCAAAATCCAGCCGACGCTCGTCCTCTGCCTTATCCGCCGTCGTTTCACTTTGCCACCTTCGATTTGCCAAACCCAGGAAAAAAGAGGAGGCGCGTCGGCTGGATTTTGAAAGCATCACTAGTGTAAGTGGCTCGGTAGCTTCTCATCTAGTAATGAGGCGAAGTCCCAATGCTGACTGCTAAGATCAAAGACTATTCAAAATTTTTTTATAAAATCCACCCCCAGGATTAGTATTTATAAAAGTGGATCGTCAGGTATCTGCGGGTCACATGGTTAGTAGGGTGAACGAGGCTAAACAACCGTGGGAGACTCTTTGTGTTGATTTGATTGGACCTCTAGTATTATAGGAGTGAATTTCACTTAAAGCAGGGGGGGGAATGTTAGGATCGAGCAGAGAGGCATCAACATTATCTCACCCCGAACACTACCATATCAATCGCGTGACTCGTTAAACTAACCAATACCAAGTCGCACTCGATAACAGTTTTGATTAACACCTCTAAATGTACCCGTAGCAGTAATTTGAGTACGAGTCCTTGTAGTAATGATTTATAAAAAGAAAAAAAATAAATGAAACCCATACTGGTAGATAGGTAGGTTGCTGCGAAAGTATATGCCACATCAGGCCCGGCGTTAATCGGACAACAACTTAATTTGGAAGGAATGTCTAGAACTACTGGTGAGCAACGTTCACATCCTGAACGAGAAGGTTCAACACCGTTTAGAGACCGAAAGTGCCCTAATGAGACGAGCTGTGGAAATGTACCGACCGCCTACCATATTGTGTATCATGACGAAGGATTGCCTGCAGCTGAAGATTAAGGAGGCGAGTCAATATCCGAAGCTGCTCAAAATTCCGGCATAGATAACGACGAAGATAAAGACAACGTAATTGAAGAGGATAAGAAAGCAGAAAACGCGAAAAGCTGATTAAAAGTTAAGTCGGAAAATATCGAACAACTCCGTCAAAGGAGAACGCGGAAAGCGAAAAATCTTTTACGTGCCTACTATAAAAACGGGCTAGGAAACCTTTTTGAACAATCGTGTGGCATAATTTTAAACATTATGTGGAATTCTGTTTCGCTTCGATGATTCCCATCATTTTGAATTTCTCATGCTACTCTCACATTGCTGCTGACCACCTGTCACATACATGAGTAAATAAACTTTAATCGGATGAAAGGTACTAAATCCAATAGGTGGCATTTTCCGTCTGTATATTCTCCAATACATACGACCGTAACATTTGGTATTAATTATTTAACTCTATCGAATAACTTGATATGTTGCACGCAAATGAACATTGCTCTCGACTAGCTACTTACACAATTTTGTTAAAACGAAAATAATAAAATAACAACAAAATATTCACTTTATCGGATATTCTTTCCAGGCGTACTTGATGGAGCGTCGTACGATCAGTAGCACTAGGTAAATCACGTCGTTTAAAACCCGGAAAAGCACTATTTAAACTCACGCAATTTTATCTCGCGACATCAAAAGTTATTGATAAACAATTTAATCTGACATTTCAAACTGTCGGAGAAGATGTTCAGCCGATTCAGCCGTGATTATAGTGATCGCCACCAGAGTGGTTGAAGGTGGAGTGGAAATTACGCTGACTTTGAGTGAAACCACTCCTCGGGAATAGGAAGAATCACTCCGAAGATGTCGAGACAAAGAACTCGGTCGGAGAGCATTAAAGTGGCCGTTAGAGGAAGATTATATAAGAGCGCAACGAATGACGCGCCTCCCCTATTTTCTTAGGTTTGGCGAAACGAAGGTGGAAAACCGAAGCGGATTTTCAAAGTAATGCCACCAAGTGCGTACTAGACGGATTACGACATTGTGGAACAACAGAACGAAGTAAAGCGACGAGAAGTATTTAGAGCAACAAGTGGCAATTTGAATAACGTCGACGGAAGCAGCGAAGAAGGGGCCCCTTTGTAACTTGTAGACCAGCAGTTTTTCTTTTAAAGACTTCTTCTTTTTCATTCTATTACAATTGTGAATTTAAAGTAGTTATTTACATAACGTAACTTGTAACAAAAGATGAGTTTGTGTAATTGAAGTTTATTTCAAATGTAAGTGTCAGGTTGTAACGGATGCAGCTTGGGTGGTAAATCGCGGGAAGGAAATTTAAAGTTCAGTGTTAGTGTTCGGGGGAAGAGTGTAGTGGGCGGTAAATTCTCGAGACATTAATTTGCCTTTGCGCATCCCGCAATCCTTACAAAAAGGAAAGTGAGGGGTTTACTATATAAATCCAGAGAAATTTAGACGAGTCGTATAGTGTTGAAAATAGCTTTTGTTCCATCGTTAGGGAGTTCCTAGGAAAATTTGTTTATTTGTAGCCATTCTAAATTTCAGGCCGAAAAACGGTTGCGCTAAGTTGCATGAGTGTTCTCAGTGACATAAAAAGTATAGTTTTCGTGCTGCGAGAAAGAGAAACCGGCAAGCCGTATTCCCGCTTGGCGGCTTATTGGGGCCTTGGTGGGCAAGCGAGTGGCGCCCCACGCCCGTCTCCGGACGAGCTGAACCGGGTCCATAGGCCCCCCCGGAGCACCCTAATTCCTTTTGGGTGTAACAAATGCCACTGGAAAATTTGCTAAAGATTAAGATATTCCTAGGAATTTCACTTGGGATGGGAACCATCCTCCGACGCGTGATTTGTAGAGAAGTGACACACACGTTCAGAAATTTCACACGGAAGTCGTCCCCGCAGTCGTAATCTATGCAAACATCGTCATATTCGCATGAAACAAAAATTTTTCTTAAAAATTCAGCAACCAACAAAGAATGGGAGGATGGACAATCCGAGCCGTTTACACATTTTACAAATCTCGCCACTCATTACGTATCATCGCAACATATTTACATATCAACGGCAATAGAACACTTTACGCGTTTAACATCGACCATACCTTTCGCCTACACCTCGACATGCTTGAATCCGAGTCCCGCTTGACAACTATCCCGCTTCTCTCGACGAGCCTCTTCATGGCGGTAATGGAGGTTTTCCTCGTCGAAGCAATCTAGCAATTGCTTCGCTAGATTGCGTCGCAAAGGGGGTTACTATTACAATTTTTTTTTGTAGTTTTATTTAATTTTTTCATTTGTTTACTTAGAAACATTTTTTTTTCTGATAATGGTAGCGGTGGAAATAACAATGTTAATAAGGTGGAAATAATAATGTTAATAAGTGACGTATCAAATTGTTCCGCACTTATTGCGTTTTTATTTTCATAGAAATGGTATTTTCTTATATAAATTTCAAATATTTCAGAGAAATATTGAATTGTTAAAATTTCCAGAGGAATTATTTTTGGAAAATTTCAAAAGCTTTAGCGCCATACATTATTATTACCAACAATTTTTGTGAATCTGCTCACATTTTTAAGTGTAAAGTCAACTTGAAAATAAGTTTGTAATCAATCAGCTAATTTCAGTAATTTTTTATATGAATGAAATATGAGAGAATAAATAAAATCGTTATTCATCAAATCAAAACTTTTTATGTTAGGCTAGTTTTTATATTAAAGATCCAATCTAAGCTACTGCGAATTTCTTCGAATGCCATATTTTTATATTATGTGCCGCCCACTTCAAGTCATTGTTCACAATAAAAAAATGTCGAAATTCCATTACCATAATTTATTCTATTCTTTCAATTGCAAAAACAACTATCAACATCTCTTTGAATGCACTTTAACCCTCATTTTGCCGCGAAACATTTTACCATCCATCCACGCTCCGATCACATTCCTTCCCATATTTTTAAAAGTTATAACGCAGTGCAATATCGTATCATGTTTTATAAACCAAAACTAACTGATTACAGTTCAAATGTGCAATAAATACAACAATAATAAGATCTGAACAGCAGTAGACGCCGGTTTGATAACGAATAACAAGCACTTGAAATTAAGACTCGCGAGTGATCTGCAGCCATAGAAAGGCGACTTGAGCCAAATTGATTATAATAAGTTGATAGACTCGGGGCATGGTGTTGCTTGTTAAGAAAAAATACGATTAATATAAAGAAATTCTAGTTTTGGGTGTAGTTTAATTCGCGAGCATGTTATTCGAGCACGGACTATTGCGATTAATGTTGACACCAACATCTCTGCTCGCCGGTAAAATGATAGCGGGTGTATTTTGTGGTTTTCTACTCATAGCGATTTTATATAAGGTTACCAAACCGTTTGTTACCAAACCACGGAAAAAAGAGCCCGATGGCGAGATAATTGAAAACCCGCAAGAAATTGTACAAGTGGAAAGTGATGCTGAGGTGAGAGTTATTTTTTAGCTTTTGTAGTATATTCAAATTAACTTTCAATGCGAAAAGTTTAGTGAAACCAGTCAATGCATTTAATGTTAACTACTGTTACTTTACCGCTAAAACTAATGCTTAACCCAGTTCTGGTTCGGCCTTTCTAAAGTTGGGTAGAAGTTTGTGATCTCGTTGCTCGTCCAAATTATAACAAAAAAATATAAATTTTCTAATCTCAAACACAATTAAGCGTGTTTTGTAAACTCTTCTTCTGATAATGTCTAAACCACGCCTGAGGAAGCTTAGGCGCCACCAATCTTTAACCTCTCAGCGATCTGAAGCAGATAGTTCACTTAGGAAGAACATAACATTGTCTCGGTCGCCAAGTAATTTAAGCGTTCGTAGTGATTGTAATGTTACGAATTCAAATACAAGCAAGAGCAAATTAGCTGCTATGCAATCTTTCGGATCCTGTTTGCGCCACAGTATGGATAACCTGCGCAAATTCTTCACCCGTTCTTCTTCGTCAAACAAAAGAAAAGAGGAATGTGAAGCAATTGAGATGGCTACCGAAGTTCAGATTACAGTGAATGTAAGTGCCCATACTGTAAAGTTTCATATTTCTTCGTCTAAGACCGGAGCTTTTGTCGCTAGACTTTGTAATGGTCTGATAAATTCTTTTAAATTTTCAATCTGGAAAATATTTATGAATCCAAGCAAAAACAATAGTTTCTTACCAAGAGGAGAAAAAAGTGAACTTTATATAAATGCCTATTATGTAAAGATTATAAAAGACATGGTGCCAACATTTGCCTGCTAGTTATTGTGAAGTCATTCCTTAAGTGAACACGAACTTAAGTTAACTGTTTTCCTAATGATAAGTCTCAAAAATACAATAATCAACTATAACTTCAATTCTACGGAGTGGTCCTAAAGTGTAACTTTAGTTAGGAGCCAATATATGCTCCAAAATAGTGTCCAAATGTACTTTTGTGTAAAAAACCAAACGATTATTTGATTTTCACTTCAGCTACTTCGAGGGAATCACCGTAGCAATTAAATAACAAGTTTGAAAAGTAATTCAGTGATAAGTTTAATTTATATTTGATAATAACCCAAATATTTCCATCGTCGACTCTCGTTATCTGTTAGAACATGGACCGCTTGTTGACAAAGTTTAAATGATTCATTTCCAAAATTGGCAGTTTCATCACCACTGCGCCCGGTCTTCATTGATTGTGTTAAAGCTAGCAAATTTCTGTTTTCAACTCACAGAAATTAATTCACATAATTTAGGAATATGATGAAACCATAATGGTTTATTGTAATTAAGAGCTTCCAAAGTGTTAATATTTGTTTCATATACATTTACGAATACATTGAAGCTAGTGATTGTTTGAACTTAAGACCGCACTCAATGCTGGTTTTAACTTTTTCTTACTTTAAAGGATGTTCAAGACAGTGTTTATAAGTATTCTTTTGACAATTACCGTAACTGCTTTCACGGTTTATTTATAGTGATTTTTTATTAAATTATCAAAATAAATTTAGGCTTATAAGAATTGTTTTGCAATGATTCGTACTTATTTTATGATCAAATTTCAACTATTATATTTTTCATATACGTTTACTATTATCCTCTCTGCTTGCCTCAGTTGAGTTTATTTACAATATATTGTACTTTATAATTTTTAATACTGGAGGGGAGAAATGAAGCATGTTTACAAGCTAATTATAAGTTTATCCGAACACGTTTTAGAGTTTTGTAAAATAATCTTACAAAACCCTACTAAAATCGTGACGTTTCTGTCCACTTGTCCGTCGGTTTAGCAAGTTTTCTCGGAAACTACAACAGTAATAAACACGAAATTTCGCTGATTGGTCAAGACGACCTCTCAAATTCTCGATAAAAAATTTAAATGGTTTTTATGAAACTGACTCTTACAAAAACTTGTTGCACAAGGTAGCCGATATGCGTATCAAATGAAGACCAAGTGTCATAATACGATGACACTGGCTGAGGGACGCTGGGGAAAAAAGGTATTTATGAGTACAAGAGCACCTATCCAACCACCTTAGAGTACAGTGCGTTTCGCGAGTGATAGTGTCTAAAAGTTAACCTACAAAAGTTAAAAAATAACCATCTCTTAATTAAAATAAATTTTTTCATCTTTGCTATTTTAAATTACTTCCAACATAAGGTTGGCAAATCCCCCAACCACCAAAGATTAAGTTCATTTAATTACAATAAATCATTTAAAGTAGAGAATAGTGCAACACTAAGTAAAATAAACTTGTGTTCCTTAGAGTTTGTTCGATTCAGGTAAGAGATTTTTTGCTAAGATAATGATATAATGGAAGACCGAATAAATAAAAAGAAGGTACCGCCCTACCCTGGGGAAAGGAAGGATGCTGGACTAAATAGATGCAAAAAGAAACATTAAAGGAGATAGCACATATAAGGTCAATAACCTCAATCATAATGCTAACGGTGAATTCAGCGAACCAATAGACACGATTGAGACGGAAAAAAACATGTGAATTTGCTAATGGTAAACCGTCAAGCACGCCAAAAACAATGACAAAACAAAAGTAACAGAAGCAACACCAACAATGTCTACACCTATGAAGGACATTGAAAACTTTATGTCGGACACCCTGAAAAAAAAAACGATCAAATCAAAAAGTACCATAACTCAGATTCTGTAAGATCATATGGCCGCATTAAAGGACAGCGAAAATCCAATCACAGAACAAGCGAAAAATGGGCAAGTCACCAATAAATACGACAAAAAAGACACAAGAAAAGAATTCTTTGTTCTAATGGATCTATCTAAAGAAAAAAGAAACGAAAAACATGAGACTAACTCCACAAAAGACATCAGACAGATAGGATACAACAGAATTAAATTGATGTTCAATAAATCTGATGAAGCAAATGATGTAGTTATGAACGATAAGATTAAGAACTTTGGAGTGAGAGCCTTCATTCCAAATAACTTCAGAATGAGGCATGGAATAATAAAAGGAGTATTACTAAACATCGCAGAAGAAAAAATAACCAAAAACGGAATTCCTAGCAACTCCGATGGCATACAACAAAAAATATAAAAATTATAAACGTGTACAGTATCAAAAGAAGAGATCCAGAAAACAGAGAAAGGTTCATTCCAACACAAACAGTAAATGTATCATTCTCGGGAGATGAACTTCCGGATGAAATCAGACTAGAATACCCCAACATTCCAGTAAAATACTATTACCCCAGACCAAAACAATATGTAAAGTGCCTCAGACTGGGACACACTCAGTATTTCTGCAAGGAGTTCAAGGAGATAACAAAAGATGTTCAAAATGCGGAGACAAAGAATGCCTAGACAAGGAATGTTAAAACACGAAATGCTTCTTACGTGGAGACCTAAATCATAGCGCTATAGATAAAACCTGCCGCAAATGGATCAATTACCATATGGAGGTAAAAATCTGTTCCATAAGAAACATAACCCTCAAAGAAGCCAGAAATATCTTAAACAACAACAACCAATTCGAACTGCTGAAAGACAACGAAACCATGGATTCAGCTTTCCTTCTCCTATCTAAATCCAAATAAACGAATAATAGAAACTCAAATAATACCATAAATAAACTAATGCTAAGCAAACCTTACACTAAAACCACAAAAACACATAACACAAAATCAACCAATCAGACATCTTATTTTCCAATGAGTAGTCATCTACTATTACAGTCAAACAACACGCTAATGGAAAAAACACATAAGCAGAAAATATTCTTAAATCAGCTAATCAAGTTCTACCAACAAAGAAACTAATTAATCTACTAAACAACAACTCTAAAAACCAAAGTAACGCTAAGGACTTACAAATAGAATCCACTTTAATTAAGGAAATAATACAAACTCTAACAAACGACTGTTAGAAAAGACAACACTAACAACTTACAATATACAGACTGGCTGACAAATAATAGTAACACTTAGAAACATGAAAGATTATAAAAATATCAAATTTCTCCAATATAATATCCAAAGTATTTCCAAAGGCACATTAGAATACATTATGTACAAAAACAAAATAGACATTGCACTTCTACAAGAAACACTTCTAACAAAAAAAATCACCTATCTTAAGAATCAAAAACCACCAACTCATTCATAAATAATACCAGACAAAGAAAGAGGGAGTATCTCCACAGTAGTTAATAACAGGATAAAATTCAAAGAAATACCTCTTGACAACGAAGACATCGAAGCAATAATAATAACCACCACAAATCTTAGACCAAACATTAACATAAGTAGCACAACTTTTAAAGAGCAAATTCATCATATTATAAAAATAATAAACGACAAAAGCCTGTTCATAATTGGAGGAGATTTCAATGCAAGGCACAAAGACTGGGGTGACAAAACAAAAAACGCTAAAGGAAACATTCTAAAATCCGTATTAAACAAAAATAAATTAGCAACCCTCAACATAGGTACGTTCACAATTTTCAGGAAAACCAGTCAACAAATCGCACAAATGTTAGCCCCAGACATTACCCTAACAAACAACCTAAACTACTGGAATCAATGGACTACAAAAAATTATAAAATAGGCAAGAGCGAACATGTCCCTATTGAATTTACACTGCAAGTCGAAAATTGGAACAAAAAGAAAAGACGAATACCAAACAGAAATAAAACCTTTGAGAAGATCAACACAATCAACTTCACTAGCAACCTTGCAGAGAACATGAAAATGATCAACGAATTAATCAAAACCAACCAAGTCACCGCTAAGAACTTCAAACATAGTCCGAACCCATGGTGGTCAAAGGAAATAAACATCCTATGAAGAGAAAAAACAAAAGCTTGGAGAAATTTCCGAAAAATGAAAAGTAATGAAAATGAAGCAAAATTCTTGGAGTGGCATAATGAATGGAGAGACACTGTAGCTAAAACTAAAAGAGAACTGTGGAACAAAAAAATTAATGACGTAAACCAAAGTGGAGACATCAAACAGTTTTGGAAATTCGTCAACGCAGTCAAAAACAACAACAACAACCCGAGATCGCAATGGGACCCCGAAAACAATAAGATCTTTCTCAAAATAATAAAAAGTATCAACATCAACCGCTCAATTCCCTCTGGACTCCTTCCCTCCCCAATAACATAGAACCAGCTGAACCTTTCAAAATACTACTAGAAAAACGTCAAAAAAGATAATCTCCGGGCCGAGATGCAATTGATTATAATATTATAAACTCCCTGAAGCACCATAATAAATCAACACTACTAAATTCTATAAACGATAGTTTCAAAAATAACAACATACATATTGAACTTAGAGATATAAAAATCGTACCCATCCCCAAGAAAAACAAACCACTGCACAAAATAGAAAGTTACAGACCTATATCTTTTATAAGTATTCTGCTAAAAATAATTAACTGCCTAATCAAAAACAGAATTTCTAGTGACATTAAACACCAATACCTTCTGAGTAACTTCTGTTTTGCTTACAGGGAGGGAAAGTCAGCAATTTCATGTATAAACACTGTAATACACTGTAAAACACAAGAAAGCTGAAAACATCATGATTATCTACTGTGATATTGCTGGTGCTTATGAGAGAGTCAATATTCCGGAACTTTTCAAGATCATGTCTAGCTTCAATATCAAGAAGGATTATATCTCGTGGATCTTAAACTTCCTGATGTACAGGAAATTACATCTAGGCAAAGGTTCGACTGAAATAAATAATGGACTTCGGTAAGGGGACGTACTGAGCCCGCTCCTTTTCAACCTCTGAACATCTAGCCTTCACAAAATCCCAGACAGTCAAACTAAACTCATTCAATTCGTTGATGACTTTTTAATAATAAGCAAAGGAAAAAACAGACCAAATAACCTAAATAATCTACAAATAAAATTCAATAAATTCACAGACCTATGTAATAGTTTAAATCTCCCACAGAACTTTGGAAAAGTTGCTAGACATAGAATTCTAATCTAACAAAACTCACCACGACAAAATAAAATATGGTAACAACCAATTAGAACGGATAAAAATTTCACCTTCCTAGGCAGAAACTTTAATAACCGGTAATAGAAAGCAATCTAACTAACATTGTCATGTTCCCAATTACTTTCTAAACAAAATAGACAGCATTAAAGCCAAAGCCATAAAACGATGTCTCGGGGTCCCTATAACCGCGCCAAATATACTAGCGCTTGCTCTAGCTAAAGAATTATCAGCCAGACTAAGAGCTGAACAACTCCTTGCCAAAAAAATTGGAAAAAACCTATACCGCCAAGACTTCAAAGAAATGATCTCGGAAAATCAAAAAAACTTTAACTATGCCAGAATATACAAAAAAAACGTCGACATCTATGATACAACAACACCTGTTTGGGTCCTGCTCTACCAAATCCGCACAATATAAAATTCCAATCTGATAGTTTCATGAACAACATCCCCAACAATTACAAGACAATAAATGATGAAAACTTCAGCAATTCGATTGAAGCAGTTGTACAGAACCTTACAACTAACAAAGCAAACATATTCTTCACGGATGCAGCAAAAAACAAACTCGGTACTGGTATAGCCGTTCACTGCTATAACTCTTAAAAGATACTAAAATACTGCTTAAAGACAGAGTCAACAGCTGCAAATGCAGAATTAAAAGCTATACAGGAAGCTATAAACTAAGCGGAATCTAACCCCAAAAATACCATAGCCATTTTCACTAACTCCAAGAACGCAATAAACGGGATAGCAAACAACACAAATCAAAAGCTCATCACAGGAAAAAAATCAGAAAAACACTTAACAATAGACCTAACTCACTACTACTCTTGTACTGGATATCAAAATCCGAAAAATTTCACAGCTTCGAATTGGTTGACAAAGCAGCTAAACTGGCCATAATTGAAGGCTCAGAGGTCGACTCATTTCTTGAATGGGACGACTCTATCAAAAAGATTAATGACTCCATAAACATAGAATGGTATGAATACTATCGAAATAACAGCAAAAACCTAGCATACAGCCCCTGGCTACAAACTGACCTCATTTTCAGAACAAAACCATGGTTTCACTATTTCACCCCGAACACCAACACGCAAAAACAAATAAATAGAATTCTCCTCAACAGAGCCTACAACCACAAGAGATTAAAAAAAGCAAAAATAGTTCCATCCCAAGGGTGTAAGTGGTGTGACATCACAGACGATCTTGAACACAGAATCCTAAACTGTGAACACTTTGAAACCCTAAGGAAAAAGTATGAAGTCTTTCAAAATAACGATTCCATAGCAAAATTTTTTAATAAGAACAATGAAAAAGCACTTACTCAATTAATTGCCTTTCTTGAAGAAGCAAACTTAGAACTTTAATTTCATTCAAATAATCCTCTCAATTTCCAGAACTAACTTTTAATTTTCCAAGAAAAGCACTCAATCAAATAGTCTAATAACCATTCAAAACTAATACTAACACAGTACCATCACAAATCCAGTAAAGAAAAACTAAAAAAAAAGCACGATACTATCATAAGTCCCTAGTGAACATTTATCGATATATCGATGGCTTGTGCGTTTAAGCCATAGCCAATAAATACCTGACATAGGTTAGGCAGAAGGGAAAAAAAATGAGAACAAGGGCAACAAATACTTCAAAAGTCAAAATTCGATCAACTTTTTTAATAATTGTGCAATTAATGCATTTTACACTTTTGCCTATAAAATAAGGGAAGGACCCTGAAATTTGCCTAAATTCATGTCTAGATGTCTTATTGACAGGTGTAAGTTCTCTAAAATTTTAAAATAATCAAGCATTAAACAACAAAGACACAGCAGATTGAAAACTCCACATTTACAACAACTATAACTCGTGAGATTGGGAAGATACACGTTTACAGATGATCTATACACTACAGATATGGTTGGATTTTCAAGAAAATTTCATAGTTATGTTATCATAACTATTCAAACAATGAGATCAACACAGTAGTCGTCCGTTTTGGTATAGTGGTTAGAGCACTCACCTTGTAAGTCAAAAGGTCCTTTGTTCGGATCCCGTTGGCGAAAACGGGATTTGTTTCGAGTGATTCTGGCTGACTATAAGCCCGTCAGTTATGATACGTACTGATTTAAAATCAGAACGTATCGCAACTGGGTGGACGGACACACGGCTCAAGCGTGGTACTGACCATATCACCTTCCTGAGTGCCGATACATTCGATTAAGATAATGAGATACTCTAACCATCTCAAGGCAAAGCTCCGGAAAGGGCTGTAGTCAAAACTGACGATAGATACAAGCCATATGGTAGCAATTTGCATATGTATTAGTCGGCCTACTATGGACAAGCTTCCGGTAGCTGTCACCCAACTGCGGCATTAGCAAATGCTTATATTTCGTCATATATACTATTTTCCGAATAAAAAACGTGCCGAACGCATTCCGTGCGTGCTATAAATTCACCTTGTATAGCCCATTGTGCTCCTAAACTTTCCAAGACGAGCAAATGAAGCACACGTTTTGCACCTTCGACTGATAGCTCAGCGTTATGATGTAAACAAACTCCTATAAATTCACTTTGGAAGGCGATAAAAACTAAACGGGTATAAGAACTGAAATAATTTTCACTTCACTAGGAGCGCTATTGTGTTCTCCGTGGATCATCTGGATTTCACTGTAGAAATCCGTCTCTAAACCGTACAAAACCTCGAATTTTTGTTGGCACCTCCACAATTCTTCATATAACGCCATGTAAGTTAGCCAGCAGAGTCGGCCTACTAATGGTCATGTGTGTGGTAGCAAGCGCTGCTGCCATATGGCTTGTACTATCGTCAGTTTTGGCTGTAGTGCTAAAGCAAAAGAAGATCACCACAGTGCAGACAAAATGGCGGGATATTCAACAACATAAAAATTAAATTTTTATTTTTTTTAATTCGATTTAAGGAATCTATGAGCCTAGTTGTTGACATTTAGAGACATTGTGTTATTCACTAATTTGTTTACAAAACTTTTCTGGCAGCAGCACTTTCCTGCTGCATTAACTTGTTTGTTACTCCTTTATGTATGATCGAGAATAATTTCTGATAAGGGGAAGTCGTGAAGTAAATGTGGAATTCACCAATTTGCATGAAATTTGCTGAGGTTAAATTTCCACCCATTAGAAGCATATCTGTAAGCAACTCGATTCACTTGTTGATATTTTTTTGAAGAAAATGACCTTTAAACTTTCCGTTCAGCCTAGTAAATACAAAGAATATACATCATTAACGCTAATTAAATACAAAAAACTTTTTGTTGTTTTTAATACATATATCACTGTGACATATGTACAAGGGCGGTCCCAAAAGTACTCGACCCGACAAAGAAAACAGTAAGAATAATTACGAAAATGTTTTTTATTTTTCAAGATAATCTCCTTTCAGCTCGATACACTTTTCCCAACGATGTTCAAAAGCTTCGATACCCGCTTTATAGTAGGAACCGTTAAACTCTTCAAAATAGCTATTAACCGTAGATTCTACCTCTTCATTGTTGGCCACCTAGCCATTTTTTCAAATTCGGAAAAAGAAAATAATCCGAGGGAGCCAGATCTGGCGAAAAGGGTTCAGGAGGAAGCAATTCGATCTTCAACTCATTAATTTTAGCCATCGTTATGATGCAAGTGTGGACTGGTGCGTTGTCGTGATGAAACAACACTTTCTTTTTCGTCAGATGAGGCTGTTTTTTCTTGATTTCATCACTCAAATGGTTCAATAAGGCTACATAATATGCACCGTTGATTATTTTTCCTTTTTGGAAATAATCAATAAATATTATTCCACGCGCATCCCAGAAAACGGTACTATGACCTTGCCAGCTGACTGAACTGTCTTTGCTTTCTTTGGAGCCGGTTTTCCCTTTTCAGTTCACTGCTTTGACTGCTCCTTGGTCTCAGGTGTAAAATGATGGACCCATGTTTTGTCCATGGTTATGAACCGACGCAAAAACTCGGCTTTATTGCTGCGAAACATTGTCAAACACTCGATGGAAACATCCTCACGTTGCTGTTTGTGCTCCATTGCGAGCAAACGCGGCACTTATCTTGCGCACAGCTTTCTCATGTCCAAATTTTCGCTTCAAATGCGTCTGATTCGTTCGACGAAGACAGTTCATCGCTGCTCAGATTTCAAAATAGGAGGATGCGGTCAATGGACCGAGGCAGTTGGAGGTGCTTGTTGCAGGAAGCGAAGGCCCGAAGGTGGCTGTAATGCTACGAAGAATTACAATATGCATTTATATATAGTTATAATTATTGCTTAACCCAACGGACTCAACCTAGACATAATATATTCAAGATCTCTCCCCATGTTTAGCGCTGCTGATTAGCGAGAAACTCTCAAGGTGAAAAGAATCTTGGCGGTACCTTCCCCACTAAAAAGTGGATAGAAAAACCGAACGATGATTTCAACGTATGGAGAAGGGAATCTCCAAATTCAATTTTTTTCTATCCGAAAACCAGCATCTATGATTCGCAACTATCGGGACCATCAAATGAGAACTAGGGAAGAGAAGATTTGAGAGGGAAGATTTGGAATCGCAAAGAAAATTGAAAATAGTTGAAATAAAAGAAAACGAAACATAAGTTAAAACATGTTAGGTAGACAGACCTATGCTCCTGTCAGAAGGGTTTTGCACTCAACTTGCGATATGCCGCCTCTAACAACGAATAAAGTCAAGAATCGCGACAAAGAGATGTGATCGTTTAGAAGAAAACCCATTGTTTCTCCATTTTTAATGGCCGCCATTTTGTTGCAAAGTAAAAAAAATCACTCACATCATGAATTCCCAAAAATATGCACGTTATTGATCTTATCTGAAAATTTTAAGAATATCAAATCAAAACTGCAGTGTCTGATTCGATGGAAAGTCCATTAATTATCAGACTAGAGAAGATAAAGTCCATTAACTATCAACCAGAGAAATTTTAAATAGCTATAACTTCCGTCGATATGATTCGATTTTCATCAAACTTACAGAGTATTAATTCCTTTTGTAAGACTACTTAAATATCGAATATCGTTGAGTTTAAGGGCATCCATACGATTGTTTGGAGAAAATGTGAAATTCAGAGATCATACTATTAACAAAGTTGAGCGAATTTTGACTTCTAAGGTACTTACTGTTGTTCTTCTTTTAAAAACCTACCTCCATAATTTTTTTTCAGATTTTTCAGATCACAAGTGTCCAATCGCAAGGGCGGACACCAATTGTTTGTGTGTTTCTCCTCTCTGTTCAAGAAGCAAACAATTTCAATATAATGCCTGTTTTGAAAAGTTCTCATCAATACCTTTCATTTGATACCCATATCGCCTATCTTTGACGAAATTTTTTGTTTTCAGGGGTCACTCTCCTTTATGGGGAGACCTCTCTTAAACACCTTATACATTTTTTTTATATTCGGTTTTTGAAGGGAGCACCGCTTTACACCTACATACATACAAAATTTTATGTGTCTAGCTTATATCGTTAGCGAGAAAAATTGCTGTGACACACGGACGGACGGACAGACAGACAGGTCGCAATTTTAGGAGGGTTTTGTAAAATTATTTTACAAAAATCTAAAAAGAAAATGAAGAGTTAAAACTTCGAATAACCTCATCAGAAGAAACGATCCAAAGATTGTCGCCCATTCAAGCAACAGCCAAATCAACAAAGAAAGAAGAAAACCCTAAGGCGAAGATAAATGAAAACCAAAAGAAGAGAATTCAAAACTACTTTCGAAAATGTTTTGAGTGCCGGCGGGGCAAATGAAAGCAGCAATTATTTCGCAGTAGTGGAACAACTGAGCACGGCCATACAAGAAGACGAAACACCAGAGGTACAAAAATATGGTAATTGCGACAAATATGATAATAACAAATTCACTGGTTGACTTCAAGCCTGCCATAAATGCTTTGAATTCTGGGGAAATTCCGCACTTCACTTGTACTCTAAAAACTGAAAAAAAAAATCATATCTTTCAGTTCAAGGGTCTGGACTACGGAGAGGATATGTACGATCTCCTTCAAATACTCAAAGAAGCTGAACCAGCAATTGAATTTATTTCAGTACAAAACTTTGCAACAAGGAGATCGACCATCGAAAGGAATAATCTACCATTTAATTTAGTACAAGTTTCTAATAAAAACAGTTCAAATACCCTTCAACAGATAAGATAGTTGAATGTCAGGATGGTGAGATGAAAACGCCTCCAGCAAAGAGAAATGCGCCAGTGTTACCGGTGTCAAAAATGGCCATTCATCTGCCAACTGTGTCATGCTCTACCGGTCCGTTAAATGCAAAGAAATGCATCCCCCGGTGGGTGCAAATTGTCTCAGGCGGAGCTTAAAGACATATTGTTCTGCGTCAATTGCAGTGTATTCTGTCACCCGGCATTATATCGAGGATACTCCCGATATCAAGATGTAAAAGTTAAATTTATTTCAAAACAAACACAACTACACTGCAGTGTGATACCTTCTAGCTTTGTTAAGATTCGGGTATCATTAGTCCTCGCCGCTAGAGGACCAGCAGACAATACTGTATGATAAATAATATAAGTAACAACGAGTTGCTTCTTAAAATCTACTAATAACTTAATTCCTTTTTGGAAAGAATCAGCAAACAAGATTCGAAAATTAACTTTGTTTTAAACGTTTAGATCTCTCCATTGTTTCAAAATAACTTGGTATTCAGCCATATTCCTCCTTCCCCCATCCTCAACGGAAATCGCAGGTGTTTCGTTATGATAGCGACCGTTTTGCCATTGTAATGGAAGTAAATCATCAAAGAGATGATGTCTTTCTAATTCCAGTTCAAAATGAAAGCCACCGGCTTAATTAAAAAAGAACGGATTGATAACATTTTCACAGGAAATTTAATCAGGAATACCAGAAGCAATGCCAACCTTCTGACGTCGATAACTCATGCCCAATGATTCCTAATGACTGGAATCTAACTAACGATGAATGAGATCTCTATTTGTCAAAGTTAGAGATGCTGAAGTTGAAAGCCATTGAGCAAGATTAAAATCGAAACAATATGGAACGGTATGAAACACCAACCATCACGAGGTTGAAAAGAATGAAAAGCCTTCTCATACACGTTAAGAATATTTATCGGTGATTTCTGTACTATAACCATCCCTCGATAGTTTTGTTGAAATTACACCCTAAGAATGTCCAGAAATTAATCCGTTCATATGACAGGAGTGAAGTTAACTATTATTAGCCCACACGATCCAGATGGCTTGTTCACAAAAATGAATAGTGTATTTCGTAAGAAGTCTCGATTGAATGTGTCGAATCTTAAAGTCACTTGTAGTGAGATATGGCTTATAGATACGGTTGGTATCAAAATTAATAATAAGACTCCAAATACAGATGGAAATAGAATCTTATTTTGAATTTGTACATCTTCCAATCCTGTAGTGAATTGAATGGATGTAATTGTCCGTGAAGGACTGCAGCGATGGTTTGCTGCCTCGGCGAGCGAGGATGTGGGTGCTCGACAAGGTTGGCCTTGTCTGAGGACGCGTGAATGCGCTGTTTCGTTAAACACAATTTTAAAACTTGTGAATTAAGTAACAAAAAAAATCCATAAAGGGTACTCACCCAATTCTCCTCCGACGAGCGCTCGCTTTTGGGGTGGGTAAGAGTGCATTGAAATTACGCATCATGCCAATGCAATGATGTTGAATAGCATATGATAGGAATCAATCAGCAATGTAAGTGCATGAGTTTTATGACTAAGTAATAATTATAGTATAAAATAAGTTAGGTAAGCAGGAGAGTGCTCCTACCAGAAAGTCCTTGTAAACATCCTAGGGTTAGCAACAAGTTTTCTAATAGCGTGAATCGATAACATGAATTATTCATTCAATATTTGGATATGAAATCGTTCAAATTTATGCAAAAAATACACCGTTTCTTTCATAAGCACAATGCAGCCGCCATTTTGATCGAGCTTAAATGATTTTTCTGAATGCTCGGCCGATTGGACATATTCAAGTTAAACACTATTCCTTAAATTTTCATGAAAATTGAAAGAAAATAAAAGTCCCTAGGTCAATTTGAAATATGTATCAACTATAAAAACGTGATATTGTTGTTGTAATTCCATACAATTGAAATGGCTATAACTCACTTGATTATGATTCGATCTCGACTAAATTTTGTGAACGTAAATATCTTATATCAATCTATATAATTGTAAAATTTCAAGAAGTTTAAAGGTACCGTTTTGATTTTATGGGCGAAAATGTAAAATCTCCAAATCATACTATTATTGACAAACTTGAGTGAATTTCGCTTTCTGAGGTATTTGTTGCCTCATAAAGGCGCATATTCCTGATAATTATCAGATTTTTCGGCTCAAAGGTGTTCAATCGCGAGTGGAGGGGGACACCAATTTTTGGTAGATTTTGCCTTCCCCTGGACCCCCTAATTCATAAAATGATTTTTTTATTTCAGATTCTAAAAGTTCTAATAAAGACCTCTAATTTGATACCACACTCACTATTTTGATTTAAACAAATTTTTAAGGGCTAATCCGTTATTAGGGGGGACCCTCCTTAAAAGAATTTTGAGTTTTTGGTAAGACCTTAACTTTTAAGAGACCATCACTTCTGACCTTTTCACAAAGTTTGAGCATTCTAGCTTCTATAGTTTCTGAGGAAACTAGCTGTGATACACGGACAAACGGACAGATGGACGGACGGACGGACAGACAGGTCGCGAAACTAGTAGGTCTTTGTAAAAAAAATTTTTTACAAAGACCTAATAACATATTGATAACGTGAGTATAACATATAGTTATGCAGGCTGCAATTGATAAATTCACTCTTTCATCGGCATTTTAACATCGATTGTATTTTATATGTTTTTACTGGTGAATATGTAACGCTATAATCGGGGTTTGTTGCGGTCGTTTTATCTTCATCCCTCATTAAATATCATTTCTATGAGATAAATATTAGGTATCTTCCTTCATTATCTCGCAGACTAAAAATTTTTGGCACAAACGCTCAGAACAAACAGGATTTTTAACACCAATCGGATCGAATAGCATCAAAATCTAGTTAAACCAAGGAAATGAAATTTATTCCTTTTAAGAGTTACTTACAAAACCCTATTGAAATCGGGTTTTATCTGTCATTCCATCTGCCCGAGTGTCACAGCAGTTTTTCTCCGAAACTATTAAAGCTACAGACACCAAACTGGTAGGTAGATCAGAAGTGATGACCCCTTGAAAATTTGGGTATCAGCAAATTTTTCAACGGTTTTTAAAGGGGCCTGTAATAATCAAGCAGTCGCCTAAGCAAACTGTTCGCAAACCAACATATTGCTGATCCAAATTTCAATTGTAAATTTAAAATAATACTCACCATTTTAATTTGCAATTGAAATGTGGATACGACAACACCCTTTTCAACGGAGCTCTTCCAAGATTGCACTTTCGCAATGACATGGAAAGTGGATGGAAGGCTCGCCGATTAGTTTGGAGCGGTCCCGTGAGGCGACGACGAACAACAAACGAGGAGTCTTGAATTGGAATTGGTCGCGACGGTTAGCCATCCGCGGACCATTCAAAAAGCACGATTTAATTGAGAATTGAGCCGACTGAGAATGCGGGGAGTCCACGAAGATCCACGGACTTTAGTGGAAAAGTGCGCGTGAACGGTCCTTTCGCGACTTTCATCAATTTTAACCACCAATTGTTTCTGCAGTGGAAATCATGACATAAATCGATCGAGTAGTTGAGTTTTGTTTTTGCTGTCACCTTTCGTAGATTTTTGTTGCGTTTGAATGACGAATACTGTAACCGGCGTGTGATAGATCATTTGGTGTGTCTCAGCGTCCGTTTGAATGATTGTTGACCGCAATCGAAAACTAAATTAAGGAATTTTAAAGAGAAATAGAAAAAGCTTAGCTTTGTTCATCTAATTACTACGAACGTCCTACCAACGGATATTAAAAAAATCAACAGTATTTCTGTTTACTCCTAAATAAAAATTACACATTCTGTTGTGTTCCTTCGTCGGCATATCGATTTGATTTGCTGTTGGAATGTGTAAATCATCACTCTCCAGTATGAAGTGAATTCATTGCAATTCGAGGCGAGAACCGCGCCAGCAACCGAAAAACCTAACTGCTACGGCAAATGAAAAAGTAAAATTTCGGGCTGCACTTGAATTTGTAAAGCGATAATAAAAGATTGCTTGACGGTCGCTTTAAAACAATACGTGAGGGAATCCTGATTTACCTCGTACGGGTAAATATGATGTCCGAAGCGGCTGTTTTGCCAAGTGACGTGTGGTGCGATTCGCAATAAATTCGAAAAGGAAAAAGGTTTGAACCCGTAATAGTTTGTGAAAATAATTGTCTTGGGGCCGTGTTGGGATGGGGAGGATGATTGCATTCGACTTAGAAGGGGAAAACCCAGGAAATGAGAGCTTCGAACTTAATAGTTATAGTCATGAAGGAGATATTAAATGATCAACTAATATATCCAATGAATCAAGAAGAAGGAAGAAGAAACTAAATTTCCAGTTGCAGAAACACCACGCGAATTTAGGTTGAGAGCTATTTCATGTTCTGGTGTGTACCGTTCACTTTCCGACGAGAGAAGCGCCGATAATTGTGTATAGCATCTTGAATGGCAACAAAGTTAAAAGTGGTTGATTCGTGCTGTTTGCGGGAAATTCTTAAAAGTGACGATACGTGAGATAACGAACTACGTGTGTTGGAAGCAATTCAAGTTGGATGTTCACTGTTTAAGTCGACAGCATGGTTCAAATTTAGGTTATCACTAGTCTTCTTCTTTGGTCGTTAGTAAATTGGCTGAGTTTTGAATCAGTTTTCAAAGAAAATTTTTTCCTGACGAATCCAAGCATCGTAGGAATAATTAAAACATATTATAAAAGGTTGAAATATGAACATAATTGACTAGGTTAATTTCAATAATAATGATGCAATACACGTGAGGGTCAACTTCCCAACAAGATGTTTACAGTTTTCATCACAGAAAGTTCCAGTGTCTCCTTTTCGTTTATCTTATTAATATTTTAAGACAAACAAATATCAAATACGATTATAAATAAATTTCAAGGCTGTACCCACATCATAAGCGGGCGCCCGGCGAGGATGAGGGCAAGTACCCATTGATTTTCTTTTTAATTCATACATATTTATATTTTTTTATAACCAACCTTTATGATGGCATACTATTTTTAGCAATTGTAATCGGGAAGATTATTTTTTCACAAAATTTCTTTGTTGATGGCTTCTGCAGATGGAATCATTCATTTAAATCGCTTGTATCGTTGATTATGTTTATGTTCTATTTCCCATCTGTTTTATAGCAATATAATTTTCAACTTCTCCACGCTAAGTCAATGAATATTTTGATTAGATTAATTCTCAGACGCAATAGGTCTTTTTGTTGTAATGTTCAAAAATCGAATCACACAATTAAATAATGCTTAGCTAAAGAAAAAATAAAACTCGGTCTTTCCCTTTCTCTCAACCTGATCGGGTATAGGACCCGCAACGATGGGCTAAAATGGGCTAGCCATCGGGCGCGCTCTTCCCTTCTTTTGTTTAACAGGGGCTCTTTCCGGGTAGAGTGGCCTTCCGCTCGCGCGCCCTTTTATGGTGTAGAGTTATGTAATTCCATCGCATAACGCTATAACATCAATTGGCTACGTTTGTATTCCTCATTTGATGGAAAGAGTCATGCAAAGTACGTAGTATGAGTTTTTCACTCAAATGGGAAATACATGGCCACGTCTACGTTTGGATCTTAATCCGGTTGGCAGGGTGCGAGGGGGCACCGCTTCCACCCGGATGCCCCACTCTTATGCAGAAAACCATCGTTGCAGTTCTTTACGGACATTTATGCCTATCCATATCACTACAGGCCCCCCATATCGGAAGGGGAGCCGCCAAGATGTGGGATGTCCAATGAGGGCTTTCCAAAACAGGTCTTTAAACAGTGTTACCAGCTTCGTGAAGTGCAGGGGAAGGGGAAATGTATGAATATGTGTGTCATAACTATTTATTCAACTTTATAAATAATCAAAAAGTATGTCTGGCCTTCATCCAATTGTCCACCTCTATAGAAATATAATTCTTGAAATAAGCCGTTGAGAATATTTGTAAATAATGTTAGGAAAAGAATAAGAAAATAGGGGGATAGTGAATTTTTGAAACAGAAACAATAAATTAGATTCCATACCCCAACAAAAATCAAATTATTCGTTCTCATTTTCTACTAATAAATTATATTTAATAACATTACTTACTTTATCATCTTTGCAATTTCAACTGTTGATGCTCTTACTTATTCTCCTATAGAAACTATTTTAGATTATCGAACGTACTAAACAGATGTTCAGGAAGTCGCAGTAAGATTCTAAGTGTATAAACTGTAGCAAATCGAATACTTTTGCATATAATAGTTAACATTCTAATCAGTTGACCAATCGTAACATCCCATATACTTCGTTCTATTTCTTTGAATAATGAGACAAATCACAAGTAATTCCTTAATCGCATTTAACCTTTTATCAGTTATTAGAAGTTATATGACACTCTAAGTAATTGAATAAGAACCATGTTATCACACCAAAAACATTACATTGATAACGAGGCCAATGGCCATCAAATTGCATTCAATTTATCAACCTGCAAGAAATTGTGCACATGTTCATCTAAGACATTTCTGCATTTTGTTTCAGACGGTCAGCATGACTAAATCAGTGGAAATCGCGAGTGTAACATTAAATGATGGCGTGAATGCAGAAGGATCACTTTATCGCTTGCAGAAAGGATTGAACTTACGACTGATTCCTGCACCTTCTTTACTTGGCAAAGAGATCGTATTGTATACGAATTTTCCAATTGATGGTAATTGGTTACGTAACTTACTTTATTCAGAAAAATTATAAAATTTGAAATTATTTTAGAAAAATTGGAATTTGTTCGTACGCAATATTGTAACCTGATATGGCATTCAAAAACTGGCGAACAGCTAACAACGCACGCTCATCCTTATGTTCGAGTAATGGACGTGGATATTTATTGTGAAATTGAATTGAATCGATCGGGAACATTTCATTTTTACTTTTGTCATAAAGATAGGTAAGTTTCTGAAACTAAAAATTTAGTTCGGAAAAATCTAGATTATTTTTTGCGAAAAAAAAACAATGAATAACATCATTTTTCCGATTCTTATCAGCATTGATAAAAAACCAAATGGAGCTCTCTATATCCAAGTGGAACCAATTCTTCATGTTGGTCCTCCTGGCGCACAAAAAATTATCCCACTGGATTCAATTCGATGCCAAACTTACTTGGCCAAATGTCTCGGTCCGATTAATACCTGGGAATCCAAATTGCGTGTTGCAAAAGAATCAGGTTACAATGTCATCCACTTAACACCTATCCAAGAGCTTGGTGGATCACGTTCTTGTTATTCATTGAGAAATCAGCTTAAGTTAAATCCCGAGTTTGCAGCCGCTACCACACCTACGAGCCCACAAACAAAGGCTGCTTCGCCAATGCGAACGACATTCGAGGATGTCGAAAAAGTATTGAAAAAGTGCCGTCATGAATGGGGAGTAAGTTATAGTATTATTTCTTAAAATTCATTACGATGAGACATTTCTTATTATTATTCAAGATAGCATCAATTTGTGATATTGTTCTAAATCATACTGCCAATGAATCCGACTGGCTAAAGGAACATCCAGACGCGACATATTCTTGCTGGACTATGCCGCATTTACGTCCAGCATTTCTTTTAGATGCAACATTGGCACAATGTGGAAGAGACGTTCAGGCGTGCGTGTTAGAACCATTTGGCGTTCCAAGAATTATTGAAACTGAAGAGCATTTGCAGGTAAATGTGGTCATATTAGACTGATTTTCAAAATCTTAAGGATCTTCTTTGACAGTCTTTAAAATATCAACTTCACACAAACTATTTGCCGAAGATTAATCTATTTGAATTGTACCAGTGCAATATAACAACGTATGTCAACAAGTTCATCGAAGAGGTATGTTGAAAAAAATATTTTTTATTTTAGAGTAAGGTACTGACAATTATTTTGAAAAACTTAAAATTGAAATCAATTCACATAGAATTATTATTTTCTTCGACTATACGTAATATTGTTGGCAATCTTCATATTAGTTGGTCTCTTCATATCCGATGTTAGATTCATGTATTCTGCTGACTTACTACTTGTATCTATTCCAATTGTATTATCCATCGCGATATTGATTCTAGAGATGGATAATAATTGCTTGTGAGCTCTTGGATTCCACTCGTTAATGTATAATATTTCAAATGGTATATTTAAATGGCATAAAATAGGATGCAGAACTAAAGATGTGGGCGTATCGCTAAACGTATGTTTCTATGCATTTTCACGAATTGTTACGCGCTTAACATTCAAGCGACATCCGACCGACGAAATTATCGGGAAACTCGTGTTATTGTTCACAAAATTTCATAAGAACGCATGTTAACAAGCCGGTTCATCAATTAATTAGAAAAAAATACATTTTTGTTAAAGATTGTACTTGTGGAACGACATATTCTGCTAACAAACAGCGATACAGCTTTTCAATGTCAAAAGATAACTTTAAAATGTTGACACCCACAACATTTTCATACATTAATAGATTATAAAACAAGTTTGTAAAAATCATTTGCTCTAATAACTAGTTTTAAAATTGATTTCCTTAAAATTAAATACATTATTTCCTTACGACTACCTTAAAAACTACTCATTCGCTGCGTCCATAGAGCGGCTTTCCGGCGCTCTCCTGACAACTCCCGCCTTGTGCTCCTTGGCTATCCTGATACCCGCTTCCGCCAGCTTTTCTGCATAAGATTTTATCGGCTCTATTCCTGTTTCCTGGTACAGCACCTCGTTGGGGTAACACTGTCCGTCCTCCCGTCTGTATAGGCCTGTGGAAGCCCGAAGGATTTTTCGCTCCACTAATCCTATCTTGCCCCATTTTGTTTTCGGAGCTCCTATCCATATCATCACCGCATATGTGATGAGCGGACGATTCAAGGTTTTATAGGCCAAAGCCTTGATTCGCTGGATCGCTGTCGAATGTTTCCTGAAAAGAGGTAAAAGAAGACGGTACGCACAAGCCACTTTTTTCAAAATATTGTCAACGTGAGCACTAAAGGTAGCTTTCCTGTCCAAAACTACCCCCAAGTACTTCGTTTGCTTAGAGCAGTGCACCATCTGCCCATTCAACTTAATCCTGGAGTCACAGATGCCTCTTGCACGATGACCAAAGTTAGTGTGGGGGTCCTTGAACACAATTAATTCACTTTTCTTTGCATTTACCTTGATTCCCCATTTCCGGTAATATGCAGTAAGCGATTCCTAATATTTTTGGAGCCGTATTCTAGCAAAGCGCAAATTGTGCTCAGATGACCACACTAACAAGTCGTCAGCGAAGAGGTTCACCTGGATTCCAAGCTTATATTCATCTCTTACGCCCGGGACGTCAGAGGTGAATATGTTGAAAAGAAATGGGCCTAAAATAGACCCCGGTGGGACCCCCGAATCAATACTAAATGTGTCTGACCTAGCTCCTCCAGCTACCGCAAAGGCAGTTCGTCCCCTCATGAAGCTGCCTATAATTTTCACAATATTTGCCGGAAAGCCAAGATTTATCATTTTGTAGAGAAGCCCATTGATTCATATAGAGTCAAAGGCTTTCTCCACATCGATCAGGCAAGCTTCTCGTTATATCAGCTTTGAACACGGCCATAGCATCCACCGTGGACTGAGCTTTTTTGAAGCCAAATTGTCTTTCCGGCACAATTCTTGCCCCGGCAGAGAATTGTAGATGCCTTCAAGTATTACCCTTTCAAGAAGCTTACCAATATTTGAAAGCAACAAAATCGGACGAGTATCGACTACATCAGTACTGCCCGACTTCTTGGGGATCGCGAATATTTTTGCACATTTCCATTGCTGAGGGAAGTAGCAAATGTTAATGCAGTTATTCAGAATGATCGCGAGGAGAACAAAGAAAACAGGGGGAAGCCTTTTAAGCATATAATTGAAGATTCCATCAGCCCCTGCTGATTTTTTGGAATTCCGTTCCAGTGTCAACAAAGTGAGTCTCTCAGGACTGACAAATAGACTATGGCCAGTAGGTGCGTTAAAGGGATTTGAAACAGAAAACCGGGTCAAGCATAATTGATCATTGTCCTTGTCGAAATTCGTTGTGGTGCTGCTCAGTAGCGAAGTATCGGAAGAGTCCTCACTTGCTTTCTCTCCTTGAAGAACTTTCGCATGTTTTGCGATAGAGTCAGCGATGGCTTTGTCATCCATGAGCATGGATCCATCATAAGTGAAGACCTCGGGCAGCCTTTTTCTGCCCGTTATCCTATTGATATGAGGAAAGCTCGAAAGATGTCTTCTGGTAAATCTCGATAAAAGTAATTTGTCGAGGATTTCTTAATGGAGATCTTTGAGATGACCGTATCCAGGGTTGAATTTATACAAGCGATTCCCTCATCAATTTCAGGAATAAAAACATTTTTCGATCTATTGATCGAAATTCCCTTTAATTTTCCGTCAAGGTCAGCACTTACTGCTGCCCAATCGATTCGCTTGTATGGAATGAAATGATGAGGACCTGCAACCTCAAGTTTCACACCCTTTTTCACTCTTAAGGTCAGTTCAACCAAAAGACGGTCAGACTCGGCGTCAAGAACTCTACACTCGAAATTCCTCCAACTGTGGGAGAGTTTTACTAGATTGGCAGTCGAAGTCAATCAAAGACGAACTTCGGCGGAAGGTAGGCTCTTTCGGGGCAATCAATATGAGATACATATTTGATTGAACCCAGTTAGAGATAGCTGTTCCATAACTATTGGATGCGATATTTCCCCACGAGGGATGCCGCATTAAAATCACCTCCCATAGCATAAAAATCGAATTTTTTGCTCAGAGTAAGCACTGTTTCCAAGTCGTCAATGAGTTCCCTCACCGAGCATCCATGTCGAACATAGATCCCCACGAACGCAAAGGTGCACCCTCCCAGCATGGAGCTTATTATTTCTGCTTCAATACATAACGATAGAGAACTCTCTTTTCCTTGTAGACCAGGGCGGATCTATAAAAAAAAAGATTACATTTGGCTGTTGAGAGGGGACACACTGAATTTTGCAGAAAAAGTTGTGAAATAACTTGGGTAAATATAATCGACTTATTCTCCCTCTCAATAAAGTGGAGAACATTAAAAAATAAATCGAAATGTTTTAAAATTATAAAATACTCAATTTTACCTACTTTTCTCACTTCTAACTTTTAACCGACTCATTTTAGAGCAAAGTTATGGAGAATTAAACGTTGCGTGATTAAATTTTCTATATGAGATGATTTTAATTTTTTTACCGTTGCCGCAAAATAGCAATATATATTTAAAAAAAGGAAAAAAATATTTTTTTTATTTAATCTTTTTTACCACATAGAATGCACTTAGGTCCTTCATAATTTGCCTAAAAAATCTTTATAATATGATTAAACATCGCACAAATTTCAATCATACAATAGATTTCACATAATAATTTTGCAATCTAAAATATTTAAAAAAATTTAAAATTTAACAAGTCAGAAACTAAAGCACATAAAAGAGCACTCTACCTTTCAAACGCATATTATAAAATTAAAATCGGATTATTAGATCGAGGAATTTTTTAAAATTATAAATTTTTTTTTTAACTAATAAATAAATTGAATATCTCGCTAACTATTAACTAAAGGTGCTACATTTTTAAAAAAAGTTGAATTATGTGCATTAGTTTCTTAGATGCAACTGGTCAAAGTTGACCAGCATTTGCGACGAAGTTATAAACAATATGATGGTAATATTTGCACCATTAACTTAGTCTGTTGAAGCTCTTAAAATAATAAAAACAATCGGTATTGCACGTGAAAAAAACCAAAAAAACTTCCTTAGGAAACTGAATTTTAAATTTCAAAATCTAAATACGAAAAACCGGTGTAACTCGAGCAGAGAAGCCTAAATATCGCCTTACCAAAGCCCAAGGATGCTTTTATTTTGTTCTAAATAAATTAATATATTTATAACAAAATAAAACCACATATTTTTTCTATGTAAAAAAATTTTTTCTAGAAAACTTTCCAAACATATACCTTTCAACGTACTAAATACAATTATTTTCATTTCATGGCTGTATAAATATTTAAACAATCTTTGTTTGAATAAATTTAAAAAAAAAAATTTTCTGCTTTTTTAAATTATTTTTTTTTATATATTAATAAAAATTCATATAAATTATTCAAAAAATATTGATGTTTTGCAACTTTTAATCGATATATTTTTGAAAATATAAAAAAAAATATGGTTGAGATTTAGAAGAAAAATTTTTTTTTTTTAATTCACCATGCTTCCACCGACTGAACCCGCAGCCGCCCAGCACTATTTTAGAGTTGAATTAGGCCCAAAAGAGCGGGGCTGGCAAATGGAAAAATCAAGTTTAGAGCCAATACAAATTACAGACTTACTATTACCTGATAGCGTACTAAAAAAATTAGTTGTAAGTGCTTTCTTATTTTATAAATATATCATAAAAAAAATAATTTAAAAAAGGAAGAAAAATTCTTATTTTTTAATTTGTTTAAACGTTGTTCGGGCCTTCGGTTAGAGATAGTTAGAGTACCTCATTATCTTTATCGAATGTATAGGCACTCGAGAAGGTGATGTGATCAGTATCACGCTTTGGCCATATGTACGTCCACCCAGATGTGATGCTTCTGATTTTCAAACAAATATCATAACTGAGCCGGCTTATTGTCTATTCGATGAATTACTCGAAACAAATCTCATTGTCACGAACATAACTCGAACCAGGGACCTTCGGCTTACGCAGCCAGTACTCAAAGTCAAATTCAAAAGTGCTATATTCAATACTAATCGTTATAAATTTTAAAAGAATATAAAGCTAATTCCAAACAATAATAATACAAAAACTTAGTAGCCCAAATGGCTCTCTAAATTTATACGTTTTCAGTTAGACACATTTGATCAGGAACGAATGAACATAATCCAACTTTTTCTTTTTTTAAAAATAGCATATTTTAGAGTACTTTCCAATCCATTTTTAGAATTTAATTTAAATTAATAATTACCGAGATATTCAATTTATTTATTAGCAAAAAAAATGTTTAGAATTTTAAAAAATTCGTGAAGCCGCTCTAATAATTCGTTTTCAATTTTATAAAATGGGTTTGATAGGTGGAGTGCTCTTTAATATGTACAAAATGTGCTATTCTATATGCGTTAGCGTCTGACTTGTAAGATTTTAAAAAATTTTAAATTTTTTAAAATAAATTTAGATTGCAAAATCTTTATGCAAGATCTACTGAATCGATTTTAATAAAAAGATTTTTGCAGTTTTCTTATCTTCGGGAACATTTTTAGGCGAGTGATGGAGGTCGTAAGTGCATTTTAAGTGGTAAAAAAACAAACAAAAAAAGACTTTTTTCCTTTTTTGAAATATTTACTGCTATTTTGCAGCAACGGTAAAAATTTTAAAATTTTTAACCAATTCTTATAGAAAATTTAATTTCGCAAATTTTATGTATCCATAACTTTGCTCTGAAATGAATTGTTTTAAGGTTAAAAGAGTAGGAAAAAATTTCGATTTATTTATTAATGTTCTCGACTTTTTTGAGAGGGAGAATAGGTCAATTATTGTTATACTAGTTATTTCACAACCTTTTCTTCAAAAATCAGTGTACCCAATCTCAACAGCCAACTTGAAACAAATCTCCTCTGGTCTACTTATCAAGTAATGTTCTTAATAGAGAGTTTAAAATAAACAGAAGGAAAATAACCTTACAAAATTTGTGGTTAAAATATATTGACGTTTTTTTAGCTATTGTCAACAAACATCAATAACAAGATATATAGCAATAAAAAGTTCAAAATGGAAATTAAACCCGTATGATTTTTGAATAAAGGGCTTGTAGCAAAACTGACGTAAGATAGGAAGCCATATGGTAGCAATTCGCATATGTATTAGTCAGCCTACTATAGACAAGCATCCGTGAGCTGTCAGCAAAGTACAACATAAGCAAATGCTTATATCGCGTAATACGTACAATTTTCCCGAATGAAAACGTACGAAACGTATTCCTTGCATGCTTAAAATTTATCTTACACTGTCCACTGCACTCCTACACTTTTCAAGCCGAGCAAATGAAGCACATGTTTTGCACCTTCCACTGATAGCTCAGCGTTGAGAAGTAAACAAACTCATATTTATTCACTTTGGAAGGCGATAAAAATTAAACGGGTGTAAGAACTGAAATAACTTTTACTGCACAAGGAGCGCTATTGTGTTCTCCGTGGACCATCTGGATTTCACTGTAGAAATCCGTCTCTAAGTCGTACAAAACATCGAATTTTCTTTGGTTCCTCCACAATTCTTCATATACCGCCATGTAAGTAATCCAGCAAAGTCGGCCTACTAATGGTCATGTGTGTGGTAGTAAGCGCTGCTGCCATATGGCTTCCTATCTTACGTCAGTTTTGGCTTGTAGTGTTTTAACTAGGGATGGGAAAAACCGCCCCGGTTTAACAGAAACCCAGTTTTTTTGGTTTGAAAAACCGGTTTTTTCCTCTCGGTTTAAACCGATTATTTCTTTCAAAGTCAATAACCGGGTAAAAAACCAGATACAAAAGAATAGAAAAATACCGAAGACAAAAACCGGAAAACAGTTTTTTCGCTATACCTGCCTAGGTAACATTAATGACCACAGTCACCAGAGCAAAGTAAATTTTTTTGCTTGATTGGTTCTTGGGATTAGTTAAACCGGAGATGCCGAAAACCGAAGAACCCATTTTTTTACCAACTCCGCTATCCCTACGGTTAAGCTCGGCCGTAAAAGGACGTGGGGAAAACCACTCGCGTTGCCACAGGGCCTTGATTAGCGGTCAAGTGAGAACCCGGCTCCCGGTAGCTATGCCTTGAAGCCAGCCAGAGATAGGTGGGAGGGGCTCACTCTCACTGCCACCACCAACATTTTGCCGCGAACCTGATTCCGACCGCGAATGTTACATACGGGATTTAGAACCGCCTCAGTTACTTTCCTACACTCTGCCGTCTTAAATACATGCGCAGAGCACCGCCACTCACGAAATTATCTCGCCTTCGAGGCGCCCACAAAAATGCACTATTACATAGTTATCACGGCCCACCAAATGCATTCAGCCAGCGATCACAAAAAAAGTTGAGTTGTTAAAATCATTTCGAACTGAGCCTTTTTTCCTAAAACGCAACCATTTGATAACAAGCGAAACCCAATAATTTTAATTCAATATTAAGGAAAACATCATACAAGGTGCGTTCCAAAATAAACGATACTGAGCTAAAATGGAAACGACAGGAGCTTTGTTCTGGTAAATTTGAGCGTATTTATTCAAAATAGTCTCCTCCGGCCTCGATACACTGTTTTGCGCGATCCAAAAGCTTTTCGAAAGAGTGTTTCAGGTCATTGACCGGAATCTACTTCAGGATGTCGGTACAAACCTTTTGGATGCCCTCTACGGACGCAAAGCGTTTTCCTTTCATGACCAAATGCAATTTCCCGAAATGCAAGAAGTCACAGAGAGCAACATCAGGCGTATATGATAAGTGATTGATGGTTAAAATGCTATTTCTAGTCAAAAAATCAAAAAAATGTATGACAAAAGTATCGTTTATTTTGGAAAGCCGTTAACTTGTGCGGAACAAAACATGCCTTTCGTAAGCCCAAATGATCGGTTGAAATGCGATAAATCGATGTTTGGGAGATATTCAACTCCAATTCCATGAATTTCAACGATGATTTCGGCTCATTTTTGATAAATTCACGCACAATTTCGATTGAATTTTCGGCGATCACTGATTTTTGGCGGCCCGTATGTTCATCGTCATTAATGTCCTCACGACCATCTCTGAAACGTGTAAACCACTTATGAGCTCTGGGACGAGATAAAAAATCATCGCCATAAACTTTTTTCGTCAATTTAAATGTTTCGGTAAACGTTTTACCGATTTTAAAACAAAATTTGATATTCGCTCTTTGTTCAAAACTCATTTTTGTACCGATGGCACAAACATACCGTCACTTTAGACGCAATAACTTCGCTTCCACTGAACCGAATGTCGCCAAACTTTCACTGAAAGTCAGAGAGGGATGTAACTTTCAAACGCCTAGATGGCGCCACGAAAAAATTGTTATGACAAAAGTCTCGTTTGTTTTGGAACGCACCTTGTAGTTTAAATTTTATTTTTTCCAGCGAAATACATTTATAAATGAATATAAAATCCTGTAATTTATACCAATACTGACTAAATACATGTTCTTAGGGGTCCCTTTACTCTTCTTGAGTCTTTTTCTGTTCCAAATGCTTCGCTCCTTCGCGAACATCAATCGTGGAAAGTTTCTCCATATGGTTAACTTCTTGTCGTTGCCACAAAAATAATCCTTCCCACTATGTCGTTTTTGCAAAAAAAAATTCTTCTCACGATGTCGTTGTCACAAAAATAAAATGCTGACGAATTGTCAAGTGGGAATTGCTTGCAACAATATCTGCCCTTAAATCTTCAAATGAAATTGGACACACTGAGTATTGAATATAAAATAATATGCAGCTAATTGAAATTTGAATGTAATATTGCTAGTTTTGAGTTGAAATTTGAACTGATTTATGAAATCTGCATAATTTTTAAATATGCTAATTTATTTAACAAAGCTCATCTGGCAGAAGCAGTCTCTTGCTAATTTAATTTGTGTTTACATTTACATTCTACATACGTTTTTTTAACAGAAAAAAAGACTTGAATACATTCCCAAAACATTGTACAGGGTGCTTTTTAGAAGTATAGAACTTTTAAATGAAATAAAATACGGATAAATTATTTTGATTGCCATGAAATTTGTCTTATTGGAAAGATAATTTTCTGCCATTTTTATTTGAATATAATTTCGGGCATGTGAGCGCCACAACTGGCGCGGAGGAAGCCCAAACGAGAGGTCCAATTTTCGACTACTTTAACCAATGATTGGGGCCGTATCTTGCCATAACGCGGCGAACGTTGTCTTCCATTCCATCCTATTCATGAGAAAATGTCGTACCAAACTACCCATAAAACGTATGATAGCTGTCACACCATATGCAGCATTAAAAAGTGTTGCCAACTGAAAGTTCTATGCATATAAAAAACACACTTTAAGGGTTCGGCCACACTGCGAGTTGACTGTCGTAACCAGCGATTTTTAGACGAAAATACGAACACACTGCGATAAGATTTGCCAAGGAACTTCAGGCATGCGCAAAACGAATATGCTCATTTGAAGGTATGTCTTTGCCGTTTATACATGCGCTAACTCATTTGTGCGCTATGCAAGAAACTTCCATACACGTCAGCGTCAAATGTCCAAATGATGTGCGCCTGTGCGAGTATCACAAAAACCTCCTACTAAACTGGTTTTAGGAAAAATCGCAAATTCCTGCGACTGCCGACCTAGTCAAAATAATCGAAAATCGCAATGTGCGCACTTCCATCTAACCATGTGTAACTTGCGACAGTAATGCGACTATATAGCCGTAGTCTGATCCATCCCTAAATTCCGCCATTCGAATATGGTGTCAAATGGCACTAACGAAATATGCCGGGAATATATACCACCGGCCCATAAAACCTTTTCGTGATAAAATGCCAAACCAAACTAGCCATAAAACGCATGACAGCTGTCACACCACACCATACTGTCGCGTGTTATTGGTTCGCGGCCAATAATTTTAACGTTCCGGGAAAGTGAAAACGCAACGTCTTTTAATTTAAGTTAAAAGAGTTTATTTAATTAAACAAAATGCACAATAATCAGTTAACACTTTCACTAATTTTAATTGTCACTATAAAAAAAAACCTTAACACTTGTCCATAAATTTACTATCGCAATTGTCTTCTAAACTACTTCACTATTACGAAACACACTTTTCTACTATTCGAATAATATCGCGTCCCACATACAATCGCAGTTCTTATCGCGGTCGAATGAAAATCATCCTCCCCATTCATTCAGCTCGCCTTTATATAGGGTCTCTACCTATTCACCCATTCCTCGTACATTGGCGAATGTTCTACCGAGAGGTACCTGGTAGGTTCGAGCAAATTCATGAATGGAGTGACGTCACTTGCAGATGTTGATCATGCTTGTTGGGTTCTCGTGGGTTCGAGTAAGTTCATTCGTTGACGTTCTTAATGATGATGAAAACAATTGCGACAGTAGCTCGCAGAATTATTTGTACATGTAATTATTTGTACATGTAACACTGCCCCCACCTCAGTTCTTTTCGCCCCGAAAAGATGTGTCGCTATTTGTAGTCAATTCTCCCTGGGTGTACTATGGGGCAAGACGGTCCAGATGCACGATTTTCATTTTAGCTCTCGGCTTACGATGTTCCTGTATTCGGTATACGACGTCGTTGATTCGCTTTGTAACTCGGTATGGTCCCTCCCAATTATGTTGCAACTTTGGAGACCTACCCTTTCGCCGTTGCGGGTTATAAAGCCACACCAAGTCATCTTGCTGGAATCCAGTAGAATTAGCCTTTAGATCATACCTGGTCTTCATGCGATCAGTAGCCGATTCGAGGTGTTTTCGCACTGTCCGATGTATCTGGTTCAACCGTTGTCTTAGATCACTTGCGTACTCCGAGACCGTTTGGGGTTTCTCAGGGGGTGTTCCGAACTTTATATCGGCTGGCAAACGAATAGTCTTTCCAAAAATGACTTTGGCTGGGGCTTGGCCCGTCGACGCATGTTCAGCGGCTCTATATGCCATTAAAAATAGTGGGATATGTCGGTCCCAGTCCCTTTGGTTCTCGTCAACCATTTTGGCAAGGTGTTTATTGAGCGTGCCGTTGAAACGTTCGACCATTCCATCGGATTGGGGATGCAGCGGTGTTGTCCTCGTTTTCCGTATTCCCAGCTGCTCGCACATTTCGCTAAAAACTAGTGACTCAAAGTTTCGGCCTTGATCTGAATGTAGTTCACAAGGCACGCCGTACCTGCTGACCCAATTTAACACGAGCTGTTCGGCTACAGTAGTTGCTTCCTGGTTGGGAATGGGGTAGACCTCGGGCCACTTGCTGAAATAATCAGCTACAACCAGCGTGTATCGATTTCCCCATTCAGATTCAGGAAAGGGTCCAGCGATGTCAACAGCAATCCTTTCAAACGGTACCCCCACGTTATAGGTTTGCATCTGTCCTCTCAGTCGTCGCTTTGGGCCTTTGACGGAAGCGCAAATTGTGCATCTGCGACACCAGTCCTCTACGTCTTCTCGAGCGTGGAGCCAGTAGAATCTTTCCCGCAATTTCGCTAAGGTTTTGTTAACACCAAGATGGCCTCCCGAGGATCCTTCATGCATTTCCTTTACCACATCGTGGATTCGGCTTTTGGGTAGTATAGTTTGCATCCTATAGGAGCTGCCATCCGCCGTTTCCCATTTCCGCTTGAGTACACCACTCTCCACCTGAAGGGAGTTCCATTGTGCCCAATAGCTTTTCAGGGTTGCGCCATGCGTTGAAACGTCCTTCCACTCAGGTCGCCCAGTCGTCTCCTTCCATACGAGCAATGGTCCGATTTCTTCATCGGCTAGCTGGGCATTTCGAATCTCCTCCGATGACCAACCTTCATCGAATTCAGCCGTTATCAGTCGCAAATCAACGGGCGGCTCCTTTTCCTCAATCCGTCGGCAATGCTTGCAGTTAGCTGGACATGGGCGACGAGATAGGGCGTCAGCATTTCCATGAACTCCGCCCTTTCGATGAACAATTTCGTAGTCATATGACTGCAATCTTTCGATCCATCTCGCAACTTGTCCCTCAGGGTTTTTGAAGTTAAGTAGCCATCTCAGCGATGCATGGTCCGTTCGAAGAACAAATTTCTGGCCATATAGGTACTTGTGGAACTGCTTGGTGGCCTCTATTATAGCCAATAGCTCCTTCCTGGTCACACAGTAGTTCCTCTCACTTTTTGAAAGAACTCGACTGTAATACGAGAGGACTCTTTCTTCGCCATTGATCTGCTGGGAGAGTACAGCTCCAATACCGCCGTTGCTTGCATCGGTGTCAACCACAAACATTTTTCCGGGTTTCGGATACGCCAGTACGGGTGATTCACATAGCTTTTCCTTCAGGGTCTCAAAGGCTGTCTGGCATTGTTCATTCCAGACATACGGACGATTTTTCTCGGTTAGCTGATGAAGACACTTAGCTATTTTGGCAAAGTCTTTGACGAATCTTCGATAGTAGGTTGCCAGGCCCAGTTGTTTGGTGTTGGCCAGCTTTTCACGGCTTCAATTTTCTCAGGGTCTGTTTTGACCCCTTCTGCTGATACGACATGTCCCAGGTATTTTACTTCAGCTGCGAAAAGGGTACACTTGTCGGGACTAAGTTTCAAATTTGCCAGTCGCAGTCGGGAGAAAACCTCTTCTAAGTTCCGCACATGCTCTTCAAACGTTCTCCCGATGACGATGATGTCATCTAGGTACACCAAGCAGGTTTTCCAGGTTAGACCACGTAGCACGTATTCCATCAAGCGTTCGAAAGTGGCTGGAGCATTGCAAAGCCCAAATGGCATCACTACAAACTGCCACAATCCGGTCCCAACTGAAAATGCGGTCTTCTCTCGGTCCTTCTTGTCGATTTCTACCTGCCAGTAGCCACTCTTGAGATCGAGTGTAGAAAACCATTTTGCGTCGGCTAAAGTGTCCATGATGTCATCGATGCGTGGAAGCGGGTAACTATCTTTCTTAGTGACGTCGTTAAGCTGCCTATAGTCGACACAAAAACGAGTGCTACCATCCTTTTTCTTTACTAGAACTACAGGCGCGGTCCATGGACTAACAGAAGGTTCAATAACGCCTTGTTTTTCCATGTCTGAGATCAGCGCGCTCACTTCTCCTTGTTTGGCTATAGGGAGACGTCTCGGTGCTTGTCGAATCGGCTTGGCTCCCTGTGTATCTATGACATGAGTTACCAGACTCGTTCGGCCTTGGTCATCCGGGCTTGTTGAGAAGATGTCACTGTACTTGGTGACCAGATCAGAGGCTCGTTTGAATAGCTGCACTGGCAATTTGACCTGCTTCAATATTGCAGACGTTGATTCCCGGGCTTTGTCTGTGTCTTGCCTCCTTTTGCAATGATGGTCGTGAGTAGCTTCCAAAGAGGTGATGGTGGAAACAGGCTGGCAGCTGCCGATGACTTCTCCCGCTTTGATGCTCGTGGTTGAATCTGCGGTGTTAAGGACTCTAACCGGCACATATCCGTTCCTTAAAGATCTTACAAGGCTTCGTCCTACAATCAAACTGCGCAATGCGGACGTCTTCGTTGGCTCTATCAGATAAGATCGGTGGTCTCCAGAATCACCATCAAGCTTGGCCCATACAATGCTTTCGGAAGAATTTGGTACATCAGTGTCAGTACATACCACTACATTCATCTTGGGAATTTGGACGCTGGGATCCTCCATCAGTACTTCGACGTTCTGCCATTTCAATACACGTTTGCCCAAATCCAACGTGATTCCATGTGGTCGCAGAAAATCCATTCCGAGAATGCAGTCATCCATAATATTCGCAACCAGAAAATTGTGCCGGAACACAAGGTCTCCCAACTGTATCCGGAGGTTGACCTCTCCATGAACAGGTGCAGTTTCTCCCGTAGCTGTCCGTAGTGAGAAAATTCTGCCCTTGTGAAGTTGTTGCTGTCTAACTAGGTCTTGTCGGATAATCGATCGGGTTGCACCAGTGTCGATTGTTATGGTGCAGTTTTCTCCGTTAACTTGACCCGGAAGGCATAAGTCCGCTTCTCCACGATGTAGTCTTGACACGGTGATGGTGGTGCTGGGGACGTCGATCCTCCTAGCCAACCTCTGCCCCACGAAGTTGGCTCTTACATGTTTCCCGACCCCTCTGTTTGAAGGGCTTCCATTCTGGGCTCCTGACTCGGTCTGGATCTCCTTCTAGCTGCACACCCTGGACAATAGCTCGGTTTTCTTCGCTTCTTGCAGTCTCTTTGCAGGTGCCCCTTCTCTCCGCAATTCCAGCATCTAGGCGCACCATTTACATGCGGGTCTCGCTCAATTTCTACGCGCTCACACCTGCACTCGTCTGTCACTACCTCACGCACCCGGGCAGTGGTACGAGTCACATTTTTCGCTGCCTCAAAGTTCAGACTATAAGCCAATGCGTCCTTAACCGTTTGCTTTTGAGCTAAACGCACGGCTTGTTGCAATTCTGGGTCCTTTAGTGCGCTGATGAATGCTTCTGTCGCTGCATCATCTCGATGTTCTGGGTCGTAGGCTGGATAAGCCAAAAGTGCCAGTCGCTCAATGTCTTGGGCTAGCTGCTGTAGGGTTTCACCAGACTTCTGCATTCGATGCCTTAGCTGTGACCGATAAATCTGCTTTAGATGATCGTCTCCATAACGCATGTCGAGCGCATTCATTATAGCATTCGAGTTTGAGTGCAATTCAACGGGGATCGTCTGCAACAGCTCGGCAGCTGGGCCTCTTAGAGCAAGAATCAATGCAGTTGCTCGTTCCTGCTCATTCCAGTGATTTATGCGAGCGGCTGCTTCGAACTGGGTTTTGTAAATAGTCCAGACCGTTTGCCCATCGAATATTGGTGCTTGCACATTTCTAGATGAGCTTTGCGCTGCGGTTATAATTGGGGCTGGTGAGGCGGTTACTACTGCGTTCGCTGCTTCTAATTCTTTTTTCACTTTTTCCATCTCATGGTTTATTCTCTCTTCGACCTGGCTGACCTTTCCCTCGACCTGCCTGACCTTTTCCTCGACCTGGTATACCTTTTCCTCGACCTGGTCAACCTTTTCCTCGACGCCTTTAATTTGTTTGTTCAGATGACCGAGCTCCGCTTTTATTTCGGTTGACTGTTTCTCCAGCTTCTGTGTGATGTCTGCCTTGATTTCGATCGCTTGTTGGTCCAGCTTCACTGATTCTTCATTTAACTTCGATGATTGTTCATTTAACTTCGCTGATTGTTCATCTAGCTTCGCAGTCAGACTGGATGACATTAGCATCAACATTTGCATCAGCGCATTTTCTGGCTCCTTTGATTTGGGTGTTTCTTCTTCTCCACCTTCTGCGCCTTGTTCCGCATCTGAGGGCTCACCCGCATCCAGATTCACGCCTTCCGACTCGATCGCATCACGCAAGCGTGCAATCAGTATGGCTTTTGTACCTTGTGTGGCCAGGTTTCGCTGTTCCAACTCCTCCTTGAGCTCCGATATGGTCAATTGATCAATTTTTAGATGTAAGTTTCCTGGCATTTTTATTGTTTCGGCTGTTTTTCTACCAGTTTCCACGTTAATTTTCACTATTGTGCACAAAAATGTTCAAAAGCTTTCACTTCCAAAATTTTTCTTTCGCACTTCTTGACACCACTGTCGCGTGTTATTGGTTCGCGGCCAATAATTTTAACGTTCCGGGAAAGTGAAAACGCAACGTCTTTTAATTTAAGTTAAAAGAGTTTATTTAATTAAACAAAATGCACAATAATCAGTTAACACTTTCACTAATTTTAATTGTCACTATAAAAAAAAAACTCTAACACTTGTCCATAAATTTACTATCGCAATTGTCTTCTAAACTACTTCACTATTACGAAACACACTTTTCTACTATTCGAATAATATCGCGTCCCACATACAATCGCAGTTCTTATCGCGGTCGAATGAAAATCATCCTCCCCATTCATTCAGCTCGCCTTTATATAGGGTCTCTACCTATTCACCCATTTCTCGTACATTGGCGAATGTTCTACCGAGAGGTACCTGGTAGGTTCGAGCAAATTCATGAATGGAGTGACGTCACTTGCAGATGTTGATCATGCTTGTTGGGTTCTCGTGGGTTCGAGTAAGTTCATTCGTTGACGTTCTTAATGATGATGAAAACAATTGCGACAGTAGCTCGCAGAATTATTTGTACATGTAATTATTTGTACATGTAACAATACGTAGCATTAAAAGGTACTGCCAACTTAAAGTTCTATAACTGTAAAAACCACCCTTTACAAAAACCCTTTTTTGCACTTAAACTTTGAAAAGAGCAGAACTTACACCCACCTACAAAATTGCATATCCCTAGCCTATGTGTTTTGCGAGAAAACTTTTTGTGATGCAAGGACGGACAGAAGGACATAAAGGTACAGGTTTCAATAGGGTTTCGTAAAATTATTTTACAAAATTAAATGATTATCGCCAATTGAGATTGCTGTACATTTAGTTTTTCACTCGAGCGTGTCATTCCCAAAGGTTGGCGCTGTGAAAAAACCAATTTCTACTTTCTTTTATGAAAAAATCACATGTTTCACCAAACTTTTCTGCAAAGCATGAATCTTATCATCCTCTCTATCCCCCCTTATCAAGCTACGCTCTCTAAACACACTGTCTGGGATCAAACGTAGCTGCAGTTTCAATATAACCACTATGTTTTTATCAGAAATATATCAGCCTATAATCTAACAAATGGTATGTTAGAAACATTTCAAGTCTAATAATTGCTCTCATTTAGCCCAAAGTATTTAAACAATATGTGGATATAGTTGTTTCTTTGTAAGATTAAATACTAGAATATTCTTCTCTCTTTTTGATGAAATACTCTTCATACAACATTAAAATTATTATTTGACCTAATCCTTAAATATCTAAAATAATCCACACCTAAAAGGAGTATTGAAATAAAAACTCTCATCAATGCTCTACTGCCTTAATAATATATTTTACATATTAATAACTATTAAGTTTTCCCATTATCGATAACAGATGCGTAAACGACCACCTCCACACCATGTCGCGAAGAAGGAGCTGATTCCCGAGCTAAAGATAATACAAGATCCAGAATACCGACGCCTTCAATCCACCATTGACTTAGAACTGGCTTTGGAAATTTACAACATCTTCAGAGCTGATTGCTTCGATGAAGACTCTCGTTTGAAGAAATGTGCTGAATGTTTCCGACGTCGATTAGAAGAGCTGAATGAAGCGATTCGTATTGAAATTCAGGAATATCTAAACTATGCAGTTGACAACTGCTTAGCAGGAACTCGTTATGAACGTGTTCAAGAAAGTGGTCCTATGATACGTGACATTTCGATTAAACATCCTGTTTTCTCGAAATATTTCACCCATACGGGATTGAAAGGTAAGACGTTGAAAGATGCGGAGGAAATGATGTATCAGGATGCTGGAAAGTTCTTCATGGCTCATAACGGTTGGGTTATGAATATCGATCCATTGTCCGATTTCGCACGACCTCAACCAGGATGGGGCAATGTTTATCTCAAGCGTGAATTGATTGCTTGGGGTGACAGTGTCAAGTTGAGATTTGGTGACAAACCTGAAGATAGTCCATACTTATGGTCTCATATGCAAAAATACGTTGAAATTACTGCGAAACTATTTGATGGTGTGCGTTTGGATAATTGCCACTCCACACCACTGCACGTTGCTGAATATTTGCTGGACGCAGGAAGAAAAGTAAATCCGGAACTGTATGTCGTAGCTGAACTGTTCACTAATTCTGATCATACTGATAATATTTTTGTGAATCGTCTTGGAATTACTTCTCTAATCCGCGAAGCACAATCTGCATGGGACTCTCATGAAGAGGGCCGTCTGGTATACCGTTACGGCGGTGTTCCTGTCGGAGCATTTTTCACTTCACCGAAGCGTCCAATAGCTGCTGGAATAGCTCATGCTCTATTCTTGGATCTAACTCACGACAATCCATGCCCAATTGAGAAACGTTCCGTTTTTGATTTACTGCCATCATCAGCGTTGGTGTCAATGGCCTGCTGTGCTACCGGCAGCAATCGAGGATATGACGAACTAGTAGCACATCATGTAAGTGAAATGGAATCACTCAAAGTTCCTGGCAAGATCTATTGTTTTTCAGATTCATGTAGTTGATGAAGAACGCCAATATCAGGAATGGGGTAAAGGTGTAAACTTCCAAAGTGGAATCATTGCTGGCAAACGAGCATTGAATTTGATTCACGGTGAACTCGCTGAACAAGGTTTTAATCAGGTAACTTCTGATCGTTTTGTGGGGTTGTTAAAATATTTGTAACAAAATTGTATTATCACGATATTCAGGTCTTTGTAGATCAAATGGATCCAAATGTCGTAGCAGTCACCCGGCACTCTCCCCTTACACACCAAAGTGTTATTTTAGTAGCTCACACTGTATTTTCATATCCTGACCCTAATGCTGGCCCCACACATGTCCGCTCTCTACGTTTTGAAGGAAATATTGATGAGATCATTTTGGAAGCAGAAGTTACCCATGCTACAGGCAAGAAGTTCGAACGACCATCCAACTATGAGAAAAATGATAAGTTTATCAATGGTTTGAATGAATATAAGCTAAGTTTACGTGAACATATTCCTTTGTGTCAATCAAAAATCTTTAAGCATGTTCCTGTCACAGATGGAAACATCACTCAATTAGATTTTGAAAATTTACGACCAGGCTCAATTGTGGCAATACGGTACGTATACACTTATTGGTGCTCCAAGTATATATCTAATATAAAATTTACAGGGTATCACTGCATCCTTACACTCGTCCACATTTCGTTAAGTTGCAAGAAAATATCTCTATATTCCATAACGAAACCGGACAAAACCTTGATGAGCTACGTCAGATTATTTCGAAGCTGGACTTGGTTGATGTCAATTCAGTGCTCTTCAAATGTGATGCCGAAGAAAAAGATCTCGGGCTTGGTGGCGGAACTTATGATATTCCTGGCTTTGGACAGCTCACGTATTGTGGCCTGCAAGGATTCGTGTCTTTGCTAACAGAAATCTCTCCCAAGCATGATCTGGGACACCCGTTCTGTAATAATTTAAGAATGGGAAATTGGATGATTGGTAGGGGAGCAAAGTTAAAAGAATGAAATGCATAAAAAAGTATTTATATTAATTAGATTACATCAGCAATCGACTGTCAGTAAATCCAAAAACACTGTTGTTAGGAAAATGGCTAGAAACAAATCTGGAACCATTGAAGCAAATCCCGCGCTACTTAATACCAGCATATTTTGATGTTATTGTGACTGGAGTTCATGACGAAGTCGTCCAACATTGCTTCAATCTCATGTCAGAGTAAGCGGTTTTCCACTTTCTGAAATTAAAAAGTGCATAATGAACTTTTTTCAGTTTTATTAAAAATGGGACAACCTTCCCGCAATTGTTGGCTTTAGCATCCACTCAATTTTTGGCCATTGTGCCATCTGCCGATTTACCGAAACTTAGTCCAAATATTCTACCTCCCAAACCCCCTGCACGATGCGTTACTATGGCAGCCGGCCTTCCACATTTTGCCACAGGATACATGCGTTGCTGGGGACGCGATACGTTCATATCATTACGAGGACTTTTATTCTTAACGGGACGTTACAATGAAGCGCGATATGTTATTCTTGGATTTGCAGCTTGCCTTCGTCACGGGCTTATACCGAATCTCTTAGATAATGGCACGAAACCTAGATTTAATTGCCGTGATGCTGTGTGGTGGTGGTTGTATAGTATTGAACTTTACGTAAAGGAGGCTCCGAACGGAAAGGAAATACTAAAAGACAAAGTTTCTCGGCTATTCCCAACCGACGAGTCCGATGCAAAACCACCGGGTGATTGCGTTAGTACCTTCACCACAAAATCGTGGGTTTAAATAATTCAAAGATTCTTTTTCAGGACCAACTGCTTTATGATGTAATGCAAGAAGCTCTCAGTGTACACTTCCAGGGACTAGCGTTCAGGGAAAGAAATGCAGGGCGTGATATTGATGCTCATATGACTGATCCAGGCTTCAATGTGCAAATAGGAATTAATCCAGAAACTGGATTTGTGTTTGGTGGAAATGCAGCTAACTGTGGAACTTGGATGGATAAGATGGGCTCATCAGATAAAGCAGGAAATCGTGGCAAACCTAGTACACCGCGTGATGGCACAGCCATTGAACTAGTAGGATTACAAATGTCTGTTTTGCGGTTTATGCAGAAGCTAAGTGAAGATGGCGATATTCCGTTTAAAGGAGTAGAAAGAGCGGGAAAGAATGGTAAATCCTTGAATTATGAATGAAATTGAAACTTGTATCACACTATCCATAGGCCAGAAAACATCGTGGACGTATAAGGAATGGGCAGATAAAATCAAATTGAACTTTGAAGACAAATTCTATGTAGGTCATGAGGGAGGCCCATTAGTTAATAAGAAAGGAATTTATAAGGATTCTTTTGGATCATCTCTGCCCTGGACAGACTTCCAGTTACGCTGTAATTTCCCCATTGCAATGGTTGCTGTAAGTATTTTCGATTTGTTTAATTGGTATGTATGTGTATTATATCTATTTCGTCAGGCTCCAGAAATGTTCGAACCTAAACATGCTTGGGAAGCTTTACAACAAGCCAAGAAGTATCTGCTTGGACCTCTTGGTATGAAAACACTTGATCCTGAGGATTGGGCTTATCGAGGAAACTACGATAATAGCAATGACGGTGACGATGCTTCTGTAGCACACGGTGCCAATTACCATCAAGGAGCCGAATGGGTTTGGCCAATTGGATTTTATCTAAGAGCGCGATTGATATTTGCGAAGCTTAATGGAAAGTTGACGGAGACGATTGCTGAGACTTGGTATGTGAAGAATTTATTTTATGTTATTTTCATGACATTTTGAAACATATTTTATACGCTACGCTACGCATATGTTTGTTTTCAAATTTAGGAATGTTTTGACTGCGCATTTGAAAGAACTGCAAACATCACATTGGCGCGGTCTTCCTGAGCTGACAAATGATAAAGGCAGTTTTTGCAGGGATTCTTGTAGAACACAAGCTTGGAGCATTGCAACAGTTTTAGAGGTATTTCTTGCATTCATTCAATAAATCTTAATATGTAGTTAAAATAACATTCTTTCCTTTATTCTGTTTCCAGGTTTTATATGATTTGCGAAAATTAGAGGAAGAAATGTAAACTAATGAAGAAGTAAATGTCAATATTTATATACTATATGTACTGCCAATTGCTTAATGCTTTGTTAAAAAAGGAAGCAGAGTGAGAACAAAAACGAAGAGATTTTATTATATTGTTGTTATGTACATCAACTAGTTAATCGTATGTTAATTATTGAAAGAAAACCTTTTTAATTTATATTTTTGCATTTGTTGAGATTTTTATAAAACAAAAAAATTTTAAAATAATTAAAATCAGTGTTTCGGATAGTAGGAGAAGTTTGTTAATATTACAGTTATGTCTAAATGAAACCCGCAATGACTGAAAATCGTATATTATTGTAAAAATGGCTGGCTGGAGCTGTTTTACCACTTGAGCTTAAGAAAACGGATTAAACGCAAACTTATAGTGTTTCTTTAGTCGTTTTAAAGTAGTGTCACCCTTGGGCAAAACCCTTTTCCACGAGTCGGCTCCTTCTAACGCAGGATATCGTCCCGGTACATGTTTCCACAGCTCTTCGTCCTTGATCCTCCAGTCGGGGTATAGCTCTCCGTTAGTGCGTACCCGCGCCTTCATTCGCTCGTACCAAACATCCCCTTGGTTCTTGGCCACCTCCACCGTTTCCACAGTGACTGACCTCGATAATGCATCCGGAACCAAATGCTCGCTGCCTTTGCGGTGCATTACCTCATAATCGAACTGTTGCAGACGGACAGCCCAGCGAGCCAACCTCCCCGTAGGGTCCTTTAGATTGTTGAGCCAAACCAAAGAGTGGTGATCCGTTATTACGCGGAAATGCGAGCCCTCGATATACGGGCGTAGCTTCTCCACCGCCCAAAGGACTGCCAAGCACTCCCTCTCGGTGGTTGAATATTTTCGCTCCGCTTTGGTCAGGGCGCGGCTCAAATAACAGACCACCTTCTCCCCCTCCGGAAAAGTTTGGCTCAACACGGCTCCCACACCCACATCTGAGGCATCCGTCTGCACATTGAATGGGATGCTGAAATCAGGACACGTCAAAATAGGTGCTGAGGCCAGTTTCAATTTACAGCGTTCGAAGGCTTCCTCACATTCGGTGGTCCAGTCAAATCTCTTATGCTTGCGCAGTAAATCGGTTAAGGGTGCTACCAAAGAGGCATGATCCGGAATGAACCTCCGATACCACGATACCATCCCAAGGAACTGTCGGACCTGCTTCACCGTATGAGGCCGTGGTATTTTTAACATGCTCTCGACTTTCTCAGGGTCGACATTCAACCCGTTCTCGTTCACCACATAACCCAGATATTTCAGCTCGGCTCGGCAAAAATGACATTTTTCCCGCGATAGCCTCAGTCCCGCTTGCCGCAGACGCTTGAATACCTCGGCGAGAACCTCCAGGTGTTGACTGAACGTGGGTGTTACGATAATAATGTCGTCGAGGTATGTGAACACGAAAGGTTCCATCTCCGGGCCCAACACTTTGTCAATTAGGCGCTGCCAGGTCGCTGGCGCATTCGACAGGCCAAACGGCATTCTCCGAAATTGAAAAAGACCCCGCCCTGGGATGGTAAACGCGGTGAACTAACGTGATTCTTCCGCCACTGGGACCTGCCAGTAAGCTGATTTAATATCCAAAGTGGATAGATACCTTGCATCCCGTAGCTTATCTAAAGTGGCGGAGATATACGGAAGGGGATACGCATCCCGTGCGGTGACTTGATTCACCTTACGGAAATCTACACAGAATCTGTACGACCCATCCTTTTTCTTCACCATTAATATCGGGGAAGACCATGCGCTCTTAGAGGGCTCCACTACGCCTAGCGCCAACATCTCGTCCAGCTCCGTATTAATGTTCTTCTGCATGGTTGGCGAGACCGGATAATAACGCTGCTTGATGGGCGCTGCATCCGTCTTGATGACGTGCTCCACCAGATTAGTGCAACCCAGCCCCTCCCCCATGTTTTGGAACTCTATCCCAATTAACTGGCCTAGCTCCTCCTCTTCAGACTGGGTCAATACAGACCTACTGTGTAGATGTCCCCCCAACATCACCGCCTCATGGCATGCAAAACCCCACCTGTTATCCCGCAGGTTCAAAAGAACCCCAAACTGCTGCAAAAAATCTACCCCCAAGATAACTTTGTGAGCAAGAGCCGGTACCACCAATACCTCCAGCCACTTCACCCTGCCCTCCAACCGAAAAGGTACCCAAGCCCTCCCCTCTATCGGGCACTGGCCGTTGTCGGCTAGGCTCACCGCCTGATTCTGGGCAGTAATCATCTCCACCCCCATTTACCGCATCTCGGACCAACCATCTCCCCCGACAATTGTATTGGACGCCCCCGAGTCAACGAGGCCCTTGAAGCGCTTGCCCAACACCCAAACCTCCAAATGTGGTCGTTCGTCCCCCTGACTATTTGAAAATAAATAACTCGTACCCGCGGCCCCCAACTCCTCCCCGGCTCCGGTGCTCAATTCGCCGCCTAACGAGCACCGTGCTCGTTTCCCGACGGACCCGCCCGGGCCGGCGCTCGACCTCGCTGAGTAGAACAATTCGGACAGGTGACTTTTGTTGCTCCAGACCGACCGCAGCCGAAGCATCTACGTGGTTGGCGACATTCCCGGGAGATGTGTCCTACACCGTTGCAGTTCCAGCACTTGACTCCTACAGCCCTGCCCTCCGGAACTATTTCACTCACTGTAGGGACCTCCTCATAGGCTAAATCTGGTTCTAATAGCTTTGACGTCCTACGGCTGGGTGGGGGCACAAACGCATCAACCGCCGCCCTAGTAGCCTCCATTTTCCGTCCCAACTGCACCAACTGCGCAACCGATGTCACCTCTCTTAATGATAACTTCACCTGGTAGAACGGGCTAATGTTATCCAGCAAAATCTCCAGCTTCCTGGCTTCCGAGCAGGGTTCTCCCAATCTGCGAAACAGTCCATCCATGATAGCCACGTAAACTCCGATGGACTCGTTCCTTCCTTGCGTCCGCTGACGAATTTCTTCCCACAGCCTTTTACTGTAATTTGGGGGTAAGAATTCTGTCCGCAGCTCCTGGCAAAGTTCATCCCAAGAAGCTACCCGCTCCCGTACCGAACGAAACCAAATCAGGGCTTTACCCTCAAAAAGCTCCGCGGCCATCCTCATCAGCTGTGGCTTTGTCACGCCCTTCGTTAACCGAAGCTCCTCTACCCTTTCCAGAAAAGCACTTACCGAACCGGGAGAATCGCTGGAGAATTTGATCCCCCACTTGGACACGTCTGGAACCTTGCCTGCTCCCGGATCATTCCGATGTACCTCCACCGTCTGAGTTGCTGGCCCTTCCGACTCAAGTAGCCGCCCCTCAGTGATTGCGCTCGGCTCCTCTACTTGTTTCTCCGCCCCCGTGTCACTCTCCCCTTCTACCTTCTCCGTGATCCTTTCGAGAGGACCTGCCTTCAGCCCGGGTGCATCGTTAACTCTGCCTCCCGGCTTAGTGCTGGTTTTTTCTCCCGTTAACCTCGCTTTCGGAGTAGATGTCCTGCCTCTGGGAACGGTTTCCTCCTCCATCTCCTCCAAGTTGCCACCCGCTGTTATATCCAGGCCCCCTAACGCCATCATAAAATCTTTTTCCAATCTGTCCACGATCTTTTCCTCCTCGGGATCCTCAGCTTGGATATTCGCCAACCTTCGCTGGCAAAACTCGATCTTGGCCAATATCTTCCAATACTCTCCCGACTCTCTATCACCCGAGAATCCTTCCACCAGGGAGTTGACTTCTGCCCATTTTTCCTCCAGCGCCTTGATGTCCTCTGCGGGTGTGAAAGGGTACTCTTTGATATTCACCATTCTGGTGTTTTTTAAATTCTCCGCCCGTACCGCCACCCGCAACTTTGCTCGCATCTCCTCCACTGTGCCAGCAGGCAGCCCCCTAATAGCCAATTCATATTGGAGCTCGTCGCTGGCCAAACGATTTATCAGCATCCTTCCCTTCCCGGCCATATTTAACTTATTATTATTAATTTAAATTAAATTTACGCACTACTTATTTTATATACCTATATATATATATATATATATATATATATATATATATATATATATATATATATATATATATATGAATTCCGCTACTACTTCCACCTGCACTATACTAACACTAGCGAGAGAGGAAAAAAAAAATATCATTCCTCAGTTCCAATGGTTTACTTTTACTCAATTCACCACTAACGACACATTCACTCCGCAATCATTCATTCCACAGTCAGACCAAAAAAAAAAAAAACACTCACTTCCAAACAACCCGCAAATTCGGATTTATTCTACGCCCTTTCCCTCACACCGACACTCACACTTCTATCCCAACGCACCCCCGCAAACTCACACTTTCACCAACACTCGCACTTTTAACACGATACACCCCCGCAAATTTACAATCTCACCAACACTCGCACTTCCGTCGCAACACACCCTCGCAAATTCACACTAGGAAACAACACACTATCACTCACTGAAGCACCCTAAGAAAACATTCCCGCAATTCCACACTAGATATTCACTATCACTCACTGAATCACCCTAGAAAATCACTCCCGCAAGTTCACACTAGTTAATCACTTTCACTCACTGAATCACCCTAGAGAATCACTCCCGCAAATTCACACTAGTTAATCACTTTCACTCACTGAATCACTCTGGAAAAGCACTTCCGCGAATTCACACTGACTTCCACTTCTATAATGACTTAACTTAATGAGCCCCACGTTGGGCGCCAATTTGTCACCCTTACGCCTCAAGGGTAGACGCGCTGTCCAGCCTTGCGGGCCCGGTTCGCTCCGTCGGAGACGGCGCAGGCGCCAACTCGCTATCCCTAGGCTGGATGGATTCAACAATAGGATCGTCAGCGAGTAGACGATCCGTCAGCGCACGCACGAGGGTTAACCACTAGCACCAAAAGGGAAGGAAAAAAAAAAATATAAACGTCTCACCTCCTCTAGCTACTCTCGTCCCTAACCTGTCCAAACTACCCTGGTTACCCACACCACGACCTCCTGAAAGAAAATCTGTTGAACCGAACGAGGAAAAGAAAACCTCCCCGCTTGAACGTCGCGCACAATCCAAAAATACCTTTTTTCCAATAATAACAATAAGAATTTTTCCGGGTTAAATAGTTCGATATATTCACACAAACGATTTCAATGGAATAAATATAAAGGCAGATGTAATCTAGAAAAAGAAAAAAAAAAGAAATAGGTACCTTTTCCTAATCTCGCTAAACTATCTTTAACTTGGGGCCCCAGCAAACGATCGTCTGGTTATTTTCGCCAATCTCGGGAGCCGGATTCTCGTTTTGTTCAGCTCCTCGCTGAACGAAATTGCTCTTCTGTGGTATCGATGAGTGCCGTGGTGACGATGACGAAGTTGATCCTAGCTCCAATCACCTTTTCGCGCTGCCAGTCCTGTATCCTTCGATCTCTCTGCCTTGAAGTCAAACCAAAAAAAGAGGGCCTCCGTTATCCCTCAGCCCTTTAAATTCGTTCGCCTTAACGGACGCCCGCTACATTGGAGGTGGTTGGCCTCCCATTCGTACGACGAACTCTTTCTTTCCTTTTGGCGCGGTTCGTAGCGCGGCTACCAACCATCTTCGCTACCTCGGCTCCGCACCCATGGTTGCTGTACGCGAGTTGGACTGCATTACCCATTATTTTGGGATCAGCTGGGCAGTCCCAATATGTGGGTCACTGGATCATCCTAGAATGACATCGCCGAATGACATTTTGTAGTTGTCAGCAGAAAGTGGAAACAAACGCGATTTCGGTCAATTAGCTTACGCCATTGAGTTTATTTCCCTCCTGAAAAACGTGTGTTTGTCGGTAGAATCGCACGCCCTGCATTCAATCGCTTGTTAGGTCATCAGTGTAAGTGGTTGGCTCGCAAGTCAGTGTTCCGATTTGTCTTAAAAGAAAGTGTTAAATGAATGGCGGAATGGCGTCCCCGAACGAAATGTTTGTCCGCTTCATTATTGGAACAGGTAGCTAACAGGAACGGCCCGATGCTAATGGAACACTGAATTTTCTTGTCATCAATTCTCGCTGTCGATAAGGAGAAATCTTCATATTATCATATGATTTTTTTGCATTCGCTGTCAAATTCGGTTGTGAAAACGCGTAAACAAACTCGATTGCTGTGTAATTTGGATGTTAAAATCAGTGAAAATTCGTGATTTATCTGTTGTACATCAACAAGACAATAAGAGACAATGTATCGGTTAGATTGCAAGTGAGAAAACGTTATATTTCGACGAAAAATTAAGAAAATGCAAAGAAGTTTCAAAAATATGGAGCATTGTGAAAATATGTAATAATAGAACGACCCGCCAGCCCACAGGAGTAGCATTTCCTAGGTTAGTAGCAACATAAAACGTAGAAAAGAAAATACAAAATTTGGAAGTGTTTTTTCATTCAAAATCACTGCTTTCAATTCATGCATGATTATGTTTACATTACGATGGCGACCATTTTTTTCGATTAGTTTTCGCGTAGTAGCGCCTGCATTTTGGGGGCAAGTCTTGCTAGCATATTGCTTGAATAATTTAATTAATGAAATCAATTTTATTTCTTATTCCAGATGTCTGTTAAATGATACTGGACATGCGAATATATGGGGATGAAAAAATAATTAATGGACAACAATCGGTAAACTGTTTACTTTTATAAATCTCATCTAGATCTCAGACATATTTTTATTTTTGCAGGCAAATGCAACGAGTTTAGCGACAGGTTTGATTTCAAGTGCCTCTTTGGATGTGGAAGCTATTCCATCCTCGAAAGCGGAAAGCAGATTCCTTTAACTGTAGGCATATATCGAATGAATTCCATTTATTATATTATTGAATTTTCAAATGAATAAAAGTAATTTCGAAATAATTAGTCTTTATATTAACAAGCAGTAGGATATATGAACTCCTCAAAAATATGCTTTGTACAAATACGAATTTTGTATTAAAGCTTTTGATCAATTTTATAGCCTATATCAAAGAGATAAATTTATTATTGGGGCGCAGGATAATTCATTTAAAGAAAAGCGTTTGATTTTTAGGACTAATCACTGGTTTGAGAAATTCAATAGTAGTAAATAACATATTTATAAACAATAGTACTCTCAAATTTGTTCCCTCGTACAAATTAGTTCAAGATCTTATAAAGTTATTTTTTATCCATTCAATCAAGTCTCGGCCATAGCAATATAATATACAAACTGTAAGGCATTTTACTACCACGTACGAGAAACTTTAATTTACTCCAAATAGTATACTTAAAAATGTTCAAGTGACATGCATCGGAAAGCTACTCTTTATTGTATATGGCGAGAACATGAACAACAAACGACACTTCAGTTTGTTAGTTAAGCTTATAGCAGTAAAATACATTAACACAAAATACTTTTTGATTGCGAAATTAAAATCAGAATATATTTCTGTTAGCCGATATCTCAACAAATTATTACACCTTAAAGATATGTAGTTCTCTCACATAAAGTGAAGGTCAAGCTCAACGATTATACATTTCACCTTGATTCCACTGAAGACGATCCAAAGCCTGGTTATGAAAGGGAAATGGAGGTGAAAAGGTATAAAAGAATGAACGATAATAATTTTAGTAATAGTTGAATTTGTAATTATCTAAGGAACAGATTTAGTTTTTGCTTATTAAATGTCGCTCCGAGTTTTTTTTATCTAAATAAAGTTCTGCAAACTATTCAAGTCTGAAAAAGGAACATTATCGATCAATTATGCAATAGCAGTTAACTTTTACATATTCAAATATTTCTAAATTGTAGCTCCTTTTTTAAAGTACACCCTTCGAAAATTAAATCAAAAGAGCAGCGTGCGTGGCGCATCGGGAATTGATGACAAAATTTGAGTTGATGTTCCAGTCCAGTGTTCCATTCTCAAAGGCTTCATTACTTCTATGTTGCAAGTGATTGGTTTGTACGTCGCGATAAGGTTGCATGTCGGGAATTAATGAAATGATTTAGAGATTTCCGAAAGTCGACTTGGGCGTAGTACAGGTGATATGTGTACCTGGTCGTGATGCCTGCATTACATCGCGAGTATTGTTCAACTTGGGATTCGCCTCGTCTTGGCGTCGCACCAGAGACGCCGTCAGGAAAGTGTAAATTGGAGACGGCAAGTTCCCCGAGGTAAGTCTTTGCATTCGTAACGACACTCCATGTATTTTACAGTAGCCTCGCCGGTGTATGTTTCCGTTTGGCGCGCTGCATCCCTTCACGGTTTTGCTGTTGACATTACCTTTGATTACGGTGGATCCATCTAGTGCGGTGACCAGGAGTGGGCCCCTTAACGCCTTCCGAGTAGGTGCTAGCCTTTGTGGAGCGCTTGCGTTAGATGCGTTGCCATAGGTTATCCTTGTTGGGAAGAGTGATGGTCGACCGGCCCCCTTCTGATGTCGTTCGTCATCCGTTGCTGCCGTTTGCTCCCTACCTAAATTAAACGCCCTACTCTAGCTCGACTGATAAATAACATTGTTTGTCATACAAAAATAACATTTTTCTTCTGAATTATATAACAATAACATTTCCTTCTTTTGTATGAGAGTAGTATTTGTGTCAAAAAATACAATGGGTCAACTGCTACCTCGATGCTCAAGCGGGTTTGGGGTGTGTAAATGACATGCATCCCGATCTCCTTAGTGGTCGTGGTGTGGTCTCCGGATGAAAGCTGGTCATCCGTAACAGTAGATTAATGTAATATTTTGCTTGAAATTTTGGAACCCTAACCATACAATCTAAATGGAAAATGCGAGAGCAATTTAAATGCCTTCATGATAATTTTTAAAACCAGCTCAAAATGCGAATAAAATATCCTGTATAATATCGAGATTTAGTAGAAATGTTGTTCAAAAAATTTATTGATCAAGAAATTCTAAAATAATAATTTATGAGAAAGAGATGAAATTTAATTTAACATTAATAAACTGTATTTGGTTACATAAAATGAACCGATCAACTGCTAAATTTTATTAAGGCAAAGTAGCTGCTAGCATGAGCAGTGATGCCGCGCTGAGAAATCGGACCATTGTGCATTACGTTCAATGATCCTATCTTACAGATTCGACTTATTATATTAGAATAACAAAGTATGTTTTCAGATAATTTCTTGTGGTTATGCTCCAGTAATTCGGGCAATAGAATCATCGGCACAAGCTAGCCTATGCAAATGAATCCACAGGGCATTATGCGGTGTACCTCTCGTTTTTAATTTCCATGGGTCCACTGATTTATTTTTTATTCGTGTAAGTTTTCTCCAGCAGTTTCCCGTTTGATTTATGTGGAAACTGAGAACAGATATGTAAACTTCTGCAGCGAAGGAGAACTCTAAGCCCTCCTTCGCTGCAACGTCGGCTTGGCCCTCACAGCGTCTATATCTAGAAGCCTATAAGGTAACAAAGTTCTATCTATTTAAATATTTAAATAATCATATAAGATTGTGAGAGTTGGGTATGCACTTTAACTTTGTAAAATTGTTTATACTCCCGATGTCTTTAAAGTGCAAAAAGCGAATTATCTTCGTTTGCTCTGGGCGTCCTAGTTGCTCCCCAGCAAAGCAGTAGATTTCCTGAATGTCAAAATATGTTCTTATGTTTCACCTGCAAACCTGCTATTTAAATAAAGTGCCTTTATAATCGTAAATGTACCGCGAGGAACCATATAAGAATTTCAAGTAGATTCTTGCCTAGTGTGATGCACAATTTACATTGTTTCCCATAATAAGAACATGTAGTGTTTTAATGGATGTTATAAAAAAGTCCGTAAAGGACTGCAGCGGTGTTCTGCTGCCCCAGCGAGCAGAATTAGTGCTACGCTAAAAATGGCCTTGTCTGGAGACGCGTAAGTACGCTGGCAAGCTAGCTTTCCGGTATTCGTTGGGCGGATTCTTTTCCCACAGCACATGGGCCCACTACAAAATATTTTCGCACTTACGAATTATCAGGTGACCGGAGTCAAAACGATTGCCCAATAGCCGTGACACCCTATCGAAAGGGATACCAGAGAAAAACGCGACGTCGAATAACCGGTTAGCCAAGCGCGATGCATTAGACGATTTCATTCTTGCTGAGGACGGTCACGGTCCACAAATTAGAGTGGGACATCCAGCTGGTGGCGGTGCTCCCACGCACCTCTCCCAACCGGATCGAAATCTTAAACTGATGCCTTGGCCCATGCCGGGTGTGGAAGGCCAAGCATCCCTGCGAGAGCACCTGTAACAACGGGGAAAAGGGGAGTGCTCACCCGATGGCTAGCTCACGAGCGGTGGCCAGCCAACGTGGCGGGTCCCATACCTGGCCGGGGTTCCAAAGAGAAAGACTGAATTCCAACATTTAATTATTCATCCATTATTATTACCGTTTCTCCGTTCATTATAAAACAATTTATTACAACGTTTGCTTTACCAACCAACCATACCGACCATTGAAATAGTTATTACAAATTTTTCCTAGGCGCCAACATTGCTTTTCGAATTGCTCTGGATACGGTTGTGATGATTGAAAACGATTGTTACGTTGTGGTGGTGGTGGTTGTTGTTGCTGCTGTTTTTGCATAGCTAAAGTACTCGCCGTTTGAAATATGTCTTGTCCTATGATATGGCTGTACATTGTTTGAGCCAAATCCTTTCTGTATTCATTTTGCGTTTATGCTGCCAGATGTTGAAAATTGTATCCATGGTAGTCCCACTGCCAGTATGGTTGCGCAGTTGTGTGGTAATTGGGAAGTTGATTCGGTGTAAATTGCGGCGCTAATTTGTTCAGGTCAACAGCAGCTGCCGCTGCCTGTTTTGCTGCAACTTTCGCTGTTTTGCTCACCTGATATTTATCATGACGACTAATATTTTGGATTGATGACGCTGCTCTGTTAAGATCTTGTTTAGTGGATAACGATGATGATGATGACGATACATGTGAAGCTGAAGAAGTAGGAATAAGATGACTTGCACTCGACATTGCTGTTGGCCGCTGATCTTTTCGACTTTGATCAACAGTCGGCGACACCTTTTTTTTATAAAATGAAGCAGCGCTACATTGCGCAACTACAGGTCTTTCATTTTTCATCGCTTCATTTTCATGTCTGTATAACCAAGTGTGGATGACAGGGAATTCCATGTTGATTTACGATTGTCGAAGGAATTATTTTGACTTTCAGTGTAAGACGAAATAATGCTCCGTACTGACTGTGATAATCTCTTTTCATTTGCAGCTTTGTGTTTTATTCTTTACTTTTTGTTTCTCGCTTCTTTGCAAGTGTCTTGTATATGCTACAAAGACATATAAAGTAATGGACGCGAAATGAGCTTATTTTCATCCATACGTGAGTGAAGTACTTTTACTACATACATGTCTTCCTTTCGTAAGCGAATTGAAATCCCCCTGCCTTTCACGCCGCTAAAGAATCCACACATTCAAGTGGCTCTCTAGTTGCTCTCACGAAAATCCCACTCGTCTTATACCTTAACCCCCGAAACGTCTAATCAAGTAGAATTTGAAATTGTACACAAAACAATTTTTTTTAAGATAAACCGTGTTGAAACTAGTACAAAAGCGTTGCAAATGTGATAATTTAGCAAACTGAAAAGTTTGTTACGGATCGCGAGTGTTTTTTTGGCGAAAATTGAAAAATGTAGTGACGCGTGTGGAATTGTGAAAACAGCTCTAGGAAGCATGTCAGGGGAAGTCATGTTCAATCTTTTATATCGTTCAAGTTAGAATACCCGCGCGGAAAATTGATTTAGTTCAAGATGCGAAAATTAATGGGAGACGTCCAAAACTGACGACAGATACAAGCCATATGGCAGCAGCGCTTACTACCACACACATGACCATTAGTAGGCCGACTTTGCTGGCTAACTTACATGGCGTTATATGAAGAATTGTGGAGGTGCCAACAAAAATTCGAGGTTTTGTACGGTTTAGAGACGGATTTCGACAGTGAAATCCAGATGATCCGCGGAGAACACAATAGCGCTCCTAGTGAAGTGAAAATTATTTCAGTTCTTATACCCGTTTAGTTTTTATCGCCTTCCAAAGTGAAATTTATAGGAGTTTGTTTACATCTCAACTCTGAGCTATCAGTCGAAGGTGCACAACGTGTGCTTCATTTGCTCGTCTTGGAAAGTTTAGGAGCACAATGGGCTATACAAGGTGAATTTATAGCATGAATGGAATGCGTTCGGCACTTTTTTTATTCGGAAAATAGTATCTATGACGAAATATAAGCATTTGCTGATGCCGCAGTTGGGTGACAGCTACCGGAAGCTTGTCCATAGTAGGCCGACTAATACATATGCAAATTGCTACCATATGGCTTGTATCTATCGTCAGTTTTGGAGACGTCACGTCAAATTTATTTGAAATTCGAATCAACAGCTAATAACGCGCCAACTTCACGCTACATGATAAAGTGCTTCAATTCTCTCGATGCATTTCGTATCCATTCTCTCTAAGATCTATGATATGCTAAATATTGTGTATACGAAAAATAGCTGTTTGCATTTTATTTCATTCCTTTTTGTTATACGTTAAATTGTCTATTCATTCTATTTCTAGTTATATTTCACATTAAAACATAAATTACAATACTAAAACTGAAGCTAACTCAAAGATACACTTGTTGCAAAATTAAAATACAGAATGCGTACGGTATTTGAGGATAACTTGACAGTAAAATTGATAAGCTTGTATTTTTAACAAAATTTAATGAAATTTCAGGAGTTTTTAATACAACGTTAAATTAATATATGGCTATAAAGTTATTCAATAAAATCGCCATTACCAGCAATAACCTCTTCGATCCGGGTCTGGAAACGATTACTAGACCGAATCAAATGCTCCTTGTTCATAAATAATAAATAATTAGTGTACAATATGTTGCATTACAATAGTTCCTAGATGTGATAGAGTAAATGAAAAAAATAGAGCCGTAAGTATGTATATAGTAGGTTGTATGATATTCTTTCTGTTGTTTCGTCGTCCCGCGCTATTGTTGATACTTCATTTACGGATCTTAGGCAGTGTCATGAATATTCAAACGGAATATGTCGTGGGCAACGAAGAAACTACTTTCTAGCGGCTTTAAAACAAATATTTGAGAAAAAGCGTGTGGTGGATCGTCATCACATTACAATCTTCCTGTCGACATATTTGTCGTATTGTCTGTTGGACTTTCACTTATAACATTATTACGATTTTCATCATGTCCATAGGAGGAACTGCATGAACTGTTATTACAATTCATTTGATTACCACCCATATGAGCGCCACAATTATCATCGTTTGCGCGGATATAACGATTATTTGTTGTCGATGTCTCCTTATCATGACACAGCTGATGCGATTGGGGAGGCGAAGGACATGAGATCTGCATATTATTTAAACTTTTTATAAGATTTGAATCAGATTGAATTTGGTGATTTTGATGCTGCTGTTTTGTTGATCTTGCATTTGTTGTTGTGAATAGGAAGCTTGGTTTCGTCGCTGTGACTGTGTTTGCTTTTGCATCGGCGGCGATTGACCGTTGTTGAGACTATCAGAACTATTATTATTTCCACGATTGTTCTTACTATTGCTATTGTGATGATGATTCATTTTCACGCCATCCATTTCCGTGCCTTTGTTGTTTGTACTATGGCACGAAATCCGATTATTTGGATGCTTACCCTAAACCTCCTATCGCTCTGCTTTGAACATGATGCAGTAATCTTCTAGCTTGTAAAATGGAATGAGTTGGCTCGATGGAAGATGGAAGAAGAACAAATAAAAATATATGTCAGTTCCAGAGGTTATTTATTTGGACAATTTTAATAAAATTTTAGGCCCAGAGTGATAACGAGACAAACTCTCGCACGCTGGCTTTTTGAGCCATACCTACTCGATTACTACAAGTGGCTGGAAATTTTGTGTGCATAACAACAGGAACCTCCATAGGATTTGAACATAGCCATCTGTCATTTCTGCGATTGGTCTTTTGATCTTGGTCAAAATTTTTTTCGTCGGAAAAAAAACAATAACATTTTGAGCGCCTCAAGGTGTTTGATTTTGTTTAAAAGACGTTTTGATCGGAGAACTTTCTGTTCCCGTGTTCGTTCTGACATGAACTGTCCTCTGCGCAACACATAAGACTTATACTCTACGAATAAGGCGCTCAGAAACATGAAGCTCATCCGCAGGGACCCTCATTGATTTTGAAGGGTCCTCGTCTATGATCGCTTGCACTTGCTCTAAAATTCTGCAGATCGGACAGTGTAAGAGTGTTCTTCGTGCTTTTTGCGTTTTGCAACCGATTCTGTATCGCCTCCTGATGCTTCCAATTCACGGCGAACCTTATGCACGAATGAACGGGCGCAGTTCAGAAAATTAGAGATCTCTAAATCTGTATGGTTCGCACATATAGCGACGATGGCAGCATGTTTCTTCATTTTTTGAGTGATGTTGTAGTCCGCCATTACTTATCTGAAAAGGAAAAAAAATTCGCGAAGTTATAGTCACGTTTATGCATGTCCTCAAATACCGTACGCACCCTGTATATGCGCCGTTTATTCACAGATTGTGTATGATTTACTTGTACATCTGGAGTTTTTGAATTGATTAACGTTTGTTCCATCACTTCAGGAGCGAAAAGCGTTCACATTCGATGCTTGAAGGTTTCGGGGTGATTACATTATTATTAGTGGCGTCATTTGTAATATCCCATTTTCCTTTTCGTGAAGGTTCCTCGAGCAGTTTGCCTAGGCGGACTGCTCGATTAATACAAACACTTTCATCTCCAGTGCATGCTACGTTCCTAAGTGCCCATTTCCTTCATTGTAAAGGCTTTGTTAAAAAATGTTCTTACAAAGACATAGTTTCGCGTCCTGTCTGTTCACCTGTCCGACTGTCCGTTCGTCACAGCAAGAAAGCTCAAACTTTGTGAAAAGATCAGAAGCCGTAGCCTTACACATTTCAAAATTTTTTAATGATGATGCCCCCTCATGCTGAAGTGGCCAATACAAAAATTTTTCTCGAGGTAGTCGAGTTGAGTATCAAAAGAAAGTTCTTGAGTAGAACTTTTAGAATCTGAAACAAATGCGTTTTACGTGTCTGGGCATGCAGGGGGAAGCAAAACGTACGAAAAATTTGTGTCTCCCCCTCACGGTTGGACAGCTTAGAGCCAAAAAATCTGAAAAATCATGGAAATAGATCTTTATGAGTACAAGGGCAAAAATATCTCAGAAATCAAAATTCAACAACAACAGTAACATGCAATCAATCATTTTGTTTATTTGATAAAAGCAGGCCAATTATTTTTTTCCTGAAATGCCGTCGGGCCTATGAGCACACGTGTTTCAACTTCTTTCAGTCATTTTCAGTGCTTAAAGGATGTGTGGAAAGAAATGATTTCATATAGGTGTAGGATGGGTTAAGCAGGTGTAGTGAAACAGGGGTAGATATGAACGTCTGTGAAGGACTGCAGCGATGGTCTGCTGCTTCGGTGGAAGAGGATGGTAGCATCCGCCTTGGCCTTGTCTGAGGAAGCGTGAATGCGCTGGCAGGCTGGCGTTGCGGTGTCGTGGGGCGGATTCTTTTTCCCCAGCACAAGGACCCACTACAAAAAATGTCGCATTCACGACTTACAAAGAGTTTGGTGTCGAGGCCGAGGTAATCTACTAAGGGTTGAAATTGCATGTTCAAAGAACAAAGTGGGCCTGGAAAAAAACGGACGGACTTGAGAGATTTCGTCGTTATCGACGATACTTATGGCCCACTAATAAGAGTGGGGCATCCAGGTGGAAGGATGCCCCTCGCACCTTTCCAACCGGATCAAGATCAAAACGTAGACGTGGCCATATATAGTATTTCTCATTACAAACATGATTTGCATGAATTTTTCCATCAAATGAGGAATATAAACGTGGCCAATTTATGTTATAGTATTATGCGATGGAATCACATAACACTATACCATAAAAGGGCACGTGAGCGGAAGGCCACTCTACCCGGGCAAGAGCCCCTACAACACATGAGAGCTGAGTTGATGCCGAATTGCCAATTTGGTGTTCGTGCCAGGCATTCGATCATACATGCGATATCCAAAGAAACCTCAAACATCTGTTGGAAACTAAATGATAGAGAATTAGTTGGAGCGTGTCTCATCGATATAGAGAAGATGGACTAATTTTTAAACTTCTTCAGAATAGTTTCCCGAGACACCTTGTCGCCATGACGTTCAATATACTCGTATTGAATGGGAAATATATATTACGGGAAATCATTAGTTGTAACAGATGGAAATCTAACGACGATGCGTGATTTCAGGGTCTTGAATGGTCTACAGTAGAGAACAATTAATGCCCCTCTGCTTTTCTCAATATTCATTCGCAAGCTATTGAACAGGTTTGATTTTAACGTCTCACCAAGGCAATCATTGGTAGCGTTTGCTGATGATCTGATCACCTATATGGCAAACCGAAAAGCTACAATAGTTCAGAGCAATTTTCGAAAAACAATAATGTGCAGCTCAAACAATTTTTTTTCGGACAACGCTGCAGGGGCCAGTCAACCTTCAAACGTAATTGGAAGAATTTCCTCATTTTCGCTGAAGAGGGTAGTTTAGAACGGGTTCCACATAAACCCTGTGTTGGATACCTCGGTGTTCATCTCGATCAGTATCTGTACTATACTGAACATGTCAAAATCATTCTCGGCATAGCACAAAAAGTAGTGATGGCCCTTTGACGACACTTTCATTCCAGATACATCGATCAAAAGGTCAAAGTTATATATTACAAGACCCTGGTTAGACCAGTTTTGACATATGGATGTCAAAATGGGTACAACCAGAGTACTAGTACTATGGAAAGATTATGAGATGGATTGGAAGCACTATATATCGAATAGAAGAATTTATCAAACTGCTAAAGTGACGAGAGTCGATATATTCATATCGCAAGATCTGTAACTATGAGCGAAAACCCCTGGATTTCATATCCGTTCCACCCTGCAGCCGGGTATATTGAGACATGTCTCGCTGCTGGCTTCATTCCTCCCGAAGCATTCGTGTATTTGGACATGAATGTATGTTTTTGATTCTGATGGTGTCCCAATTATGTATCACATATATAGACGAGCCACCAATAAGAAGATAAAATATCCTCCGAATTTGAGTTCATGAGACCAACAATTCCAACGGAGATACTCATTTGCGAGATTCGTTGAGGCTGGTCGAGCTGGGACATAGCAATCTGGGTATTGCTGGTTGACTGATAATGTCTAAATTATTCGTGGTTGTATTTCGTTACTTAGTTTTGACTTTCAGCTCATAATTGTTTCATAGGATAGGATAGGTTTCAATATTTAAGATAGGTGTATTGTGATGTTTACTACTCGTATATTAGGTTTAGAGATAAGGTTTAACGTTTTCAAATATTGTATAAGCATAATATAAGTATTAGATAAAGTTTTTGATTGAATTATATTAGAATTAGGTTATAACATATTTTTTTGTAGTTGGGAGGTGAATGTAATTTACGCACAGAAAGTTATAAGATATTAGATGTAGGATAAAAGTTCACTGTTCTGTTGTCTTAATATTATAATTAATTTTTGTATAGTTTTGGTCGATTTTTTCTTTTCCAATTGAATCACAAAATATATAATAATTTTAATTAAATTAAACTTGATGGTGTTTTTGTTAATGTATAAATTTAGAGAGCCATTTGGGTCATTAAGTATTTTTCTTTGTTTGGAATTTGGTTTATATTCATTGAAAATTTATAACGATAAGTATTGAATAAAGTGCTTTTGATTTTGCATGTTTGAATCGCAGATACATTGTTGTTCAACTTTCATCTAAGAAGCAGGCGTTGCTAGGTTAATGTCAAATTTTACATTAAAAATTTGGCGTAAACTTTTATTTTTTAAAGCTCATAAAATCATTATAATTTCGGCTAATTCATAATGTTTAAATATAACGTAAGTTTTACATAATCGCGGACTTAGTATATAAAAATAATACTGACCATTACTTTCAGTTTCAAAATTCTACAATAGAGCGGAAACCTCAAGAAAACAAACCTTACAACTATATAGTAAGCTCTGCTCTTAAATATTCTCTAAAATAATTTTACTTTTCATAGGACATTCCAAACAATATCCAAGCAGAGCTTTATCCAAGAAGACGAAAAACTGAATTATATTTTGAACCATCACCGCAGCTTGAATATCAAACAAGAGAAACTGAGCACCCCAAGAAGGCTTTAGAATTGTTTCAAAACAGCTTAGCCAAATCATCGAAAGCAACCGAAATTGCAAACAAACCAATATCTCCACCTACTTGTTCAACAACTCGAATGGCCCGAGACAGTTATTTTTCGTGAATAAAATGAACTCGAAGCACTCACCAAATATATTTTGACCCAGGGGCATTGAACATTAGAAAGTTTTTTGACTGTTGTTATATAAAATTCTGAGTAACTTTAGAAAGGAAAAATGCCAAAATGTAATGAGCCAATATCGAAATAAACAGTAGTAGCTATTTTCTTAAAACTCTCATTTGTTTTAACTTGAATTAAGTCTCGCAGTTTCGTACGAGGTAACCGATATACTCCTCAAAGTCAAAGTCAAAAGCGCTTTATTTAATACTAATCGTTATAAATTTTAAAAGAATATAAAGCAAAATCCAAACAATAACAATTTTATCTTCTTATCGGTGGCCCGTCGATATATGTGATATATGTTATAGATTTTTTATAGTATAAGATAAAGTTTTTGATTGCATTTATTAGAATTAAGTTAAAACATATTAGGTGTAGGATCAAAGTTCACTGTAGTGTTAAGATGATAAATAATTTTAGAATAGTGTTGGTTGGTTTTTTCTCCTTTTTCCAATTGAATTTTAAAAATATGTAACAATATGCATTGATTTGAATTTGCTAGTTTTTTTTTAAAATGTGTTTAATGATAACGTACAAATTTAGAGAGCCATTTGGGCCATTAAGTTTTTTATTGTTATTGTTTGGATTTTGCTTTATATTCTTTTAAAATTTATAACGATTAGTATTAAATAAAGCGCTTTTGACTTGACTTGACTTAGGGTGGAACGGCTGTGAAATCCAAGGGTTTTCACTCACAGTCACAGATCTTGCGATATGATTCCGAAGAAGTTTCAATATGAAAATATCGGCTCTTGTCACTTCAGCAGTTTGATAAATTCTTCTGTTCGATATATAATGTTTCCAATCCGTCTCAGGCTTTCTGTACAAACCAGTACATGCACGAAGACATTTCCTTTCGAAAACTCTTGATTTTTCCATAGTACTAGCGCTCTGGTTGTACCAGATCTGACATCCATATGTCAAAACTGGTCGAACCAGTGTCTTGTGACAGATAATTTTGACCTTTTGATCAATGTATCTGGAATGAAAGAGTTTTCGAAGGGCCATGACTACTTTAAGTGCCTTACTGAGCATGATTTTCACATGTTCAGTATAGTACAGATACTGATCGAGATAAACACCGAGGTATCGAACACAGGATTTATGTGGAACCCGTTCAAGACTACCCTCACCAGCCATGATGTGGAAATCTTTCCAATTACGTTTCAGGTCTTGACTGACCCCCCGCAGTGTTGTCCGAAATAAGAATGTTTCACACTTTTGCACATTGATTTTCATTCGCCAATTGTCAGTGTACTCGTACAGCTGTACATCATTGAACATTTTTTGGAGATTGCTCTGAACTATTGTAGCTTTTCGGTCTGCCGTATAGATGATCAGATCATCAGCAAACGCTACCAATGATCGCGTTGGCGAGACGTTAAAATCAAAGCCGTTCAATAGTTTGCGAATAAAGATTGAAAAGAGCAGAGGCGCAGTAACTGTTCCCTGCTGTAGACCATTCAAGACCTTGAACTCGCGCATTGTTGTCAGATTTCCATCAGTTACGACAAACGATTTCCCGTATAACATATTGCACATCATGGCGATAAGGTGTCTGGGGAACTTGTCCTGAAGGAGTTTTAAAAGACGACTAAATTATTCGTGTTCGCGTGTCTCGTTTGTGTTTGATTTCTTTTTATTTTCAGCTCATTATTGCTACATTTAATTGTTATTTGTTTGAGTTATTTAAAATTAGCTTATAGGATTTAGAATAGGTATATTGTGATGTTCGTTATATTAGGCTAAGAGATAAGGTTTACTTTGTAGGAGTATTGTAAAAGTATTATAGTAGGATAAGTTAGAGTTTTTTTGAGTAAATTTTATTAGACGTAAGTAACAACATATTAGATATAAGTCAAAAGATTCCTGTTTTGTGTTCTTTGTATTATATTTAATTTTTGAATAGCGTTGGTTGGTTTTTTCCCCTTTTTCCAATTGATTAATCATATTTAATAATATTCATTTGATTAATTTCACATAATGTTTTTATAAATCAATTTTAGTATCGATATTATTTAAATTTAGAGTGCCAAGTGGGCCATTAAGTTTTTCTAATTGTATAATGTTTTTGAAACTTTGCTTTATGTTTTTATAAAAAATGTTATGGATTTACTTAATAAAGCACCTTGAATTGAATCGTAAATTTTCAAAGAATATAAAGCAAATTCCAAATAACAATACTGGCTCACTAAATTAATACGTTATCAATCAAAAACATAAAATATAAAATTTAAATTATTACAATTGACAAAAAGAGAAAAAGACAACACTAATCAAAAATTATTTATAATTTTAACATAACAGTGAACTTTTATCCTATACCTAATATGTTATAACCTAATTCTAATAAAATTCAATCAAAAGCTTTATCTTATACTACAAAAATGATATCACAATATTCCTAACCTGAACGTAAAGCCTTATCTCTAAACCTTATATAATAAACATAGCATATACCTATCCTAAATATATATATATATATATATATATATATATATATATATATATATCAATTACATTTGAGGGTTGACTGGCCTCCAGCAGCATTGTCCGAAACAAAATTGTTTCGCACTTCTGCGCATTGATTTTCATTCGCCGATTGTCAGTGTACGGCTGCACATCATTGAATATTTTTTGAAGATTGCTCTGAACTATTGTAGCTTTTCGATCCGCCGTGTATAGGATCAGATCAGCAGTAAACTCTACCGATGACTGCGTTGGCGAGACGTTAAAATCAATGCCATTCAATGGCCTGCGAATGAATATTGAGAAGAGCAGAGGCGCAGTAACTATTCCCTGCTGTAGACCATTTAAGACCTTGAAGTCGCGGATTGTAGTCAGATTTCCATCAGTTACAATAAATGATTTCCCGTATAACATACTACACATCATGGCGACAAGGTGTCTGAAGAGCCTGTCCTGAAGGGGTTTAAAAATTAGTCCATCTAACCACACCGTATCGAAAGCTTTCTCTATATCAGTGAGACATGCTCCAACACATTCTCTGTTGTTAAGTTTCCAACAGATGTCTGAGGTTACTTTCATTATCGCATGTATGGTCGAATGCCTGGCACGAAAACCAAATGGCAATTCAGCATCAACTCATATCTTTCAACGTGGAGGTTTAATGCTTTATTTAGTATCACTTCACACACCTTGCTGATCTTAGGCAACAAGCTGATCGGGCGACACTTTTCAGGGAACGAAGGTCGTTTACCTTTCTTCAAGGCCGAAAATGCGTTGGCCTTTTTCCACTGATTTGGGAAATATGAATTATTCAGCTAGTCATATCCCCTTGACGACTCTTTCATTCCAGATACATTGATCAAAGGGTGCTAGTACTATGGAAATATTGAAGAGTTTTCAAAAGGAAATGTCGTCGCACATGGACTGGTTTGTACAGAAAGTCTGAGATGGAGCCTGAAGAATTTATCAAACTGCTAAAGTGATGAGAGTCGATATCTTCACATTGAGACATCTTCGAAATCATATCACAAACCTCAGGACTTCACAGCCGTTCCATCCTACAGACGGGTATATTGAGAATTGTCTCACTACTGGCTTCGTTCCCCCAGAATCATTCGTGTATTTGGACATGAATCGATGTTTTTGATTCTGATGGTGTCCCAATTATGTATCACATATATAGACAGGCCACCGATAAGAAGATAAAATATCCTCCTGACTTACTCCTGGTTATTTTTGGTTTTTGTTACTTAGTTTTGATTATCAGCTCATTATTGCTACATTTAGTGTTGTTGTTAGTTTATATAAAAAAATAGGGATAGGATTTAATATTTAGGATAGGTATATTGTGAAGTTTAGTGCTCGTATATTAGGTTTAGAGATGTTTAACGTTTACGAATAGTACTTGGAAGCCAACCTTCAACCCGTTATTACGAGTTGTACTTGGAAGCCAACATTCAACTCGTTATTGCCGAAATACAGCTTGATTAACTGCAAAGAGTGTGTAAAAATCGTACGCACCAGCTGCGGCGCCCACATGCTAGAAATTATCTTTAAATATTGATGATAAAGAAATATTTTTCAAATAAAGCCAATTTCATGGATATTAAAAACATTTTTCTTTGTTTTATTTCATTTCAAAGTTCTCCGCCTCTAAAAAAAAACACCCTATAGTTGCAATTCCCGTTAGCAATTGTTGAAGTTGAATCCTAGCCGAGCGTCAGCAACGCACAAATCCACATATCAATTTGTCCTGAGATTTTTTGAGAACCATGAGCCATATAATGTACTTTTGAGGTTCGTAATTGATTTCATTTTCGCAAAATAATTCTGAAAAATAAAAAAAGAATAAAACCTTCCTTTTAATTTTGCGTGTTTTAATTTTTTATTTTCGTAATCGATTTTCGATTGTTATCGTTCGATCTTCTTCAGCGATTGAGGAAGAAACGCTGAAGAAGACATAACAATAACGATCGAAAATCGATTACGAAAATAAAAAAATTAAAACATGCAAAATTAAAAGGACTACTTTTGAGTTCATTCGTTTTCCATGATTTCAGCAATACATCTCTTAGATTATTTAGTGTTTAACTAAGATGTATGCCGAGCTTCGAAATTCCCAATAATAATGCAGCCTATTCAGTTCGAGTATTTTAAATAAAGAATCAAACTCCTCAAATTTGAGGTAATTGTTGCCAGCAGCATAGGTATTCGACTCCTCGATCGTACCTTTCCTATAATGCTGCATCTTATTTAATCCAAACACGGTCGATAAATAACAGTAAATAAAGGAAACTATTTAATTAGCAATAGTAAATTGATTTGAACAAATCAGCATTGATTTATAATAATTAATTAATTAAAAAAAAACAATTATTGACAGATAGATAGATATGTATATCGATATTTTATTGTCTTTTATGTACATACATTATTAACATGATAAGAATCTACATCGCTTAACAACGGCACTAAAGTCAAACAATTATTACAACATTCGATCTAACCAATTTAATTTGATTGAAAAATAGAGAAAAATAACAATAAACCAGTGCTCATTGGTTTATAAATTGAAAAGAAATACAACTAAGAATTGTTTGCAAAAACAGCAACACGGCCAAACGCCATGACTGCTAGACGTAGACTGCTTGTTCAATTTTATATAATCAACCAAGCTTACACCTAAGCAACAATTATCTTGTATAAGATCATCGTCTTGGCTTGACACAGTATCAAGCTGCTTATGTTCAAAGTGTTCCAACGTTTCTTTAAGTTGAAATCGAAACTAAACTTAAGGCGCCAAAGATCATTTTATTCGAGTAATGAAAATCAATACAGAGCATCCACTCTCGGTTACGAGAGCGTAAACAGCGTACCTCAGGCCTTATTCTGAAGAGTGTGAGTATTGAAACGTAGATTATTGTACATTATCTTTCACATTTTGCCATTATAAATCGAGTCTTGTCCATTCAGTTTATTTCCATTTTGACGTATATTTAGAAAAATCACGTATTACTTTATATAAATTTTATTAAAAAAATTAATATAAATGAAGGAATTCAATTTCAAAACAAAAATTCTTGCGTATATTTAATAATTGTGATTAACCTGTTCGTAAACTAGCATTATAAGCTTTAAGCTTGTCTAGAATTATTGGTTGAAATGCTTGCTTCAAAGATTGTATTGGTTTAAAATAATTGATATTCATAGTAACACAAGATACTTGGTCATCTGATCCCGTTGTCACCGACTGTATCGTAGCTTGTGAGAATTTTGGCAATGTTTTAAATAAATAGTATAAAATTCGATATGGAAGCGATTTGTTTGTAGGTTCAGGATCCGTTGATTGAAATTCAAAACGTTCTATAACGTCAAATAATTTCATCACACATTGCCATTCTTTATTAGTTAATCCAAGAAGAATTTGCAAGGTTTCTCCGACAATATGTAAACTTCGACAACGGCCTAGATTAACTTTAATTGTTGCTCGAACTTGTTTATCTTTTGATTTCTCTAAAAAAGGACTATTACTTTCGTAATTCAAACGATTTACATGTTCTCCAAAGACAACCCTACGAATATCCAAACATGTCAAGCATGTAAAATTTTTATGTCGTAGAGGTCTATTTAGAGTAGCAGTTATCTCAACATTATGAAGTAAAGGAGCCAAACAAGTTTTATCGGATTTAGGAAGGTCTTCAGGTTTGTTTTTGCTTGTATTTGCGGAAGCTGAAATAACAACTTCTTTAGTAGGTGAAGGAAATCTAGCGTTTTGAAGGTATGTGAGATCAGCATTCAATAATTGAGAGTTTGTCTGAAGTGCTGCATTGGTTTCAATCATCTGAGAATTATCAACAACTTCTTGAGAAATTTCCTCTTCTATTAAATCCTCTAGAGAACATATTTCATCAGATACTTGAATATCAATCATTTTTCTAGTTTTCGGTTTGACCGACATAAATGTTTGTGTATTGGCAAGAAACTCAAGAGGAGAAAATTTAGAAGGAGATTTTCTTTTAAATGATTTTAAATTGTTTCGTTTCATAGCGCGATTTAAATTTGGGAGACTAACACAGCTTAATATAGTAGGAAGCTTTGCATTTTCTGCAGAACTCTTTTGAGTGTCTTCAACGGGATTGGTTGTTCTAACAGAACTGTTGTTATCTTGTACTTCAGGAGATGGAGGTACTTCAGAAGAGCTACCGCTAGATGTAATAACATTGTCATTAACTTGATCGATGTTAGACGTTAATGGCGATTCATTTGGTATTGCTGGCAATACAATTTTATTCACGTCATTAGTTTCATTTTGAATTGGGAAGTAGTTTCTAGAATACCCCGTTGTAATTGATGGGTATGTAACGTCCGTCGGCATAAATATTTCGTTCAACATTGCCTCAGTATTGGTCAGTTCGTCAGTTATTGATATAATGGATTGGTCCTTGGTTGGAAGAAACTCTATTTCATCACTATAATTGGATATATTATGTGCTTCAACTTTGATTGGAGTTTCAACTGACTCATTTTCTGAACCGGCACAAACATTTGCTAGTTTCGAAGTATCTGCATATTCCTTTTCAGCAGAAACAGCGGATTCATTTTCTACGAGTATAACTGTTAGATTTTCATCGTTTAAGGTTGTTGATAATGTTGTTGATGATGAATGTAATGAAGATTTAGTGTTGATCGGTTGGATGTTCGATGGCTGTAACAAAATTTTTATCGATTAGTTTTATATCAAATCCTTTAAGAAACAAACTTACTTCATTTTGTGCTACGGAAGAGCTTAAAGTTTCCACCGAGGCTGAAATTGTAGTGAGATTTTGTGTTTTTTATCAAATGATGTATTGTGTATAATTCTAAATTTTACTAACTACACAGATATTAAATTTTTCACTTATTTATTGTATAATTGATTGAAATAGTTTGAATTCCTTTAGTATCTAGGGTTTCTAAACAGAAGAATATAAAAAAAATTAATAATAGTCCATGTGGTGTATTGGCTAGAGTGGACGCTGCGTAAGCTGAAGGGTCCTGGTTCGAATCCCGTTGGTGACAACGAGATTTATTTAGAGTTATTCTTCGGACGGATTAAAAGCCCGTTCAGTTATCATAAGTACTAGTTTAAAATCAGAACGTATCGTAACTGGCTGGACGGACACATGGCCAAAGAGTGGTAATGACCATATCAGCTTCTCGAGTGCCGATACATTCGATCAAAATAATGAGATACTCTATCTCTAAGCGAAGGCCCGAAAGGGGCTATAGTACTAAAGCAAGAAAAAAACAGAACTTTTTGTTGCTCTGCTACTAAATCCTACTTCCACCTCCTTTGTGGAGACGTAAGAGGGTGAAGGCGAGTCTTCCGCGCCTGATAACTGAATCGAAGTAATAACCATGCCGCCGGAATGGAGTTTGGGTGACGGGCTAACTTCCCGTCCCCGAAAAACCTTAAAATGTTTCGAAACCTGCAGATGGGCCTCGGAGTATATTAGACTCACGGCAACGACCTCGCCAACGGAAAAAGGACTATGGCATTAGATCCTGGAATATCAGATCGCTCAATTACCCTGGCGCTGTTAAGGACCTTTTACAACAAGCCAGTCAATATAAATAAAAAATACTGGCAATCCAGGAAACGAACTACACTCGAAATGATATTCAAGACATGAGATCGCACACAATATTCAAAAGTGGGAAGCCTACTGGAAAACGAGAATTCGGAGTGGACTTCATTGTGGATAGGGAGTTCAAATCGTACGTTATTGATAAATGTTCACGCCCCGACCGAAGAAAAGAACGAAGGAAACGTTCTACAATGACCTGGAAAGACTAGTCGACTCATTGACTACAAACGGCACAAAAACAATTCTGGGTGATTTCAATGCCAAGGTTGGCAATGAGCTATCTCATCGGGGAATGACTGGGAGGATATAGCCTACACGATAAAACAAATGACAACGGCCAACGCCTGATTGACTTTGCATGTAGCAGAAATCTTGTCATACGTTCGACTTGCTTCCCACATCGACGCATTTATAAAATGACCTGGGTATCACCGGATGGCAACGCACAAAACCAGATCGACCATGTTCTGATCCAACAACGTTGGGCCTTAAGCATACTTGACGTTCGTACATACCGAGGAGCCAATTGTAACTCAGATCATTACTTGATCAGATAAACCTATCGATGTCGTATGTCAAAGGCATATTTGTCGAAGACCAGCCCGCTACAAAAATTTGACATCGAAAGGCTCCAAACGGCGTCTATGGCCTAAAATTTCACGGCGACCCTCGACAACCAACTGGCTCCCATCTTATCAGATGCATCGTTAAAGACAAGCAACGAGCCCTGGTTGGAAGTGAAAGCGGCTATTGAGACCGTGGTAGAACAGACGATCGGACATCAAGCCCGGCGCAAGAGAAATGATTGGTGCGATGATGAGTGCCAGAATGCGTTAGACAAAAAGAATTAGGCGTACAAGAAATACGAAGAGAGAACATTATGAAAATCTCAGAAGAGTAGCGAATAAGATAATTAGAATTAAGAAAATAAAATTCTATGACGACCAATTGAGAAGTATAGATGTAAGTTTAGCGAGCAACAACACAAGACAAGCATACAAAGTAGTCAAAAGTCTGAAACGTGGTTATCAGCCCAAAACCACGCTCTGTCGTGATGACATCGGCAATATCATCGCTATTGAAAGCAAGATTAAGAAAAGATGGGCATCATATTTCAAGAACTTCATTAATCTTCCGCACAGCTCCAGAACATCGGAGCCTATAGATGTCTGCGGAGAGCTTTCATTGGCCCCACCATTGGCTTTCATTGGCACCTCTGGATGAAGTTTGTACTAACATCAAAGCCCAAAAGAATAATAAAGCGCCGGGCATCGATGAGATTCCAGTGGAGCTCATCAAATATGGTGGCAGCAGTGTTCATAAAGCTATTCACAAAGTCATCCAGCACATTTGGCAACAAGGACATATGCCGAAAGAGTGGAGCCAATCAATTATATTCCCTATCCACAAAAAAGGTGAAAAACTACAGTGCATATCACTACTATATACGGCGTACAAAATATTTTCAAAGATCTTAGAAAATGAAATCGGATCATACACTAACAAAATAATTGGGGAGTATCAAGGTGGTTTACGAGCAGGTAGATCGACAATAGACCAATTGCTCACTGTCAAGCAGGTACTTGAAAAATGCTGGGGGTTCAACATAGACGTACACCAAATTTTCGTTGACCTTAAGGAAGCATACGACCGTATTGATCGTAACGTACTGTAACAAATAATGCTTTGCTTTGGCATCCCAGCCAAATTTGTCCGTCTTACCAAAATTACAATGACATCGACGACCTCCCAAGTCCGCATCAATCACAAACTCACCGATGCCTTTGACACAAATATCGGACTAAAGCAGGGAGATGGGCTGGTCCCATTGCTATTCAATTTGACTCTTGAGTACGTCATTAGGAAGCTACCTGCCAATACATGAGGTACATTACTATACAAATCGAGCTAAGTAGTAGCCTATGCGGACGGCATCAACATTTTGTCACGGTCATTAACAACTGCCAAAGAACTCTTCTTGAAACTCGATAGCGAAGCCAAACTAGTAGGGCAACAAACAAATGATAATAAAACAAAGCTCATGACACAGTTGAGGAAAAATACCTCAATTACACAAAATATCACACTTGGCGAATACAGTATCGAAAATGTGAGCAAATTTGTGTATTTAGGCGCCAAAATCGCTAATGTAAGAGCAGAAATACACCGAAGAATAGCAATGGCGAATTAGATACAACCATGAGCTGTATGAAATTTTTGACGAGCCGGAGGCCTCAACGATTGTAAGACTACGGAAGCTGCAATAGGCTGGCCATATGAATCGTATGGATGAACAACGGAAAACCAAAAAGGTATTCATTGGGAGAACTGAAGGTCGGAGATTAGTGCTGAAACCAAGGAAACGCTGGTCTGACTCGGTCGACGTAGACAGTTCATCGCGGCTCGGATTTCAAAATTGGAGGACGCGGTCAATGGGCCGAGATAGTTGGAGGCGCTATTTGCAGGAAGCGAAGGCCTGAGAGGGGCTGTAGTGCTACGAAGAAGAAGAAGAAGTGCTTAACTGGCAAGCTCAATTCCATGAAATTGACAGAGAGCGAGGGTTAAATAGTAGCAGCATGCAGCACCGTGCGGAATTCAAACGCGCTTTGTCGTATTTTCGACGTAGTATACGCCAACCACGCCAACAGAAGAGATGATGATTTGTCCCGCCGCAAGCAATGTTGCCAATCACCAAGAATGAGCTTTCCAACGCCGTTTCCAAAATGAAGAACATTAAAGTATCAGCTCTTGATGGTATACCCGTGAAGGCAATAAAGCTTGCGGTGGAAAGCTCTCCAGAGCTCTTGCTACGTATGTTCAACTTACGTGGACGTTCCCTGGTCGTTGGAAAATGATCATTCCCAAAGGTAAAGAGGAAACCAGTGCTCCCTCAGTATACCGACCGCTGTGAATGCTGTACGCGGTTGGAAAACTTTTTGAGGTTACTCTGAACTAGACTTTCGAGATATCCCTTGCAGCCTTTATAGGCTATATCTCGACAAAGCAGAATGGCTTCCGATGTTGTGAATGTAGTTAAAACAACAGAAACAGCTTGTCATAAAGCCAGGCCAAAGCTGTTCCATAACAATAGCCCTTAAATTCAATAAGGGCGGTGGACATCTTAGATGCACTAAATCGCTGATTCTATATACCAAATTATTTACATGCTTTAGTAGCTGCTACTTAAAAAGCCAGGCAATTCAATTTGATACAAGTGATGGACCAAAAAGGAACCAAATCAAGTTCCGTACAGGGTCCGAACCTATGGAATGCGATCTATGGTGAAGTTTCCCGCCAGGAAATGCTACAAGATGTCTTTTTAGTCGGGTATGTCGATAATGTAGCGATAGTGATTACATCATGGACGGCAGATTTGATATAATTGAAAATAAACCAGGTTAAACACGAGTAAACTGATGGCGAGAAAAACAAGGGCTTGAACTGATAGTTGAGATGAAAATTATCCTGTTAACAAAAAAGGGGTTCCAACTAGTATCCTTATAATGAAAAAGTAGTAGGGTTAACCATTTCATTGAAGTATTTGGGTGTGACGCTCGATCCAAAACTTAAATACTAGGAGCATATCCTTATGTTGAGGCACAAGTTATTTGGATGATAGAAAACTTAAATAGAATCATAGGAAACGTCGAGGGCCTCGGCAAGAAAGTCAGCGACTCTATATTGTCAACTACTAATTTTATTAGACACTATGAGGCAAATATATGGGCAAATGCAACACCGTGCAACAAGTACAAAAAACGTTCATAGGAACGTGGCACTCCGGATTACAAGCAGCTACTAAAAAGTATTTGAAGATGTAGCTCTCATGATTCATTCAAATTCATGCGATATGGAGGGGATAGGAGCAGCGACTGTAGGAAAAACTATTTCCAGTTTAGGTCCCTACCGATCGACAGGTTGGGATTAATCGTTAATGAAATCCTACATCATTTAGATCACTTGATTAAGTCTGCAATTTTGCAAGATTTCAACCCCCTACCTCCAAAAAAAACGTGATCAATATAAGCCCTATATTTTAATGAGAACGTCTTTTTCAGGATTGGCGTTTAATTTTGATTGATTCTAATCAATGTATACGTTCTTATTCTTGCAAGTAAGTTCATGGCCTATGAAAAGTTTAGTAGGTTGTATATTTATTATAACACCCTTTTGGAAGGAGCGTTCTACTGTTGGCTCGACTTGACTTAAAAACACCTAGAGCGACACTAGATTATTGCATAGTTTTTTTTCACTAAAATCATAAACATAAGAAATTGAACATTTTTTGATCAGATTTGCAGCAACATCATTCTTAAAACATTTATTTAATTTAAATTCTACGATCACTTTTCAGACCGACTGAATAGTGTAAAACAACACGGGTTGGGTAGACAGAATTACGCTCCTGTCAGAAAGGGTTTCGTACTCAACCTATAACATGCAGACAAGAAAATTGAATTGTCAAAAAAATTTTCGTTCGGATGTACATATTTTACGAACCACCCGTATCTGACTGCGTAAAGTTACGTAAATTGCAATGGGCGGGCCATTTCTAATAGTAAAAATGGAAGAAAACCGGCTACCCAAAAGAACATCGAAGGGTGCACAAGATAGATGTGCAGCGAGAGGATGGGAAGACACGACAGAAGCTAAGTGCAGATCTTTGTTGGGTTCTACGATCTCATTCGCCAGTTAGAATGAGGTCGTAGAACCGTGATGATTAAAAGTGGTTAATCCTGGAGGCTATAGATGATGATGCCGCGCCATTGATGATGAAGGTGGAAGAGATGGGTAGATGCTAAGATCCAATAAAAATTGTAGTGTCTGGTTTAATAGAATGCCCATTGAATTGTATGTTGTAATTCTAGACAATTCAAATGGCTATAACTTCCGTAAATATCATCCAACTTTCATGAAACTTACAGAATATGTGAGTGTGTAATTGACCATACCACCTCGAACTACCTTGATGTTGAGGTTTAGTGTTAGAGTATCTTATTCCATGACCGTAACGGAAGGTCATGGAATCAGATACCTTAACATTAAATCTCAACGTCAAGGCTCGGATTTGAACTGTTGTGCGATGTTATTATTATTATTACAGAATATAAAGAACTTATATTGGGCTACTACTCGTATAATGTATAATTTCGTTGAATTTAAGGGTACTCGTTCGATTTTACTGAGAAAAACGTGTAATTCACAAATCATGCTATTATTAACAAAGTTGTGAGTTTCAACTTCTAAGGCATTTTTTGTTGTTGTGTTTATAAAGAACTACATGATTTTTTTTAGATTTTTCAGACCGAACGTATCTAAGCGCCAGGGGAAAGACAAATTTTTAGTCGTTTCCCTTCATCCTGGGTACGAAAACGTCAGTTGCAAGACCGGTTTTCATTTTCTCATCAATACCGTTCATTTGATACCCCACAGAACTGTCTTTTGTAGAAATTTTTTTAAGAGGTGTCGTCGCCCTATATGAAGAAACCCTCGTTATGAACCTCCAAAAATTGTTTGATATCCAAGCTATTGGGCAATCACTTCTGATATATCTACGAAATTTTGTGGCAAAGCTTCAATAGCTTTTTAAGATAAATTGCTGCTATACACAGTTGTATCTGTCCAGTTAGCACAAAACCCTAAAAAGTAGTAGTCATTCATGTTCGAAATGTAAAGAGGAAACCAATATACGCTTATGAAAAAATAGGAATGGATTGAAAATTCCAAGGGTTTCCCAAGAATTTGTTATGTTATGTATTGGATTATCTAATTTTATGACACTAACGGTACTCTAGAGGGTGGTGTGGTCTGTTTCACACAGCACCGTGTGACTCTTATCTGATTTTCAATTATTTCAAATCACGGTTGGATAACTTTCATCGTCCGTTCGGAGAATTACTCAAAACAACAAACTTCTTCTCAGTTGAAGCAACTACGCAGCGTAAAATTCGGTCGAAATTTGAGAAAAACTTGGGGAAAGGTTATAGCAAAAGAAAAGCCAAAATTTAGCTAACATCTCTAGGTCACTACGCGCGTTTGCAATGAGCATTCATACCGACCATGTTCAACAACAACAACAACAACGAACAGTGCCCTACTATGTATGCAGTAATCGTATAGCGCGTCATTCGAAAAACCGCTATGTGTCTGTCCGACTCTCTTTAAGGGGTGGAAAATACTTCGAATTTCGCTTTTCAATGACCTGCAATTTTAGCTGATATGTGCGTTCTGAACGAGGAGTTTCGAACTGCAACAAGTTCGTATTTGTGGCAAATTAAGTTCTTCATGGAATAAATAGTGTGGTTATTTTACAACCAAAAGTCATGAGATTCAAGAAACGGTTGCAGTATAACAATAATAATAATGCATTACCTTACAGCCCAGATAGGATTTTAGCAGCATAGCCACGCCTCCACTGTACCGGCACTCTGAAAGGTCATATGGTCAGCATCGCACTTGACTGTGATCCAGATGTGACGGGTATTGACGCAGATACGAGTGCCGACACATTCGATCAAGATAATGAGATACTTAACTATCTCTAAACGAAGGCCCGAAAGGAACTGTAATGCTAAAACAAAACAAAATAAAAACAGCTGAATCGGCTTGTAATCCTTCTTAGAAAAAACACCAACGGAACTCAAACCAGTGACCTTCGGTTTAAATGACACACATGTGCGCGTAGAAGCGAATGTATCGCAGGAAATCGTTTCATGAGTTTACCTCAACAAAGAAGAATCTCGCAAATCTTCCTAATGGCGATTTGTGCCGAAAAGCTGGAAAAATTCAGATTTAAAGTCGGTTTTGAAAGATAAACATTGACAACATCCGCTTTGACCATGCTAAAGTAGTGTAAGGAAGAAGTGATCGACGGAATGTAGAGAAGAACTGATTGAGGCTAAGGCTTAGGCGATGCTTAGTAAACAGAGAAGCGATGCGGTTACGGAAGTATAGGACTTAAAGGTAGCAGCCATCTGCCAATGAGGAGAAAGGAGGAGTGGATAAGGAGAGCGAAGGAGGAATGCATTGATTCTGTGGATACTGAAGAGTGTCAGTTTTTACACTTGTTGTTAAAGTAAATTAGGAGTTAAGTAATTGAAGAAGGCAGTGTTTCAAAAGTTGAAGATTATATAAATCGAAGTGTAAATTAGAAGTGAAACTTGTCGTTAAAAAAATGAAATATTTTTAATATTTTGAGTGAAAAAATTATAGGGTAGACGAAATTCGAAGATTTTTGGTTTCGTTAGTGATATACAGTGTATGAGCAGGGTAGTTGCCAACCACTAGCGTTATCTCAGTGAATATTAGTCTTGACGGAGTTCCATCCCCATATGCCAGCGGTGATGCCACCAAATTCGGAACAGGAGTCAAATCGGAAATGATTCTCAGTACAACATTTTTATCTGTCCATAAGGTAAAAGTATCCAATGACAGATTAATATTATCCATACAAGGGGAAGTGTTTAACTTCAGGATCGCGAGGACTGCGATATTGGAAAAGACTAGAAAGTAGATTTCCAACACACACCAGGTGTGTTGCGCGTAGTCTGAAGTGGGATAAGCTGGCATCCTAACTTAAGTGGCACTAGTTGGCGAATTTTATCGACGCTTGCCCTGATATCTGGTGTTGTCTCTTATGGTTGGGAGTTCACGTTAATGAGATATAATTCAAATTTAAAATGTGGTTCTTCCTTGAACCGAGGTGATCAGATAATAAAGTAGTAGAGTTTTATACTCTGAAGAAGCAAACTTGCTTCGGAACGGTATATGGGGATTGTTAATAAGCTATGCGCGATCCCCATGAGAAAGAAAGAATATTACTTTACTAAAACACAAATATAACTTTATTAGTAAAAACTAAAGAGAATTACAAGTATAGAATGGAATGTAGTGAAGGACTACATGTTGGCGCGCGCGACTTGACTCGTCGGAGGTTGCGAACGAAGTGAGCGTCTCGTTGACATGAGTTGTGAAATTCATGTCATCCACTAACTGCTTGATGCGCTCCTTGCGGTGAGCATGTGGACGCCACAGATATTAATCAAAAAGTTTGCTTTAGTGGTGTCAAACTAATGGATATTCACGATTTCCTGCGAACAACTGTCGCGCACTTAAAGTAATTTCTTTGACCAACCTAGTAAACACGAAAATCAAGCATAAGAAATGCCTCATTTAGTCAAAAACTCGATCGTTTCCGCAGCGAACAAACGTGATTTCACTGGGAGTAGCTGGTGTTCTGATAAAACAGTTAAAATCAGGAATTTGGAAGCCAGTTATTTATTTTAGTCGCAAGCGGGTCACTTTCAAAGAAATTTATGATAGGCATGAGCTCACGATATTGGTTATCAGACATTGACTATCTCAAAAGATTTCGAATTTACATCTTAGGATATCCCTTCTTTGTATTTTGTGTAAGAAATATCTTGTGTAACATATACCATATCGCAGTCCTTGCAAGTCAGTTTTTATATTCTGTTGTTCTCATATATTGGTGTGTCATTCAATTTTGGTTTCAGTTTGTTTCCGATGATTGTATTTTTTAAGGTTGTTTGATAATTTGTATGTCTCTTTGCCTACGTATGTTATCGAAATCCACCGCTGGTAGTTCTTGTGCGTTTCAGTCAAGGTGCATGACTTCAGCCAGTATCAATGCCAAGTACCGTGATTATTGGTATGCAGGAGCATGGCGGTAATTGACAACAGGCGGGATAGAGATATTGGGTTTGTAGAGCATAGGTTGGGCTTGGATGGATATCGAAGGAAGGAATGATAAGTGGGGATTGTATCATAGTAGTACGAAAGTTTGCTTGGAACTTATTAGTGGGGTCTATGTTTACTAGGCGTTGATTTTTATACGTAGTCCGTTATTTATGGATCATCACTTTTCAAGAAAAAAGAGAATTGGCAAGCGGATATCAAATAAACAAAATAATTAACTAGAAAATTGTTGCATTTAAATTTTCAGCCTTTCATATTTCGAATAGCGAAAGCAGACCTTTACATTTTTTTGTTGAACAATGTAGAGTAACGATCTCGAAACAAACTAAATAGAACATTGGTTTTGAAATTAATTAGAGGATCTCATTATGTGACTTAACTGTAATCTAGAAGGTGATATGGTCAGTATTACCATTAACTGTGTTTTCCCATCATAGTCGTATTGAAGAATCACCGAAAAAAATCCAAACTTTACCACTATACTCGCGCTTGCGATGCAGAACTTGAAAATTGTGGGAAAATCTCAAGAAAATTTTAAGACACTAGTCCCCCTATTGATACAATCTTTAAAAAGAAAAATATGCAACCGACTATAAAATATTCTAATAAGGAGGAATAAGTTTTTCCAGTTTTACCGGTTTATATGTTGTTTTACTATCCTTTCTACTATCCTTTTAAGGAATTTAAAGTTGATGCTCTTGTCTCTAAATTTTCTATTTCGTGATTTGTGGACTTAGTAGTAATATTTTCCATTCAATTAGAGAAAAGGATTTATAGATTCTATTATTCAGAACAATTAATATAGAAATCCAAACAATGATTTATTTCAAGATGATCATTTAAACGTTTCTATGATTTTTTATATAACTTGCGCGAATTTCCCTCAAAAATAAATAACATCTTGTTAAAATTATCTAAAAGTAAATGAATCTATTCAAGGACTTAGTTTATCAGCATATGGCGATATGCGATCCCAACTGAACACCTTACTCGTATTGATTCTTTACATAAGGTTAACAATAATGTGAGTAATTTGCTTTGCGTTAGCAAATAATTTTTGATTGAATTCTTCGTGTCAATGATTGAATTATTGTCAATTCGACAAAATATTTAGCAATAAAATCCTCTTAAGATGTAGAAAAATCAATAACCAACTCATCGATGCCTTTGACACAATTATCGGTCTGAAACAGGGGAGATGAACTGGCCCCATTGCTATTCAATTTGGCTCTGGAGTGTGTCATAAGGAAGCTACCTGGCGATACACGAGGTACATTACTATACAAGTCGAGCTAAGTAGTAGCATATGTGGACGACATCAACATTTTGTCACGGTCAACAACTGCTCAAAAACTCTTTCTGAAACTTGATAGCGAAGCAAAACAAGTAGCGCTACAAATCAATGAAAAAAAAACAAAGCTCATGACGGAGTCGAGGGAAAATATCTCAAATACACAAAATGTCACACTAGGCGAATACAGTATCGAAAATGTGAGCGAATTTATGTATTTAAGCGTCAAAATAACGAAGACGGGTAATGAAAGAGATGAAATACGCCGAAGAATACAGCTCGCAAATAAAATATTTTATTCAGTTTTGACGATCTTGAAGACCAGCTGCATACACAGGAAAACAAAGCTCCAAGTATACAAATCGGTGATAAGACCTGTGTTATGCTATGGGTGTGAGCCATGGACCCAAGCATCCGCAAATATATTGAACGCCTTCGAAAGACGGGTTCTGAGGCGAATAATCGGAGCGAAGCTAGACAGGGACCAATGGCGGATTCGATACAACCATGAGCTGTATGAAATTTTTGACGAGCCGGAGGTCTCAACGATTGTCAGACTGCGGAAGCTGCAATGGACTGGACACATGAATCGTATGGACGAACAACGTATACACAAAAAGGTATTCGTTGGGAGAACTGAAGGTCGGAGACCAGTGGGGAAACCAAGGAAACGCTGGTCTGACTGGGTTGACGAAGACAGTTCATCGCTGCTCGGATTTCGAAATTGGAGGACGCAGTCCATGGACCGAGACAGTTGGAGGCGCTATTCGCAAGAAGCGAAGGCCCGAGAGGGGCTGTAGTGCTACGAAGAAGAAGATTTAAAAAATATAACTTATTTTTCATATCGAATAGAACATAATTTCTAGTCCCAGTATAGAATTTGATGTTAACATCTGCAAAGCTCACCACCTACAATCATTGCATACTGACAGATTAAACACAGTTATGTTAGTTCTCTTATGTTCCTTTAATAAGCAAAACCAATACATCGATCAATTATAAAGATGATTCGACACGAAATTCGCGAAAAAAACCTTTATTTAAAGGAAACCTCGTTTACCTTTATTAGATTTTCATGTCTTTTGGGTGGGTCCAAATAAATCCAATACTCTTTGCTCTCATTTAAACATTAAAAAATTATAAAATATAACAGAACAGGAAGATAAACTTCCGCATAGAAGTGCGTTAGATAGAAAAGATGTACTCTCCCCTCCCTATCACGCACGAATGATCGGCCAAAAGCAAATATTGGAAAAAATTAAGATTTAATTTCCATACTTGAAGGTATCTCTACTCTGGCCAATATACGAGTATGTGAAAATTTGTTTCCATTCAATACTTTATTTTAGGATCATAACGTTCAGAATCACAAGAACAATCTACAAAGATTTATTTAAATATCATATGAAAACAAACGTTACGTAAATTGAAGATAGTATACAGCATTCGTCATTACAATCAATGTAATCTTCGAAATTTTGAATGATTTGGCTAAATTGATGCAAGTCATAGCCATAAGACTGGAAATAAATCAAGGAAAAATTGTCAAAATTTTTCTAAACCTCTCTTATACCTTTACCAACAATAAGGTTTGTACTACTTCAGAGAAAGTGATAGCAAAATAATATCTTACCTGCTCCATGTAGTTTTTGGCTTTCCATTATAGTTGTTTTTACTTCGGCAAGTCTGCAAATCGGGTCTCGTGGTAGGTCATTTATATTTTGAATGTTCATTCCGTTTTGATTGTCATGGGTTCTTGTATTAGTATCCGTGTAAGATATATTTTTTTGATTTAAAGTTTTACTCGCATCCGCAGAAATCGTCTTACTAAACGGTCCTTTTGTGCACTTGGAAGATATTTGACATTCTGTGCTATTCGAAGCTGAAAAATTATCAGGTATTATATCCGCATTATCTTCACCTACTATTTGATGTTGATTGCCATTAAATTTTTCTTGGCTGGATTTTATCGGCTTTGCTCCGAGTACGTATTTCATTTTCTTTGATAAAGGACATGGTTTTTTGGTCATTAGAATTCCTTGCTTATTTAACTGTGTAAGTTCTTCAATTTTACTAGGTTCTAATATATTTGAATCCCGAAGATTAGCAAAGGGAATAACAACCATAGTATCTTTTCCAACAATTTTGTTTCTATCGGTCATGAAATTTTGTTTAGCTAATTCTTGTTTGACTATTTGATTATCAAGCGGTTCCGCAATAGCAATATTATGCTTTCGTTTTTTTGAAATTGGGCATGGTGCATCTTTGACAGAATTTGCATCAAATAGGTCCTGTGTGGGCTTATGTAAGATTGTTGGCTTTGTAAGGATAGAATGTCTTGCATAAAGCTCAACAGCTTTTTCAGTTATTTTTAAATCAACAAATAAATCGTGACGACGCTTGTACTTATTCTTAATGCATTGATTGTATATACGTTCTGCATAACTATCCACTTTAGCCGCTGAATTAGATGATGGAGTTGTACGTTCTTTGATTATATCAATAATATTAGTTTCTTCTTTGAATTCTTTCAAAGACATATATGAGCAGATTTCTTCTATTTGTGTCGGTGAAATATTATCAGCATATCTTTTGGGATTTGAAATTTTATTTGACGACTGTACATTTATAGTTCGATCGGTCTCATCTAAATGATTGCCAAAACTATTTTCAGAGGGGACTGATTTATAAAGCCATTTTGAACATCCTTCTTGAGGAGATGGACAACGTCTGAGTCTTTTACCTAATTGAGTTTCTTTATTTAATATTTCACCATCGTTAGTCATAGGATCTTCGAATCGACCCTTGTTTGAATGCCTTCTTCTACCAGCAGTTTGTGATTTTGTTAACTTTCGCTTTTTATTTGCTAAATTCACACTTTTTAAATTTGTTTCCTCACAGGAAGTATCATCACTAATGTACTTGTAAGATGGTTCAGATTCACTACTTGATCTTTTCGCATCGGCCTTGCGTTTACGATTTTCATCTTTTTTATTTTTGCGATTTCTTTGAATATGAGCATATTTTGAATCGCTATCCTCCGCATCCTTTATATCGATTGATACTGGGAGTATTTTTAATTTTTTGAACAACTTATCATGTCGAAATTTGGGTTTACTAATGTAACGATTATAAACACGTTCTATATAGAAATCTAGATTGTTCATCATTTTTTGCAATAGTTTTTCTGGATGGTTTTGTTGTAGCCAGTATTCCTTTATCAGCTCAATAATATTTGTGTTGTAGTGAAATTCATCCAATGTCATCTTAACACACATTTCTTCTACGCTTATAGGTGAAGGTGTATTCCTGTCAGGTGACTCATTTCTTTTTTTATTTGATGGCAGTTCTTCAGGCTGAGGAATATCAGTTCTAAAAAAGTTTTCATAATAATCCTTGAGTGTTGTTTGTGAAGTTTTTGGCGATCCAATCGAAAGTTTGTTTTCACTAGCCAATGTTTTTGTCGCAGTCGTTTTTCTCTTGCTTCGTCTGTTTCCAGGCGAACTTACTACATTTTTAGACTGAGTATTCGTTTTTGGATTCCGATTTGATTCTTTTCGCCTGACGGGAGCCATATTTACATAGTGATTTGCAAATAAATTCGTAATCGATCTGGAAGAAAAGATATAATATTTGAATGAATAAATGGCTGGTGTACATTATTGTTGAATTCCTTTATGTAAATTTTATCGTTTATAAAAATGAACATGTGCTTCTTTGCCTGGCTTTGTGTGTTTTATCGACAGCTAAGACTGCCAGAGTCATTGAGCTTTTATAAAGGTTAGAAGCGATAGCCTACTGACAAGTCTAAAGCGAAAATAAAATTTCAGTGAGCCAAAAAATCTTATCGACGGATAAAGACGACTCGCCATTTATAAACGGCTACATACAACGAATAATGCCTAGGGATCCATTATAATAAAAATCAAAAGTAACGAAAATGTAAGCATTATTTTAGATGAATATAAAATCTCATGAGGGCAGCTTTGGAGACACCGATTTGTATAATTTATAGCCGCCACTGGAATAACGGTGAAATATTCTAACTAGTATCTGGCAATACTCAACGGCCGGATCTCTTGGTTCTGTGGGTAAACCGTAACGTTTTAGCCTCCCAAACAGGAGGATGGTGGCTCAGTGCTGGCGCACTTTTTCCTTGCACTTAATAATTTTTTATCTATTTTCAATTATAATTATGTATTCGACAAAACTGAAAATATTCGGGAGAATAATAAATATCGAACTCTCGTCGATTCAATGTCGTGGTTTATATCACGTTCCGATATCAACTCACCATTAATAAGTCATACAATGTAAAAACGAAAGAATTGATTAGAGAATGCAAGTTTGAGAGGGAAAGAGAGCTAGCGGCGTATCTAATATTCCCCTCCGTTTTTATGTGTTTTAAAACAAATTTTACAACGAACTACAAGTTTTGCGTCCAGTCGGTCCGGGAAGGATGTGGTGCCGTAAAGGGTGTCGATCTGAAAGGGTAGCGTAACAAAAGCCAAAGAAGAAGAAAATTCAGGTATTGGCAGAACTGACGGACCTGAGGATTTGGGTTCCTCAGCCGATATATGGATGTATGGAAGAAATGATGCATGAAGAGGCCAGATGGGAGAGCCAGAGAACGAAAGGCCCGAAGGCAACGTTGATGGAAGGCAAGATGCACAGGATGTGAAGTGGCCGGATGGGAGACGCCTGAGCGCCACGGATCCGAAGTCAAGTTGTGCTTTGTGCTAGATGGCCGGTACAGAGAAGTGAAACCGAGTGAAAGGAGTGGTGGCTGAAAGGGAGAAGTAGAACTGGACGAACGGCGTAAGCTTAATAGGAAGGGGAAACGAGGGACCTGGAGGCAAAGAGGATTAGTGGTACATGATGGCTGAAGTCAACCTGAACGAACGGCGTAGGCCTAGTAGGAAAGGGAGGCGATGGACTTAAGAGGTATGAAGGCCGGAAGAGAGAAGTGGAACTCGAAGAGCAGCGTAAGCATAGTAGGGAGAAACGAGGGTATAGTAAACGCTGCCGCTTTCGGCTGCTATTCAGTAAGCTTTGAACCAAAAGAAAATAAGTGTAAACAGAGACGATAACAGGAAATGTTACAAGGGAGACCACATGGTTGTCAGGCGACAGTCCATTTACGTGGTGTATGTTGTCAGCACTTAGCATAGGGCGCAGATTGAACTGTTCCTGTTAATCTTGGTTAAACTAGGTGTAAACGTGAATTTGGCACGAAGATTGAAAGGCGCGAGAGACATTTGCGGTGTGCGGCGCTGCTCATTCGCGGTATTGATAAAAGTGTCTCTAGATTGGACTACATTTATGGCTGCACGAAATTCTGTAAACTGTAGACGAGTGCACCCCGGCAGTCAGGTTTGGAAGAGGCAATTCCTTAAGAAAAGATGGCATAGGGGCTTTGAGTTTAGTTTGAAGTTTTTATCTGGAAAGACGGCGCGGGAAAAAGTGATTAAACAAAAGATGAGACTCAAAATGGAGCGCCATTAATGCATGAACATTATGAATTATATAAAACCATAGATATAAGAACTGTATTGTATTCATAGATATAAGAACTGATTGTGATTAAAAATAATGATCTTAAGAGTGTATTAACTTGGCATTTTGGTGTTATGAACAGTCATTTATATTTTACACTACATCTTAGAACACGAGAATCGCCCCTAAAAACTGACTCAACTACATCATTCTTTGATTTATCTGGGTTTGAAGATGGCAAGAATTATTTTTGCGAGGAACCATCTGCCGTCACAAAGAAAGTATGCAGGGCTAACATGTTATGTACTCGGCCGACAACTGTGTCTTGTTTTACTCGTACATTGGTTCAGTCCAGCATCTTCATCGTCATCGTCATCGTCTGGATCAGCACAGCTTATGTATTTCTATGAAGTTGTTAGTTCATCCAACTACAAAGGATCCATGACTAGCTTACAATCTGGATGCTCAGGACTTAGCGTATCAAGCTCATGTCAATCACTATGATAATAAATGAGATTTTAAGTGCAAAGAAAATGATTATCGAATTTGAATCCATATCGAAAAATCCATAGAAAAGTTTTGTTTTTTTGTCATGAAAGCATATTTTTTATAGTAGAAAAACTTCGCGTAGTGTAGTTGTTAGAGTGCCCGCTGCGTAAACTTAAAGCTCCTGGTTCGAATCCCACTGGTGACAAGATTTGTTTCGAGGGATTCTTCGTACGCAATATAGGCCCGTTCAGTTATGATAAGTACTGGTTTAAAATCAGAACGTATCGCATCTGGGTGAACGGATACACGGGCCAAGCGTGGTACTGACCATATCACATTCTGGAGTGCCGATACAATCGATCAAGATAATGAGATAATCTATCTCTAAGCGAAGGCCCGGAAGGGGCTGTGGTGCTAAAGCAAGCATAGCAAGAACATTTTTAAATTAAAATGATACAATTATTTTTAGTTTTTGGGAAAGACTGCCCCACGCACCCGAGGCGGGGTAACCTACTTCGGTACGGGAGCCACAAAGACAGTGATACTAAGGCAGATTGTCATTAAAAACTGAACAGAGTTTTGATCTGTACCACGGATTACGGGGAGCCCATGACAGGTTACTGACACTCCCTACACTACAGGACGGTGAGGAGCCTATTCTGGCTGACAGGTAGTGGATGTTGTTGAAAAGTAGTTTTCAGCATACACCACTTGTGTTGCGGAGAATCCCGAACGGGCGTAAACTGGAATCTCATCCCAATCGTTAATTGGCGCAATTCCAATCTAATCGTGACCGTGGAGTACGGCCTCGTAATTCTATGTCTGTCCGCTCGTGTGTTCATGCGTCACAGCAAATTTCCTCAAAAACGATTGTAGCTACAGCCTTCAATTTTATGAAAAGGTCAGAAGTGGTGGCTTACAAAAGTTTAGGTCTTACCGAAGAATTCAAATTTTTTTAAGGAGGTCCCCCTTATACTTAAGTGATCCTTTTTTAATCAAAGGTAGTCGTGGGATATCGAATGAAAGGCCTTGATTTAGGACTTTTAGAAATGTGTTAATTAGGGCTTTTAAAAAGAAAAAAGTGTTTCTATGCACCAAGCGGCTCAATAGGTGGAAAAATGTACAGAAAGTTTGTCCTCGATTTTCCGTATATACTTGAAAAATTCAACGGATTCATAATTCATGTCAGAAAAATTATTGTGTCCTAGGATGGTTACAAAACCCTTCCTAAAGGAATACTTTCTTGCCTAATTGACTAGTTTTAGTCGAACAATCGAGCGATGATAATGGATAATTCCGAGTATGCGAAGTCAATAATACTTACAAAACTATACCAGAGCATATCTAGTATAGTATATATGCTCTGACTATACTAAAATATGATGATAATCGCGCGGGCACGCCACTTCATTTGCAACACAGTACTTAAGATGGCTTTGAGGAAAAGTTCCCAAAAATTTATCAGAAACAAATATTGAACCATTGAAAGTACTTCAAAATATTTTGAATGCTTAATCAAAAGACGAAATAAAGTAAATTTACTACAGTAGGATGTGCTTTTCGCCTGCCCAGAAGAATATATCAACATAATACTTGTGAGTTTAAAAAGCTATTCGCGAAACCCGAGAAATTTTATTTACCAGATACACGATTAAGTTTCGTAGGTAATAATAAACAACAATTTGACACTTTCAAAACGTTGAAGTATTTCTGTTTCTGTTTTCAATAGGAAATCAGTGCTCTGGAGGAAAAACCAGAACGAATAGTGGCTGACTACAATCAAAGAATAAAATTGATGTTTTTGAGAAATACAGGAAAACTGTTTCAGTTTAAAAAGCTCACCAAGTTTGATCCGGATATTAACACGTTTTATTTAGCTAATTACATGAAAGAAACTATCCAAGAACTTCCAATTTACACTTTTTAAATATTAGCTGTCAGTAAAATTTGATATTTCACAATCAACACCAACATAAGTGTAACAAGTTCACAATGAATAGGATATTACTGGGAAATTTCAAAAGAGCTTCTTAAAGTTAGTGTAACCAACATCGTTCGAGTGTCGATTGGCAAATCTAATTAGGTTTTCGGTACACGATTAATTGAAATTTTCAAATCCTCACATATAAATGCGGTTATTGTTATTATTATTTGCTTTTCCTATAAAATGACGATCGTAACAGCTCTTAAATTTTAAAAGCTATCAATAAAACACCGAAATCATCAAATATTCAAAATGTATATAAGTTTCAAGCAATCAACCGTGCGTAAAAGCCTAGACAGACATGAGCTATAGAACGAAACCTGACATCAGTATGCTAGGTAACCGTGACACAAATATTTTGATTTGACTTCAAGCTTGAAGTAATCTACGTTGTTATATAAAATTGCCAGTTTTATTTAAATTTTTCTAAGATCCTCATTAAAAAATTATTGATTGCAGTTGGAACACTTGTTTTAATTCAAACAAAATTCAATTTAAAAAAAATTAGTTAAAAACCAATATTAAATGTTATCAAATGAAAATTACTAGATATTATCAATTAATTGCAAAAGGCGAGAAAAACCAGCCAACTCTATTCAAAAATCACATATGACTAAAGCAGAGTTCCAATTAGAACAAATTTTATTTCTTACGGTACTTATAGAGAAGAGAGAATTGGACTAAAAGCAGAGCATATCTATTAAATAGCAGCTGCAATTAGAACAAATTTTATTTCTTACGGTACTTATAGAGTAGAGAGAATTGGACTAAAAGTGCATATGTATGGTAAATAAAAACTTGAATTTGCAGGCAATCGCACCAACAAATGGTAAACTTTAATCCATATTTTACACGTTTATTTGCCTCTCTTTTCATTTTGACAGCTCCCCGATTGCAGATACTAGTTAGTATATATGCTCTGCTAAAAGTGCATATGTATAGCAAACAAAAACTTAAATTTGTAAGCAATTGAACCAATGCATAGTAAACTTCAATCCATCTTTTACACGTTTATTTGCCTCTCTTTTCATTTTGAAAGCACCTCGATTGCAGGCCTGGTTAGTATATATGCTCTGACTAAAGACTGCAATAAAAGAGTGTAATTTGAGGTTACAACTAATATGGATCAACTTATTTCTAATAAAAGAATATTAATTTACCCTTATATGTAAATCAATATAACAATATTCCTAGCCTACTTGTTAAACTTATCTGTAGTTATTTAAAATAACAATAGAAAAATCATTAGTACCGGTAGCACTGGTTAACTTCTTTTCCGGAGGTGTTCCCAACTTACCCACTCTGAAATTTAAGTACATTATCTGTTGAAGGACCCTGGGACTGCTTAATTAGAAATTTATACTACTCGTAAATAAAATGGTAGATTTTACTTTTCGACTGTCGATCTCCTTATTGCAAAATTCTTTACTTAAATGAACTCGTTTGCTGGGCTGGCTTCTTTGAGCATTTGAAGCAGATCGACCGTACCCTCTCCACAATCCAGACTCTTCAAGAGAAAAGTCTAATCCTTTTCCATTTTTGGGGTGTAGGTGAAACGCAGAACCTCCACACGATTAAGAACTTGTTGGATTAATTTGAAGTCAGCCGGTGATTTCGTTTTAATTGTGATTTTGTTTGCATTTATTCTTTTAATTTCAAAGTTATTGGTCTTATGTTCGGCTACCAATAGCTGAACCATATATCCTCTGCGCTGCCCAAAGACGTTAATTGGCGGAATTTTTTCGGTATTCTTACTAATTTTCACAGTAGAACAGCACACAAACTGATTGGCTTCTTCTTCTGCTTCTTTTCAGTTTTTAAATATTGTGTAAAATTTTCACCAGAACCGCAAATAGAATATTCTATTTCCATTGTTTCCATTACAGCAACTGTGTCACGATATTTTGCGCTGTCGTTGTTTACTCGTTCGCTAAGTACGATGCCGGGATCTTGTATTGTTGGTTTCCTTTTTTCTTGGACTTTTCATGTGGCTTCTTTCCTTTCGTTCGTGTTCTGCTACTGCACGGTTTTTAGTTTATTGGCCTTTAACATGGATTTTCAAACCATATCCTCCAAAGACATTATTCAAAATGAAGATGGAAAAACGTTTTCCCGTAATTCGTACATTAGCTATGCTGGCTTAGTAGGCCCAGCTAATAACCTGTCGCCTATGACCGCTATATGACTCTCACAAGTGATGGAAATATTTATATTCGATATAACTAGCAAATACAAAAATCAAATGGAATTGACTTAAATAAAAATTAAAAAGTGATGAACATAACTTAACATCTAAATTGAGATCATGCTCATTCATCGAAGGCAGAGTTAGCATTTGATAAATACTTCGATGACGAAATCTCAAAAATAATTTTTCATGCATTTCTAACATTCAAATTTTTCATTCTTCTTTTTACTTTTTAATGATGAATTACATCATTTGCTATGATGTAAAGTTGTCTCAGGTCCCTGACCCCCAACAATGGGAAGCCGTTGGGCTTCTCCATGTTTCCTTTCAAATGCTTCGCTTGTTTGATAAAGCAAGTATCGAATCCAGTAATCAAGCGGTGAACCATTTTTTTTGTGTAATGCAACAAACAATAAACTTTTTCCAGGAAAAAATTGTTTTTCGATTGACATTCAGAAAAATTAAATTAATTTTTAAATTAATAGTAGGAGCTTTTTGAAAAACATCAACGAATACTGAACATAGAATGACGCGCTCATCTCTGTCAATACCATAAAATGTTCATTTACAGTTTTACAGTTCAAATCTTCAAATTCGATAGAAAATCCCCTTGATTGAAGTTGATCAAAGTTTAAATACGATATAACTAAGACAACTTAGCGTGATTTAGCTCAGGGGATTTTTCGGACAGACTACGAGTTTTCACTTAGTGGAGATATGTACTGAATTAATCAGATCATATCATAGCTGAGCAGACACACGAGAGCATGGTACTGACCAAACCAATTTCCGGAAAAATCAATACGGTCATGAAAATGAGATACTCTAACCATCTCTAAGCGGAAGAAAATGAAAGAGAAAGACAACTTAGCTAACATCATGCATAGAAACTCAATACAATGAAATTGATTGAAGCTATTTCATCTTTTGCAGAATAATTTTGATAAATCCAATTTTCATTCATCAAAATATCCATCATATGATAAAATTTTATATGGAATACTATTGTTAATAAAAATTAATGTCAAATCATTTTCGAATACTTAGCATGAAATTTAAGCAACATGTTATGTTTTTCTCAATCAAATAAACAAAATAATTGACTATTTTAGTTTAATTTAGTGGAAAACTGCCCACTTGGAATGTTAGTGCAAACCATTTCACTTCACCATACAAATTTATATTATTATAATTCTCCAAAAGATCAGCAATATAATTGATTCTCATAAAGTTCCGTATCTTTTCTTTTTCTAATTGAGCTATAATTAAAAAGTCCATTGACTCGACAACAAAATTTTTCAATAATTGAAATGACTAAAAGTTAATTTTTACCAAAACTTACATATATCAAAAGTTTATTCTTTTCATTGTCTTTTGAAGTTTTACAAGTAGTTGCTGTATTAAATATAAAACCCTCTTTTTTGGGGGCTTTGGAAAATGAGTTTTATAAATTTCTGTTAGTTTCGTGGCCTCCTGTCCATTTGTGTCTGTCCATATGTCAATATGTCACAACAAGTTTGCTCAGAAATTATAGAAGCCACATTTGTCAAACTTTGAGGAAAGAGGAGAAATGGCAATTTTTCATATTCAAGTCTGTCTTATCAATATATGTATACAAAAATGACCCATGCTAAAATTGATCGAATGGAGTAGCAAATATAAGGTATTGATTTGAGCTTTTGGAATCTGAAATTAACAAGTCGATTTGCAGCAAATGATGCAAACTTGCAAATGATGCAGACTCATGATTGGACACATTTAAGCTTTTTTGTAGCACTCATGCCTCTTTGGGGCCTTTGCTTCCTGCAAATAGCGCCTCCAACTGTTTCAGTCCGATGACCGCTTCCTCCAATTTAAAAATTCGAGCAGCCATGTCTTCGTCGACCGAGTCAGACAACTTTTCCTCGGTTTCTCCACAAGTTTCCGACCTTCAGTTCTCCCAACGAATATCTTTTTAGGTATCTGTTGTTCGTCCATACGCTTTCGCAGTTTTACAATTGTTGAGACCTCCGACTCGTCAAAATGGTTGTATTGAATTCACCATTGGTCTCCGTCTAGCTTCACTCTGACTATTCACCTCAGAACCCGTCGCTCAAAGGCGTTCAATATATTTGCGGATGCTCTGGTTAGGGTCCATGCTTCACACCCATAGCATAACACAGGTCTTATCACAGATTTATATACTTAGAGCTTTGTTTAACTGTGTATGCAGCTGGTTTTAAAGATCACAAAAATGGAAAAATCTTTTATTTGCGAGCTGTATTCTTCGGTTTCATTACCGGTTCTCGTTATTTTGGTGCCTAAATATACAAATTTGCTCACATTTTCGATACTGTATTCGCCAAGTGCGATATTTTGTGTATTTGAGGTGTTTTTTCTTGACTGCATCATGAGCTTTGTTTTATTTTCATCGATTCGTAGCCTTACTAGTTTTGCTTCGCTGTTGAGTTTCAGGAAAAGTTCTTTGGCAGTTGTTAATGACAATGACAAAATATTGATCTCGTCCACATAGACTACTACTTGGCCCGACTTGTAAGTAATGTACCTCATGTATCGACAGGTAGCTTCCTTATGATGTACTCCAGAGCCAAATTGAATAGCAATGGGGCTATCCCGTCTATCTGTTTTAGTCCGATATTTGTGTGAAAGACATCGGTGAGTTGGTTATTGAGGCGGAGTTGTGAGGTCGTCAACCTCATTGCCATTTTGGAAAGACGGACTAATTTGGCTGGGATGCCATAGTAAAGCATAATTTGGTATAGTACGTTACAGTCAATATTGTCGTATACTTGCCTAAAGTCAACGAAAATTTGGTGTATGTCTATGTTGAACTCCCAGCAATTTTCAAGTAGCTGCTTGACTCTGAAGAACTGGTCTACCGTCGATCTACCTGCTCAAAAACCAACTTGATTCTCCCCAATAATACTGTTGGCATATGGTCCGATTTTATTTTCTAAGAATTGAGCTTGAAGGTCTGAAAAAAAATAATAGTAAGTTTTTATAAGTATAAGGGCCACAAACGCCTTAGATACTAGAATTCACTCAACTTGGTAATTATAGTATGGTTTGTGAATTTTATATTCTAAATATTGAATGAAATAGTATCTTAAACTTTCTAAAGTTAATAACATGAACGAAAGATCCATTCGTTTTCAAAATTTCATAGAAATTGGATCATAATCAAGCGAGAAATAGCCATTTTAATGATATGGAATTACAATAATAGCAACAACAAAACATGTTGATGGCTGATATTTTGTTGTATTTGTTGTTTAATTTATCTATGTTAGCCATTTTATTTGTTGTTATCTAAGAAAAAAGCTCTGCTTTTTAAAGTATGGATCATCAGTCAGAGCAGCAAAAAATGTATGTTCATCAGTGGCTCTTAAATTCAGATGAATATGGAATAAAGGTTTAACGAGTTATATTGGCAGAGTCCCATATTATACATTCTTATATGTCAAGTAGATACCGGAAGGTAGTCAAATTTTAGATATAATCATCTGTAAAACTGAGCTTATTCTAAGCAAAAATTTGATTAATGTTTGTCTTATGCCCCAAAATACTTTATCTTTTTGTCTCGTCTCATGTAGTTGGCATCTTAACGATGAGTTATTTTGGTTGCAATTTACTAAAGCAAATCTCAACAGCTTGCGCAATACATATCCAAGTACTATTCAGAGCCCATACTAATTAACTTTGATGCCAAAGGAGTGAAAATTAGATAACAGAGTACGTCATGCAGATGAATAAAGAACGACTTATCTGAAAAAGTCCTCTAAATTAAATCATCGTTAAATCATGGTTTCAAAAACTTCAGGAACATATAGAAGAAGATCCCTTGAGTAAAACCTAATAAAATTTCCACAGTTTCTAATACCATGAGGGACGGAAAAAGGCTCAAATTTATTTTTTGCTAGTTTTCGTAAATATCTCGGAAATTGTGCGCTGTAAAGAAAAATTGATTCATTTAAAATAAAAATCTTTTAAATTTATTACAAACACTAATTCACATTTGCTTCTTTGTATTTCCTCTCAAGATAAAGTGAAAATATAAAATTCACGTGACACAAATCCTTTTTCTCAGTTTTTACCATATATCTAGATATGGTCGCATCGCACTGAAAATTTTATTATGATCAAAATTATAGTTTATTAAATTTCTTGTAAAATATTCTTTTGAAATTCATCAATATGTGCCATCTCTTAGGGAATGAGCCCTCAAAAATCCACAATTTAGAGACTTATAAGTCCTTATTGTCAGTTGTTTGTGTCTGTCTTGAAATCAACTTTATGGGATCGAAATTCAAGTCTAGGAAACTTTCAATCAAAGTGTCACTGTTTCTGAGATATGAGTACGTAATGATACTAAATTTAGAAAAAAATTGGTTGCCTCTCATATCTTTAGGCATATTTGCCTTTTCAATTTGATCTCCATACGATGGGATTTTCACAATTTCTAAAAACTTTCAATGGATCATTATAATCAAGAAGAAGCAAATTATCCAACGTAGTAGCGATTCTTGGTAAATTAAGGAAATGACCAAGGCTTGACTAAACAAAAGCATATTGCTGAGTTAGCCATGTGTTCCTTTCAAATATATATATTCCACCAGTACCAGTTGTTTGATGTTCTTTGGAAATTCCGTATATCTTTTTAAAAAGCCAATTATATGAGCTAATTGCGTCTTTACTCATAAATTATTAATGTGTGACAACCAAACACTTTTTTACCATATTCAGGTCAATAAATATGATTTCTTTAAACTTTTGTTTGAAAGTAATGTATTTTGACAATGTAATACTCAGCGCTGGTATATTTTCAATTATCTACGTATGATAGGTTTCAAGATCCTTATTGATGGTGCTTTAGATGGTATATTTGTCACGTCTCTAGCAAAGAAGTACTATATCATCAGCGTATAATATATGATGTCCATTTAGACAAATTCTTTGTGTGTGGTAGGAAAAACCCGGGGTAAAGAATGGAACATTGCAGGGTACCTAATTTCATAGATGCCTGGTCACTCAAAATATTGTTGACACCTGTTCTTGTAAGAATGCATGCCCACAGACTTGTAACAATTGAATTGCGTAAGAATTGTGGGTCACCGGTATGTTCAAACGTAACCAAGAAGCCTCAGTTACAACAAATATGCATGCTCTTTCATATCGCTATGGATCTTAAGGTTTATGTGAGTCTAAGACTGCTCACGTAACTTTCAAGCAATTGATTCAATCTACCTTGAATACTATATGATTCAAAATTACAGTTAACTAGCTCTTTATTAGTTTTTCAAAGATTTTACAAAATCTGTCAGCATAGCAATCGAGTAATAATTATTCAGATTCAAATGATCTCCTTTCTTGAATTTCGGAATTATTTTTGCAAGTTTCTCTTAACATATTCAATTCCAAATATATACGCTTTTGTAATTTGCAATATGTTTTGTTATATCCTTTTTGACTAGTTGTAATGATTTTTATGTCTACGTCCGAACGCGGAACCGACCTCTTATCGGTTCTAGACGTTAAGTCTGAGTAGTGCCAACGGATGGTACCAACCGGTCAACCAATCCGTGCACCGTAACCCATTCAAGCGGTAGCTGCTTGTCGGCCAGCTAGATCGGAGAGGATTTCGGTCACGGATCTCCGAATGGGTTACGCTCATTTACAATATTCAGCCACCTATACATGCCCGTTTTCAAACGCGTTACAAAACAAAACCATACGGAGAGGAAACCTACTTTACGTTACTCCGTATTTCTTCATTTATCAGTCAAAGAACAAAATCTAATTTTTACTTCGCGTTCCCGAATTTCCGATGCGGTACCGAAAAGTATACTACGTTAACTCAACCCGACGAACGCTACGCTAATAAAACGGCAAGACAACAAAGGTACCGCGTACCGCGCGCGACGCGAAACCGACCTCAGCGGATTTTCTCAAACCCTGCCCTCGCGACGGCATACCTACCTTGCACCTCATTTCCCGCTGAAAAGAAGAACCACTGGAAAGGAAAGTCGTTGTTAAGGTTAGCAATACATAGTTTTTTTATTCTCTGACTTAACTTTTAAGTTTTTTATAATAATTCTATTCAAGTTTTAATATTTTCTTCAGTTCATAATTTTCATAGTAATCACGGAAGAAAACCTTAAAATTTAATGTGATTTAATAATAAAAATAATTGTTGAATATTATCAAGTAAATCTCAATCGTTAATTCTTGTTCTCTTTTCTTTTGTAACAATTTTACTAAAAGTTTCTTATTCTTAAATTGCAGTTTTAATTAACGTGTTCTTTTTGTTGTGCTTTTGAAACTAAAGGAAATTGATTTCTTTCACGTTATCAAAATTATCGGCTAACACTAAAGAAATATACAATTTTTGAAAAGCACGCCATTGAATTTATTACTGGTGGGGATATTCATGTCGATTTGAAATATTAAGTTAATTCCGATATAAAAAAATATCATTGAAATGGGTGCATTCCACTATTAAATTGACTGATAGAGAGAGGAATAGAAAGATAATAGTTTCCAAAAAATATATTTATACAGCAGGAATGGTAGGGATTTTTTTTCCTTTTTTTTTATAAAATGAAAGCCTCAATTAGCTCACTTAAGTTTTGCAGTTGATTCGGTAGAAACCTTTCTATGGTATTAAAATTTTATCGAAAGAGATCTTTTCAAGATTAATTCCTCGCATTCAAACATGATGAGATTACACTCGTGCTGAGCTAATACAGTTCTCATTCTCAGACGTGCATTTCATAATTTTTTTAATCTACTTTATGAATAGGCAATACAAATTAATATATACAAATTATCTAAGCAAATGCATGAACAGAATTTTGTGAACTATTCAAAGGTACCGATTGAAAGAATACAACGCAGGTTGTATTCTAAGACATTTACGAATATCCAAAACAGGGCATTTCTTATATTAAATAGTTTTTCATGACGTATTTACACTACAAGGAATTCTCTAGAGTTTCCCTTTTAAAAACTTCAACGGGCACAAAAAAACTGTGGCTAATTATAACACAATCAAACCTAAATTTTCTCGCCAATTGCAATTATATTAATAGAATATGCGATCTACATTCGGAGTGGCTTTAGTTTTTTCTTCTTTCGTTTTAGCGGTGTGTAGTATTAGGGAGGCTAATTTTTCCTTTCAAAATTTACGTGAGAGTTCTGATTCACCACCATTTTCTTTGTCCTAAGATCTCGTTATATTTATATTGACTGTACAGTTCAATAGAAATTAACTATTCGCTCTTTAGTACAACTAAAACCCTATTATCCTCAATTTTTTCTAGTTTTCATTTTTTTCTTTGTTTTAACTGATCATTTATCCATCTATTAACCACATATTGTATTCTCAAGGAATATTGATTCCATTTGCTTTCTAAATAATGAAAAGACTATTATTTCAACTCTTGATAATTAAGTTCCAGCACCCGAACATGTAGAGGGATTAAATTATAACATGCATTTAATTAATCAGATTTCCCCTTAGGTATATTTAAAAGTTATAAAAAAACGTGTTCCGATTTATGTATGCTGAAAATGTCATAGTTGATTTCCATCAGGAATCAGCCGAAATTGGAGCGAGTTAATGAGCTAGTCAAGTTCAGTTTAAAGATAGTTGAGTTTTACGATTTAAGAATACGGACAGTTTGCAGTACCAAGTTGAACCGTAGAAATAAACAAACTGCAAAATCTATAATTAATCCGTTTTGGCTCGGTTGAACGCCCCTTTTCCTCGATGGTAAGTGACTCCGTTTTGATTTCCTACTGATGTTACCTTCGATAATAATCTGTAGGGTTTAGCTAGTTCAAAGGCTGTTCCAGGCAGCAGAATAACTGGAGTTGAAACATGACCAGATTCAACACCTAACATATTTGGATATTCATCGTCTCCAAAATCTGCTATCTCTCGGGCTTGGTCTATCCAAGGATTCCAAATGACTGTGTGGAGGAAATTGTGTTTTTGCAGCCTCCTCTTTCGTCCGGAGACAACATTCGCAATAAGTTGTTCCGGTGGTGTATGTTGAGATATTATATCTGTCCATTCGCCTATTGTAACAACTTCACGACCTTCTTGGTAGGTAGCACCATCTCTAGTCTTATCAATAAATGTACAACCATGTAAACCTGTTATTTAGCATCGGCGCACATCGGGAACCTTCAGGTAGGTATGTAGGAGTAAATTGAATGAAAAGGTTAAGTCCTTACTAGGGTTGTAAACACCGATACGAAAGTGCAGTTCTTTTTCACGTAGTATTAATCGGTACGTTATTCGAAATGGATAATTCCACATTGATCTATTAAATTCATACTCCATTAAAGAAAATAATGCTTCGACATCGCCATTGTGTAATCCTTCAGGGGGTCGTTCAAATGTTAATCTGGTAATCCTTACAAATCCATGTTGCGGCCTGCGCTCCTCTATAATACATTAGCGCTACACTGTGATACCTGTCTTGTCCGGCCGTATCCCACGTTTCCAATTTAACTGTCGTATCATCTATACAAGCAAATCTAATTACCTTGGTAGTTCTGAGGCCAAATGGTGGGAACATTCATTTGCACACTGTGGTACTGCTAAAACGGCTGGTACGGCATTGAAGGTGTGTATATTGTTGGCACAACTGCTGGTGGGTAAACTGCTGCTAACTGATCCCTAGGTATGTTGCTTATCGGAGCCGGTGGAGTAGCGGCATAATAAACGGCACCATTCGTTGCACATATAGTCTGTTCCTAAATAGCAGGAGGAGTCCGGAAAAACAGACTATTAGAGCGGTGAAACGAAAACTCACTAATGGAGTCGTATTTAAAATGCTACTTTTTAGGTTACCTTACATACCTTTCCGGTTGGCTCGTACTCGTATTCTTCTTCTTTTTCCCAATTCCTGCAACCCGACTTTTGATGGAAACGCTTTCCGCAATATTGACAAGGATATGGCCGTGTATCACTCTGTATAAGCAAGTGAGTCGATAACGTACTTGAGCGTTTGAATGTTTTCCCACATTGTTTGCACTGAAAACTTCGATCGCGTCGTTTCTCCTCCGTATCGCAATTTCTTATCGACGTTACGACATCGCCACCATGCACTATAATCGCCGTGGAATCAGGTCTTGCACTTTCCATTTCAGTTTTCACACTCAGGGACTACCTCGTGGGTGGCGGCCACTACCTCCACACTTCAATTCCATGTGGCTGTCAAATTCTGTTGGCATCCCACGACAAAATAGACGTGGGATGTGCACTGGTCGCAACTAACGTAAAATGACAAGCCACATAGCAGCAAAGTGTGTTGGTAGTGCTCACCAGCGGCGTCGCATGATTCATTACATAGTACATATGATTTCATTCATGATGAAATTATTTATATCTGGTACAGAGCTCTTCTTCATTCCTTTGACTATTTTTAGCATTACCCTCTTGTTACTTAGATGAATATGGAACATGGACTTTGGTGGAACATTTCTAAAATTTAAATTACCTCCTGGGATCACGCCGACTTCTTTGAAAATGTTTTCTACTATTGTTGAAAAAAAGTTTTTTAATGAATTAGCTGCATCAAGTAGGTATGATGTATTGGTGGATGCCACTAGGATAAGTTGAGAACCCAATGATAAAATACGGGGTAGAGAGTTTTGTGTTACCTCATTCATTTTATGGAGAAATAAGAAGGTTAAGTTTGTCTTACAAGGCTTTATGTTTTTAGGGCTTTGTACTAGAATACAAAGCGCTATTGCAATCACGACCTGTATCCGTCCGTCCGTCTGTATGTCACAGCAGTTTTTCTCCAAAACTATAGAGGTTACAGCCATGAAACTTTGTGGAAAGGTAGAAGAAATTTTTCATAGGGATTTAAGGGGGGTCTCCCCATATAGGGAGGTGACCCTTCAAAAAAAATTTTTCACCATTGGTAGTCGAGTAGGGTGTCATTGGAAAGGTCTTAATGAGATCTTTTCAAAACAAATCTTTAAATTGCTTTATGAGTACCGAGGGGTGCAGGGGAAGGGGAAATGTACGAACTTTTCTCGTACTCCCCCCCCCCTCTCATGATTGGACACCTTTCATCCGAAAAATCTGAAAAAAATCATGAATGTAGGCCATAATGAGTACAACAACAACAAATACATGAAAAGTCGTAATTCACTCAACTTTGTTAGTAATAGTATGATTTCTCGATTTTATGTTTTCTTGAATAAAATCTAAACGGTACCCTTAAATTTAATAAAATTTAGCACACTGATGAATAAAGTTTCATAAAGATCAAAAAGTATTTGACGAAGTTATAGCGATTTGAATTTTCCTGTATTACTATGGAACAATATGCCCTGTATTACTATGGAAACATATGGCTATGGAGCCGTATGCGCTTTTTACCGACTTAGACACTACAGCTTTGCTAGGATTTGCATGAAAATTGCAGGAATGATAGGTATCATGAAGATGAGGACATATAATTGAAACAAGTCGAAAAGGCAGGAGAGAGCTCCTCGCAAAAGGGCTTTTTAACCATTCTAGGATTCGAAAAAATAGGCCATGAATCGATGATTACAGTACAGAGGAGTGGCCTCTGAAAAAAAATTTCATGAAAGATAGCCGATATGAGTATCTACTGAAAGTTCTCTATGAGAGCTTTTCAAAACAGTTCTTAAACTGACTGTTTTTGCTTCAGTAGGGGCGCAGAGGGGGGAGGGAGGGAAAAACATGAAAAATGTGTTTCCCCCCTCGTGAATGGACACCCGTGATCTAAAAAATCTGAAAAAAATATCAAGGGAGATATTTATGGGTATAACTATAACAAATACCTCAGAAGTCAAAATTCTTCCAACTTTGTTAACAAACGTATGATCCTCGAATTTCACATTTTCTCCAATAAAATCGTCTTTGACATGTTTCTTGATGTTATTTGTTGCTGGTTACTGCATTTTGTAAGTTGAGAGCAAAACCATTCTGACATGAGCATAGGTCTGTCTACCCAACTTGTTTCGTTTGGATATAGATACTTACTTAAGCACCTGATCATCCATATTCTTTATATAGTAGCCGTCTTTATTAAGGGCTTTGTAAAACAAATGTCACAAAGACTTACTAGCCTCACGTCCCGTTTCTTCAGAAATTATAAAAGCTACAGTACTCAAAGTTCATGAAAAAATCAGAAGTGGTGATCTCTCAAAAGTCAAGGCCTTATCAAAAGTTTTAAAATTATCAGTTGGGCCCACTCTTGTACTGAAGTAACCCTTAAACAATTTTTTTATTAAAGGTATTCGAGTGGGATATCAAATGAAAGGCCTCGATTAGGAATCTAAAATTTGTTGCTGTATCAGAAGGTCCAAGGGCAGGCAATATGTATGAAAAAGTGTGTCGCTCCCTTGCAATCACGGAGGTAGCCCTTTATGAACACACAGGCAAAAACTACCTAAGAAGTCAAAATTCACTTAACTTTGTTATAAACGGTGTGATTTACTCATTTTACATTTTGTTTTACAAAATCGAAATGGTACGCTTAAATTACTTCCTATTTAGGTTGACAGAAGACTCTAGTGCCCACAATATTTAATTGAAATTGAATCATAATTAAGTGGGTAATAACCATTTGAATTATATAGAAACACAACAACATGTAGAGATGTTTAGCAAATGCTTATTTCAAATCTATGTGGACACTAAAATTTTCTTCGGACTTCTATGAAAATTTCAATAATAGCTTTCCATTGCGTTTTTTTAAAATTAAGTTGCATTAATATTTTTATCTGAAAAGTTGTTAAAGAAGAAAATTTTAGTTGAAGGTAATTTGGGCGAGTGTACTACATTTCTCTTCAGGGCATCAAACCTTTGTCAATTTTTCTCCTTGTGCAGTCTTAATATGTTTTCGCAACTACGAATTATATTCAGGTTAAATTTCTCCTCCAATGTGCTTGTAAACTTTTTTTGATTGCTTGACCCTTTTTACATCAACTCAATGGAAGTGTATGCGTTTATATGCTCTACAATGAGCTTTAATTGTAACGCATGCATACAGACCGTGTTTTGGATAGCTCCTATAGTACAAACTCATCATCATTTATGGCGCGACAGCTCAAGCCAGGCTTTGGCCTCCAGGATTAATCTCTTCGAGTTATCGCGAGTTTGTTCGCCAGTTGATCACTCCCAGCAAAGATTTTCTATCGGTTTCTATTGTCTCTTGCCGTTGAGTCCTCAGCGTTTCCACTGGGTGTCTACCTTCTGCTCTACCCGTTAATGTTCTTTTGGGTAGCTGATTTTCTTGGTTCTGTCTACATGGCTCGAATATAGGAATTTCCATAATACCTAAGTATGTAATAGGTGGATCGTCAACTAATTCATACAACTCATCGTTGTAATGCAGTTTCCACTCTGTTCCTTGTTTCACTAAATTTTCCCGAGCACCTTGTGTTTAAATATCATCATCATAATCTATAGGGTGACAGCCCAAGCCGGGCCTTGGTCTCCAGGATTGATCTCCTCTCATCATCACGGTTTTGTGACTTTGTTCACCAGTTGATCACACCCAGCAAGGATATTCTGTCAGTTTCTATCGTGTCTTCCCATCAAGTCTTCGGTCTTCCCACTGAATGTCTACTTTATGCTCTACCCTTTAATGTTCTTTTGTGAAGCCGGTTTTCTTCCATTTTTTCTACATGGTGCGCCCATTACAATTTGCGTAAAGTTACGCAAGCGGATATAGGTGGAACACAATTCATCATAACTCACAACTTATCGCTGTAATGCATTGTCCACTCTGTTCCTTGTTTCACTGGGCTGTAGATTTTCTGGAGCATTTTGCGATCGAATATGTCCACTGCCTTTTCGAAATCCTTCATCAATGTCCATATTTTGTTTCCATATAACAGCTGAATAGTGATTTGTAAATATGGAGCTTATTTTACATGTGGCCGCTCTAAACCTTCGAATGAGAAGTACGAAACAGTAGGCTTTATTTACGGTATTTATGCGGCGTTTGATCTCCACTATTTCAGCGCCTCTTCCTCTTCAGGTTGGCTTCAAGATCTGTAAAATTATCCGCACTTTCAAGGTTATTGTCATCTACAGTCAAGTTTTGCCAAACTGGAGGTTTGTTCCTCATTTGAAACATGACATTCGTTTTCGTTTCATTAACTCGTAGGCCAATTTGGTTTGCTTCAGATTTCAGGCTCAGAAATGCACCTTTGGCATCTGAGATTGACTGTGCCATAATATTGACGTTATCAGCATATGCTACTAACTGCGTGGAATTGAACATTAGCGTACCCGAGATACGGGCTGATGTCTTCCTAATCATGTGTTCCAGTGCAATATTAAAGAGCATTGGGGTAAGTCCATCTCCTTCTTCATCAGTTCTCTGGTAACTGCTCTTCTAACCATATTCCCCATATTAGTCGTTGCAGAAAGTCATTTAAATGAAAGCTCCCCCTCTGGAGCAGTTCTGCAGGTATAACATCTATTCTAGGAACCTTATTTTTTATGTGATCATGCACTGCTGCCTGTTCTTTGTCTCTGGTTGGTAGTGAAACTGGCCCGTCTTGCTGTAGGATGTTCGCAGCTTGAGTAGTTGTTCGGGCCGTGGTAAATAACTTCTGGATATTTTGCAGTCATCTATTTTTGATTTCGACTAGATTAGCTATGATTGATCCTGGTACACTTTTGCAACAGCGTTTTTGTGGACTGAAGTCATATCTTAGTTGTTTGAAAAAAGCGAACGCCGATCTTACTTGATGTAGGGTCACGTTTTTGTTTATATGTTGGATCTTGGTATTGATAGCCAGCCATTTTTTCTTTGGCACATAGTTTTACCTTGACATTGGTAGGTGTTATAGTGTTCTTTTCTGGCCCAAAGCAGTCGCTGGATGTATTCTTTACACACCTGCTTCCTTTTTTAAACTACTTTCTTGCATTCTTCATCGTACCAGACGTTCCTACTTTTCTTTAGCTGATGCTCCAAGGCCTCTTCGGCTACTTCTGCTACCGCATCTCTTACTGTCTTTTATATGGTTTGGATGTCATCACTACTTTCTCCCATATGCCGGGATATGTTGATGCAATTTTCGAGCGCTAACATCTACGTGGACGTTACTGAGCTAACATTTAGCTTGTGTTTCTGGTGCCTTGCAGTAGCTGATCTTCCTTATTTACAGCTCTTGGAGATGCGACATTGGAGCTCGACCCTTATAATGTAGTAGTCTGAACTGTAAAAAGCGTCGCAGAACAAGCGCGTGCCCAGAATCTAGGTGGCCGCTCGTTTTTGTATAAAAACATGGTTGATTTGATTGAATATGTGATCGTCTGGGGATGTCCATGTTCTCTTCTGGATATCTTGGTGCGGGAAGTATGTGGAGCTTACCGTGAAGCCTCTGTTAGTGATGAGTCTATGAGGCACTATTCGATGCCTCTGGTCTCTGATGAATACTGTGTCCTCCGGTTGTTCCTCTATGTGCTGCTTCTCGGATGATTCATTCATTGAAGTCACCCACAATAATTTTAATATCTTTTGATGGCAATGCATTGTAATGAAGTTAAGCAATTGAGCAGGCTGATGGTGATCAAGAGTGGCTGTTCCTGAAGAAAGAAGGTGGTCACCCAGTCATAACTGCTTAGTTTGTTGTTTTACTAGGTTAAAGTTAACTACATCCGTCAAGTTTCTCTACTTTAGCCAGAGATGTGTGGTTACTTCAGCCACTTTAACATCTTTAAGTTTGACATTCCCCTTGTAATGAAACGTCCTTCTTCAGGAAAAATAACGGTTGCTTTCTGTACAATGTTTGCGTTCGTCTTAAGACTCCGTGTCCATTAACTTCAACGAGATAACAAAATTTTGAATTACTGTAGAGCAGCTTAATTGGCACGTTATAGAGCATTTCTAGAGATAATAAAACTTGATCGGTATGTCTTGTAGACTACGCGTGATAAATATTTTGTAGTGTAGCTTCGTGGTGCCACAAGAACCCATCTCATATGATCCCGCAAATAGCTAGTCGACAAGCACGCGTACACGGTCATCAAGCAAAGCTAGTCAGCTAAGCTTGGTCTTCTTTATAGCTTGCTGACACTTGTGTCAGGTCAACCGCATCCGTGCTCTACACAAACTTAAGCACTTAAAATCATTACAGCATCGACAGTGCATTCCAGCGTACTTTAAAAATCGTTCTTGATTTCCTCCTCTTTGCTTTCTGTGGGTGCGTGACAGTTGACTAGCCATACATTAAAGAATTTCGTCTTGATACGAATTGGACATATACTTTCGTTAATGGGCTTAAAGTCGATAATAATTTGTTTAAGTGTGCTGTCAACATTGTAAGCCACTACAAACCCACGGCTTCCTTGCAATTTTTCGCTTTTAAACATGTTATGCGTTCGCATGTTAAATGTGTCTTCACCGCGCCATCTTGTTTCTTGCACTACGAGGACGTTGATTCTATATATACCTGTTCTGTTCAATGATCTAACATTCCAAGCTCCAGAAGGATAGTCCTTTATATGTTGCGATAGTTTTTGCCGTTTATCCAATCTGATCCGAAGCTGTTGTCCTAGTTCCATAACAAGTAAATTCTAATTGGAGCCTTACCAATGTTTTGACTTCACGGGTGGTATTTTATTTTCCACATATCCGCCGGCTAAGCAGTAAGGGCACCGTCTATCCGCCACGTGAGGATGCGAAATTTTTTTCCGCTACTATTTTACAATTGAGTAGCATTAATATTTGCTTTTATTGGAAAAATTGGCTGTCTATAGTGAGATACCCTAAAGGAAATTATAGTTCGTATGTTGAAAACACCTTCAACAAAATTTTTCTTTTTCAATAAAAAGATATTAATGCAACTGAATAAAAAAAACTATGTAAAAAATAAACTATCGGAGCAATCTGAAGCATGATCCCTACCCGTGCGTCACAATTAAAGCTCAGCGTAGAGCACATAGACGTGTAGATTTACATTATGTTGATATAAAAAGCGTCAAGCAATTGATAAAAGACTTTAGCACATTCAAGAATAGCATTGACTGGCTAAGTATTCAGAAAATTTATTCAAGATAGAACAAAATGTTTTGTGTTTATGAAAGAAATCCTCGTTCTTTCGAATGTAATTAAAATATTTCTTATATATTTAACTCATGTTTTCAGTAAAGTTGTAGTAGGAGCACTCTCCTGCTAAAGCAACTTTTTTCAATACAAGCGTTAATAAATTCTTTTCTTATCCATCCATCTTTCTTATCCATATCCGATAGCTGAGTTCAGTTTTTATTCTGTTGTCATGTTAGTTCGTTCCAAAAGGGTTTGCAGATTTCAGTTTTTCCTTAATCACTGAATGTTTCATTTGAAGTTGTATTTCGTTACGTATCAGTACCAAAAATTGTATTAATTCTGAATGCTATACAAAAGTAGCATTTTGTTGGCAATGCTACCCTTCTGTCAGATGAGCGGCTGTCACTTCTTTGTTGTCTTTTTTGACAGTTCTTGGAAAGTGCTGTCAGGTTTTGCTTCTTACGGACGTGTATAATTGTGCCGCAATACGAATTCGATTGCTATTGAGATAATTTTTAACAAATTCGCGTGTTTTCCCTCGCAGGATTAATTGATAAGAATAGTTGAATCAATCAATCATGTTGATAAGCTGGTTGCCACTTGGCTAAAAGTCCAAAATTGTGAATTGTTTGAGTGATTTTTAAGTGAAAACTTTCTATTTGCCGATGCACTTGTAATATTAAGATTTAAAATTTTAGTCGCGTCATTTATTATCTGGGCGAAATATTAAAGAATTGGAGGAAATTGCTGATTGCATTCGCTCAACTCGAAAATGGCACACACAGGATATATTATGACTTTAGCCAATAGCATAATTGGTGTTGGTATATTGGCGATGCCGTTCTGTTTCCAAAAGGTAAATATTTACATGAGTGTTAAGGAAAAAGTTTTAATAAACATCGTTTTTTTCTGTGGGCGGAACGTGTGTTTTATTTTATTCTCACAAATTTGCAAAGCAGACTACACGTAGTCAGCAGTAGATAAACAATTGAGTCGCAATGGATGTTCTGAAAGTAGAGACTTTTTTTGTGGAATGCTTAACATATTACGGAATAGCGTTTGGATGTGAATTCTACTTCCGAATGTAATAGGAATATTAGCATTGAATATTTTTTTGCTACTTCTAGCTTCCGAATAATCGTAGCAATCTGCATTCATTTACATAGAAAATTAAACTTTCTTCGCTGTTGGCAAACTTTGCCACGGTTAGTGTTCAATCTAATTGGGCTTTTGAATCTGCCGTTTATTTTATGTTATATTCTTGGAGTAAATTCTCCAAGGCGAAAAATGCCACGATATTTTTTAAGCCATCTAGAAAATTAGTAAAAACATATTATTCTGAGAAAAAAACGCAGAAGCAGATTTCGAAACACAAATAAAAAAAAATTAATTATGATATTAACCCAGGATCCAACCAAAATATTAAAAAACATCCAATTCTCTTTAAATCTGAATTTAGGAGAGTGCAATCTTGAAAGAGTGGAAAGCTCATGATTGGAAGTCCAACTTGGTAGAAACGGCAACGATGCACTTGTTTATTCTGTGTGTGAATGCAAAAACTGTTTGGTTTTTATATAATTAAAGATAGACTTCAGCATTTGCCCATACAAAATGGTTCTTGTAACATTCTGACATCTAGGGCCATTTAGGCAACCACAAATTAAACATTAAACATTGATTCCATATCCATAGAGTGCTTCATAAGATTGTCAAGGCAATGCATGGAATTGATAGATTGACCTCAAGTAGAACTCTTTATTATCTAACTCATAAATTTAGTAGACAATTGATTTTTATGGAATAGACTAAGTTCATACTAAAAATTTTACATGACATGAAATCAAGAATCAATCTCATAGAGCATTGTGATAAACATTCATACAACATAAGATATAATGATTATCTCAGATTATCACTAGCTCGCACAAACAGAATACACCGTGATCCAGCAAGATTGTCCATGGAAGTCTATAACTCAATACCGCTTGAGTTAAAAAATGTAAAATCATTTATAACGTTTAAAAAGCTTTTAAAGAAAAACACTGTTTTGGTTTGGAGAAATTGAGCTGAATCCTTTCGTGTTTTTATTATGATTCACGGAACTAAAGTTATTTTATTAATGGGATGCTTACTTTTAAATAAAGATTTGAAGTTTTATCAATAATCATGTATAATGATGAACGTTTCTGTATTTATTTATTTTTTACTCATTTTAGAATACCCCTTAATGGTGATGATAATGTAATGTATTTATCCTAATCGTTTTTGTATTTATTATTTATCTGATTTTAATTTAAAACAATATGAAAAAAATTGTTAATTTAACACATTCTTTGTTGTTGTGTGTGGCTTTAGGATCCCATCCATAATTCTACTGCCTACGGGGTATAAGGAATAAGAATATAACAGAAACTTGAATGAATAAATGTTACTTGTTCCTACTGAAGAAGTTCAGTATCCGATCTTATCCCATTGTCCATTGTTTAATGTTAATTTGTTTGAAAAATTGCGATTTTTATCGTTCATCGTGAAATCTCAGGACTTTTTGCACAAACGTCCGAAACAAACCTTGAGTTTTCACACCAAGCCTGAACGAATGACATCAAAATCCTATGAAATCAGGGAAAAGAAATTCGTGCCAGAAACAAAAAGTCATGATCTGGTGGTGAATCTATGTTTCAAATAAAGTTTACTTCTCTATGCTTCCAATTTTAAGAACCAGGAGTATAATAAGAAAAACAAACATTTCATATATAAATCAACCATTTTTTTTGTGGTAGGGAGGCGAATGCAATTTATGCACAGAGTGTGGAACTCCCATACGCGACTGGACTACCCACTAAACACCTCCCCTGTCAACCTGAGAACCCAGCCTGGAACCGTTTGACACATTACTTCGGGCCAGGTCTCGTATTGTTACGCCGTGAGGCGCCCTCAAGCTGGGGAATCCCTTTCCTAGCGGGAAGGGAGAGGGGAAGAGGAAGTGCCAGAAAAGCGATCCCCCAGCCCCAGCGCCCCCGGTTGCTGTGAGTCCCTTTTATATTTTAGGACTGCCCGAGCATAATGTGCCACCTGGTTCCATTTCTCAACCGATTCGAGCATCACCGCAACTGTATTATCCGGGGTGAGCTCTTCCGTCTCCCTGTAGAGTTCCCTTCGCAGCTTGACCCCAGTTTGTACTGGGCAAAACTGACAATCGGGGGACCGTGACTTACCGATCTTGTGCAGGTAAGACTGAAAACACCCATGCCCGGTTAAAAGCTGGGTCAGATAGAAGTCAGTCTCACCATGCCTTCGATTTAGCCACGGTCTCACATCCGGGATGAGGCGCGCAGTCCACCTTCCCTTCGTGCAACCGGCCCAAGACTGCTGCCAATCGTTGAGCGAGCGCTGTCTCTCCTCGCGGACAACCATCTCCCTCGCATCCTCGTTTCGGCGCAGGTAAATAGCGTGGCGCTCTCTAGCAAGGAGGGCGACAGGTATCACGCCTGCAATAACTCTCACCGCCGAGTCAGAGACTGTCGGATACGAAGATGCAATTCTCAGTGCTCCTCTTCTCTGTACCTGTGCCAAACGTTTTCGGTATACCTCCTTGCTGAGAGCGTCGCCCCATACCTCTGCTCCGTACAGTAGCACAGCACTCATCAAGAGGCGTCTTCTTGATGGGGTGGGTCCCCTACTTTGGCCATAAGTCGACTAAGAGCCGATATTCCCGAAGAAGTCTTCTCAGCCGTTGCCCTGATTTGCTCAGAGAAACTCATCTTCGAGTCGATCAGTAGCCCCAGGTACTTCACCGCTGGCTTCGATTCGATTAGTATGTCTCCAATACTGATCATCCTTACGCTAGGGATTTTCTTTTTTGTCAAGATGACCACTTCGGTTTTCTCCAGTGCCAAACTGAGCCCGCGAGCAGTCATCCAGTCCCTCACTCGGCGCATTAACATATCTAGCCTAAGTTGCGCTTGTTCAACGGTGCGTCCAGCACCATTAAGCCTGAACTGCTGTATGCCAGCGAAGGCTGGACACAAGCATGTGACTCCGTAGGTCACGTGATTGCAAATTGCTAGCTACCTGGAAAGTATGGAAGAGAAACACCTTGTCAGCGGTGGCGGATCTAGGGGTAAATTTTTGGAGGGGACATCGGTTTTCAAATTTTTTTAGCATACATTTAGAAAATTAGAACCATTTTTAATGGAGATATTATCTAAATTTGGAAGAAAAATTCAATTTAATAGTAATGCAAGGGGAATTGAAAATATGGCGAATAAAATATTCAGTATCGAAGTAAAAAAATGTTATTTTACCGTTCAAATATAATTTCTAATAGAAACATCATACCACTTGATGTATACGTCCATCATATTTTAACCATTATATTTTTTCTTTTTGTATGCCTATGTATTTTGTAATATTTTCTAACTTGTTTTTTGTAATTTTTATTACATAAATGACAAAATCTCACTATTTTATGATAATACATTTATAAAAAAATGATTTTTAGTCTTACAGTGACACAAAGTTCACAAAACAATTCGATGTACTCCAAAGTTCGCGAATCGTTCAACGATGTCATCCGGCGCCACTTTAATATCATCATGCACATTGAATAGTGCCAGACCGACTAACCTTTTCAGGAGCATCCTTGATCTGAGCCATGTTTTTATACGGCGTAGAGTTGAGAATGACCGTTCGACGCTTGCATTGGTAATACACATCGTACAAAGAATTCAAGGTAGAGCGTGAATCATTGGATACACATCTTTGTCACAACTTCCAGAGTTTCTAATGCACTGTTTGGTGGCACAGGGTTTCTTTGAGAGTCCTGGGTTGTTTTGAGTTTCCAATGCCAGTGATTCATTTCTCCCTTGAGTCTCAAATATTGGAGTTTTTTAGCGCCCTTCAAAAGATGACCAAATCGTTCTATGAGACTGTTAATGAGATCGGTTACCTCGTTCGGTGGCATGTCTCTCACATTATTAGGAAGTAATAAACTCAACTGAAAGCCATCCATAACATCCTGAGGGAAATGAATCTTCATATCTTCCATAATGTTACCTAATACAGGAATGTACATTGAGACTCTACAATTTTCTTTACAGTCAGATGTATTGTGGTAGTCTCGTCGTGTTTGTCTACCAAAAGTTCTCGGTTTCTTGATTTCTATGTTTAACTCGTCTGCTGAATTCGTTGCGTCTGTATATATTTGGTCGAATTTTTCCTCTGCGTTCAGCCTTTGACTTGTCAACACTGCAAATAGTAATTCTATTTTTTGCGAAGCTTTGGCCAAATCCATATCTTCTTTCTGAAGATTTTCACTCAAAAGAGGTGTCAAAGATAAAACATCACACAATTAAAAGAAGCCTACGATAAAGTCGAATAAGCTTACAGCGGGAATGAGTTCTGTCGCTATGCCTGCTGTATCTCTATGCACATTCTAGCAAAGTTGAATTTATTCATCCATTTGTCAATTATTTGTTGCAAGAGCAATACTTGTCACCAAAAATTAAGAAAGATACTCACCATTGTCTGATACAGATGTGCACTGTTCAGAAAAGCCACTGCCGAGTGCCGCGACACACATTCCAAGTTGCAAACGTCTTAGCAACAATAAACAACTGGTAATTTTCAGAAATTCGAATGATAGCCGTCAATTCTGTTATATATATGCATACGATACATACAAAACCTATAATTTTATCAAGGTGTTGTGCCAATATACTACTGTGACTAAAAAATAAGGTGACATTTGAATTTAAACTGCGCGCGTCGAAGGATTTGGAGAATTATTTTTTTAGGTTGGTAGTACTGTCAGTGACATCTATGTCAAATTCACATGTCAAAATATGCATTAGTGTTTGAGATACGCGTCGTTTCCAGGATGGCCTTCAGTTCCGTCTTCGCTGCGGCTTGAATCTCCTCTATCTTATCAAAAAGGTGTCCCCGGAGCGGTCTTTTGAGCTTGCTGAACAGCCAGAAGTCGCACGGCGCCAGATTGGGTGAATACGGTGGTTGTGGAACGATATGGGTTGAGTTTTTGGCGAAAGGATCACGAATTACGAGTGCAGTATGGGATGGTGCATTATCGTGGTGTAAAAACCATGTATTGTCTTTCCACAATTTCGGCCTTTTTAGGCGGATAGCGTTACATAAACGACGCATAACGTTCAAATAATATTCCTTGATGACTGTTTGGCCCGGCGGAAGGAATTCATAATGCACAACACCACGATAATTGAAGAAGAGAAGAGGTTGATGGTCGCCCAGGACGCTCTTCGTCTTCGACATGTTCACGGCCGGCTTGGCACTCACTACACCACTTGTAAACATTTTTTTTAGACATAGCCTCATCAACAAAGGCTTATTGTACCATCCTCAACGTATCCGCAGCAGAAAATTGATCTCGCAAACAAAATTTCATGCAATTTCAACAAATTCGACATTGCAAAAAACGAAAAACTCAGTTTTAGCAGCTCACAAAACGACGCGTATCTCAAACACTAATAAATAATTTGACATGTAAATTTGACATAGATGTCACTGACAGTACTACCAACCTTAAAAAAAATAATTCTCCAAATCCTTCGACGCGCGCAGTTTAAATTCAAAGGTCACCTTATTTTTTGGACACAGTAATATGCCAACAATAGGTGAAGTAAGCTTGGCAATACGTAGTCACAGCAGAGTGCCCGATTTAGCTGCAGAGAAGCTGATTTGTCTCTATCGCACTATCGAAGGCCACTTGTGTGACAGAGACAAACCAGCTTCTGTGCATCCAAATTGGGCACTCTGACTGCAATAATAGATAATAGATTAATCGATATATCGATGCAAAATAAATGGTCGATACTATTTGCAATAACGATGTTTTTCAAATATTGCGGGAAAACAACTATTTGAATGATCGTGACAAAATATTGATACCGTCCGGATAGGCTACTACTTAGCTCGACTTGTATACGAGTAGTAATGTACCTTGTATATCGATAGGTAGCTTTCTTATGGCTTACTCCAGAGCCAAATTGAATAGGAATGGGACCTGCCCATCTCCCTGCTCTAGTCCGATATTTATGTCAAAAGCATCGGTGAGTTGGTTATTGATGCGGACTAAGGAGGTCGTCGATGTCATTGTCATTTTGGAAAGACGGACTAATTTGGCTGGGATGCCAAACCTAAGCATTATTTGGTACAGTACGTTACGATCAATACTTTCGTATGCTTGCTTAAAGTCAACGAAAATTTGGTGTAAGTCTATGTTGAAATTCCAGCATTTTTCAAGTACCTGCTTGACAGTGAACAATTGGTCTATCGTCGATCTACCTGTTCTAAAACCACCATGATACTCCCCAATAATATCATTGGCGTATGATCCGATTTTATTTTTTAAATTGTTTGAAAATATTTTGTACGCCGTACAAAGCAGTGATATGCCTCTATAATTTTCGCACTGTAGCTTGTCACCTTTTTTGTGGATAGGGAATATAATAGATCGTCACCACTCGTTCGGCATATGTTCTTGTTGCCAAATGTGCTGGACGATTTTGTGAATAGCTTTATGAACACTGCTGCCACCATATTTGATGAGCTCCACTAGAATCTCATCGATGCCCGGCGCTGTATTATTCTTTTGGGCTTTGGTGGTAGAGCAAACTTCATCCAGAGTTGGTGGGGCCAATAGAAGCTCTCCGAAAACATCTTTAGGCTTCGATGTTCTGGAGCTGTGCAGAGTATTAAGGAGGTTTTTGAAATATGATGCCCATTTGTCCTTATTTCTGGTTTCATCAGCGATGATATTGCCGATGTCAACACGATGGAGAGTGGTTTTGAGCTGATAACCACGTTTCAGGCTTTTCACTACTTTGTATGCTTGTCTTGTGTTGTTCACTAGCTAGACTTACATCGATGCTCCTCAATTGTTCGTCATAGTATTTTCTTTTCTTAATTCTAATTGTCTTATTCGCTACTTTTCTGAGATTTGCATAATGTTCTCTCTTCGTCCTGGTTTTCATACCTACGTATTCTTTGCACGCCTGATTCTGCTTCTCCAACGCATTCTGGAACTCATCATCGAACCAATAATTTTTCTTGCGCCGGGCTTGATGCCCGATTGTGTGTTCTGCCACGGTCTTAATAGGTTTTTACTGATAGGTATTCCCGCAATGTTCACCGTCTTCAATACCTTTTTGATCCGCCCAAAAACGTTGAGTATGTTATCGGTGCTCTTTGAGTGCTCTCGAATTTTTTTTGTGCGAATAACCTAATGAAGGTTTATGCGAATAACGTAATGAAGGTTTCCACTTTGAATCTCCTTTCCTTTTTTCTAATGATAGAGGGTAATAATTTTGTATCGTATCCGTTGATTTTCGCGGTATCAAGTATGAACTTACGCTCCTGATCATACCGTTCCTTACTTAGAGGGTTAGTTAACATCCCGTGTAGCCAGCAATTGTCCGTCGACATTTTCGTTGCTTGAGAATGGTACGATGTCGATGGTATCGTTCTCCGCGTATTGGTTGATTTTTCGTAGATGTAAAATTCTACACCGTACGTCTCCTGAATGGTTCTTAGTTCCAAAAAATCGATTTGATTAGCCTTTTTCACCTCCATAGTGAATGAAATATTTTTGTGGACTACGTTGATCTTTTTGAATATGCTGCCTAGATCATTCTTTTTCACGATTGCAAACACATCATCAACATACCGGATCTACACTCTTGGAAACGCATCTTCCTCCGCAACCTCTGTTCTATCCAGTTCTCCGGAAAAATTCGCTAATGAGGGGGGGAACTGGGTTCTCCATTGCAACTCCCGCTTTTTACTTATGAAATCGTCATCTGAAAGTAAAGTATATTTCCGACATGCACAGTTTATGTAGCTGTCTCGCTTTTAGGGGGTTTGTAATAAAATACAAAACCCTATTGCAATCACGACCTGTGTCCGTCTGTCCGTTCGTCCGTCCGTCCGTCCGTCTGTATGTCACAGCAGTTTTTCTCTGGAAATATAAAAGCTACAGCCATGAAACTTTGTGGAAAGGTCAGAAGTGGTGACTTCTCGATAGTTCAAGGGTGAAAACATTTTTCAAGGGGTTTTTAGGGGGTGTCCCCTTGCAGGGAGGTGACCCTTCAAAAAATATTTTTCGTCGTCTTAAAATTGTCTTATCGGTACCGTGGGGTGCAGGGGAAGGGGAAATATACGAGCTTTTCGCGTACCCCCTTCGCGATTGGATACCTTTCATACGAAAAATTAGAAAAAAACATGAATGTAGGCCTTTGTGAGTACAACAACAACAAATACGTGAGAAGTCAAAATTCACTCAAATTTGTTAGTAATAGTATGATTTATCAATTTTAAATTTTCTTGAATAAAAGCTTGACCGTATCTTTAAATTAAAATTCAGTACGCAGGTGGTGCCTATTTATAAGATTGACTTGTCTTGAAAATTTCAAAAAGATCGAATGGTATTTAACGAAGTTATATCAGTTTGAATTGGCTATGGAACAATATACGCTTTTTACCGACTCAGACACTACAGGTTGGCTAGGAAAGTTTCAGAAATGATAGGTGTCATGAGTATCTTTGAGAATTGGTTAAGCTAGTGGTATCGGTAATCGTAAAACAAAATGGTGGCTGTTTTAAGAGAATATTGAATAATCTTGAGTTAGTTTTCCCAAACTTCAACGTTTAAGGTACATGCTTTTAAATTAATGAATGACTGGAGATGAGTACCTACAATTAATACTAATAGGTGAAACAAGTCCAGGAGGCAGGAGAGAGCTCCTAACAGAGGGGCATTGGAACCGTTCGAGGGTTCGAATAAAACCCAATATTTGTTTAAGAAATTGAACAATTTCTTAAACAAGTATTGGGTGAATAATTCAAAATATGCAGAGTTTCGTTCATAAGCAAATAACAGCCGCGATTTTTTTTCCATGTTAAATAATTTTTCTGAATGCTCGGCTCATTGAACATATTCAAGTAAACCACTATTCCTTAAATTTTCATAAAAATCCGAAGAAAATAAGAGTGCCTTGGTCATTTTGAAATATGTATTAACTATCAACATGTGTTATTATTTTTGTAATTCCACACAATTGAAATGGCGATAACTCACTTGATTATGATTTGATTTCCATGAAATTTTGTAGGCATAAGGGTCTTATATCAACCTACATCAATATAAGAAGTTTAAGAGCACCGTTTCGATTTTTGGGGGAAAATAATTTTTGATTTCTGAGGTATTTGTTGCCCTTGGACTCATAAGGATCTACTTCGTAATTTTTTCAGATTTTCGGCTCAAAGGTGTCCAATTACACAAAGAGGGGAGAGGATATTGTTCGTGCATTTTACCTCCCCCTGGACTCCTAATGCAAAAAATGGCTTTTTTTTTTAGATTCTGAAAGTGCTAAGACCTTGCATTTGATACTCTACTCGGCTACATTTAATGAAATAACTTGTTAGGGCCACTTCGTTATAAGGCGAGACCACCTTCAAAAATTTGGATATATTTTATAGGACCTAAACTTTTGAGAGACCACCACTTATGACCTTTTCCCGCATTTTGAGCTTTGTAGCTTCTATAGTTTTGGAAGAAATTTCTTGTGACGCACAGATGGACAAACAGACGGACGAACGGATAGACGGGCAGATAGACGGACAGTTAGGACAGGAAACTAGTAAGTTTTGCAAAATTTATTTCAGAAGAAATTTCTTGTGACGCACAGATGGACAAACGGACGGACGAACGGATAGACGGACAGTTAGGACAGGAAACTATTAAGTTTTGCAGCCCTTAAATCCCCTTAAAAATCAGCTAGAGCTAGATCCAATTACAAATAACTTAGAGGCTAAAATTCGTTGAACTTTGCTAATGGTAGTAGGATTTAACATTTTCGTCGGTAAAACTGTATTCGTATCATTAAATTGGATGAAATCAGCCATTTAAGTAGTTCTTTAAGCTATCATTTTATTCTTTAAGTTTCCATAAAATTTACCAACTTTATTACCATTTGAATTTCTTCTGATTACAACAATCATATACGATTTTTCTACTACATGGGCTTTCCATCGGAGCAGACACCACACTTTTGATTGAATCTTTCCCAAATTTTCAGATTTAAGATTCAGGTCAGTCAATGATTTTAGTAATATTGGAACAAAATGTTGGCTGGTTAAAGTGGAGTTCTGTTAAAGCAAGAATTTATTTGTTGTGCATATCATAAAAGTTTTTTTTTAATTAAATCATTCTATTTATCCACATATCGTATGTTAAGTACAAAACCCTTTTGGCATGAGCGTAGTTCTGTCTATCGAACTTGTTTCTTCTGGATGCCGTCTGTGCTGTTAGATATGAGCTAATCTTCAAATAAAGCTAGTGCTTGCTTAACTGGCATGCTTGGAAACAGAGCTTTCACATCGAAAGACACCAAAACTTCATCCTGATAAATGTGGTTGATTTGCCTAAGCTTCTCAATCAGTTCCATCCTATCCTTCACTGAATGATTGCTCGAAGGATTCCCCCATTTGTTGTATTCTTCTATCAGCCACTTTGCGGTTCGGCTTGTTGGGGCATTTGTGTCGGCGATAATCGCTCGCATCTTATTCCCAGACTTATAGATCTTTGGTAGACATTTTATCCGTGGAAGCACTGGGTTTGTGACACGAAGCATGCATGGTCTTGTTTGGTGTCACGTCCTTTCAGTCAGTTAGAGCTTTCTCCACTCTTCGAACAGAGTCTGGTAGAGGATTGTATCTTAACTCATAGTACTTTCCGTTGTCCAATTTCTCAAGCGCTTATTCGTCGTATTTCTTCTTTTCCATGGTGACCACCTTATTGCCTTTATCAGCTTTAAGGTAGAATATCGTCATTTCCTTAAGTTGCTTAATCAGCTGATGTTCATTCCTTTGCTTGTTTTGATGATCCAAATAGTTTCCTCCCTTATCGCTTGCTTCTCCTCTTGGGGTCAGGAAATTAATGGCTCCATCTACGTCGATCACTATATCCTCATTCAGCAGTTTCCTATTGCGGATAGCACAGTTTAAGACGTTATTCAGCAGATCAATCTGTTCCTTAGTGAATGATTCCGTTGATAAATTCGACAAAAAATCACTTATCGATTCGACTCCTATTTCCTGTCTACTTTCTCGCTTCGCTAGTAAGTTACTTAGTTTCTTGTTTAGTATTTTCTTCTTTCTGTATTTTTTACCATCAAATATTTAAATCGTCATGATGTTGCCCAATCCGTGTCCTTCGAGCGGCATTTTCAATCTTGGAAAATCGATCTTGGCAACAGCTAAAAGAGACCATTTCCAAGTTGTCCTGGGCAATTTTGTAGCGAATGATTTTCTTCTGTCGTGAGCAAATCATGAACGAAAAATATAATCTGCGAATAAATACATGCTACGCACGAACCAAGGTGTCCCATCGGTAACTCCGGCTTCCAAGGAGTTTGTGAGGGATTATTGGTTATGCTCATGTCCCGCATAATTCACTCGACTGTCCTGGCTAGGAATTTGTCACATTTTTTTTTGAGACTACTCAGAAGATTTTCATATTTATAGCAATAGAAATTTTAATAATTAAAAATTTTTTCCGGGCTTTTTCATCTTTTTAATTTTTGTATTACAGTGTGGCATAGTATTGTCTATCCTTCTACTGGTTCTCAGTAATTTAATTACAAGAATATCATGCCATTACCTACTAAAATCATCTCTTCTGACACGAAAAAGAAATTTCGAATTTCTGGGTAACTATAAATTATAATAAGTCTCGATTATTGAAGCTACTTAAAATTAAACTTCTTTTCAGCTTTATACGCATTCGGTCCATCTGGAAAACTGATGGTAGAGTTATGCATTATTGGATATTTATTCGGTACATGCATAGCATACTTTGTAGTAATTGGTGATTTAGGACCGCAGATCATTGCAAAATTATTCAATATAATAGCAACTGAAAGTTTACGTACATGGATCATGGTAGTGGTGACGTTTCTATGCATAATACCTTTGGGTCTTTTGAAAAATGTTGATAGCTTATCCGCTGTTTGTACAGCATCAGTTGGATTTTATTTCTGTTTGGTGGTGAAAGTAATGTTTGAGGCACGAGCTCATCTCTTAACTGGAGACTGGATGGAACATGTTGACATGTGGAAACCATCGGGAATACTACAATGTTTGCCAATATTCAGTATGGCATTGGCGTGCCAAATGTAATTTAGATATTTCATAAACAAATTGTCGCGTTAACTTTTCATTTTCAGGCAATTGTTTGAAGTAATAGAATCCGTGAATGGAGCTACACTTGAAAAATTAAACGAAATAGTTCGAGTATCAACTGGAATTTGTACAAGTGTATACGTCTTTGTCGGGTTCTTTGGATATGTTGCATTTTGCACTCAAAAATTTTCTGGTAAGAATATAAATTTATCAATAGATTGTGTAGATAATCAACAGGATCTGCTACAGGTAACATTTTGATGAGTTTTTCACCATCGTTTGCAAGTGACGCAATAAAAATTGGATTTGTAATCTCAGTGGCATTTAGTTTTCCTTTGGCAATTTTTCCATGCCGTGCCAGTATATATTCGCTACTTTATCGAAGGGTAAGTTATGTTTATTCACATTGCATAAAGTAATATTTTATTTGATTGTTGGTTTAAAGAAAACCAAATTTGTTATCTCACCTATAGTACAGGCATTGGTTGAAAAATAATGGACATATAAATCATTCCAAGTATTTGTGGTGTTGAAAAGTTGGAGAAAGGGAAAAATTATGATAAGGACGCATAGTATTTATTTAATTTTATATCGATTTGGCTAGACTATGGTCCATTTATAAAATTAATATCGGGACGAAAAAATAAATAGCTACTGTAACTCTCGCTTACATAACTACAAGATTTCATTACGTGCATCAAGGCACCAAAGCAAATAACCTTGAGAAAGGAATTTCTATTTCAGTTGTTAGTTTTTAGCTAAGTATCATTAACTATTACAAAAAATCGAGAAAAATATAATGTAACTTCTCGAGTAGAAAATTAATTTCATTATCAAATCATCCCATGGTTGGTTGTAAATTATTCCTTTTCAAGTTTTTACCATCGGATATTTAAGAGCGGATGTTTTATATAATGATTTTATTATATGGAAGTGTGATTGAAAAGAGCAGACGATTTTCGTCGATAATTCACACTACAACACTTTTTTCAAGTTGTGGAAATTTCGCAATGACCAATTTGACTAAGGGCCGATTTCAACCAAATGATAAAGATAATTCCACCCCTCAATCTTTAGCTACGCTGCCCTATCCGAATAAGGTTTGACTAATATTGCGTTTATGGTTCCTTAATGTTTCAATGTACAATCTAAAATAAAATTGATATCGCAATGCAATCAAAACGCAGGTCTGTCCACATAAACGATTTTCAATGTCATTCTCGGTTTCTGATGTTTATTACTATATTTATTTTAACTACTATATTTCCCATTTCTGCTGAAATTCACAATCCTGTTTTCCGGGAGGGATGTATTCAGTAGGAAGTGACATCGATTTTAGCTTGTAACCAGTAAAAGATTGACGCCATTATTATCCCAAGTTCTGCTTTACGATTTAGATACTTGTTTGGTTTTTATATAAAAAATCTAAATAAAGATTTTGGCCCTGAAATTCATTACTGTCCAACTATCAGGAATCGATAAATTATCTAAAAAAACCAATCGCGATATTCAACGTGTTTGAAACCTATTCAAAGCATACGTTCTTCAGCAGTCAACCAAAATTTTTTTGGAGAAAATGATTGTTTTTGGGTGAAAATTAAAGATAGATTTTTTGATTAAACGTTTCTCATATTCAAAATGATTTTTTTAAGTACATGTTGACCATTATTATCAATAATTTTTTGCTAACTTGCAGGCAGCTCCATAATTTCATCAGTGTAGAACTTCCGCGATTTCTGACGTAAGAACTGATACAACCCATTTTCACAGTCTTTTCGAGTGAATATCATTTAATTAAGGAAGTTTTGCAGGTATCGAAATAGATCATAATCTGTAGTTGTGAGGCCTGGGCTATGAGTTTGAAACCCTATTAGTTTTGTGACTTGTCTGTCCATCTGTTCGTCCGTGCGTCATAGTAATTTTTACCGGAAATTACAACAGCTACAGTTATGAAACTTTGTACGAAGATCAAAAGTGGTAATTTCTCCAAATTTCGGTATAAAGAAATTTTGAAAACTTTTATGAGAGTCCCGCATATGTGGAAATGACCCTTTAACATTTTTTTACGAAAGGTAGTCGATATGGATATCAATTGAAGGTCTTGACGAGAACTTTTAGGATCGAGTATCTGAAGAACGGTAACTGTGTTGAGGGGAATCAAAATATGTGAAAAATGTCAAAATTTGATAAACTTTGTTGGTAATAATGTGATTTGATAATTCAAATTGTTATCCATAAAATCAGAAGGGGACTCTTAAATTTACCAAAAACTTATATAACTGAAGTTATAGCCGATATAAACTTTACAATTAAAAAAAAACAACGATATGTGATACTGGGAAGATAAGCGTTGCTAAGTGGCCTAAACATTGCAAATATGTTCTAATTTTCAAGGAAATTTCAGGGATGACTTGTAGTATTGATAGCCCATTGCGACTGTTCAAAAAACAAGGTCAGTAAAATACAACCAAAATGGCGACGCATTTAAATATGCGATAATCACATATTATAGTCAAAAGTAGTCTGCGTGTTGTAGTGGTTAGAGTGTTCACTCCGTAAGCCGAAGATACCTGCTTCAAACCCGTTGGTGCCAACGAGATTTGTTTCGAGTGATTCCTTGAACGAAATATAAGCCCGTTCAGTTATGATGCGTACTGGTTTATAATCAGAATGTCTCGCAGCTAGGTAGGTGGATCAATGACCAGAGCATGGTACTGACCATATCACATCGAGTGCCGACGATACATACTATCAAGGTAATGAGATATTCTAAGCATCTCTAAGCGAAGGCTTGAAAAGGGGTGTAGTGCTAAAACAAACAAAAATCAATTGAGAGATTCTATAGGGTTTTACATTAGGGACATAACAATTTCGTATCTATATATGAACGCACCCTTAACTTTTTAAAATGAACTGTCAATGTCAAAACGTTAGTTAAAGTCAACATTTACATCAAGGTAGAGTTCACGTACCAGTAATTGGGCTCTGGAAAAGCTTGAAGAATATGAAGAATTTCATTGAAAAATCATCTTCAGCGGTTAAGCTCATTTCTGGCTCAATGGCTTTGTTAATAAGCAAAAAATATGCCTTATTGGTCAGCAACAAACCCACATGTGCTTCTTGAGCCACCGTTGTTTGGTGCGGTTTTCATGCCGGAGGTGTGATTGGGCCGTATTTTTTTCGTGGATGAAATCGACCGTCAGTTACCATCAATGGAGAGCGCTATCGTGTTATGATGGAAGATTATTTGTGGCCAGAATTGGATCAACTTGACAAGATATGTGGTTTCAACGAGACGGTACCACTAGCCACACAGCACGCCTCAGAATCGATTTATTGAAATTTATTCATTTATTGTTATGTCCTTAATGGAAAACCCTATATATATATATATATATATATATATATATATATATATATATATATATATATATATATATATATATATATATATATATATAAGGGATTTTGCTATTTGTAGCGCATTATTTTATTTACTAATTTATTTACAAAATCCTTCTGGGGGAAGCACACCCCTGCTACTTCAACTTGTTTTTCATTTCAATAGCGGTTCACATATACTGATTCGGTGCATCAAATTGCTCCCGGCCAATTGATGTAGCACCTAAACATCGAGCGTCTTTTAATATCGAACCCTACACAAATGATTTAAAACTGTCTTGTGGTCCATATTTACCTATTTAGCAATATTACGCGTACTTATATGATGATCTTCTTGGTTTTTTGAAAATATTCGGCTGCATCCTTCATATCGAAATTTCCAGAATGGCAGCAATTCTATTTGATAAAGCATTTTAACCGTAAACACAAAAAAAAATCCCGAGCTTGTGCAGCATTTTTGCCTTTTTCGTAGTAATAACAAAATAACAAAATCTGATGAATTTTTTCACAAATTTTAGGCATCGATCTCGTTTTTGAATGATTAAATTACATATGAAAATTTAAACGTAAATTAATATCGTTTTTCCAATAATTTTCATGTTACCGCCAACAACCAGTCGCTTAGTAAGTTATCCATTTCTTGTCTAAATCATTTTTTTTTCAAAATTTTTACGATGCATCCGCTTTGGATGTAAACTAATTTCGTTTTTCGAATACCTTTCCTGTTACCGTCGTCAAACAGTCGTTTAGTTAACTATCCAGTTCTCGTCTGAATCATTTTTTTCAACATTTTTACGATTCAGCTATTAGGGACTCGTCATCATGCCCTGCCTGAAGGCAAAATTTTCACATTTAACAACATACCGCGTCACTAAATAAAATATCAAACATTACGCATAAAACCACAACAAACCGACTAAGTAAAATCATATTTTGCAGAAAACACATGCAACAACAAACTGCGTGACTAAACAAAATATCAAACATTATGCATTAAACCACAATAAACAGCTCGACAAAGTAAAATCATATTTAGCAGAAAACACATGTAACAACAAACTGCGTAACTAAGGAAAATATCAAGCATTACGCATAAAACCAGAACAAACCGCTCGACTAAGTAAAATCATATTTAGCAGAAAACAACTGTAAGAACATCACGCGTGACTAAACAAAATATCAAATATCACACATAAAAACTAAAACAAACCGCGTGACTAAGAAACATTATATCTAACAGAAAACGTCCACTAACCCAACATTCAAAAAAAAACAAAAAATGAAACAAATTAATACGCACCGCATAAATATGACGTACGAAACATACAAGCGCGCATTATCACATGTGCCGTTGTAAAGATAGACAATGCGAGTGAGGTGGAATCCTCCGATGAAATTTCATAACAACAGCTGTTCGGATCCCCGGTCGTAGTAAACAATTGAAATGCTGACATGATTTTATGACCGAGGTGGAATGAGGAAAGTGATAGAGGAGCATTCAGTATTTTTCTACGTGGTGCAGCTATTTCTACGAGTCTTTTATACGCTGCGGTGTCACTAGGCATTGAGTCGCGGACACAGTGCAGTCATTTCTACGAGTCTTTTATACACGTCGGTATCACTAGGCATTGAGCCGAGGATACAGTGCAGTCATTTCTACGAGTCTTTTATACGCGTCGGTGTCACCAGGCATTGAGCCGAGGACACAGTGCAGTCATTTCTACGAGTCTTTTATACGCAGCGATGTCACTAGGCATTGAGTCGCGGACACAGTGCAGTCATTTCTACGAGTCTTTTATACACGTCGGTATCACTAGGCATTGAGCCGAGGACACCATGCAGTTATTTCCTATGAGTTTTTTATACGCGTCGGTATCACTAGGCATTGAGCCGCACACCCGCGGACTCCACGCACAGCACGTACGATGGCCACCAAAGCCAGGTGAAGGCTCTCCGGGGGCGCTTCAAAAGCAACACGGCTGCTGGCGTTGAGAATGAACGCGTAGAAACATAATTGTAATCACATTGTGAAATCTTTTAATACCTTGTAAAATACATTGTAGAATCGTTGCGTACATTCTGACAGGTGGAGGGTTAAAAGACTTGGTTGTGTAGGATAAAGTGGAGACCAGGGTGCCATTTGAAGAGGCCAGGGGTACACCGGGAACAGGTTATAACACAGCCACTTTGGATTTACAACAAAACTTTCTTGCTGAGTTTTCCTCGACGCTTGTTTTGTATCGCGCGTCTTAATTTTCTGAGTGTTTTCGCCAACAAAAACCTTATCGCAGCTCGCACTGCACAACTGACGAAGTACGATATGCACGATGTGGAAGCTACCACAGCTGGTTGTGTACAGAGTCTACTTGTAGAAACACTCTTGACGTCAAGATGGCGGCGTTTGCCCCACCCACTGCAGCACCAGGCCAAAACATTTGGTACCTTCTGAACAGCCCTCATACATTTTCAATTTTAATTTAAAATAACCTTTCCAATAATTCTAATGACTTCAAATTCAAAACTGAAAATTATATTGTATTTTTTTTTTTTGCGTATTTCATCTCTTTCATTAGCGGCTCTCGTTATTTTGGCGCCTAAATACACAAATTCGCTCACATTTTCGATACTGTCCGCCAAGTGTGATACGAGTATTTTGTGTGCTTGAGGCATTTTTCCTCGATTGCGTCATGAGCTTTGTTTTATTCTCATTGATTTGTAGCCCTAATAGTTTTGCTTCGCTGTCGAGTTTGAAGAAAAGTTCTTTGGCATGACCGTGACAGAATGTTGATGTCGTCCGCATAGGCTACTACTTGGCTCGACTTGTATACCAATGTATGACGTATTCCAGAGCCAACTGGAATAGCAATGGAGCCAGCCCATCTCCCTCCTATAGTCCTATATTTGTGTCAAAAGGCATTATTGATGCGGACTTGGGAGGTCGTTGACGTCATTGTCATTTTGGTAAGACGGACTAATTTAGCAAAGCATTATTTGGTACAATGCGTTACGATCAATACTGTCGTATGCTTGCTTAAAGTCAACGAAAATTTGGTGTACGTCAATGTTGAACTCCGAGCATTTTTCAAGTACCCGATTGACTGTGAACAAGTGGTCTATTGTCGGTCTACCTGCTCTAAAACCGCCTTGATACTCCCCAATAATACTGTTGGCGTATGATCCGATTTTATTTTCTAAGAACTTTGAAAATATTTTGTACGCCGTACAAAGTAGTAATATGCCTCTATAATTTTCGCACTGTAACTTGTCACCTTTTTTGTGGATAGGGAATATGATTGATTAGCTCCACTCTTTCGACATATGTTCTTGTTGCCAAATGTCCTGGATGACTTTGTGCTGGATAACTTTGTGAATAGCTTTATGAACACTGCTGCCACCATATTTGATGAGCTCCACTGGAATCTCATCGATGCCCGGCACTGTATTATTCTTTTGGGCTTTGATGATGAAACAAACTTCATCCAGAGTTGGTGGGGCTAATGGAAGCTCTCTGCATACTCTAACCGGATGAATTTTTCGATACATTATTAGAAACATAGCATTTAGATCAGACACCAAAATAAAATTTGGATGTTTCATTAATTCTTAAAAACATTTTGGTTTTGTTATCTAACATTGTACTATACAATTTACTTTTATTTCACAGGGACATACAGATTCTACAGGGTATATTCCAGAACCCCGATTTAAATGGATCACAGTAGCTATAGTGGTGATAGCACTTATAATTGGACTTTTAATCCCTTCAATCGAGCTGGTAATTGGTTTGGTGGGATCAACAATCGGAGTAGCAATTTGCATAATGTTCCCAGCATCATGTTACATGAAAGTATTCAAAAAAGACTCCACCGAGAAAATGTTGGCTCAGGTAAGCTTTTTATACTATCGCAAAATCTGTAATATGATATGCTCGTATATTTCTTTTTGCAGTTAATTCTCGTGAGTGGCTTCTGTCTTATGATTTTGGGAACATTCGCAAATTTAAACGCTATAGATGAGAAACGCTCCAGTGGTATTTTGGTGGAAGAATTGATTTCTCCGACTCCGGAAATATTGCGAAAAGACTTACTCATGCCGCGTGAAGAATTCAAAGCAATCATGAATACGATACCTCCCAAAATAACTCCAAATGAAAACAAGGTAGATGTTAAAGAAAATATTGTAGAAGACCGATTAGATCCGATGCCGAAAGCACCAAAGGAAGATTTACCTGGTTCGGAGCTATCAAAGCCAGTCGAATTCGATAAGAAACCGCCCGTAGAAAAAGCTGAAGAAAGTAAGCCTTTAGAGGAAAAGCAGGAAGAAAAACCGATTGAATTGAAAAAAGAAGAGATTAAGCAAGAAGCTGTCATTTCTGAATCCAAAAAAGGAAAAGAAGCAAATAATGAAATTAACAAAGATGCAATAAAGAAAGAAGAAGAAGTAGTCGCAGAAGAAGAGAAAAAGAAAGAAAATATTGAAGAAATTAAGCAAGCTAAAGATGAGCTGAAACAAACGAAAGAATTGTTAGAGAAAAAAGTAATCGAGTTGCAAAAAGAACTGGCCAAACAAAATCTCGAAACTCAGCAATTGGTAGAAGAGAAGTTGGGAGTAATTGTAGATAAAGTAGATCAGATTGAAAGGAAAGTGAACTTAGATACGGAAGATAAAGCTGTTGTTAAGAAAGAAAAGAATGAAGAGAAAGACGAACCGATTAAAACCCAGGAGAATCTGAAAGAACCATCTGAGGGTAAATTGCAAGTGAAAGATCCAGGATATGAAATCGTTGGAGCTCAACTCAAGCAGCAGGAAGAAGTTGTTGTTGAAAATATTCCTTTGAAGCAAGAAGATAAAATTGCAGCGAAGGGTCCAATATTAGCAGTGCTAACAGAAAAACTGAAAAAGTCCCAAGAACCCATTCCATTAGCGAAACATACCCATGAAAATAATACTGTTTACGAACCTATGTCGTATAAAGTGGGTGAAGTCATGAATCAAGAGAGTCAAGCAGCTCCGGATGAAACAAAAAAGAAGTCACCACCAATTCCACTTCCTTTATTCATTAATGCGACTTTGCACAAAAAGGAAGAAAGTAGAGATACGGAAGCCAAAAAATTCGACGGCCAAGAAAAAACAGTTGCTAAAGTTCAGCCTGATGAAAAGTCAGCCAAATTAAATTCGGATATTAAAAAGCCATCCGAAGTGAAAACTAAAGATAGTGCCAAAGATGCTGAGCGAGAAAACATTGAATCGATTCGCCGTGATATATTAGAGGTGGCCCCAAATCGTGAAGACACAACACGGTTGACACAGCCTAGCCCAAATAATTTACGGGAGAAACGTAATGCCGATGCGAAAGACTTTTGTGTGAATTGGGATATGGAAAAACAATATTGTCGTGATGGGAATGTAAATAATGAACTGTTGTCACAAAATAATCCTGTCTTAGCAACAGGGCCCGATGTTAAAGCTCAACCTTTTGGACGGGATTTAAAATCGGTTGATGAAGATGCCGAATAATTTTTCAGTTGATTATTTGTATGTGATTTGTACCACAATAATTTATTGCTTTATTTTATACGTGTAGTTCTTAAATTATTACACAATGTGGATATAAATAATTTAAGAGAATTTAGTATGAATTCTTCCATGTGTGGAGCGTTATTTGCGGTTGCTTATTCCTTTTGTGCATTTATTTATGAATAGGACAATCATTGTGTAGTATGCACAAACAGTGCACCGAGCGAATTTTTATGAAATATTCAGCACAATGTTTATATAAGTTCTTTTTGAAATATTACAACAAATTTGATTACAAATTATCTCTCTTATTTGATTTTCGTTTATTAAAGGAAACGATATACGTCCAAAGTAATACAAGTAGAATTTGATGAGAATCAAGAACTGACCAGAAATCACCTCAAGTAGAATTTAATGTGTAAATGATGTAAATAATAATTATTTTATTTGTTAAAGCAAAAACATAATCCCAACTAGAGTTATAAAGAAATTATGTTAACTATTTTTTGTACCAATAAATTAATAATAAAAATAATTTATTTTATTTTAAAAGTACTTAATCAAACATTTGATGTCATGGTTTGCCCAAGTCAGCATGAAAATATTGACTTCGTCATTTCTCTCTGTTATGCAAGGAAATCTAAAAATTCACATATTTCCCGAGGTTCGAACGAAATTTTATCCAAAAACTGGTTTTATTAAAGCAAAGCGAAAAGCATTAATGTGTCGATTAAATGTTAATATCCTGGAATATTTTGGCACTTGTGGTAACGGCTCCTATTTTTAGGGCTTTTTAAAAGATATTTTACAAAGACCTTCTAGTTTCGCGTCATACCTGTCTGTCTCAGAAACTTTAGAAGCTACAATCATCAAACTATATGGAAAGATCAGAGGTGGTGGTCTCTCGAAAGTTCAGGGCTTACATTTCCTGGGTTCTCCCTTTTAGAACCATTTCAGCTTCCTTTACGTGTTCGCGAAACCGTTTTCTCATGTCTTCTTGTCTGTCTGGCTTTAAGAACCGGGGTAAAATCAGTAGCTCTATACATCGTAGGAAGCGCTCATCAAGTCGAATCGGGGACGTCAGTCTTCGTAGGGTTTAACTATTGGAGGAAAGTGGACATCGTCGAAAATTATTGGATTCGGAAAACACCGGAAGATGACAGACTCAACATCCACTTGGGAAATGCAAGCAGCTAGCTAATTCATATCCGTGTGGGCCTTTCGGTACACCAGGTGGCGAAAAGAGGGTGCCCTAACCGGCTAGCCGCGGTTATGTGGGAATTCAAATACCAATCGCGGACCAATAACCCACTAAGTCCAAGTGCTGACAACGCTCCACTTAGTATTTACTTGTAATGGAACCAGAACAACAGCCTCGGATTGGATAAACGGCAACGACTATCTCATTTATATAGGACTATTCTTTTGGAACTTGGAATGTTAGATCATTGAACAGACCAGGTGCACTGCGACAACTTCTGGATTAAATAAAGAAATACAGAATCAACATTCTCGCAGTGCAAATAACCAAATAACACGGTTCAGACACATTTGACGTGCGAACACATACCGTGTTTAAAAGCGGAAAATCGCAAGGAACACATTTAAACAAATCATCACCGACTTCAACCCCATTAGGGAAAGGCTCTGTACGCTTCGTATCAAGGCCAAATTCTTTAATATCTGGCTAGCGAACTGTCACGCGCCCACAGAAGACAAGGAAGAGGCAATCAAGGGCCAATTTTACAGCACCCTGGAACGCACTGCCGATGCATTGTCGTGAAACGACATTAAAATTGTTCTGGGTGACTTCAATGCGAAAATCGGCCGAGAAACAGCACAAAGAGGAACAACCTTAGGACACAGTCTCCATGCAAAGACCAGCAATAACGGACAACGCCTAATAGACTTCGCTACTAACAGAGACTTCACGGTAAGCGCCATACACTTCCCGTATCGAGAAATCCACAAGAGAACGTGAGCATCCTCTCACACTGTCGCAAAATCAAACAGATCGACCATATTCTCATACAAAAACGAGCAGCCATCGGAATTCTCGACACGTGCTCGTTGCGCGGCGCTCTCTATGTTTTGACCTCCATCGGCTGAAGAGGTCTTGGGGCATTGGCCAAAGAAAAGTCGGCACGACTGGGATGACGAAGAATGCAAGGAAGCGGTTAACAAAGAAACCAGATTAGGCGTACAAAGAATACATTCAGCGAACAAGTCGGACGAAAGAAGAACAATTCAACATCCTCCGACGACAAGCTAAAAAATGTGCCAAAGAAAGAAATGACTGACCATCAACACCAAAGTCCAACAGATAAACGAAAACATGAAGTCAGATCGGCGTATGTTGTCTATTAAACAACTAAGAGACGGCTCTAATCCATAAACAAGTTTTTGCAAAAGTGCATAAGGATCAATCATCGGTAACCCAGTCGAAATTAAAAATAGATGGTTGCAATATTTCCAGAAGCAATTCACAGCGTTCCCAACAACTACTGACGGTGTGCAACAGGTTCCAGGTTCATCCTAAACCAGAGACAAAATACAGGCAGCAGTACGTTATCTCAGAAAAATTAAAGCTCCTTGAATAGATGGGATACCAGCAGCACTGCTCAAGGGAAGATCCTCATCCAAGTAACTTTCTCTACCAACTAATATGCAGAATATGATCAGAGTAGTTACCAGAGAACTGGTGAAAAAGTATTATATGTTCTATACACAAAAAGGGGGCAAGCTAAGACGTAAAAATTATATAGGCATAGCTCTACTTTATAAGTCTGATAAAGTACTCTCCAAAATCATAGAAAGAAAATTAAAGCCGTACTATGAAAGTATTATAGGGTAGTATGAGGGAGGCTTTCGAAGTGAACGGCCTCCAATAGACCAAATATTCTCAGCCAAGCAGGTGCTCGAAAAGTGCTGGGAATATAACATCGTTGTGCACCAATTCTTTGTAGGCTTCGAGCAAGCGTATGACAGTGTTGACAGAAATGCGTTCCGACAAAACGAGTCCGCATGGTCAAAGTCACAATGCCAAACACACAGTCCCAAGTCAAGGTAAACGGCGAACTAACAGACAGCTTCATAATGGAATCAGGCTTAAGATTTGGCGACGGGATTTCCCCAATGCCCCAATATTGCGCTGGAATACGTCATCAGCTAGACAACAGCGGAAACCTCTGGTACACTAATGTTCAAGTCCACATGATCGGTAGTGTATGCTGATGACGTCAACATTATGGCACAGTCGATCTCAGATGCCAAAGGAGCATTTCTGAGCCTAGAATCTGAAGCGATTCGAATAGGCCAACGAGTTTATGAAACAAACTAAATTCATGGCTCAAACAAGGAGGAACTCTCCAGTCTGACAAAATTTGATAATAGCAGTCTGTAACCTTGGTAGTCCATCTTAGAGCCCACCTGAATAGAAGAAGCGCGAAAAGCACGAACTTCGATACCACATGAACGCCGGAAATAAAGCCTATTACTTCCCATTCTAAAGTTCAAAGTTGTGCACAGGCAATATAAGCTCCGTATTTACAAATTATTAGTCAAACCTGAGCTGTTTTATGTAAGATTTCAACATGAAGCATGGACCTTAACGAGCGAATCCGAAAGGTCAGTGGACATATCTGAATGAAAAGTGCTCCGGAAAATCTACAGTCCAGTGAAACAAAAATGGAGTGGAGACTATGTGACAACGATGAGTTGTATGAACAATTTGACGAACCAACTTTATCTATTTGCATAAAGTTACGCAAATTGCAATGGGCTGACCATGTAGAAAGAATGGAAGAAAATCGGCTACCCAAAAGAACATTAAAGGGTAGAGTACAAGGTAGACGTCCAACGGGAAACCGACGGCCGATGGGAAGACAAGATAGAAGCTGTCAGCAGATTCTTGCTGGGAATGATCAACTGGTGAACGAGGTTGCAGAATCGTGATTATTGGAGAAGATTAATCCTGGAGCGTTGTAGTGTAATTAAACTTACGTTTGTTTATAGCTCATAGTCATAGAAAAAAATAGTAGTTGAATACTTGTTGCAAAATTTTGAATTAAATGCTTTATGAATGGTTTTTTTTAAATGAGAAATATTAAAAGTTGTGAAAATATAAATTTGCATCGTCTGCAGTTTCAACCAGTTAGGTGCTGAAGGAGTAAGTAATTTTTTAACGAGACACGTGTTTGCCAAAACTGACACATTTCACAGAATAACCCATTAAGATTATTTATCTTCAGCCTGGGGATCAGCTCACTGTCGGCCATTTCTTTCAGCGTATGGAACCTTATGTGACCCATCTCTCATGCCACAATTTAGCTGAGTCTCCCACTGTCATGTTAGCCTGGTTTATTTCAGATTTAAATATCATTTTATAACACTGATTTTTCTTTCTGACACCAACAGCAATCACTTGTGAATCTTGAATTTATAGTTTGCCATCATCAAAAATATCTTTAAAGTTTTTACTAGTTAATGCACTGATTGACATCATCAGTACATTTTTGAGAGTTCTTGGTTCCTGTTTTCCGTTCACTAATGCTTGAACGCGAGCTGAACCACACCCCTCAACTTTCAACCGCGAATTGTCACTGATTTGTACAAAACTGGCAGGTGTATTTTTGTTAAACACATATGTTTAGAAGCACTGCTATCTATTAACCACTCATCTTGACTGCTTGTTTGAGAGAAATTTTTCATTTCAATGCACATTGCTATTGCATATCTGTCATCACTGCCTTGTTTTTGTTTTGCTAACCATGCTCTACATTCTGATTTATCGGGCCCTTTCTTCTTACGGTAAAAAAACTCAATATATTTGTTATGCGATTCACTTTTCTTATCGCTCTTCTTTAATGTTGCTGAGGCTGTTGCTCTGTGTTTACCTTTGATGCTAACCGCTGTAAACGTTGTTGCCATATCTTCTTTCAATAAACGTGCTGCTAAATCATCAAATGTTTGTTTTGATTCCCAAGCTGTCACAAATGCATTGTATTTATATGGCAATCTTCCTAGCAATTTTGCCATCTTGTCAACATCTTTTACTGATTCATCAACATTTGCTAGCGCTTGTCGAATTCTTCAACTTTGCTTATGTGTTACGAAATCAAGTCTGTTTCTGACATGCTGTAACTGAAAAATTGTTGATTCAAGGCGACTTTATTCACTGATGATCTCTGTTCATGAATCGTTTTCAGACGAGCCCACATTACCGCTGCCGTCTCACAAATTATAATTGTCTGAAGTTGCTCGAACTCCATTCCTGACGAGATTAGTAACATAGCCTTTGCATTCAAAGTATCCCAAGCTATCCCCCCTGCCGCATTTGTTGCCGCTGGACGCACCGTTGCTCTGTTTACCAACTTTTCCATTCCTGATTCTGGCCGAAAGATTATTTCCAGCTGGTACTTCCATAGCTGGAAGTTTTTCCCATTAAACTTCTGCAACTCACATTGTTTAAGGGTGTCCATGATTCCTGAGTTGCACGAACTGTTTTCCAATCACAATTTTCCCGCGGACTTTTAATTGAAGTACCACTCTACACACCCGATACCACTCACGTGGCGTCAAGTTCTTTGTTCAGTCTACTCTCAATTTCTCACTCAGTTCTCACACGCGACACTAGGTCCATAACCTGTTGAGAGATTGTGATTGCTGCGTGGAGTATGAATTGAGGAGATATTGAATTGAAGAAGTTATTTTAAAGAAAATACAGATCACTTTTATTTAAACTTAGTTAGCAACTTTTGGTTTTACAAGAACTAAGAACACACCAAACTTGGGAATAAAAACCATCAGCTTTTTTTGTGGAAAACTAAGTTGGTTTATTATTAATTTAATTACAGACGCCAAAAAGGAGCTAAAGATTGCTGTTGACTTTAGACAAAGTTATCGGCGACATACTATGTCACAACGATATCGTCGCAGAAGAAAACAAGGTTAAGCAAGATGGGCACCATACAGTAAAACAGCTTGTTAATCCTGCGCACCAATCAAGAGCACCGAAGACGTTAGCCATCTATGAAAAAATATAACTGGCCCTTTCATCTCTACAACAAGTTTCTTTCACCATAAAAAAAATAAAGCGCCAAGGATCGATGAAATATCACCAGGACTCATCAATTATGGTGATAGCGGCATGCAAAAAGTGATCCACAAAGTTATCCTTAAAACAGTAGATGTGGAGTTGGTATATAATTTTTCCTATTCACAAAAAAGGAGATAGGCTGAAAAACAAAACCTATCGGGGTATGTCAACGATTTGTATAGCGTACAAACACTTCACCAAAATTCTTGGCGATAGAATTAAAACGTACGCCGGCAACGTTATTGGAGAATATTCAGATGGCTTCAGAGCTCGAAGGTCATGCACAACCAATCGTTTACGGTCAAAGAGCGCTTGAAAATGCTTTGAATTCAATATCGATGTCCGCGAAATCTTTGTGGAGTTTAAGCACAGTATAGACCATAATGTAGTGGATCAAATTATTGTAGTAGGACGTGTATTGGGTCCGTGCAGGATATGGGTGCTGATGGCCTGACCAAAGGTCAGCGAGCTATGAAAAGAACTCCAGACTCAGCCAGCTGGTTCTAGCAACGCCACAAAGCTACACTACAAAACATTTATCAAGCGTACTCTACGTTACTAGAAATTCGATCATGCTGCACTATAAATATACAAAAATTTCGTCTCACCAAGGTTAGTGGACACGGAAGCTTGAGATGAATGCAAACGTTAAGCAAAAGAAAAAACCTCCATTCCTTCTCTGAAGAAGATCATTGCATTACAAAGGGAAAGGAGAGAGTACATATGGTGCCAAATCTGAAGATGTTAAAAGTAGATAAAGTGAACAACTCATCTCTACCTAAATTACGGAAACTTGACGTGACTGGCTCTATCCTAACCCAATTTTTTGCCTGAATGCATGAAGTTTCGGTTAGGGTGTCCAGCTTCTCCCTCGTCAGAAGCTGCCACTACAAATCACCTCGGGGCAGCTTGGGGCGAATAAGAAGGAGAAGACCGAAGACAACCAAGATATAACCACGAGTTGTATGATGTATTTGACGAGTCGGAAGTTTTAACAATAGTAACCCTATGAAAACTTAAATGGGCTCGCCACGTAATATGTATCGACGAGCAAAGAGTACCTAAAAAGGTATCCGTTGGAAAAACTGAGAGAGAAACCCAATCGAAAAACCGAGGAAACGCTGGCCCGACTCTGTTAACGAGGACACCACATCGCTACTCGGTTTCAGAAATAAGAGGACGTGGTCATTGGACCGAGACAACTGAAGGCAACGTCTGGGGGAAGCCAACGCTCGAGAGGAGCTGTAATGCTGCAATGATGACGGCAACGATCATTTCGTTATTTAGTACCTAATGGTGAGAAGTGAATTTACAGGTTATATATCCTTTCTAATTCAATGCTGAAAGGGTTTGGTTACAGCGTCATTTTTAAGGACTTACAAAAAATTACATTACCCTATTAAAGTCAGTACCTGTTTGTCTCTTTATCCTCGTGTTACAGTAAGTTTACTCAGGAAATATAGAAACCACAACCATGAAACTTTGCGGAAATCTAAAAAGCTAATGGAAGTTTTATGGCCGAAAAAATTGAAAGGATGTTAGGTGATGTCTCACCATATAAGGCTATAATCACTTAAACATGTTTTGTTGAAGAAAGTCAAGTACGGTCGTAGGGTATCAAATTTTCTTGATATTGAGACGACCAGATTATTATTCTAAAATCTCTACAGGCCCAAACACATCTAGAATCAATATAATGACTCATAAAAGTTTTTGTTCTACAATAAGTATTTTTGGTAATTCATAGGCACTTTGAAAATATATATATTCTACAATTTATTATTTAGTTGCAAAGAGTTAGAAGTTTCGCAGCAGCAACAATTCGTTCTAAAATCAATAGAATTTTTAAATAAGTATAAATAATATTCAAATAGGTTTCGGTTATAATCTCATGCAACAAATTGCATTGCTAGAAACAGCGTAATTTTGCAGTGTGAACTAGGACTAAAATAATCAAAACGTGTATTCACGATTTCAGTTTACGGAGCTATCAGATGAGCTAGCTTACCTAATCCTCAAACCAAGAAATGACAACATCGCTATAAAGGGAAATTTTTTGACTTATCTCAACGTCAAACTCACCTACCTCTTTCTTTCCAAGTAAAACCACTCTATAAGCAAAATGGCTGAGGTATTAAATCTTTAATTTTCCATGTCATCGTTGAACCAAATTGAATCTAATAGCCTCTAAACAATTGTTTGTAACGATCTGTTTCTGTGTGCACTGAAATTAAAGCTAGAAAAGAACATTTAACAAATTTAACCGGTACTAAGTGATGATGTTGACATTTGCCTATCTGTGTTCTTTCAGGCTGAGGAAACTCAAAAGAAGAAACGTGCGTTCAGGAAGTTCACCTATCGTGGTGTTGATCTGGATCAACTTCTTGATATGCCAAAGTATGAATTATATTCTAAACAGTATGATTTATGTCACTAATGGTCAACTTCGTGTGTTTGTTTACAGTGAGCAATTGGTTGAACTCATGCACAGCCGAGCCCGTAGGCGCTTCTCCCGTGGCTTGAAGCGCAAACCCATGGCATTGATCAAGAAATTGAGGAAGGCCAAGAAGGAAGCTCCACCAAACGAGAAACCTGCCATTGTCAAGACCCATTTGCGAAACATGATTGTTGTACCAGAAATGGTTGGTTCAATCATTGGTATCTACAACGGCAAAACATTTAATCAGGTAACAAGGATTGGTATTTCTTTAGAAGATTGGATTCTAATATGAGTTGTATATTGTTTACAGGTTGAAATTAAACCCGAAATGATCGGCCACTACTTGGGTGAATTCTCGCTGACGTACAAACCTGTCAAGCACGGTAGGCCCGGTATTGGTGCCACCCACAGTTCAAGATTTATTCCACTCAAGTAAAACAATAAGACGGAAATAAATTTGTTTTTAAGAAATTTAAGTGTTGTGTTATTTAAGTGGGGTGTTGTTAAAATAATTTTTTGTTCCTAGATAGTGATGCATCCGTATTCTCGGGATGTATTTCTCCTAATTTTGCACAAAATACGACTTTTGTATGAGTATATTGAATTTTAAGATGTTAACACTCGTGTATGCTATTAGAAGAAGCTTAAGACACAAGCTAAATGATATTCAGATTTATCTGCAGCAAAATCCTGACAGATTTCATTATTCCCATTGAAATCTGGGTTTACGCAGAAGAAGCACGATTTTACGATATTGAAGGATATAACGCGGTATTCTCCTGCAAACCTGAAAGAGGTCGAGGCACAGCATTATGCGTAAAAATACCATCAATTTCGTTACCAAGAGAGTGACGCCTGATAAATATAATTGAAGTACGCCATGCAGGTAAAAAAATAAAATTAGGGACGTACTACAAACCCAATCTTATGAATGCGCAAGATTTTTGTACAATACTAGATGCATTATTCTCAACTGAAAAAATTTAATCACAGTAGCGGATACAAACATTGATGTACTAACGGAATCGCCAGAATCAAGGATTTATAAGGAACCAAATAGTATTATTGAACTCAAAAATATCATCGTAGCTGCTAAGCAAAGCTCTACAATTAAGAAAAAGGTGTCGACAACGGACTTGGATAACGAAAAAAGTAATTGATGCAAGTATCAAAAAAAGGAAGGCATACGTGGACTACCGGAATAATAATGGAAACCAGGCTTTCAAGTTTCGAAACGACTGGTGAAAGAGGCTAAATTCTCATATTTCTCAAGAAGAATGATTTCCCATATAACATATTGCACATCATGGCGACTAGATGTCTGGGGAACCTGTCCCGAAGGAGTTTAAAAACTAGTTCATCTAACCACACCGTATCGAAGGCTTTCTCCATATCAATGGGACACGCTCCAACAAATTCTTTCTTTAGTTTGTAGTGAGTGAAGAATGTTCATTGTCCGTAAAGCACTGCAGCGATGGTCTGCTGCCTCAGCGAGCAAAGATGTTGGTGCTCGCCGGAATTGGCCTTATCTGAGGATGCGTGATTGCGCTGGCAGGGTAGCGTTGCGGTGTCGTGGAGTGGGTCCTTTTTCCCAGCACAAGGGCTCACTAAAAAAAATTTCACATTCACGAGTTTGAAGATAAAACGTTGCGGCTCGACGATGTCGAGGCCGTGGTAACCTACCGAAGGGATGAATTACTAAAAAGCAACTGACCGAGCCTTATTAACACGCGCGGGACTCGAGAGGATTTTGTCGTTACCATTGGTATTTACGACCCCCAAATAAGTGTGGGGCATCCAGGTAGAAGCAATGCCCCTCGCACCCCCCCCGTCCGGATCAAGATCCATTGTAGATGTGACCATATATTTTTCATTCAAAAGAAAAATTCATACAAACGGAATTCGCATGAACGTTTACCTTGAATGAAAAATAAACGTGTTTCAGATTTATGTTAAAGTCTTATATTACTAAATCATACAAAACTTTATCATAAATAAGAAAGCCTTGCGGAAGGCCACTCTAACCTGCAAGAGCACCTGTAACAAGAAAGAAAAACGGGTGAGCTCACACGATGGCTAGCTCATGAGTGGAGGGGCCAGCCAACGTGGCGGGTCCCATACCCGGTCAGGGTTCCACGGAAATGAAAAGACCGAGTTTTTCTTTTTTTCTTTATCTATTCAATATTTTCTCAGATTTTGTCTAGCAAATCATTACATACGAGTATTATTCATACATTCTTTTTTCGTCTTATTTTAATCTTTTTACTTCTCAAAATACATCAGATTAAAAGGCTACTGATGAAAATTATTGCCTACCATATGAATCACTGCTAACCGCATTTAAAAAAAAATTGAAGAAAGGAACGAGTGAAAGTAGTTCTGTACGTTTGTTTTTGTCTTAACAATTTTATTCTGAAACTTGTTTACTTCTAAAATTTTTTAGAAAGTTAAGTTATGTTAAGCTAGTATAAGTTCAGTAGAGGTTTTTGCCTAAATTTTCCTCTAGCTAATTGTGATAACCACATAGAAATACGATAATATTCATAGTTTTAACTAATGTTCAAACGATGGTGAAATTAATTTGTCAGAACACCTACTATATTATAAGGCCTCTGTACCGCATACATTCTAATAAAGAAATTATATATAATTTAATATTACTTCGTCGTTATTAATAATCCTAAATTGATAACAAAACAATTGCTTTGCACTTATTGGAGGACGGAAGGGACAATTTAAAATTATTTTTAAATGCATGAACAACGTGGAATATAAAAAGTGGTAATTGAGATCGAAACGTGAGAAGCTAACGACAATATATTGCTTTAAAGGTTGATATGAAGAATGAATCGAATCGAATTGATATTATTTTCGAAAAACTTAAAGGTATATACAAAAAAAAAATGTTCATTCTTGTGATAAACGACGTAACATTTCGTCTCAGTATATTTTTTCTTTCCGCCATCGGTTACATTTTATAGCTCATAAGAATTCGTGTTTCACATTGCGTACAATCGAACTCTTTTAATTAAAATGGTTTCTTCATCTTCATCTCTGAATAATTTTGCATAGCATACAAAAAATATCTTTTCAACATTCGGATATGAAAAATCACTTAATAAGAGAGAATTAGAATCAAAATGAACACAAAGATACTTTTCTAAAATTGTGATTTGTCAAAAAGAAGGGTACTTACTCATTCCTCCTACGACGATCGCTCGTTGTTGGGGCGGGTTAGAGCCTGCGGTTTAAAAAAGTTTTTCTTGAAATCGAGCTTTTATCTTCAGCTCGACAGTTTTATATGTATATTTATCAATTCATGCTAATATGATTCGTTTTCAACGCCAATGGATACAAAATCTTGAGGATAAAAGTCCACTGTTTAATTACTGGCTGAATTGATTTCACGTCGTTTTAATTAGCAATCAAGACTCCAATAGCGCTTTCCAATGAATTATAATAAGGGAATATTTAACGATTGAAAACAAACTAATTGCATAAAACTAACTAATGCAACACCTGAAGAAACTGCAAACAAACCACCCGGTCCCAATAAATTCTACACAACAAACACGATAGTCTAAACAAATTATTGCAAAAGCAGTATCAAATTCTACTTCGGTCGCAACTAAATCACGTTCCAAGACGTTACACCATCAACACCTCAATCACGATAGATTTCAGATGAAAGATAGTTCACACCTTTCTTACAATAGTAACCATCGAACGGGTAAGTTTTCCTATTTGTAAATCATTTGTTGGTCGATTGTTGCAACTTTTGATCATTTGATACTTTGAATCTGGGATGCTGATTTGAGTAATTAAAAAAATTGTTTCATGATTAATCCTCTACACTGACTTGCAATGAATATTTTTCCTCTCAGCTAATAGTGTTTACTTTTTATTCATTCTCAACATTATTCAAATTTTCTTGTGTACGTTTCATTCAACTCATAAACTGGATTCACCCCCAACAAACTGCTTTCTTTTTGAATATGTTAAGTTAGTCACTGTTTTCATGTGGGACACTGCACAAAGGGATCAGACAGACAATGGTCACTTGCAGTATAAGAACAAAAGGATTTGCTGACTGTGTGTAGCAACACTTTCAATCCACAGATCTTGTTCTTTGCCTTTACGCATTCCTTTTACTTTACTGATCAATGATCCACTCACACGAGTGCCCATATATCACGTATCAGAGCCACGATCAAATATCAAAAGCGACGCATTGCGGTCTTTTTCTCGACCTCCCAGAGAGTGAACTGTGACACACAACCGCGCGTATTTCTCCACACCTCACGCGACCTATCCCGCTCATTGTTCAAAATTGAGTCCATCTTTGTATGAATTCCGCTTACCGCCTCCCTCGACGAGCCTCTTCATGGCGGTAACGGCAGATTCTTGTTGCAAAAATCTAGCAATTGTATCGCAATGGCGCTGCCATTGCCGATTTTTATTTGTTAGTCTTTTTATTTTTTTCTTCGGAATCGCATATCAAATTGTTCCGCGCTTATTGTTCGTAGCACTACAGCCCCTTTTGGGCCTTCACATAGAGATAGTTAGAGTATGTCATTGTCATGATCGAATGTATCGGCTCCACAAGGTGATATGATCATTTTCACGCTTTAGCCGTGTGTCCGTCCACCCTGCTGCGATACATTCTTAAACCAGCAAGTATCATAACTGAACACGCTTATAGTCCGTCCGAAGTATCACTCGTACTAAATCTCGTTCACACCAACGAAACTCGAACCAGAGACCTTCGGCTTACGAGCTTAGTGTTCTAACCAGTAAACCACGCAGACTACACCGCACTTATTGCGTTGTTATTATTATGAAATAGGTTTTTTTTCGTAAAGACCCCTCGAGCAGTTTGCCAACGCGGGCTGCTCGATTACTACAAGTTTCCAACAGATGTCTGAGATCACTTTCGCTTTCGCATATATGGTGGAATGCCTGGTACGAAAACCAAATTAGCAATTCGGCATCAACTCATATTTCTCAATGTGGGTGTTTGATATAGGGTTTTCCAATAAGAGGTATTATTTTGATATTAAAAGAAAAATGTCATTTTCTAATATAAATGATCGGATGTTTATTTTATTATAAAGAAGAAGGTATGCCGTTCATAGTGAAAAATAACATCAGGCAAATGACCACCACGACCACGCTTACAGGACCATGTCCTTTTCATGAAATTTTCCATAACCAAATCGCAAAGTGGCTGCCCTATGTCCTCGATAGCATCACAAATTCCATCTTTGAGGTCTTTAATCGACGCTGGGCTATTGGCGTAGACCTTCTCTTTCACGTGGCCTCAAAAGGAAGAAGTCGCAAGGTGTTAAATCACAAGATCTATTCAATATAACACCTCTTATTGGAAAACCCTATACCTTGTTTAGAACCACTTCAAACATCTTATTGATGTTACGCAGCAAGCTGATAGGGCGATAGCTTTTACAACTCGAAAATTATTTTCTTTTCTTCAAGACGGGAAATACATGAGCATTTTTCCACTCATTGGGGAATTATGAATTGCTCAACATATTGTTGAACAATATGCAATAATTCCTAATGGTAACTTCAGGCAAATGTCGGAGAACTACATTTGGAATACCGTCAGTACCACATGATTTCTTGTTGTTTATCCTACCAAATATGAAAACAAGTCTTCATAGCTGACAAAATAATCAATAAGATTCAAGCTCGATATGAGGTCAGATGTTAATGTTTCATTGAAATGAAGAATTGGTTCACCGTTCAGGCTTGATTTGAAATCGGAAACTTTTGCTCCAACAATGTCTGAAAATATTTGAGCCGCTCTCTCAGGGTTTGGTAGATGAACCAATTCAAAGTTATTTCCAATCAGGGCAAGTTTATGCAATCCCTCACATATAATCCTATTTTCATTTCTATCCGGAGTCGTACTATCAATTTCGATACTAGCCCTATCGAGAAGATTTATCTAATCACTAGCGACTCCAAGATTCGATACTTTCACTCGAGATTTCTTACGGAATAAGCTATTTACTTTCGTGAAAACGCTCTCTGGGTCCTGTGGGCTAATACCGTTGCCTTCTAACCCAGGCCCATAAGGAAATCAATTAACGTACCCGACGTCACTTCCCTTACCGGAAACAGCTGCTCAGTAGCCTCAAATTTCCACAAACAGCTGTCCTGAAAACTTGAAAGCAGCATCTCAGTAGGCCGAGAGTAGGCTTTTGAGATTGTAAAATATGACATCTCTCAGATGAAATTCAGCCGTAATGATACGAACGAGAACATTTGCGCGCTAATGTCCGACGCCTCATATTTAAAATAAATTGTTGACATAGTACTGACAAAATTTCAAACTACAGTCATATGTAGTGTCAAAATGTTTTAGAAAATTTTTTTGATTTGAACAGCATTAGATGGCGCTGATGAGGCTACTCGAAGAGGTTAGTTCGCGACGTGACATAGTGTTTCCGGTTACGGGCCTGAATAAGAAGGCAACGCTCAGTTTTTCCTCCCATTGATTGCTGACTTCACTCTTGAAGTATGAACGGATTAAGTTCCGGACATTCTTCAGGTGTAATTTCAACAAAGCCAACGAAGGATGGTTGTAGCGTTGCCTTCTTACTCAGAAACAGCATGTCACGCCGCGAACTAGCCTCTTCGAGCAGCCTCATCAGCACAATCTAGTGCTGTTCAAATCAAAAAAATTTTCTAAGATTTTTAACAGTACATATGACAGTACCTTAAAAATTTTATGAATATTATGTCAACGATATATTTTAGATTTGAGGCGTCGAAGACATTAGCGTGCAAATATATGTATGTATTTCCTTCTCATTTGTATCATTTCGGTTAGATGTCATCCAAGAAATGTCATATTTGACAATCTCAAAAGCCTACTTTCGGCCTACTGAGATGCTGCTTTCAAGCCTTCTGGACAGTTGCTTTCGGGAATTTAGGGCTACTGAGCAGCTGTTTCCGGTACACGGAGTGACGTCAGGTGCGTTAATTGATTTCCTTATGGGCCTGAGTAAGAAGGCAATGGTTGCAGTCCAAAAATCGCCGATAAATATTGTTGACGCATGTGAGAAGAAGTCTTTTCAATCTTTTTAGCGTTGCGATGGTTGGTGGTTTATATCCTTCCATATTGTTTCGATGTCTAGCTCAGCTTCTCTAACTTTTTTGTTAATTCTTGTCGAAAGTGACTCAGGCTGTTCATAGATCTTGGTAAGATGCTCATTATTGCCACTTAACATATATTATTTACATTATTTACATTGTTGACTGCTGATCCTCTAGCGTTGAGTGTAAATGATACCCCAGGCTTTACGAAGTTGGAAAGTATCACACTGCCGTGTACTTGTGTTTGTTTTGGAATAAATTAGACTTTTGCATCTTGATATTTGGAGCATCCTCGTTATGATACTGGATGGTTCCATCTCAGTCAATTTGCACTCGCCGGGGGCATGGATATCTATACATTTCACACATCTGTATTTCATGGCACAATTGGCAGCCGAATGACCGAATACACTGGTTGACGTTGCTTTTCTGGAGACACTCCCACCTTACCACTCAGGAGTTCAAGTACCTTATCTTTAGAAGGGCAATTGGGCAGCTTTTGATGTAAATTTAGACTAGGTAAAAGGCAAATTTTTATGTTCGCCAATGAACTCCTTGTTGTAAAATTTTTAATTGTAATAAATTCTATTTCTAGTGCAACTTCTTTGAGCACCGGAAGGAGATCGACTGTGTCCTCGCCGCAGTCCAGACCCTTTAACAAAATAGTCTGGTTTTTCTCACTCTTGGGGGTGAACCTCTCCAGAATTCAAAGGACTTTTTGCTGTCTGAAAGTCAACCAGCGAATCAGCTTTAATTGTCAGTTTGTCAGTATTTATTCTTTTGATTTTAAAACCATTTGATTCATTTTCAGCTGCCAACAGCGGAACCGTTTCTTTGCCAAATATATTTACTGGTGGAATTTTCCTTCTTTTTATTAACATTTGCAGCATGTTAGCTCTATTTTATATCTGAAGCCATCGGGCTCCTCCATATCGTTACTTTTGCGACGAGACTCGAGGCAATATTCATTGAACGAGACTACCCAATGAATGTCTCCTTTCCGCCTCTCGAAACTTCTTCAGAAGTAAAACTTAAGATATTCGATAATTGCTCGAATAATTCGACGGTGTTATGTATTTAATTAAAAAAATTAATTTCCGATTGACTTTAGTAAAAAAAAAGTTGGGTAAACAGACCTACGCTCATGTCAGAAGGGTTTTGTACCCAACTTCTCAGGAATGCAGTCACCAGCAATGAAATATGTCAAAGAGATGTGCACGTTCAAAGGAAAATCCATTGTTTTTCTACTTTCAACGGTCGCCATTTTGTTGCAAACCGACAAAAATCACTCAAATCATGAATTCTTAAAAATATTAATATTATCGACCTTATTAGAAAATTTCAAGAAGATCAAATCAAAACTGCAGTGACTGATTGGATGGAAAGTCCATAAAATACGAAAATCATGTGTTATTGTTGTTGTAATTGGAGAAATTTCAAACGGCTATAACTTCCGTGTATATTATTCGATTTTCGTCAAACTTACAAAGTTTAAGAACCGGTAGTGGGACTACGTAAATATCGAATTTCGTTCAGTTTTAGGGTACCGATGCGATTTTATTGGGGAAAATGTGAAATTTGAAGATCATACTATTATTAACAAAGTTAAGCGAATTTCGACTTCTAAGGTATTTGTTGTTGTTATGCTCATGAACACCTACTACCATAATTTTTTTCAGATTTTTCGGATCACAGGTGTCCAATCGCGAGGGGGGACACAAATTTTTCGTGTATTTCTCCTCCCTGCGCGTCCCTCGAAGCAAAAAGTATCCAATTAAGACCTGTTTTCGAAAGTTCTCATCAATACCTTTCATTTGATATCCATATCGGCTACCTTTGATGAAATTTTTTTTCGTGGGCCACTCCCCTATATGGGGAGACCCCCCTTAAATACCTTATAAAATTTTTTGTAATTGAACTTTGAAGAAAGCGCCACTTTACACCTGCATACAAAATTTGATGTTTCTAGCTTAAGTAGTTTGCGAGAAAAAGTGTTGTGACACACGGACGGACGGACGGACAGACAGGTCGCGAAACTAGTAGGGTTTTGCAAAATTATTTTACAAAAAACTAAAAATATTTAATTTTTAAAAATTATTGACAGGAGCTTTGAAAAACATGTCCGTTCGGCACAAATGCTAGATGTAGAATCTGCCACGCACACGACATTGACGCTATGATATACTCTATGATATTGTTACGAAAACAAAGCAAAGGGCCGAGACTTGACACACTTGAAATATGTGAACATAGAAAGACAGACTGTACAATTATCAACGAACAACTTATTACAAACTCCGACGCAATTTTCTCAGTACTAGACCACACCCTCCGATGAAAACGGAAGCGAGATGAACCTGAAGAAACGAGCATCCAACAACCCAAAAGACAAAAACCTAATATCTCTCTACCTGGCATAACCTAGGGCCTACCAGCTTGACGCACTCTACCAACGCCTGCTTACTCAGGCCCAGAAGGAAAGCAATTAACGAGCACGGCGTCACAGCGAGAACTGTCAAAAGCTGTTCAATAGGTCTAAAAGAACAGGTCAATAGGTCTAAAAACCTGGTGCGCATTGTGACGCCATGCTTCCGCTTTTTGGCCTGTGTGAGGAGGCATTGATTCTACACATTTCTTTCAACACATCCTTGAGGCAATGTAGTCGAAAAGCATCTGCTCATTTGAGAAGCAAGGCACGAAGGCTTTTCAAGTTAAAAAAAAATTCTTGTTGTTCTTTTGGAGTTTTGTTTGTTTGGTTACGCTCATCATTATTAGTTTAGAGTTTTTTAGTCAGTTTAACGTTAGTGATTAGAAGTAAAGTTAACTTCAGATTAGGTAAATTGTTGCGTTTTAAACTAGTTTAATTGTAATGTTTATTATAAATTTCTAGATTTAAGTACAAATAGATTAGATTACAAGTAAACGTATAGATCAAGAATATAATCGTAAAATCATATTAACTTAGGGGTATGATTGAACACCCAAATATAATATGCCTCATGGTTCCACTTGCTAATCTGTCTATGCGATATTCAAACGTTCACACATATACATTACACGCACTCGCTTAAGTCTGCAGGTCTGTGCAAATCAGCTGTTGCAATTATTTCAGTTATTGTTATTCCCTCTCGTATACCAACAAAATTGTAATGAAGTGTTTTGTATCCAGTCTTTGAGATTAAATGTGAATAAATCGACAGTGGATTTTGTATTCAAGTGTTTTAATTAAGCGTACCGACACAATACCATCCGATTAGACTACCTGGGAGAGCACCCCAATTTCATTGTAGAGGTCACCGCACCATTGATTGTGTAATGAATCTGTCCTACGTCACTGGTGAGTATTAGTCAGTCGTTGACATTGGATGAGAAGCCAGATGGTAGCAGACGTCACTACCACACACATGACCATTAGTAGGCGACTACTACATACACAATGCGCCACCGTATGACTTCCCATCCTACGTCAGTTTTCTTTGGGAGTTAACGTCATATACGAGTAGCGGAAGGTACGGGTGAGATGGCAAGATGGCGTGATGGTTTTGCGACAAAGTTTTTAATTTATTGAAGTCCTAGTGTTTTAAACCAATCAATAAAAATATTTTGGCTATTCTTCATCCATATTTCGTGAATGAACTTCGCATGTTCAACTGAATTTTGTGCGGAGACAGTTGCCGGAGATAGCAAGTTTTGGCTTTCCATTCGACGTGAAAATCAAATCGGCTGGCGGCGGTCATGGGCAGTTGGAAGAAGGCAGCGACAACTGTGTGGAGGATGCCGAGTTGAAGAAGGTGACATAGTTATGGAGAAATATACAGACGGATATGTGGAGGCTAGCAAGGACAGTGGTGATGCTAGTGGCAAATCACCTTTTTGCGTTTCAATGTTTCACATACAACTATCACAAAAACTAGCAGATACGACGATAAAGAAGAAAAACCGACAATCCTATTGGTAATCGAAATCGAGCAGCTGATCAAAGATAAAGAGAAAGCTGACAAAATTGAAAAAGAAAATGAAGAGCTCAAGCTTCGAGTCAAATCATTAGAAGCACTTGTTGGAACATTAACATTCAACAAAGCTAAAGAAACCAAGAAAGGCCAACAAACGAATTCAAAAACCAAAGATAAGAAAACTTAAAAGCCAAAGGAAGAAGCTGATCAAGAGTATGTCCTCAGCGCAGGCGGTGCAAACGACAGCAGAAATTACTATGCAGCGCTAGCTGGACTTGAAGATACGATGAGTATTGAAGAGGATCCAGGTAAAACTTCTAAGTTAGATAATGAGTTCATAGAATACCTTAAAATTAAAAATCGGGAGAAAAAACCAAAAGGTTTGTCTGCTGGTCTGTCCGTTAAGATTAATGAAAAAAAAGAAAAAGTCCCACCAATCAATGTAGTGTAGCTAAAAGATTTTCAGATAAAAAGAGTCAATGCCGATAAATTTGCAATTAGGACTAAGTCGTTGGTTGATTTCCAGACAACAAAAAGTGCATTAAATTCTGGAGATGTTCCGCATTTTATGTACACCCCGAAAAGCGAAAGAAACCAAACCTTTTTATTGAAGGGTCTGGACTGTGGTGAGGACACAGTCGATCTCTTTCAGGTGCTTCAAGAAGTTGCACCAGAAATACAATTTATTTCAGTTAAAAACTTTGCAACAAGGAGATCGATTATGGAGCGCAAAAACTTGCCTCACTACTTAGTCTAGATTTCCAGCAAAAGCAGCATAAGTGCCCTGCAAAAATACGGTACTTGAACTTCCGCGTGTTAAGGTGGGAACGCCTCCAGAGAAGTGAGGTCAACCAGTGCTACAGGTGTCAAAGATTCGGGCATTCGGCTGCCAATTGCGCCATGAAATATAAGTGTGTTAAATGCAAAGACATTCATACTCCCGGCGAGTGAAAATTGGCTCAGGCGGAGCCAAAAGAAAAACTATGTTGTGTGAACTGCGGTGCCTTTGGTCATCCAGAATTATATCGAGGATGTCCCCAGTATCAAGATGCAAAGGTTAAAGTAACTCCAAAACAAAGTCAAGCACACCGCAGTGTGATACCTACCAACTTCGTCAAGCCTGGGGTGTCATTTGCACTTGCTGCGAGAGGACCAGCAGACAATGTAAATAAAATAAATAATGTAAGTGGCAATTATGAGCTGCTCCTTAAAATTGATCAGCAATTAAATTCCTTATCGGAGAGAATCGATAAACAAGATTCGAAAATCAACATTTTTTTCCAGCGCTTAGGGCTTTCAAATGCCTCAAAATAAGTTGTCATCCAGCTACATTCCCACAGATAGGATTCATCTCATCTCGATCAACGTCAACTCCATTGTTACTTTACATCGGTGTGATTATCTCTTTGAATTCATTGCCAGGCAAAAGCCTGACATCGTGCTTCTCACCGAAACCCTCCTCAATTCATGGCACTCCATGACATTCAAGGATTTTGAATTCGTAAGAAACGATAGGGTAATAGGTGGTGGGGGAGGTGGTACCGGGATATTGGTTCAAAGACCCTATCGTTTCCAAAATATTGAAAAAGTCGAATTCAAAAGCTTTGAATCTCTTGAAGTGTTCGTTATCACAATCTCACTGCCAGGTGGGGATAACCTCTACGTTATCTCTGCCTATGCAACTGGTGGAACTGTTCTCAAGCTCAATTCCTTGTTTGAAGTACTCGAATTGAACAGGCTGCATAACTCACTGCCAGGTGGGGATAACCTCTACGTTATCTCTGCCTATGCAACTGGTGGAACTGTTCTCAAGCTCAAGGAGGAGCTCAATTCCTTGTTTGAAGTACTCGAATTGAACAGGCTGCATAACTTTTATATCCTTGCGGGTGATCTGAACGCCAAGCATACATTATGGCTGAACGCCACCAATAAGCCAAGAGGTGTTTGTAATGATTTTCTACCTTCAACTCGAACGCGGAACCGACCTCTCATCGGTTCTAGACGTTAAGTCTGAGTAGTGCCAACGGATGGTACCAACAGGTCAACCAATCCGTGCACCGTAACCCATTCATGCGGTGACTGCTTGTCGGCCAGCTAGTTCGGAGAGGATTTCGGTCGCGGGTCTCCGAATGGATTACGCTCAATTACAATATTTCAGTCACCTGAACTTGCCCGTTTTCCAAACGCGTCAACAATTACTCATCCAGAACGAGAAACCTACATTACGTTAGTTCTGGATGCGATCTATCCACAGATCTCAAATCAAAAAAAACGCTACAAAATCCCATAGGCGCGTTACCGATTCACCGACGCGGTACCGAAAAATATACTACTCGAACTTAAACCGAAGAAAACTACTCTAAGGAAATGGCGAAACAAGCAAAGGTACCGCGTACCGCGCGCGACGCGAAACCGACTTCAGCGGATTTGCAGAAACCCTACCCTCGCGACGGCATACTTACCCTACACTCTCTGTTCCCACTGAAAAAGAAAAGTCACTGAAAAGGAAAGTCGGGGGTGAACTTAGCAATTCATGTTATTTTTATTTAGTTCCAAAAAAAAAATGTATATAATTTTTCTATTATATTTTCTATTTTTATCTATCCTTATCCTGTAAGCTACTTTTCGTTCCAGCTTGCCGTTTACGCGTTCTCTTGACATTTGTTCAGGTTGTTAATTCTGTTGTGTTAATGTAATAATCGATACATAAACTAAAGTTAAATCTTTACATGCTTCTAAATCCTGCAATACATTTAAATTGATGTTATTAACTTAAGTCTGAAATTCTACCGTTTTGTTTGTTTTTATCTAGGGTAATTAAATTTAAGTTGCATATATTGTATCGTTATCCTTTATTTGATTCTTATTTACTTTTTTAAGACTTCAGACCGTAAACTGCCTGATAAATTTGAACACTGGATCTTTTGTTATAAAAATTTATACTAATTTTTTTTTTTTCTGAACAAATCTAAAAAAAAATCCTAATCACAACATTTATTGCTATAAACGATACATTTCGTTTCTAATAATCTACGTTTTATAAAATTTTCGGCAAGACTGATTTTTGAATTTTTGTATAAATAGCCCCGATTAAAATTATCGAATCGAATTTGAATATTTCTATTTCAGAGCTTTATCCTTAACATATTATAAAGTCATGGCATGGTTATCATAAAAAGTCCATTTCTACTTCTATTCTTCTTGTATGGAATTTTTCTTTTCTATATTATTATCGGCGCTCGAAGTCAAATTATAATTTAACGACTAGATCCCAAAATAATACATAGGAAACCATAATTATGTACAAACTTAAGAATAACTGTATGTTTGTTGCAATAAAATTATTAAATAAGTGATTGTTTTCGTATTAAAAACATTTTGCATTTTAAATAAAATTCAATCTTTAAAAATAAAATACAATCAATGATGAGAAATACTAGGATCCGATGATTGTTGTGTAAGCTTAGCTTACACTTGATCTGATTTTTAAATGCGTTTTAAACTATTCTTATGAAAATATAAATATAGAGTTGTGATAATATTGTTAAAATCAGTAAACAACATCTACAATTGAAATTTATGAAAATACATAAATAAGAAAGTAAACTAATTAAGAATTGCTTAGATCATGCAATTTCACGCACAAAAATAATTATTTGACAATTACAAATGAAATCCAGTTCATGTGCCTTTTCTTCTGATCTAATGATAATGTTGATCTGATTCTGCTTAGATTTTTTTTTGTTTTATATCTACATATTTAAGTTGCATAATTGATGACGGCCTGCTTATTCCTTTTTCAAGCGAACATACAGAAAAATGTTTATCGTCGGCTAGACTTCAAATTATTCAAAACAGAATTTTATCGAGTCAAAACATTTTTTCTCGTTACGTTCTATGCAAGGTAGTGCTTTTAAATTGTGAGGAATTCACTTTATTTCATCGGATTGGAAACTATTTTTGCCTTTTTAGTATCTTTTGATCGTTTTCATCGAAACGTGCTGGTCGGTTTCTTTGTATCCAGATTTCAAAAAGGAATTTTGGCTGTTAGAGATTACTTACGAGTACATAAATATTATTGTTTCGATGTACTCGTATTACTATTGTCTTTTCATAGAGACACTAAAAAGGACTTTTGAAATAGGTTTGCACTGGGGCATCCAAATTAAAATGCTAAATATGAGACTCGAAAGCGTTTAGAGCCTGGCAGCATTACAAATAAAAACATGCTTAAAATTTGTGCAATTGTATTCTTACAGGGAGACATGCCGTCCCGCAGAAAAGGAAGTTTGTTATACAAAACAATTCCAGGAGTTAAAATCAACTTTCAACTACCTCAGACGGGGAATCTCATAATTTTGATGGTCAGGCTTTGGCGTTGTATTTGAACCCAATTTTTATCGATAACTCTACCATTAACCAACATGGTGTCATGCTTGACCTTTCACTTTTCTAGATGTTAAATGTAAAAAATTTATCCTCGCATACGAGATCGCAATCTAAAAAATCTATTCAGTTGCATTCTACTTGCTAATTACCGATTTTAATTCCACGTGCGCGACGTGATTGTGAGTCAATTCTAACTTTCTGTAATTTCAAGGTGAGTTGTTTTTTTACATACTTTGTGGAAGTCTTTAGCGGGAATCCTTACTTTTACTCCGTTAACAATAACATTCGCTATAATGTTGTCCAAGCTTGTATATTCGGACGTATTTTCGTGGGAACTGGAAGAAGGTGCGGGGTCGACGGCTTCGGCGGGACTGGTATTCTTCTCTTTGGTTATTTTAGCAGAAGTGTCCCCGGTATTTTCAGTATCGGCTGGTTTCGATTCAGTTCACACTGCCTTCCGCTGCAGACCAGACAAAATATTGCTAACCTTTCTATTTAGTTATTAACTAAACTAACCTCTTTCCTAATGTTTCTGCTCCGGTGAATGTCACTGCCTCACGAATAACGTTTTCCAAAAACTCTTTAAGCACACCACGCGTTTCTTCACAGATTACACAGGGAATACGTTTCACTCCACCACGTCGCGCCAAACGACGTATAGCTGGTTTTGTAATACCTTGGATATTCTCACGAAGAACTTTACGATGACGTTTAGCGCCTCCATGTGGCTGTCAAAATTTCCGGTTGTCACCTCGGACAAAACATATGTGCGTGGAATGGCACTTCATATGGCGGAAATGTGCTTCTTCAGATGTCGCCAGTGGCATAGTTTTCTCGATGGCCACGGTGGAGGGGCATTTCCAGATGGCTATGTCTCGAAATGTGCCGGGGTTGGATTAATTCTATATTTCGAATATTTATATCCACGGATCTAAATATTTGGACAGAAAAAAAAAAATATTTTCTGCACAACGATATCCGCACAACAGATGAAGTCCGCTGGCAATTCGAGGACATATCCATCTGGCAGGTTACAAGGGTTCGGGATCGAAATCACTTCGATTCCTGGGCGTAGGCGTCACATTACACATTCCCCCCCCCAAAATCGAAGTAATTACGATCCCGTCTCCTTGGTAAAAGGTCTTGGTTAGGGACGTGGCGGGTCGAAGATCCGTTTCGAAGGATAGGCTACAACCCTGTTCGTGAAGACTCAGCAGTGACTATATAGTAGGAAGTCAGGTGTTATTCGGAGGCCTTCGTCTAGGCAGAGATTTGGGATAAGCCAAGGGTTCTCGTGGGAATTAGTTGCACTTCATCGTCTAAGGTCTTTTGCGTGGTAAATTCCCAGGGTCTTACCAGTCATGTCCGCGATGAGGTATCGGGTGGGGCTTATGACTTGTATGACTCGACACTTCACGAATTTCTTGTCTAGTTTGGCATTGTAATGGCGGGTGGCATCGCTCTGTCGGAAGTTTCGACGATATATTTCGTCGCCGGCCTTAAAGCCAGAAGGATGAGATCGCAAGTTGTACCGCTCCTCTCCCATCCGTCTACTTTCTTCAATCTTCTCCCGCAGTTGATCTCGCAGAAGTTGGAGCTTTTCGTGCGGTTCTAGAACCACGATTGGGTCCTCTAGCGATTTCAGCTGCCGCAATAGCCGGTAAGCGCTCCCATGACAGATCATATACTGGCCGAACACTGCAAAATACGGCGAAATGCCGGTCGTGGCGTGGTACGACGAGCGCAGTGCACTAGTGATGGCGGACAATTTGCGATCCCAGTCCCTCTGATTCGGGTGGACATAGGCGCGAATGGCCGCTATGAGCGTACGATTCAGTCGTTCGGATGCGTTGGCTTGTGGTGAATAGACGGCAGTTCGTTGGTGGATGATGCCGTATTTGGACATTAGGTCTCGGAACTTGCTGGAGGTGAACTGGACCCCATTGTCGGAGACAAGTTTCTCCGGAACTCCAAACATGTGAAAGACTCGGTTCTCCAAAAAGCTGATTATTGGTCCAGTGTGCATGTTACGTAGTGGTTCTATGATAGGGAATTTGGAGAGCTGGTCCAGGACCACGACAGCTCCCGTGTGACCAGAAGCAGATCGAGGGTAAGGACCGATAAGATCAATGTACAAGCGCTGGAACACGCGTTCGGGGACCTCAACCTTACCCATGGGTGGCCGAAGGATGGTGTTGGGCGCTTTAGTGCACTTGCATAGCTCACAAGAGGCTACGTACGCTTTTATCTGTTGTGCCATCTTAGGCCAAAAGAAACAGGTTTTCAACCGCCTAAGTGTACGACCGTATCCGCCGTGCGCACTTGATGGGTGGTCATGAGCCCGCCTGATAAGATCAGTGGTTAATTCTTCGGGCACCCACAACTTCCACTGTTCTTCTTCTTGTATGGGATCTCCGGAGGCGTGTCCCATCCGTTTGTAAATAAATCCATCCGTCAACCGCAGTTCAGGAAGCTGGGACAGTTGATTCTGGATAGTGTGAATCAGTTGGGTGTAGCTGGCTGACTTGAAGGCAGGATGGTCCAAATCGATCAATTGGGGGCTGTCGTCCTCTTGGACCAACTCGGCTCCTTCAGGGGCGAACATTCTGGATAGGGTGTCGGGGACTACATGCTGGCTTCCTTTTCGGTGGCGAATTGTGAAGTCAAATGCCTGTAGTTTCAGTGCCCACCTGGCCAATCTGCCGTTGAGATCAGTCTGGCTCATTAGCCATTTCAGAGAAGCGTGATCCGTAACGATTTCAAAGGTGTGTCCCTCCACATAGGCTCGGAAGCGTTTCACTGCCAACACCGCGGCTAGACATTCTTGCTCGGAGACCGTGTAATTTCGCTGGGCTGGGTTCAACTTGTGAGACATGAAGGCTATAGGTCTCTCCTCGCCGTCTTGTGCAACCTGGACTAAGACTGCTCCCACCCCATGTTGACTCGCGTCACAATGGATTGAGAACGGTTTGTCAAAGTCCGGGCTGTGCAGTACGGGGGCCGTAGTCAGACTCTTCTTTAGCTCTTCAAAGGCTCGCAAGCTGGGCTCTTCCCATACGAATTTACGTCCCTTACGCAGCATGTCGGTCAAAGGAGTGGTAATGGTGGCATAGTCACGTACAAAACGCTGGTACCATCCGCATAAACCTAAGAATCGGCGTAATTGTTTGGTGGATTTGGGTAATGGAAAAACGTCAATCGCTTGAGTCTTTTCCGGATCGGTCTTGATATGCCCATGCCCAATGATGTGACCTAAATACTTCACCTCCGTCATCACGAACTGGCTCTTCCTTATGTTGATGGTTAATCTTGCCCTCCGGATGTGTAGAGCCACCTCCTGAAGCAGGTCGATGTGTTCGTCAAAGGTCTCTGTTATAAGCAACAGATCGTCCAAGTAAACGAAAACTTGGTGCCGCAAATGAGGTGGTATCACCTTGTCCATAAGGCGCGTCATTGTTTGGGGGGCATTACACAATCCGAATGGCATGGTCACGAATTGATATAAGGGCCGGCCTGGGACTGTGAAGGCTGTTTTCTCCTTTGAACCGGGGTCTAAAGGAATTTGCCAGAAGGCGTCCTTGAGGTCTAAGCTCGTGATGAAATGGGCTTTAGGCAATCGACTCAAAATGCCTTCGATCAACGGTAGAGGATATGCGTCCTTGACTGTGACGGCGTTCAAGCGTCTGGCATCTAAGCATAACCGGACCTTGTTCGGCTTGACAACTAAGGTGACTGGGGAAGCCCACGCGCTCTGTGATTCTTCGATTACGCCTAATGCTAACATTCGATCCACTTCGGCATATAACGATTTTTCCTTCGCCGGAGATATGGCGAAATGTCTCTGTTTTATGGGTTTAGCATCCCCCACATCTATAGTGTGGAACACCAGGGCAGTCCGCCCGAGACCTTCCTTCTCGTGCGAGGGAAAAGCCGATATAGCCGAGTCGAGACGCAGTTGCTGAGTTACATCCAGTGTATGCCGTACTAAGTTAGTGGGTTGAGATTGGTCAGGAACGGTGGTGACGGACTCCAGGGTCGAACCGGAAAATAGTGCCGGGGCCAAGTTAAATTTTCGAACGAAATCCACTCCTAGGTAAAGATTCTGGGTTAACTGAGGTATAATGAAAAATTCCATAGGTTTAGTTACCCCTTTAAAGGTGACATCCGTCATAATTTTTCCCACTACAGAGTGACGAGTTCCGTCCGCCGTGCTTAACCAGGAGGTGAAATGACGGATTTGGTCCGCGTGCTTGGCCAGTACCTCCCCTGCAAACTCGGCAGAGATGCAATTCACACTGGCTCCCGTATCGACTAAGCCTGATACTCGTTTTTGCAGGAGGTGTACTGACGCATATGGCCGGACATCCTCCCTCAATAATTCGTCTAAGTATATGTCCTTCAACCTTTTTCTCGACTGCCTGACTTTTCTCCAGAAGCTCCGCATCCGACGCGTGGCTCGCTTGCTTCGCGGTGGGACAGTTGTGGCCAATTCCTCATGGAAGATGCGCTGTCGAGTAGCCAAATAATTCCGCAACCTGACATGAAAAGGTTTTACATGCCAAGGAGCCTTCGTCTCGCTATCATTTCCCTGCGCATTGGCCTCGGCGAAGGACGGCGTCGGTTGTGGAACTTCGGGAGAACTGGGTTTAGCGGTGCGAGTCAGCAGAGTTGGAGTCATGATGGGAGCTGGGTCATAGCTGGTGATGGGGTCTGGATTTGTTCGTCCGGGGTCTAGGAGTGCCGACGGGTGGTCGCGGCACTCGGTGGCAAGTTTTTTCGCCCTTTGCAATTTGCACAGTCAGGTGCGTATGTGTCGGCCTTCCCGCAGCGGTAGCAGAAAAGCGTCGGCTCCGCTGGACATGCGTAGAACCGATGTCCCGGTTGTCGGCAGTTCCAACAGACCGTCGGGCTTGTAAGTGCTTCAAGGGAGGGTCGATCAATCAATGCTGGGTCCTCAAGCTCCGGTGGTGCTCCGCTCCTCGGTACTGGTACTGGATCAGCAAGCAGGTGGTCTGCTGCCATCAACTCCGCGGTGTGATGATTTCGGGGATTTGGTCCCGTTATGCGAGGTTGTGGGCGGAAGGTACCTCGTCGCTCATCCAAGTGTTCTTGTCTACGCGCATGGAGGCGCAATCCCTGTATGGTGTTGATGGGAAAATGTAGCAGGCTGTTCTGGAGATCCCAGCGCATGTTCTCTCTGATAATTTCTACTAATTCGTCCTCGGGCATGGTATTTCGCAGGCGAGTGCTCAATCTCACTATACTGGTGTAGTACTGGTCGAACGGTTCGTGAGCGCCTTGTTTCCGTTTCTTTATTTGCTCTCTTAGCTCTCTCTCAGTGAAGCCATCCTCAAATCGATTGCGGAAGGCTGCACTGAAAGAGTGCCAAGTGGGACGTGGCGTTGACTCTTTAAAGCTCCAGTACCAGTCGGCAGCGTCGCCGCTGAACAAAAGATGTGCATGCCGGAGGAAGGCCGAGGAATCCCCTCCCAGGGTGCTGGATACCAACGCCTGAATCCGGAAAAGGAACCGGTCCGCCGATATCATATCGTTGAACCCTGTAAAGTTCAGGCGCCAACTCTCCATGATACGAGGCGTCGGGTCTCGAAAAGGTGCCAATGCGTTCCCGGGGGGAATCACATCCTCGATTGACCTGTGGTACTGAACTGCCTCGGGGGCTGGAGGTACCAACGGAGGTCCGGTACTGTGTCGCGGTCTGTATTCGGGAGCTCTGGGATCCATTCCCGAGTTCCTTGGGGGTGGGACCCATTGCTCGGATTGTCGGGAGTGGGGTATCGCCACACTGGGATTTGGCTCCCAGCCAAGCGGAGTTCTCACGCGGCTGGGTGGTTGGCTCAACGGGAGATTCTGGATCTTTCCCTCCAGGTTGCCAATCCTCTCCGACATATCCCTCATCAACGCCACGAGGGTGTCAATGGAGTGGGCGGAAGGCATGGTTGTCACCTCGGACACGACACTCGCAGCCGGAACTTCACCGCCTACTGCTCCTTGCAGGTCTAAGAGTGGTTGTGACGGTTCGGCTTCTGGAGCTCCTTTCGCCACTGCTCCACGCGTCGGTAGGGGCGTTCCGATGGGGACGTCTAGGGCGATCCGCTCGATGGGTCGCCGACATAATGGGCAACTCTCTGACGTGAGGAGGAGCTGTTGTACACAGGCACGATGGAATAGATGTCCACAATCCAATCGCACACTGTGTACCCCCTCCACTACGTCCTCGAAGCAGATCCCGCAGTTAGCTGGTTGGACCGTTTTGGATCTGGTCCAACGCTTGTCTGGGGTCCGCTTCGTTGCCATCTTTGATTTTTGCTGATTTTGGGGTGGTTGCTATGTCTTAGTGACGAAAAAAAAAGAAAAATGTAATTATATACTACGACTAAGGACTTAAGTATAATATGACTAAAGGCTTAAAAATACTTTAGTGGCCGATAGTGGCGAGCTATTTATGTAAAATTGAGAAAAAAAAAATTTAATTAGTATATACTTTCCTTTTCAGTGGTCGAACTCTTCAGCGGGAAATGAGAGTGCGTGGTAATCTGCCGAAGAAAGGGTGCTTCGGTCGATTTACGAAATTTATCCCCATACCCACATACATTACAAACCGTTTCTAATCTACGTTAAATGACTCGACGAGACAAGTGGTAGAGCTACCGTAACGACTTTGTACGCGGTCAAAATTCCCGACGCGTGGAAGCATTCCGGGCTTCACAACTCCAGCATACGCCATCGAACGTTGCACCGATACCACTCGTCTAACACGCATAAGAAATAGTTAGAATCCTTCCGCGACATAAAGGCAAGGTAGCCTTCTATTTTCTTGAGAGTCCATGCTGATAGGTAAACCCATCAGACTGGCAGTTCCATCAAGAAAATAGAAGGTCCTTACAGGGGTTAACCTGGGACAACACATCGGAAGGATTCTGTCGCGAAAGCAAAATCAAACAAAGGAGAGCGGAAGCTACAACTCACGTGAAGCGACCTCTAATGTGTATCACACAATTCCACTGCTCCTGATAGTGGGACTCGAGTACCAAAGTACCTTACATCCTCCGTAAAGGACCAACTCGTCAGAAGACGCGAAGTTCTTTCCCCCTTAGGATGTTGTTTGGCCCCACGTTGGGCGCCATTTGTAATGATTTTCTACCTTCAACTCGAACGCGGAACCGACCTCTCATCGGTTCTAGACGTTAAGTCTGAGTAGTGCCAACGGATGGTACCAACAGGTCAACCAATCCGTGCACCGTAACCCATTCATGCGGTGACTGCTTGTCGGCCAGCTAGTTCGGAGAGGATTTCGGTCGCGGGTCTCCGAATGGATTACGCTCAATTACAATATTTCAGTCACCTGAACTTGCCCGTTTTCCAAACGCGTCAACAATTACTCATCCAGAACGAGAAACCTACATTACGTTAGTTCTGGATGCGATCTATCCACAGATCTCAAATCAAAAAAAACGCTACAAAATCCCATAGGCGCGTTACCGATTCACCGACGCGGTACCGAAAAATATACTACTCGAACTTAAACCGAAGAAAACTACTCCAAGGAAATGGCGAAACAAGCAAAGGTACCGCGTACCGCGCGCGACGCGAAACCGACTTCAGCGGATTTGCAGAAACCCTACCCTCGCGACGGCATACTTACCCTACACTCTCTGTTCCCACTGAAAAAGAAAAGTCACTGAAAAGGAAAGTCGGGGGTGAACTTAGCAATTCATGTTATTTTTATTTAGTTCCAAAAAAAAAATGTATATAATTTTTCTATTATATTTTCTATTTTTATCTATCCTTATCCTGTAAGCTACTTTTCGTTCCAGCTTGCCGTTTACGCGTTCTCTTGACATTTGTTCAGGTTGTTAATTCTGTTGTGTTAATGTAATAATCGATACATAAACTAAAGTTAAATCTTTACATGCTTCTAAATCCTGCAATACATTTAAATTGATGTTATTAACTTAAGTCTGAAATTCTACCGTTTTGTTTGTTTTTATCTAGGGTAATTAAATTTAAGTTGCATATATTGTATCGTTATCCTTTATTTGATTCTTATTTACTTTTTTAAGACTTCAGACCGTAAACTGCCTGATAAATTTGAACACTGGATCTTTTGTTATAAAAATTTATACTAATTTTTTTTTTTTCTGAACAAATCAAAAAAAAAATCCTAATCACAACATTTATTGCTATAAACGATACATTTCGTTTCTAATAATCTACGTTTTATAAAATTTTCGGCAAGACTGATTTTTGAATTTTTGTATAAATAGCCCCGATTAAAATTATCGAATCGAATTTGAATATTTCTATTTCAGAGCTTTATCCTTAACATATTATAAAGTCATGGCATGGTTATCATAAAAAGTCCATTTCTACTTCTATTCTTCTTGTATGGAATTTTTCTTTTCTATATTATTATCGGCGCTCGAAGTCAAATTATAATTTAACGACTAGATCCCAAAATAATACATAGGAAACCATAATTATGTACAAACTTAAGAATAACTGTATGTTTGTTGCAATAAAATTATTAAATAAGTGATTGTTTTCGTATTAAAAACATTTTGCATTTTAAATAAAATTCAATCTTTAAAAATAAAATACAATCAATGATGAGAAATACTAGGATCCGATGATTGTTGTGTAAGCTTAGCTTACACTTGATCTGATTTTTAAATGCGTTTTAAACTATTCTTATGAAAATATAAATATAGAGTTGTGATAATATTGTTAAAATCAGTAAACAACATCTACAATTGAAATTTATGAAAATACATAAATAAGAAAGTAAACTAATTAAGAATTGCTTAGATCATGCAATTTCACGCACAAAAATAATTATTTGACAATTACAAATGAAATCCAGTTCATGTGCCTTTTCTTCTGATCTAATGATAATGTTGATCTGATTCTGCTTAGATTTTTTTTTGTTTTATATCTACATATTTAAGTTGCATAATTGATGACGGCCTGCTTATTCCTTTTTCAAGCGAACATACAGAAAAATGTTTATCGTCGGCTAGACTTCAAATTATTCAAAACAGAATTTTATCGAGTCAAAACATTTTTTCTCGTTACGTTCTATGCAAGGTAGTGCTTTTAAATTGTGAGGAATTCACTTTATTTCATCGGATTGGAAACTATTTTTGCCTTTTTAGTATCTTTTGATCGTTTTCATCGAAACGTGCTGGTCGGTTTCTTTGTATCCAGATTTCAAAAAGGAATTTTGGCTGTTAGAGATTACTTACGAGTACATAAATATTATTGTTTCGATGTACTCGTATTACTATTGTCTTTTCATAGAGACACTAAAAAGGACTTTTGAAATAGGTTTGCACTGGGGCATCCAAATTAAAATGCTAAATATGAGACTCGAAAGCGTTTAGAGCCTGGCAGCATTACAAATAAAAACATGCTTAAAATTTGTGCAATTGTATTCTTACAGGGAGACATGCCGTCCCGCAGAAAAGGAAGTTTGTTATACAAAACAATTCCAGGAGTTAAAATCAACTTTCAACTACCTCAGACGGGGAATCTCATAATTTTGATGGTCAGGCTTTGGCGTTGTATTTGAACCCAATTTTTATCGATAACTCTACCATTAACCAACATGGTGTCATGCTTGACCTTTCACTTTTCTAGATGTTAAATGTAAAAAATTTATCCTCGCATACGAGATCGCAATCTAAAAAATCTATTCAGTTGCATTCTACTTGCTAATTACCGATTTTAATTCCACGTGCGCGACGTGATTGTGAGTCAATTCTAACTTTCTGTAATTTCAAGGTGAGTTGTTTTTTTACATACTTTGTGGAAGTCTTTAGCGGGAATCCTTACTTTTACTCCGTTAACAATAACATTCGCTATAATGTTGTCCAAGCTTGTATATTCGGACGTATTTTCGTGGGAACTGGAAGAAGGTGCGGGGTCGACGGCTTCGGCGGGACTGGTATTCTTCTCTTTGGTTATTTTAGCAGAAGTGTCCCCGATATTTTCAGTATCGGCTGGTTTCGATTCAGTTCACACTGCCTTCCGCTGCAGACCAGACAAAATATTGCTAACCTTTCTATTTAGTTATTAACTAAACTAACCTCTTTCCTAATGTTTCTGCTCCGGTGAATGTCACTGCCTCACGAATAACGTTTTCCAAAAACTCTTTAAGCACACCACGCGTTTCTTCACAGATTACACAGGGAATACGTTTCACTCCACCACGTCGCGCCAAACGACGTATAGCTGGTTTTGTAATACCTTGGATATTCTCACGAAGAACTTTACGATGACGTTTAGCGCCTCCATGTGGCTGTCAAAATTTCCGGTTGTCACCTCGGACAAAACATATGTGCGTGGAATGGCACTTCATATGGCGGAAATGTGCTTCTTCAGATGTCGCCAGTGGCATAGTTTTCTCGATGGCCACGGTGGAGGGGCATTTCCAGATGGCTATGTCTCGAAATGTGCCGGGGTTGGATTAATTCTATATTTCGAATATTTATATCCACGGATCTAAATATTTGGACAGAAAAAAAAAAATATTTTCTGCACAACGATATCCGCACAACAGATGAAGTCCGCTGGCAATTCGAGGACATATCCATCTGGCAGGTTACAAGGGTTCGGGATCGAAATCACTTCGATTCCTGGGCGTAGGCGTCACATTACATGTTTTCCTGAAATCGTGGATAACAGAGAACCAAATTGAATACAGGTGCAACCTATATGGGTCGGAGTTCCCAACATAACCTATAAAAAATTCATATTTGGACCTTTACATTGCTGACGCAAGACTTGAACTCAGCTTTAATAGTCCTCAACGGAAACTGCAGGTGCTTCCTTACGATAGTGACCATAACGTAACCGTAATCGAAATCAATCATCACAGGGATGATTTCTTCCTCATTCCAGTTCAACATGAAAATCATCTGTTGAATTTCAAAAAAACAGACTGGGGAAGCTTAATCGGGAGTACCAGAAGCAATGTCCCCCTTCTGATGGTGGTAACTCTTGCTCAATGGTTCCTAATGACAGGAATCTAACTAACGATGAAATAGATCTCTATTCGTCGAAGTTAGAGAAGCTGACGTTGGAAACGATCGAGAAAGTATTTCCAAAGATTAAGCATCGAAACAATATGGAAGGATAGGAAACACCAACCATTGCAAGGTTGAAAAGATTGAAAAGCCTTCTTCTCACACGCGTCAACAATATTTATCGACAATTTTTGGACTACAACCATCCCTCGTTGCCTTTGTTGAAATTACACCTGAAGAATGTCGGGAACTTAATCCGGTCATACTTCAGGAGTGAGATCAGCAATCAATGGGTGGAAAAATTGAGGGGTATTAGCCCACAGGACCCAGACGGCGTGTTCGCGAAAGTGAATAGCATTTTCCGCAAGAAGTCTCGAGTGAAGGTATCGAATCTTGAAGTCACTAGTGATGAGATAAATCTTCTCGATAGGGCTGCTATCGAAATTGATAGTACGACTCCGGATAGAAATGGAAACAGGATTATTTGTGAAGCGTTGGATAATCTTGCCCTGATTGGAACACATTTTGAATTGGTTCATCTACCAAACCCTGAGAGAGGGAATGAAATATTTTCTGAGGTCGTTGAAGCAAAAGTTTCCGACTTAAAATCAAGCCTGAACAGCCAATCGATTCTTCATTTCAATGAAACATTAACATCTGACCTCATACTGAGCTTAAATCTTATTGATTATTTTGTCAGCTATGAAGACTTGGGTTTCAAATTTCGCAGGGTAAACAACAAGAAATCATGTGGTACTGATGGTATTCCAAATGTAGTTCTCCGACATTTGCCGGAGGTTGCTATTAGAAATTATTGCATATTTTTCAACAACATATTGAGCAATTCATATTTTCCAAATGAGTGGAAAAAGGCTAAGGTATTTCCGATCTGGAAGAAAGGAAAAGAATCTTCATGCCTGAAAAGCTATCGCCCAATCAGCTTGCTGCCTAACATCAGCAAGGTGATTGAAGTGGTACTCAACAGAGCATTAAACGCCCACATTGAGGAATATAAGTTGATGCCAAATTGCCAATTTGGCTTTCGTGCCAGGCATTCGACCACACATGCAATCTGTTGGAAACTAAATGATAGACAATGCATTGAAGCATGTCTCATTGATATGGAGAAAGCCTTCGATACGGTGTGGTTAGATGGACTAATTTTTAAACTCCTTCCGGACAAGTTCCCCAGACACTTTGTCGTCATGATGTGTAATATGTTATACGGGAAATCGTTTGTTGTAACTGATGGAAATCTGACAACAATGCGCGAATTTAAGGTCTTGAATGGTCTGCAGCAGGGAACAGTTACTGCGCCTCTGCTCTTCTCAATCTTCATTCGCAAGCTATTGAATGGCTTTGATTTTAACGTCTCGCCAACGCGATCATTGGTAGCGTTTGCTGATGATCTGATCATCTATACGGCAGACCGAAAAGCTACAATAGTTCAGAGAAATCTCCAAAAACTGTTCAATGATGTACAGCTGTACACTGACAATTGGCGAATGAAAATCAATGCGCAGAAGTGTGAAACAATCTTGTTTCGGACAACTCTGCAGGGGGTCAGTCAAGACCTGAAACGTAATTGGAAAGATTTCCACATCATGGCTGGCGAGGGTAGTTCAGAACGAGTTCCACATAAATCCTGTGTTTGATACCTCCCTGTTTATCTCGATCAGTATCTGTACTATACTGAACATGTGAAAATCATGCTCAGTAAGGCACTAAAAGTAGTCATGGCCCTACGAAAACTTTTTCATTCCAGATACATTGATCAAAAGGTCAAAATTATCTGTTACAAGACCCTGGTTAGACCAGTTCCGACATATGAATGTCAGATCTAGTACAACCAGAGTGCTAGTACTATGGAAAAACTAAGAGTTTTCGAAAGGAAATGTCTTCGTGCATGTACTGGTTTGTACAGAAAGCCTGAGACGGATTGAAAACATTATATATCGAATAGAAGAATTTATCAAACTGTTGAAGTGACGAGGGTCGATATCTTTATATTGAAACTTCTTCGGAATCATATCGCTAGATCTGTGACTGTGAGTGAAAACCCTTGGATTTCACAGCCGTTCCACCCTACAGATGGGTATATAGCGACTTGTCTCGCTACTGGCTTCGTACCTCCAGAAGCATTCGTGTATTTGGACATGAATCGATGTGTTTTTGATTCTGACGGCGTCCCAGTCATATATCACATATATCGACGGGCCACCGATAAGAAGATAAAATATCCTCCGAGTTTGAGTTCACGAGACCAACAATTCCAATGGAGATACTCATTTGCTAGATTCATTGAAGCTGATCGAATTGAGACGGCGCAATCCAGGTATTGGTGGCTGAATGACAATGTCTAAATTATTCGTGTTTATTTTCTGTTTTGGTTTTTTTCGTTACTTAGTTTTTTGAATTTTAGCTCATTATTGCTACATTTAGTGTTATTGTTTATTTGTGTTACAAATTAGGTTAAAATTAGGTATAGGCTAGGTATATGTTATGTGTATTATATTACGTTAGAGATAAGGTTAAACGCTTAGGTTAGGAACATTGTCATAGAATTTTTTAGTATAAGATAAAGTTTTTGGATTGCATTTTATTAGAATTAAGTTAAAACATATTAGGTGTAGGATCAAAGTTCACTGTTGTGTTTAAATTATAAATAATTTTAGGATAGTGTTGGTTGGTTTTTTCTCCTTTTTCCAATTGATTTTTTAAAATATGTAGTAATCTTAATTAATTGAATTTGCTAAAGTTTTTTTTTTTTTTGAAGAAGTATGTTTAATGATAATGTATAAATTTAGAGAGCCATTTGGGCCATTAAGTTTTTGTATGTTTATTGTTTGGAATTTGCTTTAAATTCTTTGTAAATTTATACCGATTAGTATTAAATAAAGCGCTTTTGCCTTTGACTTTGACTTTAGATATAACAGTGAAAATATTCACGTTTTATTATGTTAATTGATTTTAATTATCACAGCCTTGCTTTTTTTTAAAGTATACATAAGTTTTTAGTGTACTTTATTTAGAAAATTGGCTGCAATGTACTTTTGTTGCCTCATTACATCACGGACTGTTTGATAAATCAGTGTTAGATAAGGAAGTACATGATGCGTTATATTTATCAAGTGAAAAGTGAATTCAATGACTTCTTAAAATAAATAAGCAAAAAAGTGAACTAAAGCATGTTGTAGGTCTTAATAAGAGTAAATATACAAGAGCAACGAAGTGAATTACAGCTTTGAAATATATAGAATAGAAAAATATTTTGGGATATGCAAAGTGATAGGAACGCTGAATAAAATACTTGAAAGGTCTTTATTTTTGAGATTTGTTCTGCTCATTTGAGTCTGATGCGTAATAATCTACTTCTATTTACATGTACTTGCAATTTTGAATTTGTTTTTAATTCCTGTCCTTTTTTTTGAATAGTTGCGTATCCTGAAAATTAACAAGATATATTCATAGATTGATTGTTTATTCAATGTCATAATAGATTGTTAAGAATATATCAAAAGAATTATGTATCATAATATAAATTGATAAATCAATTTACCAAAAAAAAAAAAAAAAAATGCACGGACGTTGTCGTATCTAAAAACTGGTGATATAAAATTTAGTCAACGAATATTTTTTTTGTAAACAAAGCGATAAAAATGCAACATAGAGAGACGATTAAGAAGGAGAGGAGAGAGATGTAGAATATAAAATAACGTGATTAATTACGCAAACGAGTGATGACTACAACCACACCCTTATGTGCACATATGATGATGATGGTAATAATAATAGACACAACATAACTTTCAGTATATCCACACAACACGAATACATACATCCTAAATAATATTTCATATTAATCGACAAATTACTAAAAGAAATATAAAAATAAATAATCCGAAGTCACTTGAAGCGCGAACTTCATATCCCACCCTGATATATTTTGGAAAATATTCAAAGATTGAATCATTTAGCTCTCCTATTAGATGCTCGAAAGACCAAGATCGACTCAATATTTTATAAATTTTTGATTAAGAAATTAAATTAAAAAAAAAAAAAAATACGCTACCATAGAAATTAATATTAATTTTTCATTACTATACGTGTTTACATTTTATCTAATTGAAAGTGTCATTAGAAAGTAACAAATTCAAATAATTAGAAAATGTTTAAATGTCTTTTCAATAACACTCAACCAAAATTTTAAACAATTAAATTCTATTTTTTTTATATATCTGTGAAAAATGATTGCCACTCACAAATTTTTCAAATAGAATATAAACAAATATATAGAATTTACGGATGAAAAAAAAAATTATTAACATGGCCATTTGTAAAAAGAACAAACCTGCTAAATACAATTAAAATGAATGGCTAAATAACAACGACTTTCCTTCCAGTATGCCCTTCTCTTCCAGCGGGAGTGGTAGCAAACGGTAAGTATGCCGTGACAAGGGTAGGGTTGTAGAAATTCGCGGGTGGCCGGTTTCACGTCGCGTGCGGTACCATATTTCGTTTCGCGTTTTGCGTTTTTGATTAGAGTAGGTTGTGTCGAAGTTCACGTTAGAGTAGGATGTTTTTCGGTGCGGCGTCGGTGATATTCGGGAACGCGAAATTAAATCTAGTTTTTGTTATTGTCTGAAAGAATGGAAGAAATACGGAATAAAGTAAAATGATTTCTTTTCCGTATGTTTGTGTTTTCGACGCGTTTAAAACGGGCATGTTAACCGGTGGCTGAATTGTTGTATTTCGGATTCAGTCTGCTCGTGTAAGACCTGCGACCGAACTCCTCTCCGAACTAGCCAGCTAGCCAGCAGCCACCTTGGAGTAGACTAAGTGTGTCCGGACTTGTTGATCTGTAGGGTATAGTCCGTTGTTACGTCCAAAGACTTCACGTCTAGAACCGATGAGAGGTCGGTTTCAATTTCGTTCGAGCATTTGGAACAGAAAATTATTACAATTGGATAATTCTTTCTTTTTTAGATGCCATAGTTAGCACTTGCCTGAACACTTCATCGAAATTAATATGTTTCTTTGGTTCCTCGTTTTTATTTCATTTTTCTCTGTCTCTTTCGATTAGTTTGCTAGCATTGGGTTCCTTCAATCTTTCATGTTCTTCTGCTATTTGTTCATCTAGTGTGGTTTATTCCAGTTTCCACTCTTCTTGTACGGGACACTCAGGCGTACGAATGCTTTCATCCTGCACCAAAATGCAGTAATTATGATCAGCACTAATCGAGAGACCTACCCGACTGAACCTACACGACCAGTTCAATGATGCGAACTTCGAAAGTACTCTAAGGCCTGCCAAGCTCTTACGAGTATGTTGATGGAGATATTTAGATTGAAGCAGTTCGTGCTCCACTTTCACCTGGGTGGCTCCGGGTAAAAAGACAAGGTGCAAAATACACTGGTCTACAAAATGTACCTTTTTGTGTGCCTTTCAATTGAATACTTTATTTTTATATTGCTTTGAGGTTACTGAATAGGAAAACAAGAATATGTGTTTTTAATTAGCTCTTATTTTGGAAATATACCTAATATACAAAATTTGGCTTTTAGTAACACGTTAAAGTACAAAACATTTTATAAAAAAACTTTAATAATTACTTACTATTATTTTTTGCTTTTTACTTATATAAAATTGAAAATATTACAATTAAAAAAAAATAACGTATTTAATTAAGATTTTCTCTTCTTTTTCGTTTGTCTTTTGTAATCACTGTTAGGGTTATCTCTTTTCAAATTCCAGCAGTAGTCCGCTAACATCGACGCATCCCATCGGCCCTGGTACCTCTTTTCCATTGTCGAGATATCTTGGTGGAATCGTTTACCATGTTCGTCACTTACATCACCACAGTTAGAAGGGAAAAAATCGAGATGAGAGTGAAGAAAATGAATTTTTAGGGACATATTGCAACCCAACTGTTGATACTTTGGAAGGAGATTGTTCACAAGTGCAACATGATTTTCGTTTCTCTTATTGCCCAAAAAATCATGAACGACTGCTCTAAAAGATTCCCATGCTTCTTTTTCAAAGCCCTGTTAAATTGAATCAAAGTTTTGGTCCTTTAGAATCTCTCTTATTTGAGGTCCGATAAAGATTCCTTCTTTAATTTTGGCGTCGCTTATACGTGGAAATTTACTTCGCAGGTATTTGAATGCTGGTCCATCTTTGTTGAGAGCCTTCACAAAATTTTTCATTAGTCCCAATTTGATATGTAAAGGTGGTAGAAGAATTTTTTGGGAATTAACTAGAGGAAGGTGCTTGACGTTCTTTTCTCCAGGATTCAGGCTTAGTCTAGGATTCCAATCTTTTTTTATGTAATGTAAAGATCTAGCCTGAATATCCCACTCGCACAAAAAACAACAGTACTTGGTATAGCCCATTTGTAAACCCAACACCATTGCTATGACTTTTAGATCCCCACAAATCTGCCATTCGTGCTCTGAGTATGATATAGCATCTAAAATTAATTTCATATTTTCGTATGTTTCTTTAGTATGCACAGCATGGCATAACGGAATCGATGGTTGTGTGTTACCATTATGGAGAAGAACAGCTTTTAAACCCAATTTTGAGGAGTCTATAAACAGCCACCATCCCTGTGGATGGTATTCAATGTTCAAAGCGTTCATCAAGCCATTTAGGTTATTACAGAATGCAAGCTGGTTTTCGGATTTGAAATAGAGTATCAAGTTCTTCTGACGATATCTGTATAAACTGATTTTGACATCCGGTTACAGCAAATTCCATTGCTTAAGTCTCGATCCTAGTAATTCCGCTCTATCTTTTGGCAAATTTAAATCTCGTATAAGGTCGCTGAGTTGATCTTGCGAAATTCTATGAGGTTCGTCACAAACAATATTATCACCTACAAACTGTGACGATTGTGAAGTTGTAGGCTCATTGTAGTTAACTTCCATTGAATTAATCGCTTCTTCAGAATCTTGCTGGTTTCCTCGGGAGGTCGAGGAACAGGTAAATCGATTCCGTGTGGTACAGGTCGCAATACAGAGGCTACGTCAGGGTATACTACGCTTCGTTTCTTTTTTCGTGATACACCGTGCTGGATGGGCGGAGTCAAGCAAAAGTAACAGTCATTCGCATGATTGGTAGGTTCCCTCCACATCATTGGTACACCAAAAGGCAATGAACGTTTCATTTTGTTTAGCCACTTAATCAGATTTGTGGAGCAAATTGTGCAACTAAAATGTGGTACCCACGATTTGTTTTGGTTTTTAATTTTAATTCCAAAATAATGGAAGTAAGCAGTTTCTAAACGTTGTGTTATTGAGCATCTTTGGTTAGTAAGGGTCACCTTACCACAAATTTAGCAAAAATTGTCTGCACTATTAACACATTTACACGACATAACGAAAACTGTAGATTTTTCACTAAAAATGTCAAAAAAACGGTAACAATTTCACGTTTTAACTGTTGAACAAAACACAGTCAGCGTTAAACGCAACAAACAAATGTGAAATAATAAAATTTCCGCGGGTAACCACTAAATATTTTGAGTTATCATCATTAATGTGATAAATCTGTCGCGCTACCCGCTATTATATTTATATGGCATAAATGCTAACTATGAATTTTAATTTGTATATTTATGTTCAGCGAGTGAAATACAATCAATATAGTATATTTTCATGTAAAAGCCAATTTTGATGTAGACCAGTGATATCAAGATAAACTCTTAGTCGAATAGTGATCCGAACAGCATTGCAGGATCAGAGTCCACTAGGTAATTTTAAGTTATCGGGAGTGTACTACGAGCAGGTGGCTTGGGTTACACTTATCCCTTAGCTAAAAGAATTTCTGACAAAGTATAATCTTTAATCGAAATTCTTGTCGGACATACTTAGGTATACATTCCAGCTCAATTTTTTATTTCAAATTCTTTTAAACAAATTTGAAAGAAAACACAAATTTATAAGAAATAAATAATTTATTTGGTACCTTGTGATCTTGATTGTCGAAAATTTTCCGCATCAAACTTTCCTGCTTACTTTTTTCACCTTCACTCGATCATATGGGGTATCTTTCATCGAACTCATATTACTTGGGTAATTATTTATAATTTGACTCGTTGATGTACCGTTGTTTAATGTTTTTAGAACTGTTCCATTGACTCCTTTCGCAACGTCACTATGGCTATTATTATTGCTATTCGATTGGACTAAACTCCTTTTCGTATCCTTAACTTGACCATTTAGAGTTGGCGTTGAAATATCCATTTTTCCGTTCATCCTATCCCTTAAGGGTTTTATTTTTTCCCCTGGACCATAGCCATCATTCTTGAACGATACGGTTGGAACACGTTGACGATCGTTCTCTGGAACTGAAATATTTGTTATAGATTGAAAACGTGGCGTGTGAGAATTAATCTCCGTATAAGGAGTGTCAAAGCTGTTGTTAAAACTAAAACTATTGTAGTAGGCAGAGTTGCTGTTGTTAGGTGTTATGTTTGCTGCGTGACTAATAGTAAGATCACTAGTGCCCATACGGTTAACGTGAAGCTCAGACGCTGAATACCTTTTATTAATATGGTCATAATTGCGATAGAAGAGCGATGGATTAACACGGTTAGCGTTAGGATTAGATCGCGATAAAGAGTCGTCATAGAGAAACATATTTGAAAACGCAGAGATGTTATTTTGCTGATTAACTTGTTTGTCTTTGATTTGCTGTTGGCGATGACGAGAAGCATTTACCATCGGTTCTGCCGTCGCTTCATCATCAATTTCATCGTGTAGCAGAGTTAGATTAAGATTTGATTGATACGATTGACCCTCGCTCAAGATTAGATCATTTCGACTTGCTAGTGTTACAATACTGCCTTTATCAAAACTTCCATTTTTACCATTGGGAACATTTGATGAAGTGTCCGTTGCACGATTCGCAGTTGTAATGGCTCCCATTTCACTTGGACCAGTTTGAACTTCACCCGTTCTAGGGTCGAAATGTTTTTGGGAAGCGTCCTTGAGAGTTGTGTGGATTTCTTTCTTGGCTTCTTCAGCACGAATCGAGGATATATGGCCAGGAACTGGTTCGCGGGATATTGTTGCTGATGAAGCGTTGCTATTGGAGTCATCGTCCTATTTGATGAAAAGTAAAAACGCATGAACATTTAAACAATTGTCTATTGACCATGAAATTACCTCTTCTTCTTCTGTAATTACAGATGACTCAATCCAATCCTTTATTCTGTTCTTTTTGGCAACTCTGTCCACTGTTGTCTCAATTCCATATTCCGCTAAAGTTGCTAGTAATTTGTTTTTCTCTTCAGGACTACTGTGGAACGAGTACATGGAAGCACACAATTCATCTTGTTCACTTTCTGAAATGTAGATTTATGGAGCCATTTAATTCACATTCACTTTTGCACAACCTACCAGCCAGATTTTTCTCAGCACCCTTCGCTAACCATCGATCATCCATAAAACTAGATAATTCAGCTAAATTTTTTGGTCGTTTCTCTACGCGAGGTTCTAAATATTTCCTAAACATCCTTGCCCCCCGTGAAGAAAGTAATTTAAATAATTTCGGTGTCCTCCGAAATGGAAGTACCATATTCGACGAATGCCATGCTATATAACACACGTAGCGAGGATCGTCTGGAGCTGCTTTTTGCCAAGGCAAGCAGCCCGTAAGGCATACAAAAATTAGAATACCAAATTGCCAAACGTCGTGGCTTGTATCAGCTCTGAAATGAAGGAGAGTTTGATATTTTACTTTAAAAAAACTTGCGTTGAGTCTTGTTCAAACTTATGTTACTTGTAAGTTCCTTCTGTTTTAATTTGCAACACTTCTGGAGGACTGTACGGAAGCCATTCATTACGTCTTTCCACTATCGTTCCAACTTTGTAAGACTCACCAAAGTCACATAATTTTACGCGGGAAAAATCTGACTTATAGATTAATACGTTATCTAGCTTAACATCCCTATGTACTATTCCCCTGAAAAGAAAAGATAATTAGTCAAATTTAGAAAATTGTCGTAATTGTAATTTTTTGAAAATTGAACTTGTTAAAATGATTAGATATCTATGAAAATAGTACTACAAAGTTAGCTTAAGCGAGTAAATGCACTGACAATTTATACTGCAATGGGTACTGGTTTTAAGTCAAGAAATAATCCCATAGCATCCTGTAATGTTGTCTATATATTTAATCTTCTAGAGAACCGAAGGGGCTAAGAAAATAAATGCTGAAACATACTTAAATACTCGGAATTCATCTGGACTTTTATTACAATTATTAAGGTCAATCCAAATGGGCTACGATGCAAAAAGACGAGACTAAAGGAGAAAAATCAATGTTCAGAGACCAGAAATGCCACCAAACTCCTACCCGTACCCTTTCAGTAATTCCTCGCAACGGAGGGGAAGTCGAAGCATAAAGATCAAATGAAAGCTACGCAGGGATACCCTTCTTCTGATTACAAAGAACCCGAAAGATCTTGGATACTGAAGAAAGCCGCCTTCTGGTTGCATGAGGTGCCAAATTGCTGACAAGGGCTCGATGTGGTTTTTTTGTGGTTGGCAGGTGAATGTCATTTACGCACAGAGTGTGGGACTCCCATGCTCGCAAGAAGGTGACTGGATTACTCACTAAACACGTCCCTTTTCAACTCGGGAACACAGCCTGGGCCCGTTTGACGCACTACTTCGGGGCAGATCTCGTTTTGTTACGCCGTGAGGTGTCTTCAAGCTGGGGGATCCCTCTTGTAGCAGCAGGAGAGAGGCAAAGAGGAAGTGCCCGACAAGCGATCTCCCAGCCCCAACGCCCTCGGCTGCTGTGAGTCCTTTTTATCTATTAGGACTGCCCGAACATAATGTGCCACCTGATTCCATTTGTCAACCGATTCAAGCATCACCGCGACTATATTATCCAAAAAGAGCTCTCCTGTCTCCTATAGAGGTCCCTTCGTAGCCTGTCCCACTTTATGCAGCAAAAAATGTGTGGCAGGCATTATCTTTCTCTCCTGGGCAAAACCAATAATTGGGGCTTACCAATCTTGTGCAGATAAGACTGAAAACACCCATGCCCGCTCAAAAGCTCGGTCAGATAGAAGTCAGCCTCACCATGCCTTCGATTTAGCCACAATCTTATATCTGGGATGAGGCGCGCAGTCCACCTTCCCTTTGTCCAATTCACCCAAGATTGCTGCCAATCATTAAGTGAGCGCTGTCTCTCCTCGCAGACAACCATCTCCCTCGCATCGTCGTTTCGATGCAGGTAAATAGCACGGCACTCTCTTGCAAGGAATCAGAGACTGTCGGGATAAGAAGATGCCATTCTCAGTGCTCCTCTTCTCTGTACCTGTGTCAAGGGTTTTCGGTTTACTTACTGAGAGCGTTGCCCCATATTTTTGCTCCGTACAGTAGCACTGAGCCTACGGCACTCATCAAGAGGCGTCTTCTTGATAGGCTGGGTCCCCCTACTTTGCCCATAAGTTGACTCAAGCCGCTTCTCCCGAGGCAGCCTTCTCAGCCGTTGCCCTGATTTGCTCAGAGAAACTCATCTTCGAGTCGATCAGTAGCCCCAGGTACTTCACCGCTGGCCTCGATTCAATTAGTATGTCTCCAATACTGATCTTCCTTACTCTAGGGATTCTCTTTTTTGTCAAGGTGACCACTTCGGTTTTATCCAGTGCAGTCATCCAGTCTCTCACTCGGCGCATGAGCATACCTAGCCTAAGCCGCGCTTGTTCAACGGTGCGTGTAGCAACCAGAGTTGCAACATCATCTGCATAACCGATCAAGCGCGACTCATCTGTGGCAAGGTACACTCGTTCGGATATGTATAGCTTCAGGATGACACTTGTATCGACAAATCAAAGGGCAAAAACTGTGGCGATGGTGGGCCCTCTACAATAGGAAGCCACATAATTCTTGGGTGAATACGCTGAAGAAACCTGCTTGATCGATGCTACGTATACCTTTCCTTTAGCTACAAATCGAATGTCCAGACTGGAGCAGTGGGTAATATATAATTGTAACACTTTCGGACACAAGAGCTTAAGCCCAAAGATCTAACTAACTTTCCATGAACCGGGTGTAATAAACCTAAGCAGCCGAGTAGCCTTGTGGTGATAAGGAGTGGCTACTTATAAAGAGAGAACCCCGTTGATACTGCTTAATTTGTTGTTTTACTAGGTTAAAGTTAATTATGTATATCCATCAAGTTTCCATCCTCTAGGTAGAGATGAGTGGTCACTTTAACATCTTTAAGTTTGACATTTCCCTTGTAATGCAACGATCTTTTTCAGGGAAAGTAACGGTTGGTTTTTGTACAATGTTTTTGTTCATTTTAAGCCTCCGTGTCCACTGACTTTAACGAGACAAAAAAATTTTGAATTACTGTAGACTAGCTTAATTGGCACATAATAGAACATTTCTAAAGATAGTAAAAATTGAACGGTATGTTTTTTAGAGTAGAGTACTTGTGATAAATATTTTATAATTTAGCTTCATGGTACGACAAGAACCTGCCTTATATGATCCCGCATATAGCTAGTCAACAAGCACGCGTAAGCGGTCGTCAAGTGAAGCCAATCAGCTGAGTTTGGACTTCTTTATAACTAGCTGACTCGTTTGCGCAGGGCACACCCGTGTCCTGTATAAACTTGAGCACTTTAAATCATAGCATCTAGTATTTATGAAGGCACTAAGAAAGGCAAAGATATTATTTGAATCCTACAAATCCATTATAGTGGAATTAACGAGAACTTACACTGTTGCCAACTGGATGCATGAAAGCTTTGACAGAGGAAATAGATGTGTGCAGACTGAATGTTCAGATAAGACATTTCATACATTTTATTTCACGGGGTGAAATTAACTAAATACCTTTGGGTAAATTTTTTCATATGGACATGAAAATTATAAGGCAAGTATACATGACCTTAGGTAAATTACGAGTACATTAGACTGCACTAGGCAAATTGAACTTGAATTAAGCTATTAAAGCGACCAGTATTAAGCATAATAACCACCACGAAGGACGAACAAATGGTAGTAGACGGTATCGGTATCACACATTGGGGTTACTGGTTCCCCAATGATGAGCAATGCGAATACTTTTACTTACACCAACAGCTTTCCTACCAAACACTGGTAACTTTTGCTGATCGTAAAAGGTTGACGTAAGAGAGTGAATGCGAGTCTTCCTTGTCTGATAATAGAATTGGAGTAATAACCATGCCGCTGGAGTGGAGGCTTGGCAAAGGGCTAACATCCTGTCCCTAGAAAATTCGCAATTGTTTCGGAATCTACAACAAGTCTTCGGAATGGACTGAACGAACGGGAACGACCTCGCAATTGCAAAAAGGACTACGGGATCGGATCCAGGAATGTAAAATCAATAAACAGAGTCGATGCTGTAAAGGATCTATTACAAAAGGCTAGTCAATAGAAACTTAATATGCTGGCAGCGCAGGAAACGAAACGGATTTGTAGCGGTACTCAAGACAAGAGATCACACATTATATATCAAAGTGGGAAGCCTATTGGAAGACAAGAATTTGCTTTTATTGTGAATTGGCACTTCAAATCTTGTGTTATCAACTTCAAGGTAGTAGGTTAAAGAATACGCGAAACGCATAAAAATGCAACTTTTTTAAATTTGGGTGCTTAATGCCTACGTCCCGACAGATGAATAGGATGGCGAAACCAAGGAATCTTTTTGTAGTCACCTAGAGAGACTTTCCGGCACATTACCACCAAACAGCAGACAAATTATTCTAATAATAATAAGCGAACTTATCGGGGAATGACTGGAGGCTATAGCCTATACCTCAGAGCAATAAGAAATGGAGGGGACAGTGCCATACAAAGTATATTGGGGGATTTGAGATCCACTTTTCATGTCGAGCTGTCAAACTGGTACGATATTGCTCTCTCGTATTCTCTCTCGTGTCGTAAAGTCAAAGTTGACAGCCTAGTTGGACACTATTTCCCTCAGAGCAATAAGAATTATTGCTCTGAGGGCAGTCATCTTACGAGTATAGTCTTTGCTGGGACCTTTGCTCTCTCCGTCGGAGGAGGTGTTTTTAGGAAGTTATCTTGCCTGTAGCCCCTCCATTTTTTATTGCTCTGAGGCCTATACGATGAAGGCAATGACAACGACCAACGGCTGATAGACTTCGCATTTAGCAGAAATTTAGTCATAAGATCGATATGCTTCCCACATCGACGAATCCATGAGAGAACCTGGGCATCATCGGATGGTGTAACTTTCAACCAGATTGATCATGTCCTAATACAACAAAGATAATACTCGGACCTCTTCTTGGTGAAATTAACTGACCGATGTCGAATGCTAAAGACTTATATGAAAAAACTAGTCCTCTGTGTAAATCTGATACTGGGAAGCTTCAAATGACTTCAGTAGCAAAAAAACGTCGAAAAAAACCTCAAATGTCAGCTGGCCCCCATCTTGAAAAGTACATCGAATTGGGTGCTGAGCTGTGGATGGAACTGAAAGCTGCAGTGAAAACGGTAGCAGAACAGAATATTGGTTACGTGGAATTGAAAGCTGCAGTGAAAACGGTAGCAGAACAGAATATTGGTTACGTAGCCCGGTGCAAAAAATTATTGGTTCCATTTCATCAAACATCTCCTTAACCTTTCGCATGATTCCAGAACACAGGAGACATTAGCTGTCCAGGAAAAAAGGTAACAAGTCCCTCCAACTTTGCTAGTAGTTTCTCCCGCCATCAAAAGGCAGAAAATAATTAAGCACCAGAGAATATTATTGCGTAGTAAAATTGAGTTATTTTTAATGTCCATGAAGGACTGCAGCGATGGTCTGCTGCCTTGGCGTTCGAGGATGCTCACCGAAATTGGCCTTAACTGAGGACGCGTGAATGCGCTGGTTGGCTAGCATTGCGGTGTCGTGGGGCGGATTCTTTTTCCTAGCACAAGGACCCACTACAAAAAATTTCGCATGCACGAATTAAACGATCAAATGACTCGGTCCGACAGTGTTGAGGCTGAGGTAACCTACCGAAGGGATGGAATGCTAGAATAAAACGGCAAACTGAGCCTGATTAAGAGTGGGGCATCCAGGTGGAATCAAGATCCATTGTAGACGTGACCGTATACTTTCCATTTAAATGAAAAATTCATACAAACATAATTCGCATGATTTTTCCTTTAAATCAAAAATATGAGCCTTTTCAATTTACACATAACACTTATACATAAATGGGAAACCCAAGTGAGAACATCTGCAACGACAAAGACAAACGGGTGAGCTCACCCGATGGCTAGCTCATGAGTGAAGGTAAGGGGTTCCATGAAAACGAAAAGACCGAGGTTTTTGTCTTTTTACAATTCATTATTTTTAAGTTTAAATTTTCATTGTAATTCACAATATTCTTTAGTATATATTTACTAGTTTTTGTATGCAAAAAAAAAAACGTATGATTTTATCATGTTATTTTGTTGATATTTGAACACTTTCATTTCAAGTTTTTAAATGAAAAGAGTTATTTAACATACAAGCAAAGAAACCACCCTACACTGTTCGCTCATTTCACGTGCTCAAAGTTCAAACATTAGACGCAAGTTCAGACCATCCAGCAATTTAAAATGTACTATGAAAAGATAGATTAACCTGTTTTACTGCTTGTGAATAAATTTCGATAAAAAAAACAATTAGTTTGTGATTTCACATTAAATAATTTCGAATATTTATTTCGCATACAAAATTTAAATTTTTTTTATTTAAATGTACAGTGATGACAAATATAATACGTTGAAAACAGATTTGATTAAAAAATATTTGTCTTGACAGTTTCAAATATATTATTTATAACAAAAATAGTACGGTTTAAAATGAAACGACAAAAATCGACATATAAGAAATATGTCATTATAAATAATATATTTACGTTATAACATAAATCATATATTTGGAACATTTTTTTTCAATTTAGAAAAAAAATATGGGTACTTGCCCAGTCCTTCGACAAGCGCTCGTTGTTGGGGCGGGAAAGGGCTAATCACACATATAAATTCTTCCGTTAAATTACCCTTAATGGCCGCTAATAACTATACGATTTTAAGAATAAAAAAAAAAGAATTCTTCTCGCCTAGCTGACTCCACGATGTTGGTGTTCTTTTTTTTCAATTATCTCGGTTTTAACAAATTTAAAAAAATTTCCGTAATTTGAACTTTGCTTCACTTGCAGGTTTCAGATTATTTGTGTGTATTCAAATTCACTAGCGCGGATTGATTAGCAGTAACCTTTGGTATTTGTTGCCTTATTCCGTAGCACTTCTTTTCGAGCTCTTCTCACAAGAGTGAATTCCATGCAAGCTCTTTCAATACCGACGAGCCTTCCGCTCGATGTGCAAACTGTGTGTCCCGCTTCGTAAGAAATTCCGTTTGACTCGACGAGTCTCGGCAGATTCTCATTGCAAACATCTAGCAATTGTTTCGCTAGTTTGTTGCAATGGAGTTGCCATGAATGATTTCTATTTGTTATTATAATTATTTTTTTCTTTGGAAAACTTTTTAATGATAATGGTAGCAGTGCTAGTGGCGGGGTTTATTGCGGGTTAGCAATGTTAATTAGTTGTGCACCAAATTGTTCCGCACTTATTGCGTTGTTATTTTTATGGATGGTGATTCCTTCGCAAAGATCCTTCGAGCAGTTTGCCTAGGCGGATTACTACAATCGTGCTATTGAGCGAAAATTCTCAAAACTCAAAAAACTTAATGCTCGATCAATACGCAATTAAAAACATAGGTGAATTTTTATATCTAGATGCAAAATTGTTGAAAGATGCGAATAAACTGAAATAGAATTCGGCTCGCAAATAAATCTTTTTACTCTTTTCTGACGATCCTGAAAACCGGCTGTATATATAGGAGAACAAAGCAGGAAGTATACAATTTTAACTGGAGCATAATTCTTTCTACCCAACTTGTTTTTTTTTTCTTAGCACTACAGCCGCTTTTGGGCCTTCGCTTAGAGATAGAGTGTCTCATTGTAATCTAACTTGTTGTTTGGTTAAATTCTAATACAATTGCGTGCTGAGTATTTCTGATTCAAGCAAATATACTTACTTAGCATGCATAAAATCTAAAGCTGAAGCAATTTGCTTTGCCACTCTTTTGCTATGTAATTCACCAATACCAGACTCTGTTACATTGGAAGTTAGATCACCTGCGCGAAATTAAAAACGGTTAAATTGATGCCATTTGGTTTTTTAAATTATAAATGAAGCTTACCTAAAAGAGCATATTCCTGTGTGAATACATAAAAACCAGCCGTTTCAAATGCTACGTCATATGTTGTAACAATATTTTTATGAACACCTAAATGTAAGCCATAATGGAATTCTCTGTAGAAATCTCGAAGTGATACGTAGGGTTTTGGTAGAGCTTTTAATACCATTTCGGTATCCGTTGCTCGATGTTCCACTAAAAGGATCTTGCCAAACCATCCTTCACCAACGATTTGTAGAATATCAAATTCATCCGCCAAATGAATCTGAAATTATAATAAATTGTTTTTTTTGATTAGATACCATTAATTAACATGTCAAGAAAAACATTTAATTTTAGTGCTGCATCAGCTATATATATGTACAAATTTCTATTTTTCTAGGATATTTTGGAAGTAACAATTCATAAAGAATGCAACTGAACTCAATTCAGTGTTACACTTTCGGTATTTTGAGGCAAATATATCTTAGGATTGAGTAATTAATTAGATATATTAGGAGATCATCGTCGCATAAATCCTCGATCTCTCCTATTTCCCTTATATAGGCTATCTCAGAAGAAGGTTTATATTTGATGTATGAATACATAGAAAGGTCAAAGGTAGTAGATACAATTTTTAATAATTATTAAAATACACAGCTAACAAAACAAAACAATTTTATCTATTGATAAAACACAGAAATATTTGTGATATTGAGTTCAAATTTACTGTGGGTGTAGTAGCCCAGTCATATTAGGGCTTTCACCTCGGAATGAAAGATAATAAGCTGCAAATTGGTATGAACCTTTGTTTTGTCATTCTAAATGTTGTCTCAAAAGTCAAAATCATTATCGTGTTCGCGTCTCAAGATATTCAAGGTCAAAGGTCACAAAAATCGGTTTTTCGCGAATATCTGGCTTCCTATCGGTTAAATGAGATTTGCATTTATTATAAAAGTTGTAGGCTATAAAATTCCCTACAACTTTTGTTTAAACTTTTTTTTCATACGACCAACCGTTTTGAAGGTAGAGCGCGAAGAGTGCACATCGTACAGTCATATACGGCCTAATGCAAGGTCAAGCGTGAGTTATGGTTATCAGTACGTTATAAAGTCAATTATTTACTTGGAAATTATAATTATTAAACAATGCCTATTATTTATGTACTAACTATTAATTATTTATATTTAATTAAAGTAAGTAACTTGATTATTTATATATAATTATTCATATTTAACTCATCATTGACACAGCTATTGCCTTATCAGAACATCAAAAGACTGCTGTCAATTAGCTTCCATTTCCAATTTCATTACAATTAAAATCAACAAAGATACTTTTGATATTTGAACTCACATTTTGATAAATGTATATTATGCCGTATTTAATAATAAATAAAAATATGTGTAAAATATATACTCTTACTATCATTTTAACTTAAAATAAAACTAAAATATATAATCCAGAATTAATAATATTTTATACTTAAATAGTTAAATATGAATAATTATATATAAATAATCAAGTTACTTACTTTAATTAAATATAAATAATTAATAGTTAGTACATAAATAATAGGCATTGTTTAATAATTATAGTTTCCAAGTAAATAATTGACTTTATAACGTACTGATAACCATAACTCACGCTTGACCTTGCATTAGGCCGTATATGACTGTACGATGTGCACTCTTCGCGCTCTACCTTCAAAACGGTTGGTCGTATGAAAAAAAGTTTAAACAAAAGTTGTAGGGAATTTTATAGCCTACAACTTTTATAATAAATGCAAATCTCATTTAACCGATAGGAAGCCAGATATTCGCGAAAAACCGATTTTTGTGACCTTTGACCTTGAATATCTTGAGACGCGAACACGATAATGATTTTGACTTTTGAGACAACATTTAGAATGACAAAACAAAGGTTCATACCAATTTGCAGCTTATTATCTTTCATTCCGAGGTTGACCCCTTTTTTTACCTAATATGACTGGGCTATAGTGAAAGAATTTGTTGATAATGTTACTGTCTATTTTTCTATGTTTATATACCGCAAGTCTCGGTCCTTTGCTTTGTTTGTGTAGCAATGTCATAGAGTTTGTTTTAGTGTCAGGCTCATGTGCATGGTTTTGTAGGTGCATCGCATAAATGGAGTCTGCCTTGTTGTGTAAGAAAGATTCTAAGGGATGCATCAGACTACAACTATTTAGCCGCACTTCTGTCGCAAGTTACACATGGTTAAATGGAAGCCCGCACACTGCGATTTTCGACAATTTTGTCCAGGTCGGCAGTCGCAGGAATTCGCGATTTTTCCTAAAACCAGTTTAGTAGGTAGTTTTTGTGATACTCGCGCAGGCGCACATCATTTGGACATTTGACGCTGACGTGCACGGAAGTTTCTTGCATAGCGCACAATTGAGTTAGCGCATGTGTTCCTGGCAAAGACATACATTCAAATGAGCAGATTAGTTCTGCGCATGCCTGAAGTTCCTTTGCAAATCTTGTCGCAGTGTGTTCGTCTTTGCGTCTAAAAATCGCTGGTTACGGCAGAAAAATCGTAATGTGGCCGAACCCTAAGTGCTCTTTATATCTTGTCGTTAGTTTCCGTGTTGTCCTTCCTATGTATAGCATGTCGCAGTTCTTGCATGTCAGTTTGTATTGGGTTGTTCGATAATTCATTTCGTTTTTTTCGCATAGATGACGTGAATTGCATATTTCATGTAGTAGTGATTCCGTGGCTTATATTACTATATACTATTTTAAAGATTAAACTTTAGATTATCTTCAGTCAAAAATTGAACGTGATAAAAATAAACTTGAAAATGGACAATCAAAGAGAGCATTTATTGGCATATTTTATTGTTTTACTTTCGAAAGGGCGAAAATGCGGTGCAAGCTCAAAAGAAATTGTGTGAAGTTTATGGTGAGGACTGCTTTACTGAACGCCAGCAAAAGCATTGGTTAGCTCGCTTTTGTTCTGGAAATTTTGATGCGCAAGATGCACCACCCACTGGTCGTCCAACTACTACTGATTATGACAAAGTTAAGGCATTAATCGAAACTAACCGACGTATGATCGCTCAAGAGACAGCAGAGAAGCTCGACATATCAAATTCAACCATTTACTTGCACTTACAACAGCTTGGTTACGCAAACAAACTGGATGTTTGGGTTCTTCACGAATCAAAGGAAATCCACCTTACCAAACGCATTATAATAAGTGGCTCTTTGCAGAATCGTACCCAAAACGTCACATTTCTAAAAAGAATCATAACGAGCGATGAAAAATGGATTGTTCACAATAACGTAGTCCGAATTCATATAGGCAAGTAGTTCGTCTCGTTTATTTGCTTGTGAGTCAATAATGATGAAACAATCATCCACATATCGTCTGTAAAATATTACATTGAATCTTTGGTAATTTTGGGTATAAAGACTTCTTCCAAAGATTGTAAGAATATTTTTGACATTATTGATGATATTGAATGTCCCATACGTAACCCATCCTTGGCAATCTATGCGTTAGTATTGAACATAAAATAGGTCTGCTTGATTGTGGTCTTTATGAGATTGAGTAGTTGATCTGTGAATCGTCGGCTGTTATTGAATGAAAGTTTTCTTAAAGCATGGTCAGTGCTTCATTGACGAGTATAAATATTTATAAAATCTCAAATTGAACCTAATGAAAAATTTCCCTATTAAGCTTGGAAATTAATTCGGTTTTAGGATTCACATGTACGTTTAACGAACACAGTAAAATATAGTTACCGATATCAACGTTGAAAAGCTTGCAGTCAGAAATAGTAGAACGACTGCACACCAATCACTATGAACACAGATTAGTAATCCACTACCTAGTCGATTTTTCAATAAATTAACAAAAAGTTTAAACTTAAACTTAATCAAAATAACTCTAACTGTGACCGTAGGTAAAAATTGAAGCTAGCAGTTGCATTGTCACTCAATGCACCATATGGGTGCTCGATGACAGTCCCTGACATACATATGTGTTGCGACTAACTTCACGGGAAACATCAATAGGCATTGGCCAGGGCCAGATTTCAGGATGATTCACGCACACTCATTTTTCACGTGGTGCTATTTTATTCAAAAAAAAGCATTTTTCTTTTTTACTTGCTTTTATTACAAGTCTTGCGATTGTGGCACATTCACGCAAGTATTGACGACACGTTCAGTGTCGGAGTTAACTTTTGGCCAAAAGACTTGTGATTCTGCAAGAAGCTTCATTCGACATTCGCTAAAGTGACCATGATAAAGATCCTCGACAATGCACTAATGATGGACCTGTGGAATGATTATTTTCTCATTGAAGAAAATGCAATCTTGTTCAACGCTTAGATGTGCTTGATGCTGCAAGAATTTTGTTACTTGGCTATCGTTGGCTTGATGATTTTCTTTCACTGAGTGACAGAGAAGCTTAAGTGGGTGCTTGTATGCGTTGCCTTCTTACTCAGGCCCGAAAACGTGTCACGTTGCGAACTAACCTCTTCGAGTAGCCTCATCAGCGCCATCTAGTGCTGTTTACATCAAACAAATTTTTTAAAAATTTTTGACGCTACATATGATGTTTGAAATTTGATCAGTACTATGTCAACGATTTATTTTAAATATGAGATGTCGAAGACATTAGCGCGCAAATATATGTATTTCGTTCCCGTTTGTATCATTTCGGCTAAATTTCATCTGAGAAATGTCATATTTGACAATCTCAAAAGCCTACTGGGATGCTGCTTTCAAGTTTTCTGGACAGCTTTTTGTCGAAATTCAGAGCTCCTGATCAGCTGTTTCCGGTACGAAAAGTGACGTCAGGTACGTTAATTGATTTTCTTATGGGCCTGAGTAAGATGGCAACGTTGTATGGCATTAAATGTAACTGTAAGCTTCTTGACTGACGTTGATTTTCTCCTTCTTTTCGGGTTGAGCTGGTGCTTTGGCGATGTTCTCTTTTTGTATGGCTTACCATGAGTCTTGAGGTTACGTTAGCGGATCTGAAGTAGTCAGTGTTGACGTGTCCCATGTCAACATTATATAAGAGAATGCTTGTGGCGTATCATTGGAGTTGAGGTGCTGTGTCCACCGGAATACCGTTCTTTAGATGAAAGATTGCGAGGATAGTGTAATTTTGTTATACCATAAACAAGTGCTTGTGCATCCGAGGGCAGTTCTGTTTGGTCGGATAATGCTTTCTATTGTCAAATTTATACATTAGCACTGCGCTTATGCCATATTTTGAGGCATCCATTACGAGAACGATTTGATGAGCTTTCCGTACTTTGATGAACTTTCCGTAGTAGTTCACGGCTCTCAGGCATAATCTCGTTTGCTAAACGTTTATCGGGGCTGGAAGGTACTAACTAGATTGCAGCTTGCCAGAATGTGGTTTAGTGCCGTGCTGATCAATCGTGTGACCTCGCTCGCAGTTTTTGTTGACTGGAAGAACGTATTGAGCGAACTCTTCATGGCCAAGTTTGATGTCTGTGAGGTTTCTGTCGTTGTGGAAATTTTGATTGACGGTGACCAAAGAATAAAGATAACTTGTTGGCAGCTTCATCCAAACTGAGCTCATTTTGACATGATCGCGTTTGTGTAATGTTCGAAGTCTGGTTGTCCAGTTTGCTTGCTAAAAGGTGGACTCTTGTTGTTTTAGGCCTCAAACGTTGAGTTGTTTTCAGAATAGTACTCAAATTTCTCCATTGAATTAGCAATTTTTTTGAATTTTGATGATGTTGCTGCAGCGCAAGAAATTTAATAATTTGCTGCAAGGCTGTTTTATGCTGAGATTGCAAATATTCCATAATGTGTTTCGAAGTGTTGCCGTCCATTTGCTTTTGCTGAGTGACGCTGGGAAATTTTATTTCTTTTATCCTTGTCACCAATGCCGTAAACCCGAAGTTGAATGAAAGATAAGGTTTACTTAGATAAAATCAAAGTCAAAAGCGCTTTATTTAATATCAATCGTTATAAATTTTTAAAAGAACATAAACCAAATTACAAACAATAAAACTATGAAAAACTTAATGGCCCGAATGGCTTTCTAAATTTATACGTTATCAATGAAACACATTTATTGAGAAAAGAACTAGCAAATTAAATTAATTAAGATTATTACATATTTTTTGATTCAATTGGAAAAAGGAGAAAAAACCAACCAGCATTATTCAAAAATTACTTATATTTCCAACACAATAGCCAACTTTTATCCTATACCTAATATTTTACACCCTAATTCTAAATAAGTTCAATCAAAAAAAAAAAACGTTACTTTATACTGAAACCTATCCCTAATTTATAATACAAATAAACAACAACACTAGATGTAGCAATAACGAGATGAAACTAAAAACTAAGTAACGTGAATGAGAAAAAACACATAAATAAAAAATAAACACGAATAATTTAGGCATTGTCATTCAGCCACCAATACCTAAATTGCTCCATCTCAGCTCGACCAGCTTCAATGAATCTAGCAAATGAGTATCTCCATTGGAATTGTTGGTCCCGTGAACACAGATTTGGAGGATATTTTATCTTCTTATCGGTGGCCCGTCTATATATATGATATATGGTCGGGACACCGGCAGGATCAAAAACATATCGATTCATGTCCAAATACACGAATGCATCTGGAGAAACAAAGCCAGTAGTGAGGCAAGTCACAATATACCCGTCTGTAGGAAGGAACGGCTGTGAAATCCAAGGGTTTTCACTCACAGTTACAAGATCCTGCGATATGATTCCGAAGAAGTTTCAATATGAAGATATCGACTCTTGTAACTTGAGCAGTTTGTTAAATTTTTCTATTCGATATATAGTGCTTCCAATCCGTCTCAGGCTTTCTGTACAAACCAGTACATGCACGAAGACATTTCCTTTGGAAAACTCTTAATCTTTCCATTGTACTAGCACTCTGGTTGTACCAGATCTGACATCCATACGTCAAAACTGGTTGTTTATTTAGATAACTATAATATGAATAGTTATTATCTGACTTGAACAAAGGTTCGCGTAAGACTGAAGGTATGAGTGAAATACAAACCGTAGGTGAGAGCGAGAAATGAGAATGTGTTAAAGGTAAACAGTGAATATGATCGTGCGAATATCGAGTGATGTTTCCCACTCAGAGAATGTCAATTGTAGTATGTATTTCTCAGCCATATATCCCCAACAGTTTATAAACGGCCTTGAGAAAGTGACACAATTCCATTTGGAGTATAGTATATAGTTCGTATATCGTCATACCCAATTGTAGTGATTAAGATGTTCAATAAAGTCCGTAAAGGACTGCAGCGATGTTCTGCTGCCTCGGCAGAGGAAGGTGTCGGTATCTGCCGAGAATGCCCTCGTCTGGAGACGCGTGAATGCGCTGGCAGGCTAGCATTGCGGTGTCGTGGGGCGGGTTCGTTTCCCCAGCACGAGGACTCACTACAAAAAAATTTCGCATTCACGAATTGGTCGATAGCTCAAAAGGCGACCGAAGTCGCAAGAATTGTAGATAACCTCACCGAGGGAGATGTAACTTGTTACGAGAACAAGTGGAACCTGAAAATAAAGGCAAACTTGGGGGTGACCCCGCCATTACCCAACGAAGTTCATGGCCCACAAATGAAAGAGGGGCAACCGGGTGGTGGTGGAGCCCCTTAGTACCCACCCAACCGGAATAAATCCATAGATAGCTTGTTGAAGTGGCCAGGTATTCCTCTTCTGAGTGGAAAACTCATACAACTTGAATTGTATGAACTTTCCCATCAGAAGGGGAGTACCCCGGTGACCAATTTATGTCATAGAATTATACAATTTGATTGCATGACTCTATGCCATAAAAAGGCACTCTGCTTGGGCCACTCAACCCAAAACGTCACCTGAAACAGAAAAAGGAATTAGTAGGTACCCGGTGGCTGGCTCATGGTTTTGGGGGGCAGCCTGCCACCGTACCGAGTCCTATACCTGGTCAGAGTCGGAAGAAAGGAAAGACCAGTTTACAATCTAAAAATTCATTTTTATTTCTTTTCGAATTACTTTTATAATTTTTTTTACTGGGTTATCTCTTGAATTCTATTGAAATTTCTCTAAATACTAAACACACTTACACCAAAAAAAAGGTGTGTAAGTTGCAAAGAGATTCAAACATATTTCATTTGTACGTTTCTTAATACTGTGATAATGAAAGGATTGTGAAAAAAATAACATTAGTACTACACATAATAAAATCGTTTGATAAAAATAAAGAAATCAAATAGCCGAAAATATCAGAAAACAATCATTTCAAAAGATAAACAAAATTTACCATTTTTAGCGTTTTAGCCTACAAATGTTTCTCTATAAAGAACGTGTCGAAAAAAAATTTATTTTTGACCTCACTATTTTGATTCTAAGATTATGTTTGTTTATCATTATTGTATGCACGATTTCGGGGCAAAATTTAACTTTGGGTTATGTCAGTTGCTTTGGGTAATAAATATTTCACAAGTTAATAATTATTTTGCAACTTGTACTAAATTAATCGAGAGGTTCAATTACAAGTACATTCATCATGTGAGTTATACTCGATGACTCGTGTTAGGAATACAGTAGAAAAAAATACTAGAGAGTAAGTGTGCGGTTTTGTGATCAACCACGATTTCTGGCTTTAAATAAAATTTCTCATATTCTAGTAAATTTACCAATGATAATTTTGAATAAAATTAAAAAGAAATTAACGCATATACCTATTTTTATGTTTTCATTCATCGAGAAGTTTATATCATATCAACAAAAATATGGTACCATATTAAGTCTATGTCGGTGAAAAGCGCACCAAATATTGTTCAAAATTGTATATTTCACCCATCGATTTTATCGTTACTAGAGTAGGAACGATCGGCAGCATTTACTCTAAATTTTATTTTTTTATACTTTTAAATTTTTTTGATTGTTCCACAAAAAAAAAGGAAATCATTAGTCTTTGGACTTCGCTGACTACCACCCGAAAGACCAAATTTCACCCTAATGCACATTTTATACATTATTTAGTGATTTCCCTACATCCCTATACGTAAAACTAACACTACCACCAGCGAAAAGATAAGAAATAGAATGTTGTATTATACGCGTTCTAATCTAAAAGGATCTATCGCAAAAAAATTTGACATTCATCAATGACAGGGGTTAATGTATATTCTATTGTTTGCCGGAGATTTCTGAGTTAAACCCCGAAATCATCAAAAAGAATTTACCAAAGTAGTCATAAGCAAATCGAAATACGGGAAAGGAGTTATTAGGAAATAATATTGGTTTCTCATAAAAAGGGTCTCGTACGTATTCCACAATTTAGTTCAAGTTCAGAAAGGAGGCTCTTGCAAATAAGCTTTTCTTGAGATTTTAACTTTTAATGTCACTGGGCGCTTTTGGGTGCGATACACATTTCAAGACGAGACGGGACACCGTTTTCTTGTGGATGCGTGGGAAAATATTTTCCACCATTAAATTCACAAAACTTCAATTAAATCACGGCCTGGGGTTCGAGCACTAACCAGGAGGTCCGACACTTGTGAAATATGAATTGGAAATAATGGCTGGCGAAAAACTTCCGCGGAACTAAACTCTGAGTACGTTTTTTTTTGTGGTGGAAATTCTCTGGCTTGTAATTTGTGTCGAGCAAAAGAAAACCAGTTGCACAAATTCGTCGAAGGTCCTCGATTCACTTCAAATTGCTACGGAAAATCGAAATCAACTGGCTTCTACAAGACGCAAAAAAATGAAAATTTATTTGACTGTTCTTTGTCGCTAGTTCAAATAGATTCGCAAAGGTATCAACTGTACTCAGTAAGCGGAAAGTAATCCAATCACGAATACAAAACAAAGTCTTAGGAGCACTGATAGAGACATGCAATTAAGATTCTACAAGTAATAGTAACTTAACCACTTTCCAAGGATATCCTATGGCACAGCAAAATCGAATTAACAGCGATCACACACCACTCATCGTTGAAAGCGCGACCGTGACTACGATGCATTCCTTCGTGTCTCCATTTACGTCAAGGCACCCCAAATTTGAAGAGCTTGAAGTGACGCCTACTCGATCGCTTCAACTTCGATATTCCTGTCTTAATCGCAGCAACCACAGTACAGCACTTCTAATGAGCAGAGTCCATCCTCATCTTACGTTCAGAACAATCCTTTAGTTCACAGCACCATTTCTCCGTCAAAAGCACATTCTCATAGTACGAGCTCCTGTTTCCGCCTATATTGACTACAAACTCACCAATGTACTACAAATAGAATGGCACAAACACAGTCAAGACGAAGTGTAGTTTCTAACGAATAGAGTACGCACCTTATGATCATTGTCAAATTCCCCCAAGCTGTTTCCTGTTCGATTTTGGCTGGTGAGTATGCAATTCTTCATTCACCAATGAGCCAGATCGGCCTCAGTTACTTTGTTTCCCGCCAAACATAGTCGCATCGCTAATTGACGTCGCGAACTCGCGTACAAGACAATCAACAAAGTGCATGATAGACGATCAGGTCTAGTGGAGTGCATACGAGCCAAATAATTTGCAATGGAGGGTATTGAATGAATGTAAATAGTGACACACATTTGCAACGACATGAGACAATCTGAGCAGTTTAAATTGGGGTTTCAGTTTTGCGGTTGAGCTATAATTATTATCAGGATTGTTGGTTAGATCACTTTTTCCTACTTTAGGGAACGTATAATTACTTGTAGGTAGAAAGAGCCGAAATTTGAGTAGCGGGAAATCAAAACGGTTTTTCAATAAGTTTTTTACTGCAACCGCCTCATTCTACCAAACTCTTTGCCCGTTATTTGCACAATTTGCATCGGTCACTTTTATCACTGATGTCCACGATCGTTCACTTCCCGACTGACCAACTGAGACAACCTCCGAGGTGATCTTAATGAGCACAACCAAGTCTTGGCGCTATATTTAATGTCTTCACTATTTTAACCCATCACTCAACCGATGATCGATTACCCGGCCCAGCAAACGCTTCAGATACCCCACTCGAGTCGCGAAATCGCTCGCAAATTAGGCGCTTCGTCATCGGTTGGCTCCAATAACAGTACTTTTTCTTGAACTAGATGCATACACGAAATGTAATAGATCTGAACTAGACTATGCACTTCGACGATTTTCGATCGATGATGCGTACTAGGGTGGATCCGCGATGGTGATAATGCACACTCGTTTCGGTTGTTTTTAAAATTTACGTCGTCTTTTGTAGATTCGATTAAGTTATCAATTGAAAGCAATTTTCGTTTATAATGATTAGGCGTAATTAAGTGGAAAGAAAAAAAAAATCGGAAGAATTAGACAGGCACACGTTAATTACCGACAAACAAAACAATTTTTAATTAATATTATGGTTGGAATCGGTAAAATTTGACAAATTTTAAGGGGTTTAAATGATACAATGATTTTATCGTTCATATAATTTAAGGGGTTAACCGTTTCGTTCTAAGCATTTTTATACCGCGTTACACCGCAATTCGTTAAATTATATTCAAAGATATTGTAATAAAATCACTACACATTAAAATTATTAAACAGTTTTAGAATTTTGTTTCCCGGGAGTTAAGTACAAAAGACATTTTCTTGACTTATTTTTCATGCAAAAAAAAAAGAGCGAGTGTTGCAATGGGGAAAGTGACTGAATGGTTACTCATCGTTAAATTGAGTTTGTGCTGTGTACCTGTGGCAGCGCTGGATTTTATAGCCATAGCTCCTCGATTATTACACAATTGTGCTTTATTTGCGGGTAAATATTGTTTGAGTATCCAACATTCTGTCCATAACAGCAAAGGTATGCAATTGCAACAAAAAGTTCTCACCAGGATCGTAACTATTTCGAATGTTATGTAGCGCATGACATTGGGTCGTCTTTTTTTATTTTAAATCCTTAGGCAGCAAAGAATTGATTCAAATCTCTTTCAACTCATAGTTTTGTCAAACAAAGTATCTTTGCAAAGCATATTTGCCTTAAACGAAGACATAAAAATTCTCGTATTTTCATCATATATAACTAGAGTCTCATATTTTTAAGCTTTGATAAATTCCAGAAGTCTTGTCATATCTTTCGAATGGTTATGTATTGAGAGCTTCAAAAACAGGTAAACGCTTCACGATTTCCAATTTATAGCAAACACATTTGTTAAATAGAAAAAATTTCAAGCTACAGCAAAGATAATTTTTATCGGAGCACAGATTTTCTAATTTTAATAATTTTCAACAACATTATCAAAGTCAATTCATTTAATCCTCCGCAAAATATTAAGGAAACGTTAAACTTAAAATGATGAAAAATTAATCAATGTAATTGGCTCCTCATGGTGATTAAATAATAGCAAAGAAACTAACGACACTTATGCTTTTAGAAACAATTTTTTTCACATGCAATTGTTTGAAGAAGCTTTAAGCTTTTTTAAGTTACTTTTACAAGAAGAAGTACTTTAAGTTCTAATAACAACTTTGCCGCACAGTTTCCCATGACCGTGTGGCCTAATGGATAAGGCGTCGGACTTCGGATCCGAAGATTGCAGGTTCGAGTCCTGTCACGGTCGCGGCTCTGAACTTTTTGATTATTTACTTTGATTATTAATTCTTAATTATTTATTCTGATTATTAATTCTTCATTATGTATTTTCAAAACCATACTTCTCCTAGAACATTTAAATACTATACAAAGATGCAGATACCGACATTTTATTTTATAGCCATTATGATAGGCAATAAATATGACTATAAATAATAATATTGGCACTTTAGAATATACGCGTATATGTTATTATGAGGTATGATATATGCGGGCACGCGTCAAAGGTATTAACTGATTATATTTTAATTGATTATATTATGTATTCGATTGATGGACATTACTTTATGAAACTTCCGTCTGAGAACTGAGCATTGAAAATTAGTAATTTTATTTCATTGATTATATTGTGGAACAAATGATTTTTGTATTAAGATAAAATTGCTCCAATATAAGTCTCAGTTGTATTGGTTGGATATGCTAGTATTTGAAAATATGTATTCATTGTATATTTAAGTTCCATTGTTCATGAGACTTTGATGAGTAAGCGTCAAATAATGTCAGCTGGCATTGGAATAATCTAGAGTAATCAGAAAAAATGTATTCTCAGAATGAGTAAATAAATCTATTTTGATATAATATACATAAAATTTAACACGTTTGTTCGGCAGATGGATTGTTTTTCTTTTGCTTATTGTATACGATAGTTGCACCATTATTTTTTATTTTGGAATTTCCGGGTTTAAATGAATAAGTTTCATATGGCGAGAATTATTCAATTAAAAAAAATTATCTATACTGAGACCATAATTGTACGTAAATATAATGCATTTATGCAGATAAGTGATATCAAAATTGGTTAGAAAATCACAACTAGAACAAACTTCAACCCTAATTTTCTGATTACTTGTTTCACTGGTGTAAACAATAATAAAAAAAGCACTCCGGGAGTACCGACAGAAGAGAAAACTTGAAAAATATCGTTGTGAATGCTTTGGAATGTTTAGGGAATAATTTTGCAAGGATTGCTTTATTTATCAGTAGAAAGTACTACCATTTATATGGCAGAATACAATATTCATTTACTGCGCTATCGTACACAATTATTACAATTATTTTACATAAAAAAGTTTCCACTTCAGAACAATTACAATTATTTTACATAAAAAAGATGACACTTCAGAAAAATCATTATATATCTCATGGTAGCCATGACGGTGTCACTATAAAATCTGACGCGAGTTCTAGGCTCTTTGCCCATCCGAAAAGTGCACAACATCGCTAAAGAAGTTTTCACTTAAAAAAAAAATTTTGGAAAAAACTTTTAGGAAAACAACCGGATAGAAAATGTCCCAAATAGGATAAAATAAAACTTTGCTATCGATGCCAAATCATGCATACTACGTTAAAAGAAGGTGGCGCAAACTAGACTTGTGGAAAAGCTATCAAAATCTCCTTATTCTAGTGGTGAAAGAAAATAAGCTTCTGCAAGGAGCAGAAAGTAAAGGATTTTGTGAGGCCTGAAATTAGAACAAGTCCCAGTCTAAACCTCTAAGGCACACTCTGCTTATCAAACCTACTTTTTTTTTTTAAATACCTCCATTCCCTACCACTCTCTCCATCACTCTTTCTTCGTCGCACAACGCTCGTGCGATCTGCATTCACATTACGTCGCTTGGTCCTTTGTGCCACCCAGACAATGTTTAACACGTCGGTATAAGGGGGCACACAATATAATGTGAACTAGTCCTTTTCATGAACATCTAGTCCAAAAAAAAATCATGATCAGCTCTCAGAGATAAAAAAAAATTCAATATCATACGACGCATTCAAAAAAAAAACTCTGAGTAACTGTCACTTCAGTATCTCGCCGATAGGGTCAAAAAAAAAAAACGCCCTAAGATACTGGGCTCATAAAAGCAGGATTACAGGTCCACTCTTCAAACAGTGGTCATTAAATGCTCCCTTAGTCTTTTCTTAAGTACCATGAGTGAGTTTGCTTCCTTAACAATCTCTGGTAGATTGTTATATATACGCAGAGCATCATTCGTTGCATCGTTCTTTAGACGATCCGTTCTGCTAAAAGGTATTACGAATTGATCTGCATTCCTCGCATTATATGGGTTGCTCTGTGATACCTTAATTAATGGCGCTCGTTCCGATCCATTAGTTTTTGAATTTCTGTAGATAAACTTAGCTTTCTCCATAATAATAATTTGACTAAAGGTTAATGATTTAGCCAATTGGTAAACCAAACTAGTTTGGGTAAGCATTGGCAGCTTCAGAATGTTTTTATACGCTTTTGTCAGCAGCCTGGATATACTGTTTAAATGTTGCTTTGCAGATTGACTCCAAATAAGTACTCCATAATGCAATTTCGCCAGGACAAACGCATTTAGAACAAGTTTTTTGATGTGCATTGGAAAATCCTCATATCTTCTTAACAATCCTATTATTGGGGCTAATTGCCTCCTTAAGCTATTTATGTGTGGTAACCAGGTCATACGATGGTCTATGATAAGACCAAGATATCTCATTTCTAGCACTCTTTGCAATTTTTCGCCATTAATATTTAGGTCGACATCTAAGTCTCCTTTGTTCTTTTGCTTAAAAACAATATATTTTGTCTTTGAAGTGTTCAATACTAGTTTGTTTCCAATTAACCACTGATGGAATTTTCCTAGATCCTCGTTGATAGTGTTCTCAATGGCAGTTTTGTCTCGTCTTGAATAAAGTAGAACTGTGTCATCAGCATATAATGTGTGATATCCCGTCAGCCCACATGTATTTAGATTATTTGTGTATAGCAGGAACAAAGTTGGGCCCAGTATTGAACCTTGGGGAACTCCTGTTTCCGTAGGTGCATGATCGCTCAGGACATTGTTGATTAAAGTTCTCTGCGATCTTCCCTCGAAGTAACTATTAAACAACTGCTTAGGACTACCCTGAATACCGTACGATTCAAGTTTACGAAGCAAGAGGTCATGATCAACTATATCAAATGCTTTTTTCAAATCCACAAAAATTGCGATGACATAATCACCTCTGTCAAGTCCTATATTGATGAAACGTGTGACAGAATGTAGGGCATCCAAAGTACTCTTGTTCTTTTGAAAACCAAACTGATGTTGGCTTTTGATCGAGTTTTCAACTAAGAATGATGTTAATCGATCGTTTAGTATTTTTTTTCAAATATCTTACTAAACTCCGTCAGCAGCGCAATTGGGCGATAGTTATTCGGGTCAAGATGATCACCACCCTTAAATATAGGAACTATTTTTGCAAGTTTTTCTTTTTCCGGAAAAGTTCCATTCCTAATATGCACGTTTATAAAATTTGCCATAATCTGGGCTATGTCCTCCTTTATTATACTTATCTCATTCATCGTGATGCTATCAATGCCTGGCGCCATATTCTTTTTCAATTCATTGATTACATTTAAGACTTCTCTTTTATTTGTTTGATGAATGTGAAGGATGGAATTTATTGCGATATTTGTATTATTTACATTGCCTGCTGAACTGGCAACGATTTCTTTAGTGCTTCTTCCACCAATTGTTGAAAAAAAATTATTCACGTGGACATGATGTGTTAGAGGGCCCATCAGGATTCAGTTGAAAGTTTTGTGATATACCCTGGGTTGAAGAGTTATCCTTTACCTTATTTATTATTTTCCATATTTCACGGGAGTTGTCAGCCGGTGTTTTCATTCTTCTTGAGAAATATAAGAATTTAGCCTCTTTCACCAGTCGTTTCGATTCTTTTTTCGCTTGCACATACACAAACTTGAAAGCCTGGTTTCCACTGTTCTTCCTGTAGTCCATGTATGCCTTCCTTTTTTAATACTTGCATCAATTACTTTTTTCGTTATCCAAGTCCGTTGCCGACACCTGATTTTTTTCTCAATTGTAGAACTTTGCTTAGCAGATATGATGATATTTTTGAGTTCACTAATACTATTTGGTTTCCGCTTTTCCAGTAACTCTCGTATGTTTGATTTAAAGAGCTCCTTGTCTAGATATCTGAACGTTTTATAAGTCGGCTTCTGTTTGTTCAGGGTTTGGTTTTGAATAGCAATTTTTAACACACAATGATCCAGTTCCGGCCAGTCCTCAAATATGTATGTCATGCTTTCAGCGACTTTTAAATCATTGGTTACTATATGATCCAGACAGGTATTTGACACTGGGCGAGTAATTTGGTTGTTGTTTATGATTACCGTTCCATTCGTTTCTAGCGTATCCTTATAAATCCGTGTTTCTGGTGATTCCGTTAGTACATCAATGTTTGTGTCCGCTACTGTGATTGAGAATAATGTATCTATTACTGTGCAAAAATCTTGCGCATTCATACGATTGGGATTGTAGTACGTCCCTAATTTAATTTTTTTACCTGCATGGCGTACTTCAATTATTATAACGTTATACTTATCAGGCGTCACTCTCTTGGTAGTGAAATTGATTGTATTTTTTACGTACATTGCTGTACCTCCACCTCTTCCAGGTCTGAAGGAGAATACCGCATTATATCCTTCAATATTGTAAAACCGTGCTTCTTGCCTGTCCTATGTGCTTATTGCCTGTCCTATGCAATTGGCCTGCGAGGAATTAAGAGAGTGGTCAAGCTTGAACAACCCGGTAAGGCAACTTACTCATTTTATGATGTAGTCAAGAGGTACCTAGAGAGAAAGCTAGTTTAGTCTCACTTAAGCCTATACGGCAACGCTCGAAATTAAGGGCATTGATTGGATGAGGACTTGAGCGAGGTTGAAGATGCCATGAAATGGGAGCTCGCTAGTTTAACATGGGCTATACAAAGACTCACCAAAGAATATTACAAAGGAATTGTATGATCACTGTAGTGATAGGTATAAGTAAATGTCTGTATAGGACAGCAGCGATGGTCTGCTACCTCAGCGGTAGAGGATGTTGGGATCCGCCGAGATTGGTCTTGTCTGAGGACGCGTGAATGCACTGGCAGGCTAGCATTGCGGTGTCGTGGGGCGAGTTCTTTCTCCTAGCACAAGGACCCACTACAAAAGAATTTCACAATTACGAATTCCGGGGTCAGCTAAGGGTTGAAATTGCAGACAAAAAAGGACAAACTGGACCTGGGGAAGAAAGACGGACTCATGAGGATTTCGTCGTTACCCGACGATTCTAATGGCCCACGAATAAGAGTGGGGTGCCCTCCCAACCGGATCAAGATCCAAATGTAGACGTGGCCATATATTTTCCATTTGAGTGGAAAACTCATATAAACATAATTTGCAAGAGTCCCTGCTAAACAAAAATGGAGAAGCGCGCCCGATGGCTAGCCCATATTAGCGGAAGAGCCTGCCATCGATGCGGGTCCTATACCCGGTCAGGTAAATTGAAATGAAAAAACCAATTTTTCAATTTAATTATTCAACATTACTATCTCATTCATTTTTCCCTTTTGCATTTTTTTCTTTACCTGGTTTTATTTTCTTTTTTTGCGAGTAAAAGACCCTAGGATTCAAAATAAATTTAATACGAAACTAAACATAAAGAATAATATTAACTAATAATGATGAGGAGTAAAATAGTTTTTACTTTATGTATAATAAGAATTCATTGACCTTATGACGAAATACACAAGATGACATAAAAATTAAGCCCTTAAATCGACGGTTCTATTCTTCTCTGCATTCCTAAAATTGTTAAGAAACTATTCCAATAACTGCATCTAATTTCAGAGATTAATATAAAAGTTATATATTAAAATTATTTTCAAAAAAGATTCTAGAATATTTTAATTTCTTTTGTTTAATATTATTTTCTATCCAATCCGCATATAAATTATATGATAATAAATCATTCAAGCATCCATCAAATCTGTAACGGTTTCCTACCTCCGTCTCGTTCGATCGCACTTAGAACCGACCTCTCATCGGTTCGAGACGTGCAGTCTTGGAAGTGACAACGGACTGTACCCTTCAGGTCAACAAGTCCGGTCACACTTAGTCTACTCCGTGGTGGCTGCTTGTAGGCTAGCTAGTTCGGAGAGGAGTTTCGGTCGCGGGTCTTACGCGAGCAGACTAAGTCCGAGTTACGTAACTCAGCCACCGATTCACATGCCCGATTTATAAACGCGTCAACTACTACTCATCCAGAACAGGAAACCTACGTTACGTTAGTTCTGGATGTGATCTCTCCACAGATCTCAATTCAAAATCCTACAAAATCTAAAACCATAGGCGCGTTACCGAATCACCGACGCGGTACCAGAAAATAAGCTCAACTACCTCAAGTCCAAAATAACCTACTCTAATAAAAAAGACGAGCGCAAACAAGGGTACCGCGGACCGTAACCGACTCGAAATCAATCATCCGCAGATTATAAAAACCTAACCCTCTTCAAGACATACTTACCCTCGGTCATCACTTCCGCTGCAAAAGAAAGAGCATGCGGAACGGAAAGGCTTATGGCTTCTTTAGTACTTCATCTTTAATTTAAATTATATTTTCCTATGTACATAGCAACAAATGTAGAGAACATATTCAGCTCAAAATTATTTTTTGTTGATTTTTTTTTGCTTTTTATAAATGGGGTATTTTTTGTAACAATAGATTATATATTTATACATACTATAAATTTGATTCGTTCATATTTTCTGTTGAATTAAACATACTTTAATAGTCTTACAATGACTTTCAATAACATATCTTTCGTTTGTTCTTTTATTTTATATTAAAATACAATATTTAGAGACGTCTCTTTTTTTCGGTCTGTGTGTATATAATTTAAATTTATATATAAGTGAGCTTTACATCAAGCTTTGATTTGGACTTTCTTTTCATATTAAAATTTACTAAAATATTGTTTTCGGACTTTTGATTTCTTTGTTGTTCAATTTATTTTTTTGTGCAAAATTCCAGTTGTATAAATTTACAGTATTTTATCACTATTGTTGTTTTAATTTTTATTAATTCATGCATTCATTTTACGGATTAAAGTTAAAAAAACTGAGAGACTGATTTTATCTTATTTCATATTTAATGGCAGTAAGGCAACATGTATGCAATTTGGTTCATTTAATTCTAAGACTTAAAAAAAATGTTATTTTGCGTTCTTCCTTTCTTGAAAGTTTTTTGTTTTTTTTTCTTAGTAAGATCATTTATTGTATATTTCTTATTGATTTATTTCTCTTTTTTTTTCAGTGTCTTTAGAGTGTTTTTAGACTTTTTGAAAGAATTTACCTTAAATTTTTGTTTTCATACATAAATTTTTATGTATGAAATTATAAGTGATGAAATATATTTTTAATCTTTTTTGTTTATTATGAAAAAACGCACAGCCCCGTAATTTTTTTAAATTTCGTCTTTATTTCATTTTTGTTTTTTTTTTTAAATTCTGTTCTTCAATATTTAACGAAAATGAGGTTGAATCGTAATAATTATTTGAAATTTTGCATGTTATTTTTTTTTATTAAATAATTACAATCAAATTTATTTTATTTGTAAAAAAAATGGGAAAGTTGTATGGCACAAATTGTTTTACTTTTTAAGCTTTGTATTTTCTTTGACTATTTGAATGCAATCAGTGGATGCGGAAAATTCATTGCGGACAAGGCAAGTTTTGGGAGTTTGTTTTGATTTTTAAAAATAGTTACTTGCTCCAATAAACTTGGTATGATTTATCGACCGATTGCACTTTGAAAAAAGGATTAGATAATTCAAATTATTTTTTTTTTACAAATGATAATTCCATTTTTGTACTGTACATTATTTTACTTCAATGACTTGAGTTTAAAGGTCATTTACTTCAATCTAGATTCAACAGGAGTGGCTTCTGGGCAATTGTGATCTTGATAAATTCAAAGAATTCAATCGGATTTCTGTCAGTTGAAGTGCAGTCCTTGTTTTTCATTTAAATCATATCCTTATTTTAATTCTGACAAATTGTTAATCACATTTACGCGCTAACTTGCTAAATTTCAACGATTTTTATTGAGTTTTGCATTCAAATTACTTTTCTTACAAAAATAACGGAATGAGTTTAAATATCATTGAACGGAATCGCCAGCAATTCAGTTAATTAAATTTATTAACAGGGAGAAAGTTCAATTTTATTTTAATTCGAAATTAAAATGCAATGAATTTATAAATATACAGATAAAACTCGATTCTTGTGGAAAACCACCATCAAAACTTTACAAACAAAAATAAATCCTTTTTGGAATTGATTAAAAAGGAAATCCGCTATATAAAAAAACTTATTTAGAAAATTAATTTTGACTCAATGCAAAATTTAGTAAAAAGCAAGATATAATTCAACTCGAAATTATAGTGTTAAAAGAGCTCTAAATTAAATTTAAGTTTAAGACTTCGTGGTCATAGGACTCGCAATCCTATTATTATCCTTCCTTGCATCAAATTTTATACATCTTTACCTTCATCTCAAGAAGGTAGGAACTAGGATTCTATTCATCTCAAATATTCCTCCCCAAACCGTTCAATTGCCAATGTAACAAATGCTATGAATGCAATTTAAATTTAAGGATGCTCTTATAAAATTGTATTAAAGCTCCCAATCGAATTATCCTTCTTTCCAATCAAACTTTTCCCATCATCCAATTCATCCCGGGGTGAGAAAAATTATAAATTCACTCCTTTATTGGCATATTCCTCCCCCAAACCATTTCAACTCCCAGATAAACTATCCAACACAAATCTAGGAGCCGGCCTAGATCTGATCCCGATTCCCTCGTTTTTTTTGTTATAGCTAAGAACAACAAAACTTACATACCTCGAGATCGTTTTACCTTCACTCCTTTTGTCCAAATCCTTAAACATAGACCGCAATGCCAAGTCTATTATATTGATGTGGGATTGAGTGATGATCCAAATGATGCAAATTGTTTGCCGATGGATCCCAGCCAAACAGCTGATTGGAAACGAAGATCAGTTTTAAAATCTTGAGCAATTTCACGAACCAAACGTTGGAACGGTAATTTACGGATCAACAATTCTGTGGACTTCTGGTAACGACGAATCTCTCGAAGAGCAACCGTACCGGGACGATAACGGTGTGGTTTCTTTACACCTCCTGTCGATGGCGCACTTCTACGCGCTGCTTTTGTTGCCAATTGTTTACGTGGAGCATTTCCTCCGCTAATCCGCTAACCCTCGCGAGACTTCTCACTCATAAAGTCCCGTTAGTTGTCTAATCTACCATTAACAGTTTCCCGTCTGACCACACTCTCCTATTTCTTAAATCGAGCCGCAGTAGTTGGCGTTTGTTAACAGCGTTGGGCCAAAGTTCCTCAGTTTTCCCACTGAGAGACTGCTGAAAGTTAACCTCGCTGTGAAGAATGGCTGCGTTAGTGGTATTGATCAACGGTTTTCTCGCCAAGGACAGAATTATCTTGATAGCGATCACATGCCACACTTCATTACTTTGTTATTTTACTTTAAACTCAACAATGGACTTCACACTTAAATGCAATTTGTACTTCTTGAGATTCTAGAACACTCACACTTATCGGACAGTTAGCCGCGAACACCTTCGGCCTCTTTGACGTTTGGATGGCAGCTGTGGGAGGCATTGCCAGATAGATATGCTTCGAAATGTATCAGTGTTTTACTTCAGCGGCTCACATTAACAGAAAATATTTCTCCACAAATATAAATATTTTAAGAAAAATATTTTCGGCGCAATGCTGGCTGCACGAAAGATAAAGTCTGCTTGCATTTCGAAGTCATAAATATCTGGCCGGGTGCCAGGGCTCGGGATAGGAATCACTCCGATTCCCGGGCGTAGGCGTCACATTACAAATCCTTAACTCCCTCTTTTTCTGTCTACCAAAATTTTAATTACTACACCATTCCATTTGGTAAGTTATATCATCTTTGTTTTGCAGTTTGTAAATTTAAATTCTGTAAACAAATATCAACAGGGTACTTACCCATATCCTCATGAGCGCTTGTTTTTGGGGTGCGTAAGTTGAAATGGAACTTAAACCGATCGTTTTTTCTTTCTGATTTGGTTGATATGAATAAATTTACTTTGAAGAATATGAAAAAAAAACGACATTAATCATCGAACAACCCAACAATTTGCCTTTGTTTTTGGTTTTTCTTTAACACACCACGAGAAAGAGATAATAATTTGGAAGTAAGGTTGATGCCGTGTATTATTCTAATGGCTTTATACATGCTCATAATATATCCTCATGAATCTTCACAGAAATTTAACTTTCAGATTTTTATGTGTATTCTACAAAAAAAATCTCATTTATTCCTCAGAGTCCTGCAGCATTGAAGATTAATCAAACGCGTTCACCGCCCGATTATGATGATAGGAATGAGTCCTTTAGAATTATTTGCATTAGAACTGCTACCGCTTAGACTGAAACTTGTTGTAGTGGCAGTGGTTGTCGCTCTACTTCTATAATGCATTGAAAATAGGTCCATTTATCGTCGTCGTCGCTGCTGCTGAGTATGCATTTGAAAATTAGCAACAAATGCCACCGCGAAATGTAAAAAATTCACGAAATATTGGCAACCCTTAAACGCACGTTATAACAGTAATGCCGACAAAAAACATGTCTACATGAAAAGGTTTTAATCATAGATAGATACAGCATATTCACTCGCCAGCGGCGACTATCCATCAAAGTTTTCCCTTCATGCGACAAGCAAATTAAAAATTCTGCAGACGCCGATGAAACAAAACTTCATCTGCTAAATGAATCACCGCTAAACTTTGCTTTCAGTCCACTCAGCCAATTGATAGCCCAAACATTAAAAGGGTAACAAACATTCGTTTGGGCTGACGTAGCGCATGAGCAACGGAAGGGCAAATTAATGCAGAAGCGCAAATCGCGGCAACTTTAATATTTGGAACTACACTTGTAAAATGGAACTTTTCCTTTTCTTCCTTTCTCCCCTTTTTCTTTTTTCACTAGCACAAAATTCCTCATTCCCTACTAGCATCCATCACGAATGTAAAAATCCGTACGGAATACTGAAACGTGTGTGGAAGGAATCACTCAGATCAGGAAATTTTCCGACTCAAATGATACTTTGTGAAGCCTGAAAGTATCTATCACGACCAAGACTTTTACAATTAGTTTCATTCGACTATCATGTTCACGTTATCTAAATGCATTCAACAGTTAACGATAAATACACGCACCCAGTCAGAAAACAAACAAAATCGTAATGAAAACCGGCACCAGACAAGAGCTAGACCGTGTTCACGACGTGGCCAACCAAACCGGACTCCTCGCTCCGTCCAAAACTTGTATTTCTTTTCCGTGTAGCCATCGGTAAAATCCCATCAGCTGAGTTCGATCAGCCTCGTGAGCTTCCTTTGGTAATGTAATACACCGTTGGGGTACACTAAATCAATGTTTCCATACTCGAAATCTTATTTGGCAGATTTAAATTTTTTAAAAACAAAATTTAACTGAAGTAAAGAAAAATGAAGAAAATTTTAGATAGTAATAAAAATTATATCTCATGAAAAATATAATTAAAGGAGCGACGCCAAGTAATTTTGCAAGTTTGGGATGGATCTTGGTCGACCAATGTCTCCAATTCGTGATCTTCAAACTTTTTTGGCTGTCCGGGCCGTTCATCGTCCTCCAAGTCAAAATAGCCACTTTTAAACCTTGCAAACCACTTCTGGCACGTACGCTCAGCTAGAGCATGCACACCATACACTTCCACCAAAATACGATGACTTTCGGCAACCTCGATACAAAATTCGACATTTTCTGAGTAAAAGAAAGTATTGTTGTTTACGCTTCAGCTAAATGATACATACTGATTCTGAAGCTATATGACAGTAGCTTTCCAACATATATTTGGAAAGGTGAATCACTGGAATAAAAATCAAGTTACGCCATCTATTAGAAAACCGCACGAGTTAACCGGTACCCGGTATATATATATATATATATATATATATATATTATATATATATATATATATATATATATATGTATGTATATATATATATATATATATATATATATATATATATATATATATATATATATATATATATATATATATATATATATAAGTATTCTCCACAATACGAGGTATGAAAAATAAGTCATGAGACTGATTTTGATTGCCGCGCTTGTGGTAAACCTGCGACCTTGAAATTCCCTTCCCATTCTTCCGCGTCTTTCTCCTATTTATCATTGCCCTAGCTTATTTAGTTCACCTGCTGTGTCGTGTTGAGTAGACGTGTGTTGGTGGTGCTCGTCGCGAAAACGAAATCAAGAGCAACGCGTCGCGATAAAATGCCAGATTGGGCGAAACAGCTTCGGAAACGTACGCTAAAATTGTAAAAGTGCATGGTGATAAGTCGTGCCCAGGTGTTTCGATGGGAAAAAGAGTTTAAGGACGGGCGCGAAAGCATTGAGGACAAGGCACGGAGCGGGAGATCAGTCGATGTGTGGACTGATGCAAATGCGCAGCGTGTGCCCGCCCTAATCCGAATTTGTTCCACCGGGGCAAACCGCAAATCAAGTCTATTATCGCCAGGTGCTTGAAAGATTGCAAAAACGAGTCAACAGGGTGCGCTCAGACATCGCTCGTAACTGGATCCTTCATCACGACAACGCGCCGTGCCCTACCGCCCTCAGCGTGTCCCAGCATTTGGCCTCTAAAGCGATCGACGTGCTGCAACAGCCACCTTATTCGCCCGATATGTCACCCTGTGACTTTTTTTGTTCCCTAGAATAAAATCGGTGGTCAAAGGAACCCGTTTTGAGTCAATTACGGACATCCAGGCGGCCGCGACGAGGGTACTCGTGGAAATCCCAGTCGAAGCGTTCCAGAAATGTTACGAAGTATGGAAATCGCGCTGGGATTGTTGAACAGCTGTCCAAAGAGACTGCTTTGAAAGGGATGGCAGAGTAGTAGAATAATTTTTAAATATACAGTTTTCACAGAATCAGTCTCATTACTTAATTGTCACACTCGTAGGTATATTTATCTGGAAAAATTCGTTGGGAGAATTGAAGCCCGGAGACCAGTGGGGAAACGACGATGATAATGGACCAAAACAGTTGAAGGCGCTTGTTGTAGGAAGCGAAGGCCTGAAACAGGCTGTCATGCTACGAAGAAGAAGAAGCTTGTGGGGGTGCACCTTAGTTTGTCTACAACAAGAACAAAAACTACTACTAGCCCAGTCATATTAGGAAAAAAAAGGGGTCAACCTCGGAATGAAAGATAATAAGCTGCAAATTGGTATGAACCTTTGTTTTGTCATTCTAAATGTTGTCTCAAAAGTCTAAATCGTTATCGTGTTCGCGTCTCAAGATATTCAAGGTCAAAGGTCACAAAAATCGGTTTTTCGCGAATATCTGGCTTCCTATCGGTTAAATGAGATTTGCATTTATTATAAAAGTTGTAGGCTATAAAATTCCCTACAACTTTTGTTTAAACTTTTTTTTCATACGACCAACCGTTTTGAAGGTAGAGCGCGAAGAGTGCACATCGTACAGTCATATACGGCCTAATGCAAGGTCAAGCGTGAGTTATGGTTATCAGTACGTTATAAAGTCAATTATTTACTTGGAAATTATAATTATTAAACAATGCCTATTATTTATGTACTAACTATTAATTATTTATATTTAATTAAAGTAAGTAACTCTACTAAAAGTTTTGACCAATATCCTCGTACTAAAAAGCACATTTTATTTTTACACGCATTCAGTGGCTGTGACACGACTTCTGCGCTATTTAAAAAAGGAAAAAAAACTGTTACTAGAGCATTGGAAAAAATTCCTGATTTAGATAAACTGGTGGAAGTATTTCAACAATAAAACTGCCCAAAACAAACATTATTAGAAAATGGAGTGCGCATCTTGTTGGCATTATATAATGCTCCAAAATCTGAGGACAACATTGATCATTTCCGCTACACGCAATTCATCAAATTTACAAAACTAAATAAACCTGTACAACTGTCAACACTTCCACCAACAAGTGTAGCAGCTCATCAACACATAAAACGTGTCTACTACCAGATTCAAACGTGGTTAGGGAAGGACTTAGAACCTAAAGAATGGGGCTGGATGCTTGAAAATGAAATCCTGGAGCCCATACGAACGTTATTACCTCCAGCACCAGCCGAACTACTAAACGTAATATTTTGCAATTGCAAAAATGGTTGTGGTTCCCGCTGTGGATGCAGAAAATCAGGGCTACAATGTTCTTTAGCTTGCGGCCAGTGCAACGGACAAGCTTGCCTCAACGCTTCACTGTATCCAAGTAATCCCGATGAAGAAAATACATATGATCCCGATATTCTGGAAGGTTTGGAGATGAACATGACAGATAATGAGGATGATGACAATGAATCGAACATTTTTGAGCGACAAGAAGAAGAAGACGACGAACAAGAAGAAGATAATTAGCTTCCATTTCCAATTTCATTACAATTAAAATCAACAAAGATACTTTTGATATTTGAACTCACATTTTGATAAATGTATATTATGCCGTATTTAATAATAAATAAAAATATGTGTAAAATATATACTCTTACTATCATTTTAACTTAAAATAAAACTAAAATATATAATCCAGAATTAATAATATTTTATACTTAAATAGTTAAATATGAATAATTATATATAAATAATCAAGTTACTTACTTTAATTAAATATAAATAATTAATAGTTAGTACATAAATAATAGGCATTGTTTAATAATTATAATTTCCAAGTAAATAATTGACTTTATAACGTACTGATAACCATAACTCACGCTTGACCTTGCATTAGGCCGTATATGACTGTACGATGTGCACTCTTCGCGCTCTACCTTCAAAACGGTTGGTCGTATGAAAAAAAAGTTTAAACAAAAGTTGTAGGGAATTTTATAGCCTACAACTTTTATAATAAATGCAAATCTCATTTAACCGATAGGAAGCCAGATATTCGCGAAAAACCGATTTTTGTGACCTTTGACCTTGAATATCTTGAGACGCGAACACGATAACGATTTAGACTTTTGAGACAACATTTAGAATGACAAAACAAAGGTTCATACCAATTTGCAGCTTATTATCTTTCATTCCGAGGTGAAAGCCCTAATATGACTGGGCTATACTACGTAATTACAAACCTCAAGTTCAACGGAAAGAAAGATAGGCACGTACATGCAAACTATTCTGGACTTGTAGACATACAGGTATTATTAATCGCTTAGCTCTGAAATTGGTTTGAGTTTAATTGATATTTGAAGTTTAATAGACAGTATATTAAAAAAACTACGGGTGTGGCAAAAGCAGTTTACCGAGAAGGGCTTCGAATCGTGCAGATTCAATTCAATGAAGTTCCGTGTTGGAAGAGGCAAAATATTCTTTTAATTCGTATTGTTTACACCACTACGTGGTTGTGAATATTTCTGATGGGATAGGAATTGTTAACATTTGTGTGAAAAAATAAAGAAAATCTGAATTGCATTCCAGTTGTAAATATCAAAAGTTAAAAATTTAACTATATATTCAAGGTAGTAACCTTTGCTTTAAGAAACTTAAATAACATAATCAAAGTTTACCAGACGATATAAAACTTTATTGTTATTAATTATATTGAAGTCAACAGAATTATGAATTGTTTATGTTGCAATTCTATGAAGCAAACATAACAAATCAATAAATAATTTTATTTAATTAAAAACTTTTTTTTGCTGGCATTTTATAATAAATTTAAACTAATTCCAAATAATATATTATGAAGTGCTTTGTAGATGCGTTTCAAGTGTGAAAAGTTGGCTTATTCTAATTTTCATTTTCAGCTCAATGCTGAACAGTTGAAAGATTAATGTTCGATTTGTTGAAATATTGTTTACGAACGATGAAATGGAATTATAAAATCATCAGAGGTATCATAATACTATGAAAAGTTTTTTCATCTTGCTTAAACCAAAGATAAGAAGTGATTTTAGGAATAAATATGTCGTTGTGATATTCGAAACAATATCAAAGCATTCATCCGAGAAAATATTTAAAATATTTGCTGAGGTATTGTCTGACAATGAGATCGATTGGCGCTTGGCTTACACAACATATTCAAGATAAATGTTCTTTAAATACATTTGATTTTTTTCTTGATGGTTCACATTTGATGTGAGGACAGCGGAATAGTAGTTAATAATAGTAAACTGATTCAATGTTGTTTTTTGAATAAGGAGTACTGTTTTTCCCATATGATTTACATTTAGTTTTTAAATTTGCAGTTGTAATTGAGGCAGATGATTTTCATCAACAAAATATATCATAAAATATCAAATATGAATTAAGCTCAATAACAGCTTGAACAAGAAAATTATCAGGAGTTCAATTTTTTATCATTATTTCACTATGTCACACGAAGAAACTTAAAGGCCCACAAAGTAATGGTCATTGCACCGCCTAAAATAGTGTATGTATACTTCTATACAAATTGCGTTTATTTGCGGAGTTTTGCATTACTAATCATGAAGCAATCTCAAACAGTTTACAAAATTTATTCAACAAAACGTATTAAACGTTAATTACATGAATATTAAATTGATTGCAATATGTATGGGCTAGCACGGAGCCAGATGCTGTAACGCTATCACGCGAAAAGCGGATCTGATCAGCAACAGAAAACTTTTCATGGGGCCAGAAGTTTTTTGCGCTGTGAGGGAAGCGTTGATTATTTTGATTTTGCCTTTATTAGCCAATGTCACATGCTTTAGCTTGTTGCCCTCCACAAACAGGTTTTCTCCTGTTTTCTTAGACGGGAAGGACGCGACGTCGAGAGGAAGAAAACAAGACGCATGAGCCCTGAAAATTTTCTAACGACTTGGCCGCACGCACTGCAATAAATGCGTACCTATCTGAGGCTCCTTTAAAATTTCCTGAGTTTTAAGGCAATCATTCATTTATCGGTAGCTCAATGGAAAATATCTCATCTGGGAAATTAAAAATGCGTTCTTGGTTTCAAGATTAAACAGGTTAGGATACACATCTCATGTATGTTACTCGTGTTCACTTATCGACGGCTGACAATGAAATGAACTCAGTGATACTCATACATTGAAAAAATGTGTATCGTATACAAAGTGAGCATGGGTGCAATGTTGTACCATGTAGACCTCAGACAGGGTTCAGCTAACATGAATGTTGAAATAAGCCGCAATCCTGTTTACGACTACGTCTGACCTGGCCCACTTAGATTTTTTCGGTTTTTTTCTCAGTCAAGTTGATGATAGCCATTCAAAGTCCTCTGTTGTTTCCTTGAGTCAGTCTTCTTTCGATCCCGCTTTGGCAGGGAAAATCTCTGCTGATGGCCTCTACAGTATCGGGTGAGTGTGTTGTAGAAAGAAGTGTCCTGGCATAGAGACAAGAGAAGTTAAAGGTCGACTTCTCTCCATGGACTATTTTGACCACATCATGGAATGTGCTTAAAACAATTAAAAAATAAAAACAAAACTCAACTGTTGGTTGATTCAAAAATAAATCAAGTTCTAAATATTCTGAAGGAAAATGATTTTTTTGTGGTTGGGAGGTGAATCCCATGCTTGCCAGATTGCGATTGGACTACCCACTAAATACCTCCCATGTTAACCCGAGAACCTAGCCTGGAACCGTTTGATACATTACTTTGGGCCAGGTCTTATTTTGCTACGCCATGAGGCACCTTTAAAAAGAAGGCAAGAAGAATTGCTAGGCAAGCGATCCCCTAGCCCCAACGTCTTCGGCTGCTGTGAGCCTCTTTTATATTTTAGGACTGTCTTAATATAATGTGCTCCCTAGTTCCATTTGTCAACCGAGTCAAGCACCCCTACGACTATATTATCCGGGGTGAGCTCTTCCGTCTCCCTGTAGAGGTCTCTTTGTAGCCTGCCCCATTTTGTACATGCAAAAAATGGGTGGCAGGCATTCTCTTTCTCTCCTGGGCAAAATCGAGAATCGGGGGACCGTGGCTTCCAAGTCTTGTGCAGGTAAGACTGAAAACACCCTTGTCCGCTCAAAAGCTGGGTCAGATAGAAGTCAGTCTCACCATGCCTTCAATTTAGCCACGGTTTCAGATCCGGGATGAGAAGTGCAGTCCACCTTCACTTCGTGCAATTCATCCAAAACAGCTGCCAATCGTTGAGTGAGCACTGTTTCTCCTCGCGGACAACTATCTCCTTCTTGTCCTCGTTTTGACGCAGGTAAACAGCGTGGCGCTCTCTAGCTAGGAAGGCAACAGATATGATGCATGCAAAAACTTTCACCACAGAATCAGAGACTGTCAGATAAGAAGATGCAATCCTCAGTGCTCCTGTTCTCTGTACCTGTGTCAAGCATTTTAAAATATGTTAAGACTAGAACAAAAGTCCATGTATAAATAAACATAATTTTATTTATACTTTACATCATATCATCATATACTAAATATAGATTATGATTATAATAACTGCTGGCTTAAACTGAAGTAGTGTCAGGTTACGATAGATTTTGCAGCACTTGGGTAGGTACAGGGCTGCCTCAATGTGGATATCGATTTTTTTCCCATTTTCTATCACTCTGCGCACAATTCGGACTAACAGAGGTCGCTATTATCTGAATTACTCTCCACATGTATGGCTCAGCAGAAATTATGACGATAACTGAGCCAATAGAATGAAACACATAAGATACTGTTATAAAGGTGAGGGTTAATGTAAAAAGAGGCTACGTATGCTAATGCACCGAAAGAGAGACTGGATGACTGCTCATGGGCTCAGTCTAGTTCTGTAGAAAACCAAAGTGGTCATCTTGACAAAAAAAGAATCCCTAGAGTAAGGATGATCAGTAGTAGAGACATATTAATCGAGTTGAAGCCAGCGGTGAAGTACCTGGTGTTACTGATCAACTCAAAGATGAGTTTCTTTGAGCAAATCAGGGCAACGGCTGTAAAGGCTATTTCAAATATGTCAGCTCTGAGTCGACTTATGGTCAATGTTGGGGAACTCAACCCATCAAAAAGACGCCTCTTAATAAGTGCTGTTGGTTCAGTGCTACTGCATGGAGCAGAAATACGAGGCGATGCTCTCAGTACTCAGAGGTGCACCGAAAATATTTGGCACAGGTACAGAGAACAGGAGTACTGAGGATTGCATCTTCATATCCGACAGTGTTTAATTCAGTGGTGAGAATTATTGCAGGCACTAGAGAGCTAGGAGAGATAGCCACTCAACGATTAGCAGCAGTTTTGGGTGAGTTGCACTGTGCGCTTCACCCTGGATGTGAGACCGTGGCTAAATTGAAGGCATGGTGAGATTGAGTCCTATCTATGGGCATGGGTGTTTTTAGTCTTACCTGCATAAGATTCGTAAATCACGGTCGCTCGATTGTCGGTTTTGCTCAGGAGACGAAGAAGATGCCTGCCCCAATTTTTTTGCGCGCAGAAAATGGGACAAGCTATGACGGGACTTGCACAGGGAAACGAGGAATCTCACCCTGGATAGTATAGTCACTGTGATGCTTGGACCGGTTCACAAATGGAACCAGGTGGCACATTATGTTCGGGCAGTTCTAAAAGATAAATGGGGCTTACAGCAGCCTGGGACGTCGGAGATGAGGGAAGCTTGTCTAGCAATTCCTCTTCCCTTTTTCTTCCTGCTAGGGGAGGGATCTCTCAATTTTAACGCTCCTCACGATGTATCAAAACGAGGCTTGGCTCGAAGTAATGTGTCAAATGGTTTCAGGCTAGGTTCTCGGGTTTATAGGGGAGATGTTTAGTGGGTAGTCCAGTCACTTGTGAACGTGAGAGTTCTACACACAGTACGCAAATGGCATTCACTTCCCAAATACAAAAAAGTGTAACAAGAATTGACCGACGAAACATTATTATCGACTAATCAGCACGTAATATTCTTGAAAGCAGGAACGTAATATTCTTGAAAGCTTTGGACATAACATGCAACAGGCGCAAATAAATATCGAAGTTTGACTGAAAACTTCGAATAAAACTGTTCCTACATATTTGCATTTTTTCACTGTTTAGGGCTTCGTACTAAATTACAAAATTCTATTGAAATTACGGCCTGTTTCCATTTGTCCGTCCATCCGTTTGTATATTAAAGCAGTTTTTCTCCAAAACTATAGAAGCTCTTGTCATGAAATTTTGTGGAAAGATCAGCAGTGATTATTTTTGAAAGTTTTATCCTTCTTCCTCGTAGTACTAAAGCTGCTCATAGACCTTCGCTTCCTGCAACAAGTATATTCAATTGTCTCGGTCCATTGATTTCATCCTCCAATTTCGAAATCCAAGCTGGGTGAACTATCTTCATCAACGGATTTGGACCAGTGTTTCTTTGGCTTTCCCCACTGGTCTCCGCCCTTCAGTTCTCCCAAAGAATAGCATTTTTGGGTATGGCCATCTGTTCAATTCGAAGCTTCCATAGTCTTACAATTGCTGAGACCTCAGGCTCCTCGAAAATTTCATACAACTCATGTTTGTATCGTATCTACCATTGGTTCCCGTATAGCTTCGCATCAATTATTCACCTCAGGACCCGTCTTTTGAAGGCTTTCAACTTGTTTGCAGATGCTTGGGTAAGCATTCACGTTTCACATTAACGTACTGCACCAAATAATGCTTTACTTTGGCATCCCAGCCAAATCAGCCCGTCTTACCCAAATGACAATGACGTCGACAACCTCCCAAGTCCGCATCAATAACCAACTCACCGATGACTTTGACACAAATATCGGACTAAAGCAGGGAGACGGGTTGCCCCCATTGCCAAAGAACTCTTACTGAAACTCGACAGCGAAGCAAAACCAGTAGGGCTTAAAACCAATGAGAATAAAATAAAGCTTACGACGCAAATACACAGAATATCTCCCTTGGCGAATATAATATCGAACTTCTTAGTAAATTAGTGTATTAAGGCGCCAAAATAACAAGAACCCGTAGTAAAAGAGACGAAATACGCCGAAGAATACAGCTCGCAAACAAAATATTTTATTCAGTTTTGACGATCTTGAAGACCAGCTTCATGCACAGGAAAACAAAGCTTCAAGTACACAGATCTGTGATAAGACCTGTGTTATGCTATGGGTGTGAAACATGGGCCCTAAACCACGCATCCGCAAACGTAGTGAACGCCTTTGAGCAACGGGTCCTGAGGCGAATAATTGGAGCGGAGCTAGACGGGGAATTCGATACAACCATGACCTGTATGAAATTTTTGACGATTGTAAGACTGCAGAAGCTGCAATAGGCTGACCACATGAATCATATGGACGAACATCGAAATGAAAGGTATTTGTTGGGGGAACTGAGGGCTGGAGCCCAGTGGGGAAATCGAGGAAATGCTGAATTGCCTCGGTCGACGAAGACAGTTCATCGCTGCTCGGATTTTGAAATTGCAGGACGCGGTCAATGAGCCGAGACAGTTGGAGGCGCTATTTGCAGGAAACGAAGGCCCAAGAGGGGCTGTGGTGCTACAGGGTAACTCAATATAAAAATTTTCATCAAGCATTTTCTTCAATTACTTGAATAGTAAGAAGGATGAGTTTTCTTATGATTTACATCAATTAAATTTATTTTTGCACTTCTCGAATACTTTCATTTGAATTTCACTATGGCTTGAACCAGGTGCACCTATACACTGCTAGTTGGATTAAGAATGGAGCTATGTATCAAATATGCAGTCCATTTTTAGTGCACTATAGTCGTACTAAAGCATTAAAATCGGAAGGCCTTTCGAACACTTTTGATAGTCTCACATCAAGACTACTGTTGATGTCCATAGCAAAATCCTGCTTTGTATCCTAAATTATTACTTAATCGTAATGCCTGAATTTGCCTCGTTTTCCTACAATTACCTTTTATATTGGTGAAGCGAGGTAAGTTCAGGCACATTTTTTATTCTACCATAGTTTATTCACCCACTGTATTATGAACGTGCTTACACACATGAGATGTAAGCACATTCCATACATATCATGCGTTTAATATTCCTGATAATAAGCTCGGTCACATGACGCTCTAGCGTCAGCAGTTTTCATGGCCTTGAAGCATTATTCAGTGTACATACGCGCCATCAGCAATTTTTGGTGGATGTTCGATTGTCCATGAATAAGACGTGCTTATCTTAGCGGATCCATTTCATGGCCATGCGAGCTTCAGTATTTTTGACCTTTATGCATTCATGCGAACGAAGTAGAAAAATTGCCAGTTAGTAGTCTCATAGGAAACAAACACCAAGATAGCAACAGTCGCAATATATAGAAAACAAAAAAATTAAATAAAACTAATATTCAATAAATGTTTAGTGAAAAAAAGGTTGTTAAAACGTACCAGTTAAATAAGGAAAGAAGAGTATTATCAGGCCCAGAACAAAAGAGTTCCGGTGCATAACAATTACGTTTCATATTCTTTTTCACTTTTCTGTTTTATTAAAAGTTTTTTTTTTATTTTGACGTACGATTAATAATAGTGATAACACCATAAACTTACATGACAATCAATGCGGTAAAAGTGAAACTACCAAGTGACAACGTAAAACTATCAAGGAAAAAATCTGCTGATCATGGTGTGAGCCCTATTGCCTTCTACTTAAGACTACATTCCTCTCTTAAACCTATAGTTTTTATCAACCCTATGAATAGCCCATCGGAATTTGTTCTGTTGAGTTTTAATGAATATCGTACATTTTTTTACGGCGTATTTCGTCCTTTTTCTATAAGAAAGACAACTTACTAGATTAATATTGTCACGTATTATGGTTCGCGGCCGATAAGTTTGATGTCCAGGGAAAGTGAAAACTTACTTCAATTCACTTTTCACTTGTACTATCAATTTATGTTTCAACTGCCTACAAATATATCACGAAAAACTTTTACTTTCCTAACAATCAATATCACAGTCCTCTCCCAAACCTTGTAGGAAGTGGAAGCAGTCCTAGTGTGTGTTATAGCTTAGAGAAAGTGAAAGTGTAAAGCTAGCCTCTAAATTTATTTGTCCATTTTTTGGATATTTTTTCTGTTGCCAAGTGATCATTGAATTCACCAATCATAAAGTAAGTTTATCCATTTCTTTACCTTTGGTGTAGTTTAAGTATTTCATAACGACGACAAGATGGAGAATACATTAAGCATCAAGAACAAACCCCCCGACCCAGACAACGACACATTAATGGACAACGACACATTAATGGACATCGACAAAGACACCAAACTGACCCGAAAAAGAAATGGCAAATCTCTGGACAATCGACAATCGACAATCCACTGTCTGTTCTCAACTTTTATGAACTCAACAAAACTTTACAAATACGTAACATCATCAACGTAACTGCCATCGGGAGATGCAAACTGAAGATCACCTTCAAAACCCCAGAAGATGCGAATGATGCTACAGTCAAATCAAACCTCAATTTTCACAAATTAAAATTTTCATACCTAACAATTTCCTTCCTTTATAGGTAAGGTGTCATTAGAAACATCCCCTTAACGATCTCAGAAGACGAAATCCTCAACGATGCCTCCCCATGCAATGCCATAGGGAACCATCTGCCAAATGTTAAAATAACGAATGTGTCCAGATTTAAACGTAGGGACTCTAAAACCCCGGAAAAATTTATTTACATAAATTCCATCAAACTAACCTTCTCAGGAACCTTGCTACCTGACGCCATTTAGTTCGCTTGGGGACCAATAAAGGCACAACACTTTTTATATAAGCCAAGACAGTGTACCAAGTGCCTCCGGTTGGGACACACTACGCTCAACTGCAAACAAAAAGACATACGATGAATCAATTGCACTAAAACAGACTGCCCAGGATCCTGCGAATCAACAAAATGTGCCGTATGCGAATCTACGGAACACGTAGCCACAATCAAAAACTATCGCAGATGGGTCAGATACGCGGACGAAGTCAGGCTTAGCTCTATTGGCAACATCACTGTATTTGAAGCTAGAAACATTCTCAACAAATCCTCGTATAACTCGAACGTCTTCGATCTATTGAAACACAATGAGTCAATGGACGATGTGTTCCCCCTATTAAACAACAAAGCAGGCAACAACTTTAGATATACTAACAAAACTATGAACAAAATGATTCTAAAAAGGCAGTACTCTCAAACCCACCTCCAGGTCAAACACCCAACTCCCTTCAAAGATTTGAATACTCCTGAAATCAATATTAAAACAACAAATCTATCTTCTAATCCACTAGAATATGATAAAAACCCTGTCTTTAATAATGATGTCCTCAAAAACACAAAGTCACAGAAATCGAACGTTTATTAAAAAAGATAAAAAGTAAATGCAATGGCCCTTCTACCGCTACTAGCTTAAATACCACACAAAACTCAGACCTAAACAAACTCATCCTCATTATCAAGGACATTTTTAACATTAGCAGCACACCCTCCCCTAAGAATCGCTCAGACCAATCAAATTAAAATCAAGTTGGAAATGATAAACCATGAACTCATTGAAAAGAAAACAATTTATTTTCTACAAGTTAACATACAAAGCATACTAAAACACAAAGACAATCTTGAAATCACTATCAACAAACTAAATATCGACGTAGCCCTTATACAAGAAACACTAACAGACAATGAGAACAAAATCTGCAGTTTGCCAAAACACTATATCGTATACAAACACAGGAACAGATATGGAGGTGGAGTGGCCATTGCAATCAAAAAAAAAAAAGTTCAAAATGATTCATATAGAAGAAAACCTGGGAGCAATAGCCATTGAAACGATGAACCTAGAGCCCAATTTAATAATAGTATCTATCTACTCTCCCCCTAACGTCAAAACTAACTCCTTTAGGAATGTTTTAGAAGCACTTTTCGCCAAAATTAGCTGGAACAAACCCTTCATCATAGGTTACGACCTGAATGCAAGATGCAGCGCTTGGGAAAACAACACGAACAACGCTAAAGGAAGAATTCTAAACAACTTCATCAAAATACAGTATCTGCAAATTCTAAACTCAGGAATATCCACCTTCGACAGAACAAACAGCACTGGTAATCCCATCAGCTCAGCTCTAGACTTCACCATTTCCAACCTACCCCGCACCGACCATAAGTGGAGAGACAGCAAAATTAAGATCGCAACATAAATATCTTCTACAACAAATCCATTTCATTCAATCACAGGAAAACTGTAGAGGACATCAAAAACTTATTATAGATGTAAGCCTTTAGACAGCCATCGAACAGATCAGTAACTGTATCTCAAGCAATGCAATCAAGAACCCCAAATTCCGATTCACCCCCAAAAGCTGGTGGAAAAAAGATCTAAATACATTATGGCGCAACAAACACAAAGCATGGAAAAGATTCAATCGTCTAAAATCGTGGCAAAATTACAGCAAGTTAACGGAATGCAAAGAAACCCTTAGAGTAGCCATCAGAACAGCCAAATCCAAAGATTGGGAGAGTGAATTAGACGAAGTGGAAAAAGGCCTCAATTCTAGGGAATTCTGGAAACTTCTGAAAACGTTAAAAACAACACCTTTGATATGCCCATGTCTATGTCTTCCTCCAACCGATCAAAGCCAAACACAACATCAATCACAGCAGTATAGACAATAACCATCAGCCTTTCACCCCAGTAGATAGCTTCACGTTATGGGAGTTCCAAACGATACTAGATAACCACAAGTCCAAATCAGCCCCAGGTCCTGACAAGATAGACTACAATATTATAAACAGTCTTTCCCAACCAAACAAAATATATTTTTTACAAGGCATTAATCAGGCGTTCAACAATAATTCTATCTCGAGTAATATGAGAAAAATCAGGATTGTACCCAATATCAAGAAAAACAAACCACTGTCATAAATAGATAGCTACAGACCCATATCTCTACTCAAGGTAACTTTGAAAATCATTAACAACCTAGTCAAAAACAGAATAAACAAAATCGTTGAAGACTCCAATATCTTAAACCCCAGCACCTTCGCCTACAGAAAGGGCAAGTCAACCAACCTCTGCATTAATAAAATTTTGCACTCCATCTACCGGGACAGCAAACAAAAATTTATGGCAGTCACACTGGACATATCTAATGCATATGAAAGAGTAAATTTACCCAAACTCATAGAAATATTGGAAAACATCAACCACATAGCCTGCATTAAAAATTTCCGACAACTAAGAGTAATAACCTGGGGTCACCACACCGAAACCATCACAAATGGTCTTCCGCAAGGAGACGTTCTCAGCCCCCTTCCTTTCAATATTTACACCAAGGATATACATAATATAGAAGACAAACATACTTTAATATTCCAGTTTGCAGACGACTTCCAATCCAAAGCCAGACTTCTAACTGAAAAGATGCGACTTTCTAGATCTAACCTTGAAGCAAACAAATCCACAGCCACAGAATTCCATTCCAAAATACCGTTCCCATCAAAGATTTCCATCAACAACCAGGAAATAGACTGGACAAACCATTTCACATTTCTGGGCAGAGTCTTCAATAACAAGGGTCTCTATAAAGATCACGTAAAACGAACACTATCAAATTTTTCAAAATCCCAAGCGCTGGTTAAAAAACTGAGTGGGCCCAAATATGGCTTAACCCCCAAAAAAGCTCTTCAATCAATGATTCGACCGAGGTCAATCAATGAATGACCCCGGATTGAAAACCAACCTAGCAAACAAAACCAACTCATCTATCTCCGCTTGTGAAAAATTAAACAGAAATAAAGCTGTCATACTCAAACCTTGACTGGGTATCCCAATCAGTGCTTCCAACATATCCACCTTCTCCATAGCCAAAGAACTTCCTTTTGAATACAGAGCCAAACTACTTATAAGCAAAGAAATTCTCAAAAATATGCACGACCTCCACTTCGAAACCTTATCAATACCCCAAACAAACACTTCAACTATACCAAAGTCGTAGGCCAATATAAAGACTACATGGGCTCCACTTGTTGGGGAACCAAAAATGGGACCCCACCTAACCGCTTTCACCAGCTGAACGACACCGACCTGTATCTACCGGCAAAATTTCCCCAGTTAAACTATAGTGACCTCACCAATTCACTAAATAAAACACTAAACAAAATATCGAACAACTATACAATATACTGTACTGATGCAGCAAAGAACCTTTTGGGCTCCGGATGTGCAGTTTACAATCTTAATCTTAATCTTTATCTTTCAAATGGAAACTAGACCACTACACCAGTCCTGACAATGCCGAAATCAAAGCCATTAAAAGCGCCATTATAGACATACATTCAAACAATACCAATAACATAGTCATTTTTACAGACTCAAAAAACAGTATCACAGAAATATTACACAGCCACAATATAAAATATCCACCGTCAAAATAAGAACTTTTATACAAGAAAACAAGAATAACCAAGTGATACTGTTCTGGTTATCGAAAAATAGCAACTGGGAAGCTCTAGTCACTGCATATGCAAATGCAAAAGATGCGATTATAAATGGCACTAACACCGACACCTTTCGGGAATGGGATAACACCTATGACAGAATTAAGAAATATCTAGAAAATGAATGGATCGCCAAATATAATACACTTATCACAAAACTATCCTACTCGCCCTGGGGGGGATGGAGACCTAAAATACCTTAACAAGCCTTGGTTCCACGATACATACTTTAACAGAAACACAATAAAACGCATCAACAGAATACTGACTAACAAAGCTTACAAAAGATACATACTTAGAAAATCCAAAATCTACAACACGGACAAATGCATATGGTGTGATTACACAGACTATCTTGAACACCAGATACTTAACTGCACCAAATTTGATCGTGAAAGAGTAAAATACCCGCTCCTTGATGACAGTCAATTACTAGTTAAATGTTGCAAAAACAAGAATGGTGCATTCAGGTATTACCTCCAGCAACTTGACATGTTCCTAAAAGAGTCAGATACATTTCTATAACACCACAAACTGTGCCAAGCAATCTATCCTTGCTTCAACCTAACACACACCCCCTTAAAGCTCATCAACTGACAACCTCTTTCAATTAATAACCACTAACTTAACGTAGAGTTGCTAAAGAGCGAATAAGCAACACCATCACAAACAAACAACATCAAAACGTCAACAAGCGATAACATCAGTGGCCCCCACAGAGGACTAGATCGGAAAACGCTGGTTAAGTGCCTATGAGGACAGACCAGACTGTACCTTAGTGTGCAACTAAGGTCCTGTTTATAATACAGGAAAGAAGGAAAAAAAATCAATATCGCCTTCAATTCGCGCTCTAGTCGTATCGCAGTTTTACTATATTCCCCATTCATTCAGCTCACTTTTATAAAGGGTCTCTGGTCATTCAATCCATTTCTCGTATATTGGCGAATGTTCTAACGAGAACTACCCGGGATATTCGAGAAATTCTGAATGCACGCATTGACATCACTTTCAGATATTGGTGATGGGTCTGCTTGTTCCATTCTCGTGCTTTCAGGTACACGCTTGTGACGTCATTTTTTTACTTTTCTTGGTTGTTTCTTTTCAATCAATATTGATCATGATATTGTTAACAATTACGACAACAATTGCGACAGTAGTTTGCAGAATTGTGTGGACATGTAACATTATAAACACACGAGATTCGATTATGTTATTTGCCTCCTATCATCTTTTTCTGCCGTCTTTTGACGCGTTCACCAATTAATATTTTGCTATTGTGCATGTACGAGTATAGCACAAAATCACGACTTCAATGTGCAATACCGGACAAGACATTTAACGTACCAGCATTTCCTTAACAGCCAAATGTAATGCATCTGTACAAAAACATCATTCAACGCCGCTAGCACTTTATTCCCATGATAATCCGGTTCATTGGGAACTTGCTTGCAAACACCCAGCGTTGCATCAAACACAATCCCAAAGAACTATTTGCAAAAATGCCAATCTCCTTATTCCATGTTTTTAGCGGATGGTCAACCTTAAAAAACGAAAAAATGTCTTTATTGAACGGCAATCGTCGCAAATGTCCCATAAGGTAAATAATTACCATTGGAGCAAACATTTTTCTAATATAAATGAAAGGTTAATCTGCTGTTCAATCTGTTAATCAACTTTCAGTTGGGAAGACCGAGATGACAATTCAGATTGTCATTTTTGACATTCGGACAGCTCTCCCACGTGAAACATTGTTGTGAGTTTGATTACAGCTGTTTTGTGCAATTTCTCTTCCTGCAATTATTTTCTTACACAGTACACTTTTGATTGGAACTTCTTGATATTTTCAGATAAGATGAATAATAACATACATAAATTTAAAATTTCATTTAGGCAATGATTTTACCAACATTGCAACAAAATGTAGGTCGGTTAAGATGGAGTAACAATAGTTTTTCTTTTAAAGCAAGAATATATTTGTTGTGCGTGTCATTAAAGGTTTTCTTGAATTAAATCATTTTATGTGTCTGCATATCGTGGTTTGAGTCAAAAAATTCTTCTGACATGAGCGTAGTTCTGTCTACCCAGCTTGTTTATTTTATTGAATAGAGTCGATCAATTAGCCCCATCAAGTAGTTGTATACATCGAATAGTCAATTTCTTAAATTTGTTGATTGCGTGATGTGAAAAGCTAGTTTAGATGTTCTGATGATCGATCTAAATTTGCGGTTTTGAACTCAGTTTTCGATGAATTGATTTATTTTCGAAAATATGGAAGTAGTCGAATATATCTCTTTAAGAAACATCAAACTAGTGGCCTCCACTCGCTGAATCACTCCGATCATTCTGAAAAATCTGTAAACAAAACACTTCCATCAATCAAACAAAAGAAAGCAGATAACGTTTAAACACACTTTTAAAAAATACACTTGTACATAATTAAAATTTTGAAAAATTCGAAAAATATTTTTAGTGCTCTAAATTCCAACCGACACTTTTGAAAGAAATATTTCTACACATTTCCACTAGAAAATAATATAATTGATCTTGACCAATATTTTCAAGCTGGGAAAATAAGCATTGTTGCTCTCGTAAAATTAGAATCGATACAAACGATACTCATAACACGTATAAAAAAATCCCCGTTGGCAGCACCAGCCGGAAAGGTAAATTTCTCGTATGTAGCGAGAAGTTTCGAAAAAGAATTTGGCTTGCCTACTTCTAAACTTCTTTCTGCAATTTTCGTAGTACCACATGGGTATTTATTAACATAAAAAAATCTGGCCACGTTCGTTTTTAGAAACCTTTTATCGGGACGCAAATATTTTTCTAATTAAATTGAGTTGCATGCGTATGGATTACATATTGTTGTAAACATATAAATACCGGTTTCGCCCTTCTCGCATCTGCTGTTTACACAGTTCACAGTGGTAACCACACAAAGGCTTAAATAGCTCGAATATTTAATTTCAAAAGATTTCCATAAAAGTTTAATCAGCACTTGCATTGCCATTAATATATACATTTCAATTTTATTCTGAACTGTGAGGGCCGTCATTTTGATTTTTATTGAAATCGGCTGCTAAAAATATTAAGCTGTAAATTTTCGACTGTTTTATTTGTCATTCGATTTGCATAATCAAATTAAATTAACTTGCCTTAATAACTTACAATTTCAAGTTTCAACGGAATCTGTTGAGAATCTTGGCTGCTAGAGGGCTACAGAAATAAAAAAAATTGTATGCCATCCGCCTGTATGGGGAGACCCCCCTTAAATACCTTAAAAGATTTTCTTGCACTGCAAATTTCAAGAGGCACCACTTTTGACCTACGTAGAAAATTTCCTCATTCTTGCTCATGTGGTTTGCGAGAAAACTTGTTATGACGCACGAACAAACGGGCGGACGGACGGACAGACAGACAAGTCGCGATTTTATAATTTTTTTAGGGTATTGTTAAAAATATTTTACAATATCTTAAAAATGATCTGGTTTTTAAGTTCTTTCAAGTAAAGTGGTTTCGAACGTTTTCATGAAAAATATTCATTATTTCAGTTGGCACTAAAATAGCGAATTGCGCTTGCCTCCTGACCTTTGGGGGGCGCCATTTTGAATGCATGCATTTGATTTTGGATTATTTTAAATCTTTGTATGCTAGGACGTCATCAATCAATGTACTATCTCGTTCAAATAGGAGTTTCACTCCAGACAGGGCAAAATAATTCAATTTTTAAAGAAAATGGCAGCTAAAAATATTAGGCTTTAAATTTTCGACTTTTTTATTTTTCATTCAATTTAAATAATTTCCTGCAAAATACAAGAACATAGTACAGGGATTCATAATCTCAAGTTTCATCAAAATCCGTTGGAAAATGTGACCGCTAGAGGGCCACAAAAACATGAAAAAAACGCATATTTAAACGGCCGCCATTTTGAAATTTGCACATGCATGATCACCAAAATATCAAAGATTGTAGGCCTAAATAATGTCTATCTTGAAACCAAGTTTCGTATATGTCGGATTAAAATTGCGGCTTTGAAAAGCCTTTGAAATTTCGACCTTCAACTGGCCGCCATTTTGTTTTTTGCAACCTGACCTCCAGTTTTTTTACGTAATTCTTTAGATAATTATAATTTCTATCAAACTGTCGAATTTCATGAAAATCTGTTGAAAGCTTTGACCACTATTGCAACAACAAAATTTTGCACGTTTTTCGACTTTTGAGCGGCCGCCATTTTGTTTCTACCGTACCGACTTTGGATTTTTTATTGTGAGATTCATCACATACATCAATGAACCTTTGTACCAAATTTCATCCAAATCGGAGCTACACTTTGGTCAGAACAGAAATCGCGATTTTTCGTCTAAAATGGCCGCCATTTTGTTTTTGCCCGGCCGATATAGCTGGTTCACGAACTTAGCCGAGATAATTACCCAATACACCTTTCGTGAAAATTTGGTGAAAATCGAAGCAAAATTGCAACCTCTATCGTGGTCACAAATTTCGTTATATCCCATATATATATATATATATATATATATGATGCTCTCCGCAATAGGTAAATTTCTCTCGAGAAATTTACCTAAAAATTGAAAATTCGGCATGCGGGAAATGCGCGCCATTGTCCGAATTTAAATAGATTGTTGACTCAAAACCCGGCCGGCATGTTGACACCCTGCTGTGCTACGTTTTAATAAAAACGTTACCATAAAACATAAAGACAAGTGCTGAGAACTACGAGTATAACGGCAAATTTGTTCAACAGACGTACAAACTGCTTTTTGGCCACCAATCAAAAATGAATGGTGTTTTGAGAATGAAATTTGCAAACGTTAACGTTAATTTTGCCAGAATAAATTTCATATTGTGTAGTGTGTGTGCTGTTGCGAGGTTCACATAAAGAAACTCGTTGTGATGAGTTATTTTTGGGTAATGAAAATGTGTGATTTCAAGTGAATTATAGTTGTAAATGAACATGTGGATGCCTGCTTTGTATATGTAAAGATAGATTACAGATGGTTATTGGTTTGGTTGTTGTACAGATTTTATGAGAAAATAATGAGGGAATATTTCTGTTTATTGGCGAACTGATTATATTTCCTGGGAAGGAGTTTTTTGTGGGCATTGGTTTTAGTTTTTAGAGAAAGCTTCAGGCAAATTCAGTGGGTAGGGACTTGTCATCCTGCATATACTGATGCAAATTTTAGTACTTTAAAATTAGGTTTCATTAACCCTGTGGATGTCCATTAAAATTCGTGCTGCTGGGGCTCCTCGGCAGTACGGCTTTAGAGCAGGACGTTCTACCATTGATGCGATGCCAGAGATGGTGAGCGCGGTCCAGAAGGCAGAGGCATATAGTCGTACCAAGCGACAGATCGTCCTGTTGGTGACAGTCGACGTCAGGAACGCCTTCAACTCCGCTAGAAAACCCTTTTCAAGTTCCAGAATACCTAATGTAGCGTTTGAGGAACTACTTAAAGGACCGAAGCTTGCTCTACAATACGGCACAGGGCCAACGAATGATGGAAATTACATCGGGTGTTGCCCAGGGATCTATACTTGGTCCGGACCTGTGGAACGTGTCTTACGACGGGCTACAGAGACTCGAGATGCCAGATGAGTTGTGCTTGGTCGGCTATGTGGAAGATGTTGCGGCTCTGGTCGCTGGTCACACTGTTGAACAGGCGCAACTTAGGCTAGGTATGCTAATGCGCCGAGTGAGATACTGGATGACTGCTCATCGGTTCAGTTTAGCACTGGAGAAAACCGAAGTGGTCATCAAAAAAGAGAATCCATAGAGTAAGGATGATCAGTATTTGAGGTATGCGAATCGAATCAAAGCCATCGGCGAAGTACCTGGGGTTGCTGATCGACTCGAAGATGAGTTGCTCTAGAAAATCAGGGCCACGGCTGAGAAGGCTGCTTCGGGAATATCGGCTCTGTGTCGACTTGTGGCCAACGTAGGGGGACCCAGCCCATCAAGAAGACGCTTCTTGATGAGTGCTGTAGGCTCAGTGCTACTTACGGAGCAGAAATACGGGGTGACGCTCTCAGTAAGGAGGTATACCGAAAACGTTTGGCACAGGTACAGAGAAGGGGAGCACTGAGGATTGCATCTTAGTATCCGCCAGTCTCTGATTCGGCGGTGAGAGTTATTGCAGGCGTGATGCCTTTCGCCCTTCTTGCTAGAGAGCACCGCACTATTTACCTGCGCGTAAACGAGGATGCGAGGGAGATGGTTGTCCGCAAGGAGAGACAGCGTTCGCTCAACGATTGGCAGCAGTCTTGGGTGAATTTCACGAAGGTAAGGTAGACTGCTCGCCTCATTCTGGATGTGAGACTGTGGCTAAATCGAAGGCATGGTAAGACTGACTTCTATCTGACCCAGCTTTTGAGCGAGCACGGGTGTTTTCTGTCTTACCTGCACAAGATCGGTAAGTCACGGTCCCCCGATTGTCGGTTTTACCCAGGGGAGGAAGACAATGCCTGCCACACATTTTTTGCGTACACAGAATGGGTTAGACTGCGATGGGCCCTCTACAAGAAGACGGGAGAGCTCATCCTGGATAATATAGTCGTGGTGGTGCTCGAATCGGTTGACAAATGGAACCAGGTGGCACATTATGTTCGGGCAGCCCTAAAAGATAAAAGGGACTGACAGCAAGCGGGGGCGTTGAGGCTGGGGGATCGCTTGTCTGGCACTTCCTCTTCCCCTCTCTCCTCCTGCTAGAAGAGGGATTCCCCAGCTTGAAGGCGCCTCACGGCTTAACAAAACGAGACCTGGCCCGAAGTAATGTGTCAAACGGTTCTGGGCTAGGTTCTCAGGTTGACAGGGGAGGTGCTTAGTGGGTAAATCAGTCGCCTTCTTGCGAACATGGGAGTCCCACACTCTGTACGTAAATGGGCAGTCACCTCCCTACCACAAAAAAAAAATAAATTAAAAACCCAAGAGCACCACAACCATCCCCCATTACACAGCCACACAAAAAAAGGGGTATACTTTTGGTGCCATATACCATATTCGTAGCCTTTAGGCCTGCTGAGCATGAATCCGGGTCCGGCTCACGTCCTGATTTTTTTCTAATCTCAAAAAATGGGTAAAAACATAGAAAATCGTGGAAAACACACTCTTAAAATTCGGAAAAAAATTATTTTTGAAATTTAAACCTATAAACATATGAATTGAGACCTCTTGACCACAAATTCGTGACCGAAATTGAGCCACCAAGTCCTGATTTTCTTCTAACCTCAAAAATGGGTTAAAAACCGAAAATCGCGGAAAGTACACTCGTAAAATTTGGAAAGAATTTATTTTTAACCTTTAAATCTATATTCGAATGAATTGAGACCTGCTGAGTACAAATCCGTGACCAAGATTGAGCCATCATGTGCTGATTTTTTTCGAACCTCAAAAAATGAGTTAAAAACAGAGAAAATCGTGGAAAATACATTAGTAAAATTCGAAAAGAATTTATTTTTAACATTTAATCCTATATTCATGTGAATTGAGACCTGCTGCGCACGATTTTTTGTTACCAGAATTGAGCCATCATGTCCTGATTTTTTTACATCTAAACCTATATTTATACTCCAATCCAAGACGTAAACGCAGTTTCTGAAATACAAGCAACTTAGATTAAATTTCATATACTGGGGATGTTGAGGTGATTGGGTTATTGGCAATAAATTTAAATCAAATACGGCCCACGTGATTTTTGCGTGATAGTTGGTTTTATTATGCTTTTCCAAGCCGCATTGTTGTAATTCAATATTTTAACCCCTAAAAACTCAGTTGAATAAACCAATTACCGTTGTTCAGAAAGATGGAACTAGCTTAAGGTTATATCGCTTTCTACCTGCATCCAGGGCACCTCCACGCGGTGACAGTGAGCGACGGAGTTTCTCCACTATCCGGCTGAGTTCCTGGATAACAGCTTTCATGCCGTCATGGCAGGTAGAAGGAAGAGAATTACGATGCAGGGACTTAGAAACCCAGTATCGGTGATTGGTCAGGGTGTGAAAACGGGCCCGCAATCGTCCTCATCCAGCGACTGTAGCTCTTTATGTGTGGGTAACTTGGCTCATGTTGAGTATAATGCTACAGAAAAAAGTCGCAGGCTAAAAGGGCAGTTCATTATTGTGATAAAAAATGTGATATGTTTTGTTATATTTGTTGTAAATATGTGTTTATCAAAACGCGAATAGCTATAACAGATAAGATTAAGAATCTTTATGAAGATGCCTTCGGTCTAGAGTTACTGCACCAGAATACAGATTGGGTTCCCCATATCATTTGCAGTTCTTGCAAAATAATGTTGTATAACTCAAATAAGAAGACCGTGAAATATACCAAACCTGCGATATGGAATAGACCTTCCTGTGAAAGTGAATGTTCCTTCTGTATGAATGTTGTAGATAACGAATTTGGTAATCACCGAAAGAATAAAAGCAGCATGACTTAGACAGATGTTTTGACACTAACAAGACCAATTGAAGCTATTTTATCTGCTAAACTAAGTAATGCTGTGGTTGCTGATATTATGGAAGCAGATGATTCTACCTTATCAGATAATGATGAATACAAATCGACAGACGACTCAAATAATCGTGGTAATGGTGTAGATAGTAGTGAATATATATATATATATATATATATATATATATATATATATATATATATATATATATATATATATATATATATATCTACCATATAATCGTAAACCAGAACCAGTACCCATATCACAGTCAGAACTCAACGATCAAGTAAGAGAGTTCGACTTAGCCAAAGATGATGCAGAGCATCTTGCTTCATTTTTGAAGAAAAGAAATCTGCTCAAGCCAGAAACTAGAGTTTCATTTTATAGAAATAGGGACCAAGAATATCGCAAATATTTCAAAGTTGATGGTGATTTCTCACTAGCATATAGTACTAATATTTAAGGCTTAATAAATGAATTAAAGGGAAACCTTTATAATCCTGTTTATTGGAGATTGTTTATAGATTCTTCTAAGCGAAGCATCAAGGCAGTTTTGTTGCACAACACTAACGTATATGATCCTGTTCCAATTGCACATTCCGCAGTTATAAAAGAATATTATGATAAAATGAAGAAGCTTTTGGAAAAAAATAAAATATGCTGATCACAACTGGAAAATCTGCGGAGATCTCAACATCTTAACGATATTGCTTGGCCAACAGTCTGGCTTTACGAGTCATCCTTTCTATTTATGCCTTTGGAACAGTAGAGATAGAGAAAATCAGTATAAAAAAAATTTGGCCAGCAAGAGAGTTATTTATTCCTGGTGAAGGAAATGTAATCTTTACGGCCTTAGTAGATGCAGAAAAAGTACTTATTCCTCCTCTTCACATAAAACTTGGACTCATGAAGCAATTTGTAAAAGCATTAAATAAAAATGGCCAATGTTTCCAGTATTTGTTCCAAAAGTTTCCAAAATATTCTAATGCAAAAATCAAGGCAGGGGTGTTTGACGGCCCACAAATAAGGAAATTGTTTCAGGACACAATATTCGTTACAAAAATGGACGAGATTGAAAAAGCTGCTTGGTTTAGTTTTAAAGAAGTCGCAACAAATTTTTAGGAAATAATAAAAGTCCTAAGTAAGTATGGTTAAGAATTTTCAAAAATTAGGATGCCTAGTGAGTTTAAAATTACATTTCTTAGACTCCCATATCGATGATTACAGCAGAGAACAAGGAGAGCGCTTTCACCAATGGGATGACCATATGTTGGCTGACTATTGCTGGCCACTTAAAAGAGAGACAAATCCAAAGCTAAGAAATGAATCGGGAAGAAAATCTGCAAAAAGATCTTTTGAGGATAAGAGAACGAGATATAGCCGTAAAAAATAGGGTAGGCAGTAATATTTGGTCACTTAATCAGGGTATTGAGTTTCAAAGTTTTAGGTTATTCAAGTTATTCAACTCGGGTGTTGGGTGTGATTTTGTGGTTATGGGTTAGGTTTATCAGGCGTCAGATTTTGGGCATTAGGGTTGTTGGAATTTCAATTTATTAGGTGTAAGTTCTAGGATTTTTGGACATGGATATTCAAAACGGGTGATTGGGTAATAAGATGACAGGTCTCAGGTTTTTAAGTATGGGTTGGTGGTTATGTATTAGGAGGTATTGAGGTATTTGATTTCAACAGAGCCGGATTTAGAAAGGAGGGGGCTAGCTTAACCTGACCAGGGTTTGAGGTTAACAGAATATAGGTTCAAATGTGAAAGAAAATGTTTTTCAATGTATTTTCCCCGATTTTATACTGATTTTAAACCATTTATTGAAGTTAGGAAAAAATCTGGACGTGATGATCTAAATCTGACTACAGATACATGTTTAACAGGTCCAAATCCGTATGAATATAGGTTAAAAGGCGGAATAAATTTTGTTCAATGTATTTTCATCGATTTCCCATTTTTTGAGGTTAGAAAAAAAACAAGTCATGATGGCTCGATTCCGGTCATGGGTTCGTGTTCAACAGGTCTCTATTCATATGAATATAGGTTTAAAGGTTAAATATAAATTTTTTTCAAATTTTACGAGTGTATTTTCCACGATTTTCGGTTTTTAACCCATTTTTTGAGGTTAGAAAAATATTACGACGTGATGGCTCGATTCTGGACCCGGATTCGTGCTCAGCAGGCCAAAAGACTATGGATATGATATATGGCATCAATAGTATACCGCACTTTTTTTGTGTGGCTGTGTTATTGTAAGTTGCCAGTTACCTTTGAGAACATAAAAAATTGTTTCGCCATAATGATTTTATTTGAATTAATCTCAAAATAGTGCTAATACTATGTTTTCACATCAACGGTATGTTTAATCAACTAGATTCTATTACTCGGGACCGGAACTGACGTAATACATAAGCCATATAGATGTAATGTTTTTCAAAAATAAAACAAGTTTTAAAAATTAATTATTATTAGGAATTATCATATCGTCGAAACAATTGATTAAAGTAATTTGTATTGAATATGATAATTTTATTTCAATGCACAAAGAAAAGTGAAGTATCCTAAGACGATTTAGGGACCGCCATTGGGGGAGCCCGGAGAAACGTCAAAAGGTAAGCTGGTGACTTTTATCACCAAAAGGAAGCATGGTCAAGAAAAGTCCGGAGATGGCAAATGTAAATTACAAATCATCTCAAGTAATGAAGAAATAAGTAAACTCCGTAAAAAAACAACGATGAACATAAGCTACGGATAAAGTTTCGCGAAGAGCTAGTCATGAAAAGGATGAAGATTGAAAAGTTGCAGCAGCAAAAAAACAAAACTCTAACAGGAAACAAAGGGGAAGAAATATGTGCAACAAATGATTCCACAAGATATTTTTAGTGCTGGCGGCACTAATCACGGTTGAATTTTTTTCGCAGCGCTGGAAAGGCTGGCAGAAGAAATGAAAATCGAAGAAGATGTCGAAGGTCATTCTGATAAAGATATTAATTTAAATTTTATTCGATATTTAAAAAACAAAAACAAGGAGAAGAAACAAACTCGCACTTCTGCTGGTTCTTCGCAAAAAGCCAGCAACAAGGCAGAAACGTTTCCGTAAATAAATGGATTCGGACAAAGTAGAAGAAGCCAAAGCCGAAGCCGAAAATAAGTTAAGCAATTTTGGAATCAAAAGAGTAAATGCAGAGAAATAAGCAATAACAAGTTGGGTAAACAGACCTACGCTCATGTCAGGAGGGTTTTGTTACCAACTTCTCGGAAATGCAGTCACCAGCAACGAATAAATTCAAGAAATAAGTCAAAGAGATGTGCACATTTAAAAGGAAATTCATTGTTTCTCTATTTTCAACGTTCGCCATTTTGTTGCAAAGCAACAAAAATCACTCAAACCATGAATGCCCAAAAATATTAATGTTATTGACCTTATTTGAAAATTTCAAGAAGATCAAATCAAAACTGCAGTGACTGATTCGATGAAAAGTCTATAAGATACTAAAATCATGTGTTATTGTTGTAATTGGAGAAATTTCAAATGGCTACAACTTCCGTGTATATCAGTCGATTGTCATCAAACTAACAAAGTTTAAGGATCTTTTGTAGGACTACTAAAATATCGAATTTCGTTTAGTTTAAGGGTTCGTATACGATTTGATTGGGGAAAATGTGAAATTCGAATATTGTACTATTATTAACAAAGTTGAGCGAATTTTGACTTCTAAGGTATTTGTTGTTGTTGTACTTATAAACATCTACCTCCAGAATTTTTTTTCAGATTTTTCGGAACACATGTGTCCAATCACGAGGTTTCACACAAATTTTTCGTGTATTTCCCGTCCCTGTGCGCCCCCTGAAGCAAAAAGTGTCAAAATAAGACCTGTTCAAGACCTTTCGTTTGATACCCATATCGGCTACCTTTGATAAAACCCCCCTTAAATACCTTATAAAATAAGAGAACACCACTTTACACCTGCATACAAAATTTGATGTTTCTAGGTTAAGTAGTTTGCGAGAAAAAGTGCTGTGACTCACGGACGGGCGGACGGGCGGACAGACAGACAGACAGGTCGCGATTTGAGTAAAAATGAAATCACTGATTGACTTCAAGTCAGCTAGGGATGCTTTACATTCTGATGAGGTTCCACACTTCATACATACTCCAAAAAGCGGAAAAAATCACACCTTCTGTTGAAGGGTCTGGACTGCAGAAAGCTCACGGTCGATCTTCTTTATGTGCACAAAGAAACTGCACCAGGAATTGAGTTCATTTCAGTCTAAGCCTTTGAAACAAGGAGATCGACCATCGAAAAGAAGAACTTACCATTTTATATAGTACAAATTTCTAATAAAAGCAGTACAAGTGCCCTTAAACAAATAAGCTGCTTGACTTTCAGAGTGATAAGGTAAGAAAGAAATCAACCAGTGTTACCGGTTTCAAAAATTTCATCATTCGGCTGCCAACTGAGCCGTTCACTATTAGTGTGTAAAATGTAAAGAAATTCATGCTGCTTACGAGTGTAAATTGGGAAAAATATCTACTAGCACTCGTTGTGTGTAGACGTGTTTTTATTCGCTCCTGTCGAATAAAAACACGTAATTTTTCACAAGTCAGTTTCAAAAAATTAAATTAATTTTTCAACAAGTCAGTCAAAAGCAAATTTTGATTTTATTGGAAAAAGCATTTATCGTCGAAGGCATCGACCCACGGAATCAATAAATCAACAAAAGCAAATAAACCAAAGACTAACTCAGGACCCCCTGTTGGGGGGCGACTGAAAACGTTCGAAGATATGAACAAGAGAGTGAAGAAAACTCAAGTTGTCAAACAAGTCATCTCAGAAGATATACTAGGTGCTGGAGGCAGTAACAATAGCCAAAACTACTATGCAGCGCTGAGCGGACCCCAACAAGAAATGGACGTTGACGAAAGTACTGAAGGCAATGTTAGTCAAAATAACAATAATTTTATCCTTTATTTAAAAAAAAAAAACAAGGAGAAGAAATCAGCTCACAGTTCTGCTGGTTCTCCTCAAAAAGTTACCAAAAATAAAGAGAAAGTTCCGCCAATTAATGTGTTCGGTCAAAGCGGAAAGGACATTGTTCGGCTATTGGCACTCGAAAATAAATTAACAAAATTTCGAGATTAAAAGAATCAATGCTGAAAAGTTAACTATCCGAACGAAATCACTGGTTGATTTCAAATCAGCAAAAATGCTTTAAATTCTGGGGAGGTTCCACACTACACCCCGAAAAATGAGAAGAACCAGACCTTTTTGTTGAAGGGCTTGGACTGCGGATAAGATACCGTCGATCTTTTTCAGGTGCTCAAGGAAGCAGCACCAGAAATTGAATTTATCTCCGCTAAAACGTTAGCGACAAGAAGTTCGGCGGTAGGAATAAAAATTTACCACTTTATTTAGTGCAGATATCAAATAAGAGCAGTCCAAGTGCTCTTCAACAAATAAGATACTTGAACTTCCGAGTGGTGAGGTGGGAACGCCTCCAGAAAAGAGAAGTCACTCAGTGTTATCGGTGCCAACGATTTGGGCATTTGGCTGCCAACTGCACCATGCATTATTGATGCGTCGAATGCAAAGAAGTGCATGCTCTCCGTAAGTGCAAATTGGTTCAGACGGAGCCAAAAGAGAAATAATACTGTGTTACCTTCGGTGTTTTTGGTCACCCGGCATCATATCGAGGATGCTCCCAATATCAAGATGCGAGACTAAAATTTGCCACAAAATAAACACAACTACACCGCAGTGTCTTAGCTCCGAACTTCGTCAAGCCCGGATTATCATTTGCACGGGCCGCTAGAGGACCAATTAATGTAAGTGGCAATAATGAGCTGCTTCTCAAACTTTACCAGCAACGAAATTCTTGATCGGAAAGAATTGATAAACAAGATATGAAAAATAATCTTGTTTTTCAACGTTTAGTGGTTTCAAATGCCTCCAAATAATTTGTCATCCAGTCACATTCCCATGGATAGGATTCATCTCGATCAACGTCAACTCTTTTGTAACTATACATCGGCGTGATTATCTCCTTGAATTCATTGTTAAGCAAAAGCCTGACATCATGCTTCTTACTGAAACCCACCTCAATTCATGGCACTCAAGGATTTTGAGTTCGTAAGAAACGATAGGGTTATAGGAGATGGGGGAGGTGGCACCGAGATATTGGTTCGAAGACCCTATTGTTCCCAAAATATTGAAAAAGTCGAATTCAAAAGCTTTGAATCTCTTGAAGTGTCCGTTATCAAAATCTCACTGCCAGGTGGGGATAACCTCTTCGTTAACTCTGCCAATGTTATGCAACTCGGGAACTGTTCTCAAGTTCAAGGAGGGGCTCAATTCCTTGTTTGAAATATGTTAACTCCCACTCGACCAGCAGCGCGAATCTTAATTTAGGTTAAGTTTTGATTTCGTTAAATCCAGTTAATCATTGTGGCTATAACTTAATTTTGTGAATTTGTAAATTCAGTTCAAACACCAGTAACTTTTGATGTACAATTAATTTTGTCACCTTATGCGACTCTATGCTATGTGACTGTATGCTAAATTAAAATTTCTTAACTGACGTGCATGAGTCAGCAAAATATTCTTCAGAGCTTATCTCGTGTATCAGATATCATGCAATGTGAATCCCCACATCGGACGCGAGCGTCAGCGGTTTCCATGCGAGAGACGCTTATTAACGCTCAAGAGTCAGCGTTTTCTTGCATAGAAACTGCTGACGCTTCTCAGAAGATAAACGCTAATGTTTTTTTTCTTTAAAAGCCGTCGGGCCTTGCTTAGTTGTGTGAGCAGACGCGTTTTGACTACTTTGAGTCATCTTCAGTGTCTAAAGGTCCTCATTACCCATCCACTAATTACCCATCTGCTAATTACCCATCCGCTAATTACCCATCCTACGACTATATAAAGTCGTTCCCTTTAACACATCCTTTAGACACTGAAGATGACTCAAAGTAGTCGAAACGCGTCTGCTCACACAACTAAGCAAGCCCCGACGGCTTTTAAAGAAAAAAGAGGATTGGCCTGCGCATATCAAATAAACAAAATTATTGACTAAAACGCTAATGTTTTTAGTTTTAATGAAACTTGAAGACGCATTAAATGTATTCAATTAGGGAGTCAGGATTTAACGTTAGATAGGAGCGGAAATGTTTTCGAAAGTCTTAAACGGTTAAGGAAAGATGAAGGCAACAACGAGGACTTTATAAAAAAATTGTTTGTAATATTTAATAAATAACTAAGTGATTTATTGATAAAAAGTGAGAAATATTTCATGTGTTTTTAATAATCGAGCGGAAGTTTTATCAAGCTTATGGAATTTAAAACCAATTTATTCGCTCTTTAATAAATTTACGGTAAGAGAGGAGAGGCCAGGACAAAGGAGTCCTGACGCAAACATTTTGGAGGCCTGGAATGCTAGTGGATTGTTTTTATTTCGAATACTAGTGATTCAGGTGTTGTGGTCGTGTCTGTGAAAGTGTTTTTTCGGGCGTAAATGGTCGAATCAGAATTGGAGCAGGAAAATGCCGTTTTTTAAAAGCAAGTTACGACGTTATCGGGCCTCGGAAAATTCGCTGAGAAGGATGTTGGCTCGTCTAGAATCACCAGAGAGCACAAGGACTTGATGTAAGGCAACAGTTGCATGAACTTCATCATCAGATCTACGAATCCTGTGAGGACCCTGAAGCGCAGGGCCTCCATTTGGATCAGCACATCCGGTTGGAGGAGGTCACGCAGGATTGCATTGTTCGCTTGCAAATGAAAGTCGACGCCATTGCCCGCTGCGACTCCAGGCTTGTTGCTCCCAAATTCCTGGCCGAAATTCCGGGATTTTTTTATGCAAATGGTGCATAATCAGTCGATGTCCGCGTGCCAGAAGCTTTGGTACCTGAAGGTTAACCTTACAGAAGAGGCTGGGTCCTTAATCAGAAACTTTGCGTTGTCGGATGAAAATTATCTAGCTGCCTGGAAGACACTTAATGAGAGATTTGATAATCGACGACTCATGGTGTCAGTCCTCATCGACTAATTGATGGGGCAGCCATCTCAGGCCAGCGAAATCCCCCAGTGGTAGCCATAGAGTCACTGTATGACAACACATAAGAGTGTCTCAGAGGCCTGGAAAACTTGCAAATGTCCACAAAGGATTGGGATCCATTGCTACTACACGTTTTGCTACGAAGCTGGATTCGACAACGCATGCCGTCTATCATCAATCTTTGGCTAACCAGCGCGAGCTGCCACCTTTGAAGGGTTTACTGGATTTCCTACATGTGCGGTTCCAGGCATTCGAAGCGCTCGGCGGTACAATTAAGGACCTAGACCGCAACCACAAGAAGGTTACCAAGGTGCTCGCTGGATCACCCGCTGTACTACTGCCCAGAGTTTCTCCACGACAACGCTGCGAAGAGGCTGAACTTCTTACATTCAAGGAGGCTGTGTATAAATTGCTTGCGAGAAGGTCATTAGGCCTCCATTGGCGCGGCAAGAAGCTGCAAGGAATGCGCCAAGAAACATAATACGCTGTTGAACATGACGGGAGACAACAATTCCAAGCAGACCAGAACGACAATGCCTGGCTCCACAGTCAGGAAACCGGATGTTCAACCGCCACCTGCGCCGCGTGCCCTCACTCTGACGATTCTCATACAACCTGGATCCAGGAAAAACGTTCTGCTCAGCACATCCATCATTAGGGTGGTTGCCAGCAATGGGAGAGTGACCGACTGCCGAGCAAATCAACTTAGTAGCCGAGCGGGTTATCAAGAAACTGGGTCTAGCGTCGTCACTACAACTTGCACTGATTGAGGGGGTGGGCGGAAGCATCGAGAAGGTGCATCGTAAGATGGGTCTCGGCCTACAACCCAGAGTGTCTGGATATGCCGCGCAGTTGGAGGCCTACGTCGTGAATCAAATCATATCTCCTAAACCTTCCCAGAATCTCGACACATCGGAGTGGCGAATTCCTAGAAATATAAAACTGGCGGATCCTGAGTTCCACCGAACGGAGCAAATCGACATGCTGCTGAGTGCGGAGCATTTCTACGAAGTCCTTGCCGTTGGGCAAATCAAGTAAGGCCCTGTGCTCCAGAACGCGCTCCTCGGTTGGATTGTCACCGGAAGGGTAGTTACACCTCAAACGCTTCCAGTAACATGCGGGGTTCGAACCGAAGAGACTCAGCTGACTCAGGCTTTCAAGCGATTCTAGAAGGCTAAGGAGGTACCGGATCCACAGCACAATTTCACAGCAACTGAAAGAGCCTGCAAAGTACAATTCGCCCAGACGACTCAACGTGAGCCCGATGGCCGGTTCTTGGTGCGGCATCCTTCCAAGGAAGATCCTGAAAGGCGGGGCGACTCGCAGAACATGGCCATACGAAGATTCATGGCGATTGAGCGCAGACTGAAGCAGAATCCCGATCTAAAACGGCAGTTTTTCGAGTTCGTGGACAAGTACGAACGACTAGGACATATGGAGCAGATCACATGGTCAGTGAGTAAGGAAGCGCATTATTTTCCGCGGAACTACTGGGTCTTGAAACCAAGTAGTAGCACCACTAAATTGAGAGTAGTAGTTTTCGAACGTTTCCCCGAACCACATCCTACATACCGGACCAACAATTCAGGATGATCTGCTTGCAATTTTGACCCGTTTTCGTCTGCCACGCTTCGTTTTCACGGCCGACATCGCCAAGATGTATCGGCAAATAGCGCTTCAGCACGACGATTGCAGATTTCAACTGGTGATTTGGAGAACAAGTCCAGCCCAGGCTTTACGATATTATCAACTCAAGACCGTCACGTACGGCACAACATTCGCCCCGTACTTGGCAAATAAATGCCTCCAGGTTCTGGCACAGGCTGAACAAGATCGAGCACCCTTGGGAAGCAGCGCACTACAGCATGATTGTTACATAGACGACGTCATGATGGGGGGCAGACAGCTTGGCGGAGGCAATTCAAACCCAGGAGGAGTTGCGTCAGATTCTTACCAGTGCAGGAATGCATTTGCACAAATAGTGTGCCAATCATCTGCATCTTATGCACCATTTTGACCAGGAGGTCCAGTTGGACTTCAGTAGCCTTTCGGAAGACTACATACAGACTCTGGGGGTAATATGGCTCCCGAAAACAGATGACTTAAAGATCGGCATTAGCTTGGATCTCGCTGAGGCCAACTTCATGAAACGGACGATCGCATCAGACATCGCCCGAATGTTCGACACATTGGCCATCCTAGCCCCGATTATCGTAACCGCCAAATTGTTCCTGCAGGTGTTTTGGCGATTTGAGTTGGACTGGGACGCGGCCTTTTCGCTTGACATACATACACAGTGGGCCCGTTTTCGCAGTGAGCTACCATAATTGCGAAGGGTTCGTTTTCCTCGGCACGTTACCGAATGCAAGAAACCAGTCCAGCTGCAGCTACATACTTCCTGCGACGCCTCGGAGAAGGCGTATGGCGCTGTGATCTATGTCCGCTTAACATCCCCGAGCGGTCAAGTCAACGTGCGGCTGCTCTTTGCAAAGTTCAGGGTGGCCTCCATCAAGGTGTTGACAGCGCCGTGTTTGGAGTTGTGTGCCGCCAAGCTGGGAGCAGAATTAACGAATCGAGTCAAGAGTGCGCTCAGTCTGCCGGATGTTTTTCACGTCTTGTGGTCCGATTCCGAGGTCGCATTAGCATGGGTCAACTCAACCACTGCATCCTACAGTACTTTCGTGGCCAACCGTGTTTCGACCATTCAATCGTTGTCGAGACCAACTCAGTGGCAACGTGTGGCGTCCCATGACAGTCCTGCGGACATCCTGTCTCATGGCCTGGTGCCAGCCGAGCTAAAGGATTGCAAGCTGTGGTCACAGGGGCCATCCTTCTTGACCGGACCTGAGGTAGACTGGTCGCCTCCGTATCAGTTTACCGAAGCCTGTGAAGTCGAGCGGAAGCAAATCAGGGTTGAGATCATAGCAACAGCTAGTACAAGCAACCATTTTGTGTACGAGGTTCAACACGGCAACTCATTTGGAAGGCTTCAACGGGTGATCGGTTATACATATACTGCGTTTTGTGGAGCGTTGCAGGACAAGCTCCCAGTCTCGTCACGTGCGCCGCCGTGCAGTAACGAGTTACGAATTCTCCAGAGCAACCGAATTGATCGTGAAATTTATTCAGAAACAAGATTTTCGTGAGGACCTGCGAGATATCCAACTACAGAGGCAGGTCAACAAGAGCAGCCCCCTACCGGATCTGGCTTCTTTCCTGGATTCGGAAGGGATCTTGCGCGTTGGCGGGAGGTTTGAGGAATCACAACTCGACTTCGAGGCCACGTTATGTTGCTGCAGTATGCGAATCCACTTACAAGGTTACTGATGTTGGAGCTCAGGCGCTGTTAGCTACCACGAGACAACGCTTCTGGCCTATCAAGAGGAAGCAGCTAGCACGGGCGATTGTTCGACAATGCGTGCAATATATCAAGGCAAGGCCACAACTGTGCAATCAGATTATCGGGAATCTACCAGGTGCTCGCGTGCAAGCGGCTCGCCCGTTCATCCGCTCGGGCGTCGACTTCTGCGGACCAGTGCTGATACACTACCGAGGCAGAGGTGTGCGGCCTCAGAAGGGATACATCGCTATATTCTGCTGCTTCGCTACCAAGCCGTCCATCTGGAATTGGTGAGCAATCTGAGCACAGAAGCTTTCATCGGTGCTCTGAAGCGTTTCATCGAGAGACGAGGTCTCGTATGTCATCCATCCCCGCCATGACGGGGCAAATATTGTACATCGAACCCGCTGGTCAGTGCTTAAATACCTGCCCAGAGCATTTTTAGACTGGATTATTCTCCGGTCGCCATGAAGTAAAAAAAAAAAACGTATTTAAATCGTCTCAATTAGGAATGGAATTTTTTATGTGAATGGTTATGGATAGTGTAATAAAATAAATTAATCAATTTCCTATGAAATGAAATAGTCAATTGGATCTCCTCGCTTTTCCCTATCAATGCAACATAAATAAACTCAATTAAGACAAAATTATTTAGATATTTTTTCTCACAGTATGCATTGCAATATTATTTAAATTCATAGATCGGCAGTGGAAATAACAATCTTTAAGTAATCTCTCGTTATCGCTCAACAAATTCAAATAATATTTATCTTCTAGATTAGTACAATATATTCTCACCTTCTCCAACTCAAATTCTCGTATTTTGTTAATACTTCCTGGTGGCTTACGATTTGTAGTCATTATGGCTGCGGCGTTGCTTCAGACCGTGTGGCCTAATGGATAAGGCGTCGGACTTCGGATCCGAAGATTGCAGGTTCGAGTCCTGTCACGGTCGAAGGCGAACACTTTTTAAACACTTAAATATTTCCTTTATTGCTTTCTTTTTACGAAAAATATGTATTACAATAAACACGTTTCATATTTTCCCGTTGATCAATCACAAAACATTTAACAATTTAATATCAATTCACTTAACACGAGCGAACATTTATTATACAGTAAATATCACAGCAAATTATCCACTTGCGCAGTAATTATTGCATTTTTTATCCACTTGACATATTTCTGATGCATATTTCCTCGAAAATAAAAATCACATTATTTTTTGTTATTCCTGTGATATAATTTGGAATTTAGCCAAGAAGTCAGATTTTATAACATTGCATTGTGTGTAGGGGGTCCGGTCCGGGATCCAAGTTTGAACGAGAGGAACACATTCGTCTGGGATTTCTGTCTAACGAAAATTCATGCAACTGTTACTGCAATTGTTACAACTCTATTTTGATGTTTACACAAGCGAACATTGAGTGTAAGTACTAAATAAGTTGCATTTGAAAATGATGTCAGTGGAGTAAAATGTTTGAGCGTTTATTTGTAGTCGACGCTTGCATCGCCACCGTTTTGATATCTAGGCAGCCTGAATATGCTCACACGCACGATTTTTAAGTTATTTTCGTACATCATGTTAACCAAATTCCACTGGCGACTTTTCAAAACCGAAACGAAAACTTTATACGACCCGGATTCCACGATTGTTGCAACAATGCTCAGTGCAATAACTTTAATGATATTTTTACATCATATCACACTTTCAATGATGGTTCTAGTAATTAAAAATGCGCTTTTTACTTTCCCAATCACTTATGGCACTAAATAGGACGAAACCGGAAATGCGGTCCGAATTGAACGAAACTCAAGCTCAAACTAAGGATTTTCGGGAAAAATCTATTTTAAGATGATCTAGCAAATAAAGAGTTGAATAGCGTTTGCTTCAGAGATCAACTGAATACTAGAAAGAAATACAGAATATTTTGGCAGAGTACTGAGGACGCTCCGAGATTGGTCTTAAGAGAAATTAAATTTCTTTTTGAAAATCTCGCTTTCATTTTTAATGGCGCTTTATGTATAGAACAGCTGTTTTGATGTTTATGTACTTCCGCGTCGACTGTCTGCGCGGTTTGTTTGGTAGATCCTCATTTGGTGGAATGCTGATTGTTCATTCAGAATAAGGTTTAATAGAGATTTGTAGTATTAGCATGTTTTGTAGTGCTGGTTGGCGTCTGATTCGATTTCAAGCGTTTTAATGGCTTTTCAAATGGATATCGCAGAAGCTATCAAGGAATCTATTTTTGGGGAGCATCAGTGAACTGCATAAAGTGCGTTGTACGCGCATCATAAATAAATTTGAAAAAAGATATAAATAAGCATATGTTGTTGGGCTTCGCGCTTCTGAGAGCTTTGTTTAGTTTGGCTGCGTCAGAAATGTGTCGAAATTAATTTTAAAATTAGTTTTGTAGCCTGCATTTAGCAATACGCGTGAATTACCTTCAGATAGAATTTTGAACTCAAAAATGAAAGTGATTCTATACTATATAGATTTTGCTTGGTGTTCTCTGCGTAATTTTATTACATTAGTCATTGACTTATCGCTTTAAATGTGATGAATTCTTAGTTGGAAGAAAGCTTTTTCAAAAATGCTTTTATTAGGCGAAAGAAGACTTATGACTGCATTCTACAGCTTTGTACATGAAAATCAGGTGAAAGTTAAATTTGTTTCCAAAACGACGAAAATAATCTAAAAGTACTAGAGTGTTGGCCAGTCTAATTTACCTTAACAAAACAAAACATGGCCGTTTTAGGCGATATTCAGTCACTTCTGATTTGACATCATTTAAGTTCAACTGATAAGGTTTCGTACATTTGTAAGGTTTCGTACGATTGTCACACAATACGATAAATACCATATTGCCAAGAGCAGATGGTATCGTATTACAGATATTGGGTCTATAACTTAATTCGTGCGGTTTGCTAATAGATGGCGTTACTTGTATAATATTACATCGTTCCATAGAGGTATACACTGGAGACGGCGAGCTTTCATTTCCCATATAAAATATTGAAGTCTCTTAATACATGCTCAATACGAACAAATATTTCATGTCCGTATACTCCAATTTTCGAAAGCTTTTGGACTTTCACGATTGAGCTTACGTATGATTGTCCAAACTCTATCATTGTTCGAAACTAATTTCGAAATAGCTAAAAAAGTTCATTATTTTTAGTTTTCTCTTTAATGATCATACAGCATTTACAATTGTAAACAATGCCTCCAAATATTGTTCAACAAACTTCTTTCCTTTCCATAAAATATACTAACAAACTACGAAGTGCGCCACATTCAAATCATTTTCGATCGAAATCAACAATTGTGACACCCCTGATTTCGGAAATGATGTTTCAGCTGATAGAAAACAGGAAGTTGACAACCTGCGAAAATTCCATCAAACATCGTAATTTTTAAAAATTTTCAATGAAAACGCTTGTTTCGGTCGGATTCTATAAGTGATTTCGAAAACAAAGTGTTCAATGTGTAAACGTGAGCAAAAATGTGAGCGCGTCATCGAGTTTTTTTCATTATTTAGGTAAGTAAAGTGCAGTCAAGGAAACAATTATGTGTCCGGGTATAATTTACTTGATGATTTCTGTGTCCGTCCAGGTTTTCGGTGCGATTCGTGAATGAAAACATAATTTCGAATGTTGTGTGAATCGTGCCTGCTAGAAACGGTATATGGGAGACGCGAGTTTAAAGATTTTCTCGGTTGAAACAGATTTGACGCCGGTCATAGAATTCCGATAACATGCAACTGAAACTCGCTTGCATTTTAAGAATTTACGCGCTTTTTTTCTGATTTTTATTCCTACGGATTTAAATGGGCCTGAGTTTTCCTTAAAGCTTCGTGTTGAAATAATTAATTGTGTTTTTAAGTCAAAGTTCGTAATTATCAAAGAGCAAATTGCATGTGAAATAGATGTTGCGCGCAAATGTTGAAGTTTTGTTGGCTCCGTCCATAATGGTGTTAAGGTTAAATTGTTGAAAATAATTCGTTTTGTTATTGCGAAGGTGCTTGTAAAAGTTTCATGTATCGGAGTAAACATTTTAATTGAAAAACTTTGAAGGTTTTCTAAAATACGTGATCTCGTACCAGTGCAGTGCACCTACAATATGGGAGCTGTTTTATTAATTTCGAAAACTGGTCGGTTGAATTTAAAAATGTTTTTCTAGGTTTCTGGAGTTGTGGTGATGGGACTGAAATTGTTGTTGAAAATCGAGCCAATTAATGCCGAAATGCATGCATGGTGGTAATTTGAAAATATTTGTTTCTTTACCTTATATATATATATATATATATATATATATATATATATATATATATATATATATATATATGATTTATATATGATATAACGAAAATCGTGACTATGCTAGAGGTCACAGTTTCGCTCCGATTTTCACAAAATTTTTAAGGAAAGGCGTATTGGGTGAATATCTCAGTTAAGTTGTTTAACCAGCCAAATCAGTCGAGGGAAAACAAAATGGCGGCCATTTTAGACAAACATTTGTGATTTCATTTCTGACCAAACCGTGGCTCCTATTTGGATGAAATTTGGTACAGAGGTTTATTGAGGTATGCGATGAATTTCACAATAAAAAATCCAAAGTGGAAGCGATCGAAACAAAATGGTGGCCGCTCAGACGTTGAAAAGCGTGTAAGCATCGGATGTTGTAGTTGTGACCAAACTTTTCAACCGATGTTAATGAAATTCGGTTTTTTGGTAATTACTGTAAATGCCTAAAGAATCATGTTAAAAAACTAGAGATCAGGTCTCCAAAAACAAAATGGCGGCTAGTTGAAGCTAGAAACTTCAAAGGCTTCTGAAAGACCCAATTTTGATTCGATGTGAATGAAATTTATTTTCAAGATAGAAAACAATTAGATCTAAAGATTTTGCTATTTTGGTGCACAGACATGCTCAAGTTTCAAAATGGCGGCGATTCAAATATGCGATTTTTTCAGATTTTTGTGGCCCTCTAGTGGCCAAATTTTCCAATGGATTTTAATGAAACTTGAGATTATGTATAATTGTACAAAGTCCTTGTACTAAAAAAAAATCATCAAAATCGGATGAAAAATAAAGAAGTCAAAAATATAAAAATTAAAATTTTTCGCTGCCATTTTCATTAAAAATTAAATACTTTCGCCCTGTCTAGAGGGAAACTGATTTGACTGAGATTGGACAAATGAACTGATGAGACTCTAAGATTGAAATATTTTTTAAAATCCAAAATCAAATGTATGCATTCAAAATGGCGGCCCACAAAGGTCAGAAGGTAAGCGCAATTCGCTATTTTAGTAGCAACTGAAGTAATGAATGTTTATCATGGAAACATTTTTAATGGCGTAACTTGCAAGTATTTATAGAACAGACCATTTTAGGGGATTGTAAAATATTTTTACAATCCCCTATTAAAATCGCGATCTGTCTTTTCGTCCGCCTGTCCATCCGTCCGTGCGTCACAGCAAGTTTTCTCGCAAACCACATACTTGAATGATGAAATTTTCTACGTAGGTCAAAAGTGGTACCCTCTCAAGCGTTTGCAAGAAAATTCCACCAGAATAGTAATATCAGCACATATGATAATTTTTTGGCTTTCTTTTTGTAGTAAACAATTAATTTTCGACCGCTGCATTCTCATAAAGTTTATCGTCAAGAGTATGATACACCTTATCATATGATGAACGAAATTTCGACCCCAATTTCGAAATTAGCTTCCAGCCTATGCGAGTTATCACAATAGTAAAGGCAAAAGCTTGTGGCTTCATGAATTTGATCTTTCGCCGTCTCCTGTATATACCTCTATGCATCGTTCCAATATTCCGAACCTGCGTTGGAAAGCTACTGTCATTGTACGTCTTTTCAGTGTATGCCATTCATTTGAAGCGTTAACAACAAAATTTTTTTTACACTCATATATGTCGAACTTTGTTCCTGAAAAAGTGTTTTTGCGGGGAATTCTTCTTCATTACTTTAATATGAAGACTGCTGCCGAAAGTCATCGTTTGTTGGTGGAAGTTTATGGTGAACATGCTCTATCTGAGCGAACCTGCCAAAAGTGGTTTGCACGATTTAAAAGTGGTGATTTTAGCTTGGAAGACGATGAACGTCCTTGGCAGCCAAAAAAGTTTGAAGATGAAGAACTGGAAGCATTACTCGATGAAGATTGTTGCGAAACACAAGAAGAGTTCGCAGAATCTTTGGGTGTCACTCAAAAAGCCATTTCAAAACGTTTAAAAGCAGCTGGATATATTCAAAAGCAAGGAAATCGGGTTCCTCATCAAAACGTTTAAAAGCAGCTGGATATATTCAAAAGCAAGGAAATTGGGTTCCACATGAACTCAAGCCGAGGGACGTCGAAAGGCAGTTTTGCATGTCTGAAATGCTGCTGGAACGCAACATAAGGAAGTCATTTTTGCATCGGATTGTTACTGGTCATGAAAAATGGATCCATTACGACTACCCCAAGCGCAAAAAAACTCATATGTGAAATCCGGCCAACCAGCCAAATCAACGGCAAAGCCGAATATCCATGGCGCGAAGGTAATGCTCTGTATTTGATGGGATCAGAAGGGTGTGCTATATTATGAGCTGCTAAAACCGGGTGAAACCATCAAAGAGGCATGCTACCGAACACAATTAATGCGTTTGAAGAGAGCAGTAGTCAAAAAACGCCCGGAATATGCGACCAGACACGAGGCAATAATTTTCCATCATGACAACGCTCGGCTCCATGTTGCTTTTCCGGTTAAGACTATTTGGTAAACAGTGGATGGGAAGTTTTACCCCACCCGCCTTATAGCCCAGACCTTGCCCCTTCTGACTACCATTTGTTCCGATCGAAGCAGAACGCCCTCACTGGAATACGGTTCACATCAGAGCAGGATATCTAAATTTGACTTGATTCATTCTCTGCGGCCAAGCCGGCGCAGTTCTTTTGGGATGGGGTCCACAAATTGCCAGAGAGATGGGAAAAAGACTTAGCTTTAGATGGGCAATACTTCGAATAATACAATTTTTTTTAAATATATGTTCAAATTTTGAAAAAAAAACGCACGAATTAAGTTATAGACCCAATAGAAAGCATTTTTCCGCAATAAAAACAGACTAATCTGCGCTTCTTGACTTTCATGTGTAATAACCTAGCCCTTGACGCCCTACGCCACTAACGCTGATCAGCCGATCCACGTACCCTACGCCCTTGACGTTGACGTCGACTCGCTGCCACTGAACCGCGATTTGACATGTGTCAAAAAAATAAAAAGAGACGAAGTATCACGTCCGGTTCGTGCTGGCCTTGAGTTCTACGTTTCCCGGAATCTTGGTGGTGCTGGTCTCGGCTCTAAGACATCCGCGCCAGTGGTAGCAGCCCCGTTCGTTGGATGCTTCCAGGACATCATCCCGAATCGCTGATGACTGTGCCTCCATGCTCATATTCGCGGTTGCAAACTAGCATCCCGCCGTTTCCCACAACAAGCCAAATCTATTTAAATTGCACAACGTTAGTGGCGTGGAAGTCCCACCACCAGCAGCTCCCCAACGGACTAGGAACCGTAGCGGCTGCGGCAGGCATTACACCACCAGGAGGGGCCTTCAGCATTTTCATCTACAACTTGGCACCCGAAACAGAAGAAAGCATATTATGGCAACTATTTGGTACCTTCGAAGCTGTGCACAGTGTGAAATCATGAAAGACCAAGACACAAACCAATGCAAAGGATACGGATTCGTGTCGATGACAAATTGTGAGGGAGCGGCAATGGCGAAACGAACTCTTAATGGATACACACTCGGCAATCGGCTGTTGCAGGTTAGCTTTTAAATGAATAAATTCAAGAAAGGAGCGCAAGTGACCGACGCGTAGATGCATTGTTCCCATAGGAAGCTTGTGCAACCACTCGATATTAATAAATACAGAACTTTCTAAACAAGCATATCCAGTATTGATTGTATGCGTCATTTTTCTACGTTGGAAAATATATCAGTTCAAAGTGTTTAGGATTAATAATTTAAGATTAAAATAAAGAAGAGAAAGTGTAGGGACAAAGGTAAGTATACAAGTCGGTAAAGGACTGCAGCGATGGTCTGCTGCCTCGGCGAAGGAAGATGTTGATATCCGCCGAGAATGCCCTTGTCTTGGTGCGCGTGAATGCGTTGGCAGGCTAGCATTGTGGTGTCGTGGGGCAGGTTCATTCCCCCAGCACAAGGACCCACTACAAAAGAATTTCGCATTCACGAATTCTTGGGTCTCAAAAGAAAGGCGACCGAAGTCGAAAGAATTGTAGGTAACTACAAAGAGGGAGGAATTGCTTGTTCAAAGAACAAGTTGACACAGGCTAAATCAGACGGACTTAGGGTAACCTCGTCATTACCCGACGATTCTCATGGCCCACAAATAAGAGTGGGACAACCGGATGGTGGTGGTGCCCCCTCGCACCCGCCCAACCGGATCAAGATCCATAAACGTTGGAGTGGCCAAGTATTGCCCTTCTGAGTGGAAAACTCATACCACATAAACTGTTTGAGCCTTCCCATCAGAGAAGAAATACACCGGTGACCAATTTATGTCATAGAGTTATGCAATCGGATCACATAACCCTATGCCATAAAAAGGTACCTTGCTCGAGGCCACTCAACTCATGAGAGTCCCTGAAACAAAAAAAAAAGAAGTTTAGAGCATGCCCGATGGTTTGCTCATGTTTGGTGGGGAAAGCATTCCACCGTACGACGACGGTAATTCTTTAGGTAAACATTACTTTATTTCATTCTCTGACCATGGAATGCAAACCTACTAACAAAATTCACAGTTTTGAGCATCCTTGGTGCACCACTCTTTATCAAAACCTTATTTTTCTTTTCAAACCCGTTAGAACAACAAAAGTTTCAAGATTAAAATAAATATTAAAATGTATAGCATTTTATAGGAAAAATTTAGTTAATAAGCAATTTATAATAAAAAATTAATAAATAAGCAATTTATAAGAAAAGAAAACTTATTAATATACAATTAAAAGAACAAAACTAATTAATTAGCAATTTATAAGAACGAAATTGATCAATAAGCATATTATGAGAAAAAAATTAATTAATAAATATTTCATAAAAAAATAAATAAATTAAATTCATTAATAAGAATTTTATAGTAAAGAAATTATAATAAAGAAATTAACTAATAAGCATTTCATAAAAAAATTTAAATAATAAGAAAATAAAAGGGTATTTACCCAACCTTTCGACGAGCGCTCGTTGACGAGGTGGACAGGTCCTGGAAATTTTTACTATTGAATTTACACTATCCTTATTCATTAGCTCATTAATTTTCAATACGTTTTTCTCTTATAACATGAACTTAAAATTTTAACGATCCCAAAATGACATTTGATTTGATAAATTAACTAATTTTAAAATTATCCGCCAAGTTCCCGCTTGAAAACGCATTTCTTCACTTTTCAAAATGCCTGCTTGGTTTTCCGTCAAAATTGGCAAGGCTGGTATTAGAAAGATTCGAAAAAAATATTACGGCAATCAGGTGATAATCGTTGCTAAATTAGGAAGAAGCGGAACGCGATGAAATAGTTCGGCCGATGCCCGTTATTCACTATTAAGTGTGGGCTTGCACTTAGCTTATGCAAGTGAATTTCACTGTCAGGGCGCGAATGCACACCAACCGCAATCACCTTGACGCACACTCGTTTATTGCACAAAGGCACTTCACCATTGCCCAAAAACTATTAGATGCTGTTTGACATGAATAAACTCGATGATCTTAAGGGGCCAAATCCAAGGAGTTTTGATGCACCGCGTAATTATCACCGTCCACCCGCACTAACAGCTACAATTCCATTCTTGGAGAGTATCTCGAGCATATCTATTGGTTTTGATATTGACTGGCCTATTGTAAAAGGTCCTTAACAGCGCCAGGGTAATTGAGTGTTCTGACATTCCAGGATCCAATGCCATAGTCCTTTTTTCGTTTGCTAGGTCATTGCCGTGAGTCCAATCCATTCCGAGGCCTATCTGCAGGTTTCGAAACAATTATGTTTTCCAGGGACGCGGAGTTAGCCCGTCGCCCAACCTCCATTCCGGCGGGATGGTTATTACGTCGATTCCGTTATCAGGCGCGGAAAATTCGCCTTCACCCTCTTACGTCCTCACAAAGGAGATGTAAGTAGGTTTTAGATGTATTCACAGTTATGGGCATTTCTCGACATTTAATATTCCATTATTGGGGAACCACTAAACCCATTGTGCACCCAGAGAGCATTTACTACCGTTTAACTGGGGGGGGGGGGGGGTTGGTATGAGGAATCATGGAAGCTATAGGTTGGGGAAACAAGGGGTTCCCTCCTCCTTTCTCAAACGGACTTGGGACCGTCTATGGCGGAGTTGTTGGGGAAACAAGGTTTTCCCTCCTCCTTTCTCAAACGGGTTGGGGAAACAAGGGTTCCCTCCTCCTTTCTCAAACCTTTTACAACAGGCCAGTCAATATCAATTAAAAATACTGGCAGTCCAGGAAACGAATAGGACTAGAAACAATATTCAAGACATGAGATCGCACACAATATTTAAAAGAGGGAAGCCTGCTGGAAAACGAAAATTTGGAGTGGCCTTCATTGTGGATAGGGAGTTCAAATCGCACGTTATTGATTTTAAGGCAGTCAATGAACGGTTGGGTGCGATCCGTATAAAAGCGAAATTCTTCAAAATCTGGCTGATTAATGTTCACGTCCCGACCGAAGAAAAAGATGATGAAACGAAGGAATCGTTTTACAATCACCTGGAAAAACTGGTCGACTCATTGCCCACAAACGACACAAAAATTATTCTGGGTGATTTCAACGCGAAGGTTGGCAATGAGCTATCTCATCGGGGAACGACTAGAGGATATAGCCTCCACGATGAAACAAATGACAACGGCCAGCGCCTGATTGACTTTGCATGTAGCAGAAATCTGGTCATACGTTCGACTTGCTTCCCACATCGACGCATTCATAAAATGACCTGGGTATCACCAGATGGCAACACACAAAACCAGATCGATCATGTTCTGATCCAAAACGTTGGGCCTTGAGCATACTTGACGTCCGTATATACCGAGGAGCCAATTGTAATTCAGTTCATTACCTGATCAAATTAACCTATCGATGTTGTATGTTAAAGGCATATTCAGCGAAGACCAGCCCGCTAAAAAAATTTGACATCGAAAGGCGACAAACGGCGTCTGCGGCCGAAAATTTCACGGAAACCCTTGACAACCAGCTGGCTCCCATCTTATCAGATGCATTGTTAAAGACGAGCAACGAACTCTGGATGGAAGTGAAAGCAGCTTTCAGAACCGTGGCAGAACAGTCGATCGGACATCAAGCCCAGCGCAAGAGGAATGATTGGTTCGATGATGAGTGCCAGAATGCGTTAGATAAAAAGAATCAGGTGTACAAAGAGTACATAGGTAGGAAAACCAGTACGAAGAGAGAACACTATGAAAATCTCAAGAAGAGTAGCGAATAAGATAATTAGGATAGGAAAAGAAAATACTATGACGACTAATTGAGAAGTATAGATGTAAGTTTAGCAAGCAACAACACAAGACAAGCATACAAAGTAGTGAAAAGCCTGAAACGTGGTTATCAGCCCAAAACCACGCTCTGTCGTGATGACAGCGGCAATATAATCGCTGATGAAATCAAGGTTAAAGAAAGATGGGCATCATATTTTAAGAACCTCCTTAATCCTCCGCACAGCTCCAGAACATCGGAGCCTATAGATGTCTGCGGAGAGCTTCTGTTGGCCCCACAAACTCTGGATGAAGTTTGTTCCATCATAAAAACCCAAAAGAATAATAAAGTGCCAGGCATTGATGAGATTCCAGTGGAGCTCATCAAATATGGTGGCAGTAGTGTTCATAAAGCTATTCACAAAGTCATCCAGTAAATTTGGCAACAAGAACATATGCCGAAAGAGTGGAGCCAATCAATTATATTCCCTATCCACAAAAAAGGTGACAAGCTACAGGGCGAAAATTATAGAGGCATATCACTACTTTGTACGGCGTATAAAATATTTTCTAAAATCTTAGAAAATAAAATCGGATCATACGCCAACAGTATTATTGGGGAGTATCAAGGTGGTTTTAGGGCAGGTAGATCAACAACAGACCAACTGTTCACAGTCAAACAGGTACTTGAAAAATGCTGGGAGTTCAACATAGAAGTGCACCAAATTTTCGTTGACTTCAAGCAAGCATACGACAGTATTGATCGTAACGTACTGTACCAAATAATGCTTGGTTTTTGCATCTCAGCCAAATTAGTCCGTCTTACCAAAATGACATTGACGTCAACAACCTCCCAAGTCCGCATCAATAACCAACTCACCGATGCCTTTGACACAAATATCGGACTAAAACAGGGAGATGGGCTGGCCCCATTGTTATTCAATTTGGCTCTGGAGTACGTCATACGAAAGCTACCTGTCGATACGCGTTGTACATTACTATACAAGTCGAGCCAAGTAGTGGCCTATGCGGACGACATCAACATTCTGTCACGGTCACTAACAACTGCCAAAGAACTCTTCCTGAAACTCGACAGCGAAGCAAAACTAGTAGGGCTACAAATCAACGAAAATAAAACAAAGCTCATGTCGCAGTCGAGGAAAAATATCTCAAATACACAAAATATCACACTTGGCGAATACAGTATCGAAAATGTTAGCAAATTTGTGTATTTAGGCGCCAAAACAAATGAAAGAGATGAAATACGCCGAAGAATACAGGTCGCAAATAAAATATTTAATTCAGTAATGGCGATCCTGAAGACCAGCTGCATACACAGGAAAACAAAGCTCCAAGTATACAAATCTGTGATAAAACCTGTGTTATGCTATGTGTGTGAAACATGAACCCTAACCCAAGCATCCGCAAATATATTGAACGCCTTTGAGCGACGGGTCCTGAGGCGATAATCGGGGTGAAGCTAGACGGGAACCAATGGCGAATTCGATACAACCATGAGCTATATGAAATTTTTGACGAACCGGAGGTCTCAAGGATTGTAAGACTGCGGAAGCTGCAATGGGCTGGACGCATGAATCGTATGGACGAACAACGGATACCCAAGAAGGTATTCGTTGGGAGAACTGAAGGCCGGAGGCCAGTGGAGAAACCGAGGAAACGCTAGTCTGACTCGGTCGACGAAGACAGTTCATCGCTGCTCAGATTTCGGAATCGGAAGACGCGGTCAACGGACCGAAACAGTTGGAGGCGCTGTTTGCATGAAGCGAAAGCCCGAAAGGGGCTGTAGTGCTAAGAAGAAGAAGAAGATATCTATTGGTATAACCACAATTTATTTACTGCATAAGGAATCCGTGCAATTCCTTCCACAAATTGAAACAAAAAAAAAAGAAATTTTCAATCCCCTACAATCCACCAGATACTTTATTTCATTCACTTGTCTATTAATAAAACTGATGGACTTGCAAATAAAACTTGAATCTACTTTGTATGTGGTCTAAGTTAAAATTTCGAGCAATCCGTACGTGCATGAGCAAACACTCTTCCACCCGCGAAAGGAACGTCTCGAGTTTTTCACTTGATGAACGGCGGCTGCAGTTCCTATCCATGTATTTTCGCGAACAAAAAAAACGAGAAGACCAACGCGCCGTGGTCTCGAACTGTGATAATATCCACCATTTGCACGTCCAAACATGCGAATTATTCCCAGACAACTCTCGACTCCCAATTCGAACCGCAACAAGCGGAGTTTTGCAATCTCCTTATGATCAAGCGTGAGGACTCTTCTCACCAGCCATTTTTCGCGTGCTTGCCGCCTGAAGGTCTTAAGTAGACTCCTCTTCTTCCAGTTCGGATCCGTCCAAAACTGGTCTTCGTTTCCACATCCCGTGCCTACGGTGAAAAATCCATCAGCTGTCCACCCAGTTGAATTCGAATGCATTACATCATGTAATGCACCGTTGCCCTGCACTAAGTCAGGGGCTCCACATCGTAAATTGTAAAGGGCAGATTCAAATTTTTTAATTGTAATGGGGAAATTTTAGCTAAACTAACGAAATAAAAATTGAAGTAAAGAAATTCAACTAAATTGAAGAGAATTTAGATGGAGTGAACAAATTTACATGCAGAAAAGAATTAAACAAAATTTTAAATGGTAATGAATATTTAAATTTTATAAAAAGATAATAAATGAGAACATTCAAATTTTTATGTAGAGGAAAATTGATATCAAATAACATTCACTAGTAACAATAGGCAGAAAAACTATTCTACAAACTACAATTGTAGAAAAAATTTACATATTTTTATTTTAAATCTGCCCTTAGAATTTAGACAGGAGATAGGAGGGGTTTCGATTAGTTTGCTGGTATAACTGCTCGATTACTACAAAAAGACAGTTTAATTTAGTCTAAATTATGGATCTTTAAAAACTCTGAAAAGAAATCAGTAAAATGTGCCGAGAAATATTTGAAACAGATCCTCGAACAAAACCTAATCATTTTTACTACGAAGGAGTGCTTTAAATAGATGACCGCGAATGTGAGAACCTATAACATAAGAAAATACCCAGAAAGAAAAAGGGGAATTGTTCGCACATAAATTACATAAAGAAAAATATTCCCATGAATCTAATTAACTAACACATATTCCCATAGTTAACATACAACATGATCAGATCCATTCACAAATTCCAAGTACCAGACAGCAAGAAGATATGCCCAGTGTTAATTTTCACCTAGAAAAATTTGTCTCACGGATTATTATGATCCGTCAGCATAACGATTTTTCTCACAGAACTTTTTTCCACATTTTTTTTTTTTTTGGTAGTAGGGAAGTGAATGCTATTTATGCACAGATTGTGGAACTCCCATGCTCGCCAGAATGCGACTGGACTACCCACTAAGCACCTCCCCTGTCAACCTGAGAACCCAGCCTGGAACCGTTTGACACATTACTTCGGGCCAGGTCTCGTTTTGTTACGCCGTGGGGCGCCTTCAAGCTGGTGAGTCCCTTTCCTAGCGGGAGGGGAGAGGGGAAGAGGAAATGCCAGAAAAGCGATCCCCCAGCCCCAGCGCTCCCGGCTGCTGTGAGTCCCTTTTATATTTTAGGGCTGCCCGAACATAATGTGCCACCTGGTTCCATTTGTCAACCGATTCGAGCATCACCGCAACTGTATTATCCAGGGTGAGCTCTCCCGTCTCCCTGTAGAGTTCCCTTCGCAGCCTGACCCATTTTGTACACGCGAAAAATGTGTGACAGGCATTGTCCTCCTCTCCTGGGCAAAACCGACAATCGGGAGACCGTGACTTACCGATCTTGTGCAGGTAAGACTGAAAACACTCGTGCCCGCTCAAAAGCTGGGTCAGATAGAAGTCAGTCTCACCATGCTTTCGATTTAGCCACGTTCTCACATCCGGGATGAGGCGCGCAGTCCACCTTCCCTTCGTGCAATTCACCCAAGGCTGCTGCCAATCGCTGAGCGAGCGCTGTCTCTCCTCGCGGACAACTATCTCCCTTGCATCCTCGTTTCGGCGCAGGTAAATAGCGCGGCGCTCTCTAGCAAGGAGGGCAACAGGTATCACGCCTTCAATCACTCTCACCGCCGAGTCGGAGACTGTTGGATACGAAGATGCAATTCTCAGTGCTCCCCTTCTCTGTACCTGTGCCAAACGTTTTCGGTATACCTCCTTGCTGAGAGCGTCGCCCCATACCTCTGCTCCGTACAGTAGCACTGACTCTACAGCACTCATTAAGAGGCGTCTTCTTGATGAGCTCGGGCCCCCTACGTTGGCCATAAGTCGACTCAGAGCCGATATTCCCGAAGTAGCCTTCTCAGCCGTTGCCCTGATTTGCTCAGAGAAACTCATCTTCGAGTCGATCAGTAGCCCCAGGTACTTCACCGCTGGCTTCGGTTCGATTTGTATGTCTCCAATACTGATCATTCTTACTCTAAGGATTCTCTTTTTTGTCAAGATGACCACTTCGGTTTCCACATTAAAATGTATAAAAACAAAGCAATCAGGAAAATAAAGTCAGTCATTTCAATTAACTCAAGAGAATTGTTTTATTTCATCGAGGAGGCGTCAGAACATTGGTCCGTCGAGCCGGATATCAGAGCCTGATATTAGAAGCAGATACCATAAGCAGGTCAAGAAGCAGATTAAGAAGACAGAGGTTTAACATTAGCCAAGGATGTCGAAAAAAGCAACCCAGGATCTCAACATTAGAGCTATCCAGAGGCTCATCAAGAACTTCAAAAAGGATAGCACGAGGCGTTGCAGTCTTGCTTATTTCAACGCAAGGCTTCAAAAGCTGCAGGGACTTTGGAGCAAGTGTGAAGCTAGCCATCCGCTGGTATGCCAGGAGATGAAAAGTGACAAGGAATGCATGCAGTATATTGAGGAGTTTGAGGCGCTGGAAAACATAGCTCTAGACTATGAGACGCTATTCTTAGAGAAGATGAAAGATTACGAGGGAAAGTCTTCCACTGTGACAGCTTCAGGGAATGAGATGGAAGCCATCAAACTAGAAAGAATCAAGATTCCAGGTTTTGATGGCCGATATTCGTCGTGGTGCTCATTTCAGGATCTGTACAAATGTATGGTTCATGAGAACGAGAAACTTAATGCGGTGTAGAAACTGCAATATCTTCGTAACTCGTTATGAAATGAGGTAGAGAGCCTCATCCAGCACTTGACTGTCATTGAGGCCAACTACTAGCCAGCGTGGTAATCATTAGTCGAGCGCTATGACAACGACAGAGCTATCTCAAACGAGATGGTGCAAAGGTTTTGGGACTTACCACAATACAACAACGACGACGCAAAACAGCTCAAGCGCATGTTCGATATAACTAATCAGTTGGTGACCACGCTTTCAACCCTCAGTGTCAACGCGTTCGACTTGGTTGCTACATTCTTTATCAATCAAAAACTTGATGAGGTAACCAGGAAAGAATGGCAGAAGGAAATTGAGCAGTCAAAGAACGTTCCAGCTCTTCAAGAACTTTTGACTTTTCTGAAGAACCGATTCACCATGCTGAAAGCCCTATCAACTTCTTGTACGAAACCTCCCGTAAAACGGCCTGCGGTTGCCGTCTATTCAGCCAGTACCAGTGCACAACATCTAATGTGCAATGAAGATCGCCGGCTATTCAACTGTACAAAATTTAGTCGGACAAGTGTACAAAAAAGACGAGAACTGGTCAATTCGAAGCGATCATGTTTCAACTGCCTCAGCGATCAGCACGTAGCAAAACAGTGGTCATCAAAACGTGGGTGCAAGGTGAGCGGGAAAAAACACAACACAATATTGCATGTGTTTGCTGCACAGTCAGTAAGCCCGGAAGGAACCAAAAATAGCAGCACATGTATGTGCACAGCTGACAAAAGAAGCCACGTTCTGTTAGCAACAGCGTTGGTTCGTGTGAGCGCACATTTCAACACTGGACCACAGCAGCGGAAATTATCACACTGAGGGCGTTATTGGATAATGGAGCACAAACATCACCCATTAGTAAAATGGCTATGAGAGTATTAAATCCCAAGAGGAGAAAGGCTAATTTATCTTTTGGAGGTGTTGGTGGAGGTCATGAAGTTACCACACGTGGATAGACGACAATCGTAGCGCATGTGAAAGGAGAAAATGGAAAGGAAGAAAGATTAATGTTCCACCCACTCATCTTGAACGTCACTACAACTCTTTTACCTTCTGTACAAACAGCCAGACATCGTCCGGAAGGGCTGAAGCCAGAGGAGCTAGCAGACCCGAGGTATGATAAGCCTTCGAAAATCGATCTACTGATTGGATCGGATATGCTTAGCGAAATCTTACTATCTGGATTAAAAACAGGGAATCCATCGGCACAGCAGACACAGCTCAGATGGGTGTTATTTGATCCCGTGGCACAATCAACAGGCAGACAAAGGGTTCAAGTTATGGTATCATACGACGAACTGGATAAGTCATTGCGTCGTTTTTGGGAACTATAGGAAACTCCATCAACCATGCCATTGACAGCAGAGGAAAGGGAAGCAGAAGAGCACTACCGTAAGTTCACACGACGTCTTTCGAATGTGTCCTATTCAGTGCGATTACCTTTCAAATCAAATACAAACTTGGAAAGTGATATAAGCGACACACAGAAGGCAGCATGTGTTCGATTTCGTTAATTAGAGCAGCGTTTTCAAAGAGATCCAGCCTTACACAGGGAATACAACGAATTCATGAAAGAGTATCTCAACCTTGGACATATGAAACGAGTCCCAATCAATGCAATTCACGAAAAACCGTCCTACTATTTACCACATCATGCAGTTATCAAGAACAGTAGCATAACAACATGCTTCGAGTAGTTTTCAACGCATCGCAAAAGACGAAATTTGGAAAATCACTCAACGAGCTATTACTTACTGGACCAACACTCCAGGAAACCATTTTTCACATTCTAATGAGGCGGAGGCAACATCGATATGTGGTTACATCAGAGATTGAAAAGATGTATCTTTTGCCGTGAGTTTAGTATTGCTTTGCGTGTATATCCCTTGTAATGCTCCTTTCCGCATTTACAACCATTTTTTCTTTGAATTAACTTCGTTTTTCTGTAGCATCAACCCTTAATGCAATATTTTAATCTGTGGTGACTTTATCATGCCTTGCCTAAGGTGGGACTCAAGCTCTCATACCCTCTCATCTTTCAATGATTTCTCGATCCTGTTTTCTTCTTTTTTATCGCTTTGCTCCCTATCGCAATTAAATATGATCCCAAACGCAAACAATCAACTTCTCGATTTCATCCTGACTACCAATCCTGCCTCTATCTCCTCGATCACAATATCCCCCTCCGAATATGTAAAACCTGATCCCCACCATCCTCTGCTTGAGGTTCGTTTATCTTTTCTTGCACCTCAGTCCAAACGCACTCCTTTCTCCCCAAGATTTAATTTCCGCAAAGCCAACTATGCTGCCATTCAGCTTGAGCTGGATAATATTGACTGGAACTCAATGCTACAGAAGCTAGATGTCAATACAGCGCTATCAACTTTCTATGAGAACCTCAGTAGCATAATTGCAAACCATGTACCTATCTGCCGATCCCCCCGGAAAAAGAGCCCCAGCTGGTTTTCCGCTGAAGTCTCAGACGCTCTCTATTTGAAGGACCAGGCGTGCAAAAAACTTCATTATTCCAAATCTAACACTGACCTCACCAACTACCGACTGCTTCGTAAAGAAGACAAAAAAGTGGTTAAGCACGCAATGTGATCTTATTATTATATGATTGAAACATCATTGCAATCTAATAGTCCTTAGCCCCTTTGGACATACATACATTCTCTGAAAACAACATCCCATATTCCTAATATCTTCTCATGGCGTAATTGCCAAGCTTCTGATGGGCAAGCTATCTGTGACCTTTTCGCTCAATTTTTTTCCTCCACATTTAAAGTTTCGAGCCCCACTATGTACTCATCGTGTCCTTCTCCTTCCCATATTATGAATCCTATCGTGACCTCTCCATCAGAAATTGAAAATGTACTGCTTACCTTTGACATTAATGGTGGTCCGGGTCTTGATAGAATACCAAATCTGTTCGTTAAGTCATTATCTTCTTCATTATTTACCCCGCTATCAATTATTTTCAATAATAGCCTTTCTTCCTCCTGCTTCCCTGACGTCTGGAAGCATGCTAAAATCTTTCCGATCCATAAGTCCGGAGATCGAAGTGAAATCTCTAACTATCGTCCGATTTCTTTGCTCTTGTTTCGGCAAGCTCCTTGAGAGAATTGTGCATAACAGAATGTACGATGAAATCAGTACCCTGTTTGCAAATGAACAAGATGGCTTCATTAAAGGTCGTTCGACAGTAACTAATTTGTTAGAACTTACGAATACCATCTCCCTTGCTTTCGACAAGAGTCAACAAGTCGATGTCATATACACCGATTTTGCTACAGCCTTTGACAGTGTTGACCATGGGCTTTTGGCTAACAAACTCCTATCTATCCGCGTTTCTGACTCTGTCCTCTATTGGATCTTATCCTTCTTATCCCATCGCCCTTGCACCGTTACATGGAATAATTTTTTTTCATCGGGCTCATTTAGCCCAAAATCTGGTGTTCCTCAAGGATCAATTTTAGGCCCTTTGCTATTCAACATTTTCATCAATGATCTTCCCCAATGCCTGTCCTCTAATTGTCTCTACGCTGATGATTTAAAAATTTGTCGCCCCATTAACTCCAGCAAAGACTGCTTATACCTCCAAAATGATCTTGACAATCTCCAAAATTGGTGTCACGGTAATTTACTTCCTCTTAACATTTTTAAATGTTGTCACATGAGATTCACTAACGAAATTCATCCAGTTTTATATGAATACCAGATTGATGGATCGGTGCTCACACTTGTGGACAAATTTAAAGGCTTGGGAGTAGTATTTGACCCAGGTTTGAAATTTAACATCCATGTTTCATCCATAACCACAAGAGCTTCACGTGTCGCTGGTTTTATTTTACGATCCTCTTGCAAGTCTTTTAGTATTTCAACCAGCGTCCATCTATTTGTACTTTTAGCCCGGTCAATCCATGAGTATGCCTCCCAGGTATGGTCTCCTCACTATACCAATCTATCGGATGCTGTTGAAACTGTACAGCGCAAATTTACACGATCTCTATTCTACAAATATAACCTCACTTACTGCTCCTACGTTGAGCGCTTACAGATCCTAAACATTCCATCACTCAAAAATAGGACAGAATTTCTTGACCTGTGCTGCTTATTTAAATTATATCACGGTATTCTTTCATCCAACCTTCGTGAAAGGCTTTATATACGTCCCACCTCAAAAACGCGTTCAACTGACATATTCTTTGTGCCCTTTGCTCGTACCGATATTTATTTTTATTCATTTTTTGTATGCATATCACGTCATTACAATGAGCTCCAGCTGGGTCCTCTGGCACATTCCTTAAACGCTTTTAAAAGCATATTACATAATATTCTGCTTAGCTTCCAATAGTTTGTTTACTCGCATGTATTGTATTATATTTCATTACCTACTTTGTAATTGGGTTCACGGATCTGTAAAAAAGTGTAAATAAATAAATAAATGTATCGGCAGATTCGGCAGATATGGTTTGACGAAACTGACCGAAATTGCCTTCGAACCCTGTGGCGCTTCAAAAAGACAAAGCCGATTCAAATATATGGCCTTACAACCAATACATATGGAACAACAAGTACACCATACTTAGCCGTTAAAACACTTCAACGACTAGCCGAAGATGAACGTCAAAGCCTTCCAACTGCAACCAGGGTTTTGCAGGAGGATTTCTTTGTAGACAATTGTCTAACTGGAGCACACAAACTGTCGGAGTTGGTACTACTCCAAAAAGATCTTCAAACTTTATTGCAAAAAGGTAAGTTTCACTTGCGGCAGTGGAGCGCAAATCACATGAAACTTTTGGAAAACGTCCCTCTTGCTGATCGGGCAACCCAAGTAACCTTAAGTATTGATATATCAAACACTATTAACGCTCTGCGCCATTACTAGCACCCTGCAACCGATACATTTTTTTTTTAAATTAAAACAGAGGATGAGTCATACACCAAACGAGACGTTCTGTCTGATATCTCAAAGTTGTTCGATCCAATTTGATGGTTACAGCCTATCATCATAATAGAAAAATGGCAATGCAAAGGCTATGGAACACAGTATGTATGACTGGCTCACGGTGCGTCGACAGCTGCATGCACTCAACCAATTAATGATCCCTCAGTGGATAGGGTACAGTCCATCCGCTAAAATTGAACTTCATAGATTTTGCGAAGCATCACTACTGGCATTCGCTGCAGCCATATACATAAGAATCATTAACGAATCATCGATCCCTATATGCCTTCTTACCGCTAAATCGAAGGTGTCACCGAGCAACATTGAGCCGATACCTAGGTTAGAGCTTTGTGGAGCAGTATTGCTAACCAATATCATGAAGCATGTCGATGCAGCACTCCGATGGGAGCAAGTCCCAGTTAAATATTGGTCGGATTCACAAACTGTTTTGGCATGGGTACAGAAACCTGCATCTACTTGGAATATTTTTGTGGCTAACAGAGTTAGCATGATACAACAGAAGTCATGGCCATCAAACTGGAACCATGTTGCATTACAAGAAAACTCCGCCAATCTTGTGACGCGAGATTTGAATCCAGCCAAATTGATGTATAGTTCCTTATGGTAGAATGGACCATCATGGTTAAGAGAACGTGAGATAAAACTAAACAAAAGTACGGTACCTAAACAGAAAAGCAAGGAAGTTGAAAGGCGTGAAGTTGCACTCATAGTAACAAAGGCGTCAGACGAACCTAAGATATTCTCACGTTACTCAAATTTCAATAAGCTGAATCGAGTAATAGCCTATTGCAACCGTTTTGTTCACAGTTGTCGTACACTTGCAGACAAAAAATAGTCAGTCTCTTCATTATAGAACTAAAACAGGCACATAATATGCGTATAATATTAGCACAGAAATACCGAGAAAGTTCCGCCGATTAATGTCTTCGGGCAAAGCGGAAAAGACATGGTTCGGCTGTTGGCAGCCGAAAACAAATTGACAAATTTCGAAATCAAACGAGTAAATTCTGAGAAGCTGTCAATTAGAACGAAATCACTGGTTGATTTCAAATCAGCGAAAGATGCTTTGAATTCTGGGGAGGTTCCGCACTTCACCTATACCCCCAAGAGCGAGAAGAACCAGACGTTCTTGCTGAAGGGCTTGGACTGCGGAGAAGATACCGTCGATCTTCTTCAGGTTCTCAAGGAAATGGCGCCACAAATCGAGTTTATCTCAGTGAAAACATTCGCGACAAGAAAGTCGACGGTAGAAAAAAAAAACTTACCACTTTATTTGGTACAAATAACAAATAAGCAAATCAGGTATTTAAATTTTCGAGTGGTGAGGTGGGAACGCCTCCAGAAGCGAGAAATCAACCAGTGCTATCGCTGCCTACGATTTGGGCATTCGGCTGCCAACTGCGCCATGCATTACCGATGCGTTAAATGCAAAGACGTGCATGCTCCCGGTGAGTGCAAATTGGCTCAGACGGAGCCAAAAGAGAAGTTATATTGTGTGAACTGCGGTGTTTTTGGTCACCCGGCATCATATCGAGGATGCTCCCGATATCAGGATGCAAGATTGAAATCTGCCCCAAAACAAACACAAATACACCGCAGTGTCTTAGCTCCGAACTTCGTCAAGCCCGGAGTATCATTTGCACTCGCCGCTAGAGGACCAGCAGAAAATGCGGAAAATAGGGTAAATAATGTAAGTGGCAATAATGAGCTGCTTCTCAAAATTTATCAACAATTAAATTCTTTATCAGAGCGAATCGATAAACAAGATTCGAAAATTAACATTGTTTTTCAGCGTTTAGGACTTTCAAATGGCTCAAAATAAGTTGTCATCCCGCCACATTCCCACGGATAGGATTCGTCTCATCTCGATCAACGTCAACTCCATTGTTACTTTACATCGGCGTGATTATCTCCTTGAATTCATTGCCAGACAAAAGCCTGACATCCTGCTTCTAACCGAAACCCACCTCAATCCATGGCACTCCATGAGATTCAAGGATTTTGAGTTCGTAAGAAACGATAGGGTAACAGGTGATGGGGGAGATGGCACCGGGATATTGGTTCGAAGACCCTATCGTTTCCAAAATATTGAAAAAGTCGAATTCAAAAGCTTTGAATCTCTTGAAGTGTCCGTTATCAAAATCTCACTGCCAGGTGGGGATAACCTTTTCGTTATCTCTGCCTATGCAACTGGTGGAACTGTTCTCAAGCTCAAGGAGGAGCTCAATTCCTTGTTCGAAATACTCGAATTGAACAGGCTGCATAACTACTATATTCTTGCTGGTGACCTGAACGCCAAGCATATATCATGGCTGAACGCCACCAATAATCCAAGAGGTGTATTCCTGAAATCGTGGATAACAGAGAACCAAATTGAATACAGGTGCACTCTATATGGGTCGGAGTTCCCAACATACCCTAGGACAAATTCATATTTGGACCTTTGCATTGCTGACGCAAGACTTGAATTTAGCTTTAATAGTCCTCAACGGAAACTGCAGGTGCTTCCTTATGATAGCGGCCATAACGCAATCGTAATGGAAATCAATCATCACAGGGATGATTTCTTCCTCATTCCAGTTCAACACGAAAATCATCGGTTGAACTTCAAAAAAACAGACTGGGGAAAGTTTCAAAAGAAGTTTAATCGCGAGTATCAGAAGCAATGTCCCCCTTCTGATGGTGGTAACTCTTGCTCAATGGTTCCGAATGACAGAAATCTAACTAACGATGAAATAGATGTCTATTTGTCGAAGTTAGAGAAGCTGACGTTGGAAACGATTGAGAAAGTAGTTCCCAAGATTAAACTTCGAAACAATATGGAAGGATATGAAACACCAACCATCGCAAGGTTGAAAAGATTGAAAAGTCTTCTTCTCACACGCGTCAACAATATTTATCGACGATTTTTGGATTACAACCATCCCTCGTTGGCTTTGTTGAAATTACATCTGATGAATGTCCGGAACTTAATCCGGTCATACTTCAGGAGTGAGGTCAGCAATCAATGGGCGGAAAAATTGAGGGGTATTAGCCCACAGGACCCAGATGGCGTGTTTGCGAAAGTGAATAGCATATTCCGCAAGAAGTCTCGAGTGAAGGTATCGAATCTTGAAGTCACTAGTGATGAGATAAATCTTCTCGATAGGGCTGGTATCGAAATTGATAGTACGACTCCGGATAGAAATGGAAACAGGATTATTTGTGAAGGATTGGATAAACTTGCCCTGATTCGAACACATTTTGAATTGGTTCATCTACCAAACCCTGAGAGAGGGAACGAAATTTTTTCAGAGGTCGTTGAAGCAAAAGTTTCCGACTTCAAATCAAGCCTGAACGGCCAATCAATTCTTCATTTCAATGAAACATTAACATCTGACCTCATACCGAGCTTGAATCTTATTGATTATTTTGTCAGCTATGAAGACTTGTGTTTCATATTTCGCAAGATAAACAACAAGAAATCATGTGGTACTGATGGTATTCCAAATGTAGTTCTCCGACATTTGCCGGAGGTTGCTATTAGGAACTATTGCATATTGTTCAACAACATGTTGAGCAATTCATATTTCCCAAATGAGTGGAAAAAGGCTAAGGTATTTCCGATCTTGAAGAAAGGAAAAGAATCTTCATGCCCCAAAAGCTATCGCCCAATCAGCTTGCTGCCTAACATCAGCAAGGTGTTTGAAGTGATACTCAACAGAGCATTAAACGCCCACATTGAGGAAAATGAGTTGATGCCGAATTGCCAATTTGGTTTTCGTGCCAGGCATTCGACCACACATGCAATAACGAAAGTAACCTCAGACATCTGTTGGAAACTAAATGATAGACAATGTGTTGGAGCATGTCTCATTGATATGGAGAAAGCCTTTGATACGGTATGGTTAGATGGACTTATTTTTAAACTCCTTCAGGACAAGTCCCCCAGACACCTTGTCGCCATGATGTGTAATATGTTATACGGGAAATCGTTTGTTGTAACGGATGGAAATCTGACAACAATGCGCGAGTTCAAGGTCTTGAATGGTCTACAGCAGGGAACAGTTACCGTGCCTCTGCTCTTTTCAATCTTCATTCGCAAGCTATTGAACGGCTTTGATTTTAACGTCTCGCCAACGCGATCATTGGTAGCGTTTGCTGATGATCTGATCATCTATACGGCAGACCGAAAAGCTACAATAGTTCAGGGCAATCTCCAAAAAATGTTCAATGATGTACAGCTGTACACTGACAATTGGCGAATGAAAATCAATGCGCAGAAGTGTGAAACAATCTTGTTTCGGACAACGCTGCAGGGGGTCAGTCAAGAACTGAAACGTAATTGGAAAGATTTCCACATCATGGCTGGTGAGAGTAGTCTAGAATGGGTTCCACATAAATCCTGTGTTCGATACCTCGGTGTTTATCTCGATCAGTATCTGTACTATACTGAACATGTGAAAATCATGCTCAGTAAGGCACTTAAAGTAGTCATGGCCCTTCGAAAGCTCTTTCATTCCAGATACATTGATCAAAAGGTCAAAATTATCTGTTACAAGACCCTGGTTAGACCAGTTTTGACATATGGATGTCAGATCTGGTACAACCAGAGCGCTAGTACTATGGAAAAATTAAGAGTTTTCGAAAGGAAATGTCTTCGTGCAGGTACTGGTTTGTACAGAAAGCCTGAGACGGATTGGAAACATTATATATCGAATAGAAGAATTTATCAAACTGCTGAAGTGACGAGGGTCGATATCTTCATATTGAGACTTCTTCGGAATCATATCGCAAGATCTGTGACTGTGAGTGAAAACCCTTGGATTTCACAGCCGTTCCACCCTACAGACGGGTATATAGCGGCTTGCCTCGCTACTGGCTTCATTCCTCCAGAAGCATTCGTGTATTTGGACATGAATCGATATGTTTTTGATTCTGACGGCGTCCCAGTCATATATCACATATATCGACGGGCCACCGATAAGAAGATAAAATATCCTCCCAGTTTGAGTTCACGAGACCAACGATTTCAATGGAGGTACTCATTTGCTAGATTCGTTGAAGCTGATCGAGTTGAGACGGCGCAATCCAGGTATTGGTGGCTGAATGACAATGTCTAAATTATTCGTGTTTATTTTCAGTTTTGGTGTTTTTCGTTATCTAGTTTTTGAGTTTCAGCTCATTATTGCTACATTTAGTGTTGTTGTTTATTTATGTTAAAAATTAGGTATAGGTTAGGTATATGTAATGTTTACTATATTCCGTTAGAGATAAGATTAAACACTTAGGTTAGGAACATTGTTATTGATTTTTTTAAGTATAAGTTAAAGTTTTAGATTGTATTTTATTAGAAATAAGTTACAACATATTAGGTGTAGGATCAAAGTTTCACTGTTGTGTTTTGATTATAAATAAGTTTAGGATAGTGTTGGTTGGTTTTTTCTCCTTTTTCCAATTAAATTTTAAAAATATGTAATAATCGTAATTAATTTAATTTGCTATAGTTTTTTTTTTTGATGATATGAGTTAACGATAACGTACAAATTTAGAGAGCCATTTGGGCCATTAAGTTTTTTGATTGTTATTGTTTGGAATTTGCTTTATATTCTTTTAAAATTTATAACGATTAGTATTAAATAAAGCGCTTTTGACTTTGACTTTGACTTTGATATTAGCACAGAAGCAAGCCTATCAAGAAGAGATTCAGCATCTCAAGAATAAAAAACCCATACCTAAATCGAGTAACATTCGATCACTAACTCCTGGTCTAGACTCTGAGGGCATCCTCAGGGTGGGCGGAAGACTACACTTTGCATTGGTAGGACAGAATACAAAACATCCAGCTATCCAAAAGGCAAACTAGCAGAGCTACTAGCCAAAAAATCTCATCAACAAACCATGCACCGGGGTATTCAATTAACCCTTGCGACGCTGCCACTTGACTATTGGATAATATCCTGCTCTTCAGTAGTAATGAAGGAAATTCATAGTCGTCTTACCTGTTTTAAGGTGACAGCACATTCAACGCTTGCCTACGGGATGGGGTTTTCCCGGTACGATGGAAGGTGCCGAGGCTCATGCTGATCAGCAAGGGGAAGGGAAATCCCGAATCGCCGTCTACATACCGCCCGTTATACATGCTAGACACGGCTGGGAAATTGCTAGAGAAACTCATCAAGGGAAGCCTCACTGACGTGATTCGTGCCGCTGGGGACCTATCTCCTCGGCAGTACGGCTTTAGAGCAGGACGTTCTACCATTGATTCGATTGCAGAGGTGGTGAACGCGGTCCAAGAGGCATATAGTTGCACCAAGCGACGGATCGTCCTGTTGGTGACACTTGACGTCAAGAATGCGTTCAACTCCGCTAGATGGGTGGAGATTCTGGATACGCTAGAAAACTCTTTTCAAGTTCTAGAATATCTAATGCGGCTTTTGAGGAACTATCTAAAGGACCAAAGCCTGCTCTACGACACGACACAGGGCCAACGAAGGATGGAAATAGCATCAGGTGTTGCCCAGGGATCTATCCTTGGTCCGGACCTGTGGAACGTGTCTTACGACGGGCTTCTGAGGCATGAGATGCCGGATGAGTCACGCTTGGTCGGCTATGTGGATGATGTTGCGGCTCTGATCGCTGGACGCACCGTTGAACAAGCGTCGCTTAGGCTAGGTATGCTATTGCGCCGAGTGAGGGGCTGGATAAGTGCTCGCGGGCTAAGTTTAGCACTGGAGAAAATCGAAGTGGTCATCTTGACAAAAAGGAGAATCCCTAGAGTAAGGATGACCAGTATTGGCGACTTACGAATCAAATCGAAGTTAGCGGTGAAGTACCTGGGGCTACTGATCGAGTCGAAGATGAGTTTCTCTGAGCAAATCAGGGCAACGGCTGAGAAGGCTTCTTTGGGAATATCGGCTCTGAGTCGACTTATGGCCAACGTGGGGGGACCCAGCCCATCAAGAAGACGCCTCTTGATGAGTGCTGTAGGGTCAGTGCTACTGTATGGAGCAGAGGTATGGGGCGACGCTCTCAAGGAGGTATACCGAAAACAGCAAGGAGTTATACCGAAAACGTTTGGCACAGGTACAGAAAAGAGGAGCACTGAGAATTCCATCTTCGTATCCAACAGTCTCTGACTCGGCTGTGAGAGTTATTGCAGGCATGATACCTGTCGCCCTCCTTGCTAGAGAGCGCTGCGCTATTTACCTGCGCCGAAACGAGGATGCGAGGGAGATGGTTGTCCGCGAGGAGGGACAGCGCTCATTTAACGATTGGCAGCAGTCTTGGGTGAATTGCACGAAGGGAAGGTGGACTGCGCGCCTCATCCCGGATGTGAGACCGTAGCTAAAGCGAAGGCATCGTGAGACTGACTTCTATCTGACCCAGCTTTTGGGCGGGCGTGGGTGTTTCCAGTCTTACCTGCATAAGATCGGTAAGTCACAATTCCTACCAAACATTTTTTGCGTGTACCAAATAGGTCAGGCTGCAAAGAGACCTCTGCAGGGAGACGGGAGAGCTCACCACGGATAATATAGTTGCGGTGATGTTCAAATCGGTTGACAAATGGAACCAGGTGGCACATTATGCTGGGGCAGTCCAAAAATATAAAAGGGACCCACAGCAGCCGGGGCGCTGGGACTGGAGGATCGCGCTTCTGGCATTTCCTCTTCCCCTCTCCCCTCCCGCTAGGAAAGGTACTCCCCAGCTTGAAGGCGCCCCACGGCGTAACAAAACGAGACCTGCCCCGAAGTAATGTGTCAAACGGTTCCAGGCTGGGTTATCAGGTTGACAGGGGAGGTGTTTAGTGGGTAGTCCAGTCGCGCATGGGAGCCCCACACTCTGTGTATAAATAGCATTCACCTCCCTACCACAAAAAAAGGTGACAGCAAAGCCCAATTACTAACTAATGGGAGCATTGGCATCTATTCGCGTGCGTCCATCGAAAATACTGGCGTTGACTATGCTGGCCCGATAACAATTGAATGGGACGCAGAAAGAGGTGCGAAAACCACCAAAGCGTATGTAGTCATCTTCGTTTGTATGGCAACAAAGGCTTTCCACTTGGAGTTAGCTTCAGACTTATCAGCAGAAACGTGCATTGCAGCGATTCGACGATTTATTGTAAGACGAGGAAACTGCCGCAGACTCTACAGTGATTGTGGTACTAACTTTGTTGGTGCCAAAAGGAAGCTTTGAGGTGAATCCGAAGAAACGATGCACACAAGCATGGAGTTACTAGCTCGAGAAGGTCTAGAATGGAAGTTCATACCCCCCGGAAGTCCACATTTTGGTGGACTCTGGGAAGCTGGTGTCAAATCGATGAAGCGTCATCTTTTTAAAGTCATTAGTAAACAACTGCTGACCATTGAAGAGTTTGACACACTTCTTCCACAAACAGAAGCGTGCCTAAACTCTAGACCATTAACCCAGATAAGCGATGATCCTTCAGACAACGCCGCTTTAACACCAGGGCATTTTTTGGCTGGGGCAACTTATTTGAGATCAAGAGTGATCCGGAAAAAGCGAACCTAACGTTATTGAAAAGATGGAGACTAGTGCAGGCGGTGAAGTGTTCGTTTTGGTTTAGATGGTCAAGAAAGTACCTTTAAAGACTTCAACAAAGACCAAAATGGCCATTAGCAAGAATACTAGCCACTCATCCAGGCGAGGATAGACTCGTAAGGATAGTTACACTAAAAATAAACCGAAATGTGACAAAACGTCCCATAACAAAGATTTGTCAGCTACCGTTCAGCAGCCAAACAGACAACTCATGTGTCAACAAACAACATAACCTTAACAAAAAAACGAAAAACCACTTCCATGGACATGGCAATAAACACGATGCAGAACAAACGAAGCAAGGGAGAATCCATTTTGAAAAAGGGGACTTTGTCAAGACTGCTACTCACAACGTTGCTGACATTATGTGCCTTGGTGACACCAACTCAAGGCACAGCCAATGTGGCACGCTTAGAAGGAGGGTTATTCATCGAGCATATTGGCACCGCAAACCAAATGCGTGGTTCATTGCAACTGAACATAAAGATTCCGATGGAAAACTTAGACCAAGATGGTCAAACGTTAGAGATGGTAAACAATGGAATTAAAAACCTCTGCATCTTGGGAAACAGGATAACAACGAAAATACAATGCAAAAGTCTGGCAAGTCACTTGAATAAATACACTGAAGCGTGGATTGCTTGGGCAGATGCTGACAGCAGTATTTGGAGTCAACGGTTAAGTTATAGCCGATGTCAACAACTTGGCAGAAAATCAAGAAAAACTACAGCAATTGCTTACTCATCAAGGTAGAATCATCCTTCAAGCCAAGAAAATCCTCAATAGAACATCTAGTAGAATGAAAATGCAACTAAACCACTTTTCAGAACAGCTTGAGGAAGGATTGAAATAGGTAAACCAGTTTCGAGAGGATTCTGACTACAATGCTATGAATATACAGTCCCTAGGAAAGTACCACCAAGCAATGAATTTCGTTCAAGCAGTGCGAAGTAAAAACAACCGTATTCTAACTGCCCTTTATACAAGAACTGGAATTTGGGAATGCATACAGTTAGCAGAACTGGAGACTGACACTCACACTCCTCAACTGGACTTACTGCACATAACAACAGCAGATATAACAGTCTTTCGCAATGAAGAATATATTGACATACAAGGACATCTGCCCATTGTCGACAGACGTCCATTCGACTTAATAAAAGCCACTTCCATTCCCCAACATCAAAGAGGGAAAACATACTTTGAGTTTACCATCAGCAATAATATTCTTGGAGTTAATTACAAGGATCAAATATACTTTGAGACATCGGAAGCAGATGTTTTCAACGCCCAAAAAATCAGCAGCGATAAATACCTGCTATCATCATCCATCCTGATTGATGTAAGTACTAGATCTAGCTGCATTATCAAGGAAATCTACGAGGAGTATACAATGGACAACTGCTCCACACATGGATTTACTGTGGAAGGTCTTGTGTTAAAACAATTGCTATCAAGGAACCTTTGGCTATTTGTGGCACCAGAGCCTACCCATGCCCAAACAATCTGCAATCAAGGACAAACATCATGCTAAATGGTACGAGGTTGCTTCAATTAGCCGAAGATTGTTCCATTCACATGAAGCAGTTTATTATCTCGGCCCAAAAGACGATGCAAAGTCATCAATTCCTACGATGCATCACACCCTCACTACCAGTTTTTAATTTAAGCGCCTCACCGATCAGTTTGAAGCATATTTAAAAATCAATTATACTTCAGCCATTCGAATTATTTGAAACAATCGCTAGCGAGCAGGAAAGGTTATTATCCGAAGTAACAGAAACTACATGGAAGAAAGTTCAGTATCATGGAATCACGGCAATAACAGTAATATTGACTTCATGCATCCTAGCTCTAGTCGCAGTTGTTTTAATTCGATGTAAAACGTGCCATCAGAATCAACGTAACCGAAACAGTAGACAAGCATCATAAACATGGTATGAGGAACATCAAATTTCAGAGCCGGGTTGGCTCTTGGTGGGCGGCAATTTTTGCACATAAATTCCATAAAGAAAAATATTCCCATGAATCTAATTAACTAACACATATTCCCAAAGTTAACATTCCCAACATCATCAGATTCTACATTTCATACATTTAACATTCCCAACATCATCAAATTCATCTACGAATTGCAAATACCGGACAGTAAGAAGATATATCCAGTGTTAATTTTCACCTGGAAAAATTTGTCTCACGGATCATTATTATCCGTCCGCATAACAATTTTTCTCAGTGAACTTTTTCCCACATTAGAATGTATAAAAACAAAGCAATTAGGAAAATAAAGTCAATCATTTCAATTAACTCAAGAGAATCGCATCAAAATTTTCCAGTTAATTTTTTTTAAATAGCCTTTAGCTATAGAAAATTTAAGGGAGTTGCTTTCTTTTGATGATGAATTGCTAAAGTACACTATCTGTTCGAAGAAAAATCAACATTTTAATGCTAATTTAACAAAAAAATTTCCAAATGAAATGAAAAGAATAACGTTGTAACACAGTCTTGGATGGGTTCAGGAAAACACAGGAAAGAATGAAGAAATGGTCCAATGGTCAAAGTTTTGAAAAATGAAACTACAAAAATCATATCATCGAAATTTCTCTCGCACATATTGTTGGAAGTCAATCCTCTAGTTTTCACACCGCTGGAACTGGAGGAGGCAGTCCTCTCATTGAAAGCGAGGAAGGCTCCAGGTCCAGATGGTGTTCCGGCTGAGGTACTGCGGCTCGTCTATCACCACTGTCGTGACTTGCTGCTCAGCACATTCAACGCCTGCCTACGGGACGTGGTTTTCCCGGTACAATGGAAGGTGGCGAGGCTCGTGCTGATCAGCAAGGGGAAGGGAAATCCCGAATCGCCGTCTGCATACCGCCCGTTATGCCTGCTAAATACGGCTGGGAAAGCGCTAGAGCAACTCATCAAGGGAAGCCTCACTGACGCGAATCGTGCTGCTGGGGACCTATCTCCTCGGCAGTACGGCTTAAGAGCAGGACGTTCTACCATTGATTCGATTGCAGAGGTGGTGAACGCGGTCCAAAAGGCAAAGGCATATAGTCGCACCAAGTGACGGATTATCCTCTTGGTGACACTCGATGGCAGGAACGCCTTCAACTCCGCTTGATGGGTGGATATTCTGGATACGCTGGAAAATTCTTTTCACATTCCAGAATATCTAATACTGCTTTTGAGGAACTACCTCAAGGACCGAAGCCTGCTCTTCGACATAACACGGGGCCAACGAAGGATAAAAATTACATCGGGTGTTGCCCAGGGATCTACCCTTGGTCCGGATCTGTGGAACGTGTCTTACGACGGGCTACTGAGACTTGAGATGCCAGACGAGTCACGCTTGGTCGACTATGCGGATGATGTTGCGGCTCTGGTCGCTGGGCGCACCGTTGAAAAGGCGCAATTTAGGCTAGGAATGCTGGACTGGATGACTGCTCGTGGGCTCAGTTTAGCACTGGAGGAAACCGAAGTGGTCATCTTGACAAAAAAGAGAATCCCTAGAGTAAGGATGATCAATATTGGAGACATACAAATCGAATCGAAGCCAGCGGTGATGTACCTGGGGCTACTCATCGACTCGAAGATGAGTTTCTCTGAGCAAATCAGGGCAACGGCTGAGAAGGCTGCTTCGGGAATATCGGCTCTGAGTCGACTTATGGCCAAAGTAGGGGGACCCAGCCGCTTCCGCCTCCTTGATATGTTCCTTAAATCTTGTGTTGATTAATCGCTTCGCCTGACCTATATAAACGTGTGAATACTCTGTACAGCTTATCCGGTAAATTCCACTGATGGTTTCTGCTGTGTGTGCCGACCTGAATATCATGCGCTTTAAATAATTTTTTTAACTTTATTCGTTAGGCTAGAGTATGGTACCGAGATTCCAGGGATTTCTACAAGCTGTTCATTTTGTGCGTACAACGTTGCTAGTTCGTCCTGCCTTTACCGCTTCAATTTTTTTACGAATTAGTTGGTCAACTAGTATTGCTGGGAATCCATTTATTTTCGCTGTCTTGACAATGTGATCACTTTTTTTGAATTCTTCACTACTCAACGGTATTTTGGTTAACCTATGAACCATCAAGTGATAGGCTGCAATTTTTGCTGATATGCGTGGTTAGAATCGTTGGTGATCGTTTCGCTGCGTGCTTGAAGGTTTCCTGTAGATGCCAAATTCTAGGTGTGGATTGTTGCGTATAATTTTTAGGTCCAGGAAATTTAATACGGTGTTTTCCTCTTCTTCCATCGTAAATCGTATTTTCTCCAACGTTACTTTAGCTTCGTCCTTTTTCCCCATGTCGAAGACATTATTAACGTATCGCCACCATATTCGTGGAGTTATTTGGAGATTGTCCATTTTTTCCTCAAATTTGACCATAAATACTTCAGCTATTAGCGGAGAAAGGGGTTTCCCATCGCAGTCCCGCCCTTTGTTTTAAAAAACTTTCCTCTGAAGGTAAAATAATTTTCCCTCATGCATAATGCTGCTAATTTTATATATTGTCGTGTTGTTTTTTTGTATTCACGAGCTACATTGCCATCTTGTAGCCAATCTTCGAAAAAACATCGTACATCTTTGACAGGGATACTTGGGAATAGTGCATTGACATCAAAAGAAACCAACATCTCGTCTTCTTGGATGTGTAGACCTTTGATTTTTTGTACCAAATCATATGTGTTATGTACTGATCGCCTACTCAACTCCTTACCAATGTTACCGATTTCTACAACCAACCATTGTGCAATGTTATACGTTGGGGAATTCGTGTCCGCTATAATTTCCCTCATCTTGTTTCCATTTTTGTGGATTTTAGGTAGCGAGGGATTAGGCATCTTCAACTGATTGATATTCTGGAACATTGAGCTAGCTTCCTTCAGCGCTTTATCCACACTGTTGCAAGTTTCTCCATAGTGCGGTTTTCATATTCCGTCTTATCAATAATAATAATAATAATTCTAACCACGCATATCAGCAAAAAAAGGCAGCCTATCACTCGATCGTTCATAGGTTGGGATCAGCTAAGGACAAGAAAACCAAGGAGGAAGTCAATGGAATTTACCGGATAAGCTGTACAGAGTGTTCACACGTTTATATAGGTCAGACGAAGCGATTCATCAATACAAGATTTAAGGAACATATCAAGGAGGTGAAAGCGGCAGTCAGGCACAACAAAAGCAGCAGTGCAATTAAATCATCGGTAGCAAGACACATTGAGTTAATCAAAGAACTCAAATCTACATACAAATTGAACGCCTGGTTATAGCAAGACAACCACAGGAGATACTGTTAAACACCGATCTAGGTAATAATCTTTCACCTCTTGTGCAAATAATTAGCCTTAAAACCCAATTAAGGAAGTAATGAGGGTAGTGAGTGTAAGGGTTAAAATTGTAAAAGTAGTAGGTATATAAGCAACTTTAAGGAAAATGCAAGATTAGTTATTGTATCACTGATGAAGAAGCAAGTGTGTGCTCCGAAAAGTAAATGTATGATCAAATAAATAGTACAACGAGTAAAAAATAAATAGTGCCGTTGCGAGTAATAAAGGGAGCAATAACTTTTTTTTTTATTTTTAATTTTTAATTATTTAACGCAAAATAATAATGAGACGAAAGACATGTTGCAAAAAGAGCAAAGAAACCAAATACAAATTTAAGAAATAAAGAAAAATCAATGTGCAGATGCTTTAGACATTTACAATAAATTTAACAACAAACAAAATGATGAATAAAAATATGAATGCTGGGCTAACGAAGTCTTTCCTTTTGAGCAAAATCATTCTTTTCGAGCAGGAAATGCAATTGAGAGGTGAGTATGCCATTGAGAGGGTAGGCTTCCCGTAATCCGCGAATGGGCGGTTTCGCGTTGCGGTCAGAACACGGTGCCGTAGCTTGTGTTGCGTGTTTTTATTAGAGTAGATTATTCCGGTTTTGCAGTCGAGCAGTATATTTCGGGCACCGCGTCGTTTATATTCGAGAGCGCATATTATTTCAGCGGTTATTTTTCGTTCATTTCCTCCGGAATGAAGTACGGGAATTAAACTAGAATCGATGGAAGTTGTTTGACGTGTTTTTAAATCGGGCAAGACCCACGACTGAAATTCCTCTCCGAAATAGCTAGCTAGCCAGCAGCCACCACGGAGTAGACTAAGAGTGTCCGAACTTGTTGACCTTATGGGTACAGTCCATTGTCACGTTCCAAGACTTCACGTCTAGAACCGATTTCAACGTTCGAGGCGTATGTGACTAAATCATTACACATGGTTCTGCCCAGATCACTTAATATGGCGTGTTTCCATGGATGTTAAATATCCGTACAAGCCTGCAGCGGTTAACTGCTGCCTCAGCGAAAGCAAGATTCATGCTCAGCTAGAAGTGGCCTTGTCTGGGGACGCGTAAGTGCGCTGGCAAGCTAGTTATGTATCTTGCTTAACGCACGATCAAAAAGGATAAAACACAAAGTTTTATAATACTTCACTTTCACACTTTATTGTAGTAAACTTTTCATTCATACATTTCTCGTACAATTTATTGTATTAAACTTTTCGTTTGTACATTTATTTTAAGTAAACACAATACCGCGGGAACTAATTAAAGGCTCCTCGAGTCACGTGTACTTTAAAACAAGAATGAAGATTTTAGGTTTTGCAACGAAGCATATTAGTTTGAATTTCAATTTGGCATAAACTGCTGACTGCATGTCTACATCGGAAATTTCAATTTGGCGTAAATAAAAGTCTGCATGTGTCGTTTTGCATCCTGCATTAATTTATGAAATTGTTGATTTAAGGTATACGTAACTTCTCCCTCCTTTAGAATAGAATTCTCCTGAATTCGATTCTTTATGCTAAACCTTACCTTATTTTTCTTAATGTACAATATAAACACTACAATGAGGAGAGATATGATAGCGAAAATTGTCAATATTTTTAAGGTATTTCAGTTCTTTGATATGGTTTATATTTTTTAATATTTTAATTGCGATTTCTTCAAAGGTAAGTATTTCTGAAAAATTAGGATTTTTTACATTTACAGGATAAAAAAATCTCTCTTTAACTTTGATTAATACACTTCAAAAATACTTGTTTAATATTTGAACTCTACAATTGTTATAATGGATGAGAATATTTTTATTTACAACAATGTTTTGGTTTTTGTATTCTTTATTAATTTACAATCTTTTTTGAATGTACAATGATTGGTAGGGCTTAATTCATCAGTTGTTTCAAATGGTTCATATCTATAGGTTTTGTTGTTTATTGTTTAAATTATTTACTTATCTGAATCTATTTCTTTCATTGCGTAGTTTGAAATTGGTAGTACTACTTTTAATTGAATGTCTGTAAAATTTTGTGGGACTTTAATGGCAAAAATTAATAAATTGTTTATACTTTAAGCTATTCCTTACTCAATATATTGCATACGATTTACATCAATTTGGTATTTTTTAATTTCTTCATCTGTAAGTAAACGACACAAAAATAACTCTGGGTAATTTTAACGCTAAGGCCGACAATGAGCTATCTTATCCTGGAACGACTGGAGGATATAGCCTCCACGATGAAACAAATGACAACGGCCAGCGCCTGATTGACTTTGCATGTAACAGAAATCTAGTCATACGTTCGACTTACTTCCCACATCGACGAATTCATAAAATGACCTGGGCATCACCGGATGGCAACACACAAAACTAGATCGATCATGTTCTGATCCAACAACGTTGGGCCTCGAGCATACTTGACATCCGTACATACCGAGGAGCCAATTGTAACTCAGATCATTACTTGATCAAATTAATCTTTCGATGTCGTATGTCAAAGGCATATTCGGTGAAAACCAGCCTGCTACAAAAATTTGACATCAAAAGGCTCTAAACGGTGTCCGTGGCCAAAAATTTTAAGAAGACCCTCGATAAACAAGTGGCTCCCATCTCATCAGATCCATCATTAAAGACGAGCGACGAGCTCTGGATGAAGTGACATCAAGTACGACGCAAGAGAAATTACAGGTTCGATGATGAGTGCCAGAATGCGCTAGACAAAAAGAAGCAGGCGTACAAAGATTACGTAGGTAGGCAAACCAGGACCATGAGAGAACACTATGAAAATCTCAGAAGAGTAGCGAATAAGATAATTAGAATTAAGAAAAGGAAATACTATGACGACCAATTGAGAAGTATTGATGTAAGTTTAGCGAGCAGCACCACAAGACAAGCGTACAAAGCAGTGAAAAGCCTGAAACGTGGTTATCAGTCCAAAACCATGCTTTGTCGTGACGACACCGGCAATATCATCGCTGATGAAACCAAGATTATGGAAAGATGTGCATCATATTTCAAGAACCTCCTTAATCCTCCGCACAGTTCCAGAGCATCGGAGTCTTTAGATGTTTGCGGAGAGCCTTTATTGGCCCCACCAACTCTGAATGAGCTGTGTTCCATCATCGGGCATCGATGAGATTTCAGTGAAGCTCATCAAATATGGTAGCAGCAGTGCTCATAAAGCTATTCACAAAGTCATTCAGCACGTTTGGCAACAAGAACATATGCGGAAAGAGCGAAGCAAAACTAGTAGGGCTACAAATCAACGAAAATACAACAAAGCCCATGACACAGTCGAGGAGAAATACCTCAAATACACAAAATATCACACTTCGCGAATACAGTATCGAAAATGTTGGCAAATTTGTGTATTTAGGCGCCAAAAAACGAAAACAGGTAATGAAAGAGACAAAATACGCCGAAGAATACAGCTTGCAAATAAAATATTTTATTCAGTATTGACGATCTTGAAGACCAGCTGCATACACAAGAAAACAAAGCTCAAAGTATACAAATCCGTGATAAGACCTGTGTTATCCTATGAGTGTGAAACATGGACCCTAACTTAAGCATCCGCAAATATATTGAATGCCGCTAAGCGACGGGTCCTGAGGTGATAATCAGAGTGAAGCTAGACGGAGACCAATGTCGAATTCGATACAACCATGAGCTGTATGAAATTTTTGACGAATCAGGCCACATGAATCGTATGGACGAACAACGGATATCCAAAATGGTATTCATTGGGAGCACTGAAGGCCGGAAACCAGTGGGGAAACCGAGGAAACGCTGGTCTGACTTGGTTGACGAAGACAGTTCATCGCTGCCTGGCTTTCAGAATTAGAGGACGCGGTCAATGGACCGAGACAGTTGGAGCCGCTATTTGCAGGAAGCGAAGTCCCGAGAGGGGCTGCAGTGCTAAGAAGAAGAAGAGGTATTTTGTGAAGTGAATAGAATATTTTGTGTGAATAGGTATTTTGTGAAGTGAATAGAATGATAAGTATGATGAAAAAAATTTATATCTTTTATGTTGATTTTGCTAAAAAAGGTTTTTCTGTTTAGGCAAGCCCCATCACCAACTAAATTAGAAAATGTTTAGGCAAGCCGCATCGCTGCTAAAATGAGAAACTATTGGGCAAGCCCCATCACTGCCTAAGTTAGAAACTGTTTAGGTAGGCTCCATCACTTCCTTATTTAGGCGGTGATGGAGTAGTGCATTACGTTCGGCATAAAGGCCTAGTGCGGAATCCATATTAGGCCCCAATGCCGGCTCAGACATGCCTAATTAAGGTCTACTCATTGCCTAAATTGAATTTATACTTGGATAAATATGTGTTTAAGCAAGGTTTATTCTGTCTTTTTATTTTCATGCATTTATATGTATTCCTCGATCACGGTTTCAAGTGATTGTGTCATTAGTATTACTCCTGAAATAATAAAAATGGAAGAATGGAATTCAGCTTTATCACTGAGAGTGGAGGCTACCATATTGCTCTTATAAACAAAGCCAAGAATATTTAGCGATGGATTTGCTAAATGTAAGCCACGAATTCTTTTAAGTCATGCATGCAAGGAGCCCAATTTCGAACATTGTAACTACGAACTTTCTAATAACACGAGCAATGTTTACAGGGGAGGTGTTTAGAGTGCAGTCCAGAAGTCTTGCGTGTTTGGAAGCCCCACTTTCAGAGCATAAATATCTTTACCTTCCTGACACAAAAAACGAAAACTTTTCAAAACTGAAAGTGACAATTGTTTTTTTGACGGAGACCAACAAAAATGAAGTAGAGATGTTAATTCACTGGTTAGGTGATTAACTCATTGTTTTGAAATGTGAGATAAATTACCGACAATAAAAAAGTTTCAGTGTACGAAACACATTTATCACTAATTTGCTAGTTATTTATATGTATGCAAAATGGCTACACAAACTATTGATTTTGTCACATGTCACGTATCACGCATGGACACAGAGCTATCAAGGACTTCCTTGTACCGATTGCAAAGTAAGTCATAAATATCTCAGTCAATTCCCTTAAAAACTCATTCACTCATGACTTAAAATTCTAAGAATTTTTTAAATTTGATACCAAATACTTCATTATGCAAATACCACATCTTTATTCTTTTCATTTATCATGCATAAACTTCAATTTAATTGACGACCGTTAAAATTCAGAACAACAAGCTCCTTAATTCACGATGCAACATCATCAAGCTTGCAGCTAGTATTCACTGTACTAGCAAACATCAAAATATCCTTAATTTTCCGGTTCCTCTCGAAATCATCCGAGTAATGACTCTCTCATTTCTTTTGCCACCAAGAGTACTCGTGTTTCAAAACCAGCAACATCAAACTTCCCAACATACCAACGGGTATAAGTCGCAGTATTCTCGATTTAACGAAATTATGTGTATAGTAGTGTATAGGCAAATACATATGCATATATACTTGTATTTTCAGGGGGATACAAATGAAAAGGCAGGAGATTTTGGCATTGTTTGATATTCTGACAATAAGGACCAAAGAAAGAATGGTATGCAAATGGAGGAGTAGCGACTAACCTGAGATAAGAATACTCTTCTTTTCTCTATCCTTTTCCCGATTCTGACTCCTTCCTGTCTAATTTAAATCGCTTCGAGTGTATCCTGTATATATATTTGTTTCATTCACAGCTGTAATTGCTCAGACAGAATAAATTACGGAACAGAAAATGAGCAGATGCTGTGCATTGAGGAAATATACCATTTTCTCTGTTGCTTGCATCTTTTTCTCATACCCGGTCATCAAAAAATTATTTGAGTTCAGAATTGTTGGTTTGAATACGTTACTTTCCGGATAAGGTTTATTTTCAATACAGTTGGTATGGAAATTATTGAAGGAAAGTGTTAAACCAGTTGATCAAACCATGGTAATAAGAGAATGTTGAACTAGTTTTTCATCATTTGATTTTGCTCTTCTCACATTTTCTGAAATCAGAAAAAATCCAATTTCATCAATTAAATTCATAAGTGCGTCAAAAGTTCTTGGCCGTCAACTATATATGTATATATGAGTATTTGGCAAATGTTAAAAAATTAAGGTGATTATTTTTCATCGGTATATCATGCTCTGGTGTTTCGAATTTAGTAGTCGATGGCGGAAGAAGTGTTTGGTCCTTAGTGCACTCATCATAGGCACCTGGGTTCAATGTATTATGAGGTTAAACGTGCCGTTGAGCTTGGAGGACTAGCGCACCAATAGAACTCTCCTTTCGGTGAGGGTATCCATTCGTATATTCGGTCCATAATTTTTTTTCATCGACTACTAATTCGGACAATCATGGATGCTGCTGTACAATGCTGTTTAACTACTTATTTAAGCTATCTAGTCTGTAATATGAGCTATCAAGTTTTTTTTAATGAAGATATTTCAACCTACCCCAATTCAGAAAATTTTTACGATAAAATGTTCAGTTTTATCTTCTGGGTTTCTTTTTCTGTGTTCGATAGTACAGTAGCAACCTTTTAATTTCAAAACCCACCTAAATAAATGATCATGTAGCTCTGACAGGATCAATACGTATTTTAATGGAGCATGTTCTGTCAAAACCTCAAATGCATGACCATCCATGCATATCTGAAATTTCTTTATTACCATTTCTGCATCTAAACGTCTTCGTTGGTATATAGTATTATTCTTCTGTGGTGAGCTTCTCCAGGCAATGTCAGCATTTCGCCATACATCATCTCCGCACAAGACGAGGCAATATTTTTCATTATTGCGATAAGTAATCCTAGCAATACAGCTGGGTTTTCCTGATGACACATAATTGCCGCTTTTAGTGAATGGTGCATCATTCAATCTGTAATTCTATTGCTCGCGGAGTGATATGGTGAAGTTTTATTTCAATTAAAACTGACCATACGAGTGAGTGGCGTGAATAATGTTGACTCAAATTAAGTTCTTTGGTCGGTGGCCACGGTACACGATGCCCCGAAAAGATGCAATCCAGGTTCCAGAAAATACTTTTGCTGCCGATTTCGCTGAGTATTCGGTGAAAGAAATTATATCAGGCCATCGCGACAATCGGCCAATTATTGTGAGGCAGTATTTGTTGTCTTTACACGGTTTTAGAGGTCCTACTATATTCAAGTAGACATGCTAGAATCTCCGATTTTTTTATGCTGTCCAATCTTCGAGCATTGGCAGGTGATGAGCGCGCCCATCGATAAAAGTCCTTTCTGTTTCATGGTGACACAAATCTTTTTACCACTGCAATGTTGCTCAGATAAAGGGGCGTGCATCTCTGGAGGATATGTCACAAATAAGTCAGCACAGCAGGAATATATTAGCGGTTCAAATGCGCACCCGCATTATCTCGTCCATTTTTCCGCATAATGCATGCAATGTTGTCGTAAGGCATCAAGCTTCCGCATAACCAGCTGTAGCCAAGGCCCCAATGATCCTTGTTTACATTGTTCGCCAGATCTTGCAAGCAGCGAGCCTTGGGGTTATTAATCAATTTGGGAAGGCATTTTCTGGTCAACTTGAATGCTGCTATCCGGTTGTATACCTTGTCACCGTTCTGTGCCAGTTAAGTCTCACGTTGAAGCTTGTGACACTCACTTCACTTTTCAGCGATTTCAGTTGACCACCAGTACACCGGGGGCTTGCCGTGCCGGGGTTTTTGACGGGATATAGAAGCATTGCAAGCAGTCGTTATGATGTTCATAGCTGAGTTCACTATCTTGAGCTGCCAGTTCTTCCATCCCCTGCGAATCTTCCTGCAGCGGGGCATCTGCTGTGAGCACCTCGACAAACCTCGCGACGTCCATCCTTCCGATGCTCCATCCAATTGTAGAAAGTCGAGAGCACGGACGTCGGAAGACAACATCGCTTATCTCAAGCAGAATGCAGTAATGATCACTGGCTGAGTAGTCCTCTAATACTCTCCAATTGCGTTTTCTTCATACTAAGGACTCCGAGGTGAATGTTACGTCCGATATGGTTCCTTCACAGCTGATACAGTAAATAGTTGGCGTATTTCCGGTGTTTAGTACGACGAGCGTCGTCCTGGTCGCCATTTCCAGGATTCGTTTTCCCCGCAGACCTGTTTGAGGCATGCCTCTCCACCAATGAAGTACGTTCCCGTCTGCGTTCGAGAAAGCTTGGCTTGGAAAGATGATACCGATTTGTTCGGCGTTAGGTACATACTAAAGCAGGTGGCCCTTGAGCACAGAGCCCACACAAAACCACCACTTTGTGTGGAAATCACTATTTTGAACCTAGATGGCGTCGATACCAGTCTCATCAGGATACCATGATGCCGAACTTTTATCACGGTTGTTTACGGAATAACTCTTTTGTCAATCCGGAAAAGTTGAATTTTCTTTGATTTTGGTATCAACGGCGCCCGAACCGTGATACTGCGATGATAAAGGTTTTAATTCAATTCACTTAGATAACTACGGTACTTGTAACCATATTATCCCTTTGAGTAGATAATAAACAACAACGGCACTTGTAACCCTGATGTTCGCGATGATGATCGTAACTCGTTGAAAGAAAGATTTCTTTGTTCTGGGTTAACATTGACCTATCGATACATTTTCTCAATATGATATGTTAGCACGTATCGATGTTGTCTGAACCGTAGCAATATAAAAAACAGATCTTCCTGAACTGTAGGAGCAGCAAACAGGCTATCATTGGGCGCAACATTGGATGTTGTTTTCGCCGATGCATCAAAAACTACCCGCACTTTAGTTGTGACACTATCTGGCTTGGTAACGCAATGGTGAGGACGATAGTTATGTATGCTGGGAGCTTCAGTGATTTCTTCCTTGTGGGCCAGGTCTAAATACTCATTCATAAGTTTTGTGTATTCTTGCTGTAGGTCTTGCTGTCATGTTAGCTTGCGTTCTAAACTGTAAAACCTTCGCAAAGCCATGTCCTTTGACTCACCCAACATGGATGGATCAGTAGTGAAGGAAAATGAAACTTCATATCTGCCATCTGCGTTGCTGGTTGTGCAGCGGGCGAAATGAGCTTCACATTTCTTCTCACTTGGAGATCAGTGCTGCGCCTTTCGAGGCAAATTGCCCAAGCTCCAAAACCGTTCGATTCGTTGTGAGATTGTCTCATCCTCAATGCCAACTCCACAAATAACGTTATTGCTGCTCGTTTCGCCTATGTCTCTGCCAACAATCCAACCAAGAACAGTATTTTGCAGAGTGGTAAGGTTCTCTCCCAGTTTTATTTGGATTATTGACAAGAGTTGATAGTAGAATTCTATCCCCAGTAGCAGATCTACCCTGTTTGGTCTATAGAACTGGGGATCAGCCAGTTTTATGTTGTCGGGAATCTCCTTTGATAGTTTTTGGGCTATTATGCTGGGAAGTACATATGCCTTCACACTTGTAGTAAATGCCGTCATCTGCGATTTTAACAGAAAGTTGACTCTTGCAGTTGCATGCTGACGCCCATTTTCAATGCCAAGTATTTTGAGATAATGATCATATCACCTTGTGGAGGGCCGATACGTTATATCATGATAATGAGATACTCTAACAATCTATAAGCGAAGGCCCGAAAGGGGCTTTAGTGCAACGAAAAAAAAGTATTTTGAGATTGCTGGAATCTTTGGTCAATTGAAGCCTTCTGCAAACCCGTGCTGATAGTAAATTTTCTTGGGACCCTGAGTCCAATAAGGCTCTGCAGGTTGTATTGCCACCATTATTACCTTGGATGGTAACTAACTCTGTACTCAGTATCATGTATTTCGATTGTGGTTTGATTGTACCTGTTGCCAAAGAAGATGCTTCACCTTCCTGGTTTGCCGAAATACTTTGTTTCGTGGTGGACGATGAGGCCTCAAATTTTGGCCGTTGAACTGGTTTCTTCACTTTGGCGTCTTGCTTCATTTCGAGGTGCAGCAATGTGTTGTGCTTTTTGGAACAATATTTGCAGGTTTTCGCTGTGCAATTCTTCGACGGATGGTCTGCTTGTAGCCAGTTTACTTTTGAATAAGTTTCAGCCGATTTTCGGGACTGAATGTCAGAAAAGTTTTGCACGCAAAAAGTGGGTGTAAGGTGTTGCAAGCAATACAATTGTTGGCGTTCACTGCTGTTAAAGCCTTTGCGGATGTTGACCGTTTTTCGTCTTCTGCCTTGATCTTGGAACCGAGTGCTTCCAGGGATTGGAACCTATTTTGTAAGAAACTCAAGAGCCCTTTGATGATTTGAAGTTGGCTTGGATGAGCTAATGACTGCCCATACAGCACGTGTGTAGTTTTGTGCAACTTGCGTATAAGTATAAACAACACCAAGGGATACCATCCTGTGGTTACGATTCCAACATTCTCCAATCCTTTTAAACATTCGCGTGTCGTATCGTGGAGTGATTTGACTGACTCAATCGTGAGAGATGCCCAGGTAGATTCGATAATACCGCATTTGCAATTAATCTCGGATTTTCGTAGCGTTCCTGGAGAATTTGCCATGCAGCAGAGTAGATTTTATTGGATGGTGGAAAGTGTTTAATTAAATTTCCGGCTTCTCCTGATAGGTTGGATCGAAGATACCACAGCTGTTTGCATGGTGAAATATTCTGTTTGTAAACCACCTCCAAAAACTGGTCGTAGAACTGACGTCAATTTAAAAAGTTCCCGTCGAACTTTGGAATTTCTATTTTGAGTAGCTTAATTTTCATCCTATCATCGGATCGTAATGTTTTATCGGTCACTAGTATCTTCTGTGGCTTAGTTGTCTGAAGATAGTCAGTTAATGAGACATTGGCGTTAAAAACTTGGTCCTGTCGGTTTAAGAATCCCTTAAAATCGTAGCAAAATCTTTCGGGACTATCAACAATTTCACGTATCTGATGATGTAGAGTTTCAACTTGTTGCCAGTATTCGGGAAAAACTTCTTTCGGAAGTTGATGGAAGGCTGTTGGTTGCGCGGACGTCGTATCCGCCAGTCTGCGAACAATGTGATCCAACTGGCCGCTGATGGTGTTGGCCTTCCTCAGCAACTGGCGTATGGGATTATCTATGGACGAATCCTTTTCTTCAATGTTGGATGCCTTACTTGTTTCCATATTCGACGACAAAGTTTTGATTTGGGCTTCAAATAACTCCTTGTATTTTGAATGGAGTGATGCGATTGAAGTAGTCACTGATAAAATAGTCGGTCTGTTGTTGAATGTCAGGATGGTTCCTGATATCAGTATCGATAGACTCGAACTGATCCCATACCGCTTCCAGCCACCGCAAACGTTCTTGGTAATATTCGAGGGTGTTTCGCTGTGAAGGACCCTTTCCCACGGTGGAGATAACCCTTTGAATCGCCTTTCCAGTGACCACTTGGTTGGCGATGAGTTTTCTTTTTTTGAAAATTCGATGCTTGCCGATTCGAGTCCCGTCACGGTCGCCAATGTTTACGGAATGACTCTTTTGTCAATCCGGGATAGTTAAATTTTCTTTGATACTGGAATAATGAAAGTTTTAATTCAATTCACTTGGATAACTACGGCACCTGTAATCATGTTATCCCTTTGAGTAAATCATAAACAACAACGGCAATTGTAACCGTGATATTCGCGATGATGGTCGTAACTCACTGAAAGAAAGACTTCTGTTATCAGACTAATAAATTAATTGCAATTTTAATTGTTTGTATATATTTTACTTACTTATTAGCCTAACAAACCAATCAAAGTTCCCACGTCGTCAGCAAAATACAGATTCACCTTGACTACCTGGCAGTCTTGGTGTCGCATAGCCAAAATGCATTGCGAGAAGAGATGTGCACGAGAGCAAGTGATAGTAAATATGGACTTGACTAAGAATTAGCGTATTTTGCTGACGACGCATCTAATATTCTTAATTCACGGGATTATAAAATGATCTGGGTATCACCGAATGGCAACACATAAAACCAGGTCGATCATGTTCTGATCCAACAACGTTGGGCCTCGAGCATAGTTGACGTCCGTACATATCGAGGAGCCAATTGTAACTCAGATCATTACTTGATCAAATTAACCTATCGATGTTGTATGTCAAAGTCATATTCAGCGAAGACCAGCCCGCTACAAAAATTTGACATCGAAAGGCTCCAAACAGCGTCTGTGGCCAAAAATTTCACGGAGACTCTCGCCAACCAGCTGGCTTCCATATTATCAGACGCATCATTAAAGACGAGCAACGAGCACTGGACGGAAGTGAAGGCGGCTATCAGGACGGTGGCAGAACAGACGATCAGACATTAAGTCCGGTGCAAGAGGAATGATTGGTTCGATAATGAGTGCCAGAATGCGTTAGATAAAAGAATCAGGCGTACAAAGAATATGTAGGTAGGAAAACCAGGACGAAGAGAGAACACTATGAAAATCTCAGAAGAGTAGCGAATAAGATAATTAGGATTAAGAAAAGAAAATACTATGACGACCAATTGAGAAGTATAGATGTAAGTTTAGCGAGCAACAACACAAGACAAGCATACAAAGTAGTGACAAGCCTGAAACGTGGTTATCAGCCAAAAACCGCGCTCTGTCGTGATGACAGCGGCAATATAATCGCTGATGAAATCAAGAATAAGGAAGGATGGGCATCATATTTTAAGAACCTCCATAATCCTCCGCACAGCTCCAGAACATCGGAGCCTATAGATGTCTGCGTAGAGCTTCCATTGGGCCCACCAACTCTGGATGAAGTTTTTTCCATCATCAAAGCCCAAAAGAATAATAAAGCGCCGGGCATCGATGAGATTCCAGTGGAGCTCATCAATATGGGAGCAGTAGTGTTCATGAAGCTATTCACAAAGTCATCCAGTACATTTGGCAACAAGAACATATGCCAAAAGGGTGGAGCCAATCAATTATATTCCGTATCCACAAAAACGGTGACAAGCTGCAGTGCGAAAATTATAGAGGCATATCACTACTTTGTACGGCGTAAAAACATTTTCTAAAATCTTAGAAAATAAAATCGGGTCATACTCCAACAGTATTATTGGGGAGTATTAAGGTGGTTTTAGGGCAGGTAGATCAACAATATACCAATTGTTCACAGTCAAGCAGGTACTTGAAAAATGCTGGGAGTTCAACATAGAAGTACATCAAATTTTCGTTGACTTCAAGTAAGCATACGACCAAATAATGCTTTGCTTTGGCATCCCAGCCAAATTAGTCCGTCCTACTAAAATGACAATGACGTCGACGACCTCCCAAGTCCACATCAATACCCAACTCACCGATGCTCCATCCAATTGTAGAAAGTCGAGAGCACGGACGTCGGAAGACAACATCGCTTATCTCAAGCAGAATGCAGTAATGATCACTGGCTGAGTAGTCCTCTAATACTCTCCAATTGCGTTTTCTTCATACTAAGGACTCCGAGGTGAATGTTACGTCCGATATGGTTCCTTCACAGCTGATACAGTAAATAGTTGGCGTATTTCCGGTGTTTAGTACGACGAGCGTCGTCCTGGTCGCCATTTCCAGGATTCGTTTTCCCCGCAGACCTGTTTGAGGCATGCCTCTCCACCAATGAAGTACGTTCCCGTCTGCGTTCGAGAAAGCTTGGCTTGGAAAGATGATACCGATTTGTTCGGCGTTAGGTACATACTAAAGCAGGATGCCTTTGACACAAGTATCGGACTAAAGCAGGGAGATGGGCTGGCTCCATTGCTATTCAATTTGGCTCTGGAGTACGTCATAAGGAAGCTACCTGTCGACAGGCGAGGAACATTACTATACAAGTCGAGCCAAATAATAGCCTATGCGGGTGACATCAACATTTTGTCGCGGTCATGAACAACTGCTAAAGAACTTTTCCTGAGACTTGACAGCGAAGCGAAATTGGTAGGACTACAAATCAATGAAAATAAAACAAAACTCATGACGCAGTTGAGGAAAGATACCTCAAATACACAAAATATCACACTTGGCGAATACAGTAACGAGAATGTTAGCAAATTTGTGTATTAAGGCACCAAAATAACGAGAACGGGCAATGAAACAGACGAAAACGTCAAAGAATACAGCTCGCAAATTAAATATTTTATTCAGTATTAACGATCTTGAAGACCAGCTGTATACAGAGGAAAACAAAGCTCCAAGTTTACAAATCTGTGATAAGACCTATGTTATGCTATGGGTGTGAAACATGGACCCTAACCCAAGCATCCGCAAATATGTTGAACGCTTTTGAGCGACGGGTCCTGAGGCAAATAATCGGAGCGAAGTTAGACGGGGAACAATGGTAAATACGGCACAACCACGAGCTGTATGAAATGTTTGACGAACCGGAGGTCTCAAGGATTGTAAGACTGCGGAAGCTGCAATGGGCTGGTCACATGAATCGTATGGACGAACAACGGACACCCAAGAACGTATTCGTTGGGAGAATTGTAGCCCGGAGGCCAGTGGGGAAACCGAGGAAACGCTGGTCTGACTCGGTTGACGAAGACAGTTCATTGCTGCTCGGATTTCGAAATTGGTGGATGCGGTCAATGGCTCGAGACAGTTGAAGGCGCTATTTGCAGGAAGCGAAGGCCCAAGAGGAGCTGTAGTGCTAAGAAGAAGAAGAAGAGAAAAAAAATTTACTATATTAATAATTGTAATGATAACAACGTAGGGTTATAGACGAATCAAAATTTAGCCTTTAGTGCATTTTGCATAGAAACCATGCGTAGAGTACATAGATTATCAAAAATGAAAATGTTTCATTTTTAAAAATGATTGTTTGGAAAGTTGAGTTGTTATCGTAACTGTTAACTCGGCATGATTTTAGGCAACAATTTTTGGATAGAAACTCGAAAGATTTAGTTTTTATCATTCATACTTAACGTTAGGTCTTTTAGCATTTGCATACACTTCATTTTTATTGTAGCTACAATAATCCGAATAATTTCATATTCATGGTTAACCTCGTTTTCGGTGATCGCTTACAAATTTCTTTAGGTTTAAAGTACTTTTATCAATAATAAACCACAATATAACCTCATGAATAATTGCGGTAAAGTAACACCAACCTATATCTTCTAAGAGAAAGCTTTGTAATGCTAAAATATATCCGCACCAATTTGAAGGATTGTAAGAATATAACATGAATTGTTAAACACTTTATCCTTCGGTCTTTACTTTTCTCTAACCTAACCGGGTATAGGACCCGCATCGATGGCAGGCTTCTCCGCTCATATAGGCTTGCCAGCGGGCGTGCTCCACCGTTCTTTGTCATTTAACAGGGGCTCTTGCCGGGTAGAGTGGCCTTCCGCTCGCGTGCCCTTTTATGGTATAGAGTTATGTGATTCGATCACATAATTCTACAACAAAAATCGGTCATGTCTATATTTCTCTTTTGATGGGAAAGTTCATGCGAATTATGTTTAGATGAGTTTTTCACTCAAATGGGAAATATATGGCCACGTCTACGTTTGGATCTTGATCCGGTTGGGAGGATGCGAGGGGGCGCCACCTCCATCTGGGTGCCTCACTCTTATTTGGGGGCCATAAGAATCTTCGGGTAACGCCAAAGTCCCGTTAAGTCCACCTGTCTTCCCAAATTCCAGTTTGTCCTTTTTCTTCAGCAATATCCAACCCTTAGTTAGTTACCTCCTTTTTTTTCGACTTCGGTCGACTTTTATCTGACCCCGGAATTCGTGAATGTGAAATCCTTTTGTATTGGGTCCTTGTGCGGGGGGAAGATCCCGCCCCACGACACCGCAACGCTAGCCTGCTAGCGCATTCACGCGTCCCCAGACAAGGCCAATCTCAGCGGATCCCAACATCCTCTTCCGTTGAGGCAGCAGACAATCGCTGCAGTCCTGAACGGACACCTATATACCTATTTCACTGCAGTATAGTCTTTGTAAAATCAACTTATTTTATTTTTTAATAATTAATCATTAATAGGAACATTATGCATAACCATCTTGCCCCATACTATGGAGTATGATGGCGTAATGAAATCGGGGCACGATGGGGAAGGCTGATTATCGTCACAGAACAAACAAAATGGTATTTCCTTCAGATCTTCATTGTTCATGCCAGCGCAAGCATTGTGAGCCTAACGTCCACAGAGCTGGTAGCCTACCCAAGGTCCTGACGATATCAAAAAATTGTGGTTTACATCATTACAATCTAAGCAAATAGCATATTAATCATTGCTCTTTTGTGTTTTTTTTACTAAGTGTTTGGCCGTTTGTTTATTTTTAGCATTCCTTTTGAGGCGAGGATCATTAGGATTGAATGTTTTCCCCGGCTGTTTTAAATTTTCCAGCTCATTTTTATAAGGAGTTGATGTAATTATGGCTGTTTTTCTCGCCGGTATTGTTTCCTTGTTTCAGTTCATTTAACAGAAGGAGTTGGTAAAATATTACTAGGGGATGCATTTTCAAAGCTAGACGTCAGATCGCGGCACGCTGTATGAATGGGAGGCTTAGGAGAATAAAAACATCCAGATTCAGGGGCGGGTGTTTTATCCACTGTTGGTGTGACTGGTTCATAACGTTCGGCGATCAACTCTGTTCTAATATAGGTGGAGTGGAAGATGTCGTTGTAGCTTCAGACTCGGTTGCAAGAGTTTCAGTATGAGATGTTATCGTGGCCGTTCAAGATACAGTTGTAACTGTTCTTGTTGAAGACAAACATGGTACTGCTCCAGACTGAAGACCTACGCCTTCTGATACCCTTTGTTATTCTAAGTACGATGAGTCTGCAATATTTTGTATGTTCGTAGTCTCAGCAGAAATGAAATTGGCATCAGTAAAATTATTTTTGTTATATGGCTATATACCACATTTTCTGAATGTGTTCTGACAAAGTCATTTCACCATCCTTTGAACATTACTTCAAACTATGTGTAGTATCGTATCTCTATGTGAATATATTAAATTTCGGCAAAAACCTCTACTGAACTTATAACTAGCTTAACATAACTTAACTATGTACTTATAACTAGCTAAAACCTATGAGGCTAGATTACGGTCCGAGAGACAGGTGGTAGCAACTGCTGGTTTTCAGTTCGTCTGGGCACGAATTAGCGGATTGGGCGAGTCATTTGCTTTCGCAATTAATTTATCATGGTGCAATGCAGCGAGCTTATAAATTGAACTAACAGCAGCAAGGCTGTGTAGTTTTTCAAAAGAGAAGTAAAACGGTTTATTAAGTATCATTTTCAGGTATCTATTTTGGGTGATCTGAAGCTTTGTTGCTAGATACTTAGCACATTGGATCTAGGTAGGTGAACCGAATAGGATGATCGGTTGGATTGCCATTTTGACGATGAGGACTTTGTTTCTGGTGTTGAGACGCGAATTACGATTAAGAAAGGGGTAAGGTGAGAGCACGGCCTTGAACGCTTTGGAGCTAATATGCTCAATATGACTTCTGAAGGTTAGTTTTTGTCGATTCTAAGCCAAAGATAATTGAGATCCTCACTCCAGGGAATAGTTTGCCCTGAAAAATTTATTGGTCGTTTGGGTGGTGAGCAGACATACACTTCCTGGTGAAGAATATTGACTTCATTTTTGCAACATCTATGGTAGTATTTTTAAGTAACTTCTAACGCCGATTCAGAGCTGGTTATAATGGAATTTGGATCTGCGCCTACGCTGTGTATGCAAATATCGCTGCGACTTGGCAGTTTGGTAAGGAAGGGAAGCCAGACGTATAGCTGTTATATAGTGATGGGCTTAGGCAGGAGCCTTGCGAAACACCGGCAGTAATACTTTTCACTGGGGAAATGCTTTCCCATACTTTGACTTGGAACCTCCTGTCAGTTAAAAATGCTTGTAAAATATTCAATAGTTATGGGGGTGTGTTATATTTCTGAAATTTTTAGACGAGAGCATCATGCAAGACTATATCGAAGGCTTTTTCTACATCCAGCGTCACCAACCCTTCAGGCAATTTATTGTAATTTGACGTCCTTCGTAACACGGCAAAGCTGATGCTCTGTGAAATACCTGTTTCTGAAGCCAAATTGGAGATCCGGTAGGATATTATTGTCAGCCATTAAATCATTTAATCGTTTTAGGACTACTCTTTCAAAGAGCTTATCTAATTCTGGTAGTAAGCTAAAGGGTCTGTAGTTGTCGGCAGAGTGCGGGTTTCTTCCAGACTTTAGGATAGGTATAACTAGAGCTTGTTTCCAGATGGATGGAAAGAAGGAGAGCCTAAGGCAAGCGTTGGATAAATTTTTAAGTTCTATATTCGGCAGGCCATCGATACCTGGAGCTTTGCTGTTTTCAACTTTTTAAATAAACCTGTTAACTATCTAGTTTTGATTAATGCACCAGGAAGTAAATATGTTTGGTTAGGTTGGTTTTCCGAAGCTTTAGCCACTATAATCTCTGCTAGATTGTTGCAGAACCTATTTGAGATATTATGAAACTGATTCAAATTATCTGCAAGTATATCTGCTTTTAGTTGATTGGAGTAAATATGCTCTTCGTTGTTGTTTATTATCGAATATGGTAACACATGATACTTTCATCTAAAAATTCTATTTAAAACTAGCTTTTCCGCGTATTGTAGTCTAGATTTGATAGCATGTTGTTCCAATCGGAGATTCCGGAGCTCCTTAATTTTGTTCTTAATTGCTAGAGTGAGGATATTAACACCGATTTTGAGAGTCCTAATGCTGGTTTTTTTCCCTTCACGCCGCAAAGAATTTCGTTTTCTTATTAGATTGTAGGTTCCTTCATCAAGTTCTAAATTATAAGAAGCTCTTGATCGCTTTGGGACCCTGCACTCAATAGCTTGCCAGAAAGTTTTTGCAAATTCTTCAATTTGCTCCTCACATACTGAGAGGGTATTGAGCGATTCTATCGTTCTTGATGTTAAGGTCACTCTTTCATTAATAAAACTCCGGAGTTCAGATCATTTTGCTTTTTATCGCAGTAGTATGCTTTTGGTGCATTACTATTACTTTTCATCGTTTCTAAGGAAAATTTTATAGGTAGATGAGGAAATCAGAGGGCTTGCAAGACACTCAGCTTGGAGAGAGTAATATTTTGGTCACTAAGAACCAGATCCAGGGTGGGACCAACTCCACGGGGAGAGTAGAATGCGGGTTCTTTAGGGAAATGCACGTAGACATTTGTCTCTCTAGTGAGATTGAATAAAATGTGTCCCATTTTGTTGTTTCGTGTGCAAACTGAATGACGTTTGACTTTACACAAAATTAGATCAACGAAACGTTAAAACAGTTGTCCGTTTATAAAAAAAAGACGCGTGCACTCCCACTCACAGTTTCTCTCGCACTGACCGTTGCTCAAATCAGGCTTTCTATTGGCTTTCTTGTATGTGTGCGGTATTCCGTCTTACCTCGTGACCCCGTTGTGCCTCACTTACCCTAATGTGTCAAAGGACTCCAGGCTAGGTTTTCAGATTGACAGGGGAGGTGTTTAGTGGGTATTTCAGTGTCTCGCGAGCATGGGAGCGTCACACTCAGTGCGGAAACGGCACTTACTTCCTGGCCATAAAAGAAGAAGTTACTACTAGAGAATTGAGCCTATTTTTGCACGTGACTTATTCACAAAATGAAGGATAGAGGTGAGTTATTTTCAAAAGGAACTAATTTATATCATCAAATCATGTAAATATCTTTTACAACCGTAAATAGCTATTATAACCTCCTATCACGTAAAAATATGCCATAATAAACTTAAACCATAATTAAACACTATTTTACAGATTATCTGCCACACTATAGCAACCATCAAAAAAGCATAAACTGAGAAATTTATTTTGCAGGAAAATTGTCCTTAAGGGCACACACTCTATCCCCTCCACTCTACACAATGTATCTTATAGAATACAGAAAAGTATCCAGACTAGAAGAACTACATACAAAAGATATGTATACACACTCATACTTATTCTTTTGTATAGTTTCCACTCAAAACGTAAATTGGGGAAACCTAAGCAATAAGAGAAGTCTTAATCTGATATAAAAGGAACACCAACAAAGTATCTATGTCGCTTTCCGGTTTATCCTATCTGTTTCCATAGAATTCGCCTTGGGTACTACTATAGTGAACACGGATAAGTGTAGAATTGGGCATTTCCGTTGAATTATGCAAAGTGTCTTACTATCTTCGTGGGCTACCGTACTGAATTCTCAGAGCTACTATTTTCTTAATGGTTTGTAAGGAATTTCGAAATTTGTAATGCAAGTGGTAGGAAATATGATATTGAATTAAAAGCACCTTTCACGCCTCTAGGTTTTGAAGTATATGCTACAATCAGGTAAGTCAAGGGGGTCTGTGGCTAACAGAATGGATTTAGACAGAAGGAGAGCTTCGGCCGAATTCACGTAAATCGTTTAGAGGCCTTAAGGTTGGTATGATTGTATGGTACCATGCAAAAAACTTGTCTTAAACGAAAACTAAACTAGCAAAGTAAGTGCATTTATTATACCTACGGGTTTGATTCAAGTGAAGTGCAATCCTCACCTTCTGTACTACAGGTTTGTTTGAAATAAACGTACAATTTAATTTAAACAAGAAGAATGGTACTTTTACCTATCTACAATATATAGTACCAAATACTTTGATCTAGATATTTCATTCAAAGGAAAATTTTCTTACTTTATTGATTCCACTTTGAATAAATGAAGACATTTCACCAGAAATTTATCAACTTTTTTTTCGTTTACCACGGAAAGTAAACTAACCAAGCAAGAACTAAATAATTCAAACGGAAAGGAGCTTGTATACAACATGAAGTGTGTAATATTTTCTAGTTTCATCTTAAATTCTGTATATGCAATGTAGCAGAACGAAATTCACTAAACTCCCTGAAAAGCGAACCAACAAGCAGAGTAAATGTCTAGAAAGTTTATAAAATGCCAGGCATCAAAATGGAAAAGTTTCGATGAACCTCTTTTAGCGAAGGAGGGTTTGTGCTGTTACCAATTCGTGAAAATGTACGATGGGCAGAACGCGAAAAAATAGGCGAGAGTTGTGGCAAGAAATAGAGAGGAAACCGGAAGTAATGCACTTAAACTTCTTCTCCACGAAAAGTTTTCATTTTTCCCAACCAAAGTCCGTTCTGGCCAAGAGCAAAATAAAATAGAAAGGCTAAAGATACTTTTGTAAAAGAGACTTTTTCTTGAGTTGCTGCTTCATTGACCAATCAAACTGATAAGAGACGTTTTTTCTTTCAATTGGTGAATGGTACTGGAAAAAAGTCAAATTAAAAAGAATGTGGTAGAAGAACTTATTCTAGTTGTACAGTGCGCTATTTGGAATGTATCTAAGAAAGGGAGAAACATGAAAATATCATTAGTGCAAAAGAATGGTTTCAAATTCTTTAAGCCCATGTGCAAATACAACGAATACTTATCTTGTTTGAATATATTAGAATTTCGCAATAAGAGGGATTAAAACCTCCTAAAATAATTCAAATTTAAGTTGAATCTACTAAAAAAATTTTCACATTCCATATAATGCACATACGAGTACACTCAGGCCTCTCAAAAAATCTACAAACATCTTAAGATGAAATTATAGATATCTACATCCTATAATAACATCTTTATTTTCTCCAGCCCCATTACATCCATCATCTGCGAATAATTTATTTGGAAATCTAGTTCAGAGCACTTTACTGGTGTCACTTAAGAAAACTTTCACAATCCTCTTAATGTCTGTGCAATAGTCAGTTCGTCAGTCAGGCAGTCAGCCACCCGGTTAGCAAGGATATGCTCATCATTTGGAGGCTGGCATCCATGAAACTAAGCAGACCCTTCATTTCATTTTACCGATTCATCACACTTTGAGTGGAATCAAGCGTTGTAATGAGTGATGGAGAAGGAGGCGTGGAACTTGGATTTTGCTGCAAACGAAAGTCCAAGATGATGAGTGTGGTGAAATCTAATTGAATGGTGGGCTTGGTAGATAGGTGGTGACGAGCCGTTGGATGCTAGATGCTATTAGGTTCGGAAAAGATTGCAGTAAAGGAAGCATCCATTAGTTGAAATCTTTTATCCGTTTAAAAAGTTTCTCGTATTTGAATAGGAGAGATATGCGTTGCGGAGCTTTTAAAATGTTAAATATCAGAGAATGAGGTGTAGATTCCTGCATTTTTTTTAAATACCTTCATTCCCTACCACTCTCTCCATCACTCTTTCGTTGTCGCACAATGCTCGTGCGATCTGCACTTCACACGTCGTCGGCTCCTACGTGAATCTCCAGGCAATGCTAAAATGTCGGTACAAGGGGCACACAAAATGCTGTAGAATACCCTTTTCCAGCCAGTCTAGTCCGATTCGTGAACAGTTCTCAGAGATAAAAAAAAATATTATAATACGACGCAGTAAAAAAGCTCTGAGTTTATAAAAACTAGCTGTGTTTAAGTATCTCGACGTTAGGGTCTAAAGTGCCCTAAGGTACTGCATTTTCAATCCTTCGGACTTATCACTAATTTGAATTTATTAGATGTTCCTTAAGGGTTCGGCCACATTGCAATTTTACTGTCGTAACCAGCGATTTTTAGACGTAAATACGAACACACTGCGATAAGATTTGCAAAGGAACTTCAGGCATGCGCAGAACTAACATGCTCATTTGAAGGTATGTCTTTGCCAGGAACACATGCGTTAACTCATTTGTGCGCTATGCAAGACACTTCCGTGCACATCAGCGTCAAATGTCCAAATGATGTGCGCTTGCGCGAGTATAAAAAAAAACTATCTACTAAACTGGTTTTAGGAAAAATCGCAAATTCCTGCGACTGCCGACCTGGACAAAATTGTCGAAAATCGCTGTGTGCGCGCTTGCACTGATATGTGTAACTTGCGACAAAAGTGCGACTATATAGTTGTAGTCTGATCCATCCCTAAGTCTTTTCTGAAAAACCAATAATGAGTTTACGTTTTTCACAGTTTCTGGAAGATTGTTGTATATACGCAGAGCATCATTCGTTGCATCGTTCTTTAGTCGATCTGTTCTGGCATAAAGTATTACAAAATTTTTGGCATTTCTTAAATTATATGGAATTATTTGTGATATTTTTATAAAGAGGCCCCGTTCCGATTCACTGCAAATTAGACATTTGAAGATAAACTTAGCTTTCTCCATAGTAATGATTTGACTGAAGGTGAGTGCATTGGTCTGTTGATACACTAGTCTTGTTGGAGTAAAAATTGGAATATTTAGAATATTTTTAATAGGCTTTAGTTAGTATCCTGGATAAAATATTAAGGTTTTGCTTTGACGATTGACTCCAAATGATCAACGCATAATGTAACTTTGTCAGTACAAATGCATTTAATAAGAGTTTCTTTAAATGCATTGGAAACCCTCCATATCTTCTTAACCCTCCTATCATTGGTGCTAGTTGTTTCCTCAAATTATTTATGTGTGGCAACCATGTGGAACGATGATCTATGGCAATACCGAGATATTTAATTTCAAACACTCTTTGCTAGTTTTAGCCGTTAATTTTTAGGTCAACTTCTATGTCTTCCTTATACTTCTGTTTAAAAAAAAATGTATTTTGTCTTTGTACTATTCAATGCTAGCCTGTTTTTGATAAGCCATGAACAATATTTATATAGATCCCCGTTGACGATATTCTCCATGGCAACTTGATCATGTCCTGAATAAAGAAGTACAGTGTCATTAGCATATAATGTGTGGTGAGGCTTCAGTTTACATATATTCAAGTTATTAGTATTTAGTAAAAACAAGGTTGGTCCAAGTATTGATCTTTGAGGAACCCCCGATTTCATTGGTGCTAGATTGCTCAAGAGATTATTAACTGATATTCTTTGGAATCTTCCTTCTAAATAACTTTTAAAAAGTTGTTTCGGTTTTCCTTTTATACCATACGATTCAAGTTTTTGAAGTAATAGGTCATGATCAACCGTATCAAATCCTTTCTTCAGGTCCACAAAAATTGCAATAACATTATCTCCTTTATCAAGACGTTCGTTGATGTAACGTGAGACAGACGACAACACATCGAAAGTACTCTTGTTCATTTCAAAGCCAAACTGCTTTGGATTTATGATGGGATTGTAAATTAAGAAAGATTTGAAACGATTATTTACAAGTTTTTGGAATATTTTACTAAAGGCTGTCAAAAGGGCAACAGGGTCCAGATGATCCCCTCCTTTGAATATTGGTATTATTTTTGCCAGTTTCTCTTCGTCCAGAAATGTTCCATTTCTAATATGCTCGTTTATAAAATTTCTCAGTGGTTCAGCTACCTCCTCTTTGACTAGACTAATTTCATGTATGGCGATGTTGTCAATACCTGATGCTGCATTTTTAGGGTTTTGTAAAATAATTTTACAAAACCCTACTAAAATCGCGTCCTGTCTGTCCGTCTGTCCGTCTGTCTGTCTGTCCGTCCGTCCGTCCGTCGTCCGTGTGTCACAGCAGTTTTTCTCGGAAACTACTTAAGCTAGAAGCATCAAATTTTGTATGAAGGTGTAAAATGGTGATCTCTTTAAAGTTCAACTACTAAAAAATTTTATAAGGTACTTAAGGGGGGTCTCCCCATGTAGGGGAGTGACCCCCCGAAAAAAAAATTTCATTGAAAGTAGCCGATATGGGTATCAAATGAAAGGTCTTGATGAGAACTTTTCAAAACAGGTCTTAGTTTGGCAAAGTTTGCTTCGAGGGGCGCACAGGGAGGGGAAATACACGAAAAATTTGTGTCCCCCCCCCTCGCGATTGGACACCTGTGATCCGAAAAATCTGAAAAAAATCGAGAATGTAGGCCTTGATGAGTACAACAACAACAAATACGTGAGAAGTCGCAATTCACTCAACTTTGTTAGTAATAGTATGATTTATCGATTTTATGTTTTCTTGAATAAAATCTTAACGGTACCCTTAAACTCAATTAAATTCAGTACGTAGATGACTATTTATAAGATTGATTAACCCTGCAAGTTTCATAAAGATTGCATCATATTCAGCGAAGTTATAGCGGTTTGAATTTTCCTGTATTACTATGGAACAATATGCGCTGCATGTATTACTATGGCAACATATGGCTATGGAACAACATGCGCTTTTTACCGACTCAGACACTACAGTTTTGCTAGGATTTCAGGAATGATAGGTGTCATGAATAACTTTGAGAATCAGTTCAGCTAGTGGTATCAGTAATCGTAAAACAAAATAGTGGCTGTTTTAAATGCGAAGATTGAATAATTTTGAGTTATTTTTTCCCAACTTCAACGTTTAAGGTGCATGCTTTGAACACTTGATTCAATTTAAGGAATGACTGAAGCTGAGTACCTACAATTAATACTCATAAGTGAAACAAGTCAAGGAGGCGGGAGGGAGCTTCTAACAAAAGGGCTTTGTAACAACTCTAGGATTCGAAAAAATTGGCTATTAATCGATGATAACAGTAGAGGAGAGTGGCCCCTGAAAAAAATTCATCAAACGTAGCCGATATGAGTATGAAATGAAAGTTTTCATGGTAGCTTTTCAAAACAGTTCTTAAACTGTCAGTTTTTGCTTCAGTTGGGGCACAGGGGGGAAATACATGAAAAATGTGTTTCCTCCCTCGCGAATGGACATCTGAAATAATTATCAAGGGAGATATTCATGAGTATAACAATAACAAAAACCTCAGAAGTCGAAATTCGTTCAACTTTGTTAATAATAGTATGATCTTCGAATTTCATATTTTCTCCAATAAAATCGTCATTGACATGCTTCTTGACTTTATTCAATCTGGTGACTGCATTTTGAAAATTGAATACAAAACCCTTCTGACATGAGCGTAGGTCTGTTTACCCAACTTGTTTTTTTCAAATTTTCAATTGTATTTAATTCTTCTCTTTTAGTCGTTTAATGAATGTGAAAGATGGACCTAGGTGGGCTATTTATGATATTGAAATAGCTAGACTTTTCACCAAGTTCCCTGGTAATTTTTTCACCAATTTTTGAAAAAAAGTGGCTTAGCAAGTTTGCTGTTCCACATGGGCGTGCTGCATTATTAGAGTCCATGCCAAAAAATTCAGCATTTGATGGCATGATCCAGAGTGATGAATTATCTTTTACTCCATTTATTATTTTTCATATTTCGTGTGAGTTGTCCGCCGCTGTTCCCAATCTTCTAGAGTAATATGAAAATTTAGCTTCTTTGATGAGACGTTTTGATCCTTTTAGGGCTTGATCTTTAGCGTTCTTTTTGTATTTTTTATAAGCCTTCCTTTTGTAAATGCTAGTCTCAATAACTTTCTTTGTCATCCATGTATATTGTCGGCGTCTGATCTTTTTATCAATTGGTAGAATGATGCTTGGAGTCTGTAATCATATTTTTAAGCTCCATAAGGTTTTCAGGTTTTAGGTTTGTTAGCAACTGTTGAAATTTCGATTTGAAAATATCCTTGTCTAAATATCTAAATATTTTGTGGGTATGTTTTTGCTTACTGAGACTTGGAACATGGACGACAATTTTTAGAACATGATGATCTAACTCCGGCAAGTCTGCAAGTGTGAATTTAATGTTTTCAGCAATTTTTTTATCATTTGTTACTATGTGATCTAGGCAGGTACTTTGCTCCGTTTGTTTCCAGGGTATCTTTGTACATCCTTGATTCTGGAGATTCGGCAATCACGTCTATGTTTGTGTCAGCGACTGTGATTAAATTTTTTTTCAGTAGAGTATGTTGCATCTATTACTGTGCAGAAGTCCTGCGCGTGTACCTCCTCCTCTTCTGGGCCTGCAGGAGAAAATGGAGCGGTATCGCGGAATATTGTAATACTTTGGTTCCTCAGGATGTATTCATACTTCGTTTAATATAATCAGATCCGTTTCAGGATTTTGCTGCAAATAAATTTGAATATCACTCAGCTTGTATCATAAGCTTCTTATATTGGCATAAAAGATAGTTAATTTGTCACTTGATTGAGTTTTGTGATTAACAATCAGCATCAAAATTGTAGTCAGTACTCCTCTTAGCAATAACAATCCTTCTTTGATACTCTGGGCACTCCCACGAGTCTACTCTGTGTGAGTGATCAGTATTCTTATTATTATCCATACAATTGTAACACTTCTCATGTGTGCTTTTGCATTCCTTGAGTTCATGCTTTCCTCCACATTTCACACAGATTAGTTCTCCTTCGCATTTCGACGTTATATTTTTGGCACTTAAAGCATCTTGTGATTTAAAAGTCTTCTTTCACAAAATATGATCCATAATCAATGTTGACGTATTTGTTAGCTAATCTTATATATGTACATGCTTCCATTTACCTCAATAATGTCTAACCATTTTCCGTTTTTGCCTGTCTGGCATAAATGAGTTCCATTTTTTCTTTATTCCCAACATCAGGGTTTAGCGCTTGTTATTCGTTTTGTTGTTCCTCCAGCCCATTTATAACCAGTCTGGGTCTACGCATTTTTATCTCGGTAATGTCGTACTCATCCTGCATGTTATTCATGGTTAGTCGGTATAGCTCAGACGCGTTGGCATTGGTCGTTGTTTTGATTATCGCCCCACCATTGCGAATAGGCCGTAGCAGTTGAAGAGGAATCTTGCAATTTGACGGTCTTATACTAGATTTAAAATCGGCAAGCGTTTAATCTGATGATGTATGCTTTTTTGGCTTGATTATGATCCCTTTCTGGGACATGACATCTGAGCGGAGCTCAGTTTGAGTCGTCGTATGGTTTTTTATCACCTGTGCATAAGTTGGTTTGTGCGTAGCTGCTGTCTTATCAATTAAAGAACTAACATTCGTCTTTAATTCTTTAATATGACTTTCCAAATCTTTCATTAACAGAATAAGTTGTTCTTCCTTGGATTTTTGATGTAACAGTTTACACGTGGGGCACATCCATATAACATCATCTGATATCTCTTTGATGGTCTTGAATCTCTCTTTCGACATCTTTATATATTTCAAGTGAAACCACTCAAAACACATCCCACCACAGCCTATCGCTGAGTGAGCCTCTTCTGCAGGTTTCCTACATTTACTACATTTCTCCTTCGAAATTTTTGTGGCCATTACAGGATTCATTAGCTACGATAGTGTTTAAATTTATATATATTATGATATTTAAATTTTCTTTTCATTAATTTTTAAAATAAACAAAAAAAATGTTTATCAAAAAAATTTACAATAATTAATAATAAAATGTAAAATCAGCAAACTTTCACCCTACAACACGAGAATCCCTCCCCCCTCGTACTACACGAGAATCTTTCTTCTCGTAGTAGAATAATATAAATGATAGAAAACAAAACAACCGTTAATTTAATAATCGAGGAAAAAATGTAAAATGCCTGCACTTAGTTCTAACTACTTATCCTTAAGATTTTTTTTGAAACGTCCAGTGTAGCTCCCTTCACACTTTACTTTACAAATCGCAATTTAAATTCCAGTAAATAACCACTCCGAATAATTTCACTTTGCGAACGATTTTTCTTCGTGCAGTTTGATTATATGCCACAATGACATTGCTTTTGGTACTCCCGATTAAACTTCTTTTGAAAATTTCCCCAGTCTATTTATTTGAAATTCAACCGATGATTTTCATGTTGAACTGGAATGAGGAAAAAATCAACCCTTTGATGATTGATTTCCATTACGATTCCGTTATGGTCGCTATCATAAGGAAGCACCTGTATTAAAGCTGAATTCAAGTCTTGCGTTTGCAATGCAGAGGGCCAAATATGAATTCGCCCTAGGGTATGTTGGGAGCTCCGACCCATATAGATTGCACCTGTATTCAATTTGGTTCTCTATTATCCACGATTTCAGGAATACATCTCTTGGGTTATTAGTAGCGTTCAGCCATGATGTAACATATGCTTGGCGTTCAGGTCACCAGCAAGAATATAATAACTATGCAGCCTGCTCAATTCGAGTATTTCAAACAAGAAATCGAGCTCCTCTTTGAACTTGAGAACATTTCGACCAGTTGCATAGCCAGAGATAACGAAGACGTTATCCCCACCTGGCAGCGACATTTTGATAACGGACACTTCAAGAGATTCAAAGCTTTTGAATTCGACTTTTTCAATATTTTGGAAACAATAGGGTCTTCTCACCAATATCTCTGTGCCACCTTCCCCACCACCTATCGCCCTATCGTTTCTTATGAATTCAAAATCCTTGAATGTCATGGAGTGCCATGAATTGAGGTGGGTTTCAGTGAGAAGCATGATGTCAGGCTTTTGCTTAACAATGAATTCAAGGAGATAATCACGCCGATGTATAGTAACAATGGAGTTGACGTTAATCGAGAAAAAACGAATCCTATCCATGGGAATGTGACTGAATGACAAGTTATTTTGAGGCGTTTGGAACCCCTAAACGATGAAAAACAAGATGAATTTTCGAATCTTGTTTAGGGATTCTCCCTGATAAAGAATTTAGTGGCTGGTAAATTTTGAGAAGCAGCTCATTATGGCCACTTACACTATTTACATTATTTACTGCATTTTCTGCTGGTCATCTAGCGGCTTGTGCAAATGATACTCCAGGCTTGACGAAGTTCAGAGCTAAGACACTGCGGTGTAGTTGTGTTGGCTTTGGAGCAAATTTAACTTTTGCATCTTGATATTGGGAGTACCCTCGATATGATGCTGGGCGACCAAAAACACCGAAGTTAACACAGTATAATTTCTCCTTTGGCTCCGTCTGAGCCAATTTGCACTCACCGGGAGCATGCACGTCCTTGCATTTGACACATCGGTAATGCATGGCGCAGTTGGCAGCTGAATGCCCAAATCGTTGACAGCGATAACACTGGTTAACTTCTCTTTTTTGGAGGCGTTCCCACCTCACCACTCGGAATTTCAAGTATCTGATTTGTTGAAGAGTACTTGGACGGCTCTTTTTTGAAATCTGCACCAAATGAAGTGGTAAATTTTTTTTTTACCACCGATCTTCTTGTTGCGAACGTTTTAACGGAGATAAATTCAATTTCTGGTGCTGCTTCCTTGAGCACCTGAAGAAGATCGACGGTATCTTCTTCGCAGTCCAAGCCCTTTAACAAAAAGGTCTGGTTCTTCCCACGTTTCGGGTTACAGGTGAAATGTGGAACCTCCCCAGAGCTTAGTGCATTTTTAGTTGATTTGGATCAACCAGTGATTTCGTTCTGATTGTTCGTTTTTCGGAATTGATTCTTTTAATCTCGAAATTTTGTTAGTTTTTTTTCGGCTGCCAATAGCCGAACCATGTCCTTTCCGCTGTGACCGAATACATTAATTGGCGGAACTTTCTCTGTATTCTTTGGAACTTTTTGAGGAGGACCAGCAGAGCTAGGGGCTGGTTTCTTCTCATTATTTTTATTTTTTAAATTAAGGATCAAATTATCATTATCTTGACTAACATTACCTTCAATACTTTCGTCAACGTCCATTTCTTGTTGGAGTCCGTCCAGCACGGAATAGTAGTTTTGGCTGTCGTTAGCACCTCCAGCACTTAGTACTGTTTCTGGGATGACTTGTTTGACAGCTTTCTTCTGTTTAGTTTCCGTATTTGTTTGTCGTACCGGTTCTGCATCTTGAACTTTCTTCGCTCTCTTGAATTTCAGCTTTAAGTCGACTCACTTCTTGTTTATCTTCGACTACTTGAGTCTTACGCCACCATCTGCGGAGTCCTGGGTACTCGTGTGTCTTCGTTTGATGACGCTTGCCACCAATTTCATATTGCCCTTCTTCCCGGGGCCCCCCAACGGAGGGAAGCCGTCGGGCTTCTCCATACAGTAGTTCCGAGTTAGTCTTTGGTTTATTTACTTTTGTCGATTTATTAATTCCGTGGGTCGATGCCCTCGACGATAAATGCTTTTCCAATAAAGTCAAAATTTGCTTTTGACTGACTTGTTGAAAAATGAATCTAATTTTTTGAAACTGACTTTTGTGAAAAATTAATAAATTTTTAAAATTAACGAAAGGAGCGATTAAAAACACGTCTACACGCAACGAGTGCTAGACGTAGAATCGGGATGCTTGCCTCGTGCGGAAGTCGACGCTTCATAATGTTTTTAGGGTTTTGTAAAATAATTTTACAAAACCCTACTAGTTTCGCGACCAGTCTGTCCGTCTGTCCGTCTGTCCGTCTGTCCGTCTGTCCGTCTGTCCGTCCGTCCGTCCGTCCGTCCGTGTGTCACAGCAGTTTTTCTCGGAAACTACTTAAGCTAGAAACATCAAATTTTGTGTGTAGTGTAAAGTGGTGATATCTTCAAAGTTCAACTACAAAAAAATTTTATAAGGTATTTAAGGGGTCTCTCCCCGTATAGGGGAGTGACCCCGCGAAAAAAAATTTCATTCAAAGTAGCCGATATGGGTATCAAATGAAAGGTCTTGATGAGAACTTTTCAAAACAGAGCTTAAATTGGTATTTTTTACTACAGGGGGCGCAGGAAGGGAAAATACACGAAAAATTGGTGTCCTCCCCTCGTGGTTGGATACTTGTGATCCGAAAAATCTGAAAAAAATGATAGAGGTAGGTGTTGATGAGTACAACAACAAAAAATACCTTAGAATTCAAAATTCGGGAAACTTTGTTAATAATAGTATGATATTCAAATTTCACATTTCCCCTTATAAAATCTTATAGGTACCCTTAAACTGAACAAAGTTTAAGTAGCCCTTAGTTTGGCAAAGTTTGCTTCATGGGGCGCACAGGGAGGGGAAATACACGAAAAATTTGTGTCCCCCCCCTCGCGATTGGACACCTGTGATCCGAAAAATCTGAAAAAAATCAGGAATGTAGGCCTTGGTGAGAACAACAACAACAAATACGTGAGAAGTCGCAATTCACTCAACTTTGTTAGTAATAGTATGATTTATTGATTTTATGTTTTCTTGAATAAAACCTTAACGGTACCCTTAAATTCAATGAAATTCAGTACGTAGATGTCTATTTATAAGGTTGATCTATCCTGTAAGTTTCATAAAGATTGAATCATATTTCGCGAAGTTATAGTAGTTTAAATTTTCCTGTATTACTATGGAACAATATGCGCTGCATTTATCACTATGGCAACATATGGCTATGGAAGAAGATGCGCTTTTTACCGACTCAGACACTACAGTTTTGCTAGGATTTGCATGAAAATTTCAGGAATGATAGGTGTCATGTATATCTTTGAGAATCGGTTCAGTTAGTGGTATCAGTAATCGTAAAACAAAATAGTGGCTGTTTTAAATGCGAAGATTGAATAATTTTGAGTTATTTTTTCCCAACTTCAACGATTAAGGTGCATGCTTTGAACACTTGATTCAATTTAATGAATGACTGGAGATGAGTACCTACAATTTATGCTCATAAGTGAAACAAGTCAAGGAGGTGGGAGAGAGCTCCTAGCAAAAAATTTCGAAAAAATTGGCTATTAATCGATGATAACAGTAGAGGAGAGTGGCCCCTGAAAAAAATTCATCAAACGTAGCCGATATGAGTATGAAATGAAAGTTTTCATGGGAGCTTTTCAAAAAAGTTGTTAAACTGTCAGTTTTTGCTTCAGTGGGGGCACAGGGGAGAAATACATGAAAAATGTGTTTCCTCCGTCACGGATGGACACCTGAAATAATTATCAAGGGAGATATTAATGAGTATAACAGTACCAAAAACCTGAGAAGTCGAAATTCGTTCAACTTTGTTAATAATGGTATGATCTTCGTATTTCAGATTTTCTCTAATAAAATCGTCTTTGACATGTTTCTTGATTTGATTCGATCTGGTGACTGCATTTTGTAAATTGAATACAAAACCCTTCTGACATGAGCGTAGGTCTGTTCACCCAACTTGTTTTTATGTGGAAACAGCATTATAAGTAATCAGTATATTAATCATTGCTACAACAAAAAAAGAAATTTTTCACATTTTCAACAACAAAAATGCAACAAGAAGAGACTCCGAACTTTAAGTTAGGTACTCGTACCTAAGTTATTTGTAAAATATTATTTATATTCAAGGTAGAGCAATATGACAATCAGCTTTGAGAATAGCATCTAGCGTCACCAGAAGCCAAGGTTTTCAGCTTTCCACATCTCATGCAATGCTTCTTGAATGTTGTACAAGTTTCATGCAACCACATTCGACACATTTTACATTGCATCCCATCGGATTTGGATTAAGTAAAATTGTAATTTTCAAAACATACTGCGCAATAATCATCAACTGAAACTTTTGGTTTCATTTTCAACAAGTTTTCACTATCTCCGTGCCTGTCTGTCCGTCTGCCCGTCTGTGCCTCTGCCGTGTGTCACAGCACTTTTTCTCGCAAACATTATAAGCTGCAAATGAAAAATTTTGTATATAGGTGCAAAGTGATGCCCTCTTCAAAGTTTCACTACAAAAATATTTTGGAAGGCGATTAAGGGGGTCTCCCCATATAGAGGAGTGGCACTCGAACATAAAAAATTTAATCAAAGGTAGCCGATTGTGATATCAAATGAAGGGTCTTTATGAGAACTTTTCAAAACAGAGCTTAAATTGGTATTTTTTACTACAGGGGGCGCAGGAAGGGAAAATACACGAAAAATTGGTGTCCTCCCCTCGTGGTTGGATACTTGTGATCCGAAAAATCTGAAAAAAATGATAGAGGTAGGTGTTGATGAGTACAACAACAAAAAATACCTTAGAATTCAAAATTCGGGAAACTTTGTTAATAATAGTATGATATTCAAATTTCACATTTCCCCTTATAAAATCTTATAGGTACCCTTAAACTGAACAAAGTTTAAGTAGCCCTAGAAAAGTTCCTCAAACTTGGTAAGTTGGATGAAAATCGAATGGTATGCACGGAAGTTATAGCCATTTGAAATTTCAACAGCAATAAGACACGATTTTGGTATTTTACGGATTTTCCATTGAATTTGACACTGCAGTGTTGGTTTATTCTTCTTGAAATTTTCAAATAAGATGAATATTATACACTTTTTTGGGAATTCATGATTTGAATGATTTTTGTTAGTTTGCAACAAAATGACGACCGTTGAAAGTATAGAAGCAATGGATTTTCTTATAAACGTGCACATCTCTTTGACAAGTTTCTTGCCTTTATTTGTTGCTGGTGATTGCATTTCGCACGTTGGGTACAAAATCCTTCTGACATGACCGTAGGTTTGTTTACCCAACTTGGTTCTTTTGATTGGCAGTCCTTTAGTCGATTTTTCTCGGGATGTTTTTGACCTCATAATGTTTTCTTGGTTTTCATTATCCGAACTGTAAATTTGTATTTTTCGCTCCCTTAAGGTTCTTTCTTTGTTTAGTTCAATAAAATCTATGGTATTCGATTCAGTTTCACTACAGGTAGTCTCGATATATTTTTTGGTCTTTGTTGTTTTTTGCGTTTGTTCTCTTTTTCTCCCAATTATTTTCTTGCTACAAGCTGGTTTAATTTTTACTGTCTTAAAATCTTTTTTATTCTTTGTTCTAATTGTTCGGGCGAGACCGAGGACGTGAATCCTCACCTTATCATGATGCAACACACGTCCCCTTTTCTTCTTTTAATTTTATTAATAATAATCGCCATGATTCATTTTCCAATTTAGTTTAAATAACTTTGTCGTGCTCGACAATATATGTCACTTGTACTCAACGCCTTCCTTACAACTTTAAATTCGCCGGAAGTGAACGGACAGCTTCTAATGTTGTTGGGTGCATGTCAATACACAGCATAATAATCTCATGGTTACAGTGCGTCGACTCGGTATTTACCGCGTTATAGCTCTTAAACTATAAATTCTACAGATAAAAGTCCAAAATAAAATTATAGAATTTGTGTAGAATCTCTTGAGTTGTTTTCGGGAATCGCGCGAGACAAAGGGACCACCAGACATTCTCATATGAACCAGTTCTACTTCGATGCTCATCAATTCTTCACTACAGACCACATCATCTAAACCAGGCTGCGAAGGGAGAGAGCTCACTGCGGATAATATAGTGATGCTCGAATCGGTTGACAAATGGAACCAGGTGGCACATTATGCTCGGGCAGTCCTAAAATATAAAAGGGACTCACAACAGCCGGGCGCGCTGGGGCTGGGGAATCGCTCTTCTGGCATTTCCTCTTCCCCTCTCCCCCCCGCTAGGAAAGGGACTCCCCAGCTTGAAGGCGCCCCACGGCGTAACAAAACGAGACCTGGCCCGAAGTAATGTGTCAAACGGTTCCAGGCTGGCTTCTCAGGTTGACAGGGGAGGTGTTTAGTGGCTAGTCCAGTCGCACATGGGAGTCCCACACTCTGTGCATAAATAGCATTCACCTCTCTAAAACAAAAAAAAACCAGGCATCCGCGGCACCAACATATCCATCCTTCCTTTTATCATTCTCTCCTTATTCTCCCGCCAGTTGGCTGCGCAGCCTGGAGAAATCGTGAGTTTACCGACAATCCATCGGGTAAGTCAAATCAATTCTTGGTCGCCGATTATCTCGCGGTTCCATCGTTCGAATTTCATCGCGGTGAATAGCGGATTGTGAAATTCCGATTGAATTTAAGCCTTCCGCTATTCACTAATATTACTTTCCATTATTGTATTAATTTTCTTTTTTTGTCTTGTTTATTCATCCTTTGGATAATATTGTCATTGGGGTTTAAAATTTCCGCAGATTGCTTAGCTCTTTTAGACAAATTCAGCGGTATTCTAGGTATAGGAGATGATAGATGTAAAAATTTAGATGGTGATTCTTTTTGAGGATCTTCGTTCTGTGGTTCGATTATAGACGTTAGCGATGGCAACGATAGATCAGTATCATCGAAGGTGAAATTTTCAATGCCGCTATCACCAAAGGTCAAAAATTCTTGAGAAAGATTCAAAAGCTTTGAAGACAGCCTACATGGCGTACGATTTTGGTTGACGCTATCCTGTTCAGTCTCATTTAAGACCGTTTCTAATTTGTTTTCGTAAATATCTCTTGGGACTTGATTGCCTAGTGGAGGTTCTTCATTCCACTGATTTTTTGCAAGGTCTCGCTCAGATTCAGATTCCTGTATGTCTTCAAGTACTGTAGGCTCTCCAGAAATGAGTGGTATTTGATCATTTAAAAGCTTAGACTCTTTTTTTTGCGCAAAATCTCTCAATGTTATATCTGATATAGCAAATTCAGCATCAGACAAAGCATTTGGATTAACTGGGTAAATTATACTGCCACGAAAACCACTTATTGCATTAGCAGGAGTAGCTGCCCGAATTCATGGCCTTCCGCTTAACAGACCTGCATTTTATCGATTCAACTTTTTTAGTGGATTAGTGCGCATGGAGCTGTTTGTCTCGGCATAATAATATTTTTTAAACGGTCCAAATACTAATATACCCAGTGGTTGTAGACTAGAAGTAGTATGACCAGGTAAGCAAAGTAATACCACATTATTGTCCCGAGCAACTTCTAACATATTCGCAGACCTTGAGCACGACGAATGGTCATCTAAAATCAGTACCACCTTTCCTGGTGGCTTGCGTACAATGAAATGCTCGTTAACCATTTGTAAATAAGATCTGAGGAAATCTATGCTGATTTTTTATGCATGTAAACTTTTGAACAAGGTGGAACTCCCCCTTCAAATTCCGGTTTTTGTTGCCGATTGCATTGCAACAAGCAACGACAGTAATTGTTTCTCTTTTTTCACTATAAATTAGTGATTTAGCTGCTCTAGCACCTGTCTTGGCTAAAACTTTGACAGGTTTATTATTGAGTTGAACACCGGTTTCATTCATGTTCAATATTTTATCCAGTTTATCCAGCAAATCATTTTCTGATAAAACATTTGTAAGTAAATCATAAAATTTTGTAACTTCTGCTCTATTGGGACTCCTTGCTTTTTCAATTGATAAGCCCTCCACTTGTCTCAAAACTATTTCGGGATTTCTTTCAAGAAAGCTTTTCAACCATTGCGGGCCAGCCATTTTCGTTTCATGGTTCAAGTTGTGCTTTAACCCTACCTTTTTGGCAAACTGGTAAGCTAATTGGCGAATCGTACTTCTTTCAGGAGGGGGCCCTGAATCTCCGAGCTTTGATATAAGAGCTACCAGCCTCTTTTCATTATCAAATCCAAGCACTGGGTATTTTCCTAAAAGTACCAAGAATAAAATTTGGTCAGCTAAGTACGCTGAAAGAGTTCATATTTTTGTTTCTAAATATAAAAATACATCAAGGGCATACCTTGAATTAGTAGTTGCTAGTTTTTCTTTTCATAGCGTCTTCTTAAGGCCCGAGAGGATATCCCATAAATTTTGGATATTTCATTGATTCCTTGTTGTTTTTTGTCAAGTTCTTTGAACGAAAGTGCTAAACTTTCTTCAGTCCAGCTGATTTGGCGTGGCACCACGCCTGGTTTTCACTTATACTTGCGAGGCGTTTTGCCCACTTTAAATGAGCACATAAAACATATAATTATTTATTTTATTAGTCACAAAAAGTTGGGAAGTCATCGTTCAAAATGATACCCAAAGAAGAAAATATTTCTTTACTCATTGAAAATCTATAGTTGTGGATAGTTGCCCCTAGAGTAACTACCCGCAAAAGAAACTAGAGCAACTATCATTTTTGATACGGATACTTGCCCTTTTTATTCGCGATACATATGAACATTATTCAACAATAACAGGCAACAATTAAAATTATTTTCTTCTGTTTATGCCTGATGATCTGCCTTGATGCTAAATTTCAGGTTTCTCAGTTGCTTGGAGTTCGGTCGGGTTTTTGATGAGTGATGATAAAAATGTTATTTTCAGATCCTTATGTTTTACAACTGTATGGGCCACATTCCTGAAATTGAAATTCTAGGTGCATTAGGCAGGTCTATGTATTCGCGTTGCAAGTTTTTAGGTTAAGTAGTGTTCAAGTAGTAAATGGCTTAAAAGAATAGAACTTGGTGGACACACTGCCGCGTGTCTAGATAACGCAACAAAATGAGGTTTAGCTTTGAACCTTATTTAATTTACCTAACTATCGAAGCACCTTAATTTTCTGCATTAGTTGCATGACGTAAGTGGCTGCATATCATAATTAGAGTAAAACCTTCTAATATGGATATACTGCTGTCTAACCCACTTCTTCTTTTAATATCATCAAGGTTATCACATAATACAATTTCTGCAACATATCGTATCTACCATTAATTTCCACTTCTCTCCTATCCCAACTTGTCGATGACATGAATCTTTTGTTCATGTCCATTTTCGATGAAGCTTACAATAATTAAGGATAATAGGAAATGACACATTAGTGCAAGTGCGGATGAGGAAATTGGATGAATAATTTCTATATTGTCACACTAGAAAGGAGAGAGAAAGAGAGAACAAGCGATAATGATGGCGTGATGGATTGTAAGTAGAAAACTTTTAAACGGAGGAAATTTCATAAAATTCCACCATTAAGAAGTTTCACTTAATCTCCGCTTTTAATTTCGCTACAAATTACTTTAAGCTCTAACTAACTACTTCATACTGTCATTAAGTCATTAGACATCCTTTAAAGATAATGTGATCAGAAGACTGTGACAGATTTTACCTTTACGCTATGAACAAATTATTACGACTTTTCCAAACTCTTCCCTTAATATTGAGAGAAGAAAAGACCCATTTGATCATTTAACGAGAATTGTAATCATTACAGCCACGAATTGGTAATACAACTGATACTTTGGAGCTGATGGCTCCTCATTAAGTATCATATCCCAAAGCATACAAATCCTCGTTGCGCTGGAGATAAATTTAATACTAATAAATTTAATGCCAGCTCAAAAGCTCCATCAAAATTTATACAAAATTTGTGTTACTGCTCGTGCTCGTATTCGTGGAAGCGTCATCTGTACGAGTAAAAGATAATTTTCCACATTGAAATGGACAATAAGGTAATTAAGTGCTCGCCGGGATTGGAGCGAGCCATTGTACCTTTCGGGCGCAGTCAATTGTATTCCATTTCAACACAATTCGTCCATCGAGAATCGAAACATAAATCATACTTTAATCCTTCGATTCTGTCATAAAATCTGAACACATTTAATGGCTTTATTACAAAGTGTAGAGGGTGCTGGTTTTTTGGTATCGGTGTCCTGCGTAATGGTCAGGCAGGATATTGAGTTTTTGGGGCTTGATATGGTTCGATGTTTTTTATTGCTTTTTCGTGAAGAGCTTACAAGATTGTGGAAGAAATTAAGGGAAAGTAAGTGCTTTCTATTTGATTTTAGAATACCAATTCAGATTTTAGAAATAAGTCATAATAGAGTCATGCATGCTCTCTCAATTCTCGATATTCCTACAAACGGATTTATCTCGGACCCTACATTCAAGCGATAACAGACACATCCGCTTCCATTTCCCTTTGCGATGGAGAGAAATTTTCAGAATTTATTGATTTAATAACCCAGTCGTAAATATACAAATGGAGTCGTATTAAGAAGATAAATGGTTATGCACCTCGCATTGGCTGAGAGCAGTGAAGTCCTGTTCGGAGTTCGAGAGGTGGAGTCATGTTGAATTCCAAATTGGATGATTGCAGGCATACGGTTTTAATCTCTGGCTAGCCACGAATAGAAAGATAGAAGTCTATCCAAAATGAACGAATTTCTCATTCATAACACTGAAGTTGGTATATAGTGACTTTGGTTAGGCCGGATGGCCAACCACATGCATGATGAGCAAATTAGCAATAAGAGCAATAACCGATAGATAGTCTTATAGCTAATCTGTTAGAAATATGGCAAACTAAACAGGTGGTGTAAGTGAGAAAAATTGCAAAAACTTTTTGGTGAAAATGGTTGGATGAGGTATACTCACAAACTTTTATAAGATAAAATTTGATCAGGAATTTCCATAGACATTTCAGAAGACATTGTGAAGGCATACGAGTGCGGTCCAAAAAGTGCCCGACCCGACAAAGAAAACAGTAAGAAAAAATTGCAAAAATGTTTTTTATTTTTCAACATATTCTCCTTTCAGTTTGATAGACTTTTCCCAACGATGCTCAATAGCTTCGATACCCGCTTTATAGCAGAAACCGTCAAGCTCCTCAAAATAGCTATTAACCGCAGACTCTACCTCTTCATTCTTGGCAAATCTTTTGCTGCCGAGCCATTTTTCCGAATTCGGAAAAAGAAAATAATCCAAGGGAGCCAGATCTGGTGAATAAGGTGCGTGAGGAACCAATTCGAACTTCAACTCATTGATTTTAGCTATCGCAAAGACGCACGTGTGGATTTGTGCGTTGTCGTGATGAAACAACACTTTCTTTTTCGTCAGATGGGGCCGTTTTTCTCGATTTCATCACTTAAACGCTGCAATAAGACTGCATATATTTGGAATACCGGGAAAACTTTTTCCTTTTTCGGGATAATCAATTAATATTATTCCACGCGCATCCCAGAAAACGGATGCCATGACTTTGCCAGCTGACTGAACTGTCTTTGCTTTCTTTGGAACAGGTTCTCCTTTTTCAGTCCACTGCTTTGACTGCTCCTTGGTCTCAGGTGTAAAATGATGGACCTATGTTTCGTCCATGATTATGAATCGACAAAAAATTCGGCTTTATTGCTGCAAAAAATTGTCAAACACTCTATGGAAACATCCTGACGTTCCTGTTTGTGCTCAATTGTGGACAAACGTGGCACCCATCTTGCGCACAGCTTTCTCATGTCCAAATTTTCGGTCAAAATGCGATGCACAGCTTTTTTTGAAATGCCTGCCATGTCTGCTATCTCGCGCACATCTAGTTGACCGTCATCCAATACCATTTTGTGGATTTTTTTCACATTTCCTGACGTAGTGACCTCATGTAATGAACGCTTGAACGAAATCGGAACCGATCTCCAATCAGTTCTAGAGTGATTCGTGCCAACAAATGGTACCAATCGGTCAACCAGTCCGTGCACCCGTAATCCATTTCGCGGTGGCTGCTTGTCGGCCAGCTAGTTCGGAGAGGATTTTGGTCGCAGGTCTTTCAAATGGATTATATTGTTTCAGCCACCAACACGTGCCCCTTTTAAACGAGTCAAAAATACAAACAGACGGAGCAGAAACCTATCCTTACGTTATTCCGTATTCTATCTATTCATCTAGTCAAAAACAAATACTGTATCTAATTCCGCGTTCCTGAATAGCACCGACGTGGCACCGAAAAATATACTGCTTTAATCCGAACCCGAAAAACCCTACTCTAATAAAAAACGCAAAACCGAGTGCGACAAGAAACCGGCCATCCACGGAGTTCTACAACTGTACCCTCGTCACTCGCACAACCATTTTTCTCGTTGAATAGTAATTGCATGATATTGAATATAATTTGACGGTTATAAAAGTTTTATTTAAAAATTGCGGTACTAATATTATAAACCAGATGTTCTTGATTACTAAATTGAAACTGTTCTCATTGTTGCTTTACCCCGTTTGTACGTTCTATGGAATATATCACTTCTACACACACTATGGATATAATCGTAAAAATTATTTTTCTTTCGATCAAGATATTTCACTTACACAGTCTATGTTGATCATATTTTCATACATGAAATGTATATACCTAGGATTATGGAAACGCTCAAATTACGTTGAGAACGCAACAATAAATTCATGATTTTCCCGATATCAATTAGAAAAACTCTTCCGCGAGACTTCCGACATGTTATCGTTACTAACATTACTGGCAAGTTTCCTTCATAAGTCCTTTCACATTCTGACAATCATATAATTTTCTAACCATATTCTTATTGTCAATTTCCTTGCATTACAACCCACCTGACAATGGACAGTAAACTAACATTACGTTTCAATGCCGTTGCGATAAATTTGCGATAATTTTTTGAACGGGCCGAACAAAACTCCATTATGATAGCGATGGCGCCTGTCATGATTTTCGTGTGGCCGCCTTCGTCCAACTGCCCATGGGTCTTCCCTGCGCAAGAAGTAGCGCCACAATGCAAAAGCGAAGAATGTGTCCTTCCTTAACCGGTCTCGTTACCAGCAATTGCCTGTTCGGAAGTACAGTTATTTAAAAATATAATCAAATAGGGTTGCACTTACTGTACACGTGCCTAAACTGGGAAAGACTATGAGGCACACACACGTCTTGGCCATAAAAAAACCGGCCTACAGTAAGCTCCCCGAGCCAGTATATCGGAAAATCGGAACCGAGACTGCCGCTGGTGGACTTTCTCCCCATGGGAATTAAGGCGGTGGCGCACTCAAAAGAACTTCCCTAACCCTATATTCTTTCTTGGCAAGATCATGAGCAAATTCCTTTTTCTTAGCCACCTCACGTGAGCCTCAATCGTGGCTTCAGCATATAACGGTGGATTGCCAGGCTCAATGCTAAGCACCCGTAGCACTTGTTGCGTTCTCCGCACTTTTCCACGGAAACCACCACGTGCTTAATTTTCTCGCCCGTGTTTTTTTTTATTTTACGACTATCTATTCGCAACGTCTAATACATTCAACGCGTTTCCGATAGTGAAATTTCAACAGATTGTGTGAAAGCGCGAACTGTTCTGCATCGCAAAAAGAATGACGTGACACTCTTCGACAAAACTGACGTAGGATGGGAAGTCATATGTATGCGCATTGCGTTTGTATTGGTCGCCTACTAATGGTCATGTGGGTGGTAGTGACGTCTGCTCCCATCTGTCTTTTCATCCCACGTCAAAGACTGAATAATAGTCGGCAATGGCGTAGGGCCGATTCATTACTGGGCAGCATCCACGATGCCAACCAGGCAGGGGAGACTGAAGTACGCGATGTTTAGCCATAAGCTCATTTTACTTGAATGGCGGAAGAAGATGTCATGTGACGGGGGACAATAGAAATGAGGGAAAAAAACGAGGACTTCCTTGATGGCGCTTTTCATCGTCGTAGGTCCCTGGCATGGTAGACTCCCAGTTCTTTCCCGGACATGTCAGCAATGAGATATCGCGTGTGGCTTAAAATTTGTAGGACCCGATACTTCACGAACTTTTTGTCCAGTTTAGCATTGTAGTGCCGGATCACTTCACTCTGCCTGAAACTGTAGATTTTGTCGCCTGCCTTAAAGCCAGAAAGATGAGATCGCAGGTTGTAATGCTCCTCCCCCGCCCGCCTACTATCTGCAATCTTCTCCCGAAGTTGTTCTCGTAGAATTTGGAGTTTCTCGTGCGGCTCCAGAACCACTTTTGGGTCTTCCAAATATTTTAACTGCTTCAATAGCCGGTATAAGTTACCTTCGCAGATCATGTACTGACCGAACACCGCAAAGTACGGGGAGATATCTGTGGTATGACGAACGCAGGGTACAGGTGATGGCGGAAATTCTACGGTCCCAATCCTTCTGACCCGGATGGACATAGGCACGAATAGCGGCTATGAGGGTACGGTTCAGCCGCTCTGACGCATTGGCTTGAAGAGAATAGACGGCAGCCTGAACTCCGTTATCGGAGACCACTTTTCCCGGTATTCCAAATATATGGAAAACGTGATTCTCCAGGAAGCTGACTATCGGGCCGGTGTGCATATTCCGAATTGACTCAATAATTGGGAATTAGGACAATTGGTCCAGGACCACGACAGCTCCCACTGGACCAGAAGTCAAACGAGGATACGCACCGATAAGATCTATATACAAGCACTGGAGCACACGCTGAGGTAGCTCAAATTTACCCATCGGGGGCCGAACAACAGAATTGGGTGCTTTAATGCACTTGCACAGCTCACAATCGGCTACATACGCTTTTATTTGCTGCGCCATCTTAGGCCAAAAGAAGTAAGCTTTCAGCCGCCGTAGCGTACGACCGGATCCGCCGTGCGCAGTCAATGGGTGGTCATGAGCCTGTTTAAGAAGATCGATGGTCAATTCTTTGGGCACCCATAACTTCCACTTCCGTCTCCGGATGCGTGTCCCATTCACTTGTATATAAATCCCATAACCCTAGGAATTGGCGTAACTGCTTGGTGGGTAGTGGAAAAGCGTCAATCGCATATGTCTTGTTCGGGTCGGTCTTGATGTTGCCATGACCAATGATGTGGCCCAAAAACTTCACCTTCGTCATTACGAACTGAATCTTCTGTATGTCGATGGTCAGCCCTACTCTCCGGATGTGCAAAGCCACTTCCTGAAGCAGGCCGAGGTGTTCGTTAAAAGTCTCGGTTATAAGCAGTAGGCCGTCCAAATATACGAAAACTTAGTGCTATAAATGCCGTGGTATCACTTTATCCATAAGGCACGTCATTGTTTGAGGGGCATTACACAGTCCAAATGGCATGGTCACAAATTGATACAGTGGGCAACCTGGGACCATGATGGCTGTTTTCTCCTATGAACCAGGGTCTAACGGGATTTGCCAGAAAGTGTCTTTGAGATCCAAGCTCGTAGTGTAATGGGCTTTAGGCAATCGACTCAAGATGCCCTCAATCAACGCTAGAGGGCATGCGCCCTTGACAGTGATGGCATTCAAACGTCTGGCATCTAAGCATAGCCGGACCTTGTTCGGCTTGACAACTAAGGTGACCGGGGATGCCCATGCGCTCTGAGATTCTTCGATCACGCCTAGTACTAGCATTCGATCAACTTTGGCATATAACAACAAATATGGAAAAATATCTGCTTTATGGATTTGGCATCCCCCACATCTATTGTGTGAAACATCAGGGCCGTACTGCCGAGACGTTCCTTCTCATGCGATGGAAAAGCCGATATAGCCGAGTCAAGTCGCAGTTGTTGATTCACATCGAGTGCATGTCGCAGTGAGTGGGAAGTTGGGATCGCGTCATGGGCAGTAGCGACGGAATCCAGTGTCGTGCCAGAAAAAAGTGCGGGGCTAAGTTAAATTTTCGAACGAAGTCCGCCCCTAGGTAAACATTCTGTGTTAATTGGGGTATAATGTAGAATTCTAGAGATTAAACCCCTTTAAATGTGATATCCATCGTAATTTTCCCCAGTACGGAGTGACGAGTGCCATCTAGCGTGCTTAATCAGGTGGTAAAATGCCGGATTTGGTCCGCGTGAGTCATCAGAACCTCTCCTGCAAGCCCGGCTGATATGCAATTCACACTAGCTCCAGTATCGACCAAGCCTACCAGTCGCTTTTGCAGGAGGTAGGCTGACGCGTATGGCCGAACGTCATCCTTCAATAATTTGTCTAAGTGTATTGCCCGCAACGCCTTCCTCGACTGCCTGACCCTTCTCCAGAAGCTCCGCATCTGACGCGTGGCTCACTTCCTTCGCGGAGGAGTAGTTGTAACCATTTCCTCATAGAAGATGCGCTGGTGAGTAGCTAAATATTCCCGCAGTCAGACGTGGAAGGGCTTAACATACCAAAGGACCTTCGTCTCGTCACCATTCGCCTACGTGTCCGCCTCGACAACGTGTGACGTCAGCTACGGAACTTCAGGAGAACTGTGTTTGGCGGTACGAGCCAGCAAAGTTGGGGTCGTATCTGAGGCTTGGTTACACCTAGCAATGGGTTCGGTATCGGTTTGTTTCGGTCCTAGGAGTGCCGACGGGTGGTTGTGGCACTCGCTGGCAAGTTTTTTCGTAAATTGCAATCTTCGCCATCTCGTGCATAGGTGTCTGCTTTTCCGCACCGGTAACAGAAGACCGTCGGTTCCGCTGGACATGCAGAGAACCGGTGTCCTGGTTGTCGGTAGTTCCAAAAGACCGTTGGACTTATAACTACTTCAACGAAAGGTCGGTCAGTCATTGGTTTGAAATCGTGGTCCAGGGGGCTCCACTCATCGGGACGTTCATCGGATCATTAGTTATATGATCCGCTGTCACTAGCTCCGCAGTATTGTTACTTCGTGGATTTGGTCCCATCATGCGAGGTTGTAGACGAAAGGTTCCTTGCCATTCTTGCCTACGGGCATGGTGGCGTAACCCCTGTACGATGTAAATTGGTACATGAAAGAGACTGTTCTGAAGCTCTCAATGCATATTCTCCCTGATGATTTCCACCAGTTTATCCTCGGGCATGGGTGTTCGTAACCGATTGCTTTGGTGCAGTATACTAGTATAATTCTGGTCGAATGGTTCGTGGGTACCTTGCTTGCGTTTCCTCAGATGTTCCTGTAATTCTCTTTCAGTTAGGCCGTCGTCAAAGTGGTTGCGAAAAGCTGCACGGAAGGAATTCCAATCGGGGCATGTTATTGATTCCTTAAAGCTCCAGTACCACTCGGCAGCATCTCCGCTGAAGGAGGTATGTGTGTCTAAGGAAAACCGAGAAGTCACCTCCCAGCGTACTGGTGACTAGAGCCTGAATTCAAAACAGGAAACTGTCCACTGGGGTCGTCGAGTTAAAGCCCATGATGCGGAGCGTTGGGTCTCGGATTGGTGTCGCTACATTCGGGGAGCGATTCACATTATTGATGGGACTTCTATAAGGAACCGATTCGTGCAGTGCAGGTATTAGTGGGAGTGCGGTGCTGTAATGCGGTCGATACTCGATACCGAGAAGTCACCTCCCAGCGCACTGGTGACTAGAGCCTGAATTCGAAACAGAAATCTGTCCACTGGGGTCGTCGAGTTAAAGCCCATGATGCGGAGCGTTGGGTCTCGGATTGGTGTCGCTACATTTGGGGAGCGGCTCACATTATTGATGGGACTGCTATAAGGAACCGATTCGTGCAGTGCAGGTATTAGTGGGAGTGCGGTGCTTAATGCGGTCAATACTCGGAGGCTCTGGGATACATTCCCGAGCTCCTTTGGGGAGGTTCCAATCATCAGCTGGTCCAGAGTTGGGCAGAGCCGCGCTGGGATTTGGCTCCCAGCCAATGGCCGAAAGTGGCGAGCTAACGTATCTATATAAAAAAAATCTATTGGGTAAACGCTTTCCTTTCCAGCAGCGCCGACTCCTCCATAGGGAAAGGAGAGCAAATGGTAGTCTGCCGAGAAAAGGGTGCTTCTGGTTGATTTAAAAAAACTTTTCTCCAATCCCAACTACATTACATAACCGTCTTCTAAACTGCGTTATTTGACTGACGAACGAGTGGTAGCGTTGCCGTAACAAGCTTTGCACGCGGTCAAAAATCCCGCCACGTAGAAGTGTTCCGGGCTTCGCAACTCCAGCATACGCCACCAATAGTCAAACCGAAACCATTCATCTATCACACATAAAAAGAGGGGTAGAATCCTTCCGCGAAATAAAGGCAAGGTAACTTTCTATTTTCTTGAGAGTCCAGGCCAATAGGAGAAACTCATCTGACTGACAGTTCCATCAAGAAAATAGAAGGTCCTTACAGGTTTTACCATGGGACAACACATCGAAAGGATTCTGTCGCGAAAAAATAAAATAAAACAAAGGAGGGCGGAAGCGATAACTCTCGTGAAGTGACTGCATGTGTGTGTATCACAACTCCGCTACTCCTGTCTGTGGGGCTCGAGTACCAAGGTACGTTACATCCTCCGTAAAAGACCAACTCGTCAGAAGACGCAAACCTTTTAACCCTTTAGGATGCCCCACGCCGGGCACCAATTGTAATGATTTTCTGTTTACATCGCTGGAACGAAATCGGAACCGACCTCTCATTTGTTTTAGACGTGAAGTCTTTGGACATGATAACGAACTGTACTTTACAGGTCAACAAGTCGGGACACACTTAGTTTACTCCGAGGTGGCTGAGTTTTTGTATTTCGGACTTAGTCTACTCACATAAGACCCGCAACCGAACTCCTCTCCGAACTAGCTAGCTAGTCAGCAGCAACCTCGGAGTAGACTAAGTGTGTCTGGACTTGTTGACCTGTCAGGTACAGTTCGTTGTCATATCCAAAGACTTCACATCTAGAACCGATGAGAGGTCGGTTCCAATTTCGTTCGAGCGATGTGAACAGAAAATCTTGGCAGCTCCTACGACCTCGCTTAAACTCAGCTACCCAATATTTTACCGTTGTAAACGAAGGAGCAGACTTCCCCAGAGTATTCTTTGATATTCGTTGAACTTAGACCTTTCAAATGAAAGTATTGCATCACATAGCGATGTCCAATTTTTTCCATATTTACAAATTCACTGGGAGCACTCACTTTGGATGTCTGTTAAAAAAAATAATAATAAATGTACCATTATGAATTCTTCACATTAAGTTTTTGAAAGGTGATATTGTCAATCGCATTAATTGTTTTTTTAAAACTACCTGTATACATAAATCAGGTCGGGAACTTTTGGGACTACCTATGCGCTTGTGTCAAACTGTTGCGATAAGTTTATTTAGTTTTTATTTGGCTTATAAAACCAGTGGTTCATTGAAATGCCAGGATTAAATATTACTCTGGTCAAACGCACGGTAAAGGTAACCTATTGCTCACAAACAGTTTTGAAGTCAGATCTGAATTGTATTTTAAGGCGCCAAAATACTGAGTACCGGTAATGAAAGAGACAAAATATGCTGAAGAATACAGCTCACAAATAACATATTTTATAGTTTTGACGATCTTGAAGAGCAGCTGCATAAATAGTAAAACAAAGCTCCAAGTATACAAATCTGTGGTAAGACCTTTGTTATGCTGTAGGTGTAAAGCATGGACCCTAACCCAAGCATCCGTAATAATATTAAACGCCTTCGAAAGATGGGTCTTGATGCGAATAATTGGAGCGAAGCTATACATAGAGACCAATAGCAAATTCGATGCAACAATGAGATAAATGAAATTTTTAACGAGACAAAGGGCTCAACGATTGTTACACTACGGAGCCTGCAATGGGCTGGCATGGATGAACAACATATGCACAAAAAGGTATTTGTTGGGAGAACTGAAGGGCGGGAACCATTGATGAAACCAAGGAAACATTGGTCTGACTCGATGAACGAAGATGGTCCGTCGCTACTCGAATTTCAAAATTGGAGGACGAGGCTAATGGACGGAGACAGTTGAAGGCGCTGTTTGCAGAAAGCTTAGGCCCAAGAGGGGCTGTAGTGCTACAAAGAAGAAGAAGATGGAGACAAAGTCAGTGTTGCTATCCTTCTTTACTCAATAAAGTAAGAAGCTGCCCTAAATTACCATTTTTTCATTGCGCAAAGGGACCATCGTACAAAGCAGACGTTTTCATTTTTTATAGGGCTAGCTAAAACTGAAGAGTGTTCTTTCTTTTAAGTGTACTCTGGAAATCATCACTAGCTCCATCACCAATACTTTATTGCTCTATTTAGAATAGGTTTCCTGAGAACCCAAAAAGTCTGTGACGTTCTTCTTAGTTTGCTTGGTTCCTTTAAAGTGTGTCCACTGTACGGGCTCTAATTTCTCATGCTTGATAGCAGCTGAGGTTCTTCTTCGTAGCACTACACACAGTTGAGGTTGCTCCTTCCTACCAGATCGATTGAATGTCGTGTCAAAGAATGGTCTGCGGCAAAAAGCAGGCGCTCAGTTATCCATTGAGAATGCCTTTCCTCTGGCCTAATCACTTTTGCTTATTTATGATGCTTGAAAGCCCACAAATTATTCTTTAACAATGAAAAACTGGTCTTAAAAAAAAACATTATGACAAAAGTCATGCAGGCTACATTAACCTAACATATATTGCCAATCCAAACACACGTCCCTCTCTTGTGTTATTTCATCTTCACGTATATCAGGGAATATACCATGAAGTATGAACAATCTTACAATTGCTCTTTAATTTGAGAATGGTGGGTTGTAATTGCAACCATCATTCAACATAGTGGCATGTGCATTGTACTTATCACATCTAATGCCTGGTTTATATCCTCGGCGAAAAATTCGCCGAATAATTCGTGGACGAATATGACCACGAAAAGACCCGCTTATATATTCACCTATATTCAGTGTAGATTGATATGTCAAACACGAATGAAGTGCGACTTGCTGCTACGGCTTAATGCCTTTTCAAGGTATATCGTTTAATTAAAGACAACAAAAAGAAAAGACGACAACGAAGATGGCGGATGACGGCCGTCAACCGCAGCCGGAACTGGTAAATAAACTATTTCTACTATATGTGTTATATTATTTCATTGTACACCTCGCCTTTTAGAGACGAAAGTTTAACAAAATTTTTTGATTTGTTTCCTATTTTGTTAAGTGTGAAGAAATGATAGTAGACGGATAAAATAGGCAGGGTGTGATTGCTTAGGTGCTTATGTTTTATCTAATTTGAGATTGTTTTTTAGGCACGGAATGGAGAAAATGATCACGAAAATGGTGTGTAAACCGTCAGGAGAGTTCGAAAACTTTATCAAGATGTTGTTCGCAGATTTTGAATTTCTGTTTAGCAAAGTTGAGCCTATTATTGCTAAACAAAACACTTCATTTATAGATGCAGTACCAGCCAAATTTCGACTTGCAATAGCACTGAGATATTTGGCAACTGGCGATTCTTATAAAAGCCTTCATTCAAAGTATCTGCTCCGCTTATATCACAGATTATACGCGAAGTGTGCAAAGCATTGAATGCAGTTTTAAAGGATGAAATAATGGTGAGTAAAACACGGATATGTTTCCTTTATAATATATTAAATAAAAATCTGATAAATGACCCAATAAAATATTTATTGTGGTGACTGAGCATCATCTTCATAAACGAATGCAGTTTCGTAAGCTTGTTGAACAATATTTTGAGAACGCGTCGGCAGATTATTCATTCTTTGATGCCGTGACAGAATTATGGCTTTTGATAAAATTTCAATAGTGTACTTAGGTGGAATTCTTCGTCCCTTGTTTGGTGTTACTTGCATTGATGTATCGTTTGATGAAGATTGCGTTATGTTTTTTTTTAGTGGTTGTATTTCTATGCCTTGTGGGACTGCCGTTGGTGGATATGTTGGTGAAGGTGTTCATGAATATGACAATCCTTGGTATTTGGATGAATTTGTAGATGAATGCAGCGATGTTTCTGGTGAGTTTCTAAGTAACATTCCATCTATTTCAAACATCAATCGTTGCCAGTCACTACGTGAATATTGTCTAAGCTTGCAAGCTAATAACTTTCCATAAAGATCGCATTCATCCTTAATCTTATCATTTGAATCTAAAACTCTCTTTAGAGTGGTAAATATTTCACCTATTTGTTTTTCTATTTGAGTAAAATTTAAACGCTTTCTTGCTTTTCTTGGTGTGGAATTAGACACTGAAAATAGTTCATCCACAGTAGGTGCCACGTAACTTTCATCTAAATTCACCTGAAATGAAAATTTCATTAATAAAATTTTTATATTTCAGATGCCGCACGTTAGCAATAGAAGAAGGATTTAAAAAAACATTTCCACATTGCATTGGAGCATTTGACGGCAAACATATCGTGATTACATGCCCGGCAAACAGTGGATCAGATTTTTGGAATTACAAAAACACTTTTAATTTAGTACTGTTAGCATTAGTAGATAGTAATTTTAAGTTTATTTTTGCTGATATTGGTAGTCAAGGGCGCATAAGTGACGGTGGCGTCTTTCGAAACAGTATTTTGTATAAAAAATAACAGATAAGTCTTAGAATTTGCCTCCAGATTGTCATCTACCGGGTAGACAACAAAATGTTCCATATGTTTTTAATAGGCGACGGTGCCTTTGCGTTACATAATCATTTAATGAAACTATGTCCAGGAAACGAAGAGCCAAACTCAATTGAACGTCAATTCAATCAAAAATTATCAAGTGCTCGGGTGGTAGTCAAAAATGTATTCGGAATTCTTTCATCCGTGTTTAGAGTGTTCAAAAAACCTATTGCAATTGATGTTGAAAATGTGCGTGTCCAAACAATGACTTGTATACTATTACATAATTTTTTACGCAGAAGTAAAACGTCGCAAAATATATACACACCGCTTGGGACTTTTGATACTATTAAGAATGGTGTAATCATTCAAGAAGGAGATCTTGGAGGCAAACGCAAGAAGAAAAATTAGGTCTCATACCACTTTCACAAATATAACGCAGATCAGCTCAAAATGTTATGCAAATAAGAGAAGAATTTGCAACATATTTTCAAGTTTATCATAAACTGATATACTACATATGCACGTAATTTATATTCTAAATTTTACAAACTGATGTTCACAGAAAACTATAAGAATAAAATGGATAACAATATGCGTTTTATTTTTTAAACACCATCTTTTCTCACAAACAACATTTGGCCGTTGCTTCTGTTTTTCCCGGTCATAGGGTTCCTATGTTATAGAATATTCGAAATATGAAAAATAAACTATTTCAATACTTACATCTTCATTGCTTATCCTCCAAGTTCATTCTTCCGTGTTCATGGTCGGAATGCATTCGTACACAGGCGATAGGAATTATTCCATTGCATCATATGCAAACCATATCGGCGAATATTGTTCTTCTGCTCCTGCACCAGATTGAATGGATGCTTTTTTCGCAAATAAAACCTAAAGGAAGCCATGAGCGAGTCCTTTTTCTTTTTCAATTCTATTACTGGAAGGAACCTTCATCGCTGTCATGATACGGATCCAAGCATCGTTTACCGCTTTCTTATCCTTGTGTAACCGATGCTTAGGATCCCATATCACTGGTTCTCCCTGGTAATATTCTATGAAAGTTAGCGTTTTATCATTCGTCCACTCCATAGCAAACAAATCCATTCTACAAACACTAAACACCCACTTGCGAAAACGATCACTAGTAAAATGAATAATGACGAAAATGTAAACACCGCTCGCGAATATCGACGAACAATCCTTTGACTCGAGCCAAAAAACCGCCACCGAACGGAAAACGGACGAATATTTGCGGCGAATTCCGAAAACACCCGAGAAAGTCGTTTACATATTCGTGTTCACGCCTATTCGTCTGTTCTCGGCGAGTATCTAAATGAGGCATAAAGCGACAACGTTTTAGTCGAAGTTAGAAATGAGAATTTCAGCTGTTGATCATCAGACTCTAAAATCAAATCCCGTCTTTAATTTACTAAGTTTTGTGGCCTGAACTTTTATGTACTAAACGATGCTCGTGAGGACCATGCAAACAAATTTAAAAGGTTCCTGTGCTTACTGTTTTGACTACAAATTCTCCAAACATTTTGTGTTATGTGGTATAAGCACATTCATAAAAGATCTACGAGTATGAGAATCCATCTCTCTCGTGCCATTTAAAAAATACATGTATAGCTAAATTTCTAGCTCAGTAATTCATGTATCATTACAACAGAAAACCGCATATAAAGGTTTCTGGATAAGATTTTAATTTCATGCTTACCAGCAAATCTTATCATTATGGTTTTCACATCAAGTTCATTAAATTAATGGGAACGCTTATCTCTCTCATCTATAACTGAAGAAACAAAATTTTCTATTGGCATCAAAACTGACGTAAGATAGGAAGCCATATGGTAGCAATTTGCATATGTATTAGTCGGCCTACTAATGGACAAGCTTTCGTGAGCTGTTAGCCAGCTGCGGCATATGCAAATGCTTATATCACGTATTATATAGTATTTTCCGAATGAAAACGTAGGACAAGCATTCCGTGCATGCTTAAAATTCATCTTGCACTGTTCACTGTGCTCCTGAACTTTTCAAGACGAGCAAATGAAGCACATGTTTTGCACCCCCCACTGATAGCTCAGCGTTAAGAAGTAAACAAACTTCTATTCATTCACTTCGGAAGGCGATAAAGATTAAACGACTATAAGAACTGAAATAATTTTCATTTAACTAGGGGCACTATTGTGTTATCTACGGATTACCTGGATTTCACTGTAGAAATCCGTCTCTAAACCGAACAAAACCTCAAATTTTGGTGGGTACCTCAATTCTTTATATAACGCCATGTAAGTTAGCCAGCAAAGTCGGCCTACTAATGTGTGTGGTCGTAAGCGCTGCTGCCATATGGCTTCCTATCTTACGTCAGTTTTGACTGGTATACAATTTTAATCCAGGAGAATTTTCTGCAAGCGTCTTCTTGACATACGAGTATAGCATCAAATCATCCACGCAACTAATAAATATGAACGAACGTAAATGGTACGCTTTATACATATATCTGAATGCATACATCGTTAAAAATTACCAAGCACGTGAAGAAAAACAATTGTCAATATGATATGGAGAGCTAAGCATTTGAAAATGGAAATAAAATGACATGTTTGTTCCTAGCATAGATATAGAGAGTACTGAATTCACAACCGGTCACGAGAGCTGAAGCAATTAGCAACCTCCGCTAAAGTTATGTGAAGTTGAGGTTTGAAGTGATTTATTTTTGTTTTTGCACTTAATTCACTCCAAAACACGTTTACGTTTGAAAAGTTTTTTATTTCGAAGATCGCGATTGGCACTTTAGTTTCCTTTTTTTATTAAAATTTACCAATTTTCCATTGGCTTTGACACATGAGTTTTCTCGCCATTTGCTCGCCTCAACGAATTTCATCAGCTATCACGTTTGAGTTTTCTGTGAGAGTCGTTTGTTGTGTTGTACTCAAACTGTTCTACGAATGATAACGAAGTCGCGATCGTGTGCACGTGAAATTAAATTTTGTCGGTGTTCGCGGGTGTCAGTGGGGGAAGTGAAGAAAGAAAAACCTGTCTGAAAACAAAGGGGAAGGAGAAGCAGAGGGAATCATATAGTTTCGAGAGCGTAAGTTATTTATAACTTATTTATGGGTTAAATTTGCTTCCCACATGGACGAGTACACAGATTCTCGTTGCTCCTCCATTTATTTTTATGTCTTTGGCTCCTAGCGAATTCTTACAGTTGACCTTAAAATCTCAAACACTCTTATTTTTTACCTTCTAAAGATAAACTAAGGACCTTAACCCAAGCATCCGCAACTATATTGAACGCTTTTGAGCTACTGGTCCTGAGGTGAAGCTAGACGGAGATCAATGGCAAATTCAATACAACCATAAGCTGTATGGAGTTTTTGGCGAACCAGAGGTCTCAATGATTGCAAGACTGTGGAGGCTGCAATCGGCTGGACACACGAATCGTATGGACGAACAATGGATACCCATAAAGGTATTCGTTGGGAGAACTGAAGGCCGGAGACCAGTGGGGAAACCGAGGAACCGCTGGTCTGACTTGGTCGATGAAGACAGTTCATCGCAGCTTGGATTTCAAAATTGGAGGATGCGGTCAATGGGTCGAGAAAGTTGGAGGCGCTTTTTGCAGGGAGCGAAGGCCCGATAGGGGCTGTAGTGCTACGTGGAAGAAGAAGAAAGATAAATTACTAATAAAAATAGATACGAGTATATTTTGTCCCACGTACTCCCTGTAATATCAAAGGCAAGATACTGACAGGGGCAAGTATTACAAAAAACGAGCGACCTTTAATTTTTTCAGAAAATTTAGCATTTTTGCCGGCTTATATCTCGTAGACGTGAAGTTTTCGGTTTAAAATATTTTGTATTTTCTTAAAGAAAATCTAGTTAGCTTTGATTCTGGCCCGGAAAATTTTTTCGATGCAACGATATGTAACAAAAATGAAAAATGGGATCTACCCACCACGGCACGGAAAGTTTAGAGAATTTTATAAGGCTCAGGGAATCTTCCTCTACAGATTCGTGAAAGATTTGGCACCAAATCGTGTATTTCCCCTCCCTGTGCGCCCCTCGAAGCAAATTTTGCCAAACTAAGACCTGTTTTGGAAAGTTCTCAGCAAGACCTTTCATTTGGTACCCATATCGGCTACCTTCAATGAAATTTTTTTTTTCCGGGAGTCACTCTCCTATATGGGGAGACCCCCCTTAAATATCTTTTAAAATTTTTTTTTAGTTGAACTTTGAAGAGATCATCACTTTACACCTACACACAAAATTTGATGTTTCTAGCTTAAGTAGTTTCCGAGAAAAACTGCTGTGACACACGGACGGACGGACAGACTGGTCGCGAAACTAGTAGGGTCTTGTAAAATTATTTTACAAAACCCTAAAAAGGAATATTATGATCGGCATCTAGTGGAGAAAGAATTGTCCAGAAAGGAGAAGGTGCATGATAAGGAGAAAAGCAATGCTACAGTGGCGGTATATGACATACAAGCCGTTATGCGAATTCCTAAGGGAAATGTTTCTGTTTTTTAGTGTAAGCCTAAATTAAACGTGTTCAATTTCACTATTTATGACTTACACCGCTATGAATGCGAGTGCTTTGTGTGTGATGAATCTAATGGACACAGGGGCATCAGTGAATTGGGTTCATGGATTCTTCAATTTTTAAACAAAAGAGCCTCAGGTGATTGGACTTCATTTTTTACTCTGATAACTGCGCAGGCCAACAAAAAAATAAATTTATGGTTGCACTTTACCTTTAGGCTGTATTACACCTCAATATCAAGAGTATAACGCATAAATTCCTTATCAAAGGCCACACGCCTAATGAGGGAGATTTCGCCGACTCGTTGATTTGTTGCGAGCGAACAATTACCACCTATATACTCACATACAAGCAAGCACATACGCCCATTGTTATCAAAGCATATACTTGTCATCCAATGGGCATACGCAAAGATCAATCCACAGTTCACTTCATACTTACATGACTAGCTTCACTACGATCAAGCACATAAGCTTTGGGTGTGCTTCCACCGAAGTGAAGCCGAAGAGAGAAAGAGAGAGAGAGCCAAAAGATGAAACAAAAGCTCTACCTCGCTCAATTTCCCCAACTTTGTCATAAAAGTCTTCAAACGAGACGGAGAGTAAGAGCTTCCGTCGAATGGAAGCTCACATGTTGCATATTTGGCAAATTTCGGCGAAATATGGAACAAAAGCTCGTTTCGTGACCATATATAAACAGTTTATGGAGCACAGTCAGTCAGTCTTGTTCGAGTCCAGTAAGGGAGCATGCTGCTACCCAATTACTATTTACAAGGTTAAAGTATTTGCGATTAAAGTTTAGACGAAGATAATCTCCAGTGTACAACGAAGTGGTGAGGGGTGAGGTATTGGTTGCGCCGCGATCCTCAATCGGCCTTTTGGCGTTCCACGCCGTGTGGCCACCCCAAACAATTAGCACGTCAAGTAAGTGTAAGTGTAGAGCGCTTCATCCAATACTGATAGTTCGAGGTTTTCGACAACTCAAAAAGTGAAAACTAATCAATTCGATTGTAATGTAAATGTTTAAAAAAAAATTAACAATGCATTAAAAATAATACTTTCAAGTTATCACTCGTCTTTGTTGATTTGGTTTAAATGAATAGAGTAGCAGGTAATTGGTGTACAGCGAGATCTCTCCCCGGGAGCCTTGACGATGTATATAGGATACACATCAAAGCGAGCTTCCAGTTCATACCAGTATACAAAGGGTATACTGGTTGTGTAACAGATTGAATGCCAAGTGAAACAACAGCTGAAGGGTGGCCCTATTTACACACCGGAATTATTCATCGCTGCTATCCGTTCAGCTTAAAAAACAGAGAAGTCATTCAACATTACGGAGCTTTACTTTGAAGATTTTTTTGACATAAAAGCCTTAGCTACCGAAATGGGGCTTCGAAAAATATCACAGCTTAAAATAGCTACTGTGAAGGTTCTTCGAGCAGAACGTGAATCACCAACTTCTATTATTTTTTAAAACATCTTACGAGGACGAAATATTTTAAGTGGCAAATATGATTAGGAGGAAAAAGATTAAGGAAAATATTACTAATTAGCGGAGAAAAGTCATACACCTAAATTCTATAAAGCATTTTACGAGCAGCTATAACCTCCAATATACTTATCTTTTTTAATAATTACTGAAAAATACCTTTCATATTTTTAAGTCGAAATAAACTATGTAATGAATGCTACTGTTAATATATCATTTACTTAATTGTAGCATTCTTTATTATTTCCAGTTGTTGAAAAACATACGCGGTTATGGTACGCGAAAAGTTCGTACATTTCCCCTTCCCCGTTCTCACGTTACTGAATTTTAAGACTAGTTTTGAAAAGATCTCATTGAGACCTTTCCAATGACACCCTACTCGACTACCAATGGTGAACATTTTTTTTGAAGGGTCACCTTCCTATATGGGAAGACCCCCTTAACCCCCTTTGAACAATTTTTTCACCCCAAAACTTTCAAGAAGTCGCCACTTTTAACCTTTCCACAAAGTTTCTTGGCTGTAGCTTCTGTAAAAAATATGGCAACGTCGCAGTGAGTCGGAGATTCTGCTGATGATCGCTGAGAAGTTAGTCTTCGATTCGCTTTTTCCCAACGAGATCAAATAAACTGAACCACGTTTTGATAATTAAATTAATGTAATACTGAATATAGATGTAAATATATAGAATAATCGGTTACTTGAATCGTGTTTCAATTACATCCCTAAGAACGAAATTATTACATGGTGCCGAAACCCGGGAAGAAGTGATTAACTTAAAAATGGAAATCGCGCAGAGAGCCACGTGCCGCGGACAAGTTACGCGTTTAGTTTAACAAACTGAAGAATTTGTTAAAGCAATTAACGTGCAAACGAACGATATAAACGTTATTGAAAACGCAATTGAGTAACTTTCCATATTATACGATCGTGTAAATGCTGCGCTAGAAAATCTACGTAAAGCGAAAAAAGCTGTAAAAAATACCGTTAAGGCAGAAGACTGCGAGAAAGAGTGCAGAGCGATTGCCGAGTATGAGGACTCCGCAACAACGGCTTTAACTCGAGCTAAATATCGAATCGATAGATTACGAGGAATGCTAATTCAACGGATATACAAAGAAAAGAAAACAAAGGTATAAAATTGCCCAAATTGCAACTTAAGAAGTTTAGCGGTGGCATACGGGAGTGGATACAGTTCTGGGAACAGTTCAAGAGTACTGTGCACGAGAATGCATATCTCGATTCGAGTGAAAAGTTCAACTTTCTACAAGCTGCTCTTAGCGGTAAAGCCGCAGAAACAATATCTGGTTTTACTCCATCAGAAGCTTGTTACAGTGCGGCTGTCTCTCTTCTCCAAGAAGAATACGGTGACACAGAGCGAATAGTTGATCATACCATGACACAATTGATGACGCTTTCTCCAATCTCGTCTAGAAATGATGCAAAGGGACTACGACATTTATATAATACTGTTACGGCTGCCATACGATCACGAACAGCATTAGGTTTAAACTCTAACCAGTATAACATTATGTTAAAAACTGCGATTTTACGTTCATTGCCACAAGAACTAAGAGTGCAGTATCATCGCAATATAACGGAGAGTGATTATTCAGCCGAACGCGGTTTAAAGGGAGAAGCCAAGTCAGCATCATCTGTAAGTCTTGATGTGGAAACTGGTGGCGGCAAACGTGTAACCAAGCTACTCTATTTTATCAAACGAGAGGCAGAGTCGCTAGAAAAGGCTGGTGAAATGATGATGCTGCGCCATGGCGATGCCAGTAAACGGTCAAAGGTAAATGCAACAGCTGCTGCTCTCTTCACAAGTGGAGATGTAATCAATTGCATATTCTGCAATTCAAGACATCATAGCACGGCTGAATGTAATTCAACATCAGGAATTGCAGAAAAGAAGTAGATTTTAAGAAGTCAAGGCCGATGCTATCGTTGCACAAAACGAAACCACACTTCAACAAAATGTTCACGAAAGGGAGTAATGTGCAATAAATGCAAAGGTTGTCACGCTTCTTCCATGTGCGATCCCTGCTACAAAGAAAAAAACGCAGGTGATAAATCAACGAAAACAGAAAGAGGTGATGAAATGAAACGAACCAACGTCGTTAATTTATATGCATCAAATCAAGGCTCAGCAGTTTTCTTACAAACGGCTTGTATGTTTTTGTCTTCTCCTGTAAATAACAAGAAAACCTTTGTGCGCATTGTATTAGATGGGGGTAGCCAAACAACATTTGTAAGGGAGGATATCGTGAGAAAATTAAGTTTACCCATAATTGGAACACAAAATATAAGTGTGTCTCCATTTGGTGCGACGAAAAGTTTGCCGAAAAGGAACTATAGACGTAATAGATTTTGGTTGGAGAACCAATACATTCGTAAACGATATGAGTTAGAGGCTCTTGAAATACCACAAGTGTGCATAGATATGATGCCAGCTCCCTCATCTGAAATATGTGACAAATTCCAGGGAATGCAATTAGCCGATGCTACCAGAGAAGACATAGAGTTGGAGAATGGAATAGCTGTGTTGATTGGAGCAGATAATTATTGGAATTTTGTTACTGATCAAACAAAGCGTCTATCAAAGAATCTAGTAGCGATTAATACTACATTAGGGTGGATATTACAGGGACCCTACAAAGATGTTAGTCAAATGAACTCCGTCGTAACTAATTTGCTTGTTGAAGATCACAGCGATGGCGAAGTACGAAAAATTTGGAGTCTGGAAGTGCTTGGAATTGGAGCAGACCTCGATATGAATGTTAATTTTGTAGCAGATTTCTCGCAACATTCAGTCATTAAGAAGGAAAAAAGGTAAGAGGTAAAATTACCCTGGAAACACATCAACGAGATTCTTGATGACAATCGATCAAATGCAATGTCACGGTTGCAATATTTATTGCGAAAACTACAACGAGATCCAACGAGATTGCACGAATATGATGAAGCAGTGAGACAAATGATCACAGCTGGTATAGCAGAGCATGTAACAAACGCAACATCAAACATTAAATATTACATGCCACATCAACTGGTTTATCGCCTTGATAAGCAGACAACGAAGTTTCGTATTGTCTTCGATGCTTCATCTCATTCACCCGGTAAACTTTCGCTAAACGATTGTTTGCTATCAGGAGATAATCTTTCACCAAATCTGTTAGAGATTCTATTGAGATTTCGAATTGGCATGATTGCGCTAGTGGCTGACATAGAGAAAGCTTTCCTGCAGATATCTTTAGCAGAAGAAGATCGTGATGCTCACCGTTTTATATGGCTTGAAAAGCCCATTACAACTACAAGTAACATACCACGTTGGAAAGAATACCGTATGACTAGAGTAACCTTTGGTGTTACAAGCAGTCCATTTTTACTGGCCGTTACGCTTCAAAAGCATTTCAAAGAAAACGCAAAAGAGTATCCGGAAAGTACAAGGATTCTTTCTAAATGTTTCTATGTCGATGATTTAGTCGTTAGTTTGAACGACATCGATACCGCTAGGCGTCTTTATAAAGAAGCAATGATTATAACGAATAAGGCAAACATGAATCTACGAAAATGGGTATCAAATGATATGCACATGAATCGATTATTCAATCAAACAGAAGACGTCACACCAATCGTACAGAAGGTGCTTGGAGTTAATTGGTTTCCAAACTCTGATGACATTGCTGTGGATTTAAAGCCCGTGCTTGATTTTATTGGGTCGGAACGAGAGCCTTCTAAGAGAAGTATTCTTCAAACATTATCGAGAATTTATGATCCTATAGGTTTTCTAGGTCCGTTTGTGGTGAAACTGAAAATCTTATTGCAGAATTTATGGCGAAAGAAATATGATTGGGCTGATATTATTCCGGAGGAATTTCAGAAGGAATGGAATAAATGCTGCAAAAGCTTACGGAAGTTGTCTTTAGCGTATCAAGATGTATTTTTCTGAAACCTAGCCCAACTACAATTCAACTTCACGTATATGCGGACGCTAGCCTACAAGCATATGGATGTGTAGCTTACCTACGTACTATTTACAACGAAGCATGTACGCACACTGAATTGGTCTGTGCGAAAAATCGGATAGCACCAATCAAGGAAACTGGTGAATGGGAGTTAACGCTACCTAAGTTGGAGTTGACAGCTGCTTTAATGGCTGCGAGGCTAAGTAAATTCTTAATTAATGCACTTGGAAGTAAATTCGGATTACATTTGGTCTGACTCAAAGATCGCCTTGCACTGGATAGCTGGTGATTCTGATCGATGGAAACCATATGTTTCACAACGTGTTAAGGAAATGAACAGGATTACAAAGGGTGTTTCGTTTAAGCATTGTAGCAGTAAAGATAACCCAGCAGATCTTCTAACAAGAGGTATAGATGCTGACGAGCTAATACGGTCTGAAAAATGGAGATGGGGCTCCGCTTGGCTACGAGAGGCTGCTTTCAATTGGCCTATTGAAAATGATAATGACGAAGAATTAACAGCGATTGTATCTTTATCAGCACAGGCTGCCGAAAACGAAATTCACGTAATTAATGCAAATGGACGAATATTTCCAATTTTTAAATTCAACGAGTATGGTTAAATTAATACGAGTTACAGCGCTATCACTAAAATTCATTCATAAACTACAACGACAGAAGGTCGACAACGAGTACATATCCGCAGCGGATTATAAATATGCCGAAGAATATTGGACTAAAGTCACGCAATTAGAATTTTATAATGCAGAAATAATAAATTTACAGCGAGGTAATCCTATTCCTTCCTCGTCTGAGCTTCGAACTCTTTCACCGACACTAAAGGAAGGCATTCTTCGAATTCGTGGAAGATTGCAACTCATGGACGGTGATGCATGTGCCAGCCACCCTATAATCATGCCAAAATCAGCACATTTAAGCAAATTAATAATTCAGCGGCTTCACAAGGATTCATTTCATGGTGGTACTGAGACAGTTCTGACATTGCTGTGAAAACGCTATTGGATCCCCAGAGGTCGGCAGCTAGTAAAGTCGGTTATACGAAGCTATATTGTTTGCAAACGGTTTTTCAGCAAAGCTCTAACTCAACCAACGGCTCCGCTACCATATGAAAGAATAAACGCTACAAGACCCTTTAATACAACGGGGGTAGACCACTGTACATTATACCTAGAGGAGAGGAACGGCAAAAGGTATACTTCATGATTTGCACATGTGCTGAAATAAGAGCAATACATCTGGGGATGACATTGGATCTTTCAACCGAAAGCTGTTTATCTGCTCTTCGGCGTTTTAAAGCACGTAGAGGACCTCCGAGTATTATAATGTAGGATAATGCAAAATCCTACAAACGAGCGGCTCTTGAACTTGGAACCTTGGGAAAATTTACATGTTCAACGAATCTTCAATATTTTATGAATCAGAAAGGGATTAAGTGAAGATTCATCGCCGAAAGAGCACCATGGTGGGGCGACTTCTGGGACCGCCTACTCAGGACCGTAAAAAACGCTCTAAAGGTTTCTATTGGACGAGCTGCATTAAATGGAGAACAGTTAAGAACGCTTTTAACTGAAATCGAAGCGGTGGTAAACTCAAGGCCCCTTACATATCTTAGTGACGATCATCGGGATATTCAACCTGTGACGCCTAACCATTTTTTGTTTGGAGTTCAGACAGAGACAGCACTGACTTCTAATGAAACAGGAAGCAATGCTAGCAGATCTACATTACTGAAGCTTTGGAATGTCAGACAACAAGTTTTAAATCGGTTCTGGAACAGATGGAAAAATGAGTATATCCAACTCCTCCGTAGTGCACATCATACGAAACAAATAAAACCCAGTTGTCTTAAGGTTGGTGATGTAGTTATCGTTCGGGACGACTCTCTACCAAGGCTACTTTGGAAATTGGCACGAATAAAGGAAGTTTATCTAGGAAGGGACAATCAAATAAGGTCATGCGAGCTACAGTTATCAAATGGCGTTATACGGAGACCTATCCAACACCTTTATCCATTGGAAATACCTGGAACGGATCAAGCCCGGCCGGAGGATGTAAAAAATATGGCAACGTCGCAGTGAGTCGAAGATTCTGCTGATAATCGCTGAGAAGTTTGTCTTCGATTCGCTTTCTTCCCAACGAGATCAAATCAACCGAATCACGTTTTGATAATTAAATTAGTGTGATACTGTATAAAGATGTAAATATATAGACTAATCGGTTACTTGAATCGTGTTTCAATTACATCCCTAAGAACGAAATTATTACAGCTTCTATAGTTTCAGAGAAAAAGTGCTGTGACATACAAACGGCCAGACGGACGGATGGACAGACGGACACAGGTCGTGATTGCAATAGGGTTTTGTATTTTAGTACAAAACCCTAAAAAAGGCCAGTCATTTTACTTTAGCTTAAGTTCGTTTAGCTGTTTGAAATTAGTTTTAAGGGTTTTGTAAAATAAAATCACGTCCTTTCTGTCCGTGTGTCACACCACTTTGTATCGCAAACTACATAAGCTAGGAACATCCGATTTGATAAGAAGATGCCCTCTTCAAATTATCACCATAAAATGAAATTTATAAGGTGTTAAAGGGGGTCTCCCCATAAAGGGGAGTGGCCCCGAAAAATATTTCATCGCATGTAGGCAATCTTTGTATCACATAGAAGGTCTTAATGAGAAGTTTTCAAAACAGATCTTAAAATGACATGTTTTGCGTCCCCCCTCGCGATTGGACAATTTAACCCAAAAAATCTGAAAAAATCAAAGAGATGTGACTTTAGGAGTACAAGGGAAACAAATATCTCAGAAATCAAAATTCGACCAACTTTGTTAATAATAGTACATTTTATTAATTTTACATTTTTGCCTATAAGATCAAAATGGGAACCGTTAATTTCCCAAAAGCTACAATTTAAGTTTTTCGATAGCAACTGTACGTGTTCTGAAAATTTCACGGTAATTGAACTATAAGCAGCTAAGTTACAGCCCATTCAATATTTAACCAAAAAAAATTTTAGAAATGGTTTGTAATATTGATGTATATCATGACTAATTAAGCGGTGGGGTCAAAATACTTGAAATAAAGTGGCGGCGAATTTAAAAACATTATTACCCCAATAATTTTTCGAACTCAATGTATGGAATCTGTATATTAGTCAAGCTTTGATATGCAGAATATATTGTTTGATTTTCTAATTGTTTTAGAAAACTCTCCTGCTACTTCAACTTGTTTGCGATTGTTTTGAATTTATTCATTTAATAATCTGGTTTGAATTCATTTTAATGCAAGCGTGGCTTAATTTGTTCATTTAATCCATTGAGTAATTAAATAATACTGGAGTGGACAGCCACGTGGCGATGTGGTCGCAACAACCCCTGCGACCACTTTTCCTACTGCTATGCTCTTGTTTACAAAATACCAGATTGCCAAATTGCACAAGCAAACATGACTGCTGCTCAATGAAACAAATTTTCATACAATACTAAAAATGTGTTTTCTATTTGAAAAACCTTCAGCATTATGAGGAAAACGTACAAAACATTAACATATTAACTACTTATCTGTGAAAGGAAACACCTACAAATCCTTTTCGACTATAATTTTTACACGAAGGCACTACACATTTCACTTTGAAATTGTAAGGTAATTTCATAGTCTCACACGTTATAGCTATTCGAATCACAAAGTATAATAGAATGTTTAAGCACTTGGAATGAATTCAGATTGCGAACACTTTTCACAGTTTTAATGTCGGATAAAATTCGCAACAAAACTTGCAATTTGGCCATTTTGGCGTTCAATTTGGATCAGTCAACTTGACAGACAGATCCAATCCAGTGAGCTTCTGAAACAAGAAAGTGAGCGGCAAGAGGCAGACGGAGAGGAAATGATAGAAAGATCCCTTGGAAGAGAGCGGAAATCGGTCGCATGCTTTCCTATCCGTTTTATATGAACTTTCCATCCAGTTCTTATTCATCGGAGATTTAATTAAGTTGATTTCCGTTTTTCCTTTTTTTTGTATTTCATTGAATTTGTATTATTGAAATTGTATTCAATCTAGGTAAATGATTTAAAGTCAGAACTTTTTCATTGCCGGTCTCAAAATGCACCCCGGTTTTAATGAAGGATTCAAAAATTAATATCTGCAACGGCGGCGACTGCCATGTTCGCCACAGTATCTATAGTGATTTTTGCATAATTCTGTTCATTTTTTGAAAAGTTCAATCTGGGACCCCTTTTTTGAGGCTAGAAAAAAAATATAACTTGCTACTTTAATTCTGCTAGTGAATTTGCATTAAGTGGGTTCTTTTACTTATAAATAAACATTTTTTGGTAAAAAATTCTTTTGTGATTTTTTCCTGCGACATTTTCGTTGACGATTGCTATTTTTTATTTGTTTTTGACGTTAAAAAAAATTATGTCATGATAGCCCGGTGCTGAAAACAGATTTGTGATCAGAATGAAAAAAATATATATTAAAGAATGGAAAAATGTAATTGTAATGCTTTTGGCGCCTTAATAGAACGAGGGTTGTTTGAAAAGTCCGTGCAGAGTCTGAGAGATGGCACTACCGGCGCGTATCTAGGTCATGTTTAGTTAGTACGAGTAGTATCTCTTGAATGAACGCACACCAAGTTTCAGCTATATTGGTCTATTTCTTTGTGTTTAGGATTCGTGTGAAGCAAAGAAATCGATTGCACGCACCAGCCAATTAATGGAAATAGGATTTTTCTTCAAATTGGAGAACAAATAGTAGTCCGGGGGAGCCAAGTCTGGAGAATAGGGGGGATGTAAAACGAGTTGGAATGCTATTTCCATTAATTTTGCGACCACAACTGCAGTTCAAAATTTTTCAACTTCCGGACATTATTTTACATTTGATAAAATTTGTATAAAATAAGCGGCAACCCTCCAAATATATTGTTGTCTTCTTTGCGAATTTCGCGGAAGTGAATGTAAGCTTTTATAAGCACCGGGTCAACACCCCTAAATCGCTGTTACTTCCCTTAAAAATTGCAAATGTTTTCCAAATGTGGGTTATTTACTGTACACCTACCCCCTATAATAGCTCCTGGCAATTTATAATGCCTTCAAGCGAACACGCTCCACTCCCGTTTGCCTTCCTTATCAAATTCAAGGAGCTCTCTATCTAATACTGAAAATCTCAGGATGAGTTTCAGTTTCATTCGAAAACCATTTGTAGAACTGATAGCGAAATGCAAATGCATGAATGTATCATCCTTTCTCCACCGTCGTCGTCATCGTTGCCGTCGTCCTTTCATCCCTGTTTCAATTCGTTATCTGCTGGCGAACGTTCCAATTCGTTATTACAGTCGTTATTCACAAGTACGCACTGCGTGCGTACCGTAGGGGGAGACAAGAATAAGATATAACATGTAGATTTAGCTACTAACAAATTTATTCCTAACCCCAAATGTGATTTCTTGGAATCAAACGAGTTCTAGTGAAGAGTGCTCTGAAGACAGAAAGCATCGAGCATACTTATCCATTTCAATTTATCATGATAATTGGAGAATAGTGTAGACGTTTGAGCTGAAGATTCCCAAAGGAGCTTAATCCTGCAAATAATCCTTTGCAAAGGGCGGAGTGTAGTAAAGGCTGTAATCATTGCAAAATACTGATATTTATCAAAACTCCAATGTTTGTTGGTTTGTTTCAAGGAATTGTGTTTTCATAGTATTATTATGGTTCATGTGCTTCTATTATTGTGGGATTGAATTTATCTTTGTGAATCAAACAAGGGAGGGTTTACAATGAAATTGATCCTTTGAACTTCTAATGCGTAACATGCTATTGTATTAAACTTTATTAAACAATTCTGAATAAATAAATAGCGCCGTAAGCTTCTCAATAAATTGAAGTAAGGAAAACTCGCCTCCAAAGACTTCGAAGTGGCTGTCCTCCCAGCCTTTTAACTTTTCTGCAGCATGCCTACTTCTGCAAAATTTCCTTTTTCTATGTAATACTACAAATTCAACTGTCGTTCAAAGCAATTTACGAGCGACAAGTATATTAGATACTTTTTCAGGCTACAGCTAGAACAACTAACAATCTCTTCTATTCGATTTTCCAGCAAAGGAAGCAAAGTGACAAAGGATTTTCCTATTATTCCAAGTCAAATGGCAAAACATGGCCAGTGCAAAGTTGTATGGCAGTTAGTCGTAAAAACACAAATTCTAGCACACTTGCAAGCCATAAATTTATGTGCAGAAATTTGAATTTGAATCCATGCAAGTGAGCAAAAAGATTGTCGTTTATGCATTCACGTTCACGGCTGGTTGGACAAAAATCAGGACCAGGAAGTCACTGCAACTGAAATTGGAACGTGTAAAAAAGTGACTGTTGGTGGTGGTAACTAGGATTTTGTCGGAATAGAGGTGAATGTATTTTATGCTTGTCCGTTAAAGACTGAATTTATTACGGTTTTAGTCAGCAATGGTCACCCATTGGTTGGACACTCATATGATGTATGATTTTTGTAAAACGAGAGCATTTGAAGGTAGAAAGTGCTGAGAAGCATATCTCAGTATAATTTCAAATACTGCATTCAAAGGTGTTACCTTGCAGAAATTGTGAAATACTTCTTATCTTCGATTCACATAAGTGGCATATTCAATTTAGGTACTGACACATTTTCATTTTGCTTACATAAATTCCGAAATAGGAGAAATAAATGATGATTTGAAAACTTAGTTTTTTTATGGCAATTAATATTTGCATTACACACTTATGAAAGTATAATGCAAATTCCGAAATTCAGATAAATGATACGAGTAGTAGCATCAAACTTATAAAATATAAGCTTATACTAAACGGTTCGTTAAGGTTTTTTAGTTAAAATTTCTAAAAAGTAGGTAAAACTGAATTTGAAGTAAATATATTGTTTGAACTTGAAATTAAGCACTCGCCTGTTTTAGTAACAGACTTTTGCCTAAAGTAGTTTGTGTAAATTTCAACTTCTCCTGCAGCTGTCAACTCAAAGACTAGACTGAGTTGACATTTGAACGGTGCATTTTTCGGTATGAGTATCTGACCGCATGCACGCTGTAGTTTCGGTAATTTCCATATTTTTTTGTGTTTGGGAGGTGAGTGTCATTTACGCACAGAGTGTGGGACTCCCGTGCTCGTAAGAAGGCGACTGGACTTCCCACTAAACACCCCCTGTCAACCTGAGAACCCAGCCTGGAATCGTTTGACACATTACCTTGGGCCAGGTCTCGTTTTGTTATGCTGTGAGGCACCTTCAAGTTGGGTGATCGATTTTCTTGTGGGAGGGGAAGAGAAGAAGACACATTGTCAGACAAGAGATCTCTCAGCCCCAATACCCCAGCTGCTATGAGTCCCTGTTTTCTTTTAGGACCGCCGGAGCTTAATGTGCTACCTGGTTCCATTTGTCAACCAATGTGAGCATCACCGCGGATATATTACCCGCAGCGAGCTCTCCCGTCTCATTGTAGGGATCCCTTTATAGCCTGCTTCATTTTGTGCGCATGAAAAATGTATGGCAGGCATTGTCTTCCTCTCCTGGGCAAAACCGAGAATCGGGGAATCGTGACTTACCAATCTTGTGCAGGTAAGACTGAAAACACCCATGCCCACTCTAAGGCTGGGTCAGACAGAAGTCAGTCTCATCAAACCTTCGATTTCACACCCAGGATGAGGCGTATAGTCCATCTTCCCTTTGTGCGATTCACCCAAGACTGGTGCCAATCGTTGAGTGAGCAATGTCTCTCCTCGTAGACAACCATCTCCCGAGCGTCTTCGTTTCGATGCAGGCAAATAGTGTGGCGCTTTCTAGCAAGGAGGGCAACAGGTATCACGCCTTAAATAACTCTCACCGCTGAATGAGAGACTGTCGTTTATGAAGATGCAACCCTCAGTGCTCCTCTTCTCTGTACTTGTGCCAAGCGTTTTCGGTATGTCTTTTTAAGTGATATAACTTTCTCGCGAAGATGACTCAACCATACCTTCTGACTTCGGCCGGGGGCGATTTGGGTCCCGGGTCACTCCGTCGGAGACGGGCGTGGGCGCCACTCGTTTACCTGTAAAGTTGTCCCCCCAAGCCTCGAGACGAGCTTGGCTCGCACCGGAGTCTTCACTTTTAGGGAAGAAAGGATATCACTAGCCTAGATAAGGACAACACATATAACTACTCCCGGGATAATTCTGCAATCTACCTGTCCTAAATCCTTGTATACATGAAATTAAGTTCACCGTGAGCCGGGATTCGCACCAAACAAAGACCCATATATGCCCCAGCACTTGCGGATTATTGAGGTGGAACATGGGTGCCTTGAAATTTCCTTAAACACTCCCGAATCAAGTATCACAGAGAGAAGAAATAAAAGTTCATGCGATTCACTGGAAATTCACTATTCATCATTATTTCACCAGTTAGTTTTGAAAAAAAAACGCAAAAAATATTTTTCTTTCTTTAACTCTACCCTGGTAAATCATTCTCAAGAAATTTTGCCTTAATTCTAAAACTATATTTACCTAACTCGGCTATCTCGACAACGGGGGCCCCCGGTAAATTTTCTGCCTCACTCGTGTCCCGTTGCACGCTAGCCACATGTATTCTGACGAAAATTTATTCTGATTCCTCGAGGCGTGTCCTTGGCGGCCCGATATTTTTATTTGTCGTCGCCTTCCTGGAAGAATTCCTGGCGTTGTCGTTTTAATGGAATTCACATCTTGCACTCGAGTTCCGTAGAATAATCCAGCCACCAACTCGAGAATTCCAATTTGGGATGACATCCTTCGCTCGATGGTGTGACGTTCCCACACGGAGTCCAAAACGAGAAAGAGGCCCTTCGCTCATGATTCGATCCGTCCTCGCCTTGGATGGGATTTTTTTTGCCCCGTCGAAATACCCTTCGGTGAAGTTGGCCGCGACTTCTTGGACTCATACATTCTAGTACTGTTATTGCATCTTGGAGCTCCAGATATCCGTGGCTCAAACCTTCTTTGCTGCAAGGTTTTTCCCTGTGTTTTTTAAAATTAGTTTTGCTTATTTTCGATGTTAGTGGCCGTGCCTGATTGAGACTTCAAGTGTCTTCCGGTCGTTTTATCTTTATTTTCTCCAGCAGTAGATGTTATTGGGTGTGGAAAGATGTAAGCTTGCAACATAAACGTCCATATGATCACAAATTACAACATTTGATTACCGGTGGCGGTCACAACAACGTCTACATTTCAAGTAACTTCATTAAGTTTCGCCGCACGAAAACCGTCCATGCTGGCCTAAAGAGCGCAGGTAGGGTCAATTTTAGAAATATACACGGTGCATTCCAATCCTTCCAATACTTGTGCGTATCCTTTTCCAACTTCACCATATCCGCAAATGACTATTTGCTTCCCGCCAGACACAACTTTTGTTGAACGCTTTCCCCTATCAATAATAGACTTTTGCAGCTATACACACTATCAAATTTTGTTTTAGTGACGGAATTCAATACATTCATAACTGGGTCAGTTAACTTCTCAGATTCTGATAGCTGGTACACTCTATGTATACCAGTGATGCTTCCCTCTACCATGTCTTTAAACATTATAAGCGTGGCTAGATATTTCTTCAGTATTAACTGTATTGCATCGGCTCCATCATTCAAAATAATATTTGGTAGCCAATTTTCAGCATTTACAAAATTATCGTTACACCACCAAAAATCTCCTTCGGTCTCACCACGCCATGCGAATATCGGATAATCTGCTTCAGCCAATGCCGCAGCAACTTGTTTCTGTGTCAAGTTTATATTACAGGCCACCGATCGAATGGTTGCATCTAATTCAACCAAGGTCTCGATAAAAACTGCCGTATGTCATTGATATGTGTACCACCAACGATATGTGCATTTTTCAACGGTTGGTCTTCGGAGGCAAACTTTCGGAGAACCATTATCTATCTTCCTATCTTACATACTATGTTTACTCTTAGTATAAATAATCATTACAACATATTTTTATTTACAAAGTTCCCGATAGTACTTGGCTCGGGCGATTCTGGTAAACTTGTGACAGAGGCAAGTGCTGAGGTATGGTAGGGATTTTTCCGTGACAGTCTCCTTACTGTGAGAGTCGCCCCATTTTTCTGCACTGTACAGTAGCACTGACCCTACAGCACTCATCATGAGGCGTCTTCTTGATGGGCTGGGTCGTCCTAGATTGGCCATAAGTTGACTCAGAGCCGAAACTCCCGAAGCAGCCTTCTCAGCAATTGCCCTGATTTGCTCAGAGAAACTCATCTTCAAGTCAGTCAGTAGCCACAGATACTTCACTGCTGGCTCCAGTTCGATTAGTATGTCTCCAAAACTGATCACCCTTACTCTAGGGATTCTCTTTTTTGTCAAGATGACCATATCGATTTTCTCCAGTGTTAAACTGAGCCCGCGAGCCGTCATCTAGTCCCTCACTCGGTGCATTAGAATACTTAGCCTAAGTTGCACTTGATCAACGGTGCATTCAGTGATCAGCGCCACAACATCATCCGCATAGCTGACCAAGTTCAACTCATCTGGCATCTCCAGTTCCAGTAGCTCATCATAAGGCACGTTCCACAGGTCTGGACCAAGGATAGATCCCTGGGCAACACCCGACGTAGCTTCTTTCCTTCGTTAGTCCTGTGTCGTGTTAAAAAGCAGGCTTCAGTCCTTTATGTAGCTCCTCAAAAGCCCAATTAGATATTCTGGAACTTGAAAAGCGTTTTCTAGCGTATCGAAAAAATCCACTCATCTAGTGGAGTTGAAGGCGCTCCTGACGTCGAGTGTCACCAACAAGACGATCCATCGCTTGGTGTGGTTATATGCCTCTGCCTTTTGGACCGCGCTCACCACCTCTGCAATCGCATCGACAGTGGAACGTCCTGCTCTAAAGCCAGAATTGTGTCAGTGAGTCTTCCCTTGATGAGTTTCTCTAGCACTACCCCAGCAGCGTCTAGCATTCACAACAGGCGGTATGCAGATGGCAATCCGAGATTTCCCCTCCCCTTGCGGATCAGCATGAGCCTCAACACCTTTCATCGTACCGGGAAAACCTCTTCCCATAGGCAAGCGTTGAATGTGCTGGGCAGCAAGTCAGGACAATGGTGATACACAATTTACAACACCTCAGCTGGAACACCATCTGGACCTGGAGCCTTCCTGGCTTTCAATGATAGAACTGCCTCTTTCAGTTCCAGCTGTGTAAAGAGTGGACACTAAACCGATGTTTCACCGTTAACAGCGTCAACATAGACGGATTGGAAGGGGAAGGGTGTTCGCGCTATCTCGTCCATGTTTTCCACATCATGTATGCATGGTTTCCGTAGGGCACGAAACTTCCGCATAACTAGCTTGTAGCCAAGGCCCTCCCCGGTTCCTTGTTCACATTGTTAACTAGATCTTCCCAGCAGCGAGCCTTGCTGTTCTTAATCAATTTGCGAACGTATTTTCTGGCCGACATATATACTGCTTCCCGGTTTCATATTTCGTCACGGCTCCGTGTGCGTTGAGCCTCACGCCAAAGCTTGTGATACTTCCTTCACTATTCAGCGATTTCAGTTGACCGCCAGTATACTGGGGGCTTGCCGTGCTGGGGTGTCTGATGAGGCATAGAAGTGCTCCAAGCAGTTGTGATGATGCTCGTAGTTGATTTCACCTCATGTTGAGCTGCCAGTTCTTCCATCCCCTGCGAATCTCCCTGCAGCGGGGCACCAGATGTAAGCATCTCAATTAACTTCTCTACGTCAATCCTTACAATGTTCCACCCATGAGTAGAAAGTCGAGAGCACGGACACCAGGAGACAACATCACTGACCTCAAGCAGAATGCACTGATGATCACTGGCTGAGTAGTCCCCTAATATTCTCCAGTTATGAATCCTCCGTACTTAGGACTCTGAGGCGAATGGCACGTCAGATATGGCTCCTTCACAGCCAAAACGGCGGAAAATCGGCGTATTTCTGGTGTTTATTATGACGAGTACCGTCGTGGCCACCACGGATTCGTTATCCCCGCGGATCTTTTCGAGGCATGCCCCATTCGATTGCTTTAGCATTGAAGTCTCCCTCAACGAGCACCTTGCCATCTGCATTCAAGACAGTGTCCTCCAAAGCATTAAGCTTGGCTTGGAAAGATGATATCGATTCGCTCAGCATTAGGTACACACTAAAGTAGGTGGTCCCTGAGCACCGACCCCACACAAAAACATCCCCCTCGTCTATAGCTCTCCACCTTGAAATCACTATTTCAAACCCAGATGGTCGCAGTACCACTTTCATCAGGATAACAAAATGCAGAGCTTTTATCATGGTGTTGCTCTCTCAGCAGCATAAAGTTGGCTTTCATGTCCCCCGCAAACTGCTCAGTCAGATTTTGGTAGGTTGAACTGCGGTGTAGGTTTAGCTTCACGACGCGGGTCATCGAAGTTCTGATTTTGCCTTGGCTAAGATTTCCTGGAAATCCCGGCATTTCCTTGATTCCAAGACATGCGCAAGGTTTGGTCTTGGATCAGCATCCTTGTAAAGAATACAATGTGCCCCCTGCGAACATATCCATTGTACCACATTTGTAACATACTTGTGCGGTTTGACCATAGCCAAGGAATTCGACATATTGAAGAAGCACAGCTCTGCACCGTATTCTGCAGACAAGCCAGCCTATTCTCTTCTTTTTCTTCTTAGCACCACAGTCCCCTTCGGGCCTTCGCTTCTTACAAATAGAGCCTCTAACTGTCTCGATTCATTGACCACGTCCTCCAATTTCTGAGAAATGATGAAGTGTTTCCCTCAGATGATTCAGATCAGCTTTTTCTCGGTTTCCCCACTGGTCTCCGGCCTTCAGTTCTCGTTACGAATACTTTTTGGGTATCCGTTGTTGATTCATACGATTAATGTGGCCAGCCCATTGCAGCTCCCACAGTCTTAGAATCGTTGAGACCTCCGGTTCGTCAAAAATTTCATACAGCTCATGGTTGTATCGAATTTGCCATTGGTTCCTGTTTAGTTTCGCTCCGATTATTCGCCTCAGGGCCCGTCGCTCAAAGGTGTTCAATATGTTTGCGGATGCTTGGGTTAGGGTCCATGTTTTACATCCATAGAATAACACAGGTCTTATCACAGATTTGTATACTTGGAGCTTTGTTTTCCTGAGTATGCAGCTGGTCAGAGATCGTCAATACTGAATAAAATATTTTATTTGCGAGCTGTATTCTTCGGCATATTTCGTCTCCTTCATTACCCGTCTTAGGCATTTTGGCGCCAAGATACATAAATTCACCAATATTTTCGATACTGTATTACCCAAGTGTGATATTTTGTATATTTGAGATATTTTCCCTCAACTTTGTTCTGACTTTTGTTTTATTTTCATTGATTTAAAGCCCTACTAGTTTTGCTTCGCTGTCGAGTTTCAGGAAAACTTCTTTGGCAGTTGCTAATTACCGTGACAAAATGTTGATGTCGTCCGCATAGGCTACTACTTGGCTTGACTTGCATAGTAATATACCTCGTGTATTGACAGGTAGCTTCCTTATGACGTACTCTAGAGCCAAATTGAATAGCAATGGGGCCAGTCTATCTCCCTGCTTTAGTCCGATATTTGTGTCAAAGGCATCGATAAGTTGATGCGGACTTGGGAGGTCGTCGACGTCATTGTCATTTTGGTAAGACGGATTTATTTGCCTGGGAACAGTACAGTACGTTACGATCAATACTGTCGTATGCTTGCTTAAAGTCCACGAAGATTTGGTGTACGTCTATGTTGAACTCCCAACAGTTTTCAAGTACCTGCTTGACTGTTAATAATCGGTCTATTGTCGATCTACCTGTTCTAAAACCACCTTGATACTCCCCAATAATACTATTGGCGTATGATACGGTTTTATTTCCTAAGACTTTGAAAATATTTTGTACGCCATACAAAGTAGTGATATGTTTCTATAATTTACGCACAGTAGCTTGCCACCTTTTTGCGGATAGAGAATATAATTGATTGGCTCCACTCTTTTGGCATATGTTCTTGTTGCCAAATGTACTGGATGACTTTGTGAATAGCTTTATGAACACTGCCGCCACCATATTACATATTACTACTTAGTATGCTTGTCTTGTGTTTTTGCTCGCTAAACTTACATTTATACTTCTGGATTTGTCATCATAGTATTTTCTTTTCTTAATCCTAATTACCTTATTCGCTACTCTTCTGAGACTTTCATAGTGTTCTCCCTTCGTCCTGGTTTTCCTACCTATGTATTCTTTGTACGCCTGATTCTTTTAATCTAACGCATTCTGGCAATCATGATCGTATCAATCATTTCTCTTGCACTGGGCTTGATATCCGATCGTCTGTTCTGCCCCGGTCTTAATAACCGCTTTCGCTTCCACGCAGAGCTCGCTGCTTGTCTTTAACGATGCGTCTTATAAGATGGGAGACAGCTGTTTATCGAGGGTCTCCTTCAAACTCTTGGCCACAGACGCCGTTTGGAGCCCTTCGCTGTCATATTTCTGTAGTGGGCCGGTCTTTGCCGAATATGTCTTTGACATCTGACGACGATGGGTTAATTTCATAAACTGATCATCTGAGTTACTCTGAGCTCTTCGGTATCAACGGACGTCAAGTACGCTCGAAGCCCAATGTTGCTGGATCAGAACATTATCGATCTGGTTTTGTCTGTTGCCATCCGGTGATACCCAGATCATTTTATGAATACGTTGATGTGGGAAGCAATGCGAACGCATGACTAGATTTCTACTACATGCAAAGTCGATCAAGCGCTGGCCGTTGTCATTTGTTTCATCGTGAGGGCTATGTCCTCAAGTCGTTCCTCGATGAGATATCTCATTGCCAACCTTAGCGTTGAAATCCCGCAGAATTATTTTGTGTGGTTTGTAGGCAATGAATTGACTATATATACACAGGGTGCGTACGGTATTTGAGGACAACTTGAGAGTACATTTAATTAGCTTGTGTTTTTAACAAAATTTTATTAAATTTCAGGAATTTTTCATACAACGTTAAATTAATATATGGCTGTAAAATTATTTAATAAAATCGCCATTAGCAGCAATAACCTCTTCGACCCGGGCCCGAAAACGATTACATGCCCGAATCAAATGCTCCTTGTTCATATTGACCGTAACGGCATTAATAGCAATCTTCAGCGAAGAAGTGTTATTATGAGGACGCTTATTGGTCTCACGCTGAACTACGCCCCAACGTAATAATCGAAAGTATTAACGTCTGGGGTGCTAGATGGTCATAGGTTCGGTGTTATGTGGTCATGAAAATTTTCGGCCATCCAATTTTGTGTCGCCATCGCTTTATGTGAAGGAGCAGAGTCTTGTTGAAAAATGTATGGTCTGCCTTCGCTTACAATGTTAATCCAGGGTTTCACTACCGTTTCCAAAACCTCGATGTATGCAGCAGAGTTCACTCGAAGTCCTTGAGTAAAAAAGTGTGGTGACATAGCATGTCCTTCGTTGCTGACAACACCTAAAACCATGACAGTGGCTGGAAAATTTGGGTGCATACCAACAGGAACCTCCGTAGGATTTGAACATAGCCATCTGTCATTTCTGCGATTGGTCTTTTGATCTTGGTCAAAATCTTTTTTCGTCGGAAAAAATCCATAACATTTCGGGCACCTCGGGGTGTTTGATTTTGTTTAAAAGACGTTTTGATCGGAAAACTCTCTGTTCCCGTGTTCGTTCCGACATGAAGTGTCCTCTGCGTATCACGTAAGACTTATACCGAAGGTATAAATATGAAACTCACTCGCAACGACCCCCATTGATTTTGAAGGGTCCTCGTCTATGATCGCTTGCACTTGCTCTAAAAATTCTGCAGATCGGACGGTGTCAGAAAGTTGTTCGTACATTTTGCGTTTTGTAACCGATTTTGTATCACCTTCTGATGCTTCCAATTCACGGCGCACGCACGGCACGTTCGCCATTTCTTATCTGAAAAGGATGAAAAATAAAAAAAACAAGTTGAGTAAGCAGGAAAGTGCTCGTATCAGAAGGCATTTGTAAACATCCTAGGGTTAGAAACAAGTTTACTTATAGCTTGAATCGATAACTTGAATTATTAATCCAATGCTTGGATATAAAATCGTTCAAATTTATGCAAAAGATGCACAGTTTTTTTCATAAGCACATTGTAGCCGCCATTTCGGTCTAGCTTGAATGATTTTTCTCAATGCACGGCCGATTAAATATATTCATGTTAAGCACTATTCCTTAAATTTTCATGAAAACTGGGAGGAAATAAAAGTGCCTAGGTCAATGTTAAATATGTATCAATCATAACAACCTATTATTTTTGTTGTAATTCAAGGAGTTTAAAGGTACCGTTTTGATTTTATGGGTGAAAATGTAAAATCTTCAAATCATACTATTATTAACAAAGTTGAGTGAGTTTCGATTTCTGATGTATTTGTTGCCCTTGTACTCATAAAGGGGGGACAAAATTGTTTGGTACATTTTGCCTTCCTCAGGACCCCCTAACTCATAAAATGATTTTTTTATTTCAGAGTTTAAAAGTTCTAATAAGGATCTTTCATTTGATACCCTATTCGACTACCTTTGGTTAAAAAAAATTTTTAATGGTTAATTCGCTATATGGGGGGACCCCCTTACAATATTTTAAATTTTCGGTAAGATCTTAACTTTTGGGAGACCATCACTTCTGACCTTTTCACAAAGATTGAGCATTCTAGCTTCTATAGTTTCTGAGGAAATTAGCTGTGACGCACGGACAGACGGACGGACAGCCAGGTTTGCGAAACAAGCAGGTCTTTGTTAAAAATGTTTTTATAAAGACCTAAAAATTCGCGAAGCTATAGTCACATTGTCCTCAAGTACCGTACGCACCCTGTTTATATTATATATATATATATATATATATATATATATATATATATAAATATATATATATAATATATAAATATATATATATATTATATATATATATATTTATATATATATATAATATATATATATATACATATATATATATATATATATATATATATATATATATATATATATATATATATATATATATTGTTGCATGTACAAATAATTCTGCGAGCTACTGTCGCAATTGTTTTCACAAAAATTAAGAACATCAACAAAACGAATTTACTCGAAACCACGAGAACCTACCAAGCATGAACAACATCTGAAAATGAGTCACTGCTCCAATCATTCACTGATGGAATGTTCCCGCTAATTCACCAAAGTACGAGAACTGAGTTGAATGATTAGAGACCCTATATAAAGGCAAGCTGGATCAATGGGGGAATCATTCATTCGACCGCGATAAGAACTGCGATAGTGTATGGGAAGCGATATTGTTCAAGTAATAGAAAAGTGATTTTCGTAATAGTGAAGTGATTTAGAAGACAATTGCGATAAGAAATTTATGGACAAGTGTCAGATTTTTTAATAGTAAAAATTAAAATTAGTGAAAGTGTTAAATTGATTATTGTGCATTTTTGTAATTAAATAAACTCTTTTAACTTAAATTAAAAGACATTGCGTTTTCACTTTCCCGGAACATTAAAATTATTAGCCGCGAACCATAACACGCGACAATATATATATATATATATATATATATATATATATATATATACTATATATATATATATATATATATATATATATATATATATATATATATATATATATATATATATATATATATATATATATATATATATATATATATTATCGAGTGGTGTGGTTTGCGGCCGATAAGTTTAATGTTACGGGAAAGTGAAAACGCACTGTCTTTTAAATTAAGTTAAAAGAGTTTATTTACTAAGAATGCACAATAATTGATTTCACTATTTTTCAAGTCACATTTTAGTTTACTTTTCACTGGTCTATTAATATATGTTTCAACTGTTTTCAAATACATCACGAAAATCTTTTATTTCACTACCGATCAATATCACCTTTAATTCGCGCTCCACTCTTATCCCAGTTTTTACTATCGCGGTTTTACTATTTCTCCATTCCTCATTCATTCAGCGCGGCTTTATATAGGGTCTCTAGTCATTCAATCCATTTGTCGTACATTGGCGAATGTTCTAACGAGAACTACCTGGAATATTCGAGCAGTTCTGAATGCCCACAGTGACGTCACTTTCAGATGTTGATCATGGATCTACTTGGTCCATTCTTGTGCTTTCGAGTACATTCATTGATTATATTATTAATAGTTGCGACAACAGATCGCAGAATTGTGTGGACATGTAACAATATATATATATATATATATATATATATATATATATATATATATATATATATATATATATATATATATATATATATATATATATATATATATATATATATATATATATATATATATATATATATATATATATATATATATATATATATATATATATATATATATATATACTCCACACTAGAGTTCGCAGTTTTATCCAAATTTTTGACTAAGTTTTCAGGTGTAAATATATCAGTTAAGTTTTTCAACCAGCTAAATCGGCCAAGCGAAAACAAAATGACGGCAATTTTAAGCGAATAATCGTGATTTCTGTTCTGACCAAAATAAAGCTCCGATTTCGATGAAATTGGTACAGAGGTTCATTGAAAAGAGATTCGAATGAGAAGAGGCTGCCGCATAAACTGTTTATTGACTGTGGGCTTTGCTTGATAGCCATACTGTAGGACATACGTGGAGTGGTTTTTGACTTAGCGAAATTTTCCGACTTTTGTCGCAGTAATGTTGCATTGCTGCTGTCTTGGCTTAGGGTTGGCGTATGTTTTGGAGCTTTTGTCAGAAATTTGTGCTTGTAAAATCGAGCTACTAGTAGTTCTCTAAGCAGGGATTGGGGAGCTTTTTGAATTTTTTCCCTGACTAATCAGCTTTTGTTTCAGCTTTATATAGTCTATTCTTGCCTTGCAATGAAGTGAATTTACGAAGTGTGCTTCTTTGCAATTGCTAAAACGAATTTCATTACGTTGCTCTTCTTTTAGCGTACATTTGCTATATTCATGCTCACCACTACATACAGCGCGTCTTGTGGGAAGATGTATTAAGATGTCCCTTGCTGAAGCGCATAGAATTTCTACATTGTGTAGGGCCTTTTTGGCTGCTTGTGTAGTAGCTCCATCGTCGAATAGTGTACATGATTGTCTTGATTTTGTTTAATTCGCTCGTTTTCGTACCCCATTGTAGATAGAAGTGATATTAAGTGGTTTCTCGATCTCTTAATTTAGGATTGAATAATTTAACATCAATAGCATTAAAATTATTGTATGTTCAGTTTTGAGAAGCTTTTTGAGCTCTTCTTGGGAAGTTTTATGCACCTTTTTTTAAAACTAGTTTTGGTGGTTGTAAATCTGCCCGTTGGAATGTAAAATAATTCTCTTTCTTTGCTTTTAAATGTCTTTCCATGGTCTTGTTATCTTCCAGATTGTGTAGTAATTGAGCAGTCATACAACAAAATGCTCGAAAACCCTCCTATCTCCTATCCAAAATTGTAATGGCAGATTTAAAACAATCTGTAATTATTTCCATTGTAATTGTAATTTGTAGAATAATTTTTCTTCTTATTTTTATATTAAATGTAACTTTATATCAAATTTAAATGTTTTCCTTTAACTATCTTTTCCATGAAATTTAATTTTATTACTTTTTAAAATTTTCATTTCTTTAGTTCATGTAAATTTCTTCACTTCATGTACATTTTTTTCACTTCATTTCAATTCCTTTACTTCATTTCAAATTTCTTTAGTTCATTTAAAATTTCTCTACTTCAGTTAAATTTTGGTTTTTAAAAAAAATTTTAAATCTGCCCATTAAAATTTAGGATGTGGAAACACTGATTTAGTGCAGGCCAACGGTGCATTACATGATGGAATGCATTCGAGTTCAGCTGAGTGGGCAGCTGATTGAATTTTACCGGTAGCGACACGGGAAAGAAAGAAGGAAGACAAGCTTTGCTGACGGATCGTGGAGTCTGCTATTCACCTTCACGGCGATCACGTCGCGACGTCCAAGAGAGGAGTCAAAAATGGAAAAGGGCAGGAAATTAGTTTTCGATTTTCACGGCGCAGCAAGTTGAAATTTCGTGAAATATTTGGATAACGCGTCGTGGACGTCCTATCTGACCGGGTATAGGACCCGCCACGATGGAAGGCTTTCCTCATAACATGGGCTAGCCATCGGGCGCGCTCCATCTATTTTGTCGTTTTCAGGGGCTCTTGCTGGGTTGAGTGGCCTTCTACTCACGTGTCCATTTTATGACATAGAGTTTTGTGAACCGATCACATAATTCTATGACATAAATCGGTCACATCCATATTTCCCGTTGATGGGAGGGCTCATACAAAGGAGGTTGGTATGAGTTTTCCACTCTAACGCGAGATGTGCGGCCACGTCAACGTTTGGATCTTGATCCGATTGGGCGGGTGCGAGGGGGTTGTCCCATTTTCATTTGTGGGCCATAAGAATCGTTTCAACTTGCTCTCTGCGCAAGCAATTTTCCCCGTCGTTAGTTACCTACAATTCTCGACTTCAGTCGACCTTTCTTTTGAGACCCGAGAATTCGTGAATATGAAATTTTTTTGTAGGGGATCCTTGTGCTGGGGGAATCAACCCGCCCCATCATACCGCATCGCAAGCCTGCAAGCGCATTCACGCGTCCCCAGACAAGGCCAATCTCGGCTGATATGACCATCCTCTTTCGCCGAGGCAGCAGACCATCGCTGCAGTCCTTTACGGACATCTTATATTTAATTCCCCTACAATTGGTAAGGAAAAGCTTCATACCAATTGACATTTTTTTAAATTAAATTTTCGTGAAATCCAATTCTTGAAGAATGCCGTCTACAGTGATGCGAGGTAAATCCGTAAATGTTATTGGAGGGACTCTCACCTTAGTTTTCACAACAGCGTTGGGTTGTTGATCGCTTTCATTGCTATTTGGAAGGTCAGATAATGGTGAGAATCTGTTGGAGTTCAATGAGCTGGATGTGGGAGTTCACGCCATTTTAAACTTTAATTACGAGCTGGGAAGGTTACTGGATTCTTTTCCTACTTTGAGCAGGGTAGGAGATTCTCGATGCACAGGAACTCAATACGAAACTTGGGTTAATACCAATAAATAGTATCCAATAAAGAAAAAGTCAGTGTGAAGTTGCGAAAAGAAAAACTTGGAATAATAAATATTTATAATAGGGGTACTGATTAATTCAAGCGGTTTTCTAACAGATGGCGTAACTTGATTTTTATTCCAGTGATTCACCTTTCCAAATATGTGTTGGAAAGCTGCTGTTATATAGTTTCAGAATCAGTATGTGTCATTTAGCTGAAGCGTAAATAATAATCCTTTTTTACTCTGAAAATGTCGAATTTTGTGCCGAATAAAGTGTTTTTTCGGGGTAGTACTTCTTCGTTGGAGAAAAAAGCTGCCAAAAGTCATCGTATTTTGGTGGAAGTGTATGGTGTGCATGCTGATCGTGCGTGCCAGAAGTGGTTTGCACGGTTTAAAAGTGGCAATTTTGACTTGGAGGACGATGAACGGCCCGGACAGCCAAAACAGTTTGCAGATCACAAATTGGAGGCATTGCTCGACCAAGATCCATCCTAAACTTGCAAAATCACTTGCCGTTGCTCAACAAACCATTCCCGATCGTCTAAAAGCAATTTTTCATCGCACGAATCAACCAGTACCCCTATTAATATAACTTTGAATTTAATATAATTAAAGAAAATTAGAAAAAAGCTCTAAGCTTACCCAAGTCAACAAAAAATACGCAAGCACTCACCCTAAGTGAGAATGTTAAGGGATGGACACAATAGTGAAAGAGGATGCTTCCCCAACCAGCGACAAATTGAATTGTTTAGAGGAAACTTCAACAAATTGAATTAAATGATAACTATGTAGTTGATTAAAATTTCATCTTCTTAAGTACAATTTTTAACTAGAGCGGAGAAGATGTTGAACTAATTTAAGAAGCTCAGAACCAAATTATACACAGCTCTATGACCATCGGACAAAAAAAAAGTACATGCAACAAATTCAGCAGTAAAGAAATCAAAAAAAATTGTGTACTGAAGAATGCTGTAAATAAAATTCTGCCCAACCGCAACAAAACGTACGAGTACAATAAATCCAAGTATGCAATACAATAGTGAGCAATGTACCATACCAGACATTCAATCTAATTCTACATAAGCAAATATCCCTCAAATTCCGTACAAGGGTTCAATAAATTCGGCCAGAAGGCGTCACAGAAACCCATGGTGGAAAACCATCCAAAATCAACACATTGTGAACAATGCTATACAATAGATTACAACCATCACAGCATCGCCACCTTCAGCAAACTTTACGGTAAAAAAATCCTCAGCATTCGATGACCACGGGACATCAACCATTTTTCAGAATTAACATCTAACTTTATGTTAACTTGCAACCATCATCTTTGTCAGCCAGCGTAGGCAAAACAGCAAGCACCGTAACAGCAGCAGCAAAAAGCATCCACAAGACATCAACAGAAGATTACTACAACCAACTCTAAAAGACTATAATAACTACCCTGTACGTATACTTGCAGCAGGTGCCGCCAAAACGGCAATCATCGCAACAGCAGTAGCAAAGTATGCCTCACCGCCAGCAGTAGGCACCCCAGCGGCAACAACAGCCGTAAGTGATGTTCAGTCCCAAAAATAGCAGTATAGACAACCGACATGATAACAGCATGTAAACTCACCACCCTAAAATGCCAGCATCTATGAAGTGGGAAATGCTCGTGGTGAGACAACTTCAAGATGTACGTTCTAGTGGAAGTGCATTGAGAATACCACGAGTTGACCTTGGCTTTAAAATGGCTAAGCCGTTAAGCAAGATGCAATAAAAGTGGGCCAGGACATAATAGTGTCCCTCTATTCTCTCATAGTGGTGAAGCCAGTCGTATTTATTTTGAAGGTGCGAGTAGTTAAAGGGTCAAAATAGGAGAACAAGGAATAGGCGTAGGAAAAAAAGGATTGAACCGTGTTCAATGGCCGAAAGATTTGCGGCGACGAAGAAATTTGAAGGAAAAATTGACGTCTGATGGATTACAATGGGGCCCGAAGATAGGGAAGCTAGGAGGTAAGACTTTGCAATATGATTAATTTGGCCAAGACCGTTATTGAAACGTTCTTAGTGTGTAAGGCTAGGTTTTCCCGCTACGATGGAAAAGGGGAAAGAAAATCTCGAATTGTTGTCTGCATACCGCCCGTTATGCATGCTAGACTTGGCTGGGAAAGTGCTAGAGAAACTCATCAAGGGAAGAATCACTGACGAGATTCGTGTTGCTGGGAACCTATCTTCTCAGCAGTACGGCCTAAGAGCAGGACGTTCTACTATCGATGCGACCACAGAGGTGGTGAGCGCGGTACAAAAGGCAGAGGCACATAGTCGCACCAAGTGACGGATCATCCTGTTGGTTGCACTTGACATCTGGATGAATCGATATTCTGTATACGCTGGAAAACCCTTTTCAAGTTCCAGAATATCTAATGCGGTTTTTGAGGGACTACGTAAAAGACCGAAGCCTGCTCTACGATACGACAAGGGCCTACAAAACCGAGGGATCTATCCTTGGCCCATACCTGTGGAACGTGTCTTATGACAGGCTACTGAGACTAGAGATGCCAGATGAGTCGCGCTTGATAGGCAATGCGGATGTTGTTGCGGCTCTGGTCGCTGGACCAGAGCGCAATTAGGCTAGGTATGCTTATGCACCGAGTGAGAGACTGCCAGCAGCCAGTGGCGTTGGGGCTGGGGGATCACTTGTCTGTATTTTTCTCCTTCCCTCTCCCCTCCCGCTAGAAGAGGGATCCCCCAGCCTGAAGGCGCCTCACGCCGCAACAAAACGGGAGCTGGCCTGAAGTAATGTGTCAAACGGTTCCAGGCTGGGTTCTCAGGTTGACAGGGGAGGTGTTTAGTGGGTAATCCAGTCGCCTTCTTTCAAACATGGGAAATCCACGCTCTGTGCGCAAATGGGCATTCACCTCCCTACTGCAGAAAAAGGCTCGGATATGTATGAGAAAAGTGAAAATCTAAAGTAACTTCCTCGCTTTTTCTTTAACTTGGTTCAAATTGTAAAATTGGTTTAGTGAAGCCGTTGGTTAGAGGTTAGTTTCATCGTTTCCTTTACACGCGTCAGTGTGCTACGGTGGTTGAACTGGAGTTTTAATTTCCCTTTAGTTTCAGGGGTCCGCAGTCTAGTTTGGCGGACCACGGGGATGCGGCATGCAATCGGGTTAACGATTGGCGCTTCATCTCTTTCTACCGTCTGTCAACTCATCCTATTTCTACCTTGTACTCCTTTTCTCATCTTCCATCTTTTTGTTGCTCTTCTTCTTATCTTCTCTTCCTAACCCCACTTCTTATCCTTTATCTTCAATCTCTCTCCCTTCCTATCTCTTTCTTCTCCTCAAGCTGCTTCTTTCTTGTCCAACCTGTTATTGTTTTATAGAAAATAATATGATTTTAATTAGCCAACGTTTTAACACAATGTTTATTGACAGACAGATTAACAGAAGTGAACTGAGTGACAAATGACAGTTGTAGCATTAGTTTAAAGGAACATAATTTCAAATTCAAAATATCAACGTTTTACCCCAATACTTCCTCTGAAACACAATATTTCAACTTTTCAATAACAAACTAAATTCAAATTCCAAATCAGATCAGATCATTCCAAGGGCAGAACGTTGATCAGCAAATCTCAGACGTGGCAGCGGCTTCGTCAGGATATCAGCGAGTTGTTGATCACTTAAAATATGTTGAATATTCAACTTTCCATCCTGCAATTCCTTTTGAATGAAATGGCACCTCACTTCAATGTGTTTGGTCCTCTTGTAGAACTCGTGATTCTTCGCTAACTTGATTGCGCTTTGATTGTCCACAAAAAGAATTGGAATGTTGTCTAAGAGAGGGAGACTTCTGTGAACAGTCGATACAATCACACAGATTCCCTGGCAGCTTCACTAGCAGCGACATACTCAGCCTCAGTTGTGGATAGAGACACGCACTCTTGACGTCTACTAGCCTAGGATATCAGTCCTCCACTGTGCATGAAAACGATTCCACTAACAGACCGAAGAGTATCTGATTGACCAGCATAGTCTGCATCACTGAAGGCCTTCAAGAAACTTCCTTTGGAACCAGCCTCGTACCTGATACGACGTATCTCAGGATTCTCTTACCAGCAACCAGTGGACATTTTCCTGATCTTCCCAGAACTGTGACGCATAATTGACTTCAAACGCGATGTCCGGACGAGTAGCAACAGCTAAGTACATCAAACATCCTACAACTTCACGGTAAGGAGCAGATGTTCTCAAACCAGTTTTCTCTTCCAACTGCACGTACTTGTCAATGGGCGTTGAAACAGCATTGGCTTCTGCCATGTTGAACTTCAGAAGAAGATTTTTCGCGTACACCTTCTGACTCAAACGGATTGAACCATATTCTTCACGTTCAATGAGCATATTCAGGAAACAGCCAAGTGGTTCACATGTGATCTTGAACTCCATCGGCAGCTTCCTCAGGAACTCTTAAATCACACTCTTCTGTGTTGTAGCAACCAGGCCATCATCAACATAAAGGACAATGATCAGTTTATCTTCACCAGACACACAAAAGGAAAGACGTGGATCAGCTTCACTCTGGAAGAAACCAAACTTGATAACAATCTCCTTGAACCAGTTGTTCTAGCACCTCGGAGATTGCTTCAGTCCATAGAGACTTCTAATCAGCTTGCACATATGATCAGAACCATCTTCAAAACCTTCAGGTTGATCCATGTTTATTTCTTCATTCAAAACACCGTTTAGAAATGCCGTCTTCACATCAAATTAGGCCAACTTCAGACTTTCCTTGGCAGCAACACTTAGAATCGCCCCGATAGTATCAAATCGAGCTTCGGGACTGACAGTTTCATGATAATTAATACTCTCTTGTTGACTATAACCCTTCGCAACAAGCCTAGCTTTGTAGCAACAAGCCTTCCCTTCTGCATCTCGTTTGATACGATAGACCCAGCGATTAGCAATTTTCTTCCATCTTGGAGGTAGCACCGTCAAAACCCAGGTTTAATTTTCCTTCAGTGAAGACATTTCTTCTTTCATCGCAGTCCTTTAGTGTTTACGATTACCCGACTTCATGGCTTCTTTGTAGTCTCGAGGTTCTTCTAACTCTCTTAAAAACGTTTCCCTCAATTTTACAGGTTTCTGAAGTTTACTTCTATCTCAAAGACGTCGGCAAGTGGTATTCTTTGCAGGCTTAGGAGTTTCTTCAATTCGCGGTTCAGCAGGAACGACTGGCAACACAGGGTTCAGAACCTCAGGCACGTGTGGAGCTTCAGGTGAGTTCAGAACTCTGGGAAAATCGCGGAGCTCGACAGGGTCTTAAATTTCTTCAACAGGAAACAAAGCTAGAACTTTAGAGGAATGCTCTGGACAAAAAACTACCTCATGACTTCGGACCACCTGCTTTGTATCCTTCTTCCAGACACGAAAATCATCGATGTCTTCCGACTACCCAAGAAAAACTGCTTCGACGCCTTTTGCATCCCACTTCTTCCGATGTTTTTTCGGCACCATCACCCAGCATGTGGTTCCAAAAATATGAAACCTGTTCAAATGAACACTCTTCTCAACGAACAACTCGTACGGAGTTTTGCCCTCTACAGAGCTTGGACTAGTTCGGTTGAGAATGTGAACTGTAGCGTTGACAGCTTCAGCCCACAGAAACTTCGGCAGATCCTTGCTAACAATCATGGTTAGTGCTAGCTCACCAATTGCCGGGTTTATCGTTCAGCACAACCTTTCTGCTGAGGCGTATAAGGATTCATAATCACCATCCTCGTCCCTTCGGAACCCATGAGTTCTCGCAACTTCTTGTTGTCAAATTCCTTTCCTCCGTCGCAAAGGAACACCTTTACCAGTCAACTTCGTTGAGTCTTCACCAGCTGCAACATTTCTTTGGTCTCGTCAAACACCTCAGATTTTTCCTTCAAGAAGTAAACCATACGAAATCTTAAATAGTCACACGTGAAGTAGACAAAGTACCTGGCACCAGCAATAGACTCCTGTCCAAGTGAAACACCGACATCAGCATGGATCATTTCTCCTGGCACAGGTGAACGTTGTTGACGTGACTTGAACGGTTCTCGATGTTGTTTACCTTCTACACACGATCCACAGAATTCGTCGTTCTGTTGTACTTCAATTCCGTGATTCTTGACTATCTTCACAGCATGTCTTTTATTCTGATGACCTAAACGCTCATGCCAGACTGGAAGAGAGTCCTTGACCGCCAGATGAGCCTCACTCACACAGCAAGTGTCCGGTTCCTTGACCTTGAGCATCATCTTGAACAGCTGACCAGATTGCACACCTTGAGCGTTGAAAACACCATCAAGCAGGAATTCACAGCTATCCTTGGATGAGCTGAAAGTCATACCTTTGTCCAGTGCACGCGTAACCGAGAATAAATTTCTCCTAGCTTCCGGAACATACAGCACGTTTTCCATGTGACAAGAAGTCCGACGGCCATTCACAAGCACCTCAAAGTCAATATTTCCTAGAATTGTTTGCGATACGAATCTCTGCTGGAATAGAGAAAGCCTCAAAGAATGAATAACACTCTTTCTTGAAGGTCATGTGGTCCGTCGCACCAGAATTGATGACCCAACCTTCGTTTTTGCCTTCCGCACTGAACACTTCGCTAAAGAACCCTTACTTTCAAACGTCCCATCACTCTTCTTCTTCCTGTTTGGACAATCTCTTTTAAAATGACCAGTTCCGTGACAATCGTAGCACTTGAAAGCCGACTTCTTCCCCTTCTGGTTGGACTTGACATAATCTTTAGCCTGCTTACCAGCTGCACCTTGTTGACTTTCACTTGCGCCTTTGGACTGGATTTTCAACTAGGTTGCCATCAGTGCCGTCAGATTATTCTCCTTTTCTTGCTGAAGTTTCCGCCTGTGCTCATCAGATGTCAACACGTTGATCAGGTTATCGAGGGTCTGCTGATCATCCGACCTGGCCCACCAAGCCTGCCTGAAACTTTCACAACTGTCAGGCAACGTTTCCAGCAACTTGACCATCAAAGCTAACTCGTCGGGCTAAACTTTCAACTGCTGCATGCGTAGAATCAAACCCTCAAAATTAGCAATATGACTTATCATATCATCCGCTAAACTCATGTCAAAACTGAAAAACTCAGTCTGAACTGATTGAGCGGCTTGCCTTGTTTGTTGTTCATAAATACCATGCAATTTGTTCCACATCTGATGAGCAGTCTCGCAAGCGATAATCAAAGTCATGACACTCGAATCAATTGTTTAGATGATGATTTGACAAGCGGCGCGATCTGCCTTATCCCAAATTTTCATTGCCGCATTGTGAGCGTCAATCGCAGCCGCATTAGCATTAGCTGCCAGCACCGGTTGAACCAACTCTCCAATACTCACTTCTTATGCTCCTTCAGTTGCTCGCAATAAATTGCGCAACACGAACTTCCAAATATTCCAGTTTTCCGAACCTTTTAACTTCTCAATACCTTGAAATCCCATGATTGTCAGTCACCGAAATTCCAGCAACTATCACCTTTAAGTTTCGAGAAAATCACTTCGAAAAACACTATTTATTTTGCTCAATCTTCTTGAAAAAACGTTGGTCCACCTCAAATCGAACTACGCTCTGCTTCCATGTTAATGTTTTATAGACAATGATATGGTAGCAGAGCATAGTTTGATTTGAGTGGACCAACGTTTTTTCAAGAAGATTGAGGAAAATAAATAGTGTTTTACATTAATAGAACCCATCTTCTATTTTCTTCTCTCTTGCTCTGCTGTGTACTTCCTATTCACTTTCAACAGCACTTCCAACTTTACCCAAATTCATAAACATCAATCATCAACTATCACGAGATGTTGAAGTCAACGTCTTTCATACGACTTACGAGTATATTGGGGCTGATCAAGGAGCTCTACTTATTTCAATGAGGATATGGGCACAATAAGTCTGTGAAGGTTGAAGTGTAAAACACCTAGTTCACACAATCTGCAAGTCCTTAAGTTTTTATGCAGATATATTAATAAGTTCCGAAAATTACTTTTTTATTATGATTATTTTACATTTTGTTTTACATATTGTCGCGTGTTTGGGTTCGCGGCCAATAATTTTAATGTTCTGGGGAAGTGAAAACGCAATGTCTTTTAAATTAAATTAAAAGAGTTTATTTCAGTACTTAAAAATGCACAATCACTTATTAATTATTTCACAATTTTAATTTTCACTATTAAAATTAAAACTTCCCCTTGTCCATAAATTCCTATTGCAATTGTCTTCTAAAATCACTTCACTATTACTTGATCGCTTTTCAATTCACACTCCACACACTATCGCCGTGTTTACTATCGCGGTTGAATGAATGATCCCCGCATTCATTCAGCTCGCCTTTATATAGGGTCTGTAGTCATTCAACCCAGTTCTCGTACATTGGCGAATTAGCGGGAACATTCGAGCAGCGTGAATGAATGGAGCAGTGACTCACTTTCAGATGTTGATGCTTAGTGGGTTCTCGTGGTTTCGAGTAAATTCATTTTGTTGATGTCCTTGATGGTTGTGAAAACAATTGAGACAGTAGCTCGCAGAATTATTTGTACATGTAACACTGCCCCCACCTCAGTTCTTTTCGCCCCGAAAAGATGTGTCGCCATTTGTAGTTAATTCTCCCTGGGTGTAGTATGGGGCAAGACGGTCTAGGTGCACGATTTTCGTTTCGGCTCTTGGCTTACGATGTTCCTGTATTCGGTATACGACGTCGTTGATTCGCTTTGTAACTCGATATGGTCCCTCCCAATTATGTTGCAAATTTGGGGACCTACCCTTTCGCCGTTGCGGGTTATATAACCACACCAAGTCATCTTGCTGGAAGCCAGTAGAATTTGCCTTTAGATCATACCTGGTCTTCATGCGGTCAGTAGCCAATTCGAGATGTTTTCACACTGTCCGATGTATCTGGTTCAACCGTTGTCTTAGCTCACTTGCGTACTCCGAGATTGTTTGGGGTTTCTCGGGGGAGTGTTCCGAACTTTATGTCAGCTGGCAGACGAATAGACTTTCCAAAAATGACTTTTGTTGGGGCTTAACCCGTCGATGCATGTTCGGCAGCTCTGTACGCCATCAAAAATAGTGGAATGTGTCGGTCCCAGTTCCTTTGGTTCTCGTCAACCATCTTGGCCAGGTGTTTATTGAGAGTACCGTTGAAACGTTCAACCATTCCATCGCATTGGGGATGCAGCAGTTGCCCTCGTTTTCCGTATTCCCAGCAGCTCGCACATTTCGCTAAAAACTAGTGATTCGAAGTTCCGGCCTTGATCTGAATGTAGTTCATAAGGTACACCGTACCTACTGACCCAATTTAACACTAGCTGTTCGGCTACAGTAGTTATTTCCTGGTTGGGAATGGGGTAGACCTCAGGCCACTTGCTGAAATAATCGGCTACAACCAGCGTGTATCGATTTCCCCATTCGGATTCAGGAAAGGGTCCTGCGATGTCAACAGCAATCCTTTCAAACGGTACCCCCACGTTATAGGTTTGCATTTGTCCTCTCAGTCGTCGCTTTGGGCCTTTGACGGAAGCGCAAATTGTGCATCTGCGACACCAGTCCTCTACGTCTTTTCGGACGTGGAGCCAGTAGAACCTTTCCTGCAATTTCGCTAAGGTCTTGTTAACACCAAGGTGGCCTCCCGAGGATCCTTCATGCATTTCCTTAATCACATCGTGGATTCGGCTTTTGGGTAGTATAGTTTGCATCCTATAGGACCTGCCATCCGCCGTTTCCCATTTCCGCTTCAGCACGCCACCCTCCACCTCAAGGAAGTTCCATTGTGCCCAATAGCTTTTCAGGGTTGCGCCATGCATCGAAACATCTTTCCACTCAGGTCGCCCACTTGTCTCCTTCCATACAAGCAATGGTCCGATGTCTTCATCGGCTAACTGTGCATTTCGAATCTCCTCCGATGACCAACCTTCATCGAATTCGGCCGTTATCAATCGCAAATCAACGGGCGGTTCCTTTTCCTCAATCCGTCGGCAATGCTTGCAGTTAGCTGGACATGGACGACGAGATAGGGCTTCAGCATTTCCATGAACTCTGCCCTTGTGAAGTAGTTGGGGCCTCACTAGGTCTGGCCGGATCGTCGATCGGGTTGCACCAGTGTCGTTTGTTATGGTGCAATGTTCTTCATCAACTTGACCAGGAAGGCATCTGCCTGCATCTCCACGATGTTGCCTTGGCACGGTGATGGGGGTGCTGGGGATGTCAATCCTCCTAGCTAACGTTTGCCCCACGAAATTGACCCTTGCAGTTTGATAGGCCTCCATTCTAGGCTCCTGGCACGGTCTGGATCTCCACCATCCTGGACAAGCTCCGTTTTCTTGGCTTCTTGCAGTCTCCTTGCAGTCGCCCCCTCTCACCGCAATCCCAGTATCTAGGCGCTCCATTTGCCTGTGGCTCTCGCTCATTTTCCACGCGCTCACACCTGCACTCGTCTGCCACTACCTCACGGACCCGGGCAGTGGTACGAGTCACATTTTGTGTTGCCTCGAAGTTAAGACTATAAATCAATGCGTCCTTAACCGTTTGCTTTTGAGCTAACCGCACGGCTTGTTGCAATTCCTGGACCTTTAAGGCGCTGATGAATGCTTCTGTTGCTGCGTCATGTCGATGTTCTGGGTCGTACGCTGGGTAAGCCACAAGTGCCAGTTGCTCAATGTCTTGTGCTAGCTGCTGTAAGGTTTCGCCAGACTTCTGCATCCGATGCCGTAGTTGTGCCCGGTATATCTGCTTCAGATGATCGTCTCCATAACGCATGTCGAGCGCATTCATTATAGCAGCCGGGTTTGATTGTAGCTCAACGGGGATAGTCTGCAAAAGTTCGGCAGCTGGGACTCTTAGAGCAAGAATCAGTGCAGTTGCTCGTTCCTGCTCATTCCAGTGATTTGCCCTTGCGGCAGCTTCAAACTGGGTCTTGTAAATACTCCAGACCGTTTGCCCATCGAATATTGGTGCTTGCACATTTCTGGATGTGCTTTGCGCTGCGGTTATAAGCGGGGCTGGTGAGGTGGTTACTACTGCCTTCGCTGCTTCCAATTCTTTTTTCACTTGACCTTTTCCTCGACCTGGTAAACCTTTTCCTCGACCTGGTCAACCTTTTCCTCGACGCCATTAATTTGTTTGTTCAGATGACCGAGCTCCGCTTTTATTTCGGTTGACTGTTTCTCCAGCTTCTTTGTGATGTCACGTTGATTTCGATCGCTTGTTGATCCAGCTTCGCTGATTGTTCATTTAGCCTCACAGTTAAATTGGACGACTGTTCATTGAGCTTCGCAGTTAAATTGGATGACTGATGTCGCTGCTCTTGCTGCATTAGCATCAACATTTGCATCAGTGCATTTTCTGGGTCCTTTGGTTTTAGTGTTTCATTTTCTTTACCTTCTGCGCCTTTTTCTGCATCGGAGAGCTCATCCGAATCCAGATTCCCGCCTTCCAACTCGATGCGTCACGCAAGCGTGGAAACAGTATGGCCTTTGTACCTTGCGTGGCCAGATTTCGTTGTTCCAACTTCTCTTCGAGCGCCGATATGCTCAATTGGTTAATGTTTAGATGTAGGTTTCCTGGCATTTATATTGTTTCGGCTATTTTCCCACCAGTTTCCACGTTAAATTTCACTATTGTGCCTTTTTTATTTTTTTTTGTTGCTTAAACGTTTTCACTTCCAAAATTTTCTATCCCAATTCTGACACCACTGTCGCGTGTTTTGGTTCGCGGCCAATAATTTTAATGTTCCGGGGAAGTGAAAACGCAATGTCTTTTAAATTAAATTAAAAGAGTGTATTTCAGTACTTAAAAATGCACAATCACTTATTAATTATTTCACAATTTTAATTTTCACTATTAAAATTAAAACTTCCCCTTGTCCATAAATTCCTATCGCAATTGTCTTCTAAAATCACTTCACTATTACTTGATTGCTTTTCAATTCACACTCCACACACTATCGCCGTGTTTACTATCGCGGTTGAATGAATGATCCCCCCATTCATTCAGCTCGCCTTTATATAGGGTCTGTAGTCATTCAACCCAGTTCTCGTACATTGGCGAATTAGCGGGAACATTCGAGCAGCGTGAATGAACGGAGCAGTGACTCACTTTCAGATGTTGATGCTTAGTGGGTTCTCGTGGTTTCAAGTAAATTCATTTTGTTGATGTTCTTAATGGTTGTGAAAACAATTGCGACAGTAGCTCGCAGAATTATTTGTACATGTAACAATATATTGTAATATAGAAATATTATGCACAAAGATTTCTGATATCTTAAAATTAGCATTTCTTCTATTATTCAAAGCTCAGTATTTGAAAAAATCTGGCATATGGCCTTTCAAACCTAGTTCCTCTCAGACGAAGTTTTTTCTGTACTTCAGTCACTAATCGCTACTTGCCTATAACAGATGACGAAACATTGACAGAAAATGATCCTAATTTAAAAACTAACCTAAAACTCAGTTCCCTCAGAACTGTCAATAAATGGTCATCAAAGTGAGGCAGATCCTGTGACTTCCAATAAAATGGCTGTCGCTAGTGCTTCTCAGCTAGACTCTAAATCAATCAAAAAATTCAGAATGTGTAGCAACATTCTGGGAACTTAGCATAAATTTGATGAAATCTAGCACTACTGTTGTAGGTTGGGAGTAATTTTAGGGAACAGAGCTCTTTATCAAAATACATTTGTAAACAGCAATGAGAAACACCTTCCAATGGAATATTCTACTCTGCAACCCCAAAGTAGAATTACCGAGATAAGCTCAAAACCACAGGGGGCAAAAAAGACGAACGATATGCATCGATTTTAAAATACTCTCCATACGTATGCAATATATTCCCCGATATGTACAAATAAATCTGTTCTTACAAAACGTGCTCAATGAGGACGAGGTAAAAAACAGGTCGACACTTCTGCTTAAATCTATACTTAGTTAGGTATACACGGTATCAAAATCCGTCCCAATGGAATGCCCTTTAACACTGCAAATGTAATGTTACTACAGTACTCCACGAGGATATGGAGAAAACCAATTCAGCATTACATAAATCTCCATTTCATACGATAAAGAACGTGCAGAGGTTTGCCTTAGCACAGCCTGGTCTTGAGATGGGGGTGACCTCGTGGTGGTGGAGGAAGAAGAAAAAATACCAGATAAGGGTGACGGATATCCATTTAGGAGTAAAACAACTTTTTTCTATCAGCTCTGAGATACTGGAGACCATTTCACATTGAAAGTAAGGTAAATTAAATTTCTCTTTTTCGCTTTGTGGAGCGGAAGCAGAGAATAAATTTCCACTCAGTGAGAAGATATATGGAGATAATCCTTTAAAGGAAGTAGAATTTTCCCTCCCGATACTTTGAAATGAAGAGAAAAATAGAAATTGTAAAAAACGAATTATGTAGTTGACTTTCTTTTGTAATGAATTAACTGCAGGAACACATAAGTTTTAAAGTTTAGAGTGTGTGCTTTCAAACTAATTCCTGCTATTCAATAATCATTTTAAAATGTTCCACTAAAATGACCAGCTCCATCATATCCTGCCAAAAAACTATAATCACGCTTCAACTATTCCCAGAGATTTAATTCCGCCTTTTGTTGGCCATTTCGAATCTCGCCAAAACCGACGACTATTATCCTTTCTACCTGAGTACATTAAAAATTCGCCTGCTTCCCGGCTAAAGTAAATCCCATTCGACCATAAACCGCATACATATGACCAGTTCGCATATTCCATGTACATATATTACGGTTCCAACCGTGGAACCAGCTTCATGCACGTATGTGGGAACGGAGAGTATGGAAAAACATATCCTCGCCATAATCCAAATAAACTTCAGACTCCACTAGATTTTATTCGCTTCACGGATTTCAAGCTGATGTGAAGCGAAAATTTTGAGTAATAGCCAGGAGCAAAACATTTCAAATTGAACCCGATTTCTGTCTGCCCTCGTCTGCGATCGTCCTGAACACGGACAGCAAATCCCTAATTCCTATGCAGTCAACATCACCAGAGCCCAAGACGAGGGACGGGGACCAAAGAACGTGGAAGTGTTTTCGACCGAAAATCCTCCGAAAATAATAAAATTAGAATAAATTTCCCGTCAACTCCCTGAAGGACGAAACTGAATGGTGAAGCTACGATAAAAGTTGAAATATCAAGATTTTCATTTCGTCTTGCAAGGACCGAGCGATCCCTATTCCCACTGCGACTTGGATTCGGACTTTCTTCTTTGCGTTGGTCGTAACAACATTTTATCAAGACCATTTTGTACGAGAAATGTTCACCCCTGATCCTTGGTAACATCTTTCTAGTCAACAAAGTGTTTTCATTTTTCTGTTTTTTATTCATTTCGCACCTCCCCACATTCCATTTGCGTGGCGCGCATCAAAAGTTTTATCATTTTATCAATTTTCGAAATTGCTCCTGTTCTGTTGTAGCATTCATTCCTTTAAGTCTATTTGAGCTCGAAATACATATAAATTATTTGAATATTTTTATGTTCCATTGCCTATGGACGAGTGGTTTATTTATGGGAAACTTTTCAAATAGATGCACGTCAAAATGGATTATTGGAAATATGAAAAATTGCAAAAATATTCGGTTTTATTTCGAGTGTCGGCACTATTTTGTTATTAATTTTTTTTATGCAGGAATATGGTTTAGTTACGTAATTGCAATTATTGAGTTGCTGCATTTTAAATTATTCACCCTCTATTATTATCTGTCATTATTGATTATGGAGCTGGAGACGTGGATATTCATTTCAAGAACCTTTTCTAGGTTTTATTATTATTTGGTGTTCAGAATAATTGCTATACTACGAAGATCATTTGAAAAGTTTCCGGCCTTACCGGCAAAAAGTCATAGTACATTCAAGTTCTCTTGCCAACCAATAGATGGCGTTTACATATGCATGCTGTGGGGGTTCTGAGACCACTCAATTGTAGTGAATGGGTAAGTATAAATGTCCGTAAAGGACTGCAGCGATGGTCTGCTGCCTCGGCGAAGGAAGATGTTGATATCCGCCGAGAATGCCCTTGTCTGGAATGCGTGAATGCGCTGGCAGGCTAGCATTGCGGTGTCGTGGGGTGGGTTCATCCCCGCAGCACAAGGACCCACTACAAAAGAATTTCTCATTCACGAACTCTTGGGTCTCAAACGAAAGGGCGGCCGAAGTCGAAAAATTGTAGGTAACTACAAAGAGGAAAGAATTGCTTTTCAAAGAACAAGTTGACACAAGCCAAAACAGACGGACTTAGGGGAGCCTCGTCGTTACCCGACAATTCTCATGGCCCGCAAATAAGAGTGGGGCAACTGGATGGTGGTGGTGCCCCCTCGCACCCGCCCGACCGGATCAAGATCCAAAATGTTGCAGTGGCCATATATTTCCTTTTTGAGTGGAAAATTCATACAATATACCTTGTATGAGCCTTCCCATCAGAAAAGAAATATACCGGTGACCAATTTATGTCATAGAGTTATGTGGTCGGATCACATAACCCTATGCTATAAAAAGGCACCTTGACTAGGGGCAACTCAACCCGCGAGAGTCCCTAAAACTAAAAGAAGGTTAGAGTGCGCCCGATGGCTAGCTCATTTTTGGTGGGAAAAGCGTTCCACCGTTCCGGGTCCTATACCCAGTCAGACAGGACAACATGCAAAGACCGGCATTCAAATCTAACAATCCATTTTATTTATTAAAAAATATGTCAGCTTCTGTCTTAGTAAAACTTACTATTTTAAGTGCCCGTATTAAATGTATATTAAAAAAATTTAAAAATATATATAGGTATATTAGAAAAATTAAAAAAAAAGTATATATAAATAATTTAAAAATGTATAGAAAAAAATTTAGTATCGATATAAAAAAATTATAAAAAATTGAAAGCAATCCAAAAGGGTACTTACCCAACATCCTCGACGAGCGGTAAGTCCTGAAATTCAATCAATGGGCATCTACCAGTATGTTGTTTAGAATATTGGTTCCGCGACACTCGCTCAAAACAAATTCTAATCATTATCAATCTTCGTAATTATTCTTGACCATATGCGGGAGCTGTTTATAAACATCGGCAACCGACTATTGGTTCTGAGACAGAATTGAAAGCCTATTCCTCGCTGTGATGTTGGTTGATAGAATGCGCGCTTCAGCGCCCAAGTACACTTTCCCTTTGCTCAATTTCAAATTATTGCGGACTACCAATATCATTATATATTCTTCATTTTCTTCAACGCGTCTCCGTTCGATGGATACATAACCTCAAATCAGCTTTAACGTTACTAATTTTCCCTTCGGGGAGAATGAACATTGGCAAGTGCTTCAATGAGGACTTTGAGCACTTGGAAAAAGTTCGGCAGTGAATCTAATTTAAGAAGTTTCACTAAAAATGTCAAAGCCACGATCGATTTTCACATCAATCCATTCCTTCTGTCACAGTAAGTCCTCAACACAGTCCCCCTTCAGTTTCTTCTTTTCCTCACTTCCCATCACAATAGAATCTATCACGACCAGCGAATTATTCCCCTTTTGCGTGTGATACGTGTATTTGGAGCCATAGGACAACAGCACAGCACATTCATTTAAACTATTTTTAAGTTGGGTGATAGTGCAATATATAAAATTGCTTTTGAAAATAAGACCACTTGTTGTTGCAACCACCCAAAACATTCGAGATATTTATTTCTCAAGTTGCAATATTTCGTTATTTTTCCATAACCACTCTTTGTTACTATTCCATTTCAATAAAACTGCTTTAAGTTTTAACTTATCGCTAATATGATGTCATAGTTGTTTGTGTTCTTTTCCGTTATGACATTTCACTTTTCACAAGTCGCAATCTACGGTCCCGTCTTGCAAATCTTCTATGATGCTTTTCACTCGAAACATTCTCGTTACCCACACAAATCCATCACGATTGCACGCACAGAAACCCGTTTTTTACTCTCTACGCAATTGATTTCGATCATTTTATCGACAATTTCCGTATGAAACCAGCTAGATGAAATAAAAACAATAAATTCCTATCAACTTGTTAAACGTCCACGATCCCGTATCAATCTCCCCACATATCTTCTCCGACCCGAACAGATCCCAAACATCCAACTCCCCAGCAGATCAACTACCCACTCCCCGCAATTACAAACCCCCCCATGCATTCTCATCTTCTCAACTTTTATCCTACTTCATGAGCTGACACCTTTACATTTCGTTTATATAATATTTCATTTACATGTTTGTGTTGCGTCTCGACTTTGCCTTTACTATGTTGTTCGTTATAGGCTTTTTCTTGTTTCTCCGTAAACACACACACACACAAGCTGTTCATATCACCAGCTGATACACCCAAACCGGATTGGTAAAATTTATTTTTCGTTACCGAGAAAATCTCAGATAAGAGTTACAGTTTACGCTAACGTCAAGAATGTATTCGAATGAATTTTAGGTAATGCGCCGTTGCCCTGCACTAAGTCAGGGGTCTCACATCCTAAACTGTAATGGGCAGATTCAAATTTTTAACAAAAACCAAAATTTAAATGTAGTAGGGGAGTTTTAACGAAATTAAAGAAATTAAAAATGAAGTAAAGAAATTTAAATAAATTGAAGAAGGTTTACATGCAGGGAAGAAATTTACATGAAGGAAAGAAATAAAAATTTTAAATAGTAATGAAAAATTAAATTTTAATAGAAAAAATAATTAACGGAGAACATTTAAATTTTAATATAGAGGAAAATTGATATGAGGTTACATTTACCAATAATAATAAGAAGAAAAACTATTCTACAAATTACAATTACAGAGGAAAAAAATACATATTTTTATTTTAAATCTGTCATTACAATTTGGATAGGAGATAAGAGGGTTTTCGAGCAGTTTGCTAGTATAACTGCTTGATTACTACACAATAATAAAAAGATTCTAATGTCAATAAATATATAAACTTTATTTTATAATTATAATAAGGGACGCGCACAATATGGGGGTTGGTGGAAGGAAGGATGTTGAGCGTTCGTGTACGAGTGAAAAAGGAAAGTATCGCTTTTCCTTAAAACGATTACAGCGCTTCGTTACGGTAGTGGTGAAATTCTGTACGACACCTAAGCTGTTATTGCCTTGTCACTACAGTACTCCCTCTTGAATGGCTTTGACGTTCGTAAACATCAATATGAAATTGTCATGAAATATTATTTGTCGAATGTCACTTTGCTTGTTAGATTTTTAAGCTTTTGGCCCGGCTTACTTTCTTGGAGGTTGATTTTGTTGAATAGGTGGCTGTATCGCTGGATTAGCAGTGTATTCAAAATATGCGAGTTTGATACGCTCAACGTTGACATTAATTTCTTTCCCGTTGATCGCCAATTTAAATGCTTTCTGTGTTCTTTCCAGAACTTTATATGGTCCAACATATGGAGGCTCCAAAGGTTTTCTCACGTGGTCTACACGCAAAAATGTATGTGAGCACGTTGCGAGATTTTGGTTTACAAATATTTTCCGCTTATCGTGGACTTATCCGCGGACTTCCTCCATATGCTCGCAGAACTTTTGAACATACAGTTTTGGGTCCGGTTGCATATTCTCCAGGCATTCGTAGCGTTGTTCTGTAGACCAATTCTGCAGATGTTGCTCTGATGTCTTCTTTAATGCAAGTGCAAAGTCTTAGTAAGACTGTTGATAAAAAGTTCATCCATTTGGGGTTATAATTGCACATAATGACAGCTTTAAGTGATCGGTGCCAACGCTCCACCATGCCGTTTGCTGCAGGATGATATGCAATTGTTTAAACTTTTTGCAGCCCACTAAATGAGTCAGTGATTGAAAGATGAGGATTCGAACTGTGATCCATGGTTGAATGTTAGTAAAGTAGGTGCTCCAAAGTGGGCAATCCAGTTGTAGTAAAAATCAGCAGCAATTTCTTCAGCAATCTCTCTAACGGAACTGCCTTTGGCCACCTTGTGAAGCGATCAATTATTGTTAAAATATATGAATATCCTTTCGAAAGTTTTAAAGGTCCAACGATGTCGATGTGGACATGACTGAATCTTGGGTCAGGAGTTTCTATGTGCCTGAGTGGAGGTCTGGCATGCCTTCCTATTTGGCTCCGCTGATATGCAAGGCATGTACGAGCCCAATCCAATATATATTTTGACATACAAGGCCATACATACTTCTTAGCTATTGCTTTCTTTGTTGAACGTCCGCTGGGATGAGAAAGGTTATGCGTTGGACCAAATATGAGTTCCTTCCTCCTTAGTATTTTTGGTACGTATAGTTGATGCTTCAGTTAGTCTGAAGTAGACATTTTAATTTTTCATCATCCTCTTGAGCTTTTGCCAAATCCTCAACGGTGATCATTGCTGGCATAGAGATACTATCAATTCTCGATAGTGCATCCGCTGTTGCGGTTTCTTTTCTTGTGATGTGGATGATGTCTGCGGACAACTGACCAATGCAATTTAACTGTGTTAGTTGACGTGGAGATACTCTGTCAGACTTCAGGTTAAACGCGTAAGTAATCGGCTTATGGTCTGTTTTGATGAGAATCGGGTGTCCCTTGAACACATGGTGAAAATATTTTACTGCGCTATAAATCACAGTTCACGGTCGTAAGTGCTATATTTACATTGCGTTTTGCTGAACTCTTTTGAGAAGAATCCGAGTGGTTCCCGAGAATTATCGTTTAATTGCTCGAAGATTGCTCCCATTGTCGTATCGGATTTGATCGCAAGAGCTGCGTTTTCGGGGATGGCATAATAATGTTGCATGAGCAATTTGCCGTTTACATTCCTCGAAAGCCGATACCGTTTCTGGATTCCATATTATTGGTTGTTTATCTTTTTTCGTTGCTCCAATCAGATATTCGTGTAGAAGTGTTTGAACAGATGTTGCATTTTTTAGCGATTTCCTGTAAAAATTGATTGCCTCTAGGAATCTTATGAGCTCCGATTTGGTTGATGGTTTTTTCAAGTTTAATATTGTTTCTGCACGGTCAGGTAGAGGTTTCATACCGTTTTTATGGATAAAGTAGCTCAGAAATTGTACAGTTGAAACGCCAAATGTGCATTTGTTTATGTTGATCGACAATCCATACTCCTTAAACCTTTTTAACACAAGTTACAAGTGTTCACGGTGTTCATCGTTTGACTTGAACGCGATGAGGAAGTTGTCGATATATGCATCACAAAAATTTAAATCATGTAGAGCGTTATCAATGTATAGTTGGAATGTCTGCGCAGCGTTGCGAGGTCCAAACGTCATTACACTAAACTTGCACCTTCTAAACAGTGCTATCACTGCTGTTTTGGGAATACTGGAATTTGGTTGTATGCCCTCATTAAGTTCAAGGTTGAAAACACGTTGCATCCATGAAGGTTGTGAACGAAATCACTAATGCGACCTATAGGGTCCACGATAGTAATAGCATTGAGGCGAAGATAATCCCCACAATGTTTTTAGGAAATCAATTCCGACTATTGGTTGCCGTACGTCTGCAACCACAAATTTCCTGCTTCAAAATTTAAAGAAATAATCCTGTGGCCGTAGGTTAAGATTGGTGTATTGTTTGCAGCATACAGTTGGAACTTCGTGAGAATATTCTGATTTTTATCTCGTGGAAGGACTGATACGTCAGCTCCAGTGTCAATAAGGAATCAGTTTCCACTTTGTTGGTGGTGAATTATAAGTCGGCGATTATTATGTGGTTGGTCATCCTCGCTCGCCACAATTCGGGACGACGAAATTAGTTTCCCGCTTTGGCTTTTTCTTCGACTGTCCACTGACATGGTTGCCGAAAAGCAGTATCGGTCGTCTAATCTAGACTTTGATCGTTCGCTTGTTCTGCGAGACGTTGATTTTGATCGAGATCGCGTCCGGAACTCCAGGCGGTCAATACGACTCAATATTTGTTGTAGCACTTTGTTATTTCCATTATCTGGCCTTTGTATAGATGCAATAGCGGGTGACTGTTGTAATTCTATCATCAGATTCGCCATCTTTGCGAGTTTTTCAATGTCGGGCTCGCTTGAAATAGCCAACACAACCCGAATATTTACTGGTAACTGCTCTAAAAGAAGTGATCGTAACATGGCGTTTCTCATCTATTGTCCTCAAATGTTTCAAAGATGTTGCAGGTAATGTGATGGCTTTCTTCCATCCAGATTTTGTCCTTGAAATAAGCGTCTCAGCTTCGATTCGGTGGACTCTGCGAAAGCTGATAATATACGCTCCTTAACAGCATTATATTTGTTTTCCAACGGTGGGTTTCATGCGATGGGAATGATATGTGGTAATATTTCTGGCACGGCATATTGTATCATGTACTTGAATTTTGTTTCATACTGCGTGATGCCATGCATGTGGAATGTGGCTTCCAGTTGTTCGAACCAAAACTCGGGGTCCAGCTTAAAAAATGTCGGGAATTTAGTTATTCGCGATCCTTTTACAAAAAGATTCACACATGCTGAAGGTCTAGGCCTGATGGGCGGCAAATTAATACTAGGACCCTTTGAAGTTTTCGGGGCTTCCACGGTTTTACTTGGTCCGGTAGCCATTTTCGACAATAAATGGCGTCACTGAAAACTTTGTATTGTATTCGAAAAGATTCAATATCACGTCGGAAATTCACCACTGTGGGTGTTCTGACACCACTCAATAATAAAAGAATCCCACAGTCTATAAATATATATATACTTTACTCTATAACTACAATAAGCGACGCGCATAATATCGGGGCCGGTAGAGGAAAGGACTTTGAGCGTTCATGCTCGAGTGAAAAAAGGAAGTTATCGATTTTTTCTTAAAACGATTACAGCGCTTCGTTATGGTAGTGATAAAATTCTGTACGACACCTCAGCTGTTATTGTCTTGTCGCTACAACGCCATAAAAATTTCTTGTCATTCCGGTCAGTACAAAACACATGGTATCCTTCCAAAGTTGACAGGTGAAGTTTATTAAGAACAATGGATAAAATCAGGTATCGGGAGATGATAAAGTACCTCTATTTGAAAGGGAAAAACACTTGGTAAGGGAAAGAAGAGTTAGAATCTGTGTATTGTGAATCGTTGCCCTCATTTACAACCGAGAAACATTAGGTGACCTATTTCAAACGCGGTCGCACAAACATTTTTGACGGTTAACGTTCTGGATGTCCAAAAACTGTTTCAACGGAAGATATCGTCAGATTACTGAACACAACCGTGATAGGAAATCACCGATTAACCATGAAGGAAATTGCTGAGGCTTGTGGGATATGAACTGGATGAGAGTATAAGATTTTACATGAAGATTTATGCATGAGAATAATATCCGCGCGATGGGTTTGTTGTCGATCGACCAAAAGCGCGTACGGATGGACATGTCACGCGAGACTCTTCAGCTATTCCAAAAGAATTTTACCGAGTTTTTGCGCCAATTTATTACTGTTGACGAAACCTGGAGCCATCACCCTACTCTGGAGACTTAATACCAGTCATTGCAGTGAATTGTGGAAGGAGGAAAGTGATAGCGACAGTTTTTTGGGACAGCCTTGCAATAATTATGGTTGATTACCTTCAAAAATGTAAAACCATTAACATTTCCTACTACGCTGCGTTGCTGGGCCAATTCAAGATGGAACTCAAGAAAAAGCGACCACACTTGGTGAGAAAGAAGGTGCTGTTTCATTAAGACAACGCGCGAGTCCACATATGCATGATCGCAATGGCAAAATCGGACGAATTGAAGTTTTTTTGTGCCCCAACTTGAAAAAATATCTGGGTGCGAAAAAATCTGGGTCAAATACCGAAGTTGAAGAGGCAATAAACCTGTATTTTCCAGGTTTACCCAAAGAATTTTTTTCTGATGGGCTTAAGGTTTAGGAAATGTGTTTGACCAAATGCATTGACTTACGTGGAGACTACATCGAGAAATAAATTTTTGCTAGGCTTGAATTATGTGTTTTTCTTTAAAAGGCCGGAAACTTTTCAAATGTCTCTCATATCTACTTGAATTCTTTATCAGTGGTATCAAATAGGTAAAGTTATTTGGTAAGAGTTTTTGAAGTTGTATTTAATTGGTGGTTTTATACCATTTTCAATGTGACTTAGAGCTTTGTAATGTTACTGCTTCAAGAAGTGCCAGAAAATAAAATTCGCACGGACACCCCATAAGAAAAAAGGCCCGATATGAAACAGGAGAAAAAGAAGCCCCTACGAAGACCGCGGCAGCAGGCACTGCTCTTAAAACTCCAACATGGTCAATCCTAACCGGAGGCGTTGCGGCATATCAGGCCCGAAGACATCAACACTGCCATTAAAGCAGCACGATCAACGCAGTTGGGCCCCATACTGGTCAAATTCGAAGCAGAGGCCAACAATAGGGAAGCATTCTGCGACGCAGTAATGAAAGTCCTCGGCAAAAGCGTGACTACAGTACCGACCAAAATAAGAGACATTGAGTGCGTCACGGATCTGGCTGAGGTAGAAGAGGCAATCAAAAAGGAGTTTCCTAGCGTGGGAAGGATCAAAGCGAGGCTAACTCAAGAAAACCACAAGGGACAACGCATGGCTATAATTGACTTGACCAAAAAGGACGCCAAACAATTTCTGAGTAAGGGCAAAGTAAAAATAGGGTGGCGTGTCTGTAGGATACGGCGCAGAGCAGCGCCTCCTTAATGTTTCAAACGCCTTGGCTGTAGTCACACCGCACAAGTATGCAAAGGACCCAATAGGAGTTCCCTGTTTTACAAATGCAGTAAAATGGGACATAAAAGATATGAGTGTACGTAAGATTCACACTGTATTCTTTGCAAGCATGCTGATCCAAGGCCTGAACTTGAATACGTCTTGGGATCAGAAAAACGCAGGGATTTCCAGAAAGCCCTGGCCAAGGCAAAATAAGAATTTCGATGACCCACATTCCGCAGCTAAACTTACACCACAGTTCAACCGCTAAAATCCTGTTTGAGCAGTTTGCGAGGGATATAAAAGCTGACTGTGCCATCATGGTATCCTGATGATGCTTGTACTGCCACCAACTGAGTTCCAGGAAGAGAGCTGTGGACGGTTGGATGGTTTTGTGACGGTATGTTCTTTAGTGTGTACCTAATGCTGAACGAATCGATATAATCGTTCCAAGTCATATTCAATGCTTTGGAGGGTGCAGTATCGAACGAAGACGGGAACGTTTTTGTTGGGGGAGGCTTCAACGGTAAAACAATTGAATGGATTATGCCTCAAGCAGATCCTTGGGAAAAACGAGTCCTAGAAATGGTGGCCAGAACGCGCTCATCGCTAACTTTCCACCGTATTGGCTGTGAAGGAATCATACTTGACGTGGCATTTGCCTTGGTGTCCTGAGTACGGAAGATACAAAACTGGAGACTGTTAGGGGACTACTCAGCCAGTGATCATCAGTGTATTCTGCTTGAGATCAGTGATGTTGTCTCGCAACGTCCGTGCTCTCGGCTTTCTACAGTTGGATGGAACGTTGGAAGGATGGACATCGAGAGAGTCGACGAGGTGCTCACAGCAGGTGCCTCGCTGCAAGGAGATTCGCAGGGTTCGGAAGAACTGGCAGCTCAAGACGTTGTGAACTCAAATACGACTACATGCAAAGCTTCTATGCCCCATCGGAAACCCGGGTACGGAAGCCCTCAGTGCACTGGTGGTCAACTGAAATCGCTGATCAGCAAAGGAAGTATCATAAGCTTTGGCGGAAGGCTCAATGGGCATCGAACCGTGATGAGGCATGCAGCCGGTTTGCAGCATATAAGTCACACAGAAAATGCCTTCGCAAATTGATCAACAACAGCAATGCTCACTACTGGTAAGATCTAGTGGACAATGTGTTATGCGCAAGCTTGTTGCCCTACGGATACCTTGCACATATGTAGCGGAAAAAATGGACGAGATAGTGCGGGTACTTTCCCCCCCCCCATCGTGTCTATCCCGTTGGTGTTGACGCTGTCAACAGTGAAACAGCAGTCGAGTGTCCACTCTTCATACAGCCTGAACTAGAAAAGGCAGTCTTTTCACTGAAAGCGAGGAAGGGTACAGGTCCAGATTATCTATCACCATTGCCCTGACTTGCTGCTCAGCAGAGCCAACGCTTGCCTACGGAACGGGGTTTCCCAGTACGATGGAAGGTAGGTAGGCTCATGCTGATCAGCAAGACGAAGGGGATTCTAGATCGACTTCTGCATACCGCGCATTATGCATGCAAGACACTGCTGGGAAAGTGCCAAAGAAACTCATCAAAGGGAGACTAAATGAAGCGATTCTATCTATTTTCTATTCTAGTATTGCATTTTTGAAGCGTCTACTGTTTATATTTTTTTTGTTCGAAAATTGTTGATGCATTAGTCATAAAATAAAAGCATCCACAATGAAATCAGTCTTGTAATTGCCTCTAAATAATTTGTAATATTTATTTGTTTCCACGAAGTTTCAGCTAACTTGAAAAATGGTAAAAATTTTCTAAATTAATAACGATCTTATTTCAACTGACGGTTTCCAATTTCTTTGGCGCCAAATTCATTATTTATTAAGATACACTGTAATCACGCAAAAGTGTATAGTCACTAAAAACACTAGTGCTACGAAAGGCACCAAAGTAATTCCAATACACGAATTGGAATTGAATCCACCGTTACGCCACGGCGACGAGTCCAGCAAGTACGATGACATGAAGGGAGAACTCGTTTTGTGCGAATTTGGAATTGCACTAGCTGATCTCGTCGACAACGGTAAGCTGTGCGCAGGGCAACGACGGGAAGTTGGAATCGAGGAACCGAGTGAGGTAGTTGGGCTGATCGAGGCACGCATTGGAGCTTAAGCAAGACAAACGGCCCCCCCAAGAGAAGGGCATTCCACTGGCTGCGAAAATTTCGCTCCCGAAAATATACTACTGCAGTGAAAACTCCTCAAAACAGTTTTTTTTGGAGAGTCGCCAAGATATTTCCGTGGCGAGATTACCGTTGATCGGTATTCTGCTTGCATGTATGAAATTTTACAATAGAAATACTTCCCTGGTGGGGTAATAATTTTATTTTTGAATGTGATATCGGTCATCTGATACTATTGTGTGGAGAAGTGGATGGGTCTTCCTGTCTGTAAGGACTCAGGGTGTTTTCAGTAAAGGGATTCCCCGAGTACACTCTCCCATCGAATTTCTCTTTTGTACGATTTTCGCTCGGTTTCAAGGGCCCAATGCAAACTTTGTGTATGTCTCGACGAAAGCGAAGTAAAGTGAACCATGTTTACTTTATAAAGATGGAATCTGAAGGAATTCCATAATAAGATCCGGTGTAGGGTAGCTGTCAGAAGATTCGAATGTGATAACAAACAAGATTTTTATCGTTAGTGGTCAATAAAGTCGTAGCTAAAAAAAAAATTTCATTGATGCTTAGTGGCTTCGCAATTAAATAAATTCGATATTTACGCGCTAGAAAACACCATATGGTTTCATCAAAGACATATAAAGTCATGAACGTGAAATGAGCTTATTTTCATCCATATGTGAGTGAAGGACTTTTACTACTTGCATGCCTTCCTCTTCCATACGAATTGAAATCCCCCCGCCTTTCACGCCGCTTGAGCATGCACACCCTCAAGTGGCTCTCTAGTTGCTCTCATGAAAATCCCACTCCTCTTGTGTACTTTAACCCCCGAATTGTCAACAAAATATCAACTATATGATTGAAAACATATGATTTGTGAAAATTCAACTTTGATGGGAAACGTCTAATAAATTTGAAACTATACACAAAACAATTTTTTTAAGATAAGCCGCGTTGAATCTAGTGCAAAAGCGTTGCAAAAGTGTTAATTAATCAAACTGAAAAGTTTGTTACGGATCGCGAGTGTTGTTGTGTCGGAAAATGAAAAATGTAGTGATGTGTGTGGGATTGTAAAAATAGCTATAGAAAGCATGTTAGGGACATATCTTTCGTAGGGTAAGTCATGTTCAATCTTTAATATCGTTCAAGTTAGAATACCCGCTTGGAAAATTGATTTAGTTCAAGATGCGAAAATTAGTGGGAGACGTCACGTCAAATTGATTTGAAATTCAAATCAACATCTAATAACGCGCCAACTTCACGCTTCATCATAAAGAGCTTCAATACTCGCGATGCATTTCGTATCCATTCTCTCTGACATCTTTTGGCTTCATACATATCGAATGTTTAAAGGAACAACATTGGACAAGATTCTAATGAATCAAAACAAAATTACAGTGCTTGCTTGAATGACTGGCTTTCGGAAAAGTTTCAAACGGATGATTTCATGTGCCCAACGGTTTTCGAAGAGTAGCAAGAGCAAAATATTGAAGCCAAGGAAATTGATATCGACCTACCAATTAATTGATTGAATTATATAAATAACTTTGAATAACATCTCATCCAATCAGCTAAGATTGAAGATTGCAGGCACTATTACCCCATTTTTTTAAAATTACAAATAATTATTGGCATAAAATTTTATTCATTCTCTTTTTCTATAATACATGCCACTTTCAATAAAGGTTCTCCCTCCCAAAAATTGGGTTAAGGACTTTAGTTTAAAAAAAATAAGCAAAGACAAAAAAACTGTTAAGAGAAATATATAAACCAGAAAGCAAAGAAATAGGACACAAACGAATTTATCAAAATTGATTTCATCTTAGTCGATAGCAGTCTATCACCGATGTCCATTAGTTATCGCAACGACCATATTTCAACCGCATAGTATCGAATTAGAGGTGCTTAAAGTCGGCTATCATCATATCGTAATAAATTGCCTCTGGTAAATTTATTTCAAATAGAATGAAATATGAGTCCATGTCAATTCGATTACACTTTGCAGAATAAATCAAATCGAAATCTCCAGTAAATTGAGTCACATACATATTTGGAGTTTGTTCGAATTCCGCCTACTGATCTTCTTTGAATTAGTTTTAGCTTTGGAACTCGATTTTCCTAATTACCTGCGCGATTCCCATTCAAAGAAAATCCTGTTCAAAGCTTGCCTCTTTTAGTATTAAGTAATTGGGTTTTTACTTTGAAGTGCTCTAACAATTGACAACATCAAATATCCACGCCCGAGTTTCATTGAAATACCATTCATTATTTGCCTCTTTGTTAATCACTAAAATCAAATTAATGGTATTAACCAACCTAATTTTGCTTTCGTCAAAATTCCTTTATAAGCTAATAAATTACGCCGTTATTACCCAAGATCCTCCCACTATCGGCTCGTGCGAGCATGTAGGCTTCCACGAAGTTCAGTTCGCTTTCATCTGAAAGTATTAATTCCATAGAAATCTGTAAATACCTTTCTTGCGATAACCAACAAGCTCCGACATCAGCACTAATAAGAACCATTATAGGTGGCTGACTTAGGGTTTCCCTATTGATTTTCCTTGTTGCTACATCTAAAAGCTCCCTTGGTAAAGAATATTCGCCTTCGACTTTGCTGTTGACATTATTCGTTGTGTTCGTGTATGTAGTATCCAAGTAGTACGAAGGACGGCTTGTAACATAGGAGACGTGTAAAGTAGTAACGTGACAGGACGACTGGAGATATTGTATACCTACGTGTGCTGTTTCCTACAAACTATGTATGATGTATTGTACTCGTATGTATAACGACAGCAAGGATTTTATCAAAAGCTTGGTGAATTTTAATGTTAACGTTTTATGTAAAAGCGAAATTTATGCTGTTGCGGTTGAAAGGGCTCGTTTTGTTTTCCCTTTTTGTTGGCTTTAATGAGTTTGTGGGTATATTTAGTGGAGGTGGCTTTTTGAAGGACGATTGTGTAGAGTGGATGAATAAGGTAAGTGGGATATATGCTCGGCCTGCTAGGTCTAAAGTTAAGTATGTCTAAATCGGTATTAACGGCCAAAGTTTTGAGATATCATAGGGCTTAGAGCAAAGTCTTCACATAAGGATATTTGAAACAATGTTTTATTTCCGATGGCCTTCTATAATAGATTCAAATTACGCTTATTTATACAAGTATGAATACTTTTTAAATTTTGAATATATAAGAAATCGTAAAACTACTAACTCCTACATATCAGTTGCCTAATGTGTTCATCAAAGACTAAAATACTGGATTCGTCAATACATAACAAAATGTTCTGTTTATCAAATGATCGTATTCATAGATATGCCCATTTTATCATTATATTGAATATGAATATTCATTTTATAATGCACGCTTATACTATTATCTTAACCTAAAACATCCGGACTTGTGGAACGTGTCTTGAGATGCCAGATGAGTCGTGCTTGGTCGGCTATGCGGGTGATATTGCGGCTCTGGTCACTGGACGCACTGTTGAACAAGCGCAACTTAGACTAGGTATGCTAATGCGCCGAGTTAGGGACTGGATGACTGCTCGCGGGCTCAGTTTAGCACTGGGGAAAACCGAAGTGGTCATCTTGACAGAAAAGAGAATCCCTAGAGTAAGGATGATCAGTAATGGCGACTTACGAATCGAATCAAAGCCAGCGGTGAAGTACCTGGGGGTGACTCGAAGATGAGTTACTCTGAGCAAATTAGGGCAACGGCTGAGAACGCTTCTTGGGGAATATCGGCTCTGACTTATGGCCAACGTAGGGGGACCCAGCCCATCAAGAAGACGCCTCTTGTTGAGTGCTGTAGGGTCAGTGCTAATGTACGGAGCAGAGGTATGGGGTGACACTCTCAGCAAGGAGATATACCGAAAACGTTTGACACAAGTACAGAGAAGAGGAGCACTGAGAACTGCATCTTCGTATCCAACAGTCTCTGACTCGGCGGTGAGAGTTATTGCAGGCGTGATATCTGTCGTCCTCCTTGCTAGAGAGCGCCGCGTTATTTACCTGCACCGAAACGAGGTAGCCCAGTCATATTAGGTAAAAAAAAGGGGTCAACCTCGGAATGAAAGATAATAAGCTGCAAATTGGTACGAACCTTTGTTTTGTCATTCTAAATGTTGTCTCAAAAGTCACAATCGTTATCGTGTCCGCGTCTCAAGATATTCAAGGTCAAAGGTCACAAAAATCGGTTTTTCGCGAATATCTGGTTTCCTATCGGTTAAATGAGATTTGCATTTATTATAAAAGTTGTAGGCTATAAAATTCCCTACAACTTTTGTTTAAACTTTTTTTTCATACGACCAACCGTTTTGAAGGTAGAGCGCGAAGAGTGCACATCGTACAGTCATATACGGCCTAATGCAAGGTCAAGCGTGAGTTATGGTTATCAGTACGTTATAAAGTCAATTATTTACTTGGAAATTATAATTATTAAACAATGCCTATTATTTATGTACTAACTATTAATTATTTATATTTAATTAAAGTAAGTAACTTGATTATTTATATATAATTATTCATATTTAACTATTTAAGTATAAAATATTATTAATTCTGGATTATATATTTTAGTTTTATTTTAAGTTAACACGACATTATATATCTTTTCTTTAAAACGCGTAAATTTCTCAATACTTATATACCTGGAAATACTTGTCCCTACCCTATGCCCTTTTCTATTCATTGCCGGGACAGATGTTCTATAGTATTCAAGGCCACTCTCTCCACTTTGTATGAGTCAAGATTATTCGTTAGTTTGAAATTGTACCGTTGCAACTACGGACGTACGGTTTTAAGAGCTATGGCTGATTTGTGTTTTATATGTGATAAGAAACTTTCACCAACAAGTGTAGCAGCTCATCAACACATAAAACGTGTCTACTACCAGATTCAAACGTGGTTAGGGAAGGACTTAGAACCTAAAGAATGGGGCTGGATGCTTGAAAATGAAATCCTGGAGCCCATACGAACGTTATTACCTCCAGCACCAGCCGAACTACTAAACGTAATATTTTGCAATTGCAAAAATGGTTGTGGTTCCCGCTGTGGATGCAGAAAATCAGGGCTACAATGTTCTTTAGCTTGCGGCCAGTGCAACGGACAAGCTTGCCTCAACGCTTCACTGTATCCAAGTAATCCCGATGAAGAAAATACATATGATCCCGATATTCTGGAAGGTTTGGAGATGAACATGACAGATAATGAGGATGATGACAATGAATCGAACATTTTTGAGCGACAAGAAGAAGAAGACGACGAACAAGAAGAAGATAATTAGCTTCCATTTCCAATTTCATTACAATTAAAATCAACAAAGATACTTTTGATATTTGAACTCACATTTTGATAAATGTATATTATGCCGTATTTAATAATAAATAAAAATATGTGTAAAATATATACTCTTACTATCATTTTAACTTAAAATAAAACTAAAATATATAATCCAGAATTAATAATATTTTATACTTAAATAGTTAAATATGAATAATTATATATAAATAATCAAGTTACTTACTTTAATTAAATATAAATAATTAATAGTTAGTACATAAATAATAGGCATTGTTTAATAATTATAATTTCCAAGTAAATAATTGACTTTATAACGTACTGATAACCATAACTCACGCTTGACCTTGCATTAGGCCGTATATGACTGTACGATGTGCACTCTTCGCGCTCTACCTTCAAAACGGTTGGTCGTATGAAAAAAAAGTTTAAACAAAAGTTGTAGGGAATTTTATAGCCTACAACTTTTATAATAAATGCAAATCTCATTTAACCGATAGGAAGCCAGATATTCGCGAAAAACCGATTTTTGTGACCTTTGACCTTGAATATCTTGAGACGCGGACACGATAACGATTGTGACTTTTGAGACAACATTTAGAATGACAAAACAAAGGTTCATACCAATTTGCAGCTTATTATCTTTCATTCCGAGGTGAAAGCCCTAATATGACTGGGCTAAGGGTGATTGTTGTCCGCGAGGAGAGACAGCGCTCGCTCAACGCTTGGCAGTAGTCTTGGGTCAACTGCACGAAGGGAAGGTGGACTGCGCGCCTCATCCCGGATGTGAGACCGTGGCTAAATCGAAGGCATGGTGAGACTGACTTCTATCTGACGCTGCTTTTGAGCTGGCATGGGTGTTTACAGTCTTACCTGCCCAAGATCGATAAGTCACGGTCTCCCGATTGCCGATTTTGCCCAGGAGAGGAAGACAATGCCTGTCACACATTTTTTGCGTGTAGAAAATTGGTCAGACTGCGAAGGGAACGCTACAAGGAGACGGGAGAGCTCACCCCGGATAATATAGTTGTAAAACCTCTGTCCTTTTTTCTTTCTTTTCCTTCCTTTTCCTTGCTATTTGAATTTCTTTTATATAGCCTTTAAGATTTATTATTATATGAGCACTTGGGCACAGAAGGTTATGTCCTTCTCTTCCAAGTTTTTTTATATTACTAAGTGTCACTCCGAAAGGAGAATAACTTGTAATATATCATGATGCTTAAATAAATTGAATTGAGTTGATGCTCGAATCGGTTGACAAATGGAACCAGGTGGCACATTATGCTGGGGGATCGTTTGTCTGGCATTTCCTCTTCCCCTCTCCCCTCCTGCTAGGAAAGGGACTCCCCAGCTTGAAGGCGCCCCTCGGCGTAACAAAACGAGACCTGGCCCGAAGTAATGTGTCAAACGGTTCCAGGCTGGGCTCTCAGGTTGACAGGGGAAGTGTTTAGTGGGTAGTCCAGTCGTGCATGGGAGTCCCACATTCTGTGCATAAATGGCATTCACCTCCCTACCACAAAAAAAAACTAAAACATCAGCATACAATCAATTGAAAATAATGTGATTGTATGCCCACTTTTATTCCCATCATTAAATTTAGCAATTCTTTTCATGCAGTTGAGCAACATTACAGCAACATTAATTTAATCCATTGTAATGGGTGCATTTCAGCGCAGGTTAGATACGTTGGGCCAAGCATTACCATATCACGTTTGTATAAGAAGCAGAACCGATAAAGATAGTTGATAAGTAAGACTAACGAGCTATACTGCTTACACCCATTATCCAAATGATTAATCATTATGATGATAATAGCGGACCCAATGGATGCGGTTATTTATCAAATCTAATCGATTATAACACCAAATACAGTAACGAGGGAAATATCGTGGAAATTCAACAGGCAACTAACGTGAAATTAGTCTGAAAGATGAAGGTGTTGATGTGAATGTAAATCAATAGCTATGTCCACACTTGAGCAACTTTGAGTTGTCAAGCGGCATGTGTCTGTTGACGGGTTCGATGCATGTGCTGTTGAACGTGAGGCATACAATGACGCATACTTTAAAAGTTGAAAGGAACCGTTGCCTTCTTACTCAGGCCCATAAGAAAATCATTTAACGTCACTTCGCGCACCGGAAACAGCTGCTCAGTAGCCCTGGATTTCCAAAAAAAATCTGTTCAGAAGACTTGAAAGCAGCATCTCAGTATGCCGAAAGTAAGCTTTTTAAATGTCAAGTATGACATTTCTCAGATGAAATTTAGCCGAAATGATATAAACGAGAAAGAAATTCATATATTTGGGCGTTAATGTCTTCGACGCCTCATATCTAAAATAAATCGTTGATATAGTACTAATAAAATTTCAAACTACAGTCTGTCTGTCAATAATCTTTAAAAAATTTGATTGATTTGAACAGCACTAGATGGCGCTGATGAGTCTACTCAACAGGTTAGTTTGCGACGTGACGTAGTGTTTCCGTTTTCGGGCCTGAGTAACAAGGCAACAAGGAACCCATAGCGCACGAGTTCCCACCGTATTTTGCACTTTTCATAGAATCATTCAAGGTAAATTTTCCAAATAGTGCATGAATATGGATTAATTTTTGCCGCAAAATTTAAGTGATTTAAGCTTGTGTTAAAAGAAGTGAGTGCTATGGTTTTTTATGATTTGACGGTCAACGTTTTCAGTTAAAAGTAAAAACCAAAAACTAATTTCGTAAGCGCAGCAAATTTATTGAAAGACCATATAAGCTCCACTGCTTCATTATCGTAAGTAAGCTTTATGGTAAAAAAGCGTGGCACAGCTGGCGAAAAATGCTGTAAATTCTTCATAAGTAACTTTTTAAAAATGCAAAGCTATTATAAAACAAGTTGGGTAGACAGACCTACGCTCATGTCAGAAGTGTTTTGTGCTTAACTTACATAATGCAATCACCAGCAATGAATGATATCAAGAAACATTTCATAGATATTTGCTCGTTTAAAGAGAATCCATTGTTTCTCCATTTTCAGCTAACAAAAATCACTCAAATCATGAAATTCCAGAAGCATTTATGTCTTGATCTTATCTGAAAATTTTAGCAAGATCAAATCTAAACTGCAGTGTCTGGTTCGATGGAAGGTCCATAAAATACCAAAATAGTGTGTTATTGTTGCTGTAATTGGAGAAATGGATATAACTTCCGAGAACATGATAGGAATTTCATCAAACTACGTGAAAAGTTCGTACATTTCCCCTTCCCCTGCCCTCCACGGTACTCCACTTGTTTTGAAAAGATCTAATAAAGACCTTTTCAACGACACCCTACTCGACTACCAACGGTGAAATTTTTTTTTTGAAGGGTCACCCCCCTATATGGTGAGACCCCCCTTAAACACCTTTGAAAAAAGTTTCCACCCGAAAACTTTCAAGAAGTCGCCACTTCTGACCTGTAGCTTCTTTAGTTTCGGAGAAAAAGTGCTGTGACATACAGACGGACGGACGGACAGACGGTCACCGGTTCTGATTGCAATAGGGTTTTGTATTTTAGTACAAAACCCTAAAAAGGGGGGGAAAACCTTTTTTTTGGAAAAACATACCATTTTACTAATAGCTTAATTCCAGTTCAGTTAAATTGAAGCAGTCAATTTTTTAACCGCTACAAAATGGCCTCTTCATGCTTAAAAATTATAAAAGAAATAAACTTTTTATTCTAAATTTCCACAAAAAATTGATTTCGAACGACGACCGTTTCAATAGAACAAGTCTTCATAGGATGCTGGATGAATAATAAATAATAAACTTATTCGCGAACAGAAACTACAATTTACATTTCACAAGATACAAGTTAGGCTAGGATGAATGTAGAATGAAAGGCGCGTCTTGCTGCTCGTGCAATCAACCACCACCTTCCGTGACGCATGTATCGGAACTCTCTTTTCACGCCACGGATTGAATGATGATCAAGAGAAAACCGCGTCTATGATGCCTGAAATGACGTGTCCACATTCTGCATGTGCATGTGTTTACATCTCAACCAAGCCACTCGAAAATCTTCCTTGGTATAATTCTTTGTTTACGCCGAGACTGTGGAAGCAGAAGCGCTACAAATATAACTAAGCATTCACAGCCAATACTAATTGATTCAGTAAACTACCGTTAACTTTTGAATAAAATTGATCATAGAATAAAATTACAACAGATTAAACCAATACTGCTACATGTATTTTGGATACAAAATTACAGATAATAAATTCACATTGAAAACAAATTAATACTTATATAAGTAACTGTAAATACATAGAAAATTAAGCAACGTAATATATGAATCGTTTTTGATAAATAATTTATTGGAAGAAGAAAAGAAACCAATCGAGTACATTTAAATAGATTTAATAATGTGGATTTATTCAAATCTCTGTAGTTGTTCAATATATATATCTGAATTTTTAAGTTTGTTGAATTTGAGTTGTCAAAAAAAGACGACTTTTCAATTTTCGGCGAAATAAAGGTTTTCCCAATAAGACGTGTAATTTTGAATACCCCACTATTTCAGTAGATGTCACTTTTGAAGCTGTCATTTTTTGACATTTGACAAGTAAAGACTACGTCATTAATAAAAATGGAGCGATACCTGCTTCAACAATGCATTGAAATTACTAAAATTCACTACAAAAATGGTGAAAATTTGGCAGAGACGGTTCGTAAAACTCGAACATTTTTGGGTCGTCATGAAGCACCTTGTTGGATCGCAATACAGAAATTGGTGGAAAAATTCGAGCTGTTGGGACAACTTAGTGATGTGAAGAATAAAACCCGTGCACGTCACTCAAGAACAGCCGAGAATATTGCTGCTATAGCCGAAAGTGTTGAAAAAAACCAGGTTTGTCCATTCCTCTTCGGTATTTGGAATTAGGAATTCCACAAACGTCATTACACCGTATTTTGCATAAGGATTTGAGTCTCCTGGCTTATAAAGTTCAGTTAAAACAAGAATTCAAGCCGGTTGATCATCAAAAACGTCGTGTCTTTGCTGATTGGGTCCTTGAAATGCTTGAAAATGATCCGGAATTCCATCGAAAAATCATCTTGAATGATGAGGCCCATTTCCACCTCGGTGGCTTCGTCAACCAGCAAAATTGTCGCATCTGGGGCTCCGAAAAGCCAAGAATTATTGTTGAAAAGCCTCTTTATCCTCAACGTTTGACTGTTTGTTGCGGTTTATGGTCCGGCGGAGTTATTGGACCTTACTTTTTCGAAAATGAGGCTGGAGCAACAGTTACGGTGAATGGATTGCGCTATCGAGAGATGATTAATAGTTTTTTATGGCCAGAATCGGATGGTATTGATCTGGACAACGTTTACTTTAAACAAGACGGCGCCACGTGCCACACAAGCCACGAAACCATTGATCTTTTACGGAAAAAGTTTCCGGACTATGTTATCTCTCGAAGAGATGATCACAATTGGCCACCGAGATCTTGTGATTTAACACCTTGCGACTTTTTCCTTTGGGGCCACGTGAAAGGGAAGGTCTACGCCAACAGCCCAGCGTCAATTCAAGGCCTCAAAGATGGAATTCGTGAGGCTATCGGGGACATAGGGCAGCCACTTTGCGATTTGGCTATGGAAATTTCATGAAAAGGATATGGTCCTGTAAGCGTGTCGTGGTGGTTATTTGCCTGATGGTATTTTTGACTATTAACGGCATACTTTTTGCTTTATAATGAAATAAACACCCGGTCATTTGTATTAAAAAATGGCATTTTTATTTTAATATCAAAATAATATCTCTTATTGGAAAATCCTGTACAACCACCTAGAAAGACTAGTCAGCTCATTGCCTACAAACGACATAAAAAAAATTTCTGGGTGATTGCAATGCTAATTTGGTAATGAGCTTTCTTATTGGGGAACGACTGGATGATATAGCCTCTATAACGACAACGGCCAGTGCCTGATTGACTTTGCATGTAGCGGAAACCTAGTCATACGTTCGACATGCTTCCCACATCGACACATTCATAAGATGATCTGGTTATCACCAGATGGCAATACACAAAACAAGATCAACCATGGTCTGATCCAACAACGATGAGCCTCGAGCATACTTGATGTCCGTACATACCGAGGAGCCAATTGTAACTCAGATCAGTACTTGATCAAATCCGATGTCATTTGTCAAAGGTATATTCGGCAAAGACCAGCCCGCTACGAAAATTTGACATCAAAATGCTTCACGGAGTCCCTCGCCAACCAGCAGGCTCCCATATAATCAGGCGCATCGCTGAAAATAAGCAACGAGCTCTGGATGGAAGTGAAAGCGACTATAAAGACCATAGCAGAACAGATAATCGGACATCAAGCCTGGTGCAAGAGAAATGATTGTTTCGATGCTGAGTATCAGAATGTGTTAGACAATAAGAATCAGGCGTGCAAAGGATACTCAGGTAGAAAAACCAGGGCGAAGAGAGAAAACTCTGAAAATCTCAAAAGGGTAGTAAATGAGATAATTTGGATTAAGAAAATAAAATACTATGACGACCAATTGAGAAGCGTCGATGTTAGTCTAACGACTAACAATACAAGACAAGCACAATAAGTAGTGAAAAATCTGAAACGTGGTTATCAGCCCAAAACCACGCTCTGTCGTGATGATATCGGCAATATCATCGCTGATCAATGAAAGTTAAAGAAAGATGTATATCATATATCAAGATGTTTACGGAGAGCTTCCATTGGCCCCACCTACTCTGGGTAAAGTTTGTTTCACTATCAAAGCCCAAAAGAATAATAAACCATCGGACGCCGATCAGGTTTCAGTGAAGCTCTTCAAATATGGTGCAGTAGTATTCATAAAGCTATTCACAAAGCCATCCAGAACATTTGCCAAGAAGAACATATGCCGAAAAAGTTGAACCAATCAATTATATTCTCTATCCGCAAAAAGGTGACAAGCTACTATGCGAAAATTATAGAGGCATATCACTGCTTTGTACGGCGTACAACATTTTTTTTAAAAATCTTAGAAAATAAAATTGTATGATACGGCAACAGCATTATTGGGGAGCATAAATATGGTTATAGAGCAGGTAGATTAACAATAGACCAATTGTTCACATTCCAGCAGGTATTTGAAAAATGCCGGGAGTTCAACATAGACGTAATTTTCGTTAGCTTTAAGCAAACATACGACTATATTGATCGTAACATATTGCTCCAAATAATGATTTGCTTTGGCATCCCAACCAAATTAGTCCGTCTTACTAAAATAACAATGACGTTGATGACCTCCAAAGTCCGCATCAATAATCAACTTATCGATGCCTTTGACCCAAATATTGGACTAAATCAGTAAGGTGAGCTGGCCCCATTGCTGTTCAATTTGGCTCCGGGTTACGTCATAAGGAATTTACCCATCGATACACGAGGTACATTACAATAAAATTTAAGCCAAGTAGTAGCCTATGCGGATGACATCAACATATTGTCACGATCATTAACAACTGCGAAAGAATTCTTCGTGAAACTCGACAGCGAAGCAAAACTAGTAGGGCTACAAATTAATGAAAATAAAACAAAGCTCATGACGCAGCTGAGGTAAAATAACCTCAAATACACAAAATATCACACTTGGCGGACAGTATCGAAAATGTGAGCGAATTTGTGTATTTACGCCCCAAAATAATGAGAACCGCTAGTGAAAAAGACAAAATACGCCAAGGAGCACAGCTCGCAAATATATAGACATTAACTTCAGCGAATGTGAGGACGACGCTCAATGGAGACGTAGATTGCAACATAAACCAAACACCAGTGCTGCTGGAAGTGCCACGCAAATTGCTGTTTATTCAACGAGCTCCACGTCCACAAAAACTCTCCACAACGGTTCAGATGCTGCTACGTCCCTAAAACCAGATCCCGTGTTGTCGAGCTACACAATAAAACAAATGCGCCAGCAAATCCAAAAAATTTCAAAATTTGTTGACAAAACTTTCTGAATTAACGACAATTAGACCTTTTGCCAACGCAGCAGCCAATCATAAGCCTCCAAGTTAATAAGCGCTGCAGCCCATTGCATTATCTGCATGGATCATATAGTTTTAATCGCTATTTCTCCTTGATTTTATAAAAAATTACCGCTCCTGTGATGCCGATGTGAATAGCAGTGCGGTTGATAAACGTGGAAACAATTTCAATCTGCAATATGAAAACGAACTTTGCCAAAGAACGTTTCGAGAGTGAAAATGAATATTGCATTAAGCAAGGAAATGAGATAAACATTTGAATCTGAGTGAGGGGTGATTCACCTGCATTTCTGACACATCCGAGGAAGTTCACATAATACCTTTCAACTTTATGCAGCCAAAAACAATTGCTTTAAAGTAAATTATTTACACGCGAGTTAGGTTATTGAACGTTACAATTGTTAAAAATATATATGTGGGAGACTCCTTCCCCGGAATCTCTTTAATAAAATTTCTTTGGTTTTCACTTTTACTTATTTTATTTAATTAACACTTTTTGATTTACAACAACAACAACACTTCTTAACTTTAAACTTAACTATTCAAACTATCATAGTTACATACAACTTTAATGAATACTTCACTTCAACTGTATCTCGTTAATACTCAACCTCAACTGATTTACTAATTCTCAAAGCGCTACTTTTATAGTGATAAGAATGCTGATGATGCATGCTCTTTGTTACTTTGATTCAAGCTATGAATTGGACTTTGATATGCTAGTGTCTGCAATGCAAGTAAGCGAAATTTGACATTGCAACAACGAGATGTTTATATTAGATAGATCAAGTTACTGGACAACGGGATATGAGTCATGGATGATCAATATATGAGTCATGGAAGATTATGATAAAGGGTTAGTGAATTGTGTGGTAATATGCTGATATAGGGATTTGGGATTATGTGTAACTTGCATGACAACGACATAACGTAATCCACGGAAAACCGACAAACGACGAGAACCAACCAATAGAAAACTTGGCGATGGAAAGCTACCTCTACGGTATAAACTCAAATGTTTTATTCACTTGAACCTGCTCCGCGATGACGGCAGACGCAGTTAATATAAGCAACCACTACTGTCACCCACCGTAGTTGACATTTGTTGCGTAGGAAAAGGAAAAAAGCGGTAGCCGAAAGTGTAATAACTCCACGAAATGCACCAAACAGCAGTCCTGCAAATAGGTTGGAGTCAACGATAAATGCATACACTTTATCAACACTGATAGTTACACGTGCAAGATACGACGTTAGGCAAAGTTCGATCCCCTGGGACAGCCGTCCAAGAATTCCCGGTTGATGCGAGATGTAAAGGGACCTCGAGGTGGTGGTTACCGGGACATTTGAATAGTGCAGATCAAGGAGGTGGTAAAGATTGACAATTGGAGAGTCCAGATATTCTTTGACTTCTTTTTCTCTTCCTTCAAGATTTCGTGAAATAGGTGTTTTGAAACAAGAGCATTCATCGGGCGATAGGTGAGTAGTGCATTCGAGCCTGGAGGAGTGAAATTACCAATCAGTGGCGCATTTGAGCTTCTAGGAGTGGAAAATATCTAGCAGTAGCAACGTTCTGGGGCCCTCCTTTTTTTCGAACAACGTAAGAATTCTGTAAGCAGATTTCAGTTTTTTGAATATATTAATTTTACATAATTTGAACCAAAAATTTTCAAACAAAAAGAGTAAGTGTAAGTACAAAATTTGCATTTAAATATTAAATGGAATAGTGTTCTTCAAGCATTTAATGTGAACCTTGGTCCGGGTGATGATTAAACGTGATTCTAGCTTCAAATGGAGATAATTTTTATTTTTTGTTTCTTTGCTGTGCAGTGCAGTTAAATATATTGGGGAACCGGGAAAAGGTTATCCCGGTGAAGTGCGGAGTTCTCCCATTGGTGTTTTGCTTGGGTTCTGACAAGCCGCGTTCTCGCTTGGCGGCTCAATCTGGGTCTTATTCAAAGCGAGTGGCACCTGCATCAGTCTCTGGATGAGCTTCCCGGGTCTTCAGACCCCAGCCGGAACATACCTGCCCATGTAGGGGTAGCGTTTTGGTGCTCAACGTGGTAGTGTATGGGCGGTATTTTTCCCCTCAACTGATGTAATTCAGTGTTAGGTTGACCGCAAGTGAAATAGTGGATTTACTAGTAAATAGGAATTCAGTAGGAAAATAGACTCCTTGAGGGCCTAGCATACAATAAAGAGTGGTAGTGTGAGTACGGAATTTTCCCTAATCGAGGAATTTCAGTTTCGAGTTATCCGCAAGTGGAGAGTGCATTTATTTAATATCTAAGATACGAGGCTTGGGTCGAATTTTATATTTCAAATGAATCGGGACGTTCCAATGGCTTCTATTTTTTTGTGGATTTAAACAAAAATTTATGAAGAATATTCAGACGATTCTCCAGAAAATTTTGTAATGATTTTCACACTTCACTTCGCTCGAACGAAATTGGAACCGACGTCTCATCGGTTCTAGATGTGAAGTCTTGGGACGTGACAACGGACTGTACTTCTATAGGTCAACAGGTCCGGACACACTTAGTCTACTCCAAGGTGGCTTCTGGCTAGCTAGCTAGTTCGGAGAGGAGTTCGGTCGCGGGTCTTGCGCGAGCAGACTAAGTCCGAGAAACAAAAATTCAGCCACCGGTTCACATGCCCGTTTTAATAACGCGTCGAAAACATTAACATACGGAAACGAAACATACCTTACTTTATTCCGTACTCCTTTCATACATTCAGACAACATCAAAAAACGTTTATAATTCCGTGTTCCCGAGTATCACCGACGCGGTACTGAAAAACATCCTACTTCAACCCGAATCTGAAAAACCCTACTCTAATAAAAACGCAACACAACTTATGGTACCACGTACCGAGTGCGACGCGAAACCGGCCATCCGCGGATTTCTACAACCCTACCCATACTTAACGTTCGCTACTATTCCTGCTGGAAAAAAAACAAGGGGTCGCTGGAGAGGAAAGACTGGGTTAGCCTAGTACTACTTTGTATATTTTTTTCTTTTCTTTTTTGAAAAATCAAATGTATCTGTATCTAAGACTAACTATATAACTAACGGTGGATGTTCAATTTGCAAAGTTTCATTTTCTTTACATTTGTTGCGATGCTTTACATTATTGGTGTTGTTCCATCAATTAAGTAGCCTTCGCTTAGTACTCGCAGGTTCTCACATTCTATTTTCTACGATTTATTATAATTGTTTGATTGTAAGTCTATCTTTTGCTTTAAACTAATAAGTTCAGTCTTATACAGGGTGCGTACGGTATTTGAAGACATGCATAAATGTGACTATAACGTCGTGAATTTTTTTTTTCCTTTTCAGATAAGAAATGGCGGACTACAACATCACTCAAGAAATGAAGAGACATGCTGTCATCGTCGCTTTATATGCGAACCATACAGATTTAGAGATCTCTAATTTTCTTAATTGCGCCCGTTCATTCGTTAAGGTTCGCCGTGAAGTGGAAGCATCAGGAGGCAATACAGAATAGGTTGCAAAACGCAAAAAGCACGAACAAAGTTCTGGCACTGTCCAATCTGCAGAATTTTGAGAGCAAGTGCAAGCGATGTGACAACGAAGTATCCGAAAATTGTAATTTAAATTCCCCAGGTAAATGGTCTTTCAATAAAATGTATGTTGGCAAGTTTGTAGGACTGTACTTAATTACTATACCAAATATGAGCGCGATCTGTTAACCAGTTAATTTACAGCAGCTGCTTAAGTCGGTACACATCAGTAGTGCGTTGTGATTTTTGTGATTTTTTTTTATTGTGATTGAATTTGAAGCCAAAAATGCAATAAATTCCATCGATTAGCCACCGTATTCACTACGAGTAGATTTGGCTCAGTGTGCTGGGTTCTTTTTTGTCGCAAATTTACTGATGGCCTTCAGGCTATCCCAAAAAGTGCTTAGGAAAAGTGTTTCGAAGACTGGAAAAATTGTTGGCGTAAGTGTAGTGCATATGATGGGGATTACTTTGAAGGCGACAAAATAAATATAGATGAATAATTAAATATTTTCTTTTCATTTTCATTTTCCGGGCTCTTTTTTTATCAGAGTGTATCACTTCCACACACACTATGGATATCATCGTAAAAATTATTTTTCTGTCGATCAAGATGTTTTACTTGCACAGTGTATGCTAATCATATTTTCATACATGAAATGTATATACCAAGGAATATGGAAACGCTCAATTTCCGTTGAGAATGCAACAATTAATTCATGTTTTTCACGATATCAACTAAAGAAGCTTTTCCGTGGGATTTCCGACATGTTATCGTTATTTAAATTAGTATCAAGTTTCCTTCACAAGTCTTTTCACATTCGGACAATTATATAATTTTATAACCATATCCCTATAGTTAATTTTCTTGCATTATAACTCGCTTATTCACTTTTAACTTCAATAATAAATCACCCAATCTAATCCGGGGTAATAAATGCGTGTCATGCGTTGTTTGAAAGCGGAAGAGGTTTTAGTAGTAGATGTGTTACCTTAAATTTATATATATATATAAGAGCCCAATACCACTTCTATTCTGCACTATTAGAATTACAATGCAAAATTAGTCATGTTAAAACATGCTGCAGTTAAGCATCGAATACTGATTACAGACGAATTTTGTTTGCAAAACTCCACTGTGATAGCGATGGCGCCTGTCATGATTTTCGTGTGGTTGTCTGGTTTTGGATTCCCCACGCCACTTTGCTCGGCAAGGCATTCCCCGTCCGATGCACCATGGCGATCTGCACTGACACAAAAAAAAAATTGCGGGTAGGTACTCCCCTTGGGTTCACACTTTACTCACTTTAAGGTTAGGTACTTTCCCCTTTTTTTGCTTTGTTTCCATCGTGCAATTGGAAACAGCAAAGTAATTTCCAGATTCTAATGTGTGTTCAACTTTACTCGGTACAACACAAGTTATACTTGCTAAAACACAATTTACAACGGAAGTGTGCAAAGACAAATTATTTCGGACAATATAGCAAAAACATCAATACAGAAATGCACAATAACGCAAACAAAAACTGTCATTTTGAAATCAACGTGGCCATCTCGCCACACAAAGCCGACGTAAGATGAGAAGTCATACGGTGGCAAATTGCATATTTATTGGTCGGCCTACTATTGGTCGTGTGTGTGGTAGTAACAAAGAGGTATAAAGTAATGGACGCGAAATGAGCTTATTTTCATTCATACGTGAGTGAAGTACTTTTACTACATACATGCCTTCCTCTCGCATGCGACTTGAAATCCCCCTGCCTTTCACGCCGCTAAAGAATCCACACATTCAAGTGGCTCTTTAGTTGCACTCACGAAAATCCCACTCCTCTTATACCTTAACCCCCGAATTGTTAACGAAATATCAACCATTAAGTCTAATCAAGTTAAATTTGAAATTGTACACAAAACACTTTTTAGGGTTTTGTAAAATAATTTTTCAAAACCCTACTAGTTTCGCGACCAGTGTGTCCGTCTGTCCGTCCGTCCGTGTGTCACAGCAGTTTTTCTCGGAAACTACTTAAGCTAGAAACATCAAATTTTGTGGGTAGGTGTAAAGTGGTGATCTCTTCAAAGTTCAACTACAAATAAAATTTATAAGGTATTTAAGGGGGGTCTCCCCATGTAGGGGAGTGACCCCCCAAAAAAAAAATTTCATTGAAGGTAGCCGATATGGGTATCAACTGAAAGGTCTTGATGAAAACTTTTCAAAACAGGTCTTAATTTGGCGAAATTTGCATCGAGGGGCGCACAGAAAGGGGAAATACACGAAAAATTTGTGTCCCCCCCCTCGCGATTGGACACCAGTGAATCGAAAAATCTGAAAAAAATCAGGAACATAGACGTTGGTGAGTACAACAACAACAAATACGTGAGAAGTCGCAACTCACTCAACTTTGTTAGCAATAGTATGATTTATCGATTTTATGTTTTCTTGAATAAAATCTTAACGGTACCCTTAAATTCAATGAAATTCAGTATGTAGATGTCTATTTATAAGATTGATCTATCCTATTCATAAAGATTGAATTATATTTCGCGAAGTTATAGCGGTTTTAATTTTCCTGTATTACTATGGAACAATATGCGCTGCATTTATTACTCTGGCAACATTTGGCTATGGAATAACATGCACTTTTTACCGACTCAGACACTACAGTTTTGCTAGGATTTGCATGAAAATTTCAGGAATGATAGGTGTCATGTATATCTTTGAGAATCGGTCCAGCTAGTGGTATCAGTAATCGTAAAACAAAATAGTGGCTGTTTTAAATGCGAAGAATGAATAATTTTGAGTTATTTTTTCCCAACTTCAACGTTTAAGGTGCATGCTTTGAACACTTGATTCAATTTAATGAATGACTGAAGATGAGTACCTACAATTAATGCTCATAAGTGAAACAAGCCAAGGAGGTGGGAGAGAGCTCCTAGCAAATGGGTTTTGTAACCACTCTAGGATTCGAAAAAATTGGCCATGAATCGATAATAACAGTACAGGAGAGTGGCCCCTGAAAAAAATTCATCAAACATCTGAAATTATTATCAAGGGAGATATTTATGAGCGTAACAATATCAAAAACCTTAGAAGTCGAAATTCGTTCAACTTTGTTAATAATAGTATGATCTTCGTATTTCATATTTTCTCCAATAAAATCGTCTTTGACATGTTTCTTGATTTGATTCGATCTGGTGACTGCATTTTGCAAATTGAATACAAAACCCTTCTCACATGAGCGTAGGTCTGTTTACCCAACTTGTTTGAAGATAAACCGTGTTAAATCTAGTGCAAAAGCGTTGCAAATGTGATAATTTAGCAAAAGGAAAAGTATGTTACGGATCGCGAGTGTTTTTGTGTTGAAAAATGAAAAATGAAGTGACGTGTGTGGGACTGTAAAAACAGCTCTAGGCAGCATGTCAGGGACGTATCCTTTGTCGGGTAAGTCATGTTCAATCTTTGTCATCCTTCAAATTAGAAGACCCGCACGGAAAATTGATTTAGTTCAAGATGCGAAAATTAGTGGGAGACGTCACAATAAATTTATTTGAAATTCGAATCAACAGCTAATAACGCGCCAACTTCACGCCACATGATAAAATGCTTCAGTTCTCTCGATGCATTTCTTACCCATCCTCTCTCACATCTATGGGTAGTAACGTCTGCTGCCATATAGCTTCCCATCCAACGTCAGTTTTCACACACACGATCACCTTCCTCTCAGCTGACAAAAGCGGTTCAGGAACAGCGAGAGGTTAGAGGGTGCGTTCCGATTTCGTCAACGTCAATAACGACTGACTAATAATCGGTAGTGGCGTTGGGCCGATTCATTACAATTTCTTGTTTAAACTCTTCTTATTATATTTCGGTTAAAGTTAAATAATATTTATTAAATCCAATGTTTTCCCAGCAAAGGCAAGCACCCTAAACCGTAAAGCATTTTCGCGAAACATGCCTTTTTAGAGATAAGAATTTAATTGACGTGTTAAAAATTCCAGTTAAACCCGTTCGATTCAGATTCGGTATGAAAATAATTATTTAAAAAAAGCTTATTTCCCATGCTAATATTAAACAGCATCCACTGATAGGTGTTAGCTTACTAAAAGATCTTCCATCTATGAAAGCATTGTAGTAATATGGCCCGCAAAATAGATGTGCTTCAAGAGCCACCAATGATCCCTTTGCATTGGGTACGGTGCAAGCAGCACAGTAGCTACAGCAATTGAATTCGAAAGATGATATTTATTTGCAACTTCGAAGATGCTACTAAATTTAATGTATATTGATTGAATGCCGACAAGCAAATGATGAAAGTTGCCACATCCACGCTCACACGTGCACAGTCTCTCGTCCTCCAAAGAAAAACCTCGAACATAAACTCTGATCCCAAATGTCAAAACAACCTTCGACTCACAAATAATCACGAGGTTTTCAAATTAAGGTGACAACCACCTTTCACCAAATGTACGGCCAGCACACTACCCCGAGCATACTGATAAAGCCGCCCGATGGTAGAAACCATGCAATGGCGAGAGTGGGGCAAGATGCCTCCGAGTTCCCCCATTACTACATGTTGTCTGCAAATAAATATACAAGTTGTCACCCTTACGCCTCAAGGGAAGACGCGCGGTCCAGCCTTGCGGGCCCGGTTCGCTCCGTCGGAGATGGCGCAGGCGCCAACACGCTATCCCTAGGCTGGATGGTTTGACCAATAGGATCGTCAGCGAGTAGACGATCCGTCCGCGCACGCACGAGGGTTAACCCCTAACACCTAAAGGGAGGGAAAAAAAAGAAGAAATGTAACCGCTTCCCTTACTCACGTCCCTAACTTGTACCCACTACTCCGTGTAACCACACCACGACCTCCTGAAAGAAAAGAAATCTGTTGAACCGAAACGCGGAAAAGAAAAACTCCCCGCTTGAGCGCCGCGCACAATCCACAAAGAAAATACCTCTTTTCAATAATAATCAAACTTTTTCAATAATAATTCGTTATATTCACACGAAACGATTCCAAAGCAATTAATATAAAATCAGATGTAATCTAGAAGGAAACAAAACTAAATAAATAGATACCTTTTCCTAATTTCGCTAATCTATCGTTTCTTGGGGCCCCAGCAAACGGTCGCCTGATTATTCTCGCTTATCCTGGGAGCCGGATTATCGTTTTGTTACGCTCCTCGCCGAATGAAAAGGTTCTTCTGTTGTTCCGCTGTCTGCCGTGGTGACGATGACGAATAGTTCCAAGTTCCAATCACCTTATTTTTGCTGCCAATACTATATCCTCCGACTTTCCGCCTTGAGTCCAAATTGAAAAAAGAGAGCCTCCGTTAGTCCTCAGCTCTTTAAATTTGTTCGCCTTAACGGGCGTCCGCTACATTGGAGGTGGTTGGCCTCCCATTCATACGACGAACTCTTTCTTTCGTTTTGGCGCGGTTCGTAGCGCGGCCACCAACCATCTTCGACACCTCGGCTCCGCACCCATGCAACCAATGGTTGCTGCACGCGAGTTGGACTGTATTACCCATTATTTTGGGAACAGCTGATCAGTCCCAATATGTGGGTCACTGGATCATCCTAAAATGTCATCGCCGAATGACATTTTGTAGTTGTCAGTCTAAAGTGTAAATAAACGCGATTTCGGTCTATTAGTTTTCGCCATTAAATCCAAAAACGTGTGTTTGTCGGTAGAATCGCACGTCTTACATTCAATCGCTTGTTAGTTCATCAGTGTACGTGGTTGGCGCGCAAGTCAGTGTTCCGGTTGTTAAGTGAATGACGGAATGACGTCCCCGAACGAAATGTTTGTCCGCGTCGTTACTTATGTGTTGTAGGTGATTGATTCGTACGTTGCGATAAAGTTGCATGTCGGGAATTAGTGAGCTAATTAGGCGATTTCCGAAAGTCGACTCGGCGTGGTACAGGTGATATGTGTACCTGGTCGTGATGCCTGCATCACATCGCGAGTGTGGTTCAATTTGGAATTCGCCTCGTCTTGGCGTCGCCTCAGAGACGCTGTCAGGAAGGTGTAAATTGGAGACGGCAAGTTCCCCGAGGTAAGTCTTCACTTCGTAACGTCACTTCTTGTATTTTACAGTAGCCTCGCCGGTGTATGTTTCCGTTTGGCACGCTGCATCCCTTCTCGGTTTTGCTGTTGCCAATACCATCGATTACGGTGGATCCCTCTAGTGCGGTGACCAGGAGTGGGCCCCCTTATCACCTTCCGAGTCGGTGCTAGCCTTTGTGGAGCGCTTGCGTTAGATGCGTTGCCATAGGTTATCCTTGTTGGGAAAAGTGATGGTCGACTGGCCCCCTTCTGATGTCGTTCGTCGTCCGTTGCTGCCGTTTGCTCCCTACCTAAATTTAACGCCCTATTCTAGCTCGACGGATAAATAATATTGTTTATCATACAAAGATAACATTTCTTCTTCAATTATATAACAATTTGACTTATATAACAATAACATTTCCTTCTTTTGCATGAGAGTAGTATTAGTGTCGAAAGAAAAATACAATGGGTCAACTGCTACCTCGATGCTCAAGCGGGTTTGGGGTGTGTAAATGACATGCATCCCGATCTCCTTAGTGGTCGTGGTGTGGTCCCCGGATAAAAGCTAGTCACCCGTAACAAAGTAGGAAATCAAACATTTCCTTTTATACAAAATATATAACATATGTATATTTCTCTCCTCAGTACCCAGAATGCACAAAGCAGAATCATTGGCATTTCAAGCAGCCAAAGTCAAAGTTCATTGTTAGTTTCGCCATGTCATGTTTACAAACATTCATTCAGTATTCCGAATAGTCAATTTAAATTGGAATATCATTTAGTGAATTGCATTCACCAAAATTAACTCCTACACATCCTATCAAGCTAGCAAAGTACTCCTGCTTACAACTCTGCTTATCACGGCATGAACGAAAAAATAATCCTAGCTTTCAACGCAATCCCAATATTTCCTTTGCAGGAATCAATGTCTGTCAGGTGAAAGGAAATACCTCATGATTAATTTCAGTGCATTTATGAATGCTTTATGAAATTCCAAAGCGGATATGAGCCCACCATCGAGCGTTATAAGAGTCAAAAGGCCGAAGATCTATCCTCACTGCGCTATGCGGTTGCAAATGTTAATGTATGTACATATATCGTCATATAGGCAAAGAAAATTAATCTAAATGCGCTGATATCATGGGGGCATCCTGTCTCGAATTTCCACCACTCGTACACACTTCAGAAATCCATCCTCTATGTCTCCGTTACATACTCGCGCTTCTTGCAAGGTATCACTCACTTTGAAAAAGTCATTTCCTTCTCCTTCCGAGCGCAAACACATTTGAAAAGCTTAAAAGACATCGCCAAAGGTCGTTACTGTTGGATCACCCTCTCCCCATAAATATTTCTGTGTTTTGTTAAAGGAGCCGCGGAGGTTGCGAATGATACAAAGCCTACTTTTAACCCCGTGGCACTGTTGGTATTCACGCTTTGCTATGTAGCCCACAATCGAACAAACGTATCCATTGTTGGTTGATGTGATTCCCTTTCTTTGGATTGATGCATTGACGGCTCCTTCTTTTTGCATATCCTTCAATTTAGACATTTACACACATGCAAGGCGAGTACAATGTGGGGTAGAAGTAAATATCCACTTGTGTTTTTTTATAGCGATGAAGCACTTGGTTGGCTTGGTTGAAGCGATTTTATTGATTTCTTTTTCGATTGATTTATTCGTAGACGGAATAGTGGGCGTTTTTGGTGATGGCTATGAATTTAAATGAATCTGATAATCTTAAGACTTGATTCGAATAAGTTGAGCAGGAAAGAGTTTGCTTCTACCAGAAGAGTTTTGTAACCATCTTTGGGTTCAAAACAACTTTTATGCTAACATCAATCAATGAATTGAATTTTGAATCCATTGGGCATGCGAAAAAGTTTCATCATGAACGAAAGACCGAGGTTCCTTTCCTAAATACAACACAGCCACCATTCTGTCTCATCTATTCTGAATATTCGAAAAATCAAATGTTTTCAAATAAAACTCTATGCATGAAATATTCATGAAAATCCGATTAAAATTGAAAATCTATGTCCATTTAAAACATATACCAACTACTACCACATGTTGGTGCTGAATTTCTAAAGGGTGAATCATAACAAGTGAACACACGTGAACGGGCCTTAACTCTTATTTATCACCAACTTCAGGTCCATATATTGACAGATTATGACAGTTTGGTCTTTTACAATTCTAATCATGATATAAACATCCGCCAAACGTTTTATTATTGTTAAAACTTTTTACAAAAATAATGAATCGCCAGTGCAAACATTTCGCACTCTACGTGAATTTTTTGGTCCACCCATAAACTGGCGGGCGAGATCGTGTGATTTGACTCCTTGTGACTACTTCTTTTGGGGATTTCTGAAGGATCGTGTTTACGCTGATGCTCCCCAGACTACTGAAGCATTAAAAAACAATATTCGAGCCAACATACGCCAAATAATGCCGGAAATGTGCGAAAATGTCATTGAAAATCACAATCATCGTTTGAGCAGCATGTGGTGCACATATGCCTAAAGTAATGTTTCATGTTTAATTGTAAGGGACCAAATTTTCATAATAAATAAACATTACAGCTCAATCTTTACAAAAACTTTGTTTTTTTTTCGACAAAAATGTGTACACTTGCTATGAATCACCCTTTATATGATTTAAATGGCTATATCTCATTCGATTTTGATCCGATTTTAGTGAAATTTTGTTGGCTATAGAATCCTATATTATTTTATATAGTTGAGGTATTTTAAAATATTAATGTCACCGTTTCAGGTTTTATGAGAGAAAACGTAAAACCGACAAATCATTCTGTTACAAACAAAGTTGAGTAACTTTCGACATCTGAGGTATTTGTAAAAACTTACCTCCGTGATTTTTTTCAGGTTCATCAACCTAAAGGTCTCCAAGTGCGATGTGGAAGAACACGAACTTTGCCCATATTTTGCCTTCTCTGGACCTTTTGTTTCAAACATTGATATTTGACTACCTTTGATAAAAAAAATTTTTTTGATTAATTTTGTGGATGGGGGGCTTGACAAAAACCTTTAAAAATGTTGGTAAAGCCTGAACTTTCAAGAGACTGCAACTCGTAACCTTTCCACAATATTTGATGATTTTGGCTCCTATATTTTCTGAGAAAACTTGGTATGATGGATAGATAGACAGATCTAACACAAAACTAGTACATTATTGTTAAATGTCTTTGCAAAAGGAAAGCGTAAATAGTTTTCAGTTTTATTTTGACTGTACAAGACCATGAGACTTTGAATGCTGACTAACTACCTGAGCCAATCGGAATATTTTTGTTTCTTGTTTCTGCTGAGCATGATAGCTCCGCTAACACTAGTATCACAACTGTCTTCGCTTGGAGGATAGGCAATAGTCAGGCAAACAGAAATTTGGGACAATACCCTATTGCACCCATGCCAGTGTCCATTTTGGAGCCGTCTTTGTAGATAAGTATTGCCTCCTGTGAATTAGCCGCACCTTTTATCTTGCTCCTGAAATTGCAACTTCTAACGATTAGAGCTCATAGATCGGCTGATCCTGTAAAATCGAAATTACTAATTCATAGGAGCGAGTTATAAGCTGCTACTCTTTCTAGCCCTTGTATAAACATAACTTGGGGTTTTGTCCAAGCCTGTGGTACGGCGTTAAGCCTGGGATCGCTATTCACTGAGAAATAACACCCTATTCTGCCCTTTGCAATAAAGTTGGTATGATTCTATCTGGTGCCATCAATTTGTATGGTTTCAGTTTTCATGACAAACCCCGGTTCAATTTTACCCCGCAAACTCCCTTCCTCCAGAGGCATATCGAGCCCTCCTATTTCGTAGTCAAAGAGGTGAGTGCAGAAGTCTTTTAGCATTTCTTCGAGGTTCAAGGTCAAGAAGCCGTTTGAATTTACCAGAGGAAGAGTAGAAGAGAATTTTTAGAAATTAAATCTTTCAGCCTGGAAACTTCAGTTGCCCTTTTTCCCCAGCCATTTCACTTACTGAGCTCTGAATATTTGAATTACCGTTTTTGTAGGTTATTTTGAGTGAGCTAGTCAAGAATTTGTTTTCGTTCCAGTCTCTTTGGATCCTGGGTATGGTCAGATTCTTCTTCTCTTCTTCTTCGTAGCACTACAACCCCTCTTGGACCTTCATATCCTGCAAAAAGTGCTTTCAACTATCTCGATCCATTGATCGCGTCCTCCAATTTCGAAATACCGGCAGCGATGAACTGTCTTCGTCGACCGAGTCAGATCAGCGTTTCCTCGGTTTCCCCATCCCACCCACGCCTTTTTGGGTACCCGTTGTTCGTCAATACAATTCATATGGCCAGCCCATTGAAGCTACCACAGTCTTACTGTCGTTGAGATTTCATACAGCTCATGGATGTATTGGATTCGCCATTGGTTCCTGACCAGTCTCGCTTCGTTTATTTGCCTCAGAACTCGTCTTACAAAGGCGTTCAGTAAGTTCACGGATGCTTGGGATAGGGTCCATGTTTCACACCCATAGCATAGTACAGGTCTTATCACAGATTTTTATACTTGGAGCTTTGTTTTCCTGGTTTTCAAGATCGTCAAAACTGAATAAAATATTTTATTTGTGAGCTGTATTCTCCGGCGTATTTCATCTCTTTCATAAGCATCTCTAGTTATTTGGGCACTTAAATACACAAAATTTGCCCGTATTTTCGATACTGTATTCGCCATAAATGATATTTTTGGTATTTGAGCTATTTTTCCTCAGCTGCGTCATGACCTTTATTTTATTCTTATTGTCTTATAGCCCTACTAGTTTTGCAATGCTGACGAGATTCAGGAAGAGTTCTTCGGCAGTTCTTAACGACGGTGACAAAATATTGATGTCATCCACATAGGTTCCCACTTGGCTTGACTTGTATAATAATGTAGCAATGGGGGTGTCAAAGGCGTCGGTGAGTTGGTTATTGATGTGAACTTGGGAGATGGTCGATGTCATTATTATTTTTTATTTTGGTAAGACTCTCCAATTTGGTTGAGACACCAAACTAAAGCAATATTTAGTACAGTATGTTACAATCAATATTAAAATAAGGTGTACGTCTATGTTGAACTCCCAGTATTTTTCAAGTACCTGTTTGACAGTGAACAATTGGTCAATTTTCGATCTATCTATTTTGTACGCCGTACAAAGTATAGTTTTCCCACAATAGCTTGTCACCTTTTTTGTGGGTAGGGAATTGGCTCCACTCATTTGGCATATATTCTTGTTGCCAAATGTGTAGGATGAGTTAATGGATAGCTTTCTGTACTGCTGCCACCATATTAAATGAGCTTCACTAGAAGCTCATCGATGCCTGGCACTTTATTATTTTTTGGGCTTTGATGGTGGAACAAACTTCATCCAGAGTTGATGGGACCAATGGAAGCTCGCCAGGAATATCTATAAGCTCCGATGCTCTGGAGCTGTGCGCATTCTGGCACTCATCATCGAGCTAACCATTTCTTTTGCGCTGGGCTTGATGTCCTATGGTTGGTTCTGTCATGGTCTTAGTTTCCGCTTTTACTGCCCCATATAGCTCGTTGCTTGTTTTCGGCGATGTGTGTGGTAGGATGGGAGCTAGCTGGTTGCCGAGGGTCTTCATTAAATTTTTGGCCACAGACGCCGTTTTGAACCTTTCAATGTCGAATCATTGTAGAGGGCTGGTCTTCGCTGAATACGCCTTTGACATGACATCAATAGGTTGATTCAGACAAGTAATGATCTAAGTTACGACTGGCTCCTCGTATGTACGGACGTCAAGTATGCTCGAGGCCCAAAGTTTTGGATAATTTTGTGTGTTGCGATCAGGTTTTAGTTATGTGTCGACGTGGGAAGCAAGTTGAACGTATGACTAGATTTCTGCTAGATGCAAAGTCAATCAGGTGCTGGCCGTTGTCATTTGTTTCATCGTAGAGGCAATATCCCACAGTCGTTCTCCGATGAGATAGCTCATTTCCAACCTTAGCGTTGAAATCGCCCAAAATTATTTTTGTGTCGTTTCCAGGCAATGTGTGGATTAGTTTTTTGAGATGATTGTAGAACGTTTCCTTCGTTTGTTTGTCCTTTCCTTCTTTCGGGGCGGGTACGTTTGTCAGCTTGAGGAAGTTTATCAATTTGAAGAATTTCGGTTTTATACGGATCGCACAAAATCGTTTATTGCCTTAAAATCAAAAACGTGTGATTTGAGATCTCTATCCGCAGTGAAGGCCACTCCATATTCTCGCTTTCCTGGTTGCTTCCCATTTTTGAATATTGTGTACGATGTCATGTCTTGAATACCACTTCCAGTCAAATTCGTTCCCTGGATTGCCAGTATTTTTAATTTATATTGTCTGGCTTGTGGGAAAAGGTCTTTAATAGTGCGAGCGTATTTCGGTGATCTGACATTCCAAGATCGAATTTTATAGTCTTTTGCGGTTGCGAAGTCATTGTTGTAGATCCAATTCACTTCGAGGCTTTGCTGCAAGTTCCAAAAAAATGTAGGACTTTACGGGGACAGGGAATTAGCCCATCATCCAGCCTCCATTCCGGTGGTATTTTTATTACCTTCAATTCCGTTATCTGGTGTGGAAAACTCGCCTTCATCCTCTAACATCACCATAAATCAGGTGGATGTAAGTAAGATTTAGTAGCATAGTTGCAGGTGCATTTGCAGTTAAAAGCATTTCTGAGTATTTAGTTTCCCATCATTAGGGAACCAGTAAGCCCAATGTGTGACCTCGAGACCATTTATTACCATTTGCTTGTGGAGTTTAAGATTAGGAGTCATGAAAAATAGGGGTGGGGAAATACGAGAATCTCTCTTCCATTCTCAACCGGCCTTGAGACCGTCTGGGGCGGAGTTAAATTGTCGGATTCTCTTATTACTGTTATGACCCTTTTAGCATCAAAGTATACAGACACATAGTCTTTGCTGGGTTCCTAAAATTTTATTGACTTTAAGAACATATTCCTTGAGTCGCTGCTTGAAAGATAAATTATTCAGGATTGAAAACTCAATTAGATGATGCAGATCTGTGAATTAGTTCCAGCTCAATTCATATCAAGCTCAAATTATGCTACCTCCACCGATCCAAGAAAATACCAGAACGAGTCGACCTCATTCTGAACTACAGCTTAGATACGCGCTAGTAAATCACTCATTTCTGGTACGAAGTCTGATTCAATGTACAAGGTGTTTTCGAAAATAAACGAGACATTTTTCATAAATTTTTTTTGGTGGCGCGATCTGTGTGTGAGATATTGCTTTGAAAAGTTACATTCCTCCCTGACTTCCAGTGAAAGTTTGGTGACATTCGGTTCAGTGGAAGCGAAGTTATTGTGTCTAAAGTGACAGTATATTTGTGTCATCGGTACAAAAATGAGTTTCGGACAAAGAGCTAATATCAAATTTTGTTTGAAAATCGGTAAAACGTTTGATGAAAAAAGCTTATGGCGATGATTGTCTATCTCGTGCGAGCGTTCATGAGTGGTTTATACGTTTCAGAGATGGTCGTGAGGACATAAATGAATGAAAACTTTACCGAAATTGTGCGTGAATTTCTCAAAAATGAGCCGAAATCATCGTTGAAATTCATAGATATCATAAAAATCCACTCTTGTGATTGATAGACAATGAAGTACCCAGAAATGGTAATTTAAATTCCCCAGGTAAATGATATTTAAAAAAAAGTACTTTGTTATGTTTGTAGGACTGTCCTCAATTACTATGCCAAATATGAGCGCGATCAGTCAACCAGTTTGTTTACAGCAGCGGCTTAAGTCGGTACATCTCAGTCGTGCGACCGAATTTAAAGCCAAAAACGTAATAAATACCATCGATCAACCACCGTCTTCACCAGATTTGGCTCCGTGTGAGCTCAAGAGATAGCAGAGAAGTTTGACATATCAAATTCAACCATTCACTTGTACTTACTAGCTTGGTTACCTTCATAAACAAACTGGATGCTTGGGTTCTTCACGAATTAAAGGAAATCCACCTCACCAAAAGCATTAACATATGCGACAAAACGACTCATTTCTAAAAAGAATCATAATGGATAATAAAAATAGGATTATTTAAGAGAACAAAGTATGAAAACTATCATGGACCAAGCAAGAGGAGCACCCATAATTGACATCCAAAGCCAATGTTCATCAAAAGAAGATAATGCTTTCTGTGCAGTGGGATTACAAGAATAGAGTCTACTTTGACCTGCATACAAGAAACCAAACTATTGATTCGAATGCATACTGTCGTTAACTATCGAAAATGAACGAAGAAATAAAAAAAAATGAATAAATGATACCCTGAGCTGGGCGATTACCAAGGCGTGATAATGATAACGCCAAACCCCATACCTCCCACGATAACTCGTCAAAATTTAGTGGAGCTCCATTGGGAACTGATGCCCCATTCACCCTACAGCCCCGACTTAGCACCATCAGACCATCATTTGTTTCGCTCCCTTCAGAACCATTCACATGGTAAAACTTTTGATTCCGATCAGGCTGTTAAAAATAATTTGGACCAATTCTTCGCTTCTAAAACCCAAGGCTTCTTCGAACTTGGAATTTTTCAACTTACCGAAAAATGGCAGAAGGTCTTCCAACAAAATGGTCAATATATTGTTACATGTACAAAGAATTCTGCGAGCTACTGTCGCAATTGTTTTCACAACCATTAAAAACATCAACAAAATGAATTTACTTGAAACCACGAGAACCCACCGACCATGATCAACATTTGGAAGTGAGTCACTGCTCCATTCATTAATCTGTTCGAATATACCAGATACCTTTCGGCAGAACATTCGCCAATGTACGAGAAATGCATTGAACGGATGGAGACCCTATATAAAGGTGAGCTGAATGAATAAGGAGATCATTCATTACAACCGCGATGGAAAACTGCGATATACAGATAGTGGAACGCGAAGTAAAGGCGATTGATTGTTTGAGTGTGAAGTGATTTTAAGAAGACAGTTGTAAGAGGAATTAATTGACAAGTGAAAGTTAGATTTTAATTAAAATTGTGAAATAGTAAAATAAGTGATTGTGCATTTTTAATCGATTTAATAAACTCATTTAATTTAAAAGACATTGCGTTTTCACTTTCCCGGAACATTAAAAATTATTGGCCGCGAACCATAACACGCGACCATATTATTGATTATTGTTAATATAAATGAATATAGGATAAATGATATAGTTATTGGTTATTTAAGTGACTCCAGGGGAGTGTGTTTAAATTAGAAATAAGAAAATAGTTATATATAAATAAAACATACGGTAAATGAAACTATATAATGTATTTGTGCGTTAGCTTCCTTTCCATAAACTTATCCAATATATTCTTTGAATAAAAACAATTAAAGACACAAAAGTCAAATTAACAGTTATTGGCCGCTTTGTTCCAGTTATTGGCCATGAGCATGTACAGTTATTCGTTATCATAAACTCTTTATGACTTAAATATGTTTTCAAGATAATTTTCATCTTCAGAAGACTCTGAATCTTTATTTAACAAAAAGTATTCATGGCATTAAAAGTCAAGAAGTTCATCGACGACGGGATGTATAGGGTGGTCCAACCATAATGCACGATGTTAATTGTGAGTCACACCTTAATGTCAAGTTTTTCGCCCAACTTAATTTGACATTTCTTTGTTTCAGTGTTTGAAAAATTCAACCATGGAGAGGTACACGATTGAGCAGCGCGTTAAGGTTGGTGAAGCCTTTTACGAAAATGGGCGTTCAAATCAAAATGCATTTCGTGCCCTTCGTGATTTCTTTGGTCAGCATAATCGACCAAATGTGTCCACAACAGTGCGCAAATTTCAGCGCACCGGGTCTGTAGGAAATGTGAAATCACCAGTGCACGCTTGCTCTGTTCATTTTGGGGAAAGCATTGCTGTTGTTCACGATAGTGTGGCAGAAACGCCGTCAACCTCGACTCGTCGTCGTGCCCAACAATTGAACATCGCACGAACATCACTGATGCGAATTTTGAATAAAGATTTGAATTTTAACGCTTACGAGGTTCAATTGACTCAAGAGCTGAAGCCTACTGACTATTTCAAGCGTCGGCAATACGCCGAATGGTTGTTTGAACAGACAGAAGGGAATAGTCGATTTACAAAGAAAATCATTACCAGCGAAGAGGCACACTTTCACCTCAGTGGACTCGTTAACAAGCAGAATTGCCACATTTGGGCAAATTAAGATCCACGAGTGATTGTTGAAAAGCCGATGTATCCACAAAAAGTGACTGTTTGGTGCAGCTAATGGGCTGGCGGCGTCATCGGGCCATACTTCTTCGAAAATGAGGATGGCCAAGCAGTTACCGTGAATGGCGTTTGCTATTGTGAGATGATAACGGACTTCTTGTGGCCATAAATTGAGGTTATGGACTTGGACGATATGTGGTTCCAACAGCATGGTGCAACTTGCCACACAGCCAACGAAATTCAATGGCCGTGTTATCTCACGTTGTGGCGATGTTAATTGGCCGCCGCGATCATGTGATTTGACATCGTTGGACTTCCTTCTCTGGGGATATTTAAATGAAAAATTGAACGTCAATAAGCCAAGAACAATTCAAAAGCTAAAGGATGATAATGCAGCACATTAACGACATTGAACTCAATCATGTCCCAGAGTCATTGAAAATATGGACCATCGGATAGAATATGCCACCGTAGCCATTGCGAGCATTTGGGCGATATTTTGTTTTGCACATAATTGTCATAGATTCTTCTATTATAATAAAAAATATTAATATAATTCTCTGAAATCTTTTTGTTTTATTTACAATTTACATCGTGCGTTTTGGTTGGACCACTCTTTCTTACAGGTCACTACCGCCAAGTTCTGAAATATTTTTACTTTACGTTTTTTTAATTTTAATTAGCATTCAAAACATTTTCGTTTTGGGTCTCCACATTTTTGTTTTCAGTCTCGACAATATAGTTGTTTCCCTCGTTAGCATCATTTAAATTTTTAGTTTCAGTTTGAACATTTTGGTTTTCTTTTCCAGACCCATCTTTTTTGTTTCCGCTTTTCGATTCTATTTCTATGCCTTAACCTCTTTTGGCTTTTTATGAGCACATTCTCTCTGTGCAGCTGCTTTTTCGTCACTTTTTCTCTTTCTTTCTATTTTTCATTCGCTTTTTGTTGCTTTTCAAGTTTTTTTTTAGGGTTTTGTACTAAAATACAAAACCCTATTGCAATCACGACCTGTGTCCGTCTGTCCATCCGTCCGTCTGTCCGTCCGTCCGTCCGTCCGTCCGTCCGTCTGTATGTCACAGCACTTTTTCTCCGAAACTATAGAGGCCACAGCCATGAAACTTTGTAGAAAGGTCAGAAGTGGTGACCTCTTGAAACTTCAAGGGTGGAAAATTTTTTCAAAGGCGTTTAAGGGGGTCTCCCCTTATAAGGGGGTGACCCCTCAAAAAAAAAATTTCACCATTGGTAGTCGAGTAGGGTGTCATTGGAAAGGTCTCAATGAGATCTTTTCAAAACAAGTCTTAAAATTGTCTTATAAGTACCGAGGGGGGCAGGAGAAGGGGAAATGTACGAACTTTTCGCGTACCCCCCCCCCCCCCTCGCGATTGGACACCTTCCATCCGAAAAATTTGAAAAAAATCATGAATGTAGGCCTTAATGAGTACAACAACAACAAATACATGAGAAGTCGAAATTCACTCAACTTTGTTAGTAATAGTATGATTTATCGATTTTGTGTTTTCTTGAATAAAATCTAAACGGTACCCTTAAACCTTTAGCAAAGAGATGACTATTTATAAGATTGATCTTTTCGGAAAGTTTCATAAAGATCGAATAGTATTTACCGAAGTTATAGCGATTTGAATTTTCGTGTATTACTATGGAGCAATATGCCCTGTATTACTATGGAAACATATTGCAATGGAGCCATATGCGCTTTTTACCGACTTAGACACTACAGCTTTGCTAGAATTTGCATGAAAATTTCAGGAGTGATAGGTATCATGAAGATGAGAACATACAATTGGAACAAGTCGAAGAGGCAGGAGAGAGCTCCTAGCAAAAGGGCTTTGTAGCCATTCTAGGATTCGAAAAAATAGGCCATGAATCGATGATTACAGTACAGAGGAGTGGCCCCTGAAAAAAATTTCATGAAAGGTAGCCGATATGAGTATCAACTGAAAGTTCTCTATGAGAGCTTTTCAAAACAGTTCTTAAACTGACAGTTTTTGCTTCAGTGGGAGCACAGGGGGGGGGGAATTCATCAAAAATGTATTTCCTCCCTTGCGAATGGACACCAGTGATCTAAAAAATCTGAAAAAAATATCAAAGGAGAAATTTATGGGTATAACTATAACAAATACCTCAGAAGTCAAAATTCGTTCAACTTTGTTAATAATAGTATGATCCTCGAATTTCACATTTTCTCCAATTAAATCGTCTTTGACATGTTTCTTGATTTTATTCGTTGCTGGTTACTGCATTTTGTAAGTTGAGTACAAAACCCTTCTGACATGAGCATAGGTCTGTCTACCCAACTTGTTTCAATTGTATTCTCGGGAGTAATGACGAACGGATTTTTTTCAGTCTTCTTAATAAATTTTCTTTCATTTTTCGGCGCGTTCTGAAGGTAATCATTGATAAATTTTTTAAAATGGGGGGTGTCTTTTGAAGTAGATGGCATGCACAAGTCTATAGAAGTTCTTGTGGGGGTCATGTAATTTGAACAGTGGTCAAATTATCTGTGCTGGTTAAATTTACATTTGTTGTGTTATTTGCGTTTTGTATTTCAATATTCGCTGAGATTTCTTCTTCAGAAGTACTATGGAAAAAGCACCAAAGTTTGTCTGACGTCAAAGACGTATTATCCAAGGTTGCATCCTGAAGTTGCAGTGCTTTCATCTGGTTTATCATTTCGTCCCCTACAATATTTTCAAAATCTTTTAAAGACATGAGCTTATCTTCTGCATCAGACACTTCATCTGATTTTCGTGTGGTCAAATGTTTGGAGTAATCAATCCTTGTCAAAAGAACACAACCCACATGCTCTAAAACCTCAGATTTTATATCATTTACAACTGTTTTTAAAATAGAAGGAATGTTCAATTTTTGCACAACCTCATCCCCATTTTCTGATTGAAATTGTTGACCTGTTTTTCGGTACATTTTTTTTTGACAGACCTGAACATGGATATGTCTGCTAGCTGGGTGATACGAGTGGAATAAAGGGCTACAAGTCCGAGCCTTATCTCTTTGCAAGTGAAACTCAGCTGTAAAGTAATATGGCTTTTGCGACCATCTATAAAGAGGATAACCGGTTTGTTAATGTTGTTCTCTGCAAGATATGGCGCAAAAATTTCTGCAATAAACTAGTTACAAACTTCTCTCGTCATCCATCCCGTATCACTGCGTCTGATACCCCATTGAGGCGGGATGATGTACTAACTTCTTCCGGCAGTCTTTTGCAAGGAAACACTATCAAAGGAGGACATACGTTGACATCAGCAGAAAATGTGAATAAAACCGTGACATTTTCCTTGGAATTCCCTTGTTCTATGGCTTAAATCTTTTTATCCCCTTTAGTGGCAAGTACCCGACCAGTAGGAGGACAAAGCTGGAACCCTGTTTCATCAGCGTTAAATATACGTTGTCGATAACGGATTGCCTCTAAGAGGTTTTCACTTGTGAAGTAGTTCCTGATTTCAAGAAACCATTTTTTATGTCACTTTTAGAGACGCAGGAACTAGTTTTAGTTACTCCCTTGCTGGTTGTTTGTGGTAAATTGGGATGACGTTTTGAAAAAGCTTTCCGCCATCTTTTACCTGGCCTGGTATTGATAAATCGAGTATCGCGTGGATTCCTAGTCCAAAATTGTTGTACTAAATCGAGCACATCCTCTGTGTTTCTTGGAAATCCTTTGCGAGTCATTTTGATCAACCATTCTTCAATGGTATCCTCTTCAGTGAGTGTTAAATACATATGATGCTGGCTCAAAGTGAAACCTTGAATAAGGGTTTCTGAGTTTAAACTGTAAAACTCCTCTTCGAATGTTATATTTTTTTGCAACTGCTCGCAAAGACATTTTTTCATCTTTTATTTTTTCTAATGCCTCACCAAGCACTTCTTTTGTGTACTGGAGTATTTTGGGTATTGTTGTGTATTATTTTTTTGGATCTTATAAAAAAAGTACGTTTTATGTAACCTCGTTCAAAATGAAATAAAAAGTAGTGTAGTAATTGGCCAAATTTTTGTATTAGTTAGTATTTCGAGTGTCACAGTAATTGGCCTATGCTAACAACTATTCACAAAATTCTTAGATGATTGCAAATTGAATAGACCCAGCAAAACAAAAATTACAAAGACCATTTAACCGTGAAAACGCACTTTGCTGAGTATATGAAAACCGCAGATATTGGCATAAAGGGCCGGTTACTATGAATTTGTAGAATCATCGTGATATTTATTAGCCACAGACAAATTTTTAGGTCAGATACGAAGATAGCGCCATAGACTATTCAAATTCACTTATTCTGTTTAACAGCTTTACATTCTATAGGATTTTAATATCTGAACTACGTTATATACTTTTCAACTTATCACATAAAAAAATCTGTAGCCTTTAGAGTTTTAATCAAACTTAACTGTTTCTGTTCCGGTCTCAAGATATCACAAAAAGCAAAACCACCAAATCAGCAGATGGTTTTTTGCTGATACTTTATGACAGCTATCAATATCAATCAATTCTGGGTGATTTCAACGCTAAGGTTGGCAATGAGCTATCTCATTGGGGAATGACTGGAGGATATAGCCTCCACGGTGAAATAAATGACAACGGCCACCGTCTGATTGACTTTGCATGTATGTAGCAGAAATCTAGTCATATGCTACGTTCGACTTACTTCCCACATCGACGCACTTATAAATTGACCTGGGTATCACCGGGCGGCAACACACAAAACCAGATCGATCATGTTCTGATCCAACAACGTTGGGTCCTGAGCATACTTGACGTCCGTACAAATAGAGGAGCCAATTGTAACTCAGATTCTTACTTGATCAAATTACCCTATAGATGTTGTACGTCAAAAGCATATTCGGTGAAGACCATCCCACACAACATCGAAAGGCTCCAAACGGTGTCTGTAGCCAAAAATTTCACGGGGATCCTTGACAACCAGCTGGCTCCCTTCTTCTCAGACGCATCGTTAAAGATAAGCAACGAGCTCTGGATGGAAATTAAAGTGGCTATTAAGACCGTGGCAGAACAGACAATCGGCGCAAGAGGTATGATCGGTTCGATAATGAGTTCCAGTATGCGTTAGATAAAAAGAATCAGCCTTGCAAAGAATACGTAGGTAGGAAAACCAGGGGGTAGAGAGAACACTATGAAAACCTCAGAAGAGTAGCAAATAAGATGATTATGATTAAGAAAATAAAATACTATGACGGACAATTGAGAAGTATAGATGTAAGCCTAGCAAGCAACAACACAAGACAAGCATACAAAGTAGTGAAAAGCCTGAAACGTGGTTATCAGCCCAAAATCACGCTCTGTCATGATGACATCGGCAATATCATCGCTGATGAAACCAAGATTAAGGAAAAATGTGCATCATATTTCAAGAACCTTCTTAATTCTCCGCATAGCTCCAGAGCATTGGAGCCTATAGATGTCTGGGGAGAGCTTTCATTGGCTCCACAAACTCTGGATGAAGTTTCGTCCATCATCAAAGCCCAAAAGAATAATAAAACGCCGGGCATCGATGAGATTCCAATGGAGCTCATCAAATATGGTGGCAGTAGTGTTTATAAAGCTTCAGCTGGTGGCAGCTCCTGAGGAGTATATCGGTCACCTCGTACAAAACAGCGAGGTTTTTAATGGAACCAGCCCATATGCTGGAACCAGCTGAAGTCCATCAAGCGAAAAATGCTATTAAGTTGATAGCTTAAATGCTCGGGTGAAAGAACAATGTAGTTCTTTCACTTAGGACAACCAGCATTCCTTAAACAAAATTTCTTATAAGCTCGCCAGTTCGGAGTGAAGCTAGATGGGGACCAATGGTGAATTCGATAAAACCATAAGCTATATGAAACTTTTGAGGAGCCGGAGGTCACAACGATTGTAAGACTGCGGAAGCTGCAATGGGCTGGCAACATGAATCGTATGGACGAACAACGGATACCCAAAAAGGTATTCGATGAGAGAACTAAAGGCCGGAGATCAGTTAGAATTCCGAGGAAACGATGGTCTAACTTGATCGACGAAGACAGTTCATCGCTTATCGGATTTCGAAATTGGAGGACGCGGTCAATGGACCGAAATAGATGGAGGCGCTGTTTGCAGGAAGTGGAGGCCTGACAGGGGCTGTAGTGCTAAAAAGAAGAAAAGATCAATATTGTTGCCATAACTTAATTTTTGTGCTACGTTTTCACAAGACAGTTGCTTTTTTTTGATTATTAAACTTGAAATAGCTAATAATTGTGTGGGGGCCAATAGCTGTGCTATTTCCCCTACTTTGAAAAACGTGAAAAAACGACACTATTCATCGGACAACTCAATACATTGCGGTGTGACCTTGCCATAAATTAACACGGTTTCATAAGAGGACGTTCTACTGTTGCTAACTTACGTGAACTCGCCAACACGACTGCCCACACCCTTGACCTAGGTAATTAAGTTGATGTGATCTACACAGATTTTGCTATGGCGCTCGATATAGTAGATCCTGCTTGCCAAGCTTCACCAGTTTGGTATTCAGGGAACATTACTATCATGGACCACCTCTTTTCTTTTCCAATGTGTTTGTACAATCATCTGCAATGGTTGCAGATCGTATCCCTTTTGCGCACCTCAGGGCTGCCTCTGGGAGCAATTTTAAGTCTTCTTCTGTGCATAAACGACCTCCCGGCTAATTTTGTAGTCAACGTTGTATTATATGTGGACGATCTTAAAAATATTCACAGTGAAAAACTCTACCCAAGACTGCAGAACTCTTCAAGATGATGCAAGGTGGTCCAATCATAATGCACCATGTTGATTGTGAGTCACACTTTAACGTCAAGTTTTTCGCCCAACATAATTTGACACTTCTTTGTTTCAGTCTTTAACAAATTCAACCATGGAGAGGTAGACAATTGAGCAGTGCGTTAAGGTTGTTGAAGCCTTTTACGAAAATGGGCGTTCAAATCAAAATGTATTTCGTGCACTTCGTGATTCTTTGGTCAGCTTAATCGACCAAATTTGTCCACAATCGGGAGAATGGTGCGCAAATTTCAGCAAACAGATCTGTAGGAAATTTGAAATCACCTGTGCATGCTCGCCCACTCCGGGCCATTCTTCGTTGAAAATGAGGACGGCCAAGCAGTTACCGTGAATAGTGCTCGCTATTGCGAGATGATAACGGACTTCTTGTGACCAGGAATTGAGGTTATGGACCTGGACGATATGTGGTTCCAACAGGATGGTGCCACTTGCCACAACGCCAACGAAACAATGGCTCTTTTGCGCGAGAAATTCAATGGCCGTGCTATCTCACGTTGTTGCGATTTTAATTGGCTGTCACGATCATGTGATTTGACACCGTTCGACTTCTTTCTCTGGGGATATTTAAAAGATAAGTGTACGTCAATAAGCGAAGAACAATTCAAGAGCTAAGGGATGAGATAACCATCCATTTATGTCTAAGAGTCATTGTGGTGAGCACTTGGGCAATATTTTGTTTAACACAGAATTGTCATAGATCTTTCTATTGTAATAAAAAATATTAACATGATTCTCTGAAAACTTTTTGTTTTCTTTACAATTAACATCGTGCGTTTTAGTTGGACCACCCTATATAAATTCGTTTGCCCCTTTCAAATATAAGCTACGGAGAGGACTCCTAGAAAATTAACTTATTGAAATTTGATTGATTTATTCATAACTGTACCGTCTTAGTATATATCTATGGAATTCGTTTTTCGTTACTATTTTATAATTGGAAGCTACTTTCTGTTCCATAGTTTAGTTTAATAATAATAAAATATGACTGAATTGCACTTTTTAAGCATACGTGAAGAACGTGTTCTTTAATTCCTGTAAAATAATTGATGATTTTCAGTGTAGACAAAACCATGCACAACCACAAAGATTACCAGTTTCATGCTATGCTGTCAGCCGATTCCTTTGCATTTCAATCATGGATAATATTCTGATATGAGAACGTGGCGCAAATGATATATGATTATGATGACTAGAACATAAAGTGACGATGATGATGGCAGCAGGCGGCTGCCAGTAGGCGCCATAACAAAGCTCTGCATTTCACTCAGATTTTCCTTTCTTTTCCCCTAACAAATTCCATTCACAAACGCTAAACGAGATTTCTTGCTTGGAGGCAAGCGCTGCCAACTTTCTGTGTGCATGCTTGCCGCAAAAAAGGATTCTTTCACAATGAATGTGAGTGAAGACTTGCCCTAGGCGCACATATGGAGACTTTTTAGTGCTTGGTTCGTTGGTTACTTTGTATACTCGAGAAGACTTTTGATAAAAAGTTATCCTGTTTGCATGTTCCATCAGACAAACTGGTGACTGCATGAACTATGATAGCATAAACTGACTTATCAAGCTCCCAGGGTGAATTCACGGAAAGGAATGGCGTTTTTTCCATTCACTGCCAGACAAACACCCAACATCCTTGCAGACATTGCTTGGGTGGCTTAAATAGCGATTTAAATTATTAAAATTTAATAAAAAAGATAAAGCAACGATGGCTTTTGTCGTGAAAGATCCAAGTAGAATAATCTTGAAGGGAAATATCGTTCATATGAGTACGAGTAGATCCTTAGACAGGCATTTAAATTGTGTAAACATTTTTATATTTGGCAGTGAAGGCAAAAGATGCATCCTTTGGCTTTCTTTCAGAGCTCATTAATCTGCATAATGGTGTGTACATCTTTCTCAATTTTTTTTATTCAGCCGTAGGGTGCATAACTCTTTAGCATAATCAAACTGTTCATTAAACTGCTTCACTTCAACCTTTCATATTTTCGTTCATGTTTGCTCACAGAAATACTTGCACCTTACAAGAGTCTTTATCGTCGACGAAAGCTTTCTTTAATTAAACGACGGCATTCAGAAATGTTTTCTCATCCTCGTCACGATACTAAATGATGTAATTAATGATCGGAAAACACGGCAATATGCAAATGAGCTTTTTTGTATGCAAAGCGGTCCGACGCGTTCTGGTCATCGATGCATATAACTTGAAACAATAGTTAAGCGGAGAAAATCTCATTTTTTCTCTCCCACCCTCTCAGCTTCTCTTTCAATGCAAAGGTTCTTTGCCTTGCCAAAGCTAGCGACATCCATAATTGTTGGCTTCCAGTTGCTGGCGAGGCGGAAAACTTTTCCTCATTCAATTATTCACTCACGATCCAAGCAAAAGTGTTTTATGGGCGACAAATTAAAGTCACGTTGAAGAAAATATCCTGAAATAAATTGCAGGATTCAGTAGAGCTTAGTCACGCCACAAGGAAGACATGTACAATTGTATGACGTTCTTTTCACTTGCATCATTGTCGTTGGCGGCTTTTCTTAATAAATCGCTGAGCGGAATTCCCATTTCAATTCAGTTAAAAAACAATTTTTAAGGACGTGAGGATTGATGTCGGAAATGGATGGCTTACTTGCAGCCAAAATGGTTAAATTTAATTATTAAAGATTGAGCATTTTATCGCCTATCATTTTTTATATTTCAGGCTGTCTCTGTAAAAAATTGCTGATAATATGGTTTTTATGATGAAATATAAACAGAAATGATGAGACATTTGAAAATTGTTGGGCAAATTTAGATTTGATTTCTTCTTAAAACCAAAAGAAAGGTTCAGGATCGCCAATTATTGAAACTTTCACGAAGGCAGTCCTTACATGCCTGAAGTCAGAGGTTAACATTTCTGCTTCTCAGTCAATGATACTGAAATTAGATTATAACTCAAAAAACAATAAATATGCCATGTCACCTTCATCACCGAGGAGACTCCGGCTGGGGCTACGGCCCCGGTTAGCCAATCGATGACGGTCATGGGACGCCACTTGCTTGTCCACTGGCCCCAAGTAAGGTGCCAAGCGAGAACGCAACTCGCTGGAGCCAGAAAAGAAACTCTTTTTCCCCTAATGGAACTATGCGCTTTCCTGGAAAAGAAAATCCCCGTACCTGGAGAAATGCCTAACGAACACTTTTCAAAGGCTAGTCCTAGCCATACCCTAGGGGACTCGTCACCCGAATTCCCCCGCAAAGATCTATTTCACACTTTGGCAACAAGAACTGCCACGAAATGTTGGGTGCTACGTGCAGCGAAATGTTGTATGTTCCCTAACACTTCCCTGCGAATCCCGCCGAAACAGCTTCAGAATTTTAAATTCCTTACTCCTGCTTTAGGGCGTTGTAAAACATTTTTCCAGTCCAATTTGCTTAAAATTTGGGATTTTTTCTTCTCTTTAACCTTGCTGTTCAAATTTTACCTGCAAATATCGCACACGTTCCTTTATTCCTGCCACTTCAAAGAAAATTTTCACCCAACGTCTACCGCTCACTAACTAGCTTCAATGCCATGTCCGCATCCGTCACCATCCAGCGTTCCGCCTCATATGCATTCCGTGCCCATTCCAGGTATTCCCATGCAATGAACTCAACCACATACTCGTATATTAAGCTTTTTTTCGAACTTCGCGCCGATCAAATGCATCTGATTGGCCACTGTCAGGCGATGACAGTAGCATATTGTCAGCTTTAAGTGTAAAAGCGCTAAGTCCAAAATGGGTGTACAACTTAATAACAGGAATTTTTTAGCGAAATTTGATGCTTTATTGTGCAAAAATCTTACAATATATTTTATTCAAAGTGTTGTTCATCGGAAGCTACAACACTACATCCTTCAGGCAATTTATGGATTCCATCTCAAAAAAATTGCGCCGACTTGGCGGGCAAAAACAAATCCATCCAATTTCGGATGCCTTGCTCTGAAGTGAAGCGTATGCCGGTGAGGGCGTTTTGCATCGAGCGAAATAAATGAAAGTCAGACGGAGCAAAGTCCACTATTTTCCAAATAGTTTTTCACGGGTCTTGCAACATGCGGCCGAGCGTTGTCATGATGAAAAATTATAGCCTCGTGTCTGGTCGCATATTCCGGGCGTTTGTCATGATGGCACGCTTCAAACGTATTAATTGTGTTCGGTACAGGTCACCTGTGATTGTTTGGCCCGATTTCAATAACTCATAATATAACGGCCCCTTCTGATCCCACCAAATACACATCATAACCTTAGCGCCATGGATATTTGGCTGGTTGGCCGGGCTTCCGGTATGACTTTTTGTACTTAGGATTGTCATAGTGGATCCATTTTTCATCCCCAGATACGGTCTGATGCAAAAATGATTTCTTTTTATGGCGCTCAAGCAGCATTTCAGACATACAGAAGCGCCGTTCAACGTCTCTCGGCTTCAACTCATAGGGGACGCAATTACCTTGCTTCCGAATGTATCCGGCGGCTTTCAAACGTTTTGAAATGGCTTGCTGAGTCACTCTCAACGATTTGGCAAGTTCGTCTTGCATTTGACATGAATCCTCATCGAGTAGCGTCTCCAGTTCTTCGTCTTCAAACTTTTTTTGCTGTCCTGGGCGTTCTTTGTCTTTGATGTCAAAATCGGCACTTTTGAGGGGTTGAAACGATTCAAAATACTGTGTTTTCGCTAACGCATCGTCACCATAAACTTCTACAAGCAAACAATGACTTTCCGCAGCAGTTTTCTTGGCAAAAAAGGACCCTCCCGCAAATGCTGTCTTTTTCTCCAATTTTCGAAGTTATTCATAGTGAAAAATATAATGATGCACACAAGATAAAATTCTTTTGTTGACTGATTTTGATAGCTGTCAAATGTACCTTCAAAATGACATATATATAAAGTTCGAGCTTTCACGATATTTGTTAGTACGGACATCTAGCGTCAAATTCCGGTTATTAAGTTGTACACCGAATAAACAGAAAAAACAATTCAATGATCAACAAATCATAAAACGCGTAGTTAGTTAAAATAAAGTTAGACTTGGCTCCGATGCTATTCATGTGGCAAGTCGTCATAATACTTCTGATAATCTTTGAGCAATGTCATTTTTATATGTTGTAGATCTTCAAACTTTCGGGCTGTGATCTTTCTCCTTTGATGGCGATGATTCTTTAATTGACTTAATTTTGAAGCCGCCATTTTGGAAGTTTTGCGTTGTTGGATAATTTTCTATGAATCAGAAAAACAATGTTTATAAAATAAACCTCCTTGCGAGGTATACCTCAGAGCTCGACTGTCAGTTAGTTTTGCATTTCCTTTACTACGACCAGGGCGTACGCTTTTATGAAATTGGGCATCTGCAAATGATTTCTATATACTCGTATTTGGCAGGAACGTTAATATTTTCATGTTTTAAGTCTTTCTTTATAGTAAAGTGGACAGAATCTGCCTCTATTTGTGTATGGTCAGTTTCAATAAATTTTTACATTACTATTCAATTCAGCTCTGCAGTACGTCATAAGGAAGCTAGCTGTCAATACAAGAGGTAAATTACTATACAAGTTGAACCAAGTAATAGCCTATGCGGACGGCATCAACATTAAGTCAGGGTCATTTACAACTGCCAAAGAATTCTTCTTGAAACTCGACAGTAAAGCAAAACTAGTTGGGCTACAAATCAATGAAAATAAAACAAATCTCATGATGCAGTCGAGAAAAAATAACTCAAGTGCACAAAATAAAACACTTGGCGTATACACTATTAACAATGTGAATGAATTTGCGTATTTAGGCGCCAAAATAACGAGAACCACTAATAAAAGGGACGATATACGCCTCAGAATACAGCTTGCGAATAAAATATTTTTTTTTAGTTTTGACGATCTTGAAGACCAGCTGCATACACAGGAAAATAAAGCTCCAATTATGCACATCTGTGATAAAACCTGTGTTATGCTATGGCTGTAAAACATGGAATGTATCCAAAGTATCCTCAAATATATTGAACACCATTGAGGGACGGTTCTTCAGGTGAATAATGGGGAACGAAGCTAGACGGGGACCAATAGTGAATTCAATACAACCGTGTGCTGTATGAAATTTTTGACGAACCAGAGGTCTCAACGATTGTAAGGCTGGAGAAGCTGCAATGTGCTGGACACATGAATCGTATGGGCGAACATTGAATACTCAACAAGTTGGGTAAACAGACCTACGCTCATGTCAGAAGGGTTTTGTATTCAATTTACAAAATGCAGTCACCAGATCGAATCAAATCAAGAAACATGTCAAAGACGAGTTCATTGGAGAAAATATCAAATACGAAGATCATACCATCATTAACCAAGTTGCACGAATTTCGACTTCTGAGGTTTTTGGTATTGTTATACTCATAAATATCTCCCTTGATAATTATTTCAGATGTCCATCCGTGACGGAGGAAACACATTTTTCATGTATTTCCCCCCTGTGCCCCCACTGAAGCAAAAACTGACAGTTTAACAACTGTTTTGAAAAGCTCCCATGAAAACTTTCATTTCATACTCATATCGGCTACGTTTGATGAATTTTTTTTTCAGGGCCACTCTTCTGTATTGTTAGCATCGATTAATGGCCAATTTTTTCGAATCCTAGAATGGTTACAAAACCCTTTTGCTAGGAGCTCTCTCCCACCTCCTTGACTTGTTTCACTTATGAGCATTAATTGTAGGTACTCATCTTCAGTCATTCATTAAATTGAATCAAGTGTTCAAAGCATGCACCTTAAATGTTGAAGTTGGGAAGAAATAACTCAAAATTATTCAATCTTCGCATTCAAAACAGCCACTATTTTTTTTTACGATTACTGATACCACTAGCTGAGCCGATTCTCAAAGATACACATGACACCTATCATTCCTGCAATTTTCAGGCAAATCCTAGCAAAACTGAAGTGTCTGAGTTGGTAAAAAGCGCATGTTGTTCCATAGCCATATGTTGCCATAGTAATAAATGCAGCGCATATTGTTCCATAGCAATACAGGAAAATTCAAACCGCTATAACTTCGCGAAATATGATTCAATCTTTATGAAACTTTCAGGATAGATCAACCTTATAGATAGACATCTACGTACTGAATTTCATCGAATTTAAGGGTACCGTTAAGCTTTTATTCAAGAAAACATAAAATCGGTAAATCATACTATTACTAACAAAGTTGAGCGAATTGCAACTTTTTTACTTTTTTTTACTTCTCACGTATTTGTTGTTGTTGTACTCACCAAGGCCTACATTCCTGATTTTTTCAGATTTTTCGGATCACAGGTGTCGCGAGGGGGGGGGGGGGGGGGACACAAATTTTTCGTGTATTTCCCCTTTCTGTGCGCCCCTCGAAGCAAATTTTACCAAACTAAGACCTATTTTGAAAAGTTCTCATCAAGACCTTTCATTTGATACCCATATCGGCTACCTTCAATGAAACTTAATTTTCGGGGCGTCACACTCCTATATGGGGAGACCCCCCTTAAATACCTTATAAAATTTTTTTGTAGTTGAACTTTGAAGAGATCACCACTTTACACCTACACACGAAATTTGATGTTTCTAGCTTAAGTAGTTTCCGAGAAAAACTGCTGTGACACACGGACGGACGGACGGACGGACAGACGGACAGACTGGTCGCGAAACTAGTAGGGTTTTGTAAATTATTTTACAAAACCCTAAAAAGGTATTCGTTGGGAGAAGGTCAGAGACCAGTGGCGAAACCGAGGAAACGATGGTCTAACTTATTCGACAAAGACACTACTTGCAGGAAGCGAAGGGCCAAGAAGGGCTGTAGTGTTATAAAGAAGAAGAACAAGAAGAACTATGCAAATCTGTGATGAGGCCGGTGCTACACTATGGAATACGCAAATATAATGACGACCCCTGAGGTGAACTTGTCAAGTGAAGCTAGAACTGGACCAATGGCAAATTCGATACAACCATGAACTGTATCAAATTTTCGACAAGCTGGATTTCTCAACAATTGGAAGACTAGGGAAGCTACAAAAGGCTGTCCAAATGAATCCTTTCGATGAAAAATGGATACCTAAAGAGGTATTCGTTGGGAGAGCTGAAGCATGAAGATCAATGGCAAACCCGCGGAAATTGGGATCTAACTCGATCGAAGAGATTTCAACGTGGTTAATAGACTGAGACAGTAGGAGTCGCTATTTGCATGAAGCGAAGGCCCAAGAGGAGCTTTAGTGCCACGAAGAAGAAGAAGGAGAAGGAATTCTCTCGCTATTACCGCTTTTTCATTGATTGAATCAATTTTCAGTTCGTAAAACTGGCCTGGTTGTTCTGCTTTGTTTAGCAAATAGCCACTATACTGAATGAATGTATAAATGAATGCCTTATTCGTTCAAATTATCATGATCGTTTCTTCAGCATTGTTTATTAATGACTTATTCATTTTTCATTCAGATTTTGCTAGGGCATCTTCATTCACTTGTCTTCAAGTCAGCAGCCTTTCCTTGAAGTTTGCTTCAAATTTCTGAATATTTCATTGCGTTCCCTCATCAACTCAATCAGTAAATAATTGTGTTTTAGGACTTTTTAGGCAATTTTTTCAGTTGTGACTTTCTCATATTAGAAACTATGCCAAAACAGTATTTTTCGGGCTAGGAAGTGTGATTTAGCTTCTTCGGAGCATTGAAAACTACCAATTTTGTTGCTGTCCTTAATCGTTGACTGTCTCTCCACTTTTTATCTGGTTTCCAACACTTTTTTTGTGATTATAAGTTAGGTCATGCACTGAGTGTTGGTCATTCATACTCACTTGTACCTGCACTATCCACTAAACACCTCTCCTGTCAACATGAGAATTTAACTTGGAACCGTTTGACACATTAATTCGTCAGATCTCATTTCACTACGCCGCGGAGTCGTTTCTAGTCGGGGATTCCTCCTTCAGCAAGAAGCGAGGAAAGAAGGGGAATCGCTAGATGAGTAATCTCCCAGTTCAGGACTGTCTGAACATAATGTGCCACATGGTTCTATTTGACAACTGATCCAAGCATTAGCAAGGCTTTACTGCACGGGGAGAGCTCTCCTGTTTTAGGTACCATCGTAGTCTGTCTGAGTGTTTGCATGCATTGTCTTCGTCTTCTAGAGAAAATTAACTTCATCTTCTTCGCGAAATCTGCAGTTGGGGGACGTGACTTATTAGTCCTATGCAGGTAAAACTAAAAACACCCATGCCCACTCAAAAGCCACGTCAGTAGAAGTCAGTATCACCATGTATTTGATTTAACCAACGTCGCAGATCCAAGATGAGCCCCGATTTGCTCAGAAAAACTCATCTTAGAGTCGATCAGTAGCCACAGGTATTTTGCCGTTGGCTTCAAATCAATTAGTATGTCTCCAATACTGATTGGCCTTACCCTAGGGACTCCTTTCTTTTATCAAGATGACCACATCGGTTTTTTCCAGCACTAGGGTGACTCTGCAAATAGTCATCCAGTCTCTCACTTGGAGCATTAGCATACCTAGCCTAAGTTGCTCTTGTTCAACTGTGCGTTCAGTAACTAGAGCCGCAACATCATCCACGTAGCTGATCAAATGCAACTCATCTAGGATTTACAGTTTCCGTAGCCCATCATAAGGCACATTCGACAGGTTTGGACCAAGGATACATCCTTGGAAAATACTCGATGTAGTTTCCATGCTGCGTTGGTCCTGTGTCATGTTGTAAAGCAGGCTTCTGTTTTTTAGGTGACATTTCAAAAGTCGCATAAGATGTTCTAGAAATTGAAAAGGAGTTTTCAATGTATCCAGAATATTCATCCATCTAGCGTTCCTAACGTTGAGTATCAGCAACAGATCGATTCGTCACTTGGTGCGCCTATATGCCTCTACCAATGAGCCACGCTAACCACCTCTGCAATCGCATCAGTGATGGAGTGACCAGCTATAAAGCCATACTGCTAAGGAGATAAGTCCCCAGCAGCACGAATCGCATCTGCGAGTCTTTCCTTGATGAGTCTCCCTAGCACTTTCCCAGCAATGTCTAGCGTGCATACGGCGATCCCAAATTTCCCTTTCCCTAGTGGTTCAGCATGAGCTTCGCTACCTTCCTTCGTTCTGGAAAAACTGCATCCCATAGGCATGCGTTGAATGTGGTGAGCAGCTAGTCAGGATAATGCTGATATAAAAGTTGCAACACCTCAGCTAGAGCATCATCCGAACCTTGAGCCTGCCTTATTTTTAGTCATAGGACTGCCTCTTCCAGTTCTGGCTATGGGGAGAGTGGGCACTCGATTGCTGTTTCCCCATGGGCAACATCAACATGGACGGGATGGGTGGGAAGCTCGCCATGGTTGAATGACTATCGAGCCTCCTGACGAAGCTTGTGACGCTCTTTTCACCACCTGGAGGCTTACCGTCCAGAGGTTTTCGACGTGTCATAGAAGCGCTACAAACGTCATGGTGATGCTCATAGTTGAGTTCACCATATTTTGGAGTGCCAGTTTTTCTGTTCCCTGCAAATCACTCTCCAGTGGACCAAACAAACGTCTCGACGTCCATCCTTTCAACGCTCCCCGCAATCGTGAAAGGTCGAGAGCACACAACAACATGGATTTCAAGCAGAATGTACTGACGATCACTGGCTGAGTAGTCCTGTGATACTCTCACTGTTAAGGACTACAAAGTGAGTCCGATATGGTGCGTTCAAAGCCAACACGGTGAAAGATCAGTGTATTCCCGGTATTTACCACGACAAGCACCATTCTGGCCACCATTTTTACATCGTGGGTATTTTAAAGGCATAGCAATGTCCAATGTTCACGTTACCATCTATGTTTGAGACAGTGCCCTCTAAAGCATTCAGGTGTCAGGTACACCTTGAAAATGGTCCCCAAGCAGCGAACCCACAGAAAACTACCCACCCGTCTACAGTCTATTGCCTGGAAATCACTACTCCGAATCCAGATGATGGTGGTAACCATTCCATCAGGATACTATGACGCAGAACTTTGACCGAATTTTTGCTCACTCTCCAGCAAAACTTTGGATTTCATGTCCCTCACAAATTGCTCAAGCGGGTTTTGGGCACTTGAGCTGTGCTTAAGGTTTACCTGCTGGATACGGGTTATTGAAGTTCTGATTTTCCCGAAGCGAGGGCTTCCTAGAAAACCTGTCATTAACCTGACCCCAAGACGTGCCCAAGATCCCGTTTTGGGTCAGCATCCTTGCAAATTACTTTCGTGCATTCTTTTCCTTTATTGCCCGTTTCATCACATTTGTAGCATAGGGAGCTCCTATCAGGTCTTTTGCATACTTGTGCGGTATAACCATCGCCAAGGAATTTAAAGTATTGAGGATGCGCTACTTTTCATCACATTCTGCAGATGAAACACCCTACTCTTACTTTGCTCTTATTCAAAAATTCTTCGGTTTCCTTTTCAGTAAAGTCAATAATACCCATGCGTTGTCCTCTATGGTTTGGTGTCAGCCTCACTTTGACGCTGCCTTTTGATGACCTCTTTTACCTAGGCCAGGTTGGTGATGCTCCAAATTTGACCAGTATGTCGCCCGACCGGTTTGGTCGTACTGCTTCAATAGCAGTGCTGGTGTCTTCGAGTCCTACGTTTCCCTTCATATTCCGCAACACTTCCTCGTAGGATTGTTCATCTTGGGTTTTCATAAGTAGTGCCTACTGCCGGGGTCTTCAGCGAGGCTTTTTCCTCCTATGTGGCACCAGGTCTTATGGTTTGATCCACTTTGAAGGAATTTTTTCCAGCTTCCTTCTTTTGCCTCGATCTCCTTCGATTGGGCTAGATGCCATTCTTTTATTGATGTTTGAGCTATCTACACGTGCCCTATGGGCTCAGAACTCAGGGCGTCTTTAACCTTCTGCTCTTTTTCTGGCTTCTGATTCCCTTTGACCTTTAACCAGCTCCTCTGGAAATGCCGTATGCTATCAAGGAGCTCCTCTTGTTCAAGGAACCCATTCTTTTTGCCAAGTCACCTGTTGATTTTGTCCTTTTAAGGACGTCTCCCACTTTTTGGATTAATCTTTCTTCTTGGTTTTGCTAGACGGTAATTGTATTTTGTAGTAATCGAGTAGTCACCTAAGCCAGCTGCCTGAAAACCGGCATAACACTGTTCCGGAATTTCAATTGCAGATTTGAAAATCTAATTACTCAAATTTAAATTTTTGGAAATTAACAAATTTAGACAAAATTCATTTTTTATAAACATAAATTTCTATTATTTTTTTTTATTAATTAAACTTAAATTTCTCTTACATTGATATTCTTTACAATATTTATCGTTTATTTTGTTTTAAACTATCAATATATTATTATTTTTTGTTGACTTTATTATGCAAATTCGCATTGAAAATTTTAACATGAGAACACTACTGTAATGCATCGTATCCATGTATTGCATTGCCGAATGCAATCTAACCCAGCTGGGCTAGAAGCTTGTCTAAATTTACCGGTGCGGCATAAAGATTAAGCTGAGATCTGCTTGGGTGGATCGAGGAGTCTGGTTTGAGTTCGCAAGCGAGCACGTCGGATGAATACGTGTGGTTGTGTTAGCTAGCATTGAGCCGTGAATAGTAAGGATTAGTGAAAGTAAAGCTTGCCACATCCATCGGAGTGGAATCGCTGATAGTGATCCATTATATCACGCTCAAAAACTATGATTATTCCAATTGAATTGCTTTAAAAATGTCAACGGCGGCGTTCCGACTTAGTTTAATTAAAATATCTCTACCCTCTCTAAAACCCTATCATTAGTGATCATGTCAGTGTTAACTTGCAGTGTTTAGTTATTTATTAAAACATCTACACCCCATTTCCCAGAGAAGTTCACAAACTAACAAAAGAATTAGAAAAATTTTGAGTGTACGTGCCCTAACCAGACCCGTGGAGTTCCAAAGCACCGTTTCAATCTTGACAACAAAACATCTGGTGGATGTGGTATCCAATGGCATTTTAAGTGCATACCCATCCCAAAGATCGAGAAAATTGCATCGATCGATAACGAAGCCGGCTGTCATACGTACGTCTTATTTTCGGATTGCCTAAACAACAGGAAGCGGTTCGCGGTCACCTTTAAAGCCACGCGGTCGGGTTCGTCCACAATTTGGCAACAGTCGTCGATATCGTCGCCGTCGTAATCGCCAGCGATTTGTAATTTATGATTGAAAATTGTGTGGAATCCGTAGGCACTGCGCGGGCCCGTGATATTTGAAGGTTCGGAAGCACGGAATCAGTGCCACCGGGCTGGGGCGGTGGCTGCTGATCACCTGAGTCAGGAAGTGAATAGAACAACTGCAGACGGTGTGTGCTGGGACTTCTCGTTTTGCACGAGAATTGTGTGCAAAACAAGACACATGAAGGAAGCGCCAAAGGACTGGATACTTTCGCGGAGGAGTATTTCGTACGTGTTTAACATTTCAAAACGGTTGAAATCGGAAAGAAAAATGTCGGTGGTTTGTGTTGTATAGAAAGCGCATTCATTATATCCCAGTGATTGTTTTACCACCAGGATATTTGTGTTGATTGCAAACGTTTTTAGGTCTTTGTAAAAAATTTTTTACAAAGACCTACTAGTTCCGCGACCTGTCTGTCCGTGCGTCACAGCTGATTTTCTCAGAAACTATAGAAGCTAGATTGCTCAAACTTTGTGAAAAGGTCAGAAGTGATGGTCTCTCAAAAGCTAAGGTCTTAACAAAAATTTAAAAAAATTTTAAGGGGGGTCCCCCCTAATAACGAATTGGCCCTTAAACATTTTTTTTTACAAAGGTAGTCGAGTGGGGTATCAAATGAAAGGTCTTGATTAGAACTTTTAGAATCTGAAATAAATAAATCATTTTATGAATTAGGGGTTCCAGGGGAAGGCAAAATCTAGGCAAAATTTGTGTCCCCCCCCTCGCGATTGGACACCTTTCAGCCAAAAAATCTGAAAATTATCACGAACATGGGCTTTTATGAGTACAAGGGCAACAAATACCTTAGAAATCGAAATTCGCTCAACTTTGTTAATAAAAGTATGATTTGTAGATTTTACATTTTTGCCCATACAATCAAAACGGTACCTTTAAACTACTTGAAACTTTGAAGTTATATGGACTGATATAAGTTATATACGTATACAAAATTTTGGAAAACCCTATATATATATTTAAATTTTATTTTCTTTCAATTTTCATGAAAATTTAAGGAATAGTGATTAACTTGAATATGTTCGATCGGCCGAGCATTCAGAAAAATCAGTTAAGCTAGGTCAAAATGGCGGCAGCACTGTGCTTATGAAAGAAACTGTGCATCTTTTGCATAAATTTGAACGATTTCATATCCAAGTATTGGGCGAATAATTCAAATTATCGATTCACGCCTTTAAAAAACTTATTTCTAACCCTAGGTTGTTTACAAACCCTTCTGGTAGGAGCACTCTCCCGCTTACTCAACTTGTTATATTCTTAAATAATACGATTTGAGGGCAAAGTTGTTACTGACAACAAATTAACATACGGATAACGGTTATTGAAGGAAAAGTCGACGACCTACTAATTAAATTATTTTACTTTGAATTTTCTAATTTCGGAGCTGGAAGATAGTTACATTTCACAAAAAAGCCGGTTTAATGATGAAACAATGTATCTATTACACCTATGACTACAAATTGTTATTTCTAACGGAATTTGAACAATTTTGTGCAAGCGCTCGTTACGTACTTAAAAGAAAAAATTTGAGCTTTCTGGCGTCCCCACATCACCAGCGGGCGTTCGGAGAGGATGTTGGTGAGTACCTGTTTATTTTCTTTTTTCTTAATGTTTTTTATCTTTTAAATTCACACATAAATGAATCTAAATTGGTACTAGAGCAATCCATGTTACTGTATATCACGATTACCTCCACAACTGATTAAGTGTTGCTGTCTTCATATTATTCGCCATGTTAAGGTTTATTGTTGTACCTTGAACAGGGACTGAACCCATAATTTCAATTTTTCGAGCTGAGACCATATCATTCACAATTCCTTGCATCATTTGATCATATTCGGATAAGTAGTTGAATTTTTTATGATAGATACAAAACTGTAGTAATAACTAGTTTACTTTGCAATAATTTGAAAGTGCATAAACATTCGAATTTGAAATTAGTTGTTAGGGAAGAAAAAAATATAAGAATGAACTGTTGAATCCAAAACTCGTTCTTTCGTTTCGTAGAACCTGACCGGGAATGGGACCCACTACATCGGCTGGCCCCTCCACTACAATGAGCTAGCCATTGGGCGAGCTCACCCCCATTTTATGCGTTACAGGAGCTCTTGCCCGGGTACGGTGACCTTCCGTTCGCATGCCTATTGCCTGTCCGTCTGTTTTTTCCAGGCCCGGTTTGTCCTTTGAGTCAGCAATTTTCGACTTTGGTCGCTCTCCGTTTTCGAACCCTTTCAATTCGTGAATGCGAAATTTTTTGTAGTGGGTCTTTGTACTGTGGAAAAGAACCCACCTCACCACACCACAATGCTGGCCTGCCAGCGCATTCACGCGCCCTCAGACAAGACCAATCCCGGCGGACCCCACCATCTGCTTTTGCCGAGGCAGCAGACCATCGCTGCAGTCCTTTACGGACATGTTTTAATCTACCCGTTTTACTACAACTTTATGACCTCCTTCCCTGGGAGATATTTTCGGCTTCCAGTTCGGAGTAAAGTACTGCAGCCACATTTTCAACAGTGGCGGAGAAATTGCATAGCGCTTACTATTTTTAGTTGAGAATGTTCCAGTTTGATTGGTTCCCCATTGGAGCCGCGGTCTTTATGCCTGTGTGTAGTCGCCTTTTTTGTCCCATAGTTAACTTTGCAGAGGAGTCACTTATGGGGACAAGTGCTCAGGCAGATACCAGCGTTAATCAGGAGTCTGTCTTAACCGAACGTACAGTATCAAACAATGGTGTGAGCCTCGAACGTAGTTTGAGACCTGCCAAGGTTGTACCCGGGCAGAGATGGTATAGTAGTTAGATTAGAGCCGTTCATGCATAGGTGCCACCTCGGTGCTAGCATGCAAAGAAACTAGGTCCAAACTATCATGTCCGCCAGCCCAAAGCATCAATTCCAGTTCATTATCCAAAGTGTAGTTCAGGTTCAGTCAGGGTCACTACCTGTTTTCCCAGGAGGGAACCTCACGGTGACCTCAATATCCTCGGGTCATTGAGGGCGCTCTCAAAAGAATTGTAGTCTCCAGGAGTACTCCCCCTGTGGGGATTGTCAAGATATTGCCCCTGTATGTCACAGAAGTCTTCTCATTTTCATCAGATAACACGTTGTAAGACTGTTTGGAATAAGAAATTCAAAACGAGCCTCGCACAAGTTAGTATTCTTTGATGATGCTATCTTTGGGAAGTTGTTCCCTTTTGACATTGTTGCGTCCAAAATTTTGGTCGAATATCAAATTTTAGTGACTTTCATTTTTTGCATGTGCATATAATGTTTTGGTACTTTTCAACAATTTGAGGTAAATTTTTGATGTCCTAACTTATTTGTAAGATTATTTAAGTTTAAGCAGTCTCAATATTTTTGTGTCAAAAACCGCGTAACAAATACATCAACTAGGAACTCAATTTTTACAGCAAACATTTTTATGTGATTCCTTATAACTACCATCCCAAAGCGAAAGGCGCTCAGAAAGCTGTTTAATCATGCATTGTGATCAAGTGCTCATGTTGGGGGCTGCTACATTCATATGCAATTATCGTATCATAAAAACTTTCTGTTTCACTTCATTTCTCCCCTTCGAATATTACCCGTATTAATCAACCATAAATTTCGAATTTTCAGTGTTTTCCAACTCCAAGGCATTTGCCAGAGTCTGCAAATATACCACCATTATAATATGAATTCATTCATGTATTTGTTTGTTGAGCGCGTTGAACATCTACCACGCACACCATCAAATGCCGACCACCTCTAATAGAGGTTAAACCACCATCAGGATGTAGATGTATGTTGTGCGGTGTGCAACGCTGTAATTTACTTAATGTAATTTTCCTGTTTTATGTGAAATTTCCTAATGTTTCGGTTGTTGTCGAGATCAGTGGACCGTATGTTGTGTGTGGATATTTAATGTGTGTGTTGGACGGAGTGAGCCTAGAACAAGCTATAAAATGGATTTTCAAAGGACAATATATTATTATTTTGGCGAGCCATTTGGGTTTCAATTTAGGTGCAATTGTGCAAATGGGACGCATCTTTATGATGGCTTGTCTGGATGAATTTATCAGATTTTAATGGATAGTGTTGGATTTCCTTTTGATTTTATTTATTTCCTGTTTTGAATGTTATGCTTAGCTAGCTTTAATTGAAAGTTTGATTGTGTGTATGTGTGTGTGTACCCAATTATTGTAGAACTGATTTCAAATTCAAGCAATTTTCACCGCTTTCTCTATCTCTTCAGTACTTTAAAAAACAAACCCGAATAAATTGAACATTTCCAATCCAACCCTTTCAAAACCGTTAGGAATAATCCCTATAAATTTTCACTCGCCCAATCAAACAGTTATATTTATACCCTCAAAGTTTCGAAAAACAATAATAATAAACTTTCCTGAACTATCGTGAAGTTATGATTTTTTAATCTTTTACCCCGGCAGCAGTTGGAGCTTCTATGTGAAATTATAAAGTAAACTGATATGAATGGCCACTACAGCTGGAATGTTATTCAAGCGAATCTACGCTGGAATGAGCAACGAACTCGTATTTCAGCGCACGGAAAGGCAAGCGCATATGAGAACAAGCATGTGAAAAGTTTACATGAGTTCATGCCAAAGAGGAAATATGAAGGGTAAAAGTTTGTTCATTAAATTTTTTTTTCATGGACTGGCCAGTAACAACGGACCCTGGTCAGCGCAATATTACGAAAAATGATTAGTTTTTCCACGAGTAGGAAGCTCGCTGTCTATGAGAAGTATAGAACAGATGAATTTTACGATAGTCTGAGTATGTTGGCGTATTATGAAGGCTCAAATTTAAAATGACTTTAATGTCAATTATATTTGGCAACATTGACTGTGCTCGAAAAATAAACCGTCTTCAATTTTCGTGACGGATTGCAATGCTCTCTTCGAAATTCCATTGTACTTCATTCATCCGCTGTAATCATTAAGTAAAGAGCAAGCTTTCGTGATATTGTAGGGATCAGTATTTGCAAAAATAAAGAAAAACCCACTGCTAAGATTCCACATGTAACCAAATAGGGTTTCCTAAGAACAAAACCAATGAGCCAAGCTTTTTTCGCGCACCAAACAATCAAAATTATTAAACATCTGCTTTATAGTATCGCAAAGAGCTAAACGCAAAAGCTCCTAAAATATTTCACCTGAAAACTATTCTCAATGTTAACTAGCAAACTAACGATTAAAATGGGATAATTTCTGCTCCTTTCGGACCAAAAAGTAGTAAAAATAATTTTCCTGAATAAGCTTGCTGCAAAAACTGTAGTAAGTCCTCTCTGGGTTACTACAACATAAAGCCCATGAAGCAAATTTCAAATTTTTGCCACTCAGCCATCGGAAAGTGGTTTTCCTTTTTGTTGAAGAGGCTCTTGCCCGGGATGGAGAATTATTGCACATGGACTTTACAATGATCTTGTTGGCAGGTTGCAAGGAGGCGCCAACTCCTCCTGGATGCCCTACTTGTTCTGTGCAATAAAATCTTCTCGTCGACGATGAGGTAGGTCTGGTAGCGTGCATGGATCAAGAATAGTAGGTATCATTAAACAAGAAACCTTCAGTCGAGCATGCGCTTTTCTGTTTTTGTTTTGGGTTTCGTGTTTCTTCACCCTAAAAATTGTGTATATGCTGAATATTTTTGAACATTTTCAATCCAACCAATGTTTTCTAGCGGAACTTGGTGCTAGGGAAAGGAACCCGCCTCACGATACCACAGATGCTAGTCCGTCAGCGCAAACATGTGTCCCTGGACCAAGTGACTCTTAGTGAAAACGAGCACCAGTTTCACTGAGGCAGCCCATCATCGCTGCAAGTTCTTCATGGACAATTAACCCCATCCAACACTACAAATGGCGCCCATTGTGAGGCCCAAAAAGCAACGCTGTTTCACTTAAGACAAACCACTGTATCTGGTAAAATCTTCTTAGCACTACAGCTCCTCTCGAGCCTTTGCTTCCTGTAAATAGCGCCTCCAACTGTCTCAGTCTATTGACCGCGTCCTCTAATTTTGAAACCCGAGCAGCGATGAACTGTCTTCGTCGACCGAGTCAGACCAGCGTTTCCTAGGTTTCCCCACTGGTCTCCGGCCTTCAGTTCTTCCAACGAATACCTTTTTGGGTATCCGTTGTTCGTCCATACGATTCATGTGTACAGCCCATTGCAGCTTCCGCAGTCTTATAATCGTTAAGACCTCCGGCTCGTCAAAAATTTCATACAGTTCATGGTTGTATCGAATTCGCCATTGGTCTCCGTCTAAAATATTTAAACCGATTTCGAGTGCTGTGTTTTCTTCGGACATCAATATTACTTGTTTTTGCTTTTGCCGTATGCCTTGACGGTTTACAATCATTGTATGACTAGCAAGAGTCAATGAGTATTGCTCGAAAGTTCGTTTCCATTATTATCTTTAAGGTTGGTTCGGGTTCACACATCAAAATCGGAAGTATTCTTGCATCTTAAGTCGTATGGAATTTGTGTGGTTTGATGTGGAACTAGTTCACAACTATTTATGACAAGACATGTCTATGCTCGTGAATCAGCATTGACCTTGAGCCTACTTATTACTTTCATTCAATTACAAGTGATCAGAAGCGACTTCAGAGCCCGAAAAATTGTATCACACGGAATAAGGAGATTACGAAGGAGGAAGACCGAAATTCAATTGATATTGTTACATGTACAAATAATTTCGCGAGCTACTGTCGCAATTGTTTTCACAACCATTAAGAAGATCATGATCAACAAAACGAACGTACTCAAAAACCCACCAAGCATGATCAACATCTGAAAGTGATGTCACTGCCCATTAAGTATTGCTCGAATATTCCAGGTAGTTCGCCAATGTACGAGAAATGGATTGAATGACAAGAGACCCTATATAAAGGCGAGCTAAATGAATGGGGGGATTATTACAACCGCGTTATAGTAAAATTGCGATAGTGAGGAGTGCAAATGAAAAACGATATTGATTGTGAAGTGATAGACAGTTGAAGTAAAAATTGATAGACGAGTTGTAAAACAATGAAATTATAAATTGTGCATTTTTAATTAAATAAACTCTTTTAACTTGATTTTAAAGACAGTACGTTTTCACTTTCGTGGAACATTAAAATTATTGGCCACGAACCATAACACGCGATAGTGGTGTCAAGAAGTGAGAAAGAAAATTTTGAAAGTGAAAAACTTTTAAACACTTTCAAAGTGCACAATAGTGAAATTTAACGTGGAAACTGGTGGAAAAATAGCCAAAACAATAAAATGCCAGGAAATTTACATTAAAAATTAATGAATTGATCATATTGGAGCTTAAGGAGGAGTTGGAACAGCGAAATCTGGCTACACAAGGTACAAAGGCCATACTAATCGCACGCTTGCGTGACGCGATCGAGTCTGAAGGCACGCATCTGGATTCGGGTGAGCCCTCAGATGCGGCAAAATTCGCAGGAGGTGTAGAAGCAAAAACACCAACATCAAAGGAACCATAAAATGCGCTGATGCAAATATTGATGCTGATGCAGCAGGAGCAGCGACAACAGTTTTTCAATTTAACATCCAGTTTAACTGCGAAGCTAGATGAACAATCAGCGAAGCTAAATGAACAATCAGTGAAGCTGGATCAACAAGCGATCGAAATAAAGACAGACATCACACAGAAGCTGGAGAAACAGTCAACCGAAATAAAAGCGGAGCTCGGCAGTCTGAACAAACAAATTAAAGGCTTCAAGGAAAAGATTGGCCAGGTCGAGGAAAAGGTTTACATGGTCGAGGAGAGAATCAACGATGAGATCAGCCAGGTCAAGGAGAGAATCAACCATGAGATGGAAAACATGAAAAAGGAATTCGAAGCAGCGAAGGCAGTAGTAAATACCTCACTAGCCCCGCTTATAACCGCAGCACAAAGCACACCTAGAAACGTGCAAGCACCAATATTCGACGGACAAACGGTCTGGACTAATTACAAAACCCAGTTTGAAGCCGCCGCTCAGATAAATCACTGGATAGAGCAGGAAAGAGCAACTGCATTGATTCTTGCCCTTAGAGACCCAGCTGCCGAGCTTTTGCAGACGATCCCCGTTGAGTCGCACTCAAACCCGGCTGCTATAATGAATGCGCTCGACCTGCGTTATGGAGACGATCATCTGAAGCAAATTTATCGGTCACAGCTACGGCATCGGATGCAGAAGTCTGGTGAAACCTTACAGTAGCTAGCACAAGACATTGAGCGACTGGCACTTTTGGCTTATCCACGTTACGACCCAGAACATCGAGATGACGCAGTGCTTTAAAGGACCAGGAATTGCAACAAGCCGTACGTTTAGCCCAAAAGCAAACGGTTAAGGATGCATTGGCTTATAGTCTGAACTTTGAGGCAGCAAAAAATGTGAGTCGTTCCACTGCCTGGGTTCGCGATGTAGTTGCAGATGAGTGCAGCTGGGAGCGCGTGGAAATTGAGCGAGAGCCGCAGGTAAATGGTGTGCCTGGATGCTGGAATCGCGGAGAGAAGGGGAACCTGCAAAGAGACTGCAAGAAGCGAAGAAAACCGAGCTATTGTCCAGGATCTACAGCTAGGAGAAGATCTAGACCAAGTGAGGAGCCCGAAATCGAAGCTCTTCAAATTGAAGGGTCGGGAAACATGTAATAGCCAACTTCGTGGGGCAGAGGTTGGCTAGGAGGATCGACGTCCCCAGTACCACCATCACTGTGTCAAGACTAAATCGTGGAGAAGCGGACTTATGCCTTCCGGGTCAAGTTGACGGAGAACATTGAAACATAACAATCGACCCCTGTGCAACCCGATCGATTATCCGACCAGAAAATGTGATGCAAAAACTTCTTCACAAGGACAGGATTTTCTCACTACGGACAGCTACGAGAGAAAGTGCACCTGTCCATGGAGAGGTCAACCTCCAGATACAGTTGGGAGACCTTGCGTTCCGACATAATTTTCTGGTCGCGAGCATTATGGATGACTGCATTCTCGGAAAGGATTTTCTGCGATCACATGGAATCACGTTGGATTTGGGAAAACGGGTATTGAAATGGCAGAATGTCGAAGTATTGATGGGGGATCCCAGCGTCCGAATTCCCAAGATGAATACGGTTGTATGCACCGACACTGATGTGCCGAATTCTTCCGAAAGCATTGTATAGGCCAAGTTTGATGGTGATTCTGGAGACCGCCGATGTTATCTGATAGAGCCAACGAAGACGTCTGCATTGCGCAGTTTGATTGTAGGACGAAGCCTTGCAAGATCTATAAGGAACGGATACGTGCCATTTAGAGTCCTTAACACCACAGACTCAACCACGAGCATCAAAGTGGAAGAAGTTATCGGCAGCTGCTAGCCTGTTTTCACCATCACCTCCTTGGAAGCCACTCACGACCATCATTGGAAAAGGAGGAAATACGCAGGCAAAGCCCGGGAATCCACGTCTGCAATATTGAAGCAGGCCAAATTGCCAGTGCAGCTATTCAAGCGAGTCTCTGACCTGGTCACCAAGTACAGTGATATCTTCTCAACAAGCCCAGACGACCAAGGCCGAACAAGTATGGTAACTCACGTCATAAATACACAGAGAGCCAAGCCAATTCGACAAGCACCGAGACGTCTTCCTATAGTCAAACAAGGAGAAGTGAACGCACTGATCTCGGGCATAGAAACACAAGATGTTATCGAACGTTCTGTCGGTCCATGGGCCGTGCCAGTAGTTCTAGTAAAGAAAAAGGACGGTAGTGCTCATTTTTGTGTCAACTATAGACAGCTTATCGACGTCACTAATAAAGATAGTTACCCACTTCCACGCATCGATGACATCATGGACACTTTAGCCGACGCAAAATGGTTTCCTACACTCGATCTTAAAAGTAGTTACTGACAAGAAGGACCGAGAGAAGACCGCATTTTCAGTGGGGACTGGATTGTGGCAATTTGCGGTGATGCCATTTGGCCTTTGCAATGCTCCAGCCACTTTTGAATGCCTGATGGAATACATGCTACAAGGCCTAACCTGGAAAACCTGCTTGGTGTACCTAGATGACATCATTGTTATCGCGAGAACGTTCGAAGAGCATGTGCGGAACTTAGTAGAGGTTTTCTCCCGATTACGACTGGCGAATTTGAAACTTAGTCCTGACATGCGTACTCTTTTTGCAGCTGAAGTCAAATACCCGGGACACGTTGTATCAGCAGAAGGGGTCAAAACAGACCCTCGGAAAATTGAAGCCGTGAAAAGCTGGCCAACACCAAACAACAAGCGCCAACTATGAAGTTTTCTGGGTCTGGTGACCTACTATCGAAGATTCGTCAAAGACTTTGCCAAAATAGCTAAGTGTCTCCATCAGGTAACCGAGAAAGACCGTCCGTATGTCTGGAATGAACACTGCAAGACAGCCTTTGAGATTTTGAAGGAGAAGTTTTGTGAATCACCCTTGCTGGCATATCCAAAACCCGGACAAATGTTTGTTGTTGACACGGATGCGAGCAACGGCGGTATTGGAGCTGTACTCTCCCAGCAGATCGATCGCGAAGCGAAAGTCCTCACGTATAACAGTTGAGTCCTCTTAAAAAGTGAGAGGCACTGCTGCGTAACCAGGAAGGAGCTTCTGGCTATAATAGAGGCAACCAAGCAGCTCCACAAGTACCTATATGGCCAGAAATTTGTTCTTCGAATAGACCACGCATCGCTGAGATAACTGCTCAACTTTAAAAACCCCGAGGGACAAGTTGCGAGATGGATCAAAAGATTGTAGTCATGCGATTACAAAATTGTTCATCATACGACTACAAAATTGTTCATCGGTTCAAATGCTGACGTCCTATCTCGTCGTCCATGTCCAGCTAACTGCAAGCATTGCCAACTGGTTGAGGAAAAGGAGCTGACCGTTGATCTGCGAGTGATAACAGCCGAATTCGATGAAGGTTGGTCATTGGAACGGATTTAAGATGCCCAGTTAGCCGATAAAGACATCAGGCCATTACTCGTATGGAAGAAGACAACAAGGTGACCTCGATAGAAGGACGTTTCGATGCATGGCATAACCCTAAAAAGCTATTGGGCACAATGGAACTCCCTTCAGGTAGAGGATGGCATACTCAAGCGGAAATGGGAAACGACAGATGGCAGCTCCTAAAGGATGCAAACTATGCTTCCCAAAAGCCAAATCTACGATGTGTGTAAGAGAATGCACGAAGAAAATTGCGATAAAGGGTTTCATGGCTCCACGCCCGAGGAGACGTAGAAAACTGGTATCGTGGATACACTATTTGCACTTCCGTCAAAGGTTCAAAGCGACGACTGAGAGGACACATGCAAACTTATAACGTTGGAGTACCGTTTGAAAAGATTACTGTTGACACCACAGGACACTTTCCTGAAGCCAAATGGTGAAACCGATACAAGCTAGTTCTGGTCGATTATTTCAGCAAGTGGCCCGAGGTCTACCCAATTCCCAACCAGGAAGCAACTACTGAAGCTGAACAGCTACTGTTAAATTGGGTCAGTAGGTACGGCGTACCTTGTGAATTACTTCCGGTTCAAGGGCGAAACTTTGAGTCACTAGTTTTTGGCGAAATAAGCGAGCTGCTGGGAATACAGCAAATGAGGACAACACCGCTGCATCTCCAATCCGATGGAATGGTCGAACGTTTCAACAGGACACTCAGTAAATACCTGCCCAAGATGGTTGACGAGAACCAAAGGGACTGGGACCGGCACATCCCCTTATTCTTGATGGCGTACAGAGCTGCCAAACATGCATCGACGGGCGAAACCCCAGTCAAAGTTATTTTTGGAAGGACTATTTGTCTGCCGGCTGATATAAAGTTCGGAACACCCCTTGAGGGACCCCAAACGATTTTGGAGTACGTAAGTCAGCTAAGGCAACGGTTGAACCAGATACAGCGGACAATGCGAAAACACCTCGAAGCGGCTACTGACCGCATGAAGACCAGGTATGATCTAAAGGCAAATTCTACTGGCTTCCAGCAAGATGACTTGGTGTGGTTACATAACCCACAATGGCGGAAAGGTAGGTCTTCGAAGTTGCTGCATAATTGGGAAGGACCATACTGGGTTACAAAGCGAATCAACGACGTCGCATATCGCATACAGGGACACTTCAAGCCGAGAGCCAAAATGAAAATCGTGTACCTGGATCGTCTTGCCCCATATTACATCCAGGGAGACTTAACTACAACTGGCGACACATATTTTCGGGGCGAAAAGAACTCAGGTGGAGGCAGTGTTACATGTCCAGACAATTCTGCGAACTACTATCGCAATTGTTGTCGCAACTATTAATAACATCATGATCAATATACGAATGTACTCGAAAGCACAAAAATGGACTAAGTAGATCCATGATCAATATCTGAAAGTATCGTCACTGCGAGTATTCAAAATTGCTCAAATATTCCAGGCAGTTCTCGTCAGAACATTCGTTAATATTCGAGAAATGGATTGAACGACTAGAGACCCTATATAAATATATAAAGCTGAGCTGAATGAATGGGAGATAGAGGAGTAGTAACAAATGTGATAGTAAAACGGCGATAAGAGAGGGGCGCGAATTAAAAGCGATATTGATTGATAGCAAAGTAAAATACTTTGGTGATACATTTGAAGAAGTTGAAACATAAATTTGTAGACAAGTGAAAAATAAATGAAAACGTTATATGTAAAATAGTGAAAAAATTATTGTGCACATAAACTCTTTTAACCTAATTTAAAAGACAGTGCGTTTTCACTTTCTCGCGACATTAAACTTATCGGCTGCAAACCGTACATGTGACAATATATATATATATATATATATATATATATATATATATCTATATATATATACATATATATATATATATATATATATATATATATATATAAATATATATATATATATCTATATATGTATATATATATACGAGTATATATATATATATATATATATATATATATATATATATATATATATATGTATATATATATATATATATATATATATATATATATATATATATATATATATATATATATATATATATATATATATATTATATATATATATATATATATATATATATATATATATAAATATATATTTATACTCGTATATACATCTGTTTATTATTTTTATACTTCAAGTTTATTAAAATTGAAATCAAAATTCATAGCTTTAAAAAGTCGCTACTTACCTCGTTCCTCCTCTTATTTGTTAAATGACACTAGAAATACTTCATTTGAGCAAAATCAGCTGTTGGAGTACGTATGCATTATTAAATATAGATTCACAAATCTTTGTCCAATGACATTTTCGACAATTTCCGACTTATCAAACTTCCTTAAGAGATACAAATTTATAACTGCATTCAAAACTAATAATAAAATTGGAAAAAACTGAAATCAAAACTGAAGCATACATCAAAATCCGAGAACAGCGGCAAGTAAAAATCGACAAATAAAAAAAAAATGACAACAGCTTAGATCCATTCTAAGTACAAACAAATTGGGTCAGAAATCATGATTAACACTCCGTCGGGCGCAATTTGTTCGTGCTTCATACAGATATATATGTATATATATATATATATATATATATATATATTTATATATATATATATATATATATATATATATATATATATATATATATATCTACATAGATATATATAGGGTGGTCCAACCATAACGCACGATGTTAATTGTGAGTCACATCTTAACGTCAAGTTTTTCGCCCAATTGACAGATTCAACCATGCAGAGATACACAATGGAGCAGCGCGTTGAGGTTGTTGAAGCAATGCATTTCATGCACTTCGTGATTTTTTTGGTCAGCATAATCTACCAAATGTGTGCGAATTTTGAATAAAAATTTGAATTCACACGCTAACAAGGTTCAATTGACTAAAGGACTGAAGTCTGCTAACCATTTCAAGCGTCGACAATACACCGAATGATTTGTTGAACAGACAGAAGGGAATGGTGACTTTACAAAGAAAATCATCTTCAGCAACGAGGCACACTTTCACTTCAGTGGATTCGTTAACTAGCAGAATTGCCGCATTTGGAAAATGAGAATCCACGAGTGATTGTTGAAAAACCGATGCATCCACAAAGAGTGACTGTTTGGTGTGCTTTATGGGCTGGCGGTATCATCGGGCCGTACTTCTTTGAAAATGTGGGCGGCCAAGCAATTATCGTGAATGGTTTTCACTATTGTGAGATGAGAACGGACTTCTTGTGACCAGAGATTGAGGTCATGGACCTGGACGATATGTAGCTCCAACAGAATGGTACCACTTGCCAGAAAGCCTAGGAAACAATGGCTCTTTTGCTCGAGAAATTCAATAGCCGTGTTATCTCACGTTGTGCCGATGTCAATTGGCCGCCACGATCATATGATTTGACACCGTTGGACTTCTTTCCCTGGGGATATTCAAAAGAAAAAGTGTACGCCAAAGAGCCAAGAACAATTCAAGAGCTAAAAGATGAGATAGTCCAGCACATTAACGACATTGAACCTCAATTATGTCTCAGAGTCATTGAAAATATGGACCATCGGATGGAGCTTTTTGGCGATATTTTGTTTTACACGTAATTGTCATAGATCATTCTTTTATAATGAAAAATATCAACATAATTCTCTGTAAATTTTTTGTATTATTTACAATTAACATCGTACGTTTTGTTTGGACCACCCTTTATAAAGCCTCCAATCCATCTCTGGTTTTGGTAAGTTTGAAGGAAATCGAATCATATTCACAAGAGCTCTAGCTTTTTGAAATTTTTCTAATTACACAATAACAACGCAAGATTTTGATATTCTGTTCTACCTTGCATCGAATCAAACACTGCAGTTTTGATTGGATCTTTTTAAAAATTTCAGGTAAGATGACATATTTTTGAGAGTTCATTGCGTGAGTGATTTTTGCTACATTACTACAAAATGGTGGCCGGAGAAAGTATTGATCTATTTACTATTGAGTATGTACATCTCTTTGACGTATCTCTTAATTTTATTCGTTGTTGGTGATTGCATATCGTAAGTTGAGTACAAAACCCTTTTGACACGAGCGTAGATCTGTCTACATAACTTGGTTTTGGTTATTTTGGATTGGATTACTAGAAACTCCTTGTTCAATGTTGTATGACCCCTGTGGACTTCATCCTGTCTCCTCTTCTCTGTGTCTCCTTGGATTGGGCTACAGGCCATCTTTTGGCTAGTTATAAGAGTTGGGATGATGTTGGAGAGAGTAAAAACAGGAAGCTATGGTTAACTCAACTGAAATCTACCACGTTATCAAGCATTCTTAGACTCAATCATCACTGAGCTGAACTATAGTAATTGTTATTAGTTAATCAACTTAACATTTAATTCAAATTAGAACATTTCAACTGAATATTGTAAACAAGGCAGGAAGTAATGTAGGGAGACTTAGGGAATCCAGGGTTACCTCTTGGTCAAACGAATGGAACTCAAAACATCACGTTTACGTAGACAGGGGATTAAGTCCTCAACGCCGTATCAAGTCGGCTTCTCAATTACCAACGTGGTACTCGGAGTTACGACCCAACAATCAATACAAAGTGAGTTTTCGATGGACACTTCGTGCTTCATTTCGTTGATTTTTCTCGGTATTATTCTTCCAAGGATTTATTTCATAAAAGCTGCGCTTGAACCTGTGTTTTGTGTTCCCTCTAATCCAGCAAATCAATTAAGTAAAAGAAAAAATGGCACCACCAGCATATTCAAATTTGGGAAAACAAGCAAGAGATATCTTCGGCAAGGGTTGTCATTTTGGTCTATGGAAATTGGACTGTAAAACAAAGACTGCGTCGGGAATCGAATTCGCCACAAGCGGTCACTCAAACCAAAACTCTGGTAAAGTGATTGCTTCATTGGAAACCAAATACAAATGGATGGAATATGGACTGACCTGTGGAACACAGATAACACACTCAACACTGAAATTTCTACACAAGATAAGTTGGTTGAAGGATCGAAGATTGCACTCGAGGCTGTTTTTGCACCTCAATCGGGATACAAGAATGGTAAATTGAAGTTAGGCATTGGAAATAAATTTGTCCAGGTCGACGCTGACGTTGCCAGCGACTTGGCTTTGTTCTCCGGCCCACTAATCAATGCATCAGTTGTGTTGAACTACAAAGGCTTTTTGGCTGGTTACCAGAATACATTCAATGCCCAAAAACCAAAACTTACCACAAGTAACTCCACCATTGGTTTTTTAGGCAATGAATCAGTTGCCCACACCAGTTTTAACAATGGCCAAGAAAATTTTCCGACAAATTGGACTGCGGTATCCAATTGTTGTTGTCCTTAGGTTCGAATGCTAAAAATTAAGACTGTCAACATTCAATAAAGTTGAACGAAAATAAAAACTGACAACTGCCAGCAAATGTCAGTTGGAAGTGGAAAACATAAGAAGATAATACAGACTCTGAAACGTCAGGCTGACTGCGTTCGATGCAGTATAAATTATACCAAATCCATGAAATAACCTGCAACAGAATTGAAACCTGAGAAGGTGGATTCTTGGAGATTAACCGAAAAAAATGTGGCAAACTGTTGGACCGAGGGGATAAAAGCATGGGCGAAAAACGAATTGGGTCCTCTTTGAACGAGCTGGTGGGAGAGCTATTGGCAGGAGCTTGGCGGCGAACGTGCGTGTGGATTTGTGGATTGAGGATAACAAGAGGTGTTCGATTTGGAAGCACAAGTGAACTGCAACAGAAATTTACAATACGCCAGCGGAAGTATTCTAGCAAGGATAAGTCGGCGGTGAACAGGAGAAGACAGCGAAACCTCTAAGGGGGTATCCAAAGAGGATATTGTCGATGGTGGACTTCATTTACGAGATCTCAGCAAGAAACGGAGACTAGATTAGTAAACACCCAAGGGGTTCCTTACAAGCAAATCAGCAGGAGTCGTGGACTTACTCTGATTCTGATTGGATTTACGTTTGAATAGAATTTTAACCGTACTTGATACAATTACGAGATTGTGCTTTGAATTTGTTGAATTTGATTGTTATTTCATAATTTTAATTATGAAGTTGGAAGAATTGAATAATTTTTTAACTTATTTAGTACAAATCTTGTACAGGTCGATTCGGATGGTGAATCTCCGCTTGGAATAAAGGTAAGGTAGTGTTCAGAAGAGTAAACCAGCTACATAAGGCTATTAATAGTGAGTGTTAGGTAGTGCTTAGTGGTAGAACCGATTAAAATTAAGAAAAGAAGTGCAAAATTTTCACCAGGGTGTTTAAACAAAAGTGGTGTTTGTGAAAATAGCTTCCATCTAAAATTGTACCGGGAAACCGAGTTCTCGCTTGATGGCTTACCCGGGCTCACTGGATAAGCGAGTGTCACTCCCACGCCCGTCTTTGGATGAGCTTACCTGGGTCCGCAAGCTCCACCGGAGCACCCAGCCTTTTGGGCGCTTTGCCAAGAGTCTCAGCCTCGTGTGCTCCATATTCCGTCAGTCACTTGCGTCTGTAGTATCCAATCCTCTCCAAAAATTCCTCTAGCTCTCGGGCACCAATCATAACGTCCTTCTTTATATCGTTTTAGACACTACAGCTGGCTTTTCAATCCCTTCAGGAGTGTTCCCGCCTTCCGTATGAGTCGCTCTTCTCTGGAATGGGCAAGAACAATCGAGCTGCTTAGTATATCTCCTCTTGGGAGGCCTTCGACACTTGCATTCCGTGCCTCAGTTGCATTGGTGGCGATGGGAGCAACATCATGCACTAGCGCGAGGTTGGGCTTTTTCGCTTATTGCTTCGAATTTAGTGCCTTTGTCTCTTCAGTGTAGTTGCGAGTAGCTTTGAGTTACTCGAGCCCCTAAGATTTCTCTTCGATTTCTGATCTTGACTGCCCTGTTGTTTGCTTCTCTCACAGCGGGTGCTCGATTGTTCGCATCATTTTCCTGCTGGGCTCAAATGCCGGAAAAATTTCCGGCTGTACAAGGTTGTTCCGTGCTTTCCGTTAAATCGAGCGTTTTTCCTCCATTTTTGTGCCTTGGTCATTATTGTCTTCGGTGCCTTGGTTGTTGGTATGGTTGCCATGGGTACTGTTGTTAGTGTTCTTTTCACTGTTTTTTAGGGAGCTCGGTTCAGGTTGATTGGGTCCCCTCTCGAAGCCGCTATCTCTGCTCGTGTGTGCAGTCGCCTTTTAGGTCCCACAGTTATCTTTGGGAAGTTGGGAGGTCACGCGAGAGTTGGCACGAGTCCTTTTAGGAACAGGTACTCAGAGCCAAATTGGCGTTAATTGGTTGTCCAACTCCACTGAACTTAGACCACCAACTCAATGGTCCAAATTTCGAACGTATTCCGAGGCCATTTGTAGCAGTCTACGTATCAATGAGGGTAATTTTTCCGTGTAATCCTTACGGGAAATTCCATTCCCTTGAGTCTATAGGGGTAGCACTTTCAATAGAATACTATGCTCCAATAACATTCCTGTCAACCATCATTCCTCTGCGGAGGACCTTAAGATCATAATGTAGTCAAAAGAATGTTTCAAGTTATCCGATAAAATGGCCACCAAGCCGTTTTTACCTACTGCACCTCAAACTGAGCTCAATATTTGTCGAAATGTATTGATCAAAGCTTACTGCATCAATCTCCGATTATTCATACCTTCAATTAATTTCGAAGCATTTTCTCCCTCGTCGCTTTACAACTCAACTTTACTTAGTCAAATCGGCTTTTCGGAGATTTTAATATAAAATCCTTATCTCGTTGCAAAGGATGTTGTATTCGTTTTTCCTCTGCTATCTGGCTCAGTGCTTGCATCTGATTTTAGATGAAAAATTCCAAGAAGCATAAGAATGAAGCAAAATGAACGATGAAATAAACACAAGAGAAAGAGAGTGGGAAGAAGTAGAGAAAGAGTGGCATAAAAGCCATAGCCATTGGCATTCTAATGGAAAAATTCGGAAGTTACCCTCATATTAGAAATATTCCCATCATGAAGTCGTCGAACAGGGATATTATGTAACATTTTAGACATTTCGTTTTCCAGGAGTTTCCTACCACACAGGAAACCTTTAGTTGTTCCTTCCGTCCATTTTCTTCTACATCTTCCTTTGGAGACAGATAGCTATCTGCACGATGGATGAGTTCAAGGTCCTAAAAGAATTTAAGCTGCTTTTAATTTTCCACATCAGTGCGCTTTTTGTCATGGCAAATAATGCGGCAAAATGTCCTTCAGCAAGGATGGGGCAATAAATGAACGTATTTTATAGCATGCTAAGGACAGGGTGAACAATCAAAGAAACATTGGAATTATTTTTCCTTTTTCTCTGTAATGCTCTTATATTGACAATCACGTTACTTACAGCAACGTGTATCCCTTTTCGAAATAATTAAAATCCCGAAATTGAGCCTTCTGTTCATATAACAGTTTTCAAGGAATACCTTCTTCACAATTTAAATTTGAAGTCGTTTTGAAGAGCACCCTTTAGCATTTAACCTACCTAGCGAAAAGGACATTTCCGCTACCTTAAAAATCGTTGAAGGTGAGATATATACAGGACACATCAGAAGGTTCAAAGTTATGAAACTTTACAGTTCGACAAGTTTTGGAGAAGTTTTTGTCCCTTCCGCCCGCGATTTTACGCTTGAGGAGCTTGGACGGACGCAAAGCCTACAGCAAATGGCTTTAAATTCTTTACAAATGATACTTTACCTGTAATATCGTTCGTTCTTCCTGTTCTTTACGTACACCGTGTACTCCAGGAAAACTTTTCACTTACTCAATTCAATTTGGATTCAATATGTCAAGGATTAGGCAACAACGATAAGTTGAGTCCATATCCACGTAAGGACGTGGAGATAAGCTAAGTATAGAAGTTTTTGAACACAATTTTTTAAGTCTCAAACCAAAAAAAAAAGGATATTGCCGATGCGTTATGAAGTTTAATGTATATTTGTTGCCGGAAATATTTCGATCCTTTGGTCGGTATTTATTATGTTTCCTTCTTTTCTCTTAGGGAAAATGTGATTTGAAAGTTTTTATTGTATTTGTCTGCCAATTTTCGATGTTATGAAATTTATGAGATTTTTTTCCTGTAATAATTTGGGGTGGGGATGTCAACTATGTGGAATGGTTGTTATGGAAAGTTTTTTAATATTTTTGGTGATTATGTAAATAGGTCAGAGGTATAAAAAGTTTTGATGTGGAATACATTGCCAATGAGGAGAACTTCGGCTTCTAGACCTAGAAAGTAATTGATAAAAGAAATTAAAATAAAACTAAAAAAATTTAATAAGATTATTGCCTTCATAATACTTGTTTGGCAATATGGCCAAACAAGTGAGGAGAAACAAAAAAATTAAGTGAATAAGAAATATATGTAAGTGCCAAATGTATTGAAATTTTATATTGAGTAAAATACAAAATTGACTTGATTCCTGGCCTAGCATGCCAGTTGTGTATTCGGCTTACTAAGAGCAAAAAAGGTGAATACAACCCTAATCCTTAACTCCAGAAATGAATGACAAGTTAGGAGATAGCAATTCTATGGCACAATGAGTTGAATCTGGCAGCTAAATTTTATCGTTGTGGAAAGGCTAAACCCAGAAGCCACATATCGTATCGAAAAAATGACACCACACGATGGCGGAAAAATCAGACCTCAATCCTAGTCCAAGTAGAAGCAACACGACTCACTGAGAAAAATCCTTCTATTTGTAGTGTTTGCGTCTGGTTAGTATCCGTAAAGAGCTTGCGGTGATGTTTGGGCTGCCTTATAGTCAAGCTGGCGCTAATTTTCACTGAGAGTCACATGGTCCAGGAGCACGTGTATGCACTTGCAGGCTAGCGCCTGCGGTGTCGTGGGGCGAGAAATTGACCCTAGCACCAAGTCCAACTACGAATTATTTATCGCATACACGATTTGTAGGGTGCCGAAACTCGAAGCACTTAACAAAAATAAAAGGGCACAGGCTTGACGGTGAAGGTAACTTATTTTATAATACTTACTATTCCTGTTCCCTGTATGCTGTCAGAAAGCTACCTCGTTTTGACAAAAAATTTGTATCGGGCGGAAAAAGTGAGGGATCTAGATGTAGTTTGTGCCCCTTGCTTCCTTTCAAGCAGACTCAAGGTCCTGATGGAGTCCACGTCCTAGGACTCCCTATCTCTGGCAAGAGCCCCTACAGCAAAAAGAAAATCACAACCCAATGGCTGGACTAGCGGAGGTTCCTCCCATTGATGCGGGTCTTTTATCCAGTTCTTTCGAGCAATGAAAGAAGAAGGCTGAACTTCTTTTTTCCTTTAACGCAACCATACACAAAAACCAAGCATATCTGACTGCATCAACATCCAAAATATCTAGAGACATGGATATATATTCGAGTGGATTTAGTACTCCAAAAAGTTTTGATCAATGGAAAAAGTGAGTAAAAAGCCAACATCCCCTAATGCTGACAACGGAGATGAGGAGCAACAACAAAAGCAATAACTAACCGCACATTACTTGTTGACACATTAATGATCAGACCAACAAAATTAAACTTATTAGAACACATCAGCGCAAATAAACATCAACCGTTCAAAATAATTCATTGGGATATACATAGTTTGAGCAACAATTTGAAACTAGTTTCAAATCAGTGGCAAAAACTCAAAGAACATCTATAATATATTTCACAGAAACATGGCATCAACGCAAAGCAGAATGGTTGACTAATAGTGTTAAAACATTACTCCATTATAACCAGTGAATACTCATTCAAAACAACAATAACAAACAACTACATTAATATTCACCCAGTACATTCTGTCAAAGCCAACATAACAGCATGGTAGATGCACCACAAATAGACACTAGCAATTATATGTCGGAGATAGTAAATAGAATCATTACTGATATAACAACTCAATTACCCATTACATGGATTGACGATTTTAATGTTAAAATTTAAATTTGAAATCAAAAACAAAAAAACAAAGGAATACCTTGGACCATACAATAAACATACGCGGCAAAAATCTGATTAAAGTAGCTGAAAGTTTAGCTTGACATTGCTCATAGGGAGAACTTACTCAAACACACATGGAAACCACACATATGTATCATTCGTTGACAAAAGCGTTATAAATCTCGCATTCACTTGCTCTAAAATGACCAAACAAATAAAAGATTCCGAAGTAAACAAAATTGCAGACTTATCAGACCACTTGCCAATTATACTACACATAGAGACTACGTCATATACCAAGCCGAAACGATGAAGAAAAACAAGAAGATAAAACATAAAAAACTAAAATGGAACCCCTTACATTATAGCAAAGAATATAGAACATAAAGAAGTCGAATGCACGAACTCTTTTTCCTCCCGAAAAAATCATATGTGCTGGGCATGTGGTGGCAACGTAAGGGCTGTTGCGCGATCAGAGAGGAAACGAGCTTTCGCTTTTTCACTTTTCATCAACAAGAATGCACATCTCAATGATCTTATGTAGCTCATGTTCATGTTTGTGCAAAGCTTTTCGAGAGCTTTTTTTTTAGATGTGCAGATGGGAAATGATTCCTCATATAACATCAGGTATTAGGTTGTTACGTTCATAATTTATGGATGCTGTAGACCTAATTGAAAATTTAATGAAATATTGAATAAGGATGCAAAAATTCCAATATATTTTTTCAGATTATTTATTAACAATATGCTTGCTTGATTCAAACTCTTTTGTTTGATTCAAACTCTTTCGTTTGAATTTCCACTAACAATTTAATTTGAATTAAGATGGGATTAATTTTGGTGTATCACCAAGATTGTTTTAGAGGAATGTGAAAAGGGCTAAGAACAATACACTATAATTTGGGTGGATTAAAATTAGATATTGTATAATCCACGAATAAAATAAATAGCAAGTTTACACTGAGAGATTATATTTATTCACTAATAATATTTGTGTGTACAAAATAATAACTTACGTTCTATTGTGGAATCATTTAAATTCATAAGTCGTTCAATTACGTCGTTACAATTATTTAAATTCATAAGACGTTCAATGCAAAAAATATGATGTCTTTGCTCTGGTGACGAGTTGGCAGACGCAATATGAATGAAGTGCAAGGACTTGTGAAAATTCATGAGGCTTGCTTATTGCTTTAATATCGAATTCTTCGCATATTTGAATTTAGAAAGCTGATATTGTTTTGAAAGAATTGAAAATCGTTCTGATTATCTGAGTTTGATTTTAGATAAACAAAACATTAATTTTTTATTTCAGATTTCAAAGCGTGGTCAAATGAGCTTCATTCAATCATTAAAATTGGCATTAAATAAATTTTATTCTCGTGTGATCTTTAGAGCATGTGGTCTCGGTGTTGTTGTCATAAGGTGGTGACCCGGCATCAAGATCTTGCACTGATGATAATGGTCCTCTTTTGAGAGTGGTGTAGTTGCTACAGCACTCACCGCGGGAACACCAATTCCCATCGAGTTCACTGGAATCAGTGTTACAGCCCGGCGATAGATACTGCACACCTTTGATTTGCCAGATCTTCTCGCCCTGCCTCCGGGAATACCGTTACGGTCATGAAATGAGATTATTCTACAAACCTCAACGCCCAGATCTATCTGGACTATTGCGTGAATACAGCACGAGAAATATGTTTTCCCATTATTGGTCAAAATATTTGTCTTGCGAACGGCAATAATGTTTGAGGAAATGCGTGCATGTTTTCTCTATATGGGTCATTCATGATCATATTGGTAAACGAAGATGCATATTGTAGCAGCACATGATGTTTGCTGTTGTAGCTAAGACTTGATGCTTTGATCTATCGACGAGCCTGTATTATCCCTTTGTCATCTATGAATCATCACTAGATTTCGCTACTTCCCAGCAAACAAAACGAATCGCTGGGGTTGAGGCGAGTTGTGCTCTCGGACACTGCAATCATCTCCCCTCTCGAAAATTGTCATACTCTTGAGCACGACTCATAAATTGTTTCGATTGATATTGATTCTGTGGCTCATAGTATTGGCTTTCAGAATTGTTATAACCACCATTTTCTCCGCCGTATTGACTTTGAGGTGCTTCTCATTGGAATGATTGTTGTGGCGGATTATTTTGTGTGCGGGGCGCGGTTTGTATGGGCAAACCGTGCGGGCATTACATGTTGCCTCAGTGTGGTATAAACAACCTGCAGCTGGATTAGCCTTGCCTGGTGACGCATACGTGTTCTAGCAGCTATCAGTCTGCGGTTTTGTGGGGCCGGTTTGTTCCGCAAGCGCAAGGTCCCACTTCAAACTAATTCATGCTCGCAGAAGCAGCATTCCACTACTACTGTCTTTTATGGATGAAATAACTCCTATAAACACTATACATGTAGTTCTTTAAAGCTAACTTAGGCTCCAGTTTCTCTCTTTTCTCTTGCATTGATTTTGAGGTCTTGGTGTGGGGCTTAGGCTTGGGAGGTAGATGCTGTTAAGATCTGATGATAACATAGTTTTTATGTTCAGATGACGTTTTTAAAAAAGGCGTTTGCTATATTTTCAAAAAAATTAATTGATTCTTGATGACGCCATTTTTCATCATGTCACAGTGAAAATCTTTAGAACTCAGGTATTTATGGTGACAAAATTCACTCTGAGTCTATCTCTTCTCTGCCGACCATTGTCCGCGACTGCTTATTTGTTATTCACAGTAACCTCCACAAGAAGGTCTTCCCCTATCCGCAACTTGGGGACGCGTTTGGTTCCCCGGTCTGAGGGCTTTTTCGAAAAAGTCGAAAACTGAAAGACATTGCACAGTGGGATCAGAATGGATACTGAGCTATTTCAAAAAGAATTATTTAATCACTAATTCATTTCGTCTTTTATCATATCCTCAATCATCATATCCCGAAAGGACAAAGAATAATGGATGGGATCCCATAACTACACCCACAATACAAACATGTTATTTTTTTATGATTTTTTTAATAGCATGTATACAATCAAAAATGTAAATATAGATATAACTGGGGTACAGGGTAACACAACTAGTTACAGGGTGATTTCAGATTAGTAAATACGCAAACAAAAAAGCAGAGATTAAGAGGATAAGAATACAATCAGCAAGAATGAAATTATCAAGAATATAATTAGAGTAACAGTCATACCAAACAACATTGAGATTAAACTACTGTTTTGAACTAAAAGCATCAGACGTACGAATTTTAGTGTGTGTAGTTATTATAATACCAGATTGGATTGCTATGGCAGACGGACGGAAAAACAGACCAGCTAACAGATGCATAGATAGGAAGTGATTTCACTAGGGTTTTGAAATTTACTACAAAACTTCAGAAAATTTCAAATTTAAAATTGGTCTTAATTCATGATAGCTTTTCATATGTTTTGTTGCCAATACTTTGCGTGTTTAATCGGTAATGACTTGACGTTTTTTGTTGGATTTTTATTTCGTTTCTCATCACAGCCCAGTTACAATTCTTTCTTAACAAAACTAAAATCAAAAATTGCAATAATTTAATTTTGTGATCATAGCACAAACCCACTTCATTGAACCAGTTTGGAGCAGCAAGTTTACATATTGCGACAATTGTTTCTTTAATGTTTCTTATTTGTAGTATTTTTTGGAAAATTTCTGCAAAACATATTACATGGTGCTTGCGAACACTAAAGAACTCATCAGATGGAGCAAATAAGTTCGCAAAACCGGATGAGGCTGCGTTGTAATTTTTTGCAAATATGAAAATTTCTGACGGACACGACAAAACTTCGTGTGGTTTTCTCACAAGCTACAGAGCTCAGTTTCATCAGAACTTTGAAAGCCACATAGCCGATGAAATATCTCGTTGATGGAAGCTCTATCTGGATCTCAGAATCTTCAAACGTATCTTCAGCAATAAAATCTAAATATGTAGTCTGAGATACATCATTATGCTGGATCAAAAATTGATGGTCTTCATTTTCAGTAAAATCAGCAATTTCACCTTCTTCACATTCATTTAAATTTATTGAGAACATAATATCACTATCATCTCCACAGTTGCTTTTATTGCTAAATTTAATTAAGTTATAGGACATTATTTTAGATAATATTATATTCAATTCTGAAACTGAAGGGTTTCTATTATTGCCACATTTTTTGCGTATAACTGCAAAAAGATTTTCAAGAGGATCTTGCGATAATCGTTTTGTAAGTATGAGGAAAATCTCAGAATTTTCTTTCATTATGTTGTCCGCTTACATTAAGAAAATAAATCGTTTTTGACATATTATCGCCTCTAATACATGAAATATGAGAAATAAAGGTATCAATATATGTGTGGACTTCATTATGCAATGTTAAACCACGCTTAAAAATATTGACATTTTTCAACGATCCACTATTTAAGCAGTCAAAGCAGTTGCTAACGCTATTTCATTTGTGTTTCTTTTGAACTGTTTAGTTTCAACAGCAGTGCGAATGGCAACACCTACAGTTCTACTGAACACCTGCGTAGCTAAATTTACTCGCATTTTTTCAAAAGGGTTCGGGTGAATGTGTTGAAATGTTAATTTTGTACACATTTTTGTTACTATATTTTGCTCAAGCTCCCATAGTTCTTTTATAGCATCCCACCTTACACGACCATCTGGTGTACAAACGATGGTGTTCAAGAGAAGATTTCTCAAAGATTTAATCAAATGAGGGAAATCAAATAGACATACAATGTTGTTTCCATCTACCAGCCAAAATGGTTTTTCAGGTGAAACTCCTAAATCGGTATCACGTTTTCTGTTATTTGAACCCTGGTCACATGCTATAACTCTAATTTTAAGACCCCAAATTGAAAGATTTCTTACGTTTTCTTTAAGGATTTCTTCCAAGCAGTCACCTTTAATCCCATTTTGTGTAACAGAATAATTCAGGACACATTTCCAGTTGCTGATAAGCCCTCTTATCATGAAAAGACAGACTTGCTTACCAATATTGTTTTTTCTGCTAAAACCTGTATCTTCTAGCCCATCTATTAAATCATGTGAAACATTATATCTTAATTCTTTTCTGATTGCAATTTCATCAAAAATTAAAACAACATATTTTTCTGTTTCACTCAAAAGTTGACATTTGTTTTTAATAAATGTAAATGTATTGTTGCTTAAACCTGGCTGCAATTGCTTAACAGGTGCCCAATTGTAAACTGTAGATGGTTGCGGTGAATTAATGTTTAAATTGTTTCTCAAAAATTTGTATGTTGATAGAGATATATAAAATATATTTTGAACCAAATTCTTTCCGTCGTTGTTGTATTTTCTTTTTTTGTCATTAATTATAATTTTAAAGAAAGTTTTACTTTCATTACTAATATGTTGTGAATCTATAAAAAATTCAATTGACATTTTAGCCGTGTTTTTTAAATTTTTTGTTATAATTGTATCTGCGCTGAAAATTCCTTTTCTATATTTTATATATTATTATTATATTTTTAATTTGACACACTCGGCCTTCAATTTATTATACTTTTTCGAGTAATAATATCCATTCAAAATATGTTTTGCGCAATTCGCACAAAAATTAATTGCGGAATTTGTTGATAATCTTCGTTTTTTGTGTTGGAGAATGTAAAAGATTCAAATCAGTTTGATCATCTTCAGTTTCAGGAGATAAAAATAATGTTGTGACTGCACTTACCTACAGTTTCCGTTTTCCTATAAACTCTTCCAGAAAATGATGATTGCAGATTTGTAATTTCTTACCAACTGCTACCGGTTCGAAATTACAATTTTCTCGCCATAATATTCCCATCGGAGAATCATATGCCGGAAAATTGAACAATAGAACGTTTCGTCCCCTTCGAGACTTCTTACAGTGCTCCAAACTGCACAGTAGACCCGATTTTATTTTATTTTTCTACATTTTAACAATTTCCACAATCACAATCACCAAAAAATACAAATATATTGTTTACAAACAGTCAATCTATCACGTTAGGAATGTTGCGATGCATACCTTTAGCATGCCGCCATATATGCATCATAAGCTTTTGAACAAAAGCTCTCTCTCTCTCAAAGAGATAACATTTAAGCTAAAGCTTGGTGGATTCTAACTTCAGAACCCGTCGTATAAAAATTTGTGAGTAGAAATTTCGTTCGCAATTCTACTTCTTCTAGTTCTATATTCTTTGATTGTAGTCATTGAGTAGTCCGGCTAGGCAAACAGCTCAAGGGATCTTCACGGAAGGAATTACAGAATACTTGCTCCTCTCCGCTAACCTCTGTCCGAACGAACGAAAAATGGACCTCCAACGGACGACGAAATCAAAGTATTAAAAGCAAATCATGAACTTGATATTGGTGTTGCGGCTCTTCTGATATGCCAGCATATTCAAGTAGCTATCAAAGAAACCATTTGCAAAAGTTTCAAAAACGATCCTTCGGTATCTCCTTTGGCCTATAAGCTACTAGTGGAAGCGCTTAAAATTGGAAAATTGAAACAAAATGTACAGGTTATCAGTTGTTTAAGACTTTTATGGTGACATCCACAATGTCGAAAAAAAGATTTCAGATATCATTGAGCATAATGATTCGTGAAAGAAAAATGTGTAGGTACTGCAGACAGAGGAGAATCTATTTCAGAGTTTGAAAATATTTGTGAAATGCTCAAGGCGGTCAAAGCTACCATTGATCCTACACTAACAATTAAATGCGTTTCTTTAGCTCTGCTGGCAATTTACATCGACATGAATTTCCAAGATGTAACATTTCGTTCCAATCTATTCATATATACTAAAATAATGGATTTGGTTGAATTCGTCAAAATTACATAACTATCCCTTCTGGACTATCTATTTAAATCAAAACTGCAAGGTGTGACAATTAAGTAATGAGACTGATTTTATTGCTGCGCGTGTGGTAAATCTGCGACCTTGACATTCCGTTCCCTTTCTTCTGCATTTTTTGCCTCTCTATTGATATATTTACCATTGCTCTAGCTTGTTTAGTTCGCCTGCTGTGTCGTGTTGAGTAGACGTGTGTTGGTGGTGCTCGTCACGAAAATGGAGAAACGAGGTCAAGAGTAACGCTTCGCGATAAAATTTTGCGCCAGATTGGGCGAAACAGCTTTGGAAACGTACGCTGAAATTGTAAAAGTGCATGGTGTTAGTGCTCTTAGTTGTGCCCAGGTGTTTCGATGGCATAAAGAGTTTAAAGAAAGTGTGGTAGATGAGGCGTGGAGCGGGAAAACAGACGAGGTGTGGCCTGACGCGAATGCGCATCCTAATCCATGAAGAACGGCGTTTAACAGTTCGAATGTTGGTCTCGCAACTGGGTATGAACCGTGAAACAGTCAGATAAATTTTAACCGATGATTTTGGGATGAAAAAGTAGTGCGCGAAGATGGTTCTAGAGAACCACACCACACCGCCTTCAGCGTGTCCCAGTATTTAGCCTCTAAAGTGATCGCCGTGTTGCAACAGCTGCCTGACCTACCCGATATGTCACCCTGTGACGTTTTTTTTTGTTCCCTGGAACAAAATCGGTGGTCACAGAAACCGATTTTGAATCGATTACGGACATCCAGGCGGCCGTGACGAGGGTACTCGCGGACATTCCAGTCGAAGCGTTCCAGGAATGTTACGAAGCATGGCAAATTTGCTGGAATCGTTATATAGCTGCCCAACGGGACTGCTTTGAAGGGAATGGCAGACTTGTAGAATAATTTTTAAATACACAGTTTTCATGGAATCAGTCTCATTACTTAATTGGAACACCTCGAATCTCGGCTTGGGCATAGCAAATAAAGCCTGCTTATTTTTCAAGGTCTCAAATGCAACTAGAAAAGGGATTTCATCAATACTGCACCCGATGGAGAAAAAAAACACTAGCCCAGCCTTCTGAAAAAAAATATTCGTGTTAAACATAAAAAAGTCAAACTTTTTCGTGCAAATGAGCCTATTATAAGCATTTGCATGTGGTGTGTTAGTAATACAATAACGAACTTAGTCGCGTAGATATTCCTGTAATGCTATTACCAGATGATTTCTGAGCATACTCAACGATTAAAGTCGATAACTATTTGTTCAATAAGTTTCAGGCACTCTTACACCCCCCAACAACGAGCGTTCGTAAGAGGAGTGGGGGGGGGACCCTGTTTTGTTTTAAAAAATTTTATCACGCTTATTTATTACATTAAATCTATATATATATATATATATATATATATATATATATATATATATATATATATATATATATATATATATATATATATATATATATAATAATTAATTTCTATCAAAAACAAAAATTAAAAGTGAACAAGTTGAGTAGACAGAACTACGCATGTGTCAGAAGGGTTTTGTATTTAACATACGATATGCAGACATACGTGTATAGAATGATTTAATTCATTGAAAACTTGAATGACATGTACAACAAATATATTTTTGTTTTAAAAGAAAAACCAGGGTTACTCCATTTTAACTGGCCAACATATTGTTGCAATATTGCTCAGATCATTAACTAAGCCGAATCTTAAATGTCTTTTGTTCTATTATATATTTCGAGAAAATATTGTCTGGTTTGATGGTAGTAAAAAAAACCGTTTTTGATTGTTGTGATCGGAGAAAATTCAAACGCCAATAACTTCTGTACATTCTATTAAAACTCATAGAGTATAAGGACCTTTTAAAGGACATCTAAATATCTACTCTCATCCAATTTAATCATACTAATGCAATTTAACAGGCGAAAATATTTTATTTACAGATTCTACTATTATTAGCCAAGTTGAAGGAATTTCAACCATTAAGTTATTGGATCTACTACCTTCATAATCGGATCTACTACCTTCATAATTTTATCACCGATTATGTTTAACTGCTTATCTTCAGGTATTCATAAAAAGATTGAATCAAGCAAAAGCATGTACCTTAAATGTTGAAGTTCGCAAAAACAGCAAAATTTTATGCAATATTCACATTTAAAACGGGAGTCAATTGGTTTTACGATTATAGATGCCACCCGTTGAACGAATTTTCGAAGATATTCATCATGGATATAATCCCGGAAACTTACATGCAAATCCGAGCAAACCCGTAGTGTCTGAATTGATTGGAAGTGCATATTGTCCCATAGCCATGTATGGTTGCTGTATTAATACAGGAAAATTTAAACCCCCATAACTCTGTTAAATACGATTGGATTTTTCTGAAATTGTTTGTAATGATTCAAAATTGGCATTTACCTTTTGAATTTTATTGAATTTGAGGGTGCCCTTACGATTTTATTCAAGAAAATGTAAAATTGATTAATGATGAGAGTATTTCGACTTCTGACGTTTTTGTTGTTGTAGTGCTCAAAAAGGACTATACTCATGATTTTTTTCAGATTTTTCGGATTCAACGTTTCCAATCGCGAGGGGGGTACGCCTAGATTTTTTGTGTTTCTCCTTCTTCTGCCTCCCTCGATACTAATAAAGTAATTGTAATATATCGGAGGGGATGAAAAGACGTTTTTACTCCTTGGTGGTCGCAAGCGAAAGAGGCCGAGCACACGTTTATTACAATTGACATTACAAATGTCATTATGTCAAATATTATAGATAATTCACAATAATAATACATGTTACAATAATATCCAATATTATAGTACAATAAAATAATATAATAATATCCAACAACCTCTTTCTTAAATTGTTTACATCAATCCATACACTATTTTCAGAGTGATGAGGAAATATACAAAGTTTACAAAATAAATTTCAAAGTGTAAATTAATCTCCATACATACATTTTACCATAACTACTTTAACTGATTTCAATTTTAATTACATGTTTCATTTCAATAATAAAAGTTTAGATCTATTTCATTTATTCAAAAATCATAACAAGTATTTTATTTTTGACCATCTATTTTATTTTTGACCATCTGCGGTTACCATCGAGTGATCCACCTGCTGTTCTTCGCCATCGTAGGAAATCTCGGAAATGTTGGGTGAAAATCTCGGAAATGTTGGGTGAATTTGAAGGATTATTTGAAGAATCATTGGATTCTTCGATCGGCACATCGTTTTCATTGGCTGGTCGAATTTGATTTATATGTCTTTTTATACGACGATTATTATTATTAATCAGTAGACAAGTGTAATTTCGCGGGCCAATTTTATTTTTGACAACAGCTGACGACCAACTCGGTTTATTGGGGTCGCTATAATTTCGAATATGGACTTTTTGTCCAACTGAAAATTGTACATTTCGATTGCCTCGAAAATTTTTAATTGCAACATGTTGAGCTTTTTGAATATTTTGCCTTAATATCTCTCTATTAAAAAGTAGTTTTGCAGGATACTCCCCTGTTGTACAGTGCTTCATGATGCGATAGTCAAATAAAAATGGGTTTAAAGTCACTTGAAAATCGGATTGATCATGTTGGAGTGCTGCATATAAAGATTTTTTCAAAGTTTTAACCAAATTTTCAGCCTGACCATTCGTTACAGGATGACCAGGAGCTGCGAAAACATGCCTTATTCCGTTCATATTAACCAAATTTTTGAAGTCTTGGGATATAAATTGTCTACCGTTATCGGTTACCAAGGATTCCAATAAGCCAAATCAACAAAAAACTTCCCTAAGCTTATCTATAGTGAATGAAGACGTAATGTCTTTGGTTTTGAATGCTTCTGTCCATTTCGAAAAAGAGGCCACTATTAATAAAATATAATAACCTTTGATTGGACCGGAAAAGTCAACATGAATTCTTTGCCATGGAGAGAATGTTGGTGCCCACGGAATTAACGTTTCCTTTTCTGGGCTAGCCTGATATTTTTGACATGGACTACAATTTCTTACCAAATTTTCTAATTCGTGATCCATTTTTGGCCACCAAATGTATGAGTGCGCCAAAGATTTAGTTTTTACTATACCGAAGTGTGACTGGTGTAGTAAATCTAAGACACCAATCCTTAATTTAGTAGGAATCATTGTGCGATATCCCCACAAAATGCAATCTTTCTCTACTGTTAGCTCTGAATGCCTGGTTCTAAATGGCTCAAATCTTTGCCGTCCAATTTTTCCAAAGTTTCATCTTGAAAACAACTTAATACCTTTGACAGAATTCTATCCCTTTTTGTTTCAATTCCTATGGTTTTATAATTTAAATTTAACGGATTAATAAACCCTACATAATCGATGTAATTTGGTTCTGGTTTTTCTTCAGTAATTTCTGATTGAGGCATCCTAGACAAACTGTCCGCCTTATTTGAGGAGCCCTTTACATATTTGATATTGTAATCGAATCCCGAAAGTGTAAAGGCCCATCGTTGCATTCGTGATGCAGCCATTACGGGAATGCCCTTACGTTGACCGAAAACAGCCAAAAGTGGCCTATGATCGATTTTTAATACGAAATGCATGCCCAATAAATATTGTTTCAACTTCGTTACGCTAAATATTATTGAGTGAGTGCTTCTTTTTCAATTGTACTGTATCTTTTTTCAGCGCTGTTTAACGCTCTTGATACAAAGGCAACGGGCTTTTCACTTCCGTCATCAAACACATGCAATAAAACTCTAGCGATCGCAAAATTAGATGCGTCAGTCGACAAAACTGTCGGTAGTTTAGGATCAAAGTGAACAAGCATTTTACGCGAACAGATTTCCATCTTCATTTGCTCATAAGCTTTCTGACGCTGGTTTGTCCAGTTAAACTCAACACCCTTTTTTAATAAGTCGTACAAAGCAGTCATTTTATCAGCAAAATTCTGAATAAAATTTGAATGGTGGTTAACCAGACCAATAAAAGCTCTCAATTCGGAAACATTGGATGGTTTGGGTGCATTCAAAACAACTTTAATGCATTCCTTATTATTGGAAAGACCTGTTGCGTCAATATCAAAACCTGAGTACGAAATTTTCCTTTTAAAAAATTCGCACTTATCAAAATTTAACCTCAATCCATATTCTCTGAGACGTTGCAGTACATCTCTTAATGTTTTGAGATGGACTGACAAGTTTGGTCCAGTGATGACAATATCATCCTGGTAGCAAAATACGTTTTCAAATTGTGATAAAAGACCTTCAATCGTCTTTTGAAATATTGCAGCCGCTGTTTTGACTCGAAAAAGGTAACCTGGTCATTGAAAAAATTCCTTTGTGAGTGCTCCAGGTACAAATTTTCTGAGATTGTTTGTTCAAAACAAGCTGATTACAAGCGTTGGACATATCGAGCTTTGTAAAGAGCTTGTCACCTTGCATTGAAGCAAGTATTTGTTCAATACGTGGCAGAGGATATTTAAAGTCCGGAAGAAATTTATTTATGGTTGTCTTATAGTCACCACAAATTCGAAGCTTGCCGTTTGGCTTCAAGATTGGAACAAGAGGTGTGCCCCGTTCAGAATCATTAGTTGGAACAAGCATCCCGGAACTCACTAACTGGTCCAATTGGTTTTCAATTTCCTCTTTCCACGCAAAAGGAATAGGGCGCGGCTTACAAAATATAGGTTGGCAATCAGGCATGATTGCTAAATTGATTTAGGCTAACTTGTATTTACCTAAGCCACTCTTAAAAACATCTGAAAACTCACTTTTAAGCGACTCACTAATTTCACTATAATCATCCGAGATTTGAGAAGTTTCGTTAATAACCAAGTTAACTGTAGATTTTTGGACTAACTCAAAATTAAATCCACGCAAAAAATCTCGACCCAATAACGTTGGTCTGTTTGTGTCAGTTACGATTATGTTACCTCTTATTTTCTGGCCGTTGAAGTTTACAGTTGCCTCGAATTGTCCATACAATTTCAAAGTCTCGCCTCCATAGCCGGTGAATGATGATGTGCATGATCGAAGAATCCGTCTGTCGTAATTGCGATCAAATACATTGATAGACATCAGCGAACATGACGCTCCTGTATCACACATTGCCAACATTGATTGGCCTTCTATTTCCACCGATAGCTCGTAACAATTCGATGCACTACTTCGACCGTCGATGGCAAAAACCGAGAGGTCCGAACTAACATCTTCAATTACAATGTTAATGGAAAAATTATTATTAGCACCATCATCATTCTGAATGTATTTAACTTCATTATCTTCTCTACGACTTCCCTTGTTTCGGCATATGCTCGCTAAATGCCCCTGCTTTCCACATGAATGACACTTCGCTGTGCGGAACTTGCATTTATCTGACAATTGGTTCTTCCAACCACAATGTCGACGCACTTTCTAAGGTTGAGAATTGTTCGTTGAGCTATTGTTTCCCTCATTGTTCGTCTTTTTCAGCTTATTTCTGAACTTTTGAACAAAATTCACTTGTTGACACTTTTCGGCATATTTCGTCTCGTATATTAACGCTTTCTTTAGCGCACTGCTGAGGGACAGAGTTTCATCTTCCTCACATAATTTCTCAAAAATTTTCGTTGGTAGTTCTGTGATGAACTTATCTAGAACTTTCTGCTCCATTCCACTTCCGAATTTGCAGTTCATAGACAGTTTCTTAACCCGAGCAAACCACGCGGCCACCGTTTCACTGTCCAACTTTTTCGCAGAATAAAAATTCTTTCGTTCCCGAAATACGATTACTGGTGGCATAAAATGCCTTTTTAATAGGTCCACCAGTTCCTTATACGTTTTCGCGCTTGGTTAAGTTGGGCTGCATATACAATGTATAATGCTGTATGCTTCCCACCCAATCATTTTCAACAATGTTGAAACTTTCCCCTCTGATGTGGTAGAGCCGACTTTGATGAAGTGCATCTCGAGTCGTTCGTTCCACAATTGAAAATTTCCATGAACGGAAAATTCCGGCATATTCGATGCCCTGACCACTGGGCTAGTTACCTGGCTGATATTTAAATCGTCGTTCGGCATTGTTAAATGTTATAATATAACACAACCCGTTAACCTTGAGATCCTCGTCGCCAATTTGTAATATATCGGAGGGGATGAAAAGACGACTTTACTCCATGGTGGTCGCAAGCGGAAGAGGCCGAGCGCACGTTTATTACAATTGACATTACAAATGTCATTATGTCAAATATTATAGATAATTCACAATAGTAATACATGTTACAATAATATCCAATATTATAGTATGATAAAATAATATAATAATATCTAACAGTAAAAGTAAGAAATTTTTTAGGTGACCTCATTAAGACCTTTTATATGGTATTCCACTTGACTACCTTTAACGAATAAAGTTTCACTCCTCACTCCTCTTTATGGGCGGCCCTCTTAAAACTTTTTGACAATTGTTTTCACCCCAAAACTTTCTAGAAGTCATAACTTCCGACCTTTCCACAAAGTTTCATGACTGTAGCTTCTATAATTTCGGAGGAAACGGAAGGAAAACTCTAAAAACATCTACAAAGGCTTTATATTTTTAATTTTTAATAGTTTAAGGAAACTAAGATCTACATAAAAATACAAAACTCACAAAATCTAAAATGCACCGAATGTGGAAATACCTTAAGTAGAAATAGGTGATTCGTTTTTTTCAGTAGCAGAACAGAATTAATAAGAGAGAATAAAGATTAAATATACAGTATTAGAATATATACAGTGGCGGACAAAAGTCTACGACAACTTCTTATATTGAGATTCTGGTTAATTGGAAGCTTTAAACAAAAATTAATTGATGTGCATTTTTCAGCAACGTAAATATATTTATCAAAAAACAAAGACAAAAACATTTCATAACAAACTTAAGGAGAAATTCGTAAAAACATAAAAACATGAATGGACAAAAGTCTACGACGGTCAGTGCTGGCTGTCTTTTACACAAAATATTTTCAACTAAAAGTATTAGAAATTTTAAAAATTTTTGCTGGCTTAATATTTGGTTGGACCCCCTTTCGCATCAATTACTGCATGCAGTCTTCGGGGCGTAGAGGCAACTAAATTATCAGTTTCTACAGATGTGCTTTTCTCCCATTCTGTAACAAGCACTTCCTTCAACAAATTTTTATTTTTAATATGATATTTTCAAATTTTCCGTTCCGAAAATTCCCATACATGCTCTATTGAGCTTAAATCTGGACTTTACGGAGGCGTATTAAGTTACCTGGGAGTGTAGAATAACAACCAGTTCTTGACGAAAAGTGCTGTATATTTTGGATCATTGTCTTGTTAGAAAATCCATCTCTCTCCAAGACCCAACTTCTCCACTGATGGCTTCAAATGTTGTTCTAACAGATTCTTATAAACATAGCGGTCCATCGCAGTTTCAACAAAAGCCAATCTGCCTACCCCAGATGCAGCGATGGCTCCCCAAACCATCACATTACCTCCACCGTGCTTGACAGAAGGAATTAAATTGGTCTTTTGTTTGTTTTTGTTTGTTCTTTTTCCCCCATACTTAACTATGACCATCACTACTGAAAATGTTGAATTTGGACTCATCTGTGAGAAGAACAAGATTTCAAAAATCATTGTCCTTGTCAATATGGGCCTTGGCAAACTGTAGACGCAGAAGTCGGTTTTTGGCGGATATTAATGGCTCTTTACGTAGAGTTCTACCCATTAATATTTAATGCTCTCGTGATGTTTCTTGCATTGACATCCATTTTCCTTTCCGTAGCCACTTGTTTCGCCAAATCTGGAGCACATATTTTAAGATTAAGATTGAACGAGTAACGAAGCTTTGTTAGGCACTAAGGTATAAAGCAGTGGAGCCTATAATGAATTTCTAATTAACAAATAAATAAATGAAGAAGAATGTCAACTTAAACATTAACACTCGGTACTTCCGTTTTTGAACTCCGACTGGGTATAAGACCCGCCACGTTGGCTGGCGCCTTTGCTCATGAGGTAGCCATCGGGTTGTTACAGGTGCTTTCGCAGGGCTGATTGGCCTTCCACAATCGATATGGGCCAAGGCAGCATTTTTAGGGTTTTGTACTAAAATACAAAACCCTATTGCAATCACGACCTGTGTCCGTCTGTCCGTCCGTCCGTCTGTATGTCACAGCTCTTTTTCTCCGAAACTATGAAGGCTACAGCCATGAAACTTTGTGGAAAGGTCAGAAATGGTGACTTCTTGAAAGTTCAAGGGTGAAAATTTTTTTTTCAAAGGGGTTTAAGGGGCGTCTCCCCATATAGGGAGTTGACCCCTCAAAAAAATAAATTCCACCATTGGTAGTCGAGTAGGGTGTCATTGGAAAGGTCTCAATGAGATCTTTTCAAAACAGGTCTTAAAATTGCCTTATGAGTACCGAGGGGGGCAGGGGAAGGGGAAATGTTCGAACTTTTCGCGAACCCCCCCCCCCCCTCGCGATTGGACACCTTAAATCCGAAAAATCTGAAAAAAATCAAGAATGTAGGCCTTAATGAGTACAACAACAACAAATACATGAGAAGACGAAATTCACTCAACTTTGTTAGTAATAGTATGATTTATCGATTTTATGTTTTCTTGAATAAAATCTAAATGGTACCCTTAAATTCAATAAAATTTTCTGAAAGTTTCACAAAGATCGAATAGTATTTAACGAATTTATAGCGATTTGAATTTTCCTGTATGACTATGGAACAATGTGCCCTGCATTACTATGGAAACATATGGCTATGGAGCCATATGCGCTTTTTACCGACTTAGACACTACGGCTTTGCTAGGATTTGCATGAAAATTTCAAGAATGACAGGTATCATGAAGATGAGTACATACAATTGAAACAAGTCGAAGAGGCAGGAGAGAGCTCCTAGCAAAAGGGTCTTGTAGCCATTCTAGGATTCGAAAAAATAGGCCATGAATCGATGCTTACAGTACAGAGGAGTGGCCCCTGAAAAAAATTTCATGAAACGTAGCCGATATGAGTATCAAATGAAAGTTCTCTATGAGAGCTTTTCAAAACAGTTCTTAAACTGACAGTTTTTACTTCAGTGGGGGCACAGGGGGGGGGGGGGGGGGAGTACATGAAAAATGCGTTTCCTTCCTCGTGAATGGACACCCGTGATCTAAAAAAATCTGAAAAAATTATCAAGCGAGATATTTATGGGTATAACTTTAACAAATACCTCAGAAGTCAAAATTCTTTCAACTTAGTTCATAATAGTATGATCCTCGAACGTGACGTGTTTCTTAATTTTATTCGTTGCTAGTTACGGCATTTTGTAAGTTGATTACAAAACCTTTCTGACATGACCATAGGTCTGTCTACCCAACTTGTTTGAATTTCGATCCGGTTGGGAGTAGTGCGTGGGGGCACCGCCACCATCTGGACGCCCCACTCTATTTTGTGGGCCGTGATTGTCCTCAGGAAGGATGAAATCATCTTAAATATCACGCGCCGCTAATTGGTTATTCAAATTTGCGTTTTTCTGTTTGTAAACCCTTTCAGTAGGTTACTTCGGGCATTGGCACCTTTTCACCAGCCAATCGTTTTTGTCGTTTTGACTCTGGTTACCTGCCAATTCGTAAATGCTAAAATCTTTTCCAGTGGGCCCTTGTGTTGCGGGAAAGAACTCGCTGAAGAGCTGTTGAGGTATCCAACATGACACAAAAGTAACAATATACAACGAAAAAAATGCACAAAGAAATGAATGGTTCAACAGCAATTGTGCAGATAAAAAACTGAAGCTATTGTAAATCAAGTGCGACATTAAATGCGGCAAAAACGTAGTTCCACCTATCCGAATTCAGAGTTACCTGAAAGCCAAAAAAGACTAAACTAAACTAAAAATTTTTAATAAAGATCGAAAAAATATCAACAATGAAGAGGAAAGCAACAGTTGCAGCAACGACGTTAACAGCACATTGCGAACGATACCAATGACGATGAATACAATGGCAGTAAAAATGGACGGAAAACGGAGAACAATGGAAAATCTTGCCGAAATTGAAATTTTTGGATGCAGCAAAAAAAAAAATTATGCAAGCATCAACAGAAAAATTATGTGAGCATCATAATTTCGACACTAGATTAAAGTTCGACGTTCATATTTCTGAAATTACTTCTAAAGCCTCTTGCATCTTCCTCTGGCTTGATCCTAAGAAATTCCTTTATTTTTTCCGATCCTTTATCGTGTGTTGAATTATATTCTAGTTTGGTTCGTTCCATCCTTGAGTACTGTTTGCCAGTTTGGTCGCCTCATTTGAAGTGTTTGAAGTTCACGCTAGAAGCTGTACAAAAAAGATTTACCAGGATCGTTTTCTTGGAATTCCAGACTCCCTACATTTTTTATGAACCACGCTTAGCTATTCGCAATATTCCTTCGCTGGAAATACGTCGACTCTAGCTTGGTGAATGTTTCTTTTACAGCCTTTGCCGTGGTTTGCTCGATACTCGCCTTGTCAACCAGGTTCTAGTGAGGCGCGTTACGTTCTTAAAGATCCACTCAATCATACTCAGATTACCTTGTAACCATGATGACTTTCAGCTTGGGCCCTTCCCTCTCTCGTATTTAGCTTATAAAAGATTTGCCAACTGTCTTCTTCTCAATCTTAGCAATTTTTCTTATTTCTTTTCCCCTAGTTTTTGCATTTATTATTACTTTTATCTTGCTATTTTTGTGCTGTGCTGTTAGTTATTTTATTTTGCTGTGCTATTATTTCATCTATTTTGTTAATGAATTTTTATTCTGTTAAATAGAAATAAATAAATAAATCAAAGTTTCCTAAAATGGAGGAGCGGGGAGTTCTACAAGACGCGCCAAATGTTCGTGCGGTATAAAGAACATCGAGAATTTGACGGCTTCTTCTGCGACTGTTACTGAAGTGACCGAGGGAAGCATCTTACATGTTTTAATAAGGAACCATTCTGAAATCCACAAACTGATCACGGTAGAAAAAGAAAGGAGTGACTAGACAAACGAAGCGCCATTGCGTGATTGTACCACTACTGTCGAAGGTGTGGCTGAAGCACTGTTCTCAGAAACGGGGAAGCCAATGACCTTTCCCTAGAAAGGAGGTCGCAAAGTAGAATTGTCGTCTAGCGACATCTAGAAGAAAGGGGGCCCTTTTAAAAAGAATAAAGTCAGCATGTGGCTTGCTAAAAATTTGAAAAGGTAGAGAGAATGAGCTCCTTGAACTAGAGAAGCCCCTAGACCACAATGAATATTACTCGAGGAGTAGATTAAAGGTTGAAGAGGTCCAGAAGGCTAGAGAGGCGCTGAGAGCCGAGCCTAAAGGGCACGTGCAGATACCTCCACCATCAAACATCAATAAAATAATGGTGTCTAGCCCAATCTAAAGATACAAGGGGGAAGGAGAAAGCAATTGATGGCTGTGGAACGCTAGATCAGGACCTCAAGACAGTGCTGACAAAAGGAGCGAAGAAAGTCAGAAGAAAATCCTACAAAATACGCCAGAATATAAAGCTCGCATAGACGTCCTGCAGGAAAAAAGACCAAACGAGAAACAGAAAAGAGAAAACATACGATGAAAGCTGCTGTGAGTGTGTTGGCTCTTTGTCGACTTTGGCCAACGTAGGGGGACCCAACTCATTAATAAGACACCTCCTGATGAGTGCTGTCTCGGGTCAGTTCTACTGTATGGAGTAGAAATAAAGGGTGACGCTCTCAGTAAGAATTTGCACCGAAAACAATACAAAAACCACCGTACCGTAAAACAGTACAAAACCTATTACGTTCATGTATGAAAAGTTTTGTGATTTCTTCAAAATCCGCCAACCTCTTTCGGAAAACCTGTTATGACGCGTGTGTGGGCCTAACTTTGGCCACCAGTTAAAATAAAAAGTCCCTGAAAAAATTTGTTGCGACACTGGTAGCTTGCGTCTTTATTACTTGAATGACACAATTATAATACACTGCATTCTTAATTCCATCTTAAAATTCAATATATTTTCATAACATTTAGCGGTAACCTGCATTCCTGTGATTCTGGAAATGCATATTCAACATGATCTCGAACCTTTATTTAGTTGAGGGTGCATGTTGCCATTAAAAACAATTGAAATAAAAAAACAAATTTTCGTAAAATAGGAAACCGACTTCAAAATGCACTAAGAATAGTGAAATTAAAAATTATGGAATTGGAGTGGCATTCATTTCCCGGTATTGAAAAATGAGTAACAGTAACTGTATAGTCTTATATATTATATATTGTATATGTTTAATCTTATTCATGCACTTTTGGTAGAAAGGGAAGTTCAGGGACATTAAAATGAAACAGTTTTGGGCCTTTAAGGTTTCATATTTGCACTATTTATTTAATCACATTGTACATTGCATTATGGCAGATTAAATCTCACTTATAACTACGCATATGTGTAAATAGCACCGAATTATACGCGTACCACGCTCAAAATCTCTCTGCTCTCGACCCGTTTGAGTGTGTCCACCGGATAGTGTTGCTGTTCGGCACAGTAACTTATTAATCAATCGTAAATAAAACGGGGAAAAACTGATTTGGTTCCCATTTCATAAATTTTTTAAAATCCCTTTTAATGCATTTTGAAGTAACATAGTATATTGGGGCTACTCCGGCTGAGGCTACACCGACCCAAACGAACTCACCCGAAGATGGGCGTGGGCACCTGTCAAGGGGTCGTTCAAACGAGAAGACGACTGCCCGAGCGAAATCAACACTTGTACAAGTTTTGGGGCTCGCCACCAATAAGCCGCGAAGATCATCTTAAAAAAGAAACTCTGCCACACATAACGAGTTAAAGTATTTCACCGCCACACAAAACTCGTAGTTTCCCACATCAAGGTAACCGAATTTAATTGAAACACTAACGTTCACTGCACCCACCGAAGACTACCACCTCACACTTTTCTAGATCTTCCTGCCTGGCCAACGTCCCAGGAAAAGAATTCCCCAGCCACACCTTTCACAGCTGAAAAAGAACGTTTTTATGTTGTATGGTAGCGAGGAAAAAAAAAAATCTAAAATTACCTTTGCACGACTTGAGTAATATTCTATATTTGTTACAATCCAACCAATATAAAGTAAAATTTAAAGCACTTACATTTATACAATCCCTATGCTAGTAAGGGACCCCTTTCTTCCGTTTTCTTGATTATCGCCACCGTACAGTTGTCTTATCCCAATTTAATGTTCCGGTATCCTAAGTTCGTCTCCGATTCCTAGTCAATGTTTGCGCTGAGTATCGCTCTGTTATACCTCCGCCGGTTGCTCGAAAGCTCTCCAAGGAAGAAGAAAGCGTGCCAACCTTCCCGGGCTTAAATAACCTCCGGGTTAATGTTTTTTCTCCCGTTCACCGGGATAAATCATGTTTTTGGGGTCGTTTTGTTCCGTTTGTTCGAGTAGTTTCTCTCACTAGATTTCACTGATAACAAGTTTCACTAAGTGGCGATCCTAGTGGGAATTAAGTGCATTACGCGCTGAATGAATTTGACTGACAGTTCCAACTGTCAGTAATGTTTATTTACATCACGACGCGAGATGAGGATTTCGACAATAGTCTTCGTTTTTCCCGTTTTCCTTTGAGCCAGCGCTAATTTTTCCGAGTTTTTCTCATCCCTGCCGGTAGTTTTATCATCGTGCCAATGCGTGTTGTCATGTGTTCATATATATTCACCTGTTTCAACTAGTTTCCGTCGTTGAATCTCTTCTCGGACATGTCGCGGCTTGTTTATTTAGATTTCCGTGGTGGATTATTGTGAATTTGGTGCAAATGAAGTGAATGGTGAGCTTCGGCACGATCTCGTTAGCCAGTTAGGGGAGGAGGTAAGATATTCAACAGTTGTATCCGTGTTTCTATCTCGCAGCTTAGCGCATTTATCAGTTTCCTCTTGTTTGAGCTTGTCACGATTGGCGGTCATTTGTTGTTGTACCAAAGTGAGTTTTCGATTGATATTTTTAAGCTAACTCATAGCGTTTTATTTGGCTAAGGACTCATCACGAAGCTCTGCCAGTTGTTTTGTGTGGGTGTCACGTAGTTCATCTATTTGCCTATCGAACATTGCACGTAACGCTTGTAGTAATCGAGCAGTTAGTTAAATTTACTGTCTTTTTTTTTCTTTAAATTATTTGATAAATTCACATAGAATTCAAATTTTATTTATGTCAATTTATAGATTTTTTTTTCTCTTATTTTATTTTTTTTTTATTTTTTTTTCCGCACAACTAAAACTGCTCGATTATTCGGCGCCGGCAAAGGGTTAAAGGAAATTCAGGGTTAATATGTCCCAGATCAACTAATCAAACGAAAAACCAGCTGCTTTGTACAAATTGTATGGGACATCAATTTCCCTCCAATTTGATCACAACGAACGCAGCCCTTTAAGATTAATCTGGGACGATTCGAGATTTTGACAGGGCGCGCATGTGGTAGTATCCGCGTAGAATGGACTTGGCCGGTCAGAAAAGAGAACCGTAACATTTCAAAAAGGGAATGAAAGGGATGGAGAGTTTATAGCGACGCGAACGGAGCGAGAGCGGTTCTTGTGTGGGTGAATCACGTGCATGGTGAGGAAAAGAGATTGGGACTCGATCCCGTACAGGCGGATTGCAAGCAAGGAGGAGTAATTGGACAGAAAGATGTGTTTTCAAACGGGGGATCATATTATTCTTTTAAAGGCATTCCATATGCACATCCACCAACAGGAAAACTAAGATTCAAGCCTCCAGTTCCTCTAGATAAATTCCCTGAAGCAACTTTTGATTGCAGGAATGAAAGAAATAAATCATTTCATAATGATCCAATAGTATCCGACTTTGTTGGATCTGAAGATTGTATGTTCCTTAACGTATATACTCCAAAATTGAAATCAGATAAGCCACTATTTCCTATCTTTCTATGCGGTGAATATCTTAGTCGGAGTTTTGAATATCACAGTCAACAAAAAAAAAAACAAAGGAATTGTTTAGCGAATCTGATTTTCATTCCGTGTCCATTAAGTGATCGGTTTATGGTTCGTGTAGTTCAGCGATAGCACAGTGTTCGCCTTCAGGTGATAAGTCTTATTTGCCTTTGGCGCAGATTGACGGTTGGAAGTGAGTGGAACTATTTTCTGCGACGCAAAAACAGTCGACTGATTGTCTGCAACAATAGTGTTGGGCCCTTATGTAAATACTATTGTTAAAATTTTGGAAGCCTGGATATGCAATTGATTTTCTACTCTAATAATTACTTTAAACAACTTGTCAAAATAATCGAGACGATTAATTTCTACAAACGACTTGTTTAAATAATCGATAGAATAACATTTACCATTCAGCAAGAGCGCCAGGAAGCTATTAAGACGGATCAACTTGTAAAGCCTGCAAAATAGGTAGCTGTTTTTCGAAAATAAGATTGAACAGCAGCGTCGGCCTGGACGCGAACAGGGTTAATCAGCTGTTTTTTCTTGCATTCATTCAATGTTGTAAATGCCTGCTTTAGGACGCAGCCGACGGGCTTGCTAGCTGTGTAGTCGAAAAGTAGCTATAACGGAAGTGAACAAATTGTGTATAAGCACTCGTAACAACCTTGAAAGGAAAAGATTTGAATTTCAGGACCACCCACATCATCAGCGGGCGCCCGACGAGGCTGTTTGGGTGAGTACCCTTTTATTTTGTTATATATATATATATATATATATATATATATATATTTTTTTTTTTTTTTGCATATTTTGTTATATATATATTTTTTTTTGCATATTTTGTTATGTATATATATATAAATATATATATATATATATATATATATATATATATATATATATATATATATTTGCATATTTTGTTAGATACATATTTTTGCATAGTTTGTTATATACATATATCTTTGCATATTTTGTTATATATATATATATATATATATATATATATATATATATATATATATATATATATATATGTATATATGTGTATATATATGTATATATATATATATATATATATATATATATATATATATATATATATATATATATATATATATATCTTTGCATATTTTGTTATATATATATATATTTTTTTTTTTTTTTGCGATCAGTTTTATATATATCTTTGCTATAAATTACACAAACTTTATATATTCAAATTTATTTTTATTAAACATTCAAATTTTATTTTTTTTAAATATTTTACCTCTCAAAAGGAATTTTAAGAATTAATAGCAACAGTTTAAGTCATTTGATTAAGATTTAACGTAAAATAAACGAAAAGGGGCATCACGTTTAACGCCTGAACCGTGTTAAATTTGAATATGGGAGGAAATTGTAAACGTTTAAGTACCAATAATACAATGAAGTGCTAATTTTTTAAAAAAATCGGTCTTTCCATTTTTTTCCCCTTTTGCCCGGGTATAGGACCCGGTACGGTGGCAGGCTGCCCCCTAAAAGCATGAGCCAGCCGCCGGGTACATAACTAATTCTTCTTTGTTTCAGGTGACATCGCGGGTTGAGTGGCCCAAGCAGAGTGCCTCTTTATGGCATAGCGTTATGCAATCGAATTGTATAATTCTATGGCATAAATTGGTCACCGGGGTACTCCCCTTCTGTTGGGAAAGTTTATACAAGTCAAGTTGTATAAGTTTTCCAATCAGAAGAAGAATACCTGGCCACTGCAACAAAATATGGATTTATTCCGGTTGGGTGGGTGCGAAGGGGCTCCATCACCACCCGGTGGCCCTTCTTTCATTTGTGGGCCATGAGCTTCGTCGGGTAATGACGAGGTTACCCCAAGTCCGCCTTTTTTTCAGGTTCCACTTGTTCTCGGAACAAGTACTTTCTCTCTCGGTGTAGTTATCTACACTTTTTGCGTATTCGGTCGCCTCTTGATCGATTGACCACCAAATTCATGAGTGCGAAATTTTTTTGTAGTGGGTCCTCGTGCTGGGGAAATGAACCCTCCCCACGACACCGCAATGCTAGCCTGCCAGCGCATTCACGCGTCTCCAGACGAGGGCATTCTCGGCAGATATTTTCATCTTCTTCTGCCGAGACAGCAGAACATCGCTGCAGTCCTTCACGGACATTTTGAACATCAAACATTCACTACACGCTTCAATCTTTTGGCTTTCTACAGCATGAATTGTTGAAACTTACTCAGCTGCTTTCAGTTTAACACATTCTTCCCGAAGACCATCGGCTTGCTCTTCAAGATCACTTCTTGTTCTCTGGCTGTCGCATTGATTCCTGCAATGATTTCATTCTGGCATCATGTTGTGAGCTCAACGAACGGCATTCGCCTAAATCCTTTTCATATTCAGTGTTCGATATTTGTGCGATATTTTTTTTACTGATATACTATCGAGCCACTGTGAATTCCTGTTCAACCTTACCACCTGGATCAGATGTATTCATTTCTATATCATTAGGATAAGGCTTGTCCAACTTCCGACCGATCACGCAAAAGATTTGAGAGCATTTCATAAATTTGTTTCTTATGATGCACTGACTTACTCGTATCTTTCAATTGTTGCAACTCGGATGTACCGACATTCAATGTGGCCTGTTTTTGTTGCAATCCCTCATTCATAGTATCAATACTTTATTTTTTTGGTCTCGATTTCGGGTGATTTTGGATCATAGTTAACAGCCAATTCTTCCAGAGCTTGAAGAACTTCTTTCACCTCCTCCTTAGTATTTTCATTTTCTTGTTGCTGCTACTTTTAATTTCCGTTCCGCCTCGAGTTCGCGCTTTTCTCGTCCTTTGCTTGCCACCTATGAAGTGTTAAATTTGCGAGTGTCTTCCTCGGCCTCGGCAACATCTCTGGCTTCGTTACTCGACTCGTTCCTCTTTGGTGGCATGTATGCTTCTCTGCTGGTTCTACGTGAGTGTGAAGATGTTTGTGGCGGGTTCATTAAGTTTGTGCCCTTGGCCGGAAGCTCAGTGGCTGCACATCTGATCGGAATGTCAGCTTTAACGGCAGCCTCACTTTTATCGGTTCCCTGTAAATTTCGACAGCACTCAGGATCGGATTTGAATTAGTCGAATTATATACTGCATCAAAACTCATTGGGAGTATATGTCGGAAAGTAGAATCAATGAAAACACAGGCAGTATAAAACCTTCATTTGAAGAAATGATGTAAATGCGGCCTAGCTACTTAAGTTTAATTACATGATGTTAAAAGGCAAAAAATATTAAGTGCCTTGCTTTTCGTAATCTATCAAGTAGTCATTTTATGAATGAAGATTTAAATTACTTCCTGTTGGTTAAATACATTATTAGGTTATCAAAAAAAGTTAATAAAGTGCGGCTCGGTATTGTGTAGGTTTAAATCATATGAAATCACGTATGGTAGTGTTTGAGGTAAGCAACACTATGAAGTCTCAATGTTCACTCGTAACATGGTCGAAACGTATTCAAATTAAAATTACTCTCGTGGTTTTAAGTGAATGTTATGTCCTCCATCAATGTTTTGTCTAAGCTTTAAGGAATCTTAGATACTTTTCTGTCCACAATCAACATAAAGTTACTCTTGTTACTAGGTTCCCAAGCAACACCGAATTAATAAAAATAATTGTACACGCATTGAAATTTTCTAGATCCTTCAAACTATGAGTTGCCTGTCTTTCATCGAATCTTATTCACAGTTCATCGCAGCCAACTAATTGGTTTCTTCAAGATTCATTAATCTAACTCACAATAATAATTCCCTGAGCTTTGCATTAATACCAAACAGACAGCCAACAAAGAATTTGACGAAACGTGGCTAGGAGCGAAAGTAGCCAAATATAAGAATGATTCTACCACCATTCAAAGTTTTAATCCAGATTTTCCTTCCGCCGAGTCAATCCAAAGAAAAGTTTCCTTTAGATTCGCCCCCTGAACCATTCACTGAGTCTGCCGAATAAAAGGCAGAAAATAAAAAAGAATGGTTTGAAAACTTTTTTATATATTTATGCTCTTTCTTCTACTTTTCCTTGTTCTTTTTGCCCCAAATTATATTTGCATGTTGGGGATAACGTGTTCCTTTTGACGGACGAGCGGACAAACGGACGCAGTGGTGGCGAGAGAAAAGTTTAAATTGGAATTTCAATGCAATGCACACAGGCCGACTACGTTGGGGCTAAGACTGAGGTGGAAGAATAGCACAAGTCACTAGAGTGGAAAAACTTTCAGTCAAGTTGCCACAAATCTGTTTCTTTTCCACATCTTTGCAGTCATCGTTTCTCATCAGGGCAAATGGCACACAGTGGGCAGACAAGTTGCAAAGTTGAATTTCAAGGATCTAAAGATATTATCCTTAAGTCCATTCTGTAATTGATTTGTCGAGTTGCGACGAGGAAAGGGAAAGTCGAGTGAAGGTTTTTTTTATTTTTATGTTTGTGCTTTTCAACGTGCACTTGGTCCTGGCGCTTTTCACTTTATCTGCAGGAGGGTTTATCTTCGCAGATATTAGTGTATAAATAAAATTTCAAAAGTTTTGTCAACTTATTTTTTCCGAGCACTTGTTTCGCAGTTGAAATTCAATTCCTGGTAAATAGTTGGTAGAGCGACAGAACTTTTTTCATTATTGGATGATTTCTTGCCAACATTATCCTGCCCGACAATTGGATTCCTCAATTGGATTAAAATATCCTTAGACTGGAACTTTCTCAAAGCACGACTTGGGGAGCTATCAATCATACCAAATAGTTCTCTTCAAAAGCAATTTATTCTCTGCTATCTCGCCATCATATAATTTTCACCAAGAAAGCAAAGTTTATCTTCAACTCTTCCACGAACATATATTCGAGCTTATGTGTGACATGTGTGAAATCTATGTTGTTGAAAATAACTGGAAATTTATTTGTTCTGTCTTGTAGTTCGTCGATCGACACACAGTACACAAGATACTCGAGATAAAGCCTGAAAAGTTTAACAAAGTTATCACACTATCCATTCCCGAGTAAATTATAACAAAGTGGAGTTCGTAACTTCTCTTTTAGCCGACACACGAGAGGATATTAACACAAGGCACAAAAGACTTCCTTCACTTGCTTCCAAGTAAGTTTCCTAAGTTGCTAAAGTTTCTTCTTTATATTTAACACCAAACGAGATCTTTCCTTTTCGTTGTCTATGTTTCGTCGACATGTTGCCAGTCTAATGTCTGCTGGTGCTCATTGTCTGATCCTTTGACCGAAATATGTTCGTATGTTTGCTGTTGTATCTAAGAATTAGGATAATAATCGTAGGGTATAAGACAAAAATTGAGTGGAACTTTTTTATCTTTGTTTGATGTGTGTGCTAAATAGACTGTAGAAAAATATTAAAACATATCACTATTCCATGCAAGCTTCCAAACAACTAGCAATGATGCAGGATACAGACGCTAGTCACTTTATATTTGTGAAAAGGTACATAATCGATAAATGCGCTAATGGTCCAATTAAATGTAGTTTCAGAGATGGCAAAACATCACTAGGTAATAAACTTTTTGGTTAAAATTCAGTTCAATTGTGTGTTATTTCAACAATCATATATTTTAAAGCTTATTCGCATAGAGCGCGTTATAACGCGACGCTAAGCCTTACTGCAACGTCGCGTTGCAGCGATACGTTTTATCTTACGAATTTGCATCAATCCTGTCACACTAATGGCATTATGACTCAGCGCTACTTTCAGGAACGTCGGGTTATACATTTGTTTTATACTGAATTTTCACGAGTAAAGATGTGTAAAGAAACTGAGAAATTAATAGAAGATGTTAGAAAGTTTTTTTATTTATATTGTTACATGTGCAAATAATTCTGCAAGCTAAGGTCGCAATTGTCTTCGCAACGACTAACAACATCATGATCAACAAACGAATGTACTCGAAAGCACAAGAATCTGCCAAGCATGATCAACATCTGAAAGTGACCTCACTGCGCCATTCAGAATTGCTCGAATATTCCAGGTAGTTCGCAAATGTACGAGAAATGGATTGAATGACTAGAGGCCCTATATAAAGTTGAGCTGAATGAATGGGGGAATATTAAAACCGCGATAGTAAAACTGCGATAAGTGCCGAGAACTATAACACGCGAAAGTGGTGTCGAGAAGTGAGAAAGAAAACTTTGAAAGTGAAAGCTTTTAAACGTTTTTAAAGTGCACAATAGTGAAATGTAACGTGGAAACTGGTAGAAATAAAAACTAAAAGCCGAAATGATAAAAATACCATGAAGCTAACATTTAAAAATTAATCAATTCACCATGGCGGAGCTTGAGGGAGAAGCAGAAATGCCAAAAAACAGAAAATGCGCTGATGCAAATGTTGATGCTGACGCAGCAAGAGCAGCGACAACAGTCATCTAGATTAACTGCGAAGCTAGATGAACAGTCAACCAGTTTAACCGCAAAGCCAAATGAACAATCAGCGTAGCTAAATGAACAGACATCTAGTTTAGCTTCGAAGCTAAAGGAACAATCAGCGAAGCTGGACCAAAAAGCGATCGAAATCAAGGTGGATTTGCAAAAACAGTCAACCGAAATAAAAACGGAGCTTGGTAGTCTGAGCAAATAAATTAAATGCGTCTAGGAAAAGGTTTACCAGATCGAGGAGAGAATCAACTATGAAATCAGCCGGGTCGAGGAAAGAATCAACCATGATATTAGCCAGGTCGAGGAGAGAATCTGCCATGAGATGGAAAACATGAAAGAAGAATTGAAAGCAGCGAAGGCAGAAGTAACCACTTCACCAGCCCCGCTTATAACCGCAGCGCAAAGCACATCCAGGCACGTGCAAGCACCAATATTCGACGGGCATACGGTCTGGAGTATTTACAAAACCCAGTTTGAAGCCGCCGCTCGGATAAATCACTGGAATGAGCAGGAACGAGTAACTGCATTGATTCTTGCTCGAAGAGGCCCAACTGCCGAGTTTTTGCAGACTTCCCCTGTTGAGTTACATTCAAACCCGGCTGCTATAATAAATGTACTCGACATGCATTATGGAGACGATCGTTTGAAGCAGATTTATCGGTCACAGCTACGACATTGAATACAGAAGTCTGGTGAAACCTTACAGCAGCTAGCACAAGACATGGAACGAGCACTTTTGGCTTACCCAGCCTACGACCCAGAACATCGAGATGACGCAGCAACAGAAGCATTCATCAGCGCATTAAAGGACCAGGAATTGCAACGAGCCATGTGATTAGCTCAAAAGCAAGCAGTTAAGGACGCATTGGTTTACAGTCTGAACTTTGAGGCAGCGAAAAATGTGACTCGTACCACTAGCTGCGTTCGCAAGATAATGATAGGTGAGTGCAGGTGTGAGCGCGTGGAAATCAAACGAGGGCCGCAGGCAAATGGTGCGCCTAGATGCTGGAATCGCAGTGGGAAGGGGCACCTGCAAAGAGATTGCAAGAAGCGAAGAAAACCGAGCTAATGTCCAGGGTGGAGGAGATCTAGACCGAGTAAGCCACTCAAAATGGAAGCGCTTCAAACTGACAGGGTCAACTTCGTGGGGCAGAGGTTGGCTAGGAGGAGCGACGACCCCAGCACTACCATCATCACATCAAGATTACATCGTAGAGAAGCAGACGTATACCTTCCGGGTCAAGTTGACGGAGAACATTGCACCATAACAATTGACACTGGTGCAACCCGATCGATTATCCGACTTCACAAGGGCAGAATTTTTTCACTACGGACAGCTACGGGAGAATGTGCACCTGTCCATGGAGAAGTCAACCTCCAGATACAGTTGGGAGACTTTGCGTTCCGACATAATTTTCTGGTCGCGAACATCATAGATTACTGCATTCTCGGAATGGATTTTCTGCGGCCACATGGAATCACGTTGGATTTGGGCAATCGAGTTTTGAAATGGCAGAATGTTGAAGCATTCATCGAGAGTCCTAGTGCTCAAGCTCCCAAGATGAATGTTGTAGTATGTACCGACACTGATGTACTAAATTCTCCCGAAAGCATTGTATGGGCCAAGCTTGATGGTGACTCTGGAGACCAGCGATCTTATCTGATAGAGCCAACGAAGACGTTCACATTGCGCAATTGGGTTTTAGGACGAAGCCTTGTAAGATCTATAAGGAACAGATACGTGCCGGTTAGAGTCCTTAACACCGCAAACTCAACCACGAGCATCAAAGTGGGGAAAGTAATCGGCAGCTGCCAGCCTGTTTCCACCATCACCTCTTTGGAAGCCACTCACGACCATCATTGGAGAAGTAGGCAAGACGCAGACAAAGCCCGGGAATCGTTGCCTGCAATATTGAAGCAGTTCAAATTGCCAGTGCAGCTATTCAAGCGAGCCTCTGATCTGGTCACTTAATACAGTGACATCTTCTCAACAAGCCCGGATGATTAAGGCCGAACGAATATGGTAACTCACGTCATAGATACACAGAGAGCCAAGCCAATTCGACAAGGACCGAGACGTCTTCCTATAGCCAAACAAGGAAAAGTGAGCACACTGATCTCGGACATGGAAAAACAAGGCGTTATCGAACCTTCTGTCAGTGCATGGGCCGCGCCTGTAGTTCGAGTAAAGAAAAAGGATGGTAGCACTCGTTATCGTGTTGGCTATAAGCAGCTTAACGACGTCACTTAGAAAGATAGTTACCCGCTTCCGCGCATCGACGAAATCATGGACACTTTAACACGCAAAATAGTTTTCTACACTCCATCTCAAGAGTGGCTACTGGCAGGTAGAAATCGACAAGAAGGACCGAGAGAAGACCGCATTTTCAGTTGGGACCAGATTGTGAAAATTTGTGGGGATGCCATTTGGGCTTTGCAATGCTCCAGCCACTTCCGAATGCCTGATGGAATACGTGCTACGAGGCCTAACCTGGAAAACCTGCTTGGTGTACCTAGATGACATCATTGTTATCGAGAGAACGTTCCAAGAACATGTGCTAAACTTACAAGAGGTTTTCTCCCGATTGCGACTGGCAAATTTGAAACTTAGTCTCGACAAGTGTACCCTTTTCGCAGCTGAAGTAAAATACCTGAGACACGTCGTATCAGCAGAAGGGGTCAAAACAAACCCTGGGAAAATTGAAGCCGTGAAAAGCTGGCCAACACCAAACAACAAGCACCAATTACGAAGTTTTCTGGGTTTGGTGACCTACTATCGAAGATTTGTCAAAGACTTTGCCGAAATAGCTAAGTTTCTCCATCAGCTTACCGCGAAAAATCGTCCGTATGTCTGGAATGAACAATGCCGGCAGCCTTTGAGACTTTGAAGGAGAAGCTGTGTGAATCATCCGTGCTGGCATATCCGAAACTTGGAAAAATGTTTGTAGTTGACACCAATGCGAGCAACGGTGGGATGGGAGCTGTACTCTCCCTGCAGATCGACGGCGAAGAAAGAGTCCACTCGTATTGCAGTCGAGTTCTCTCAAAAAGTTAGAGGAACTACTGCGTGACCAGGAAGGAGCTATTGGCTATAATAGAGGCCACCAAGCAGTTCCACAATTACATATATGGCCAGAAATTTGTTCTTTGAATAGACCATGCATTGCTGACATGGCTGCTTAGCTTCAAAAACCCCGAGGGACAAGTTGCAAGATGGATCGAAAGATTGCAGTCATACGACTACAAAATTGTTCATCGGAACGGTGGAGTTCATGAAAATTCTGACGCCCTATCTCGTCGTCTATGTCCAGCTAACTGCAAGCATTGCCGATGGATTGAGGAAAAGAAGCCGACCGTTGATCTGTGAGTCATAACCGCCAAATTCGATGAAAGTTGGTCACTGAGATTTGAAACGCGCAGCTAGCCGATGAAAACATTGGACCATTGCTCGCATGGAAGGAGACAACTGGGAGACCTGAGTAGAAGGACATTTCGATGAATGGCGCAACCCTGAAAAGCTAGTGGGCACAATGGAACTCTCTTCAGGTGGAGGTTGGCGTACTCAAGCGAAAATGGGAAGCAGCGGATGGTAGCTCCTAGAGGATGCAAACTATACTTTCTAAAAGCCGAATCCACGATGTGGTTAAGGAGATGCACGAAGGATCCTCGGGAGGCCATCTTGGTATTAACAAGACCTTAGCGAAATGGCGGGAAAGGTTTTACTAGCTCCACGCTCGAGAAGACGTAGAGGATGTGTGTTGCAGATGCACGATTTTCGCTTCCGTGAAAGGTCCAAAGCGACGACTGAGAGGACAAATGCAAATCTACAACGTGGGTGTGCCGTTCGAAAGGATTGCTGTTGACATCGATACACCTGTTTGTGACCGGTTATTTCAGCAAGTGCCCTCAGGTCTAGCCCATTCTCAACCAGGAAGCAACAACTGTAGCCAAACAGCTAGTATTAAATTGGGTCAGTAGGTACGGCGTACCTTGCGAACTACAATTGGATCAAGGGCGAAACTTTGAGTCAATAGTTGTTAGCGAAATGTGCGAGTTGCTGGGAGTACGGAAAAGGAGGACAACACCGCTGCATCCCCAATCCGATGGTCGAACGTTTCAACGGCAAGCTCAATAAACACCTGGCCAAGATGGTTGGCGAGAACTAAAGGGACTGGGACCGATATATTCCACTATTTCTTATGGCGTATAGAGTTGCGGAACATGCATTGACGGGTAAAGCCCCAGCCAAAGTCATTTTTGGAAAAACTATTCGTCTGCCGGCTGATATGAAAATCGGAATACCTCCTGAGAATCCCCAAACGATCTCGCAGTACGCAAGTGAGCTAAGGCAACGGTTGAACCAGATAGATCGGACAGTGCGAAACACCTCAAATCGGCTGCTGACCGCATGAAGATCAGGTATGATCTAAAGGCAAATTCTATTGGCTTCCAGCAAGATGACTTGGTGTGGCTATACAACCCACAACGGCGGAAGGGTAGGTCTCCAAAGTTGCGGCATAGTTGGGAGGGACCATACCGGGTTACAGAGCGAATAAACGACGTCGTATATTGCATACAGGAACACCGTAAGCCGAGCACCAAACTGAAAATCGTGCACCTGGACCATCTTTTCGGGGCGAAAAGAACTGAAGTGGGGGCAGTGTTACATATGCAAATTGTTCTGCGAGCTAATGTCACAATTGTCTTCGCAACTATTAACAACATTATGATCAACAAATGAATGTACTCGAAGGCATAAGAATCCGCAAAGCATGATCAACATCTGAAACCGACGTCACTGCGAAATTCAGAATTACTCGAATATTCCAGGTAATTAGCCAATGTACGAGAAACGGATTGAATGACTAGAGACCTTATTTAAAGGCGAGCTGAAGGAATTGGGGAATAGTAAAACCGCGATAGTAAAACTGCGATAGTGAAACCGCGATTGTAAAACTGCGATAAGTGCGGAGCGAAAATTAAAGGCGATATTGATTGATTGTGAAGTGATTTTAATAATAGACAGTTGGAAATAAAAATTTATAGACAGTGAAAGTTACATAGTGAAGTAGTTAAATTAATGATTGTGCATTTTTTAATAAATAAACTCTTTTAACTTAATTTAAAAGAATGTGCGTTTTCACTTTCCCGGAACATTAAATTTATTGGCCGCGAACCATAACACGCGACAATATGACACAAGTCATAATTCATACAAAAATATTGTGAAGAAAGCGAAGGCATGGAATATTATTGCTGAAGAGCTGGGAACTACAAGTTAGTACAATGTGATGTCATTTTAGGGTTATGTTAAAGAAAATTTTCTAAACCGCATTGAAATTGGGCCAGTCTGTTCATTTGCAAGTAAAGTACAAGGAACCATAATTAAAAATTATCTATTTTTATATTCGCTCGATTAAATTCCGGCATCACTACTACGTATCATCACTTTACATAAACAATCCCTTATAAAATTATTATCTACTGGCAAAGTAATCTGCAAAACTTTCACGGACTTGAATCGCAGTTGATCTTCGATTGGTTGCATTTGTTGTTACGAGCGCTGAATGGCATCAATGTAATTGGCTGAGTATTGTACGTTCGTATCGTTTTTGATTATAATATGGTTATGTAAACAGGTAGCAGCTTTAACTATGCAATCTGCAGTAGTGGCCCATATTTCTATTGGTCTCAAAAATATGCGCCATTTCATGGCCAATATGTCAAATGCATTTTTTACGAAATGACGGGCTCGATTGACTTGTGCATTGAAACATTTTTTTTTTGGATTGGTCATCCCAACTTTGGGATACTGCCTCAGTAGGTACGTTTGAAGTGTGAATCCTTCATCACCGACGATGACATGAGGAGTAGTGGAATTCTCAAATATAGCGCTGTCGCTATGTCGTCCATAACTTCCAATGTCAACTACTATGAACTTGTAGAATGGCTCCACCACTGCCAGAAGGATGAGAGAGAAAAAATGTTTGTAGCCGTAATATTCAGATCCACTCTTGTTGAGGCATTTTAATTTAATGTGCTTTCCATCAATTCTTCCAACGCAGTCAGGAAAACACCACAGTGCTGAACAACCTTCCTCAGCTTCTTCCCACGTCCATGTCGTGCGATGGGGCATACAGGTATATTGTAAAGTGGCCGCAAAACGTTCCGAATTTCCCGGCAAAAGTCTCTCATAATGTAAGAAACAGTTGAATGTCCCAAACGAAAAGAAAACGTGATTTTTTTTGTAACTGTCACCAGTAGCCAAATATCTGTAAAATAAAGAATACCTATTAAATACATATTATTTTTTAATGTTGAAGTAATGTAAACTTGGAACTATTAATCTAATTTTTTAATTAGGTGAGGCAGCCAAAACTAAATGGAAAAGTGTGAAAGGTATAACGGAGCAGGCAAAAAATTACGAAAAGTAGTAATGGGGTCAAAAATGCAATTTCTGGATGATACTCTTCGAACCTGCGCCACTGAAAGCAATACACTAAGTAACGAAATCGAAGACTCCACATTTGTTGATATTCCGGAACCTCAAAATGATACTCCTGAGCCTCAAAATGAATCTAAGGAATATGAACCACTAACTCCATCATAGACGGTCCCAAGCCCGTTTGAGAAAAGAAGAGGAAACCACTTGTTTCCCCAACCCACAGCATCCATGATTCCTCATTCCGAACCCACCAATTAAATGGTAGTAAATGCTCTCGAGGTCGCACATTGGTTTTACTGGTTCCCCAATAATGTGACATTAAAAGCAGAGAAATGCTAAGAACTATAAATACATCTACAGCTCTGCTACTAAATTCTACTTACACCTCCTTTGTGAGGGTGTAAGAGGGTGAAGGCGAATCTTCCACGCCTGATAAGGGAATCGACCTAATAACCATGCCACCGGAATGGAGGTTGGGCGACGGGCTAGCTCCCCGTCCCTGGGAAACATTTAATTGTTTCGAAACCTGCAGATAGGCCTCGGAATGGATTGGACTCACAGCAATGACCTTGCAAACGAAAAAAGGACTACGGCATTGGATCCTGGGATGTCAGATTACTCAATTAACCTGGCGCTGTTAAGGACCTTTTACAACAGGCGAGTCAATAAAAGTACTGGCAGTCCAGCAAACGTATTGGACTGGGAACGACATTCAGGACATGAGATCACACACAATATTCAAAAGTGGGAAGCCTACAGGAAAACGAAAATTCGGTGTGGCCTTCATTGTGGATAGGGAGTTCAAATCGCACGTTATTGATTTTAAGGCAGTCAATTGAATGGTTGTGTGCGATCCGTATAAAAGCGGAATTCTTTATAATCTAGCTGATTAATATTCACGCCCCGACCGAAGAAAAGGACGAAGAAATGAAGGAAACGTTCTACAGTCACCTGGAAAGAATGGTCGACTCATCGCTTACAAATGATACAAAATAATTCTGGGTGATTTTAACGCTAAGGTTGGCAATGAGCTATCTCATCGGGGAGGATATAGCCTCCACGATGAAACAAATAACAACGGCCAGCACCTGATTGACTTTGCACGTAGCAAAAATCTAGTCATACGTTCAACTTGCTTTCCACATCAACGCATTCATAAAATGATCTGGGTATCACCAGATGGCAACACACAAAACCAGATCGATCATGTTCTGATTAAACATACGTTGGTACTCGAGCATACTTGGCGTCCGTATATACCGAAGAGCCAATTGTAACTCAGATCATTACTTGATCAAATTAATTTCACGGAGACTCTCGACAAAGCTGGCTCCCATCTTATCAGATGCATCGTTAAAGACGAGCAACGAGCTCTGGATGGAAGTGAAAGCGGCTATTAGGACCGTGGCAGAACAGACGATCGGATATCAAGCCCGGCGCAAGAGGAATGATGGGTTCGATGATGAGTACCAGAATGTGTGAGATAAAAAGAATCAGACGTAAAAAGAATATGTAGGTAGGAAAACCAGGACGAAGGGAGAACACTATGAAATTTTAAGAAGAGTAGCGAATAAGATTCTTAGGATTAAGGAAAGGAAATACTATGACGACCAATTGAGAAGTATAGATGTAAGTTTAGCGAGTAACAACATAAGGCAACACATACAAAGTAGTGAAAAGCCTAAAACGTGGTTACCGGCCCCAAAACCAAACTCTGTCGTGATGACATTGGCGATATCATCGCTGATGAAATCACGATTAAGGAAAGATGGGCATCATATTTCAGGAACCTCCTCATTCCTCCACACAGCTCCGGAATATCGGAGCCTATAGATGTCTGCAGAGAGCTTCCATTGGCGTCACCAAGTCTCGATCAAGTTTTTTCCATCATCAAAGCCCAAAAGAATAATAAAGCGCTGGGTATCGATAAAATTCCAGTGAAGCTCATCAAATATGGTAGCAGTAGTGTTCAGAAAGCTATTCACAAAGTTATCCAGCACATTTGGCAATCAATTATATTCCGTATCCACAAAAAAGTTGACAAGCTACAGTGCGAAAATTACAGAGGCATATCACTACTTTGTACGGAGTACAAAATATTTTCTACGATCTTAGAAAATAAATTGGATCATACGCTTACAATATTATGGGGGAGTATCAAGTTGGTTTTAGAGCAGGCAGATCGACGATTTTTTACAGTCAAGCAATACTTGAAAAGTGCTGGGAGTTCAACATAGACGTTCACCAAATTTTTGTAGACTTTAAGCAAGCATACGACAGTATTGATCGTAACGTACTGTACCAAATAATGCTTTGCTTTGGCATTCCAGCCAAATTAGTCCATCTTACCAAAATGACAATGACGTCGACGACCTCCCAAGTCCGCATCTATGACCAGCGCACCGATGCCTTTGACACACATATCAGACTATAGCAGACAGTTGGGCTGGCCCCATTGCTATTCAATATGGCTCTGGAGTACATCATAAGGAAGCTACCTGTCGATACGCGAGGTACTTTAATATTTAAGTCGAGCCAAATAGTAGCCTATGCGGACGAAATAAACATTTTGGCACGGTTGTTAACAACAGCCAAAGAACTCTTCCTAAAACTCGACAGCGAAGCAAGACTAGTAGGGCTACAAATCAATGAAAATAAAACAAAGCTCATGACGCAGTCGAGGAAAAATACCTCAAGTACACAAAATATCACACTTGGCGAATATAGTATCGAAAATGTTAGCGGATTTGCGTATTTAGGCGCCAAAATAACGAAAACGGGCAATGTAAGAGACAACATACGCCGAAGAATACCGCTCGCAAAAAAAAATATTTCATTCCAGCTGCATACACAGGGAAATAAAGCTCCAAGTATACAAATCTGTGATAAGGCCTGTATTATGCTATGGGTGTGAAACATCAACCCTAACCCAAGCATCTGCAAATATCTTGAACGCCTTTGAGCGACGGGTCCTGAGCCGAATAATCGGAGCGAAGCTAGACGGGGACCAATGGCAAATTTGATACTATCATGAGCTGTATGAAGTTTTTGCCGACCGGAGGTCTCAACGATTGTAAGACTGCGGAAGCTGGAATGGGCTGTTCACATGAACCGTATGGACGAACAACGGATACCCAAGAAAGTATTCGTTGGGAGATCTGAAGCCTGGAGACCAATGGGGAAACTGAGGAAACGCTGGTCTGACTCGAAGAATATTATCGCTGCTCGGGTTTCGAAATTGGAGGACGCGGTCAATGGATCGAATTAGTTGGAGGCGCTGTTTGCAGGAATTGAAGGCCCGAAAGGGGCTGTAGCGCTAAGAGGAAGAAGGATGATATGTTTTTTTTTGGCTCTGAACATAACGTAGTCATTTTAATGGAAAATTATTTCATTTTCTTGTGGTTCTCTAATGTTGAAAACATTTGTCCTCTTTACTGTTTCTTTTTCATCAATACAAATTTTCGATTTTCAGCGGTGTTTTGGCTCGGAAGGGGGTAGGCTGTGGATTCGCAGAAAGGAGTCAAACCTGGTGATCCTACTGGTTTTCTCATTCTTTTTCGCAACTTTGCATCTCTGGGGTGTAAAATTTGGTGTATAGGTGCAGTGGAGGACAACTTTAGAGATTGAGTTTTAAAATTCTAATGGCCGCATATTTATTTGGCGGCTGTAGGGGCCCACTGGCAAAACGAGTGGTGCCCAGTCCCATCCTTTGGAGGCTATCTAGGTCCGAAGGTTCCCAGCCACAATACTCTCCACGAGGAGGGTAACAATACAACCAACGAACATTTTAATAAGTTAAGAATCATAAGCATTTTCAATTAATTGGAAAAAAAATATGGTAAAGCGCACTAACTTTTTCAAAGATGATATATAATTTAAGGAACGTTTTAGCATATATCTTATATGTGTTAACTTGATTCAAATAAACTCTAATGAAAAAGTTTAGCCTCTTCTGCATGAGCATCACAATATATTTAAATGATGTATATGATACAATAAACCTCTAATTTTGCAAAATAGCTAAAATAAATTAAGAACTATAACATTGAGTGTGGCAATAATGAGCTTAAAGTCATAAAAAAACCATGGAATTCTCAAACCACAAATAATCACCAATAATTTAGTCCGATCAGCCTAAAAAAATGAGCGTACGAGTATATCTATTGGAATTGTTGGTCTCTTCAGCTCAAATTTGGAGAATATCTTACCTTATTATCGGTGGTCCAACTATATGTGCTATATTATAATTGAAATACAATCGGAATCAAGTCGGTGGTGTAAAAAATAGCAACGTACCCATCTGCAGGGTGGACAGCTTCAAAATCTAAGGATTTTCGCTCAAAGTTACAGACTTTGCGATATGATTTCGAAGTAGTCTTAAAATAAAAATATCGAGTCTCATCACTTTAGCTTGATAGATTTTTCGCTCGGGTACATAGTTTCTTATCCTTCTCGACTTTCTGTATAGACCAGTGTATGGGAAAAACACTTCCTTGTGAAAAATCTTAATTTTTCCATTTACTAGAATACTGGTTATACCAGATCTGATATCCATATGTCAAGACTGGTTTAACCAGAGCCTTATAAGATATCGCTTTGACCTTTCGATCAATGTACTTCAAATGAAAAGTCGCATAGGGAAAATGAATACTTTTACTGCTTTAATGAGCATTATATTGATATGATCAGCACTGTACAGATACTGAACGAGAAAAGAGAAGTCAGCCAGTACTACTACTGGACGACTGGTGCATGCAAAGAAGTTCATGACCCTAACGAGTGGAAATTGGCTCAAATGGAGCCTAAAGACAAATTGTATCGCGTCAATTGCGGTGTATTTGGTCATCAAATGTCAAATTGGAGATGCATCCGATATTAAGATGCAAAAATTAAATTTATTCCAAAATAAATGAAAGTACACCACATTGTGATACTTTCCAACTTTGTCAAAACCGAGGCGTCATTTAGACTCACTGCTAGAGGACCAGCAGAAAATATTGTAAATAATATAAGTAGCAACAATGAATCGCTTCTTAAAATCTGCCAACGACTTAGTAATTCTTTTTTGGAAAGAATTAACAAACAAAATTCGGAATTAGCATCATTTTTCACTGTTTAGATCTTCCAAATATCTCAAAATAACTTGCCATTCAGCTACATTCTCATGGATGTGTCTCATCTCATCTCATTCAACGTCAACTCCATTGCTAATCCCCCACATACCCGAGCAATTCCTGCAGGAGGATTACCGGTCGACAGCAATACTGTTAGAGGCTAGCTTCAGTCAATCGTCGCATGGCCACCCTACTCTACAAAGAAAACTATGGGACAAAGAAGGCGACTACACACATGAACGAAGATAGTGGCTCCGAGGAGGGACCCAATAAAATTGGAGTGATTTCAACTAAAAATCCTAAAACAGATAAAAAAAATCCAACAAAGTACGTAAAAATAAAAAAAAAACTACAACACAATTAGCGACTGCAGCCACAATGTTCACAGCACATCAGGAGCGGTCTTAAGGACGGCATAAACGTCGATGAATACAATGACAGTGAAGACGGATGAAAAACAGAGAGTAAAAGACAGTCTTGTCCAGATTGAGATTCCTGTGGCATTTGGGCGTAGCAAAAAAACCCATTGAAAATGTAGCGGAAGTTCTGCACTTGGAAAAAAAACTGATAACCTCTTCCAAAGATAAGAGGTCGCAAAGTTCTATTGCTGTCCAGTGATATGAAGAAGACAAGCTAATTCGTAAAGTGGGAGCTCTTCTAAAAACAATGAAATCTGCATGCAACAAGCCAAAGATCAGCAAAATAGTAAACAATGGATTTTTTGTACTAGAGGAGCTCCTAAACCGAAGACGATCAGAAGACCGAAGAAGAATAGAAGGTCTAAGAAGCGCTGGGGGTTAAGCTTAAAGGGCATGTGCATATAGCTCCACCATCTAACATCAATAAAAGAATAGGACGCATGGGGAGCCAAATAAGGAAAACGAATTGATGTGAAGTAACAGAGAAAAGCCCCAGCAAAAACCACCACAGCAAGCACTGCTCGTTAAAACCCCAACATGGCCGATTATATGCAAACGTGTTGCGGAATATTAGTGGAAATGTAAGATCCGAAGACTACAACACTACTATCAAAGCGGCACGACTAACTTGGTCGGGCCATATGCTGGTCTAATTCGGAGCACAGGCTGAGAATATGGAAGCATTTTACGACGAAGTAAAGAAAGTTCTCGACAACAGCTAAAGTATAGCCCCTCTCGAGCCAATAAATACGATCGAAATTAAAGACATTGACTGCTGCACAGACCTGGCTGAGGAAGAAGAGGGCATCAAAAGGGAGCAGGATCAAAGTGAGACTGACATGGGCAGGATCAAAGTGAGACTGACATCGGAAACCATAGGGACAGCGCATGGTCATCATTGACTTAACTGAAAAGGACACCGAACAATTTGTAATTAAGAGTCAAGTAAGAATAGGGTGGGTTGTCTGTAGGATACGGCAAAGAGCAGCGCCTCTTCAATGTTTTAAATGCCTTGGCTAAGGCCCCAACGCGCTAGTATGCAAAGGACCCGATAGGAGTTTCCTATGTTACAAATGCGGTGAAATGGGACATAAGAAGAAAGAGTGTACAAAGGAGGCACACTGTATTTTATGCAAGGATGCTGATCTAGGACCGGATCTTGGACATGTTTTAGGATCAGGAAAATGTCGGATTTTTTTAGGAAGCCCTTGCCAAGGAAAACTCAGAACTTCGATGACTCGCATCCTGCAGCTAAACATACACCACAGTTCAACTACCCAAAATCTGCTTGAGCAGTTTGTGAGGGACATAAAAGCCGACTTTTTGCTGCTGAATGAGCAACGCTATGATAAAAGTTCGACATCATGGTATCCTGACGAAACTGGTACTGCCACCATCTGGGCTCCAACAGTGATTTCCAGGTGGATAGCTGTGGACGGGGGATAGTTTTGTGTGGGTCCGGTGATCAGGGACCACCGCCTTTAGTGTTTATCTAAAGCCGAACGAATTGGTATCATCTTTTCAAGCCAAGGTTAATACTTTGGAGGGCACTGTCTTGAACGCAGAGGCAACGTGCTCGTTGGGGGGACCTCAACGCTAAAGTAATCGAATAGGGCATGCCTCAAACTTATCCGTGAGGAAAATGAATCCGAGAAATGGCGGCGAGATTAGCGGTCGTCGTACTAAATACCAGAATTAGGCCAATTTTCCACTGTATTGGCTGTGAATGAGCCATCCTTGCCGTGGCATTCACCTCGGAGTCGTTAGTATGAAGGATACACAACTGGAGTGTTAGAGGGCTACTTAGCCAGTGATCATCAGCGTATTTTGCTTGAGATCAGTGATGTTGTCTCCTGATGTCCGTGCTCTCGGCCGTCTACAATAGGATAGAAAATCGTAAGGATGAACATCGAGGTGCTTGCAGTAGGTGTTTCGCTGCAGGAGGGTATGGAAGGACTGGCAACTGAAGATATGATGAGCTCAAATATGAGCATCATTACAACTGCTTTCAATGCTTCTATGCCCCATCAAAAACCCCGCCACCGCAAGCCACCAGTGTACTGGTGGTCGACTGAAATCTTTGAAAAGCGAAGGGAATGTCACAAGCTTCGGCGTGAGGCTCAACCGCCACGGAACCTTGACGAGGCATGCAACTAGGTAGCAGCATATAAGTCGACTAAAAAATGCCTTCAAAAATTGATCACCAACAGCAAGGCTCGCTGCTGGCAAGATCTAGTGCATAATGTAAACAAGGACTCATGGGGCCTAGGCTACTCGTAGTTATGCGGAAGCTTGGTGCCCTATGGAAGCCTAGCATACATCATGCGGGAAAGATGGACAAAATAGTACCAGCAATCTTCATCGCCCATCCCATCCGTGGTGACACTGTCCACGGTGAAACAACAGTTGAATGCCCACACTTCACACAGCTGGGACTGGAAGAGGCAGCCCTTTCACTGAAAGCAAGAAAGGCTCCAGGTCCAGATAGTCTTCCGGCAGAGGTATTGCAGGCTTGCTGCTCAGCACATAAAACGCTTGCCTACGGGACGGGGTCTCCCCGGTACAATGGAAGGTTGCGGGGCTCGTGCTGATCAGCTAGGGAAAGGGAAATTTTGAATCAACGTCTGCATACCACCCGTTATGCATGCTAGAAACTGCTGGGAAAGTGCTAGAGAAACTCATCAAGGTAAGACTCAATGACGCTATTCGTGCTGCTGAGGACTTATCTCCTCGGCAGTACGGCTTTAGAGCAGGACATTCTACCGTTGATGCGGTTGCAGAGGGGATCAGCGCGATCCAAAAGGCGGAGGCAATTAGCTGCATCAAGCGACGAATCGTCCTATTGGTGACCCTCGACGTTCGGATTGCCTTCAACTCCACTGGATGGGTGGATATTTTGGATACGCTGGAAAACCCTTTTAAAGTTCCAGAATATCTAATGCGGCTTTTGAGAAACTACCTGAGGGACCGAAGCCTGCTTTACGACACAACGCAGGGCCAATGATCTAATGCGGCTTTTGAGAAACTACCTGAGGGACCGAAGCCTGCTTTACGACACAACGCAGGGCCAATGAAGGATGGAAGTTACATCGGGTGTTGCCCAGGGATCTATCCTTAGTCGAGACCTGTGGAACGTATCTTATGACGGGCTACTGAGATTGATGATGCCAGATGAGTTGCGCTTGAGTGGCTATGCGAATGATGTTGCGGCTCCAGTCGTTGGACACACCGTTGAACAAGCGCAACTTAGGCTAGGTATGTGAACGCTCCAAGAGAGACTGGAGAAAATCGAGGTGGTCATCTTGAGAAAAAAGAAAATCGCTAGAGTTAGAATGATCAGTATTGGAGACATACTAATCGAATCAAAGCCAGCGGTGAAATACTTGGGGCTACTGATCGACTCAAAGATGAGCTTCTCTGAGCAAATTAGGGCAATGGCTGGGAAAACTGCTTCGAGAGTATCGGCTCTGAGTTGACTTATGGCCAACGTAAGAGGACCCAGTCCATCAAGAAGACGCCTCTTGATGAGTGCTGTAGAATCAATGCTACTGTACGGAGCGGAAATGTGGGGCGACGCTCTCAGTAAGGAGGTATACTGAAAACGCGTGGCGCAGGTACAGAGAAGAGGAGCACTGAGGATTGCATCTTCGTATCCGACAGTCTTTGATTCGGCGGTGAGAGTTATTGCAGGCGTGATACCTGTTGCCCTCCTTACTAGAGTGCGCCACGCTATTTACCTGTGTCAAAAGGGGGATGCGAGGGAGACGGTTGTCCGCAATGCGAGACAGCGCTCACTCAACTATTGGCAGTTGTCTTGGATGAATTGCACGAGGAGAAGATGGATTGCGCGCCTCATCTCGGATGTGTGACCGTAGCTAAATCGAAGGTATGACGAGACTGACTTCTATCTGAATCAGTGTTTAGTGGGTAGTCCAGTCGCCTTCTTACGAGCATAGGAGCCCCACACTCTGTGCGTATATGGCATTCGGCTCCCAACCGCAAAAAAAACCAAAATGAAGAGGTGGAATAAGTATTGAAACGGCATTAACTGGAAAGCTTGCCCTTTAGGTAAGAGCTTGAAATATAAAACAGCAAGTGTGTATCGTCTTCCAGTCCGTTTGCGTAGTTTGATCGATACCCTGTATAATGGGTTATTTAAAAGTACGGAATGCTCTTACTTAAAAACTATTCAACTAAAATTTAATTCGAACATAACTTTAACCTTTTTATTACAGTTGGTTATTACAGTTTCTATAGTTTTTGAGCAAATTGATGCAAGCGCATACCAACAGATGGATAAGTGATAATACTGATAGGACAAATGGATAAAGAGCATGCGAAACTAGCAGATCTTTAGAAATTTCGTTATAAGAAACATCTAAAAACTGAAAAAAAAATAAACGGCTGAGATCCTTCCTTCCTCTCTTTGTACCTTTGAAATTAACAAAAACTAATTCTTATCCCGTTTAAGGCATGCTACTTTCAATATTTCCCTAATTTCCAAGTAAAAGAATATATATTCAAAAAAACAGGGCCCGACGGCTTTTCAAGGAAAATAAGAATACTCGTATAAAGAATTTTGAATTGGATCTTATTCAGATAATGATTTACACTGTAGGCTCTGGCCCTAACTTTAACAATTTAAACCACTTCAGTATTTCATTATTTCGTATCCTTTTCAAACTTTCCATTGGTCTTGTTGTCCAGTCATTCAATTATGTTTCTGTTTCTGATGGCCAACATAATCTACGCTAAGGTCTTTAACGGTAAAAGCAAAGAAACATTAACGTCACTAAAGGAATTATGGATATAATTCCGTTTGCTTTGTAATTACCCTCAGCAAGACAATGACATTGTCAGTAACAGAATGCGAAGTTCCTCTAAGAAAATAGGATTTCCCTCTTTCATAACTGCAAAAAAGGGAAAATTCAAAATGAAAGTATTTTTTCCTGCATTTCTCTTTGCTGCACAATGACAATGGGGCAAAAGATGTCACAACGAGATAAAGGTTTATCGAGTTTAATCCGGTTAGCGATAATATAATTTCTAGCTGGAAAATGTTGATTCGTTTGGATTTGTCCTTTGCGTTTCCATTATGGTTATGAAATGGGGAATAGTAAAAATACACAAAGAAGGAAAACTCGAAAGTGTCTTAAATTCAGAAATAAGCTTAAGTGTTTCCCAGTTCTCTATATTTATTCAATACATCAAACAACTTCACCCGAAATTCCTAAGTATCTTAATCAAGACATTTGCAGAGTGCATGTAAATTAATTATTAATATTTTATGTTGAACATTCTCAAAACTACGCCTTCACTACACCAGACCAAATTTAACTCGCTCAAATTTCCTCTAATCACACCCAAAACGCGTCTTATGCAAATTCAAATACATGCCAAGCAACCTTTGAATCGAACGAGTGTGTTGTGTTCGCGCCTGGAAAACTTCCTCTAAACTTTGGCGAAAACTTTTGAAAAGATCTAATTGCAAGTATAAACAATCTAAAAAGTTTTGCAATGTTTCAGGACCAAAATTACCCATAGATTTACTTGTGAATTTTCATCACGACATGCAGGATGTCGAAAAGGAAGAAGAGGAAAATTTGAAGTTTCTGTCGGTGAAAAACTGCATCTTCTCTTCTATCCTGGTTGCGATACATGAAACAGGTTGAAGATGAACAGAACTGAAAGGATAAGTAGGTATTATTAGCAGAGGAAATGTGGCAGTTTAGTTTTAGATATTTAACTAGAGGAACGTTGTTTGAATGTTAACGATGTGCAGATTAATTTTATAGTATGTGCCATGCATTTCAAAGGATGTCTTGAGAAATGGAAGATAATTGGCTGAAATCTTTGGAATTATGAACCGGAAAGACTTTTCCTGTTGCTGGTCTTATTTTTTGCTGCATTTTTTGCATTTTTGCTGAATAATTATTGCGACTCTATCTCACGAAGTTATTGTATCATAAAAATGAAAATCTTTATCAAAAAGCAAAGACTAAAGTTTATTTTTTTCCGAAAAAAAGAGCTTACAAATTTTTTAGAAGTATGGGCAAAAGTTGTGTGTTTTGGACGGGTTTTCAAAGAGTTCAGGGTTGAAATCCAAACCGTCTACGGACAGTATAGTAGTGCTCCTTATGAAGCCAAAATTGTTTCAGTTCTTACGTCTACACAATTTTAAATACCGTCAAAAATTAATAGTGGCTTGTTCATTACTGAATACTCTGCTGTCATTGGAGTCACAGTCCAATGCGCTCTATTTCATCAATGATTATATAATTTATAAAAACATACAACAAGATTCAAAAATCAGAATTATCAAAAACTTTATGACCCATTTGGCACTTTAAATTTTAAAAATATGGCCATTAAACAATTATTCAACAATATTGCATCTTCAACAAATTAGAATTATAAAATATTATCAACTAAATGAAAAAAAGAAGAAAAAACCATTCAAATTTATATCGAATATGTTCTATCTTAATTTTATTAAATTCTAATCAAAAATTCTATCCTATCCTAAAAAAATAACATCACAATATACGTAATCTACATGTTGAAACTTATTCCTAATCATTGACATTACTGTTAACACAAACATGCTACAATGATATTAAATCTATCAATAATGAGCTCAAACGAAAAAATCACAAACCATGAATAACCACGAATAATTCAGCCATTCATACCTATATTGCTCCTTCCCAGCTCGATCAGCCCTAACAAAGATACCAAATGAACATCTCCATTGGAATTGATAATTGCTGGAACTCAGGATCGGAGGGTATATCTTTTTATCGGGGACTCATCTATATGTAATATTGAGTAGTCTTTATTCATATAAACTGCTATAAACTAGATAAATTGTTATTATGTAAGTATTCGCGTAGCGGCTGTAGCGACAACTGAGTGACGACCGATGGGTTGAAGGGCTTACTGTACAACGGCTTGCACACGACGCACGACGGCTGAAACACGACCATTCGACTGCTCCGTAGAACGGGTGAAACACGACCCCCCCATCGACTGACACGACTAACTCGTAGAGCGGCTGACTGACGACGGCTGCTCACACACACACAATTGCTACATACTTTACATTCGGCCATTCTGATTCAGTCATCAGCCCCCGATGACCAAGGATCCTCGCTGTTGACTACGTATTGCCATAGCTTCATGTTATCGCAACTTATGGCTGTTGTGTTAGGCCCTTCGACACTTGCAGCTTTTCGAACATCATAACGCCCGTTACGCTTTATTTTCGTGATCTCATATGGGCCTAAATACTCGCTTGCCAGTTTTCTACCCGTTACAAATTGAGTTCGGCGAATTGCCATCAAATCACCGACTTTATACCCATATTCTGCTTTTCGCTTCTTGTCGAATTGTTCACTATAGTCGGCTTGTGCTTGATGAATTTCAGCCTTAGCGTTTTGCCGCAACTGCTACCTCTCAACATCGAAATTATCAAACATTTCCACTTGAAGCGCCTGTATAATGTGATCCTCTATGACATTCTTCATATTGACTCCAAACATCAACTCAAATGGTGATCTTTTAGTCGATACGTTAATCGTGCTGTTCATTGCTTTCTATACCTTTGGAACAAATTCATACCATTTAGTAGGCTCTTCCGATGAAAGCTTCGAAATAATGGACAAGATCGATCTTTTCACACGCTCAATTTGACCGTTCCCTCGTGGAACACCAGTAGTGGTCCATACTTGCTCGATGCCATTTTCACGCGTATGCTGCTCAAATGCCTGTGACGTAAATGCAGCACCTCGATCACTAACAATTCGAGTCGGATCTCCAAAAATTGTGGTCTATTCCTCCAACTTCCTAAGGACTTCTTCGCAGTTTGTAGTTTTCATTGTGTCCAACCAAACGAATTTGGTAAATCCATCCACCATGGCGAAAATATATTTATACTGCTTTACAGTGGCATCCATTGGGCCCAGATGGTCCATATGTAGGGATGGATCGTAGTAGTCTTTGCGTATAGACGTCTTTTAAATCGCTCCTGTCAAAAGTTTTCAAAAATAAAATTAATTTTATAAAAAACGTTAGTCCGAAGTTAATTTTTATCGGAAAAATTTTTATATTGTCGAAGTAATCGACTCAGGAAATTTCTATCGAATATTTTTACTTCGATTGGTAACGAAAAACAAATTACCAAAGAAAATGTCGCCGCTGGTATGGAGGAGCCCGACGGCTTCCCACCGTTGGGACAACCTGGGGAAACGACGAATACGAAACTGGCAACAATCACCAAAAGAAAACATAACGAAGAAAACTCCGCAGATGGAGGGTGCAAGCTGCAAATAATAGCGGACAATCAACAAATGGCCAAATTGCAGAAAGAAAATGATGAACTAAGACAAGAGATGCAGTCTCTCAAGGATCTCTTTAAGAAAGGGATGAAGCCTCAAAAGACGCAGCAACAAAATCAATGGCAACAGGTCACAAAGCCGAAGAAAAGCACAAAGCAAGCAATTTCAGAAGAAGTTCCAAGTGTTGGTGGCAATAAGGAGAGCCAAAACTATTTTGCAGCTCTGGAGGGATCACCCGAAGATATGGAAATCGAAGAAAATATCGGAGGTAATTTTAATCAAGATAATGACGTTAATTTTATTGAATATTTAAAGAACAAAAATAAGGAGAAAAAACCAGCCCGCAGTTCTGCTGGTTCCTCTGAAAAAGCTTCGAACAAGATAGAAAAAGTTCCGCCAATCAACGTGTTCGGACAAACCGGGAAAGATATGGTTCGGCTATTGGCAGCCGAAAATAAACTGGCCAATTTCGAAATAAAAAGAGTTAATGCCGAAAAATTAACTATAAGGACAAAACCACTGGTTGATTTTAAGTCAGCAAAAGATGCGCTGATTTCTGGGGAGGTTCCACACTTCACCTATACCCCAAAAAGTGAAAAGAATCAGACCTTCTTCTTGAAGGGTTTGGACAGCGGAGAGGATACGGTCGATCTTCTTCAGGTTCTCAAGGAGGCTGCACCAGATATTGATTTTGTTTCGGTCAAAGCCTTTGCGACAAGAAGGTCGACCATAGAAAGGAAGAATTTACCACTTTACTTGGTACAAATTGCAAATAAGAGCAGTCCAAGTGCCCTTCAACAAATAAGGTACTTGAATTTCAGAGTGGTGAGGTGGGAACGCCTACAGAAAAGGGAAGTCAACCAGTGTTACCGGTGTCAAAGATTTGGACATTCGGCTGCCAATTGTGCCATGCACTATCGTTGCGTTAAATGCAAAGACGTTCATGCTCCCGGTGAGTGCAACGGAGCCTAAAGAAAAATTTTACTGCGTTAACTGCGGTGTTTTTGGTCACCCAGCATCATATCGAGGATGCTCCCGATATCAAGATGCAAAAGTTAAATTTGCTCCAAAGCAAACACAAGTACACCGTAATATCATACCTCCCAACTTCGTCAAGCCCGGAGTATCGTTTGCACTCGCCGCTAGAGGACCAGCAGAAAATGCTGGAAATAATGTAAATAATGTAAGTGGCAATAATGAGCTGCTTCCCAAAATTTACCAGCAACTTAATTCTTTATCGGAGAGAATCGACAAACAAGATTCAAAAATTAACTTTGCATTTCAGCGTTTAGGTCTTTCAAATGCCTAATAATAACTTGGCATCCAGTCATATTCCCATGGATAGGCTTCGCCTCATATCGATCAACGTTAACTCGATCGTTGCTATACATCGACGTGATTATCTCCTTGAATTTATTGTTAAGCAAAAGCCTGACATCATACTTCTCACTGAAACCCACCTCAATTCATGGCATTCCATGGAATTCAAAGATTTTGCATTCGTAAGAAACGATAGGCTAATAGGTGATGGGGGAGGTGGCACCGGGATATTGGTTAGAAGACCCTATCGTTTCCAAAATATTGAAAAAGTCGAATTCAAAAACTTTGAATTTCTTGAAGTGTCCGTCATCAAAATTTCACTGCCACGTGGGGATAACCTCTTCGTTATCTCTGCCTATGCAACTGGTCAAAATGTTCTCAAGTTCAAGGAGGAACTCAATTCCTTGTTTGAAATACTCGAATTGAACAGGCTACATAATTATTATATTCTTGCTGGTGACCTGAATGCCAAGCATAGATCATGGCTAAACGCCACCAATAATCCAAGAGGTGTATTCCTGAAATCGTGGATAACAGAGAACCAAATTGAGTACAGGTGCAACCTTTATGGGTCGGAGTTCCCAACATACCCTAGGACAAACTCATATTTGGACCTCTGCATTGGTGACGCAAGACTTGAATTCAGCTTTAATAGTCCTCAACGGAAACTGCAGGTGCTTCCTTACGAAAGCGACCATAACGCAATCGTAATGGAAATCAATCATCAAAGGGATGATTTCTTCCTCATTCCAGTTCAACATGAAAACCATCGGTTGAATTTCAGAAAAACAGACTGGGGAAAGTTTCAAAAGAAGTTTAATCGGGAGTACCAGAAGCAATGTCCTCCTTCTGATGATGGCAACGCTTGCTCAATGGTTCCTAATAACATAAATCTAACTGACGATGAAATAGATGTCTATTTGTCGAAGTTAGAGAAGCTGACGTTGGAAACGATTGAGAAAGTTGTTCCCAAGATTAAACATCGAAACAATATGCTAGGATATGAAACGCCAACCATCGCAAGGTTGAAAAGATTGAAAAGCCTTCTTCTCACTCGCGTCAACAATATTTATCGACGATTTTTGGACTACAACTATCCCTCGTTGGATTTGTTGAAGTTACATCTGAAGAATGTCCGGAACATAATCCGGTCATATTTCAGGAGTGAGGTCAGCAATCAATGGGCGGAAAAACTGAGGGAGATCAGCCCACAGGACCCAGATGGCGTTTTCGCGAAAGTGAATAGCTTATTCCGCAGGAAGTCTCGAGTGAAGGTATCGAATCTTGAAGTCGCTAGTGATGAGATAAATCTTCTCGATAGGGCTTGTATCGGAATTGATAGTACGACTCCGGATAGAAATGGAAATAGGATGATATGTGATGGATTGCAGAAGCTTGCCCTGATTGGAACACATTTTGAATTAGTTCATCTGCCAAACCCAGAGAGAAGGAATAAAATATTTTCGGAGGTCGTTGAAGCAAAAGTTTCCGACTTCAAATCAAGCCTGAACGGCCAATCAATTCTTCATTTCGATGAAACGTTAACATCTGACCTCATACCGACCATGAATCTTATTGATTATTTTGTCAGCTATGAAGACTTGTGCTTCATATTTCGCAGAATAAACAACAAAAAATCATGTGGTACTGACGGTATTCCAAATATAGTTCTCCGACATTTGCCTGAGGTTGCTATTAGGAATTATTGCATATTGTTCACCAACATGTTGAGCAATTCATATTTCCCAAATGAGTGGAAAAAGGCTAAGGTATTTCCGATCTTGAAGAAAGGAAAAGAATCTTCATGCCCTAAAAGCTATGCCCAATAGGCTTGCTGCCTAACATCAGCAAGGTGTTTGAAGTGATACTCAACAGAGCATTAAACGCCCACATTGAGAAATATGAGTTGATGCCGAATTGCCAATTTGGTTTTCGTGCCAGGCATTCGACCATACATGCAGTAACGAAAGTAACCTCAGACATCTGTTGGAAACTAAACAACAAAGAATGTGTTGGAGCATGTCTCATTGATATGGAGAAAGCCTTCGATACGGAGTGGCTAGATGGACTAGTTTTCAAACTTCTTCAGGACTGGTTCCCCAGACACCTTGTCGCCATGATGTGTAATATGTTATACGGGAAATCATTTGTTGTAACTGATGGTAATCTGACAACAATACGCGAATTCAAGGTCTTGAATGGTCAACAGCAGGGAACAGTTACTGCGCCCCTGCTTTTCTCAATACTCATTCGCAAGCTATTGAACAGCTTTGATTTTAATGTCTCGCTCACGCGATCATTGGTAGCGTTTGCTGATGATCTGATCATCTATACGGCAGACCGAAAAGCTACAATAGTTCAGAGCAATCTTCAAAAAATGTTGAATGATGTGCAGCTCTACACCGACAATTGGCGAATGAAAATCAATGCGCAGAAGTGCGAAACAATTTTGTTTCGGACAACGCTGCAGGGAGCCAGTCAAGACCTGAAACGTAATTGGAAGGATTTCCACATTATGGCTGGTGAGGGTAGTTCAGAACGGGTTCCACATAAATCCTGTGTTCGATACCTCGGTGTTCATCTCGATCAGTATCTGTACTGTACTGAACATGTGAAAATCATGCTCAGTAAAGCACTCAAAGTAGTCATGGCTCTTCGGCGACTCTTTCATTCCAGGTACATTGATCAAAAAGTCAAAGTTATTCGTTACAAGACCCTGGTTAGGCCAGTTTTGACATACGGATGCCAGATCTGGTACAACCAGAGTGCTAGTACAATGGAAAGATTAAGAGTTTTCGAAAGGAAATGTCTTCGTGCATGTACTAGTTTGTACAGGAAGCCTGAGACGGATTGGAAGCACTATATATCGAATAGAAAAATTTATCAAACCGCTCAAGTGACAAGAGTCGATATCTTCATATTGAAACTTCTTCGGAATCATATCGCAAGATCTGTAACTGTGAGTGAAAACCCTTGGATTTCACAGCCGTTCCACCCTACAGACGGGTATATAGCGACTTGCCTCGCTACTGGCTTCATTTCTCCAGAAGCATTCGTGTATTTGGACATGAATCGATACGTTTTTGATTCTGACGGCGTCCCAGTCATATATCACATATATAGACGGGCCACCGATAAGAAGATAAAATATCCTCCGAATTTGAGTTCACGAGACCAACAATTCGAATGGAGATACTCATTTGCTAGGTTCGTTGAGGCTGGTCGAGCTGAGATGGAGCAATCTAGGTATTGGTGGCTGAATGACAATGTCTAAATTATTCGTGTTTATTTTCTGTTTTTGTGCTTTTTCTCGTTACTTAGTTTTTTAGATTCACCTCATTATTGCTACATCTAGAGTTGTTTATTTGTATTATAAATTAGGTATAGGTTTCAATATAAGGTAACGTTTTTTTTTTTTTTTTTTTATTGAACTTATTTAGAATTAGTGTGTAACATATGAGGTATAGGATATAAGTTCATTGTGGCGTTAGTAATATAAGTAATTTTTGAATAATGCTGGTTGGTTTTTTCTCCTTTTTCCAATTGAATCAAAAAATATGTAATAATCTTAATTAATTTAAATTTGCTAGTGTATTTTTTTTCATTAAATGTGTTTAACTGATTTAGAGAGCCATTTGGGCCATTAAGTTTTTTATAGTTTTATTGTTTGGAATTCGCTTTATGTTCTTTTAAAAATTTATAACGATTGGTATTAAATAAAGCGCTTTTGACTTTGATTTTGATGGTCCATATGTATTGTGTGTAGCGCCGTATCTCCTTTTTCTATTGGAGTAAAAAATCCCTCTTTCTTCCCCAACTTTTTGTCGTACATGATACATTTCACGCAGTTGTTAATAACATGTGCGACTTTGCCTTTCAGATGCGGTATCCAATATTTCTGCTGAATCGAATGCATCGTTTTTTGAACAGCAAAATGACCAGTGTTATGAGCTTCTGTGATAATTTCTCTTTCCATTTGTCGTGGCACCACTAGAAGATCCGCTCCGTCTACCGCTGCAAATAGAAGACCCCCTTTTAATTTAAAATTCTCATACGGCCGGGTAGTTAGAATTTCAGTGATTGGTGTAATCATGGGATCATCTTGCTGTGCCTTTTTAATTCGTGCGGTCGATTCTGATGAGACAAACATTATTTGTTGCGGGTAGCGGCTTAAACAATCGACGTACTTTAGATGTTCTCCTTTACGGTGTTCGAGCTGGTAATCAAAATCCTGCAGGTAAAGCACCCATTGTCCCACTTCCCGGGGGACGTCCTTTTTGTTAATGGTCTGTTTGAAAGCCGCGCAATCCGTTACCAGCTTAAATGGTATTCCCAATAAATATTGTCGAAACTTCTTTAATGCCAAGAAAATAGCTTTAGCTTCTTGGATATAGCTGTGTTGCTTCGCTTCCGCATCAGAGGTTTTCTTATTCCAAAAATATACAGGATGTAACTGATTGTCAAACCATTGCAACAACGTCGCCGTAAATCCATCTTTCGATGCATCTGTGTGTAACTCGGTTTTCGCATTTGTATCGTAAATCTTCAAAACTGGTTCTTCAACTAAAGCAGCTTTTAATGACTGGAATGCTTGCATTTCTGCGTGGCCCATTTTAAACACAGCGTTCTTTCGTAGCAAATTAGTAAGCGGCTTGGCCATCTGGGTATAGTTCCTTATAAATTTTCGAAAAAATTATTATTGTTTTCGGAACCGGGAATTTTCGAACAGCACTCGTCTTTTCTATGCCGGGCTTATTGCGACCATTTTCGTCCTAAGAAATCTACCGATGTTTGTAGAAAACGACACTTCTTCCATTTGATTTTAAGTCCCACTGCAGCTGCAACGTTAAAAACTTGCTTCATTTTCGCAATGCAAAGTTCAGCCGTCTTCGCATGTATAATTATGTCGTCCATATATAAATCCAACACGTTCCCGTCAATTAGGTTCCGAAACACATAGTTCACAAATCGAATGAACACTGCTGGAGAGTTATGGAATCCAAATGGCGCCTTGTTTAACTCGTACAATCCATTTTTAGGGTTTTGTACTAAAATACAAAACCCTATTGCAATCACGACCTGTGTCCGTCTGTCCGTCCGTCCGTCCGTCCATCCGTCCGTCCGTCCGTCCGTCCGTCCGTCTGTATGTCACAGCACTTTTCTCCGAAACTGTAGAGGCTACAGCCATGAAACTTTGTGGAAAGGTCAGAAGTGGTAACTTCTTGAAAGTTCAAGGGTAAAAATTTTTTTCAGAGGGGTTTAAGGGGGGTCTCCCCATATAGGGAGTTGACCCCTCAAAAAAAAAATTTCACCATTGGTAGTCGAGTAGGGTGTCATTGGAAAGGTCTCAATGAGATCTTTTCAAAACAGGTCTTTAAATTGCCTTATGAGTACCGAGGGGGGCAGGGGAAGGGGAAATGTACGAACTTTTCGATGTGGATCGACGAATGATGCCCGCTTCTAGCCACTCATCAATCTGGTTCTTTACAGCATCCATCTCTCCTACTGCTACGCAACTTGGTGAATGTTGAAATGGCAGGATTTCACCGTCAGGAACAATCTTCAGCTTCACAGGACATTCCTCGGTATATGCAGCTGGCTGATAGCTGTCGACCATCCTCTGCACGATATGTTTTTACTGTGGGGGTACAACAACGTCAGTAAGTGACTGGACAATGTTAAAGGTACTTATCTGATTTGTTTCCTCAGTTTTCTCCCCCGAAGGAGGAGAAAACTTATAACCGGCCGGGGTAGACTTCATTTCGAACTTCCTGATGAAATCATCTCCTAGAATAGCATCGTATCCCATAACGCTGTCCTCCACAACCAGAAATTTGTGGCTCGTCCATATGCTATCCACCTGCACTTCCGCAACGACTTCGCCAATAGGGTGGGTTGTTGTGTTGCCTAAGCCTTGTAATGCTGCGCTGCCGTTAACTGCTACAATGCTGCCAAATTTGCTGCCGACTGTTCTTCGTACGAGGGAAACATCAGCTCCCGTATCCACCAGCGCATTAACCTTATTGGTGTTGACTGTCAATTGCTTCAGCCGATTTTTTCCATGTATGACATTCACCACCGCATTGTTTGTGCATTGCTTTGACATGTGTCCGGTTTTATTGCAGCGAAAGCATTTCATCTCCGCCTTCATACATATCATATTCGGTTTTTTCTTTGAATGACTTACACCGGTAAAGATCAAATCGGAAATCACTCTTCAAATTCAGACCGTCCACTGTGTATCGAATAATGGATTCAGTATCGACTATCCCTTGAGCGGCGATACGTTTCATTTGAAGCTTGCACTGCACTGCGCGGTTTTTTCGGGGTCTTCTTTGCGATCATGTAAATTTGGCCACGGATATAGATGACAATGTCGCGCTATTTCTTTTTCGTTATAACCACGCCGACGATAAACAAAATCATGTGCCAAATCCACGGCGAATGCACTGCTAAACTATGTTCTCCAACGGTTGAGACCCCAAATGTAATATTGAATAGTCTTTATTCATATAAACTGCTATAAAATAGATAAATTGATATTATGTAAGTATTCGCGTAGCGGCTGTAGCGACAACTGAGTGACGACCGATGGGTTGAATGGCTTACTGTACAACGGCTTGCGCACGACGCACGACGGCTGAGACACGACCTTTCGACTGCTCCGTAGAACGGGTGAAACACGACCCCCCCCCATTGACTGACACGACTAACTCGTAGAGCGGCTGACTGACGACGACTGCTCACACATACAATAGCTACATACTTTACATATATATGTGATATATATTGTAACATACCAATTCATGTTCAGGTACATGAATGTTTCTGGAGGAATAAAGCCAGTGGTGAGACAAGCGTCAAGTCACCTGGCCGTATGGTAGAACAGCTGTGAAATCCTAAAGTTTTTGCTCACAGTACCCGCCCTAATATGATTTTAACCCGTTAAAGCCTATAATTCGCTAGTGAAAATTTTTAATGAATTTTGGTACATTGGTTATGTATAGCGCATAAAACAATATAAAATCGTATCTAATTAATTCAGGATAATGGAGTCTGATTGTGAAGTGGCAAGTTTAGTTGCCAATGGGATGATTCATGGTGTTTTTTTTGGAAAATGATGAACAAATCAAATACGTATATATTAAAAATGTTTTTATTAGATCAAAATGTATCACATTGCAGAACTTCTGGTATTTTTGTTTCCACCATGAAATACTTCATAGCACTGATCAGGACGAAGCGGGATTTCACATTTTTTGCATACATATGTAGGGCGCCTGCTACAAATCCGGCAACGCCGATGCTTTGATGGACCTTTTTCTATTACATGATCAGTTCAGCCCTTCCTGATGACATCAAGGACAGGTGTAAATTTTAAGGGTGATCAAACACCGGATGATGATGGAAGAGTTCCATACGACTTCAAAATTGCAATCGTAGCCTGTTGCCTAAATTTTAATAATGATATGACATGACCTTGGCGGCTACATAAAAGTCGGTCTGGTGTAGGGTATACACCTACTGTCCATGCAAAAAAGGGCTACCACCATTTTTCGAGTGGATTTCGCAATGGTAGGATGTTAAAAATTGATTAGCACTCCACCCATATTGTTGTTGTAACGAGCAATTGCACCAGGAATTTCCACCGGAATAAATTTTTTTTTCAATTCACGAATAACGGCGAGATTTTTTGACTGGATGTACGTTATCACAGTTAGTGAGTACCGTAACGACATTGTTATTGTTCCACGGATAGGTAATATTTTACCGGTTGATGATGTTGCCGTCTCACCTCTACGTTTCTATTTCCATATCTTTTTATTTGATAGCTTCATGGAAGGATTGTACCAATTTTCACCTACTGTACCAGTTCCACCCAATCTTCCGACACTTAGCTCATTTAACAAACCAATTGATGTTAAAAATGATGAGATCCTTTAGGTTACTGCATATGCTCAACAAATCCTAGAACAACGACTCCTCTTTGACCCAGAACAGTAGCAAGAAGACGAGTTGAAATTCCACGATAAGGCTCAACGTGATGGATGTACTCTGAGGAATCTGCAGTAACCATTAGCTTGAACCCGAATCTGATTCGTTTTCCACGTATAAATTGCTTGTAGCCATGCTTTCCATAATAAGAAAGCATGCTTTCGTCGATGCTAACAGTGGGTTCAGAACTAATTTGTTTGAGCGCATCATTTAATAAGTCAAAAACTGGCCGAAATTTGTACATTTTATCGGTCCCATCCTTGGCTTCATTGTCATCTAAGTGAATATAGCGCATCTTTTCATCAAATCGATTTTGGCGTATTGCATCTGACACTAACTGGGTATGTACATCGGGATCTTGTTTCCAGTATAATCGTTTATAAGGGAGAGAGTGATACCCCGACAACAGCATCTCTCCGATAAATGGCACAATTTGCTCAAGTGTAGCATTTAAGTGTACGAGTCTCTGCATCGCATATCGGTTGGTTTCAGAAACAATGTCCTGCAACACAGCTTCTGAAAGAAATACGTTGAATGCTTCGATTGGGCTTTTCACATTTTCTCTTTGAAATTCCTTTTTGATTGAAATATATTCACAACTCAGTTAGGGAATATTGGAGGATAGTTGCTTCGTATTGGGCAGCCAATTTACTGGAGCTATCTTCTTTCACTTCGAAACCGGCACATTTTTATTTGAAGAGGATCTTTGGTGCATGTGGTTTAATTTTATCTACACTTTGAAGTACGCGGCTATTATCTTCCTCTTCATTCCACTAAAAATTGCGCAACGATACATAGGAACGCAGTATGCGGGAAGGAAGATGGTCAATATCACTCACCGCCTCTCCATCGGACAAATCTGTCTCTGGATTTGGAGGCTCATCGGGTGGGCATATAGCTGTGCTGTCAGGTGTTCATTCTTCGTCCTCATTGAGTAGATCAATAAGTTTATGAAATAACAAGCCACTATCATCCATGCCACGAGTGTACCCGTTTCTTAAAAAAAAATTGATTCTGCCAAAATTGTAGTCATATCATCCCATCAGCAACCTTAGTTGCCAACAAAGTTTGAGTGCAGTCCAAGTCAACCACTTACACAAAATTCAAACAAAAGTATAAAAATAACATTGCCACATTTGTATTGAAAGCAGACAATTAAAGGAATTGACGTCCACGCATAGCATAATAGCTTTACTTACCAGTTAAGAGTCGCTGCCATATTGCTTGAAATCTGTGTTCGACAACACTGCACAACTTTATCCTCATACTCATACGAAAACAAAAGACTGACTGACTGTTTTTCCATTCAGAAGAAAATACATCACGTATGAGCTAGGCATCAACCAAAGTGCTCGAATTTTGGAAATACAAACAGGATGAAAGAAATTCGCCGCGGCAACTTTAGTTGCCAGTAGGCTTTAATGGGTTAAAGTAGTTTCAAAATGAAGCTGTTGACTCTCGTCAGCTCAGCAGCTTGAAAAACTCTTCGATTCGGTATATAGTGTTTTTATTTCCATATTAGACTTTCTTTGCAGATCAGTATATGTACGGAGACATTTCCGTTCAAAAATTGTAACATTTTCATTGCACATACACATCGATTATACCATATCGGGTATCCATATGCCAAGTCTCGCCTAACCAGGGTCTTACAACAGACAACTTTCACCTTTTGATCAATGTATCTGGAACAAAAGAGTTGTCGAAGGGACATGAACCCTCTAAGTTTTGTACAAAGTATGGTTTGATATGTCTATTATATTATGTACAATACTGATCATGATAAGCCCCGAGGTATTGAGTTCAAATTTTATGTGGAACCCGTTTGGAATTACCTGCACCAGCCATAATGTGGAAATTTTTCCAATTACATTTTAATTGCCCGTATAGGCCTGCACGTCATTGAACATTTTCTGAAGGTTCTTTTGAATAAAAGATACTCTCCGGTCTGTCATATAAATAATCAGGTCATCAGCAAACGCTATTAATGATCGTGTTGATGACAAGTTAAAATCAAAACCGTTCAATAGATTGCTAGTCAACATGGAGAAGTGTAGATGTGCAGTAACTGTTTCTTGCTATTGACCGTTCAAGAACTTAAATCAAGAACTTAAAATCAAGTAACCATTTTCTATACAATATATTGCATACTATAGCGAAAAGCCGTCTAGGGAACTTGTCCAAAAGGAGGTTAAAAATTTGTCCATGTAACTACATTGTATCGGAGGATTTCTCCATATAAATCAGACACCCTCCAACACATTCTCTGTTCTTCTTCTTCGTAGGACTACAGCCCCTCTCAGGCTTTTGCTTCCTGCACAAGTGACTCCAACTATCTCAGTCCGTTGACAGCGTGCTCCAATTTTGAAATCCGAGCAGCGATGAGCTGTCTTCATCGACCGTGTCAGAACATCGCTTCCTTGATTTTCCCACTGGTCTCCGGCCTTTAGTTTTCTCAACGAATACCTTTTTGGGTATCCATTGTGCGTCCATACAAGTTATTTGGCCAGCCCATTGCAGCTTCCGCAGTCTAACAATCGTTGAGACATCAGGCTCGCCAAAAATTTCATACAGCTCATGGTTGTATCGAATTTGCCATTGATCTCCGTCTAGCTTCGCTCCGATTATTCACCTCATGACTCGTCGTTCAGAGGTGGATGCTTAGGTTAGGGTCCATGTTTCTCACCCATAGCATAGCACAGGCCTTATCACAGATTTATATACTTAGAGCCTTGTTTTCCTGTGTATGCAACTGGTCTTAAAGATCGTCAATACTGAATAAAATATTTTATGTGTGACCTGTATTCTTCGGCGTATTTCGTCTTTTTTACTAGCGGTTCTCGTTATATTCGTGCCTAAATATACAAATTTGCGTGTGGTATATTGTGTATTAGAGGTATTTTTTCTCGACTGCGTCATGAGCTTTGTTTTATTCTCATTGATTCAAAGCTCTACTAGTATTGCTTTGCTGTCGAGTTTTAGGAAGAGTTTTTTGGCAGTTGTTAATGAACGTGACAAAATGTTGCTGCCGTCCGCATAGACTACAACTTGGCTCAGCTTGTATAGTAATGTACCTTGTGTACTAACAGAAAGCTTGCTTATGACATATTCCAGAGCCAAATTCAATAGCAATGAGGCCAGCTCATCTCCCTACTTTAGTTCGATAGTTATTTCAAAGCCATCCGTGAGTTGGTTATTGATGCAGACGTGGCAGGTTATTAACATCATTGTCATTTTGATAAAACGAACTGATTTGGCTAGGATGCAAAAGCAAAGCATTGGTACAGTACGTTAAGATTAATACTGTCGTATGCTTGGTTGAATTCAACAGAACTTTTGTGTACGTCAATGTGGAACTACCAGCATTTTTCAAGTACCTGCTTGACTGTAAACAATTGGTCTTTCGTCGATCTGCCTGCTCTAAAACCACCTTGATACTCCCGCCTTTATTTTTTAAGATCTTTGAAAATATTTTGTATGCCGTACAAAGTAGTGATATGCCTCTATAATTTTTGCACTGAAGCTTGTCACCTTTTTTCGTGGATATGAAATATAATTGATTGGCTCCACTCTTTCGGCAAATGTTCTTGTTGCCAAATATGCTGGACGATTTTGTGAATAGCTTTATGAACACTGCTGCCACCATATTTGGTAAGCTCCAAATGAATCTTATCGATATCCGGCGCTATTTTATTCTTTTAGGCTTTGACGGGAGAGCAAACTTCATCCAGAGCTGGTGGAGCCAATGGAAGCTCTCCAGAAACATCTACAGGCTCTGATGTTCTGCAGGTGTGGGGGGGGGTTAGAGGAGATTCTTGAAATATGATGCCCGTCTTTCCTTAATCTTGGTTTTATCAACGATGATATTGCCAATGTCATCACGACAGAGCAGGGTTTGGGCTGATAACCACGTTTCAGGCTTTTCGCTACTTTGTATGCTTGTTTTATATTGTTGCTCGGTAGAGTTACATCGGTACTTCTCAATTGGTCGTCATAGTATTTTCTTTTCTTACTCCTAATTATCTTATTCGCTACACTTCTGAAATGTTCATAGTGTTCTCACTTTGTCCCGGTTTCCTACCTACATTTTCCTCGCACGCCTGATTTTTTATGCCTAACGCATTCTGGCACTCATCATCGACCCAATCATTTCTCTTGCGCCAAGCTTGATGTCCGATTGTGTATTTTGCCATGGTCTTAAAAGCTACTTTAACTTCCATCCAGAGCTCGTTGCTTGTTTTCAGCGATGCGTCTGATAGGATGGGAGCTAGCTGGTGGTTGAGGGTCTCCGTAAAATGTTTGGCCACAGGCGCCGTTTGGAGCCTTTCGATGCCAAATTTTTGAGGTGCGCTGGTCTTCAATGGATTCGGCATCTATATGATACGATTATGATTAGGTAATGATCTGAGTTAAAATTTGGCTCCTTGATATGTACGGACGTCAAGTATGCTCGAGGCCCAACGTTGTTGAACCAGAACATGATCGATCTGGTTTTGTGTGTTACCATCTGGTGGCACCCAGGTAATTTTATGAATGCGTCGATGTGGGAAGCAAGTCAAACGTATTACTAGATTTCTGCTACATGTAAAGTCAATCAGGCGCTGGCCGTTGTCATTTGTTTCATCGTGGAGGCTATATGCTGCAGTTGTTCCCTAATGATATTGCTCATTAGCAACGTTAGCGTTTAAATCAACCAGAATTATTTTTTTGTCGTTTGTAGGCAATGAGTCGACTAGTCTTTTTAGGTGATTGTAGGTCGTTGTCTAAGTTGCACCGTCCTTTTCTTTAGTCAGGGAATGTACGTTGATCAGCTAGGTTTTGAGGAATTTCACTTTTATACGGATCGCACACAACCGTTCATTGACTGCCTCAAAATCAATATCGTGCGATTTGAAGTCCCTATCTACATATCTAAATGCTGGTTTTCAAGCACGCTTCTCACTTTTGAATATTGAATATTTGAGGGCTAATTTTGAACTCGTTTTTTCGTACCGTGAAGCAATCGGAAGTCTTATGCATTCAGCCATGGGACCGTAACCAGACATCAGTTTTGCCGTGAGCAATGTCAGTGGGTACATGGAGGAACCAGTGGTGGCTCACGTAAGCGTGGTTAAGCGTTTATTGTAGTACGTGAATGGAGTGATGGACACCGGTATACGCTACAAAAGCGATGCCAAGTTACTTTTGTGTAGATACAGTGATGTAGATTATCCAGGCAATATTGAGACTAGGAGATCAACCTCAGGCTCTGCATTCATATTTGGTAGCGGTATCATCAGTTGGGGCTCCGAGCGTCAAAAATCAGTGATTCTTTCAACACCGGAGTGCAAGTACATGGCTGCATCAAGTGAAGTGAAAGCGTTGTTTTGGCTGATGTGTTCGTTTTCGGAATTAATGGTGGTGGATTTGGAGATTGAAAAACCAAAATGCGATTCGTTTAGTGATGAATTCAGAATTCCACAAGAGAACAAAGCACATCGGCGTTCATTGTCGTCCTATTAGTGAGAAGTACAACGAGGTAATTTTCGATTTGAAACATGTTGCAACGGATGAGCAAGTGGGAGACATTATGACGAAGGCATCGATACTTCTGCTCATTGAAGAATGTCATGTCAAAAGGCAGTTAATTTCTCAATTGTTTTGATTCTGATTTTGTTTTGCAGTTTTTTTACGAGTGGACTAACGTAGCTTCAATTTATTGAATAAGTATCATTTCAATTTCTTGTTGGCATTTTTGACTTAGCTTTTGTTGGCTTCTGAAACTATAACTAGTAGTAGAAATGTTGAATTGCTTTCGTTTGTCTTAGTTTTGAGCGTTGTTGCCAATTTTTAGGGTTTTGTCAAATCATTTAACAAAACTCTACTAAAATCGGGTAATGTCCGTCCGTTTGTCACACCACATTTTCTTGCAAACTACACAAGCTAGAAACATAAGATTTTGTTAGTAGGTGTAAAAAGGCGCTCTCTTCAAAGTTTTACAAAAAAAAAAAATTATAAGGGGTTTAAGGGGGGTGTCCTCATACAGGGGAGGAACCCCTGATAAAGAAATTCCATCAAATGTAGGCAATATGCGTATCAATTGTAAGGCTTTCATTTCAAAGCAGATCTTAAAATGACAAGTTTTGCTTTGAGGGATACAGGGGAAGGGGAAATGTACGAACATTTTGTGTCCCCCCCCCCACCTTTGACCTGAAAAATCTGAAAAAAATACGGAGGAAATTCTTTAGGAGCACAAGGGCAACAAATACATCAAAAGTCAAAGTTTGATCAACTTTGTTAATAATAGTATATTTTATAAATTTTACGTTTTTGCCTATAAAATCAAAATGGGAACCCTAAATTTCCCAAAAGCTACAATTTAAGTTTTCTGGTAGTAATTGTATGTGTCCTGAAAATATCACAAAAATCGAACTATAAACAGTTAAGTTACAGCCGATTGAATGTTTAACATTTACAACAACATGAACACGTGATACTAAGAAGATACACGTTTACAATGGACCTAGACACTACAAATATGTTGGAATTTAGATAAAAATTCAAGAAACGGTTTGTAATATTAATGTGTTATCATAGTTAATCAAGCAATGAGGTCGAAACGCTTGAAGAAAAACGGCGGCAAATTTCAATGCATAATAACCAATGTATGGAATCTGTATATAAGTCAAGTTTTGGTATGCGGAACATATTGTTTGATTTACTAATTGTTTCACGAAACATATAGAGGGCGGTCCAATTAAAACGCACGATATTAATTGTTAATAAAACAAAAAGTGTTCAGAGAATTATGTTAATATTGTCGCGTGTTATTGGTTCGCGGCCAATAATATTAATGTTCCGGGAAAGTGAAAACGCAATGTCTTTTAATTTAAGTTAAAAGTGTTTATTTAATTAAATAAAATGCACAATAATCAGTTAACACTTTCACTAATTTTAATTGTCACTATTAAAAAAAAATCTAACACTTGTCCATAAATTTAGTATCGCAATTGTCTTCTAAATTACTTCACTATTACGAAACACACTTCCCACACACAATCGCAGTTCTTATCGCGGTCGAATGAATGAATCTCCCCATTCATTCAGCTCGCCTTTATATAGGGGTCTACCTATTCACCCATTTCTCGCACATTGGCGAATGTTCTACCGAGAGGTACCTGGTAGGTTCGAGCAAGTTCATGAATGGAGTGACGTCACTTGCAGATGTTGATCATGCTTGTTGGATTCTCGTGGGTTCGAGTAAATTCATTCGTTGACGTTCTTAATGATGATGAAAACAATTGCGACAGTAGCTCGCAGAATTATTTGTACATGTAATTATTTGTACATGTAACAATATTTTCATTATAAAAGAAGATTCTATGACAATTATGTGTAAAATAAAATATCGCCCAAATGCTCGCCACGGCTACGGTGGCATACTTCTATCCGACGGTCCATATTTTCAATGACTCTGAGACATAATTGAAGTTTAATGTCGTTAACATGCTGAATTATGTCATCCTTTAGCTCTTGAATTATTCTTGGCTTATTAACGTACACTTTTTCTTTTAAATATCCCCAGAGAAAGTGGTCCAACGGTGTCAAATCACATGATCGTGGCAGCCAATTAACATTGCCACAACGTGAGATAACACTGCCATTGAATTTCTCGCGCAAATGACCCATTGTTTCGTTGGCGGTGTGGCAAGTGGCACCATCCTGTTGGAACCACATATCGTCCAGGTCCATAACCTCAATTTCTGGCCACAAGAAGTCCGCTATCGTCTCGCAATAGCAAGTACTATTCACAGTAACTGCTTGGCCGTCCTCATATTCGAAGAAGTACGGCCCGATGACGCCGCCAGCCCATGAACTGCACCAAACAGTCACTCTTTGTGGATGCATCGGCTTTTCAACAATCACTCGTGAATTCACGTTTGCCCGAATGCGGCAATCGGCTTGTTAACGAATCCACTGAGGTGACAGTGTGCCTCGGCGCTGAAGATGATTTTCTTTGTAAAGTCACCATTCTTTTCTGTCTTTTCAAGCAACCATTCGGCATATTGCCGACGCTTGAAATGGTCAGTAGGCTTCAGACCTTGAGTCAATTGAACCTAGTGAGCGTGTAACCAAAAATTTAATTCAAAATTCGCATCAGTGACGTTTGTGAGATGTTCAATTGTTAGGCACGACGCTTAATCGAGGTTGACGGCTCTTCTGCCACAGTATCGCGAACAAAAGTAATGTTTTCCGCAGAACGAACTATGTAAGCATGCACAGGTGATTTCACATTTCCTACAGATTCGGTTTGCTGAAATTTGCGCATAATTCTCCCGATTGTGGACACATTTGGTCGATTATGCTAACCAAAAAACTCATGAAGGGCACGAAATGCATTTTGATTTGAACGCCCATTTTCGTAAAAGGCTTCAACGTCCTTAACGTGCTGCTCAATTGTGTAACTCTCCATGGTTGAATGGGTCAAATACCGAAACAAAGAAATAATAAATTAAATTGGGCAGGAAACTTGACGTTAAGGTGTGACACAATTAACATCGTGCATTATGGTTGGACCACCCTATATATAAAATAATTATTACACTTCATCTATATAAAAATAATTATTACATTAAGATATGGGGGGTGAGAGAGATTTTATCACTTTCGATTTAAATAAGACCTTTGATATGGATGGGGAGTAATGGTCACTAAACATATTGAAATCTCTACAACATCTATTGATTGGCTCATTGTACCCATAACTCGTCTGGTGTCTGTTGATGGAAGAATGCCTTGTTTTCCTAACAGCCTCGTTTAAGCAGATTCGATCCCAGATAACATTTACATCAATAGTGCCCCTCAGGACATCAAAAGCCAGACTTGTAGACAACACGGTTCTTCGCGAAGAGAGAGATGTTAGATTTATCATCTGGAGTCGAGTCTTATAGGGTGGTAAGTTATGGAAAAGCCGGATTGTAAAAAGCCCTCAAAGTGAAAAGTAAAAACTGCTTTTACGCTGACTCCAGCCTATTTCCATGAACATCCAAAACAGGATTTCAGATCAAGCAGGCGTATTCAAGAATACAACGTACCAGTTATGCGTATAACGATTTTGTTGCCCAAATATTCTTGAATTCCATGGCCCTCCTTTTGATAAAGCCGAGCATTTTGTATGCTCTAGAAAGGGCTCTATCATAATGAAGGTTGGATTTCGGCTGTACTCAGAGGTGTGTTATTAATGTAGTAGTCGTATAAAACGTACTCATAAGAGTAAAATAATTACAGTCAGGAAGGTTAACTAAGAGAAGAAGATTGTCCTGATTATCGACCACAAAGCTTAAATTTGGCCAATTAAAGTCACCAGCAACAATTATTCTATCTTCTTCATGAACATTTTTAGCCATTACAGTGATAGCATTGCCGACTTCATTGTAGACAGCTTCGAGAGAATTCGGAGGGATATAGAAAGCTTTATTGGCACCACCTTGTGTTGGAATGATTTCTTTGACATAGTCTTACGACCACGCGCAAAAGGGAATTGCGCACTGCAACCAGTACGCCACCTCCGCGTGTCTTTCCAGTGCTACAAAAATCGCTATCACCTCAGAAGATATTGTAATTGCTGTCTAGAATTTCTTAATTTTTATAATATTCATTCAACCAGGTCTCTGTAAGGATGAGGATATTGAATTGATACGATTTTGCGTCAAGGTATAATTGATTTACTTTACTGCGGATTATGGTAAAAGAGTTTAAGGTTAAGCTGAACGGGGTTTTTATTTCAGACGAAAAAATTTGTGGTGTTGTTCCCTTAGATGAGATGTAGTTGGAACTTACATGCGAGGCATATGTTTCAAGATCTTTTTGGCTTGATCTGGGGTAACCCTAGCTTCTCATAGTAGCGAAAATAAAGAGCTCGAAGAGCATGAAGATCTATTGGCAGGCCTTCTCTTTGTATGATTTCCCGGCGATGCAAGTTGTGTCTGGAGCTTTATGCATATATGAAAGGTAGAGGCAGATACAATTGTATATTTTGTGATCTCTGAGCCTGGAAATAAGATACCAAATCCTCGAGATCATGAGTAGAGTTGATGGTAGTCTTGATTGTTGGTGGAAATAGGGTATCTTAAAAGGATAGGCGTTGATTTAAAGAAGTTGGTGAGCTTGGCAACTCTATTGACCCCGAATGCAATGGCATTTTGTCTTCACTACGTAAAAAGTTATTGTACTTAGGTGAAGACACCGATATCACCGCTTTTGAAGAAGACACCGTTTTCACTAAGTCAATCGATGCTAGAGGTTGTTCATTCACTTTATCTGCAGAATCTGTTGCTATTTCATCATTTTCTTTCAACAATTTAGTGGCGGAAGCTGTATGGAGTGGATTGAGAACGTTTTTTTAAGGGTTAAATAGAAGTTAGTGGAGTTTAAGGTATTACATACATTCTTAAGATTTCCAAGTTTTTTACTCTTACTGGTACTTGTTGTGCCATTTATTACCTTCCACAATTTAAATACCGTATCGTTCCAAGCTACCATTGATATTTCGAAAAAAACCAGGCGTAATGTGATGGAACAAAAACTTTGAAGCTTGGTTTCACTTTCTTGAATGAATACCTGAGTTCTTTTCAAGTTATTGCTTTTTGATCTATGTTGACTTATATCAAACAAGGAAAATTTTCGAATAAAAATTAATCATTTAAGGAGGCGGACTGTATACATAAAACCAGATTAACTGATAGCGTCCTCGTCTTTGGCTTTGGGAGATAATAATCGATGGAAGATTGCTCCAATAACGGACTCACATCTACACATTTTGACTATAAATCACTGCAAACATCCATCGAAATATCAAAAATTGCTTTGTGGTCCTTTATATCCCGACTTGCCCCAAATTACTTCCTGAGACATGTCAAAAAGATTTCCATATAGGAAATACCACCCTAAATGCCAGAATTCAAGATTTATGAAAAACGAAAGGGTTCAAAAGCTTGCATATTCTTACTATTTATCTTATTGATACACTCAACTTGGAATGTCCTTTAATCCGAGGAAACAACGAAAAGGAAAGCCAAAAATCACCAATAGAATCGCTTTTCTCTTATCCAAAAATCATTGCCTATATAAAGTATAAGGAAAAGGTAAATAGTATGTGTAGGGGATGGTATCGTTCCAATTTTGTTGTTCAGACTTAGTGAGTGCTTGAAGGTGAAAGTTTCGGCTGAGAGGATATTATTTGGTAGTAGTTTTGGAAGCAGTTTTTGAGAATATAGGAGACAAGTATAACTTGACGCTCATCATGATAAAATATCGACTAAGATTTAACAGATATAGTTGATTTTTTATTTAATTTTGCGAAGGAATCTTTGATTTCAATTATTTTCAATAAGCAATTAAATCATTTAACCTTTGACAGAATATGCCTCTAATGCCCCTTAGCCCCTATAATGAATTTGTTTCTATAGGCAACCTTAGAGCTGGTACACCTGCATACAAATATAAAAGATGATGCATACAAACGACAAATTTGCCTCCTATAATCGTTCACCCTTAAGATCTCACCCCATCTCTACATCGAGCTCATCGCCACCCCGTCTAGAAAGTTAAACGTGGAGTGGTTGACTATTGCCAATAAAACCTTCGAAATATAGGAAATGGAAGCTTTTGTATGTGGTTTTTCATAGTGGCCACAAATTCCGTTTCATTAGTTCAAGTGGAGTGTGAAGAAGTTGGACGAGGTACAATATGCAGCAGGCAAAGCATTGAAGGGACTTACATAGTTAATGGAATCTACATCCTGTGCTCGTTGAGAGCAGAAAAAAGATATTGGATTCGAGCATGAATGGGAATGGACAAAAACTATTCGGATATCCTTGACTTTAGCCGTTTGTAATTAATATTCGCTTCTTCCGCTTACTTTACGTTAAGTATCTGGAGATCTGGTTGATTCGATTCGAAAACAAATGAGTCTGAATTTCCTATCCAAAGGATACTGGCACAGTGAAGAGAAGATATTATCATTTCAGGGGAAAACTCAGGACTTTGTCGGGTAGAAAAATGGATGTTTAAAGATTAAGCAGACAAGAGTAATGGTTATAAGCTTCTGAAGGTGGTGAGAACAGGGATTTGTGGGAAAATTCTTTTCTTCTAACTCAGAAGAACTTAAAATGGAAATGCATTTTAACTTGAAAGTGCAATTAATCCCAGATATCTTGGATTGTGGGCATTAGAAAGCTTCATCGCAAATGTTAGCAATTTATAGTCCATGCTTTAAAAGGTTTTTAGTATAGCAAATGAAAACGTAATAAATTTTTAACAAGAAACTCATTATATTTTATACTTTTCAGTCAAAAGCTTTTGACTTGGAAATTTAATTGTAAAGTACACGAAACAATAGAAATCATCATATAAATCGATCTTCAGAGCTGTGCAAGTTAAGGTATCACTCTAAGTCGGAGAACCTTGACTGAAATTTAGAAATACCAAATAATACTCCTATATTACACTAGAAATCAATGAATAAGATTACACTAGAAATGAATGATTAGAAATATCCTAGAAAAAGCAACTTCACGTGTTTCACCCGCCCCAAAATATTCAAGATTTATGTATATTGGCTTCGATAATGACTGCAAAGCTAGGCGCCTAAACCAGGAGATGCTTTTAATTTCTTTAATTCTTATTGAATGATGTACTATTTCACATTCAGATCTGGCGAAAACTCTTTAGCAACTGCTATAAATTGAACGGTATAATATTACGCAGCTATATGCTGCACTAGAAGTCCAACGAAGCAACTTTGTAGCTAATGGACATTTTTCACATACAGCGTAGTATCCAGATCATCAAAAAAGGAGCTCCAATTATCAGAGGGTAAAGATTCAGTCATGAATGTCGTTTCCAGTCTAATTTGTTTCCTGGACTGCCAGTATTTTTAATTGATATTGACTGGTCTATTCTAGAAGGTCCTTAACAGCGGGAGGGTAATTTAGTGATCTGACATTCCAGAATCCAATGCCATAGTCCTTTTTTCGTTGCCTGATTGACATTGCATGTAGCAGAAATCTCGTCATACGTTTGACTTGCTTCCCACATTGATGCATTCATAAAATGACCTGGGTATCACCTGATGGCAACACACAAAACCAGATCAATCATGTTTTGATCCAACAACGTTGTGCCTCGAGCATACTTGACGTTCGTACGTACCGAGGAGCCAATTGTAACTCAGATCATTAGTTGATCAAATTAATCTATCGATGTCGTATGTCAAAGGCATATTCAGCGAAGACCAGCCCGCTTCAAAAATTTGACATCGAAAGCCCCTAAACAGCGTCTGTGTCCAAACATTTCACGGATACCTTCGACAACCAGCTGGCTCCCATCTTATTAGACGCATCGGTAAAGACGAGCAACGAGCTCTGAATGGAAGTGGAACCGGCTATCAGGACCGTGGCAGAACAGACGATCGGACATCAAGCACGGCGCGAGGGGAATGACTGGTTCGATAATGAATGCCAGAATGCGTTAGATAAAAAGAATCAGGCATACAAAGAATACGTAGGTAGGAAAACCAAGACGAAGAGAGAAAACTATGAAAATCTCAGAAAAATAGCGAGTAAGGTAATTATGATTAAGAAAAGAAAACACTATGACCACCAATTGAGAAGTATAGATACAAGTTTAGTGAGTAATAACACAAGACAAGCATAAAAAGTAGTGAAACGCCTGAAACGTGGGTATCAGCCCAAAACCATGCTCTGTGGTGATGATAGCGGCAATATAATCGCTGATGAAATCAAGATTGAGGAAAGATGGGCATCATATTTCAAGAACCTCCTTAATCCTCCGCACAGCTCCAGAACATCGGAGCCTATAGATGTCTGCGGCAACCAGCTGGCTCCCATCTTATTAGACGCATCGGTAAAGACGAGCAACGAACTCTGAATGGAAGTGGGACCGGCTATCAGGACCGTGGCAGAACAGACGATCGGACATCAAGCACGGCGCAAGGGGAATGACTGGTTCGATAATGAATGCCAGAATGCGTTAGATAAAAAGAATCAGGCATACAAAGAATACGAAGGTAGGAAAACCAAGACGAAGAGAGAAAACTATGAAAATCTCAGAAAAATAGCGAGTAAGATAATTAGGATTAAGAAAAGAAAACACTATGACCACCAATTGAGAAGTATAGATACAAGTTTAGTGAGTAATAACACAAGACAAGCATAAAAAGTAGTGAAACGCCTGAAACGTGGGTATCAGCCCAAAACCATGCTCTGTGGTGATGACAGCGGCAATATAATCGCTGGTGAAATCAAGATTGAGGAAAGATGGGCATCATATTTCAAGAACCTCCTTAATCCTCCGCACAGTTCCAGAACATCGGAGCCTATAGATGTCTGCGGAGAGCTTCCGTTGGCCCCACCAACTCTGGATGAAGTTTGTTCCATCATCAAGGCCCAAAAGAATAATAAAGCGCCGGGCATTGATGAGATTCCAGTGGAGCTCATCAAATATGGTGGCAGTAGTGTTCATCAAGCTATTCACTAAGTCATCCAGTAAATTTGGCAACAAGAACATATGCCGAAAGAGTGGAGCCAATCAATTATATTCCCTATCCACTAAAAAGGTGTCAAGCTACAGTGCGCAAATTATAGAGGCATATCACTACTTTGTACGGCGCACAAAATATTTTCAAAAATATTAGAAAATCAAATCGGATCATACGCCAATAGTATTATTGGGGAGTATCAAGGTGGTTTTAGGGGAAGTAGATCAACAACAGACCAACTGTTCACAGTCAAGCAGGTACTTGAAAAATGCTGGGAATTCAACATAGACGTACACCAAATTTTCGTTGTCGTTGCATACGACAGTATTGATCGTAACGTACTGTACCAAATAATGCTTGGTTTTGGCATCGCAGCCAAATTGGTCCGTCTTACCAAAATGACAATGACGTTGATAATCTCCCAAGTCCGCATCAATAACCAATTCATCGATGCCTTTGACACATATATCGGACTAAAGCATGGGCTGGTCCCATTGCTATTCACTTTCGTTCTGGAGTACGTCATACAGAAGCTACCTGTTGATACGCGATGTACATCACTATGCAAGTCGAGCCAAGTATTAGCGTATGCGGATGATATCAACATTCTGTCACGGTCATTAACAACTGCCAAAGAACTCTTCCTGAAACTCAACAGCGAAGCAAAACTAGTAGGGCTAAAAATCAACGAAAATAAAACAAAGTTCAGACGCAGTCGAGGAAAAATACCTCAAATACATAAAATATCACACTTGGTGAATACGGTATCGAGAATGTTAACGAATTTGTGTATTTGGGCGCCAAAATGGCGATGAAAGAAACGAAATACGCCGAAGAATACAGCTCGAAAATAAAATATTCTATTCAGTATTGGTGATCTTGAAGACCAGCTGCATACGCAGGAAAACAAAACTCCAAGTATACAAATCTTTGATAAGACCTGTGTTATGCTACGGGTGTGAAACATGGACCCTAACCCAAGCATCCACGAATATATTGAACGCCTTTGAGCGACGGGTCCTGAGGCGAATAATCGAAGCGAAGCTGGACGGGGGCCAATGGCGAATTCGATACAACCATAAGCTGTATGAAATTTTTGATGAACTGGAGGTCTCAAGGATTGTAAGACTGCGGAAACTGCAATGGGAATTGGAAGACGCGGTCACGAGACTGAGACAGTTGGAGGCCCTCTTTGCAGGATGCGATGGCCCGAGAGGGGCTGTAGTGTTGAGAAGAAAACGAAAGATTCAACAGAGGTTGTAACGCTTCTTCTTGGAAGTTGTTGCCAATGCTGACAACACTAGTATTCTTCCACACACGAATTCACACTTCATAGGTATCATCTTCCATCTGTTGTTGGGCACACATAAGTTTGTTTTTTTTTTTAAATAAAAGTATTTAATCATTTTCCGATTCTTTTATTCCCCATCATCATTAAAATTATATTTTCTACCTTATTTGTAAGCACAAAATCTTACTTACTACTGTTATTCCTACTAATAAATTTCATTCTTCCCCCAAAGTATTTGTTGTTCTCATACATAAATAATCCCTCGACAATGCTTCTTCTCGTTTAAAGTACAATCACACATTGTGCCGACATCTACGCAGGCGTTTGGAACTTGATTGTTGTTGAATGAGTTGGAGGATTTCAGAAGAAAGTGTGGATGCTGGAGTGTCGGATTCTCAATTTGGGGGTTCTACTGGGATCGTGGATTCAAATTCTCCCGGGTGCAAGAACAACTTTTCAGTTTCGTCAAATCTTATTGTTTCTGTGTGTACAACGATTAGCATAACGCTAAGTATTATTATCGTTATTTGCACATTGCCATATATATAATTATAATTGTTGCACTCGGTGAAAGATGAACAGAGGAAACGGGATTGAAATGTAATAGTCGTCAATTAAGTTACCTCTGAATGGCAACGAGTGGTTGGAAGAAAAGAAGAGTTGCGGGATTAGAGATTCAGTCAGGTGATAACTATGGTTTAGATCGTGACAAAGTGAAGGGTGACGATGATGAAAGTATAAGAGTTTCAAACGCAGGAAAGTTTCACAAAGACAGTGGAATTTAATCGAAGTTGATTTAATCAAAATTAAAGACAAAAATCCCGTTTTTAAAACAAAGTTTACGTGAATTTATGATGTTAAAATAAAAGATGGGAGTCTGGAACAAAAGAATGTGCGAGTGAATTTCCAGTGTTTAAGGATGTTCGAGATTCTCCGTAAAAGACTGCAACAATGGTCTGCTCCCTTAGCAAGCGAAGATATTAGTGCTTGCCGGAATTGACCTTGTCTGAGGACCCATGAATGCACTTGCACGGTAACGTCGTGGCGTCGCCAATTTTTTCCAACGTAATATATGGGTTCGACGTTGCAAGGCCGAGGTAACATACCGAAGGAATGAACTATAGAAAACATGACTGACTGAGCTCGATTAACGTGAGCGGGACGATTTCGTCCTTACTCCAAACACTTATGACTCTCACTAAAAATGGGGCATCCAAGTCCAAGTGGTGCCTCCTGGCAACAATATCGGCGGGTAACCAGCCAGCGCCGTGTGGTCTCCCGCCAAAATCTGATCAGTCAATGATTCCACTCGAGCAATTAAGACCTCGATTGTGATGGACTGCGGTTCTCCGCTTTTGTATGATGTCGGACATTTAAGTCATCTTCAACCTACGTGGGAGGTGTTGAGATCCGCGTTTCTCCAGAGGAACAACCGGACCTATTGTCGATGGTTGAACTTGGCTGAGTCGTAGCTGATACGCTGGGACCATCGGGTTCATAGAAGAAGTGGTCACGTTTCAGTCGGGCTCGAGTCTCTGACCTGCAGAAAAATTCCAAGGGTTTGGGTCTAAGTCTCACAGCGGAGACGTTTGGGGACGTGCTTGGGAAGCACCCTTTTGCCTACGCTTGATGGCGTCGATTCGGGTGCTCAGGTTTTGCATCATTGCATACATTCCTTGTAGGACTGACGCATCCACGGTCGCTGTCCTCCAGGGGATGTAGTCGCTCCAGCTCCCCCCATAGTGTCAAAATCTGTTAAAAGCTCCGGTGTACAATCATTTCTTGCCTGCTCACAAATCACCCACAGCACCGTCGGTCCTGCATCTGACCATAAGCGACGCTTCTCGAGCGTGCGTACATATGCAAAACTTCAAAAATATTATGTTTTAAAACAAAAAACTTGATCAAACAAAAATATCAACTATACAAGAAAATTCAGAATCATAAGTATAAATTTAAGGAACGATTTCGGCCATTAAGTTTTCGTATTTTTATTGTTTGGAAATTAGCTTTATATTCTTTGAAAATTTATAACGATTAGTTTTGTGCAAAGCGCTTTTGACTTTGATTCCAAATTAAAAAATTTGAAAAAATTTGAAAAAATATAGAAACAGGGTAAAATTTAAATAAATTTGTTTGAAAAGGTGTTTGGGCAAAAAATAAACAAAATGGTAAAAATTCAGGAGTATTAAATTTAGCATAAAAGAAATACACAACAATTTTAAATAAGCTAGTTGGAACGAATTTTGACCAAAGGAAAATGTAAAAGCATATGATAAATTTCGAATTAATTTAAACAAAATGGAAATATAAAATAAGTTCGAATAAATTTATTAGAAAGAATTATGACCAAAGGAAATGTAAAATATGTGCTGAAATTCAGGATTATAAGACTTAGCATCATAGAAATACACAATAAATTTGAATAAGTTAAGTGGAAAGAAAGTTTGATAAAACTATTTCTAATACTTATGATAAAATTCAGGATAATAACATTTAATACAAAAAGAAGATAATAATACTGTACTATTTATAATTTAAATATTTTTTTTTTGTGTTAGGGAGGTGAATTCAGATTTACGCACCGAGTGTGGGACTCCCATGCTCGCAAGAAAGCGACTGGACTACCCACTGAATACCTCCCCTGTCAACCTGAGAACCTAGCCTTGGACCGTTTGATACATTACTTCGGGCCAGGTCTCGTTTTGTTACGCCATGAGGTGCCTTGAAGCTGGGGGATCCCTCTTCTAGCGGGTGGGAGAGGGGAAGAGGAAGTGCCAGTCAAGCGATCTCCCAGCCCCAACACCCTCGGCTGGTGTGAGTCGCTTTTATCTTTTAGGACTACCCGAACATAATGTGCCACCTGGTTCCATTTGTCGACATATTCGAGGATCACCGCAACTTTATTATCCGGAGTGAAAACTCCTGTCTTCCTCTAGGGGTCCCTTCGTAGCCTGTCCCATTTTATGCACGCAAAAAATGCGTGGCAGGCGTTGTCCTCCTCTCCTAGGCAAAACCGAAAATCGGAGGACCGTGACTTACCAAACTTGATAAGGTGAGACTAAAAACACCCATGTCCGCTCAAAAGCTGGGTCAGATAGAAGTCATTCTCACCATGCCTTCAATTTAGCTACAGTCTCACATCCTGGATTAGGCGTGCAGTCCACCTTCCCTCCGTGCAATCGACCCAAAACTGCTGCCAATAATTGGTTGAGCGCTGTCTCTCTTCGTGGACAACCATCTTCCTCGCATCCTCGTTTCAACACAGGTAAATAGAGTGGCACTCTCTAGTAAGGAGGCTGACATGTATCATGCCTGCATTGACTTTTTCTGCCGGATCAGAGACTGTCAGATGCGAAGCTGCAATCCTCTGCGCTCCTCTTCTCTGTACCTGTGCCAGGCGTTTTCGGTAAACCTCCATACTGAGAGCGTTGCCCTATATTTCTGCTCTGTACTGTAGTAGTTACCCTACAGCACTCATCAAGAAGTGTCTTCTTTATGGACTGGGGTCCTCTACGTTTGCCATAAGTCGATTCAGAGCCGATATGCCTGAAATAGCTTTCTCATTCGTTGCCCTGATTTGGACAGAGAAACTCACCTTGGAGTCGATCAGTAGCCCCAAGCACTTCACTGGTGGCTTTGATTCAATTAATATGTTTCCAATACTGATAATCTTTACTCTAGGGTTTCTCTTTTTTGTCAAGATGACCACTTCGGTTTTCTCCAGTGCTAAACTGAACTCGCGAGCAGTCATCCAGTCTCTCACTCGGTGCATGAGAGCCGCAACATCATCCGCATAGCCGATCGCGCAGCTCATCTGACATCTCCAGTCTCAGTAGCCCGCCGTTAGACCACAGGTCTGGATGAAGGGTAGATCACTGGGCAGCACCCGATGTAAGTTCCATTTTTCGTTGGACCTATGTCGGGTCGCAAAGCAGGCTTCGGTCCTTCAGGTAGTTCCTCAAAAGCCGTACTAGATATTCTGGAACATGAAAGGGGTTTTCCATTGTATCCAGAATATTCACCCATCTAGCGGAGATGTAGGCGTTCCTAACGTCGAGTACCACCAACAGGACGATCCGTCACTTGGCGCTCCGATATGTCTCTGCCTTTTGGAACACGCTCACCACCTCTGCAATTGCAACAATAGTAGAACTTTCTGCTCTAAAGCCGTATTGCCAAAGAGATAGGTACCCAGCAGCACGAATCACGACAGTGACTATTCTCTTGATGAGTTTCTCTTGCATTTTTCCAGCAGTATCTAGCATGCATAACGAGTGGTATGCACATAGAGATCCAGGATTTCCCTTCTCCTTAGTGATCAGCACGAGCCTTGCCGACTTCCATCGTATCGGAAAATCCCCGTTCCCTAGGCAAGCGTTGAATGTTCTGAGCTGCGAGTCAGGACAATGGTGATAGACAAGTTGCAACACCTCAGTTGGAACACCATCTGGACCTAGATACCAGCTTCAACAGGATACCATGATGCTGAACTTTTATCATGGTGTTGCTCATTTAGCAGCATAAAGTTGGCTTTCATGTTCCTCGCGAACTGTTCAAGCAGATTTTGGACGATTGAACTGCAGTGTAGGCTTAGCTGCAGTATCTGATTTTGCCTTGGCTAGGGTTTTCTAGAAAACCCGGCATTTTCCTAATCCCAAGATGTGACCAAGATCTGGTCTTGGATCAGCATCCTTGCAAAGAGGAATAGTTCAGCGTCCTTTTCGGTTAAGTCAATGATGGCCATGCGTTTTCCTCTTTGGTTTTCTGGTGTCGGCCTCGCTTTGATCCTGCCCACGCTAGGAAACCCCCTTTTTATGGCCTCTTCCAGCTCTCTTATTTCGATCGTTTCCATCGGCTCGAGCGAGGCTATAGTTGCGCTTTTGCCAAGGGATTTCTTTACTGCGTCGCAGAATACTCCCTCTGCTCCAAATTTCCAACCGGGTTGGTCTTACTGCTTTAATGGCAGTGTTGGTGTGTTCGGGCCTTATGCTTGCTCTGATATAGGGCAGCACCTCCGCGTAGGATCGGCCATTTTGGGGTTTTACGAGCAGTGCCTGCTGCCGGGATCTTTGTCGGGACTTCTCTCTCTCCTGTTTCGAATTTGGCATTTTTTCAGGGGTTTTGTTCTAAAATACAAATCCCTATTGCAGTCACGACCTGTGCCCGTATGTTCGTTCAGACATCTATATGCCACAGCAGTTTTCCTCCAAACCTATAGAAGCTACACCCATGAAACTTTATGGAAAAGTCAGTAGTGGTCACTTTTTATTTATTCATTTAAAAATTCCATTCAACAGATTAAACAGAAATCAACTACAAAATGGAACAAAAAAAAAAACAGATAAGAAAATTAATGCAAATTAGAATTAAGTGAAAAAGTTAATATATACAGAAATTAAATGATATTAACAATAGTAAGTACTGAGTTGAAAAAAATACATATAAAATTAAATTAAAGCACAAACTGGTAATACATATTTACTCCAATTGAGTTGTAAGGGTCAGGCTTTTAATCTCTATTTAAAAACAAGGTATGAGTCGGAAAAAGGACCAAGCTAAAGCTTTTCATGTTTTCTTACCATGCGTATAATGGGAGAATGACAATATAAATTTGTATGAGCATACTCGTACGGTGGTACGAAAACATTTTTTGCCCGAGAAGAACACGATGGTGTGCGAAAACGTAAATCTGCATACGATGTTGATGAATTTTGATGGTGGCAGAGCTTATATAGAAAACACTGGTCTAGATACATGTGACGGGATGACAAAGTAGGCAGACTTAAGAAGGATAAACGACATTCATAGGGTTGATATGGGATTTTGAATTTGTAAAACAAGACACGAGTAAATTTTCGCTGGACATTCTCTAACGAGTTAATGAGGTTGGATTGTCAGGGAGACCAAACCATAGAGCAAAATTGAAAGATAGGACGGACAAGACAGACAAACAAGTGGTAGAGGTAGATATAAATTTATAAGCATGCCTGAATATAAGTCCAAAAATTTTTGAGGCCCGAGTAGTCGCGATTACAATATGTGAATCAAAATTGAGCTTAGGATCAGAAGTAACACCGTGATCTTTAGCAGAGCTCACAGCAACGAGTGGGACTTCATTTAATATATAGGTGAAAGTCAGTGAAGATTGATTTAGATTAAAAGTCATTTTCTAGCATTTGGCAACATAAAGACAGAGGTAGTTAGACGAACACCAGTTACTTAGTGTAATCAGGTCCATCTGAAGATATTGGCAATCTTGTACAGATCTGATAGCTCGAAATACTTTGAAATCATCGGCATACAGTAGGCAATTTGAGGCAATAACCGAAGGGAGGTCATTTCTAAACAATAGGAATAGGAGGGGACCTAAATTGAACCTTGAGAAACACCAGAGGATGGATAAAATGGAATAGAGGTAATTCCACAGCAACTTACACAACACATACATGAGGACAGGTAGGAATCCATTCATGATAGTTTGCAACAGAGAAGTTGATGGTTGACCATGTCAAATGCCTTCGAAAAGTCTGTGAAAATGACATTAACCTGCAATCGATTGTCTAAGGCCTTCGCAATGTAATCAGTGAATTCAATTAAATTTGTGGCCGTAGAGCGACCTTTGAGAAACCCATCTCAATGAAATTGAAAGCCGGTTATGTACCAGACGCTCGAGTAATTTTGGAAGTTAAGGAAATAGGGCGATAACTGGATCCAGAAAAAGGATCACCACTTTTAAGAATAGGAACAACGTTTGCTCTTTTCCAATAAGTAGGGAAAGTACCAGTCTTTAGACTGAGGTTGAAAAGAAAAACCAGAGGAATATAAATTGAAGACGCTAATGATTTGACGCAAATATATTCGGCAAGCCATCAGGACCAGGTGAAATATTAAGATTAAGTGAATTAATGAGGGATTCGACTTCAATATAGTCAATGAAAAGAAAAGAAATGTCAATGTAGTGAAGCGCAGGTGTATTAACTGGATTGGAGACATAAGAAGAAGGAATAAAAGTTGTAGAGGAGAACTGAGAGAACAAGTTAGAAATATCCTGCGGAGAAGAGGTAACGATATTATTTCAGTGGACAGAAGGAGGGACAGAAGAGGAGGACTTGAAGGATCTAATGTATCACCAGAAGGGTTTCGCATTATTCGCCATAAGTGAACTCTCCAAGCTACTGAAGTAGTTTTTCATTGCAGTCTTTAGTTCTATTTTTGCTACAACACGCAGATTATAAAAGCGAGCTCTGGGTTCTTCAGTACCACAACGCTTGAAACGGCTGTGTGCCTTACTTTTAGCATTCAAGGTACAAAGCACTTGTTGAGTTATGTATGGTTTCTGCTTTACTTTGCGAAGAGCTTGTAAAGGTGTGAAGTGTTTAATCAACTCATAGAGGTAATTATAAAACTAACTCAGCTTTCTCACACTTCAAGTTATCAAAAAACTCCAGCCAGTCAACCAAGTTCAGTTTAGAGGCCAGAGCATCGTAGTTTGCTTTGAAGCAGCTAAACTTTGGAGAAGGAGCAAGAGTACGATGTGTCAAAGGTGCAATTGAGAGATCGAGCGATAATGGTGGATGATGACTTTCAATGCACACAAGAGGATTAAATGCTATAGAAACAGATAGACAGTAAAGGGAATAGTTAGAAAGAACAAGGTCAATTACCCAACCATTAGCATTAAGTATATTATTAAATTAAGTCAGTGAACAGACTGATAGAAACGAGAAAAGAGGTAAAAAAGATGGATTGGTAGATGAAACAGAGAAAGGAGTGTTCTTCATCCATCGCACTGTTCCCAAATTAAAAACACCGCATACTAGAATTAAAGATTGCGGCTAATGCAAGAAGACATAAGAGGAAAGCTCGTCAAAGGATAGCTCGTATACATACAAAGGAGAGTTACTAGGTATGTAGACAGAGGAAACTAATAAAGATGTATTGTTAGGAAGGAAGATATTGACAATTACACAATCCACAACTTGGTAAAAGCAAAAATCTGCTTAAAGTATAGTATTAGTAAAAGCTACAAGGACCCCACCTCCATCTTCATTATTTGTAGAGGCCAAATCCCGGTCACAACGGTAAATATCAAAATCAAGGGAAATTTCCGAGTTAAGGGGGCTATATAGGGAGGTGATCCTTCAAAAAACTTTTTTCACCATTGGTTGTCACTAGAATGGTCTTAATGAGATCTTTTCAAAACACGTCTTAAAATTGCCTTATCAGTACCGTGGGGAGGGCAGGGGAAGGGGAAATGTACGAACTTTTCGCGTACCTCACTGCTCGCGATTGGACACAACATCCGAAAAATATAAAAAAATCATGAATGTAGGCCTTTATGAGTTCAACAACAACAAATACGTGAGAAGTCGAAATTCACTCAACTTTTTTAGTAATAATATGATTTATAGATTTTAAATTTTCTTAAATCAAATCTTAACGGTACCTTAAAATTCAAAAAAATTGAGTATACAAATGGCTATTTATAAGATTGATCTGTCCTAAAAGTTTCACAAGATCAAGATGGTATCTAACGAAGTTACAGCGGTTTGAATTTTCTTGTATTACTATAGAACAATATGCGCTGTATTGCTATGAAAACATATAGCTATGGAGCCATATGCGCTTTTTACCGACTTAGACACTACAGCTTTGCTAGGATTTGCATGAAAATTTCAGGAATGATAGGTATCATGAAGATGAGTATATACAATTGAAACAAGTTGAAGAGGCAGGAGAGAGCTCCTAGCAAAAGTTTGCTACGATTTGCATGAAAGTTTCAGGAATGATAGGTATCGTGACTATCTTTAAGAATTGAAAACATGTAACAACATACTGCTTGACTAAACAAAATATCAAACACTACGCATAAAACTGCAACTAACCGCTCGACTAAGTAAAATCATATTAAGCAGGAAACACACGTAAGAACATACGGGGTGACTAAACAAAATATCAAATATTACGCATAAAAATCACGAGTTAAAAAATAAGCATTGCGAGTAAGGTGGAATGCCTCCATCGAATTTCATAACAACGGATGTTGGGATCCTTGGTTGTAGTAAACAATTGAAATGCTGACATGATTTTATCACCGAAGCGGAATGAGGTAAGAAATGCATATGCACACTGTGCAGAACAATTGTATTGAGGTATTTGAGGCACAGTGGTTGAGCTTAAGGAATTAGGCTTTTGTTCAGTATGCAGATTGCACAACAATATCTTGCGCTAAATTGGGATTACGGTCAGCAGGGTGGACGAATCTTATGGAATAATTGGATTGAGGTCTACACAGCGTCGGCTTTTTTACCCAATAAAAGCAACGGTTCGTGATAGAGGAGAGGACAGTATTTTTCGACAGTCAGTGATCAGTTAGTTTCAGGGTGATCCTGCGTTACAGATTTCTCTACGCGCCGGTGTCACTAGGCATTAAGCCAAGGAGATAGTGTGGTCATTTCTACGAGTCTTGTATACGCGTCGGTGTTACTAGGCATTGAGTCGAGGACATAGTGCAGTCATTTTTACGAGTCTTTTACACACATTGGTGTCACTAGGAACTGAGCCGAGGACACAGTGCAGTCATTTCTATGAGTCTTGTATACGCGCGTCAGTGTCCCTAGGCATTGAGCCGAGGGCACGGTGTAGTCATTTCTACGAGTCTTGTATACGCGTTGGTGTCACTAGGTATTGAGCCGAGGACACAGTGCAGTCAATTCTATGAGTCCCTTATATGTGTCGGTGTCACTAGGTATTGAGCCGGGAACACGTATTTGCTCCCAAGGCCTGATGTTGTTTGCACGCCCGCGGAGCCACTGAAACACGCCCCAAGGACACCACGCACAGTACGCACGATGGTCACCACAGCCAGGTGAAGGCTCTTCGGAGGCGCTGGAAAAGGAACACAGCTACTAGCTTTGAAATAATAATAATTGTACTTACATTGTGAAAAATGTTAATACCTTGTGAAATATATTGTAGAATTGTTGCGTACAATCGGCGATCCATTCCAAAAGGTGGAGGTAAAAGGACTTGGTTGTGTAGGATAAAGTGGAGACTAGGGTACCACTGGAAGAGGCAAAGGGTGCACTGGGAATAGGTTATAATATTGGTGTCAGTAATTGTAAAACAAAATAGCGGCTGTTTTAAATGCGAAGATTGAATAATTTCCCCAACTTCAACGTTGAAGGTACATGCTTTTAACACTTGTTTTAATTTAATGAACTGAAGATGAGTACCTACAATTAATATGCATACATGAAATAAGTCGAGGAGGCAGGAGAGAGCTCCTAGCAAAAGGGCTTTGTAACCATTCTAGGGTTCGAAAAAAAATTTCTGATGCCATGAATCGATGATTTGAATTATTCACCCAATACTTGTTTGAGAAATCGTTCAAACTCATCCAAAAGATGCAGAGTTTTGTTCACACGCACATAACAGTCACGATTTTGTTCCATGTTCAATCATTTTTCTAAATGCACGGCTCATTGAACGTATTCAAGTAAACCACTATTCCCTAAATTTTCATGAAAAACCGAAGAAAATAAGAGTACCTTGGTCGATTAGTTATGATTTGATTTCCATGAAATTTTTAAGGCATACGGGTCTTACATCAACCTACTTAAATGTAAAACCTAAAGAAGTTTAAGGGCATTGTTTCGATATTTGGGGGAAAATGTAAAATTTACAAACCATCCCATTATTAACAGAGTTGTGTGAATTTTGATTTCTGAGGTTTTGTTGCCCTTGAACTCATAAAGAACTGATTTTTTTTCAGACTTTCAGCTCAAATGTGTCCAATCGTGTAGGGAGAGGACACAATATTGTTCGTGCATTTGTCCCCCCCTTTACTCCTAACGCAAAAAAAATTACTTATTTTTCAGATTCTGAAAGTGCCAAGACCTTTCGTTTGATACCCTATTCGACTACATTTAATGAAAAAATTAGTTAACAGCCACTTCGTTATAAGGGAGGACCTCCTTAAAAAAATTTCGATATATTTGATAAGACCTTAATTTTTGAGAGAACATCACTTCTGACCTTTTCACTAAGCTTCTCATGACGCACAGATACACGAAAAGATAGACAGACGGGTGGACAGACGGATAGATAGGACGAGAAACTAGTAGGTTTTTGCAAAATTTCTTTCAGGAATCCCTAAGAATCATGAAACAAGATCCAATGACAAGTAACTAAGAGGCTGAAATTCGTTGAAATTTGCTAACAGTAGTAAGATTCAATATTTTGGTCAGTAAAACTGTATCAGCAACATTAAATTAGATGAAATCAGCGTAGTTCTTCAAAATATAACTTTTTTCTATTAGTTTCAATAAGTATATATATTTTCTGGAATTTTTTGAAAGAGTTTTTTGCGGCTTTCTTCTTTCCTTTTATCAGCACCATCTGGAACCCCTGACATGGCGTCCCGCGACTACCAAGTGCTTCTTCCTTCCTTCTTTTATCCCAATCGCCCTCAATTGGGCTAGAGGCCATTCTTTTATTGTTGTTTGATGGTGGATCTATCTACGTGTGCCCTTTGGACTTAGCCCCCAGTGCTACTTTAGCCTCTGGCTTTTCTTCCGCCTTCTGGTCTTCTTCGGACTTTAACTAGCTCCTCTGATAATGCCGTGTGCGTTCTAGCAGCAGTTTAAAGAGCCCAATCTTTGCTCCTTCGTTAATTTTTGAAGAGTTGCCTTCAGATTGTATTCTTTTTGGAACATCTCCCGCTTTTCGGAATAGTCTTTCTTCTTCATGTCACTGGGCAGCAATTGTACTTTACGACCACCGTTCTTGAAAGAGGTTATCAGCTTCCATTTCCGAGTAAAGTACTTCCACCACATTTTCGACGGTGGCGATAAAATTACACAGCGGCGTTTTATCTGCCTGGTTACTCCTGTCTTTTCCTACCGGAATCTCATTGTGGAATTTACGACCCTTGCTTCAGTCGCTTTGGTAGCGATCGCAACAGTGACCGTCGAATTCTCATTGTTCTTTATATTTTCCTCTACCCCTCGAACATCTGGCGCGTTTTGCAGAGTTTGCCGCATTTCTTTTTAAGACGCTCTGGCGTTGACATCATTTTTTGCTGCACCTGAAAGCCGCAGGAATCTCAGTCTGGACGTCTTCAATGTCATTGTATTCATCGTCATTTTTATCGTTGTTAGCCCCGCTCGCGCTGTGCTGTTAGCATCATCGCTGGGGTCACTGGTTGCGTCGTCATTGATGTTAGTTTTGCTTCCTTTTTTGGGGTTTTGTTTTTTTTTGGGTTTCCGAGGGGATCTGGAGTGGAAATAATCGCTAGGATAATCGTGTGCAGGGAAAGTGATTTGAAAATTCAGCCAAAAGTGGTTGTGATTGGGGTGGCAATTAGCTTTCTTTTCCAAGGGAATTTACGGTTGGAACAGTCGCTAGTTTAAATGTGCTCAGGGAAAGGGATTAAAACCGGAAGTCAATCAACCCGAGCTCGGTATTAGTACTTAAAGTGGTATGGGACGACGGGATCTCTCCAATGGGTAAAAGTTAGAACTGAAAATTCCTCTGGTAGACGACAGACTTATTGGCGGCTTGAGATAATCCAGAGCAAGCGAGTTGGCGCTGACGCCCGTTTTCGACGAGTGAAACCGGAACCAGCTGGATCCCCGCTGAAGTACGCCGAGAAATGGTGGGTGGCGCAATGTTTACAGTCATCTTCTCCGCTTTCTTTCCAAATCCTACTGAAGTAGAAGCCGAAAAGAGGCAGCGTATACAACAAATGGCACGGCTTCCATGAAATTTATTTCACGCTCTTTGGTGCACATTGAAGTTGGTTGTTTTTAAAGGTTTTTTTTTATATGTGAATAAGTAATTTATGTAATAAAACTATTGTTATTGCAATTGACGTTTTTTTTATGGGCAACAAAGAATTTCACTTTTGTTGAAAAGTGTGGGATTTCCCGTTGTTTTAGAGCTATATAAATCACTGAATGTTAAAAATCAGACAAAAAAGTAGTTTTTGTTTAAAGTGATCTTATTCGCGATGTAGTACTTTTTCTCTATATTCGTGAAATTTATATACTTTCGTGGGAAAATTTCCTCATGAAAATTTCACTCAATGTTTAGAGTGCACAGTGATAAGTTGTCAACAGAATGTATTTGCAATGACATTCTTCATCTATATTGCGACACATCAGCTAATTTGATGTTTTCTGACTCACATTATACCTTAGTTCATTCGCCTAAATAACTTTAGCTATAGAAAAGCATAGACTAAAGAACATATACGATTCTAAATGTTCCTCTTAAGAGCAGCAAAGCTCAACATAACAGATAATACCTAAATGTAAAGGCAATTTTCAACTAAATTGCACCAAAACGTGTATATTGTGAACTAAACTACAGCCTACGTTCGCTACCCTATGCTTATCCTTGTCAACCAGTCCTGAACAAGAACACACATATTGATGCGTATGTGAGTATATGGTGAACATAAGGATGAAGTTTGGTTGCATTTGTATGCAAGAACAACTTCATTCAACTTTGAATCTTCCAAATCGAATATCCTACATGGAACTATTCAATTTACGCAGTCATATATATCCTTCGTCCTCGTGAGCCTTAGTCCTATGAAGTCGTAAGTCTTGTAGGATGAGTGAACGGTATATGCCATGCAATATTCAGAAGATTAAAGTGGCGAACAACAGCATGATTGCAATTAATTGGAGAGAAACTGGATATTCTATGCTCTTCTGTGTGCACGGTGAGAGATGATCGTGTCAAGTGTTTGTGGCTGTATTGAATAAAATTTGAAACGGACATGGGTACTCGTAACAAAATAATAATATAAAAACCAGATTTATACTTAAGTCACTATAAAATTAACACAAAAAATTAAAACTTTTAGGAATATGATCTTCTGATACATTGAATTATTTTTTAGAGACATAGCGATTGTCATTTTAAGTAAAGTCGCTGGAGTTTGTCTCAAAGTTTGATTGTAATTGACGGCCTGAGTTAAGAGAAAAGTTAACAACAACAATGCTTACCATTCATGCACTTTTTATAACTTTATAAAACAATAAACACCTTCAAATGCCAAAAAATTTAGTTGAGTAGCTCTAGAAACTAACTAATTCCTTGCGCGCTTCAATTTTACAGAAAAGAGCTTTTTGAATATTTCGTCTATATACTCGTACATCAAGCCAGAGTAGTTCTTTCAATATCCAAACACATTCTAAGGTAACGCTCTCCCACATTATGCTAACTATAATTTAATTCACTCACATTGAAAGCGGTTGCCATGTACCACATTCGCATACAAAACTACCATTGAAAACTCAACCATCTCCCTGTGTTGAACTTGTTCGTTCAACATACTCTCAATAACAAGATACAATTTTATGCAACCCGAACCTTCATATGGCATCCATTTACCACCTTTCTGTATCTGCATAAGCTTGCATACAACATACGAGTATAAGTTTTGCACCCAGGGTTAACTCTAAATTGCTCTTCATGCAACTTCTCCGCCCACCTTGAACAACCTTTAAAGGATAACATTGCTTAGACTGGTGGAAACATATGCGAGTCCTGGTTCTGGCTGGAAGATGGGAAAAAAATTTTGAAATGCTTTAAAATTGTATGTCTTCATGTTGTCCTTAGCTCGTTTATTAAGCCATTTTGAGGGATTTAAAAGGACTTTAATGAGATTCTTAGAGCTTTTTCCCTGAGAGCAGATAACATCCGTAATGAAATGAATAAGATGAGATGCTGCAATTTTCAGAATTGTTGGTATCCTAGTTGAAAAATAATGGAATGCCTTAAGTTAGTTTTGAGTAGGATCATGCTGGATTTTGTTTTGCCATTCGTGAAGGTGTTTTGGGTTGACTTAATGCAAATGCTAACTATGTGTTGAGAAAAAGATGAGAGGGTATTTAAAGGATTAAATGCTTTGAGTTTTTGGAGTTAAATCATGCAGTTTTCTGCACTTAATTTACACTTATTAAGAAAGTTGGTAAGTTACGATTAAAGAGTAGTCTGGAGTAGTATGGATAGTGTGGATAGATGAATGCTACTCTTTATTTTTTGTACCTTCAAATCATTAAAGTTCAAAATAATAAAGCATTTGAAATCGACTGCTGGAAAATTGACCTCCAAACAAATTTATTATACATAACTACCTACCTGTATTTTTAATCGCTCCTGTCAGTAATTTTAAAAATTAAATAATTTTTACAAAAGTCAGTTCAAATTAATTTTCTTAATTGCAAATCATCACCGTTGAATTATACGAACAATTATCGATTACCTGAATTTTCTTTTTTGAAAACAGTTTCAAAAAGTGGGAAGACATTCAAGGGCAGTCCCGGTTTAAGAACATTCCCTTAACCTCGCCGCAAAAGCAACGAGAAGGATGAACCCGATGGCTTCAACCATCAAAGGGCTTTTTCACGCGGGAATGGTAAAAACCCATATCCAAACAGGTTTCGCGCTTACGCCCTTATGTTTACACGTTGCATAGTTCAGCCATCCTGTTTTTGTATACGAAACACGTCTTGCGAGTGTATGTGTCAAAAGGATCATTTGATCGTTAAACATCGTGCGGATAACATGAAAGCGAAGACAGAGAGATAAGCGATTGAGAATTGAGATTTTAGCCTTGAATTGTGCACGAGGTAATAAAAACTGGAATGAAAAATGTATTTTATGATTGTTAAAGTTTGTCGATTCAAACTTCTATTGGACTTTTTTGAATCCTCCGTGTTTTTCCGCCTTCTGAAAAATATATTCCAAATTTGAATATCCTTTTTAGTCGAGTATTTTTCTTGATGTGTTGTAAACTTGCTTATTTTAATGTGATTCTATGAAGATTATGCGTACTGTTAATTGTCTATGGATTCACAGTAGGCAATTTAATTTTATTGAAATCATGATATTCGTTCTGTTGTTTCCTGAAACTGAACATGGCCTCCGCTTTTATAAATTTATTAAATAACGCGTAGCTTCTCGCGTCGACGCATCCATTTTTGCACGCAAATTAAAGAAAGGCAATCGTTTCATGACAACTACCTTCTTCACCGAATGTTCAATTCGGAATGATTACCGGCGTTTGTATAAAATTTCCCCCACCAAATGATCAACAAAATGCGTTTGTGTATGTGCGTTATGCTCGTTCACCCTAAAAAATGTTGGTTTGTTTTTACCATCAGGTCCTCTCAATGCCTCTCACTCTTCTTGCCCATATAACCTGTTTAATGCTCCCTTTTGACGCTGTGTCTGAAAAAGCCCATTTAGAATAATCGTGTCCATCGCCAACGATGACGGGCGAGAAAAAATGAAAGCGAAGATTCGATAATAATGAAGACAAACCGAAATATTTATCAGTCGTGGAAATTGAGCAACCAGTCAAAGCTAACGACAACGGGGAGAAGTATAAGAGAGAAAATTAACAACTCAGACTTAGTATCCAGTCGCTAGAAGTGCTAGTTGGTAAATTGACTTTCAAGAAAGAAAAAAAAAAACACCAAGAAAGAAAAAGCAACCGAAGACAAGAAATCAAGGAAACCGCAAAAGGAATCTGATCAAGAAGATATCCTCAGCGCAGGCGTAGCAAACGTCAGTACAAACTATTATGCAGCGCTAGCTGGACTAGACGATTCCATGAACATTGAAGAGGATAAAGGTAACAAAATTTCTGAACATTGTTTTGCTAAACCCGATAGGAAATTTGTTTAATATTTAAAAATTAAAAACAGGGAGAGAAGCCCAGAAGTTTTGTCTGCTGCCCCCTTCTGTAAATATTGTTTAAAAGAATGAAAAAGTCCCATCAATCAATGTATTAGGGCTAGCTGGCAAAAATATGGTTCTCTCTATAGTTTTTTTTAAATACCTCCATTTACTACCTCCCTCTCCATCACTCTTTTACCGTCGCAAAACGCTCGTGTGATCTGCACTTCAACCGTCGTCGATTCCTATATTGCCTTCACATCGCTATAATGGGCACACAAAACGCAGTGAAGTACTCCTTTCTTGCTAGTCTAGTTCCATTCGTGAATAGCTCTCTGAGATGAAAAAAATATGATAATATGACGCAGTAAAAAAGAACACTGAGTTTATTAAAAACTATCTGTCTTTAAGTATCTCGACGATAGGGTCTAAATGTTCTAAGATACTGCATTTTCAATCCTGCGGATTTATAATTAATTTGAATTTATTAGATGTTCTTTAAGTCTTTTTTTAAAAACCAATTATGAGTTTACGTTTTTCACTGTTTCTGGAAGATTGTTGTTTATACGCAGAGCATCATTCGTTGCATCATTCTTTAGTGGATCAGCCCTGGTGTAAGGTATTACAAAACTGTTGGCATTTCTTGAATTATTTGGATTTATTTGTGATACTTTTATAAAGGCGTTTTGTTCCAATTCACTGGAACGTAGGCATTTTTGTAGTTGAAAATAAATTAAACGATTTGAGATCAAAAGAGTCAATGCCGACAAACTGATGATTAAAACTAAGTCGCTGGTTGACTTTCAGACAGCAAAAAGTGCGTTGAGTTCTGAAGAGCTTGCGCTCTTTACGTACGAGAAAAACCAGACTTTTTTTGAAGGGTCTGGACTGCGGAGAGAACACAGTCGATCTCCTTCAGGCGCTTCAAGAAGTTGCACCAGGAATAGAGTTTATTACAGTCAAAGACTTTGCAACAAGGAGATCGATTTTCGTACGTAAAAATTTGCCTATTTACTTAGTCAAAAAATCGAGCAACAGCAGTCGAAGTGCCCTTCAAAAAATAAGCCACTTGAACTTCCGAGTGGTGAGGTGGGAACGCCTCTAGCAGAGCGAAGTCAATCAGTGCAGTAGCACCAAAGATTAGTTCATTTAGCTGCCAATTATGCCATTAAATATAGACGTGTAAAGTATAAACATGTCCATGCCTCCGGCGAGTGCAAATTGGCTCAGATGGAGCCAAAAGAAACACTATATTGTATAAACTGCTGTGTCTTTGGTCATCCAGCATCATATCGAGGATACCCCGGTATCAAGATGCAAAAGTAAAATTTAATCGAAAGCAAACTCAAATAAATCGCAGTGTGATACCTTTCAATTTCGTCAAACCCAGGGTGTAATTTGCACTTGCTCTTAAATAAATAATGTAAGTGGCAACAATTAGCTGCTTCTTAAAATTTATCAGCAACTGAATTCTTTATCGGAGAGAATCGGTTAACAGGATTCAAAAATTACTTTGTTTTTCAGCGTTTAGGGCTTTCAAATGCCTCAAACTAACTTGCCATCCAATCACATTCCCAAAGATAGGCTTCGTCTCATCTCGATCAACGTTAACTCTATTGCTACTATAATCTGTCTCTTGGAATTCCTTATCAAGCAAAGGCCTGACATCATCCTTCTCACTGGAGCCCACCTCAATTCATGGTACTCCATGACATTCGAGGATTTTGAATTCGTGAGAAACGATAGGGTAAACGGTGGGGATAGGGGAGTTGGCACTGGGATATTGGTTAGAAGACCCTATTGTTTACAAAATATTGATGAAAGCGAATGTCAAAGCTTTGAATCTCTTGAAGTGCCCGCTACCAATATTTCACTGCTAGGTTGAGATAACCTCTTTGTGATATCTGCCTATACTGGTCGAAACGTTATCAAGTTCAAGGAGGAGCTCAATCCCTTGTTTGAAATATCGAATTGAACAGGCTGCATTGTTATTAAATTCTTGGCGGTGACTTGAATGTCAAGCATATATTATGACTCAACGCAAACAATAATCCAAGAGGTGTATGCCTGAAATCGTGGAGCTCCCAACACACCCTAGGACAAATTCATATTTGGACCTCTGTATTGCTGACGTAAGACTTAAATTCAGCTTTGACAGACATTGACGGAAACTACAGGTGCTTCCTGACAATAGCGACCATGACGCAATTGTGATGGAAATCAGTCATCAGAGGGATGGTCTCTTCTTCATTCCTGTTCAACACGAAAATCATCGGTTGAATTTTAAAAAAAAGGATTGGGGAAAGTTTCAAAAGAAGTTTAATCGAGATTACCAGAAGCAATGTCCTCTTTCTGAAGATGGTAACTCTTGTTCAATGGTTCCTTATGACAAGAATATAACCAACGATGAGATGGGTCTTTATTTGCTGAAGTTAGAGAGGCTGACATTGGAAACGATTATCATGGTAATCCCCAAGGTTAAACATCCCCTCAGGGAGAATGCTGGACGACAGGAAAACTCTTGGAAGTTAGCATACTTTGGGGAGTTCCACCCCCACATACCCAAAAAAAATCCCGCGGAGGGAATGCCGGTTGACAAGAGCACTCTTGAAGGCTAACATTCTTTGGAGAGCGAGGATATGGGGAGCGCCGTGAGGCTCCCTTCTGAGATGACACGTAATGGATATGGACAACGCTTTGGACAATGTACTGGAATTCATGCTTTGGGCTGGCGGATATGATAGTTTCAACCTAGCTGCTTTGCACGGTAGGGCCGAAAAGACACTCGTGTGTAAACAGCTCCAGTTCAACTCTCATACCGTCTCCCTCCCGGTAAAACCTTGGCAGGCCTCGGAGTACGTTCGAAATTAGCACCATTGGGCTGGTGGTCTAGGTTTGGTTGAGACGGACTCCCGGTTAGCGCTGGCCTGGCTCTGAGTACTTGTCCCCATGAGGGCTTGTGCCAACCCTCGCATGGCCTCCCTACTTTAAAAAGATAACCATGGGACAAAAAGGTGACTGCACACACGAACGAAGATAGCGGCTCCTAACAAAACTGGCGTTCAGGCGCAGCAAAATAATAATGCGAACGCCAGAGCGTCTTATAAAGAAAAAGCGGGAAACTCTGCAGGACGCCACAAATGCTCGAGAGGTGGAGCGAAATATAAAGAAATTCGAGAATTCGGTGGTCACAGCTTTGATCGGTGCCAAAGCGATTGAAGCAAAGGTCGTTAATCCCGAAATGATAAAGAACCATCCTGAAGTCAACGAGAAGATTACGGCAGGAAAAGTAACAAGTGACCAAGCAAATAAAACGACGATGTGTTATTTTATCGCTAACGTCGAAAAGGTAGCGGAAGTACTGTATTCGGAAACAGAAGCCGATAACCTCTCCTAACAACGATGGCCGTGGAGTACAATTTCCACCCAGCGGCATGGAAAAGAAGGGCTGCTTGAACTAAAGGAGCTCCTAGACCACATTGGGCTGTATCGGAGGAGCTGGTTAAAGGCCAAAGAGGACCAGAAGACCGAAGAAGAGCAGAGCCTAAAGAAGCGCTTGGGGTGAACGTGAAGATAGCCCCACAATCAAAAATCAATAAAAGAATTGTATCTAGCCCAATCGAAGGAGATCGGGATAAAAGACGAAAGAAAGGGGCACTTGATGGGCCTGGAACACCAAATCAGGGCTTACAAAAAGAGCGAGAAAAGCCATTAAGAAACTCCTTCAAAAAGTGCCAGAAAGTGAAGCTCGCACGGATGCCCAACACGAAGAACGACCCGATGCAAAATAGGAGAGAAAGAAGCCCCGACCAAGACCCCGGCAGCAGGAACTGCTTGTAAGACCCCTAGACAGCTGATCCTACGCGAAAGTACTGCGGGACATCAGGGAAAACGTAAGGCCTGAAGACACTACCGCTGCCTTTAAAGTAGTACGACCAACGCGGTCGAATATGGAAGCATTCTGCGACGCAGTAAGGAAAATCCTCGGCAAAAGCGCAACTATAGCCCCGCTCGAGCCGATGGCAACGATCAAAATAAGAAACATCGACTGCATCACAGATCTGGCCGAGGTAGAGGAGGCTATCAAAAAGGACTTCCCTAGCGTGGGCAGGATCAAAGCGTGGCTGACGCCAGCAAATCATAGAGGACAACGCATGCCTATAATTGACTTGACCGAAAAGGACGCCGAATAATTTCTGAATAAGGGCAAAGTAAGAATAGGGTGGTTTGTCTGTAGGATACGGCACAGAGCAGCGCCTCTTAAATGTTTCAAATGCCTTGGCTATATATAGTCACACCGCACAAGTATGCAAAGGACCCGATAGGACTTCCCTATGTTACAAACGTGGTGAAATGGGACATAAAAGAAAAGAGTGTACGAAGAAGGCACACTGTATTCTTTGCAAGGACGGTGATCCAGGACATCATTTTGGACATGTGTTCCGATCAGGAAAATGCCAGGTTTTCCAGGAAGCCCTAGTGAAGGCCAAATCAGAACTTAAATGACTCGCATCCTGTAGCTAAACCTACTCCGCAGTTCAACCGCATAAAATCTGCTTGAGTAGTTTGCGAGGGACACGAAGGCCGACTTTTTGTTGCTGAGTGAGCAACGCCATGATAAAAGTTCGGCATGATGGTATCCTGATAAAACTGGTACTGCCGCCATCTGGGTTTGAAATAGTGATTTCCAGGTGGTGAGCTGTGAACGTGGGGATAGTTTTGTATGGGTTCGGTGCTCAGGGACCACTTTCTTTAGTGTGTACCTAACGCCGAATGAATCAATATCATCTTTCCCAGCCAAGCTTAATGCTTTGGAGGGCGCTGTCTCGAACGCGGACGGGAATGTGCTCGTTAGGGGAGACTTCAACGCTAAAGCAATCGGATGGGGCATGCCTCAAATAGATACACAGGGAAAACGAATTCTGCAAATGGCGGCCAGGACGGCGCTCGTCATACGAAACACCAGAAATATGCCGACTTTCCGCCGTATTGGCTGTGAAGGAATCATACCGGACGTGACATTTGCCTTGGAATCCTTATACGGAGGATAAAAAATTGGGGAGTGTTGGAGGTCTACTCGGCGAGTAATTATCAGTGCATTCTGCTTGAGATCAGTGATGTTGTCTCCCAACATCCGTGCTCTCGGCTTTTTACAATTGGATGGAATATCGGAAGGATGGACGTCGAGAGGTTCATCTAGGGACTCACAGCGGGTGTACCGCTGCAGGAAGATTCAGAGGGGACAGAACAACTGGCGGCTCAAGACGTTGTGAACTTAACTACGAGCATCATCACGATTGCTTGCTACGCTTCTATCCCCCCGTCGGAAACTCCGGTATGGCAAGATTCCAGTGTACTGGTGGTCAACTGAAATCGCTGAAAAACGAAGGGAGTGTCACAAGCTTCGGCGTGAGGCTCAACGAGCACGGAAGCGTGACGAAGCAAGCAACTGGGTAGCAGTATCTATATCGGCCAGGAAATGCCTTCTCAAATTGATTAACAACAGCAAGGCTCACTGCTGGCAAGATCTAGTGGACAATGTGAAAAAGGATCAATGGGGCCTTGACTACAAGCTAGTTACCCGGAACCTTGATGCGAGGAAGGCTCCAGGTTCAGATGGTGTCCCAGCTGAGATGTTGCAGCTTGTCTATCACCATTCTCCTGACTTGCTGCTCAGCATATTGAATGCTTGCCTACGGGATGGGCTTTTCCTGATACGATGGAAGGTGGCGAGGCTCGTGCTGATCAGCAAGGGGAAGGAAAATGCCGAATCTCCGTCTGCATACCGCCCATTATGCATGCTAGACACGGCTGGGAAAGTGCTAGAAAAACTTACAAGGGAAGACTCCCTGACGCAATTCGTGCAGTTGGGGACCGATCTCCTTGGCAGTACGGCTTTTAAGCAGGACATTCTGCTATTGATGCAATTACAAAGGTGGTGAACGCCGTCCGGAAGGCAGAGGCATATAGTCGCACAAAGCGACGGATCGTCCTGTTGGTGACACTCGACGTCTGGAACGCCTTCAACTCCGCTAGATGGGTGGATATTCTGGATACGCTGGAAAATCCCTTTCAAGTTCCAGAATATCGAATGTGGCTTTTGAGGAACTACCTGAAGGACCGAAGCCTGCTCTACGATATGACACGGGGCCAACGAAGGATGGAAATCACATCGAGTGCTGCCCAGGGATCTGCCTTTGGTTCAGATCTTTGAAATGTGTCTTACGGCGGGCTACTTACACTAGAAATGCCAGATGAGTCGCGCTTGTCTGGCTATGCGGATTATGTTGCGGCTCTGGTCACTGGACGCTCCGTTGAACAAGCACAACTTAGACTAGGTATGCTAATGCGTCGAGTGAGGGACTGGATGACAGCTTGTGGGTTCAGTTTAGCACTGGGGAAAACCGAAGTGGTCATCTTGACAAAAACGAAAATCTCTAGAGTAAGGATAATCAGTATTGGATGCTTGCAAGGCGAATCGGAACAATCGGTGAAGTACTTGGGGCTGCTGATCGATTCGAAGATGAGTTCCTCTGAGCAAATCAGAGCAACGGCTGAGAAGGCTGCTTCGGGAGTATCGGCTCTGATTTGACTTATAACCAACGTAGGGGGACCCAGCCCATCAAGAAGATGCCTCTTGATGGGTGCTGTAGGGCTAGTGTTACTGTACGTATTACAAGTACGGGGCGACGTTCTCAGTAAGTACGTATACCGAAAACGTTTGGCACAGGTACAGAGAAGAGGAGCGCTGAGGATTGCATCTTTGTATCGGACAGTCTTTGATTCGGCGGTGGGAGTTATTGCAGGCACGATACCTGTCGCCCTGTTTGCTAGAGAGCGCCACACTTTTTACCTGCGCCAAATTATGATGCAAGGGAGATTGTTGTCCACGAGGGGAGGCAGCGCTCACTCAATTATTGGCAGCAGCCTTGCGTGAATTGCACGAAGGGAAGGTGGACTGCGTGCCTCATTCCGGATGTGAGACCGTGGCTAAATCGAAGGAATGGTGAGACTGAATTTTATCTGATCCAGCTTTTGAGCGGACATGGGTGTTTTCAGTTTAACCTGCACAAGATTGGTAAATCATGGTTGCACGATTGTCGTTGTTGCCCAGGAGAAGAAAACAATGCCTGCCACACAATTTTTGCATGCAAAAAATGGGACAGGCTGCAAAGGGAGCTCTACAGGGAGATGGGAGAGCTCATCCAGATAATATAGGCGCGATGGTGCTCAAATCGGTTGACAGTTCGGGCCTTTCTAAAACATAAAAGGAACTTACAGCAGCCGGGGGTGTTGCGGCTTGGTGATCGCTTGTCTGGCACTTCCTCTTCCTCTCTCCACTCTCGCTAGGGGAGGGATCTCCCAGTTTGAAGGCGCCTCACCGCGTAACAAAACGAGACCTAGCCCAAAGTAATGTGTCAAACGGTCCCAGGCTAGGCTCTCACGTTGACAGGGGAGGTGTTTAGTGGGTAGTCCAGTCAATTCCTGCGGGCATGGGAGTCCCACACTCTATGCGCTATTGCGCATTCCCCTCCCTACCACAAAAAAAAATTGCTTCCACTTTCCGAGTTTTTTTCCCTTTCAAATGGAGGCACTTTATCAATTTTATCCATTGTTCTCAGCAAGCATCCCCTGTCAACTTAGGAAGCCGTGTATTTTGAACTGATCGAAATGACTTGAAATTTTTATGGCAAACATATGAATGCCTGGCAAGAGAACTTAAATGTTCAATGATTTTTTGTCGGTAACGCCGGAAACTTTTCAAGTGATCCTCGTAGCTCCACATAGAATGGAACATTTCCCGAGAAAAATCTGCTAACATCTACGCTGGTGAGCAGTCTTACCTCAAATTCGGAACGTCAGCCCTAAACTGATTTTTTGAGACCATTTTAACTGGAGCTCATCGAACTGTCATAGCTCATCATCTTCAGATGCTGCGATGTTCCTCAGACATGAAAGTCAAGCGCCAGGTGAACACGTCGCTCAAAAGATGCCATGAAATGTATTTGAATGAGGCTCACTAATCATTATTTATTCGTAGTTCGAATGTTTTCTTAATCACGTCCCTGGCACTAACACGAAATGCTTTCTAAAAGTCTCGACGGTGCTTGAAACATGACAAAAAAAAAATTGTTTCACGTGTTGGTTTTAAATTAATTGTGTCCTGCAAGCTGTTTCCATGGCAAAAGCACAATATTTAAAACTTGCTATGATTTCACTACAACAGGGTCACAATTATAAATTTTGTACTGAAGGCTACGATGCAAGGCACATCTTTCTATCGATTAGAAAGTTCCGTGATATTTTAACCTGGTGAGATTGTTTTTTAGGGTTTTGTACTAAAATACAAAACCCTATTGCAATCACGACCTGTGTCCGTCCGTCCGTCTGTATGTCACAGCAATTTTTCTCCGAAACTATAGAGGCTACAGCCATGAACCTTTGTGAAAAGGACAGAAATGGTAACTTCTTGCAAGTTCAAGGGTGGAAAAATTTTTCAAAGGGGTTTAAGGGGAGTCTCCCCATATAAGGAGGTGACTCCTCAAAAAATGAGATCTTTACAAAACAAGTCTTAAAATTGCCTTATGAGTACCGAGGGGCTCAGGGGAAGGGGAAATGTACGAACTTTTCGAGTTCGCGATTGGACACCTTAAATCCGAAAAATCTGAAAAAAAAATCATGAATGTAGGTTTTAATGAGTAAAACAACAACAAATACATGAGAAGTCGAAATTCACTCAACTTTGTTAGCAATAGTATGATTTATCGATTTTATGTTTTCTTGAATAAAATCTAAACGGTATCTTTTCTAAAAGTTTCATAAAGATCGAATAGTATTTAACGAAGTTATAGCGATTTGAATTTTCCTGTATTACTATGGAACAATGTGCCCTGTATTACTATGGAAACATATGGCTATGGAGCCATATGCGCTTTTTACCGACTAAGACACTACAGCTTTGCTAGGATTTGCATGAAAATTTCAGGAATGATAGGTATCATGAAGATGAGTACATACAATTGAAACAAGTTGAAGAGGCAGGAGAGAGCTCCTAGCAAAAGGGCTTTGTAACCATTCTAGGATTCGAAAAAATAGGCCATGAATCGATGATTACAGTACAGAGGAGTGGCCCCTGAAAAAAAATCATGAAAGGTAGCCGATATGAGTATCAAATTTTCAAAACAGTTCTTAAACTGACAGTTCTTCCTTCAGTGGGGGCACAGGGGGGGGGGAGAAATACATGAAAAATGTGTTTCCTCCCTCGCGAATGGACACCCGTGATCTAAAAAATTTGAAAAAAATTATCAAGTGAGATATTTATGCGTATAACTTAAGCAAATACCTCAGAAGTCAAAATTCTTTCAACTTTGTTAATAATAGTATGATCCTCGAACATGACATGTTTCTTGATTTTATTCGTTGCTGGTTACTGCATTTTGTAAGTTGAGTACAAAACCCTTCTGACATGAGCATAGGTCTGTCTACCCAAGTTAGTGGTTGCAGTAGAGAGTGTGTTGGTGTTAATTTAACGCAAGACATGTTGTCAGTACTTGATCTTTCTGGACTCCATTTGCCTTCTTTCGCTGTTAATGTTACGATATTACTGCTCGATTACTGTTTTATCTGATACAGCGTGCAACTTTAAAGGAAGCCTATCCATCCAACTAGATTTCGTATCTTTTGATTTTCGTTACTAGTAAAAATATAGATTATGGATACAAGTAATTTCTTGTATTCAACTTCTACGCTATTGAAACAAAAACCTAATTGGGAGCGGCTCGGGATTACATCGTTTAAAGCATAACAAGATTAGTGTAGTAGTATTCGAAGCAAGCTAGACTAGATAGTCCTGAAATTTTTCCGCAACAAAGTGCTTTTATTAAATTAAATTTTGAAATCGAATCAATATACCTTCCGCTGCAGGTATAAATTTGGTAGGCGGATTAATTTGAATAGTTTTGAAAACCTCATGAAATCATCTCGTGATTATTTCACTACAAAATTCATAATTCAAATTGTTAAAAGTTAAATAAGATCATCATATTTTATCAAAATCATGTCCGGCTAAAGATGGGCTATGACCTGCTGAAGACAGCCTACTGAATAATTTTATATTCATAATCTAAATAATGAGGAACTAATGCTTTCATTCTCTTGTGCTAGGCAATTTCCTTTTAATTCTGCAGAAAACCTCTTCTCCAATTTTTAACTCGGATAATCTTATAATAAATTATTCATGAATACAATAAAATTAATGAACTTTTCACCATCTAGGAAAACGATGCGCAAAGTTAAGCTCCATTTTTGCGCCATCAACTCATTTGGGAGTTAAAAGATTCTTTTTTGCTTCCCGCCTTCTAATAAAATTTTCATAAAATCCGAATGCTCATTATGGGCGTTCAATTACTTCTCTTAAAACAATTTCTCTATGAATATTTATAACTTTAATTAAAAAACTTTCACCGTGCATAATATATACACAAAACAGCCTCCCACGAAAGCAAGAAGAAAACATGTGGTTCATAGCAATGGAATCGCTGTAGGGTTGTAATTTAAATTAATAAAGAGTCGCCATAAATGTTTTCCAATCTAAAATTGTAAATTATTTTTACTACTAAAGGCAAAGAAAATCGTAATAAGGTAATTATTCTGCAATACTATATACTAAAAACACGATTTTTCGTTAGTATTTCATAAGTTCTACAATTCTTCGATTCCTAATGCCTAACCCTTTCATCTATCTCTAATGTCTTCATCTAAGGATAAAGTGTTAGAATTCCGTAGGATTCTGTGTACATTTGGGCACTAACTTACACCGTAAGAGGACTTCATATCCATAACTATGCACACTGCAAATGGTCGTAGACGATACTCAAGCCATAGTGCCTGCCACGCTGTTGGTAATCTAGTGTTGGGCTGGCTATACAACGCTGATGATAAAGCGAACGAAAGGATGGAAAAGTTCAGTCTTAATTTACCACCGGAAATGGTTATAAGCCGATTAGCAAGCCAACGAACAATTTCGAAAAGTTTAGTAGTTATAGTTGGTAATTTGGTAGTTTCTTCTTTTTCCTCCCTCATCCAATAATGGTTTGAAAATGAAAATAGTGGCTTATTGCTTGTGGTAAGAATATTGAATATACTGGAATATGTTTGTTGGTTAAATTATATTAATTAATAACTCACGTTAGATAATGACAGAAATATACTCTGAAGCTAAAACTTGAAATAAAGAGTTTATCAGTAAAATAATTTTTTCTCAATCATCAATGCATCAAGAGTGTTTAAAAAACATTCATTACAATTCATCAAGCAATGTTTTAGAGCCTTTGATGGAAAGAAAAATTAGTAAGACATGTTTTTCTGTTTTGGTAAGAAAGTTGGCTCTATCTCAACTTGTATGAAGCTTCATATACACAGCCCAAATATTAGACAGTACCTGACTTTTGAATGTCATAAGCGTTGTTTCAGTAGGAGGAGTAGCTTCATCAGGAGTCAACCATGGTCGGATTACGTTTTCTGGCCTATTTTCATCCTAATGTTGGCTACAACTCGTCAAAAAATAAAAATGGCCCAGTGAAAGTCCAAAAATAAATTAAATAGAGATTTGCAGATGATATTGGCCCAAAATCGGCCTAAAAGTAAATGATTTTCTTATTCCGATGAAAAACAAGTCCTAAAAATAATAAAGACCTAAAAACGGTCCAAAACAGAATTTGTTTGTTGTTAACATAAATATAAGAAGCATACCTCCGTGATATTCAAGGATTTTGAATTCGTAAGAAACGAAAGGATAAACGGTGAAGGGTGAGGTGGAACTGGAATATTGGTTAGAAGTCCCTATTGTTTGCAAAATACTGAAAAAGTCGAATTCAAAAACATTGAATTTCTCGAAGCGTGCGGTATCAAAATCACTCCCAAATCTTTAAATTTGTCCACAAGTGCGAGCAGCGACCCACCAGTCTGGGGATCGTAGTGAAATCTCGAACTATCGTCCGATTTCTTTGCTTTCTTGTTTTGGCAAGTTCATTGAGAGAATTGTGTATAACAGAATGTGCGATGACATCAGTATCCTGTTTGCAAATGAACAACATGGCTTCACTAAAGGTCGGTAACTAATTTGTTAGAACTTACGAATACCATCGCTCTTTCTTTTGACAAGAGCCAAGAAGTTGATGTCATATACACCGATTTTGCTAAAGCCTTTGACAGTGTTGATCATGGCCTTTTGGCTAACAAACTCCGATCATTCCGCGTTTCGGACTCAATCCTCTCTTGGATCTTATCCTTCTTATCCCATCGCTCCTGCACCGTTACATGGAATAAAAATAAAAAGCTTATTCCGTAAGAAGTTTCAAGTGAAGGTAACGAATCTAGAAGCTGCTAGTGTTAAGATAAATCTTCACGATATGGCTGGTATTGAAATTGATAGTGCGACACCGGATAGAAATAGAAACAGGATGATATGTGATGGATTGTTGAAACCTGCCCTGATTGGAACACATTTTGAATTGGTTCATCTACAAAACCCTGAGACAAGGAGCCATATACTTTCAAAGATGGTTGAAACCAAAGTTTCGGACTTCAAATCAAGCCTGAACGGCCAATCAATTCTTCATTTCAATGAAGCATTGACATATGACCTCATACCGAGCTTGAGTCTTATTGATTATTTTGTTAGCTATGAAGACTTATGTTTCATATTTGGCAAGACAAACAACAAGAAATCATGTAGACTCGATGGAGTTCCAAATATAGTTCTCCGATATTTGCCTGAGGCTGCTGTTAGGAATTATTGCATATTGTTTAACAACATGTTGAGCTTTTCATATTTCCCAAATGATTGGAAAAGCCAAGGTATTTCTGATCTTAAATAAGGGAAAAGAATCTTCGGGCCCTGAAAGCTATCATGCGATCAGCTAGCTGCATAAAATCAGCAATATGTTTGAAGTGATACTCAACAGAGCATTAAACGCCCACATTGAGAAATATGAGTTGATGCCGAATCTCCAATTTGGTTTTCATGCCAGACATTCAACCAAACATGTGATAACGGAAATAATCTCAAACATCTGTTGGATAGTAAACAACAGGAAACGTGTGGGAGCGTGTCTCATTGATATGGAGAAAGCCTTTGATATTGTGTGTTAGATGTACTAATTTTTAAACTCCTTCAGGACAGGTTCCCCAGACACCTTGTCGCCATGATGTGGAATGTGTCATACGGGAAATCATTTGTTGTAACTGATGGAAATCTGACAACAATGCGCGAATTAAAGGTCTTGAATGGTCTGCAGCAGGGAATAGTTACTGCACCTGTGCTTTTCTCAATATTCATTCGCAAGCTATTGAACAGCTTTGGTTTTAAAATCTCGCCAACGGGATCAATGGTAGTGTTTGCTGATGATCTGATTATTTATACGGCGGACCAAAAACCTACCATAGTTCAGAGCAACCTCCAAAAAAAATATTTAAGGATGTACAGCTCTACACCAATGATTGGCGAAGGATAATCAATACGCAGAAGTGCGAAACAATTTTGTTTCAGACAACGCTTCGGGGAGCCAGTCAAGACCTGAAACGTAATTGGAAAGATTTCGACCTTATGGCTGGTGAGGGTAGTTTAGAACGGGGTCCATATAAATCCTGTGTTCGATACCTCGGTGTTCATCTCGATCAGTATCTGTATTATACTGAACATGTTAAAATCATGCTCAGTAAGGTACAAAATGTAGTCATGGCCCTTTGACGACTCTTTCATGTTAGATACATTGAGCAAAAGGTCAAATTTATTTGTTACGAGACCCTGGTTGGACCAGTTTTGATATATGGATGTCAGATCTGGTACAACCAGAGTGCTAGTACGATGAAAGATTAAGAGTTTTCGAAAGGAAATGTCTTCATGCATTTACCGGTTTGTACAGAAAGCCTGAGATGGATTGGAAGTACTATATATCGAAAAGAAGAATTTATCAAACTGCTGAAGTGATGCGAGTCGATATCTTCATATTGAAACTTCTTTGGAATCATATCGCAAGATCTGTGAATGTGAGTGAAAACTCTTGGATTTCACAGCCGTTCCACCCTACAGGAGCGTATATTGTGACTTGCCTCGCTACTGGCTTCGTTCCTCCATAAGCATTCGTGTAGTTGGACATGAATTGATATGTTTTTGATTCTAACGGCGTCCAAGTCATTTATCACATATATCGACGGGCCACCGATAAGAAGATAAAATATCCTCCGTATTTGAGTTCACGAGACCAACAATTCCAATGGAGATACTCATTTGCTACATTCGTTGAAGCTGATCGAGCTGAGACGGAGCAGTCTAGGTATTGGTCGCTGAATGACAATGTCTAAATTATTCGTGTTTATTTTCAGTTTTTGTTTTTTCCGTTACTCAGTTCTTGAATTTCAGCTCATCATTGCTACACTTAGTGCTGTTGTTTATTCGTGTCAAACATTAGGGAAAGTTTAAGTATATGTTGTGTAAATTATATAAGTTTAGAGATAAGGTTAAACGCGTATGTTAGGAATATTGTGATAGCATTTTTTAAGTATAAGATATCGTTTTTTTGATTGAATTTTATTAAAGTTAGGTTACAACATATTATGTGTAGGATCAAAGTTCACTATTGGGTTGAAATTATAAAGACATTTCTAAAACCTGTGTGGTCAAGCAAAACTGACAAACCATTCAATGTATATAGAGATTCCATCGCAGAAATAACATTGCTCGTTCATATTCGATCTAATGCACTCAAAGCTTCTAGTTACTGATGCTTCCTGTGTAGCAATCTATACTAATCGAGGAGCCTGCCTATGCAAACGGTTCGAGGGACCTTCACGAAGAGAAGCGGTTTCATAATAGCAACAACGCAATAAGTGCAGAACAATTTGATGCACAACTTATTTACATTATTATCACTAACCCGAAACAAATCTCGCTACTATCACCGCTACAATTACCGATAAAAAGTTTTTTCGAAGAATGTCAAAAGAATGTAAAAAGAAAACAAATAAAAATCGATAAAGGCAACCACATTGCGACACAATATAGCGAAGCAATTCCTAGATTGCTGCAACCAGAATTTTCCGTTACCACCATGAAGAGGCTTGTCGATGTAAGCAGAATTCCTACGACTCGAGTTTTTGAACAGCGATGGGGATGGTCGCTGCGTTTTATTAACTGAGCTCCAATTCATTGTGTAACTGCCTGTGTGTTCATTTTCATTGAACCATAGCAATTAAAATTAATTAAAGCACTCGGTACTGAACTGCATGAAAAGTGACATTTCGTTCATTAATTGCATCCTCTTAAACCGGCGTTTTAAATGTTGCATTAAATCATGTAATTCCTGTGTGTATTTATTCTAATTTCTAGCGTGATATTTGTATTATTAGTCAGTTAGTACTTTGCGCCAAAGACTAAGGCGTTTCATAAGGTGTAAATACTTTAGAAATTCCGTAAAAGTAGTCGATCATGTCATGGAAAAATGTTGTTTCCCTCATCATCTTCTATATTTGTAACTCACTATCTTCTGGGGGGTCGAATGACAGTATCTCTCAATCGTTTTCGTGTTGACCTTTGTTACTAAATACTTCTGTAATCAATCTACGTCTTCAAATCTGTACTGTTCGGGCACAACCGATTAATAAGTGGAATAAGTGTCTTGAGTTCTATCAATTCTTTTGTCAGATTTTGTACAACAGGCAGTAATCGTTTTCTGCCAATTTGACTAATTAGTCTTTGCATTGGATATAGAAGACTCCACAGCGCTCACAGAGCTCCAGTTATAAACCGCTTGTAAATAAATGTGAGAAAAACTGTTAGAGCAAATGGTACTTTCTACGAGAAGGAACTTGTATTTTTCTACCGAAGACAAGTATAAATCGTAAATTCAAACAAATTAATTAAATAAACAAAATCACTTAAATAGGGAATAAAGAAATAAAAACAGGAAGGTTTTTTCATTTCCTTAGAATCCTGACCGGGCATGGGACTCGCCACGTTAGCTGGCCACTTTACTCATGAGCTAGCTATTGGGAGAGCTCACCCTATTTCTTTGTTACAGGTGCTCTTGCAAGGTAGAGTGGCCTTCCGCACGGGTTTCTCATTTATGATAAAGTTTTATATGACATTTTAATTTTTCATTTAAGGGAACAGTTCATGCGAATCAAGTTTGTTTGAATTTTTCATTTCATTTCATGATTCTGATGGAGGAGGTGCGAGGTGGCACAGCTTCCACCTGGATGCCTCACTCTTATTTGGGGATCATAAATACCAATGGTAACGACGAAATCCTGTCGAGTCCCGCACGCGTTAATCAGCCTCGGTCAGTCGTTTTTTAGTAGTCCAATCCTTTGGTAGATTGCCTCGACCTCGATACCGCTGAACCGGGACATTTGATCTTTTAGTTTATTTATTTCTTTCTAACAGAAAAAATCCAATTATAAAAAAGATAAAACAAAAGTACAGCAATATGAATTTAACTATAATAGCACAGCATGCAAAAAGCACGATAAAAGTAATAAAAAATACAAAAACTAGAATAAAATAAATAAGAAAAATTACTAAGGGTTGAGAAAAAGGCAGTTGACAAATATTTTATAAACTAAATACGTAAGGGGGAAGGACCCAAGCTGAAGGTCATCATCGTTATGAGGTAATCTGAGCATGAGTGAGTGAAAATACACCAAACTACGTGCAAATTGACCATCAAAGATATTCGACGATCTTGTAGAACGCATAATGTGCCTCACTGGAACCTGGTTGACAAGGCGAGTATTGAGCAAACCACGGCAGAGCCTATAAAGGAAACATTCATCAAGGTAGAGTAGACGCAATTCCAGCGAAGGAATATTGAGGATAGCTACGCGTCATTCATAAAAAATGTAGGGAATCTGGAGCTTCAAGAAGACCATCCTGGTTAATCGTTTTTGTACAGCTTCTAGCGTGAACTTCAAACACTTCAAATGAGGCGACCAAACTGGCGAACAGAACTCAACGATAGGACGAACCAAACTAGAATACAATTTAATACATGGCAAAGGATCGGAAAAAAATCAGGAATATTTTAAGATTAAGCCAGAAATGCGAGAGGCTTTAGAAGTAATTTCAGAAATATGAACATCGAACTTTAATTTAGAGTCATAAGTGACACCCAAGCCCCTGAAGTGTGTCACCGTACATACGTGTGAATTATTTAACGTAAATTGAAAACTAAAAGGCAAGGGTTATTAAAAAATGAAAGATGGATGCACTTAGAAGCATTTAGTGTAAGTTGGTTATAAGAATTCCAAAATAAAATGGCATTCAAATCTTCTTGAAGCAAGGCACAGTCATCGATTGACGACACTATTTTAAAAACTTTGACGTCATCTCCATAAAGAAGGCAGGAGGAGTTGATGAAAGCGGATGGTAAGTCATTTATAAACAAAGTAAACAATAGTGGGCCAAGAATGGATCCTTGAGGAACACCAGAAGACGGATGAAAGGGAGTAGAAAGACAGCTTTGAAAAGATACCTGACTGACACGATTGGATAAGTAGGAGGATAACCAGAGGAGCAAATAATTAGGAACGTTAAGAAATTTAAGTTTGCCAAACAAAATATTGAGGTTTACTGAGTCGAAGGCTTAAGAGAAATCCAAATACAAGGTTTCGACTTGTAAATGGTCCTCCATAGCTTGTGAAATAACTGTCATGAATTCTAACAAATTCGTTAAGGTTTATCGCCCTTTGATAAAACCATGTTGTTCAGGAACGAGCAACTCATGAGTAAGTGAAAAAAGTTCGTGAATGCGACATTTTTTGTGGTGGGCCATTGTACTGGGGGAAAAGAATCCACCTCACGATACCGCAATGCTAGCCTGTCAACGCATTCACGCGTCCTCAGGTAAGGCCAATTGCGGCTAGCACTAATATCTTCACTCGCCGATGCAGCAAAATATCGCTGCAGTCCTTTACGGACAATGAGCATTCCTCAATCACTACAAATCCATGCAATGCTGGAGCCAATACACGAGGGCAGCTAGTTACCTTTAGCTTTTTTTTCATGCAACCTATCACAATCAGAAAAATGTAACAGTGCATATGAACGTACATCCTCGAAGGCATTGATTTTATGGTGAAAACTGACCATAAGCCATTAATACGAGGTGTGTTCAAAATGTATCGCGAATTTTGAATTTTCGCGGGTTACGTATATTCGAATTTCGATTTTTTTGTGGCGTTATGTTGGTACTCATGTCTGTCACTTATGCCGACAAGCTCGGCCATTTTGAATGTTCACTTAATTGGTGATAGCTGCTTTACTTGCACGTGTTTTCAATCGTATTCGATTTTTACTTATTCAAAAAAATGGATCAAAGAACGTGTATCAAATTTTGTGTGAAAAACGAAATTAAGTGCGCGGATGCATTCCGAATGTTGACTGTGGCATACGGAGAAGCTACCTTGGACCGAAGCAACGTTTATCGGTGGTACAAAATATTTTTAGAAGGCCGAGAAGATGTGAACGACGAAGAGCGTGCCGGACGCCCGAGCTCTTCAACAACAGACGAAAAAATTAATGAAGTGGAGAAAATGGTATTGGCCAATCGTCGAATCACCGTTAGAGAAGTTGCTGAGGACCTAAACATATCGATTGGCTCGTGCCATTCGATTTTTATCAACGATTTGGGCATGAGACGGGTCGCCGCGAAATTCGTACCAAAATTGCTCAGTTGCGACCAAAAACAGCAACGGATGAACATTGCTAATGAGATGTTAAACTCTGTCCGCGACGAACCAAATTTGCTCCAGAGGGTCATAACTGGTGACGAATCGTGGGTTTATGGTTATGACGTGGAAACCAAAGCTCAATCATCTCAATGGAAGCTGCCGCATGAACCAAGACCGAAAAAAGCGCGCCAAGTTCGGTCGAATGTGAAAGTTTTGCTAACAGTTTTCTTCGATTGCAGGGGCGTGGTGCATCATGAGTTCTTGCCACAGGGAAGAACGGTCAATAAGGAATATTACCTGCAAGTTATGCGCAATTCGCGTGAAGCAATCCGCCAGAAACGCCCGGATTTGTGGGAGAACAAAAATTGGCTTTTGCACCACGATAACGCCCCTGCTCACACATCGTTGCTTGTGCGCGACTTTTTGGCCAAAAACAACACACTAATGATGCCGCAGCCACCGTATTCCCCAGATCTGGCCCCCTGTGACTTTTTCTTGTTTCCTAAACTGAAGAAGCCCATGAAAGGACGACATTACGCTACGCTTGACGAGATAAAGACGGCATCGAAGGAGGAGCTGAACAAGATTAAAAAAAATGATTTTTTGAAGTGCTTCGAAGATTGGAAAAACCGTTGGCACAAGTGTATAATATCTCATGGGGATTACTTTGAAGGGGACAAAATAGATATTCATGAATAAATAAATAATTTTTGAAAAAAAAAACACACCTCGTACAAATTTTTCACCAAAAGACGGGCAAAGCAACCCCTCCGCCAAACAGAGAGCTATTGTCTATTTTGCCGTTCACGATGAGAATTGAATTCGTCACCAGTGGATACAATATAGTTGAAGGTGCACTGTCCAGGTTGGAGTCGATTTCGATGCCATCGACTATTGACACAAAACTTCTAGCGGAAGAGCATCGCACTAATAGGACCACATTCATCTATAAGCACCTTCATTCTTGCTAGTATGCGTTCGTTAGAGTAGACTCTGTAAAAAAATCACTAACGTAACCATTCACTGGATCGCATCGAATAATTGAACGACAATCGTCATCCATTCATTTCGTCGATGTTAATGTCAGAGAAGCCAACATCTCCATTAAAAGGTTAACATCAGCCTATCTTACAATTAGCATGGAGAATTCGGTGATACCGTTACCATTGATTTCTAGAACAGCAAAAATGATACGATTTTCACAACCGACATTAGCATCACCTATCTTTTGACCAAAAGTTTCGTACAACACACTCCCAAAAAATAAGAAGTCAGTGAAATCAATCTTCTGGGCACCTCAAAAAGCACAGTCAATCATTCTCAGTATCGTCATCGACTGTACAGTTAACCAATACACTGAGTCAAAGTTCATTTCACACCAATAGCACGCCAATTAATCCACGTCTGGCGCATGTACCAAAAACTTATTTGCCACATTCATTTAAACTTTCGAATCAACAAATGACAAATATATATTTTCTAAACGTCATCAGCTGTTTCTCGATGACAGCCTTATTCAGGAGTATTGTTGCAACCTCCAACGTTTAAAAGACATGTTTCTAATGCAGCACAATTCCGTCTTCTCTCAACGATTTATCCGCCATCGATAGAGTAAGTGCGCCATATATGGACCACTATAAAAATTTCCTCAAATAAAACGCAAAATTTTGAAGTGTAATCAGTCTTATTTCTTTTGAACAGTTCGATGATTGATTAGGATCGAAAACAAATAATAAAATTCTTAAAAAAACATTAGATTCTTAGAAACAATCAAAATTTTCTAAAATAAGTCAACTTCATGAAATTTCAAAAAGTGAACATAATGCGGACCACATGTTCTCAAATATGGACAAAGGTCAATTTGGTTCAAAATAATGAAAAAATAATATTCGTGTTACCGTGTCAACCATTGGCTTAGACTAATCACTGGTAAAAAACTCGCACACAAAGAAGTCAGCCATATTTTCAATGCCAGCACACTCTTCATGAGCCCATTGCCTACGAGGTGCACATTGTATCCATTTTTCTCCATGAACGTCTTCAGAAAACAGACCATTATAATAGAAGCATTTACCATTTTCGTTTTGGGAACGGTCAGGACTCTCATCTGTGCTATCATTGACTGAATAATACCCCTCATCAGTACTTTCAGGATATAAATCTCTGTCTTTTAAGATCTTTTTTTTCTTCTGGGCTGTTTTCTTTTGCGTTCTATTCGATTTATTACTTAAATTCAAGTGTCTTTTTTGCTTCAATTTTTCTGTTTCTTCCTTTATTTTTATTTAATAAATCTTGGTTATAAGGTGATGATGTTAAAATCATAGATCTAATGGCCCTTCTTCCTCTGTTGCTGACAGTTCTCTTTAAACGTTTTATCGGGTGCAACACCTTTAGTGACAAATACGTTCTAGACGATGTAGAGGGACCAGCCAATGAATCATCAATGATGGTAGTTGGACCTTTCGAATGCTTATTCGCGTGGTCATTTCTGATAGTGTGCAGAGTACAATGAGTTTCATTTATTGATTGCCTCAGGTAAGCTTTTACCGTAACTATCATTAATACGTGTCGTGACATTGGGCAATGGGTCGTTAAAAGATTCTTCAACTCCTGGTAGATCTTCGTCAATGAAGTCATTATTTTGAAATACATTTCGATTCATGGGATATATACCAGTTGCACGGAAACCATTAATGGCCAGTTCTGCACGCTGAGCTCTTATGTAGGCTTGACCGAATAATTCTGCTATGTCGTAATGTGTCACTGCTTGAGTTTGCATTCGATGTCATTTGCGAGTTTCTTGAGTCAAGTACTTTTTTAATGGACCCATAAATGCAATGTTTTATCAAGAAGCTGTATTTTGTGACTTGAGTGTGGAGGCAGTTACATTAAGTGAACGTGGTTTTCTCTCGCTAAACCCACTAACTTGATATTTCACGTGTGACTAGCATCTCCATCTAAAAGTAAGAGAACCGGAGATGTAGCAGTTGTTTTCACGTGCTGTAAAAAATGCTGGAAACATTGAGTAAATAGTTCAAGTTGCATCCATCCTGATGGATGACAGGCATGAACGGCACCTGGAGGAGCACCTTTCATCAGCAATGTATTGTCACGTTTTCTGAGGAATGTCAGCATTGGTGGGAAAAATGTACCACCTGCACTCATACATGTTACACAAGTGATTGTTGAGCCACGTTCTGCTGATGTTACAGTTTCGATTTGTTTTTTGCCCTTTCGTGCCAATATTTCTGGCATTTTTGATGGCACGACTGAAATGCCAGTTTCATCCACATTATAAACATTTGCTTCAGGATACTGGATTTCATTAATTGATTTCTCCATCACGTCAAAAAGTGCTTCTACATTTCGTTTATTTAAACCTTTCATTCTTGCGATTGATGTTCCCGTTGGACGATGAAGGGATAGATTAGCATGTCGCTTCAGGAATAACGTCAGCTCTGTTCTACCTGCAGATTCACTATAATATGAAAACGAGTGCTCAATGTTATTTTTTGCCCCTAACTGATATGCCAAAGATCTTATGTCCCTGCGTGTTAGACTAAGTCCACATTTCTCCATTTCGAGAATGCAATCTGTTAAAATCATAATTTGAATTTCGCGCCTTTATTCAACTCTGTCTTGACTTTTTCTGAGCTTGACCGCTCCCTATCAACTTCAACTCTCTACGTTCTGTGACTTTGACATGCAAGTGTTAATCGCGCCTTAATACTGAAATAAAAGACTTTTCCTTGCAAAGTAGAAATATAATTTCAATTATTTCATCACAATCAGTTAACTCATTTTCCAATTCACTTGGTAACGTTGACTTTCTCCCAAGTTTATGGTTAGTAATGTCACTTAGTGATCGGTTTCCTATCTTCGACAAACGTATAAGCCTAGTTTCTGGTACACCATATGTTTTGGATGCTTTCAAAAAGCCCATTTCCTGTTTTTGTACAGCCTTAATTGCATCTGTTATTGCATTTTTATCTTTAAGCTTAAAAATCAAACATAAGTTATTATTTGTAATATGGACCACTAGTTCATATTTAAAACATGACGGTGGCCCATATTGTAATACTTATACATTTCGAAGTTAATATTATTATTCACGAAACTATAATCACTAAAAACTATTTAATATGAATAATTGCGAAATAACTAACCTTTCTCCTGCTTTCATCCACTTTCACACTTGTTAACATTTCGTTCACTCCTTTCAACAACGCCATATCTCAAAAAATGTGAATTTCCAGGATTAATGACGTTCTTGTTCAAAATTTCATGGATTGTGCTTGCAGCATTTCAAAATATGACGTTATTTTCCTTAAAATAATTCAATATGGAATTCCAGGATTAAATTATCTTGAACTATGACATTCTTCGAAGAATAATTACATTCAAAATAGACTTCTTATTTTTTTTGATTATTTGTTGAAGATAAAACACAGTTTGAAGTAAAATCATTTTATTTTTAAAACGAATTCAAAATTTCTTTTTTTTTTGATAATTTAAACAAATTAAAATATAATTCAATAGTACAATAGTAGAAAAGTAAAGAATATAAATGGATATTTCATATGGAGTGGTTGCATAAGAGTTAAACTTTAAAACAACTGATATTGTTTCTAACGAATACTATAGGTTTTCGTAGAAAGTTTTGTAAACTTTTGGTATTAAGTTTTTTTTCAATAAGTCGCATAAGGTCTCTCTTTTTAATCTCAGAAATCTTAGGCTTTTCTTCGAAGGCAGATTTTAAACTGACATTACCCTTGGCTTTCTTTATAATTGTGGCTTCCATGAAGTCTGAATCCTCATAAGAGTTCTTGTAAAAAAATGAATTTGGGTAATCTTGTTATACTTTCAATACTTTGATTTCTTTAAATTTAATCGGTTGATTTTGTGTATTTTTTACAAAACGCAGAGGACCAATATCAGTCGCTAAACGTTTCAAATCGAAGAAATCTTCATACGAAAGCCAATTTACAGAAAATGGTTCACCCGTTTTTTTTTTGCTGTTTTGATCAAGGAAATGAGACCTTCTGGCGTATAAATTGGGCCGCTTTTAACTGCTTGTTTCATTTTTCTTTCAATCAAAAAGTGAACAGAATCTGCTTCATTTTGGGTGTGGCCTTTTATTAAAAATTTGTGAGTGATAGAATTAAGGTTGTATTTACGAAGAGCAAAGATATATGCGGCTACTATAAATTGATTTTTTTGCTGACCACTACAGTTACCGGAATAGAAAGTGACGTCCTTGTATGTTCCAACATTTTTCTCTATATATTTTAAAACACACGAACCGAGTTCATTAACCCCACGGTGGCCGTTTGATTCATCCCAAACAAAACAATCAGTGGTTTTATTAAGAAGATCAGTTATCGTAAAGTTAACTACATTTAATTTGCATGAATAGTAAAACGCTGCGCAATCGCCTTTTGGCAACGGCATTACAGCTTGTAAATCGTAAACTAATAACAAAGCTTTGTTCGCTAGTTCCTGTTTATCTTTCTCCTTCTCTTTTCTTGATAACTCTTTCTCAACCAAACGCTGATCGTAGCTTGCTTTTATGCTCACTTTATCTTTTTCTGACATATTCTCATAAGCAACACAAGTTTCACACTGATCTTTCTTTGGTTTGAAAAAACTTAAATTGAAGTCATTGGTGAAAATGTTGTAGAAAGTAACATCATCTCTTCTACAGTTGCTCACATAATCGTTATATATATCTGTTATGGTTCTACCTCCTTCAATGTAGTGTTTAGTGGAATTTTGCGGGTATAATGACTTTCAATTTTAGGGATTTTGTTGATAAGTTCTGTTACTCTCTTCCTAATAGTTTCGTCCATCTTGGGTTGCTTTCCATGTTTTCCTCTTTTATCCTCTGCCATCACTGCGCCTGCTAGCTTGTCTTTTTTCTCGAAGGCAGTACGAATAGGGCGGACATTTATATCTAAAGTATTTTTAAAAAATAACTTACATACACGAATGCGTCGGTCACGGAGATTAAAAAAGAACGCAGAACTATTATTTCTTCGAGACCTTTGTCCACCCTCACGCACGTAGCGGTATTTTGGCTTAATTTCCGATGTGCAGTTAAGAATAAACTCCCTCTGTTTGGCAACGTCTCCTAGGTTCCAATAGGCATCAAAAATACTCTTCTCTTTTCAGAGCACTGTAATCGGCATTTGTTTGTACATGAAGTTTTCATTTTCCTCGCTACTCTCACACGATTTGTCTTTGAATAAGTTTCATATTCTTTTCCACCATTTCTAGCTGCTTTCAAGATGTTTCGTTTCCAGCTGGATTCATTTCTTTTCCTTTTTCCTATTTTGACCGGCGTCAGATCATCAACGATAGTAGCAACGGTGGTTTCTGCATCACTTGTTGAAGTAGGAGTTCTACTTATAGGTAGGTCGGGGATATGGCTAACAGTGCTATCTAGTAGCACTGAATGCATTAAATATGGTGCGCTGTTTGTTGCATTTATCTTACTAGCTTTATGAGCATCAATACTTGAAGTTTTTTTGGTCATAATAGCAACACGATTAACGTGTTTCTGGTTTTCATCTTACTGCTTTCATAATAAGATGAAGGATCCCAATTTTTGTCCGCATCAGTATCATCGAAAATCTCAGATTCACTTCCATCACTTGAATCTCTGGAACTGCTAGACTCCGATGAAGAATGACGGGGTCCTGCAGCAGACAGAAATGCAAATGAAAAAGTAACCATAATTCTAAGTCGGGAAGTTAGCAGGTAGCTTGCTAACTTCCCGACTTACAAATCGAGTCGAATCATGATACTGATACAGTTTGTCCTCAAAATCTATTCATGTTGCTGCTTTTTTAGTTCAATTATATTTAGACAACAAAAATGTACGAAATAAATGTACTAATTGAGTTGAGGAAATAGTCATCAAAACAATTGAGTACCGTTTCATGCATATTTAGTGTTAAGCGTCATCAATTTTTGTTCACTTCCACTTTCGGGCGAATTTCTACAAGCAGTTTCCTCCTGAGTTTTCTTTTTAGTAATACTTAATGCTAGTTTTAACATTTTTCCTCCTCGAGAAGACATAATGATCCACCTGAAAGAGCAAGAGGTTCATTACCTATTGAAGAAAAGACTGGCAGGAACATGCTGCAACTTGTGACTATTTGCAAACAGCTAATCTTATACTGACAATAATGACAAATTCCGAAATGAGACTGCAAATATCCCTGATAAAGGGTCGATTTTTAGTGGAAGATTATCATAAAACAAATTGATCCAAAACTGTATTAGGAAGAATTTTTTACTAACAATAGTATCCTAATTCAAAAAGTACAATTGATCTCTCCCAATTACTGTGCAAGAACGTTATAAATAAAAATAATACACAAAAGTAAGCTATATATTTTCCTTACAAAACTGACATAAAACCAAATAGTGCATTCTTGATACAAAACTTCGTATAAAAACTACACATACCTTGAGTTGAATAACGCGTTATAAAAAAATAATACTCTCTTGCACTAATAGACCTATGTACTTCCTGCTCAATGGTTCGAGAGCAACTGAATTGTGACACTCTTGAAAAGATCACTCTTAAACTTTTTTAAATGGAGAAACGACACTAGCGGGCTCAAGCGGCTAAATATTGAGTTACAGATATGACAATTTTGCAGGTACGTACTACTCTTTACGGGCATTTCGACAATAGTCATAACTCAAAATTGCCCATTTTTGAGAAATGTCGTTATTGAAAGGAGTATGCGATTTGTTTAGATGACGAGCTTACACGTTTAGCTTAAAAGTTGCATCTCAAATGAACGAAATCGAAAAATGGCTCCCGTGGACACGTATGAGCGCGCTGCCTCACTGTAAGCGACTGGCAAGTCGCAATAGGGTTGAGGCTCAGTGTGCACTAATCGTCGACTCGATATAATGAACGATTAAAAAAAAACGCTGATGGTCCATATTATAGAATCGGTCCATATACGGCGCACTTACTCTAGCTATCACAGCCGCGACTAATATGAAATTTAAATTTCTTGTGAGTATCATGCTTATAGTAATAAATCAAGATTTGTCTAGTTATTGTTGGTGGTTGTCATTCCTCGGGCCACCAGATATATAAGCAAATGAAACTTGCGTGGAGTTTTTCACACTTTCAATATATTTTTCATACAAAAGTAATTGCCTTACTTCCTAAGAGCGTCTCCCAATCATTTCAAACATAACATAATTAATCCTGCTGTTCTAGTTTCACATGTTGGTTATTCATATGTATGTACTAACATAAATTGTATGAACAACGGTATCCAACAGCCGTTCGCATTACATAACAATTATTATTCATGATGTTCGGATAAGATGCAACGGACATAGCGGAGTGAATTATATTAGGATAATTTCAATAACGATTTCCCATCTATGTCTGGCTATTTCTCCATTTTGCCACGACTGAGTTAACACAGAACAATACAAACATAACCACCGACTGGAATAATGTTATCTTATTATTCATTTGAGCTATCGATTGTAGTAGTTTAGTAATTAGGATTTAATGCAAGGTTGGTTGGCTGAATCCTGCTATTTAATTGTAAGGATGTTTCAACAAGCGGATGAGACTAATTGTTCCAGCAACGTTTAATGGGATGTACCTAGTAATACTTGTTCTTGTAATGCAATTAAAGTGAAATGTGATCAAATTATTGAGACTGAATTATAGAGTAGGTGGTTGGGTGCTATGCCTTTGGGTGATCATGTTAATTAAAAGCCCTAAATTCCGATGAATATGGGTTGGAAGTTTCTCATAACAATTGGGAGATGTTATGGGTGGGATTGAAATATTAGTCTGCTATTGTTAACCAAATTTAATGGGTGAATTACAGCTATTAAGAAACCATTTTCTTATCATGCTTCGACGAAATCAAATGATTTACTATCATTTCTCCTGTCAAATAAATGAATTGTCTATAAGTATTCTGTCACTATTATTCTTCGTTTTTAGAAAAACGTAAAAAGCTCTGGTTAGTACATCCTCTAGAGCTTCATTTATTATCAGTGATTACTTTTCTACGACTGTCGAATCCATCAACGAAATGGTTCCAATCTCCCCATCAATATTAAAGGAATAAATATTCGTACTTTATTTTCACTCTCATTCTGCAAGCAAGGATAGCGAGCGATGAAAAAATCCTATCCAATCTTGCTTTTTGATGGAGCATCGAAGGATATACGATTTGTTTCTGTCATCTTCACACTCCCTAAGTCAACCAAAAGTGACGAATGATCACAATGTCACTCCGGTGAGATAAGTGAGGACAAAAAAGGAATGAAGCTCAGTAATATCATCTATTCTCAAGGAAATTATTCGGAATTGTTTTGCCATAGAGATACACTCGCATCACACTTCTGATACAGAGAATGAAAAACGAGACAGTTGATTATATCTTCGACATGGAATGTAAGTAAAATGTTGTCACGGTTGCTAGGGTGCGTTTCACTTTTACTTACTTCACTCGAAGGATAATATCCTTTTGGAGAATTCACGGCTTCGCTTCTTTCTTTTGTCTGCAAATCAATATGCCATTTTAATACACACATATGCCCTCATGAGAGGATGATAAAAGACAATGGAAGCAATAACATTTCGACTGATTGCAAGTGGGAGTATAATCAGTTTATGGGCTTCACATTTCATAAGGGTTGATATGAATTTGACATTGAAAGTATGAATTTAGATGGTTTATTTTCAAGGGCTTCTTCTGACATGTTGCCATAGTGCTAAAGAAATATTTCTCATTTGAAAGATGGGTCAAGACCTGATAAAGTTGAATGAGTTTGTGTTGAGATGCAACAAAAATTGAGAATATGATGGCCAAAGATTCAAGATCTTTATTGGGTGGTTTTAGGGCTTCGTAAAATTTTTTTTACAAAAACCTACTGGTTTCGCGTGCTGTCTATCCGCTCGTCCTTCCGTACATCACAGCTAGTTTCCTACGAAACTATAAAAGCTAGAAAGCTCAAACTTTTTGAAAAGCTCAGAAGTCATAGTCTCGCAAAAGTTTACCTTATCAAACATTACAAAATTTTTCACAAGAGGCCCTTTAATAATGAAGTAGGCCTTAACATTTTTTTATCAAACGTAATCGAGTGGGGTATCAAATGAAAGGTTTTGATTAGCACTTTTAAAATCTGAAACAAAAAAGTCATTTTATGCATCAGGAGGTACAGGAGGAGGCAAAATATATTGTTACATGTCCAAACGATTCTGCTAGCTACTGTCGCAATTGTTGTCGCAACTATTAATAACATCATGATCATAAATGAATGTACTTGAAAGCACAAGAATCAACTAAGCATGATCAAGGTGTGAAAGTGACGTCACTGCGGGGTATTTACAATTGCTCGAATATTTCAGGTAGTTCTCCCTAGAACATTCGTCAATATACGAGAAATGGATTGAATGACTAGAGACCAGTGGCGGCTCCAGAGGGGGGCCATGGCCCCCCCCCCGACAGCTCAGAAAAATTCTTTTTTTCGTATTTCAAATTGTATATAAAATTATATTTGACCCAATATCGGAAAAACTTATTTCTTTATTTCTATATAATATTAACTTATATACACCTAATTCAAGTTTACATTTTTGGGTTATTATATAGAATACCTGCATCAGCGGCAATTTTACTACGGTTTTTAACAATAACAATTATACATTTATTTGTTTCTCCGTTTTAAAATGGAAATTCATCATCAAAATTGATCAAAATAAATTATTATCTACGATAGCGAGATCCGAATTGGGCCTTGTCGACTTTGCACGACCGAAACCGATATCTGCCGAGAGTCAATGGAGCAACGATCTTGCAGTCCCTACGTCGACTCGACACCAATGATATTATACTGAGAGGTAGTGAAGGAAAACTATCGATAGCACTATCGACACTATCGATAGTATTTCACTATCGCACCACTATCGATAGTCCCCTGTACTATCGAATGTTTTCGTTAGTTTAAGAATATGTTTGGAATTGGAATTTTACAGCCCAAAAAGAAAAAGAATGATTTTATTCTTTTTCTTTTTGGGCTGTAAAATTCCAATTCCAAACATATTCTGCTAAAATTTGTTCCATTTGCGTTTTCCATTTTAGTTGTTTTTACCTAACATCACATTGAAAATCCATTCGATCATGTTCAATCAGGGGTGTCGTTCCAAATTTCTCCAAAAACTAATTTGAGAATTCAATGAAAATTAACCTTTAAGGGCAGAATGGCAACTCTTTAAACTATCGCAGTGGCCTTCAAATGCATTTGTTTATCTTACCGGTCGTTCTCGTTCCTTTTTTACTCATCGCGCGTGCAGTTTTTTGTCCATTGAAATTGTCATTTCATTGAAATTAAAATTTTTAAAAAGTTATCATTTTCTCATTCTCAGTGGAAAAGGGCTCGAAGCATGCTCAAAGCCTCTGTTGTGTTTTAAAGTGATTTTTACTGTTGTGTGTTTGTTTTGTCTCCGAGTCCTGATGGATTCCAAAAATGTAAGTACTGTGTTAATATATAAATATGTTTAAATATATATATATATATATATATATATATATATATATATATATATATATATATATATATATATATATATATGTATATATATATATATATATATATATATATATATATATTTATATATATATATATATATATATATATATATATATATATGTATATATATATATATATATATTATATATATATATATATATATATATATATATATATATATATATATATATATATATATATATATATATATTGTTACATGTACAAATAATTACATGCACAAATAATTCTGCGAGCTACTGTCGCAATTGTTTTCACAACAATGAAGAACACGAATTCACTCGAAACCACGAGAACCCAACAAGCATGATCAACATCTGCAGGTGACGTCACTCCATTCATTAAATTTGCTCGAATCTACCAGGTACCTCTCGGTAGAACATTCGCCAACGTACGAGAAATGGGTGAATAGGTAGAGACCCTATATAAAGGCGAGCTGAATGAATGGGGGGGATCATCATTCATTCGACCGCGATAAGAACTGCGAAAGTGTGTGGAAGTGTGTTTCGTAATAGTGAAGTGATTTAGAAGACAATTGCGATAAGAAATTTATGGACAAGTGTTAGATTTTATTTTAATAGTGAAAATTAAAATTAGTGAAAGTGTTAAACTGATTATTGTGCATTTTCTTGAATTAAATAAACACTTTTAATTTAAATTAAAAGACATTGCGCTTTCACTTTCCCGGAACATTAAAATTATTGGCCGCGAACCAATAACACGCGACAATGGTGTCAAGAAGTGAGAAAGAAAAATTTTGGAAGTGAAAACTTTTGAACATGTTTGTGCACAATAGTGAAAATTAACGTGGAAACTGGTAGAAAAACAGCCGAAACAATAAAAATGCCAGAAAATGCGATATTGCAAATGTTAATGCTGATGCAGCAAGAGCAGCGACAACAGTCATCTAATTTAACTGTGAAGCTTAATGAACAATCAGTGAAGCTGGATCAACAAGCGATCGAAATCAAGGCACATTTTCAAAAACAGTCCACCGAAATAAAAGCGGAGCTCAGTAGTCTTAACAAGCAAATTAAAGGCGTCGAGGAAAAGGTTGACCAGGTCGAAGAAAAGGTTTACCAGGTCGAGGAAAAGGTCAGCCAGGTCGAAGAAAGAATGAACCATGAGATGGAAAAAGTGAAAAAGGACTTGGAAGCAGCGAAGGCAGTAATAACCGCCTCACCAGCCCCAATTATAACCGCAGCGCAAAGCTCATCTAGAAATGTGCAAGCACCAATATTCGATGGGCAAACGGTCTGGAGTATTTACAAAATCCAGTTTGAAGCTGCCGCTAGGATAAATCACTGGAATGAGCAGGAACGAGCAACTGCGTTAATTCTTGCTCTAAGAGGCCCAGCTGTCGAGCTTTTGCAGACTATCCCCGTTGAGCTGCATTCAAACCCGGTTGCTATAATGAGTGCGCTGGACATGCGTTACGGAGACGATCATCTGAAGCAGATTTACCGGGCACAGCTACGGCATCGGATGCAGAAGTCTGGCGAAACCTTGCAGCAGCTAGCACAAGACATTGAGCGACTGGCACTTTTGGCTTACCCAGCGTTTGACCCAGAACATCGAGATGACGTAGCAGCAGAAGCATTCATCAGCGCCTTAAAGGACAAGGAATTGCTACAAGACGTGCGGTTAGCTCAAAAGCAAACAGTCAAGGATGCATTGGCTTATAGTTTAAATTTTGAGGCAGCCAAAAATGTGACCCGTACCACTGCCCGGGTTCGCGAGGTACTGGCAGATAATTGCAGGTGTGAGCGCGTGGGAATTGAGCGAGAGCTGCAGGTGAATGGTGCGCCTAGATGCTGGAATTGCGGGGAAAAAGGGCACCTGCAAAGAGACTGCAAGAAGGGAAGAAGACCGAGCTATTGTCCAGGATGGTGGAGATCCAGACCGTGCCAGGAGCCTAGAATGGAGGCCCATCAAACTGCAAGGGCCAACTTCGTGGGGCGAACGTTGGCTAGGAGTATCGACATCCCCAGCACCGTGCCAAGGCAACATCGTGGAGAAGCAGACAGATTCCTTCCTGGTCAAGTTGGTGAAGAACAATGCACCCTAACAAACGACACTGGTGCAACCCGATCGACGATCCGACCAGACCTAGTGAGGCCCCAACTGCTTCACAAGGGCAGAGTTCATGGAATTGCTGACGCCCTATCTCGTCATCCATGTCCAGCTAACTGCAAGCATTGCCGAAGGATTGAGGAAAAGGAACCGCCCGTTGATCTGCGGCTGATAACGGCGGAATTCGATGAAGGTTGGTCATCGGAGGAGATTCGAAATGCCCAGCTAGCCGATGAAGACATCGGACCATTGCTCGTATGGAAGGAGACAACTGGGCGACCTGAGTGGAAGGACGTTTCGATGCATGGCGCAACCCTGAAAAGCTATTGGGCACAATGGAACTCCCTTCAGGTGGAGGGTGGCGTACTCAAGCGGAAATGGGAAACGGCGGATGGCAGCTCCTATAGGATGCAAACTATACTACCCAAAAGCCGAATCCACGATGTGATTAAGGAAATGCATGAAGGATCCTCGGGAGGCCACCTTGGTGTTAACAAGACCTTAGCGAAATTGCGGGAAAGATTCTACTGGCTCCACGCTCGAGAAGACGTAGAGGACTGGTGTCGCAGATGCACAATTTGCGCTTCCGTCAAAGGCCCAAAGCGACGACTGAGAGGACAAATGCAAACCTATAACGTAGGCGTGCCATTCGAAAGGATTGCTGTTGACATCGCTGGACCCTTTCCTGAATCTGAATGGGGAAATCGATACACGCTGGTTGTAGCTGATTATTTCAGCAAGTGGCCCGAGGTCTACCCCATTCCCAACCAGGAAGCAACTACTGTAGCCGAACAGCTAGTGTTAAATTGGGTCAGCAGGTACGGCGTGCCTTGTGAACTACATTCGGATCAAGGCCGAAACTTTGAGTCACTAGTTTTTAGCGAAATGTGCGAGCAGCTGGGAATACGGAAAACGAGGACAACACCGCTGCACCCCCAATCCGATGGAATGGTCGAACGATTCAACAGCACGCTCAATAAACACCTGGCCAAGATGGTTGACGAGAACCAAAGGGACTGGGACCGACATATCCCACTATTTTTAATGGCGTATAGAGCCGCTGAACATGCATCGACGGGCCAAGCCCCAGCCAAAGTCATTTTTGGAAAGACTATTCGTCTGCCAGCCGATATAAAGTTCGGAACACCCCCTGAGAAACCCCAAACGGTCTCGGAGTACGCAAGTGATCTAAGACAACGGTTGAACCAGATACATCGGACAGTGCGAAAACACCTCGAATCGGCTACTGACCGCATGAAGACCAGGTATGATCTAAAGGCTAATTCTACTGGCTTCCAGCAAGATGACTTGGTGTGGCTTTATAACCCGCAACGGCGAAAGGGTAGGTCTCCAAAGTTGCAACATAATTGGGAGGGACCATACCGAGTTACAAAGCGAATCAACGACGTCGTATACCGAATACAGGAACATCGTAAGCCGAGAGCTAAAATGAAAATCGTGCATCTGGACCGTCTTGCCCCATATTACACCCAGGGAGAATTGACTACAAATAGCGATACATCTTTTCGGGGCGAAAAGAACTGAGGTGGGGGCAGTGTTACATGTACAAATAATTACATGCACAAATAATTCTGCGAGCTACTGTCGCAATTGTTTTCACAACAATGAAGAACACGAATTCACTCGAAACCACGAGAACCCAACAAGCATGATCAACATCTGCAGGTGACGTCACTCCATTCATTAAATTTGCTCGAATCTACCAGGTACCTCTCGGTAGAACATTCGCCAACGTACGAGAAATGGGTGAATAGGTAGAGACCCTATATAAAGGCGAGCTGAATGAATGGGGGGATCATCATTCATTCGACCGCGATAAGAACTGCGAAAGTGTGTGGAAGTGTGTTTCGTAATAGTGAAGTGATTTAGAAGACAATTGCGATAAGAAATTTATGGACAAGTGTTAGATTTTATTTTAATAGTGAAAATTAAAATTAGTGAAAGTGTTAAACTGATTATTGTGCATTTTCTTGAATTAAATAAACACTTTTAACTTAAATTAAAAGACATTGCGCTTTCACTTTCCCGGAACATTAAAATTATTGGCCGCGAACCAATAACACGCGACAATATATATGTGTGTATATATATAATTTATATGTATATTTTTTCAGAATATACCTGGGAAAATTACGAAAAGGCAATCCACCAACCCAATTGAATCTTCCTTTGGAAAATCACCTAAACAAAATCTTGAAAGCAGCCTATTAGAACCACAGCCTTCTACGTCCTCGTGTCCTGATATAAATGTACGGCCTCATATTCCAAAAACATCTGAGCAACCTACAAACGATGACTTCTTAAATAATTCTGAAGCTCCTGAAGACACTGGCATGCTTCTGGGACCATCTATTTCTTCTTCAGGCGTTTCTTCTATTCCCGATTCAAGTAACCTCTTATCGACATTGATATAAGAAATTATGTTGGTAAACCAGCTGATAAATTTACTAAGTTCGGCGTGCTACAAAACCATTGGCAACCTCCAAAAGATTACTCATTTCCATTTTCAATTCACAAAAAGGGTGGAAAAGAGGTGAAGCGATACTTGGGAAGGAATCATTTGGAAAGTAAACACTGGCTTGTTCTATCTGACATACAAAGAGGGCTTTATTGCAAGTATTGCGCCCTATTCTAGGAAGAGTACAGTGGCCACAATAAAGCTGTTCATTTGCAATCATTGTTACAAAGCCTGTTACCTCATTTGCAAAGCTGTTAGGGAAAGAGGGTTTCATAGAAAATCATGAAAAAAATGTTTGCCACAAAAACAGCGTCGAAATTGGTAAAAATTTTATTAAAGCGTACCTGTAGCCTAAAGAAGCAGATATAAATCAAGTAAATACTCAACGGCTTCAACAAGCCATAGAAAATCGAGAAAGACTGCGGCCAATTATTGAAACAATCATGTTTTTGGGTCGACAAAACATACCATTGCGTGGCCACCGCGACGACGGTCGGCTTTTAGAACCGGAACCCGCACTGACCAACGAAGGAAACTTTAGGGAGCTCCTCAGATTTAGAGTAGCGTCAGGAGATGGCGTCATAAAGAAAAATCTGGAAAACACAAGTTCGAGAGCGACCTATATTGGGAAAAATACACAAAATCAGCTTATTGAATGTTGTGGTGAAGAAATCAAAACTGAGCTCATTAACAGAGTAAAACAGGCTAGTATCATCTTCGATGAAACAACTGATTTATCGCATACATCACAATTATCCTTCACTATCAGATACATTCGCAACGGGCTACTTAGGGAAGATTTTTTCTGTTTTATTGATGTCCATGAAAGTTTGATTAATTTTATGGATGACAAAAGTGCGGAGCCCAAAATTAGTGGTGAAACGTTGGGAAAGATAGTTGTTAAACTAATCAAAGAAGAACATTTGGATATCAAAGAATGTATTGGAATTGGAACTGACAGCTGCAGTGTGATGTCTTCGGATGTTAAGGGTGCCGTCTCCGAAATCTTGAAAGAAGCTGTTCATGCTGTTAGATGTCCCTGTTTAAATCATGGATTGAACAACTCATTATCTAAATCCAATAACGTTCAAAGTGTACGGAATCTAGTCGGCACCATAAAGTCTGTCGTTGAGTTTTTTTCATCATCTGCAAAGAGAAACACGGTTCTCGGAAGTGCACTGAAAAAAAGAAATGAAGACTTAGAATAATTTAAGGGCACCAAATTATCAAGTCTGTGTGAAACCCGATGGGTAGAGAGGCATGACAGTGTGATCAAGTTTCAAGAAGCTCTGCCTTATATTGTTAAAGCTCTTGTATCCATTTCCGAATGGTCAGAAATTAAAACTTCATCGAAAGCCAACGCCCTGAAAAAGGCTCTCTGTGATGTGCATTTCATCACAACACTACTATCTTTAATAGATGTTTTGAAACAGACTCTCCCTTTGAGTAAGATGCTTCAATCTCCTTCATTAGATTTGAAGAAAGCTTCTGATGTGATTCTCGATACCATTTCAGTTTAAGAATCAAAGCGAAAAGAATGTGGTGTTGTATTTGCAAAGATTTTTGTTGAAGTGAGAAATTTATGTTCGGATTTAGACGTCGAAGTAAAAATGCCACGATTAGCTGGTGTCCAAAGAAATCGACCGAACTATGCAACATCTGATCCGGAGGATTTTTTTAAAAAATCAATATACATTCCTCTCCTAGACAACATTGTTTTTGACCTTAAGTCTCGTTTTCCTAAGGACACCGTAGAATGTTTCGGACTTCAACTGCTAATGCCAACAAGTATCGTGAGAGAGCCTGGGCCACCACACCAGTCAGAGCCGATACAAGAGAAACTATGTGCACTGAGGGACAAATTTTCACCGATACTCGGTCTAGAAAGCAGTCAAGTCCAAGCTGAATTCGACTTATGGAAAGCTAAATGGATTAGAGAAAAACCGTCTGATGTAAAACTGCCGAATACAGCACTTGATGCATTAGAAGCTTACGACGCAGATATTTTCCCATAAATTCATGGTTTGTTGAAGATATTTTCTACTTTGCCAGTAAGTGTAGCGTCTGCTGAAAGGTCGTTCTCCACGCTGCGTAGGCTGAAGACGTTGTTAAGGTCGACAATAGGTGAAGAAAGATTAAGTGGACTTTGTTTACTTCATACACACCGAGATGTAGAGGTAGATATTAACAAAGTGATTGATAGATTTGCTAAGTCTGGTAACAGAAGGATGGATTTTGTTATTTAGTGTTAATCAATTATCTAACTAATGTAAATATTTGTAACATAAATAAAACATTTAATGTTTATTCTGAAAGTGGTACTTATTTCCAGTTTGTGTGGATTGAAATATGTTTTTAACTACCAAGACCATAGAGTAAGTAATTGATCTGTTAAAATACTTTCTAGCATTCAAGACTTGGAATGATAACATATCAGGCTGAACTAAACATACAATCAAAACAAAGTTGAAGTACATTTATGTGACAGTAATGTTCAACAAAAAAAAAAATAATAATAATAATAATAAAATAATAAACAAATTTCTTAATCATGAAATTATTACAATCTATAACAAAGTGTTAATAAAAATGTATTGGAGGGGGGGGAGGAGACTTAAAAATTTCAACCAAACTTTCCCGTACACGGCCCCCCCCCCCGAGAAACTCTCCTGGAGCCGCCCCTGCTAGAGACCCTATATATTGCCGAGCTGAATGAATGGGGAGAGTAGTAAAATCACGATAGTAGAAACTGCGATAATGTGGAGCGCGAATTAAAGGCGATATTGATTGACAGTGAAGACAGTAGAAATATAAATTTATTGACAAGTGAAAAATAACATTTTATTTAATTTTTGTACAATAGTGAAGTTAATTATTATGAAAATAAACTCTTTTAATTTAATTTAAAATACAGTGCATTTCTACTTTCCCGGGACATTAAACCTATTGGCCGCGAACCATAACACGCGACAATATGAACATTTTGTGTGTCCCCACCCTCGCAATTGGACACCTTTGAGCCGAAATATCAGAAAAAATCACAAAGGTAGGTCTTTATGAGTTTAAGTGCAACAAAACCCTCAGAAATCAAAACTCGCTCAGCTCTATTAATAATGATAAGGATTCTAGATTTTACGCTTTCCTCCATAAAATCAATCCTGAAACTTTTTCAAACTGCATCACAATCAAGTGAGTTGAAGCCATATCAATTCTATGTAATTACAACAACGTTAAATATATATATTGAGGTTTTTTTCATGTAGGAATAACACACGAATTGTTTCTCTAGAATTAACAAAGTTTTATTTCCATATAGAAAACTTACATCATTAAATTTAAAGTTAGTATTAATCCTACCTGGAATTAACAAAGAAACAACATTCGATGTTGTTATTCACACTGTTGTTTCCTAGTTAATTTACAATAAAGTTTACTTTAACAATTTCATCTTTATGATTTTAATATTGTATTGTGTTCTGTCTGAAGTCTGACAGCTTTCATCTTACTGATTGCCACCTACAATAATTGGTCTAACTCACCGACCTGTCAAGTTAAATACAATGGTTTTCTTACAATTAGTGAAATGACTTATCAAAGCGTGGCGCTAAATTTAAATGAAGAGATAGTACTTTCCTTACATCTCCCCACCTAAGATAAAAGTTTTGGTACAAAAGTTTAAGTATAAAATCATATAAGGTCATTTGTAATTTCTTCAGTACTTTCTTCATCTGCTTTACATGGAGTTGGAATGAGTTTAGAGATATGGAACAATTTTGATTCTAATTTTATGTGTCCTGTGTCAATTTCATACATTGAGTTTGATATTTTCTTCGAAATCTTGTAAAGGCCAATCCTTAATTCATCTAATTTTATCCGATTTTGTCGATTACCATTTTCAATGTATACTAGATCCCCAACGTTGAAGTCATAACCTGTTCGGTTTTTATCATATAATTTCTTATTATAATCATGGTGTTTGGTACTGTTCTTGAAGGCAATTGTCCTATCATTTTCAAGGTTATTATTATCTTTCTTCTTTCTTAATTCATTAGGTAATAATGAGGTGTTTTCACCTTGTAATAAATATTTTGGACTGAATTTAGTGACTGTATGTTCCGTTTCGTTGTATTTTTCTTCAAAGATATGTGCTATAGTTGTCCATGCACATCTTTTATTTTCCTCTTTTATTGCTCATCTGATTTTATTTACTAGAGTTTGATTCAATCGTTCATTTATGCCGTTAGAGAATGGTGCATTGACTGCAGTGAAAATCATCATGATGTTCTTTTTTTCTAGGTAGTTTTTGAATTCTTTGGAATTTATGCCTGGATATTGATCTGTTAAAATTATCTCTATGTTATGATCTTTGAGCACGTTTTCTGTCAGTTTAATGAAATCACTTGCGTTTTGTGTTTTTTGATGTTAATATGTAAGCAAATCTTGTAAAGTGATCTACTGGTAGATGTAAATATTTCTTTGTGGATCAGGAACCACCGAGTCCCCCTATTGTATCTATAGAAGCTATTTCAAACAGTTTTCATGCAGGACCAAGGCGTGACATTAGACCAATCTTGTCTTAGTGTCTAGATTTATTTTTTATACAAATCTCGCAAATTCTGCACGTTGTTTTTATATTTTCCGATATGTTTTCCGCTGTATAATATGACAGTATTTTGTTTTGCATTTGTTTTATGCTGATGTGACAAAAACTTTTGTGAACGGTTTCTATAAGTTTCTAACAATACTTTTCTGATAGTACAATTTTTTCTTTTTTCCTAACTTTTCTATAATACAGATTTTTTTTAAAAATTAATTTATCTCTACTTTCTTTTAAATATCTGTTTTCTTTTTGATCTTTTAAAATATCCTCTATTTTTACTAAATTTACAATTTTTAATTCATCGTCTGCGTTTTCATGAGACTCTAATACCGGGTATCAGCTCAAGCAGTCTGCCTCTAAATTATCTTTACATGGGCGGCAAATTATTTCAAAATCATATTTGGATAAATAGTAGGTACAATCACCTAATTCTTCATCTGTTCTTGCCTTGATATTCATTTTTTCTAGTGGCTTGTGATCTGAAAATACTTTGAATGATCTGCCTATGAGCCAGTGTTGCCAGTACTTTACTGATTCTTTGATTGCTAAGCATTCTAAATAAATAGCTTTCTTTCTTTTTTGTGATTCATTCAGTTTCTTTGAAAAGCATGCTACAGGTTTTTCGACCTTTTCGTTAGGCTGTGGTTGTTTTAGTACAGCTCCTATATTTTGCAAGCTTGCGTCTGTATATATATGTATTGGCAGGTTTGGATCGAAAATAGCCAAAATTGGTTGAGTGCAGAGGAAGTTTTTCATGTGTTCTTTGACACTCTTCAGTCCAAATAAATTTTTGTCCTTTTCTTAGTAAATTATGCAATGGTTCTAACATTAGTGCAATTTTCGGTACGTATTCGTTGTAAAAATTAATTTTTCCTAAGAACTGTCTTATGTTTTTCTGATTCGTTGGCACAGGAAAATTTTGTATTGAAATTAGATTATCTTTTATCGGAGAGACTGAGTTGTGCTTTATAATGTGGCCTAAATATTGTACGGAATCTAATGCAAATGTGCATTCAGAGAGTTTTAATCTGAAACCTTCCTTCATTATTGCTTCTAGTAACTGTGGCAGGTGGTCTATATGTTTATTGAAAGATTTTGAAAAAAATAATATATCTTCAAAGTGGTTTACCGTGAAATCTGATAGCTTATGCTTTCTTATTATGTTACTTAATATTCTTTGGAAAATTGCTGGCGACGTCTTTAAGCCAAATGGCAAACAAGTCCACTGAAAATGGTTTTCTTGAGTTACAAATCCCGTTTTTCTCCGGTCGTCGATTCTTAATGGAAAAGACCAAAATGCTGAGTTTATGTCAAGTTTCGAAAAATATTTGCAATTTCTTGTTTTTACTAATAAATCTTCAATTAACGGGAATGGTTGCGATTGAGGAATTATTCTTTTATTCAAGTCTCTAAAATCTATGCATTACCTTGATTTTTTGTTCTCATCTCTTTCATATGCCAATGTTACTGGAGCAGCAAAAGGACTGTATGATTCTTCTATTAAATTTTTTCTAAGTAGTTCTGCGATCTGTTCTTCTATTTCTTTTTTCTCTTCAATTGTGCATCTATATGGTCTTTTACTACAATATTTGTCTACAATGAGATCTATTCTGGCTTCATAATTTTTCACTGTACCTACATCGTATTTATCTTTCGCAAATATATTTTTATATTTATCTACAAGATTCTTTATTATCGTTTCTTTGTGATGATTCAAGTGATTTGTTGAGATATCAAAGTTGTCTACATTTACATGTTCATTGAAATTTATTTGATATTCTTCTTGCGTTTCTGTAGAATTAGGAATCTTTTGCTCTATCTCTAAGTTCTCATTTTGTATTAATTTAAATTTCTTTATGCAATGTAATCCTATTAGAAAGTCATCTTTGAAATTTTCATTATTGTATATAAAAACATCTATATTTTCTTCTAAATCTAATATTTTTGCCTTCACTGTTATCAATCCATCAGCTTTATTCACACCATTAATTGTTTTTAGGTTGGCTTTGTACATGCTTTTACTTGATTTTAATTTTATTAGTTTTGGATTAATTAATGAAACATTTGAACCTGGATCATAAATAGCAGATACTTCTAAATTATCGTTTAAAATTACCTTGAGTCTAATTAATGGTGGGATTATTAGTTTTTTGGATCAGTATCGCTACTTTCTACTTCTAACACGGAATCGTTGACATGTTTTATTTTGTCTTTTATATTTTTAAGACCAGCATTCAGATTCAGGATGGAAGCGTGTACCTTTACCTTTATTTTTATAAGTTTCGCATGGTACCTTTTTGCTCGTATAATTCTTAATATTTCTTCTCGTTTCCATATTTTTCTTGTAAACCAGATGTTCTAACTTAGCTATTTCGTTGTATAGGTCTTCGGTTTTTTCCAATTTTTGTCTGTCTCAATTCTATCAGCTACGAAATTTGACAAGCTTATCGCAATTAGATCTATTAATGTTCCATTATCAATGGATTTTCTCACTTCTAGTTGAAGTTTTTCTTTTTTTATAGCAAAATCTATCAAAGAGCCAGTCTGATATCTAAATTGCAGCGCATATCTTATTGAAGACCAACCTTTGTTTGCAAATGTATCACAATAATTTTTTTTCCAATCTTCCCATTTTGCTTGAATAGTCAGCTTCAAAAGTGTATAACTATACCAATCTGTAGCGCCTTTTACCATGAATGATTTTAAAATTTCAATTTTTTTTATCTTTATCTATATCAAACCGTTCACATTCTTTTTCAAAACTAGTTACCCATTGATCTGCATTCGAATTTTTCCCATTGAACTTTTCAATTGTAAGTTCTTTAGCTATTTTCCCAATATTCTTTTCTTCAGATTTCTCTTGACTCTTTCCAAGTATTTTTTCCAGCACTTGTATTAACGGTTGTTCTGAAGCGTTAATAACACCACTTTCTTGTGTAGTAATTTCTTCTTCTAAGTACACGTCACCAAATTGTAAATTTCCCCCGTCATCCAAATAAGTTTCGGTCAATTCTTTGGTCAGATTAATCCAAAGTTTTCTTGTTTGTCCCCTTTCAGTTAACGTTTTCTTTACCTTAGCAAATGCTGATGTCTTCGTGATTGCCGCATGCTCTTGTGCAAATAAGTAATTATTTGGCATCGTATAAGTCCTGCCGTCTGGTGTGCCAATTGAGGTTATGCACAGCACGTTCGTCTTTGGCTCTTCTGCGGAACCGAGCATCTTGAATGTGAATTGCAGCTTGTCCATCGTGATTTCAACGTGAATGTTGTTTTATAATGAGGTTTTTTTCATGTAGGAATAACACACGTATTCCTTCTCTGGAATTAACAAAGTTTTATTTTCATATAGAAAACTTACATCATTAAATTTAAAGTTAGTATTAATCCTACATGGAATTAACAAAGAAACAACATTCGATGTTGTTATTCACACTGTTGTTTCTTAGTTAATTTACAATAACGTTTACGTTAACAATTTCATCTTTATGATTTTAATATTGTATTGTGTTCTGTCTGAAGTCTGACAGCTTTCATCTTACTGATTGCCACCTACAATAATTGGTCTAACTTACCGACCTGTCAAGTTAAATACAATGGTTTTCTTACAATAAGTGAACTGACTTATCGAAGCGTGGCGCTAAATTTAAATGAAGAGATAGTACTTTCCTTACATATATATTAAAATTGACCTAACCACTTTTATTTTCTTCCGGTTTTCATAAAAAATTAAGGAAGAGTGCGTGAATTGGATTTGTTCAATTGACCAGAAAAATTATTAAAGCTGGAACAAAGTGGTGGCTGTTATGTCGTTATGAAGGTAACTGCATCTTTTGTATAAACTTGAACGATATCTTATATAAGTATTGGATGAATAACTCCAGTCATTGATTCATTCTACTAGAAAACTTTTTTGAACCCTGGCAGGAACACTCTTCTGCCTACTCATTTTTTTTAACATGCAACAACATTTACAATTTATAAATGACTTAGGCTAACAGTTTTCATATGGGTTTCGCCTTGGGGTGTTTCGCGTAGTTCAATACTTATTTAATCTACTTTACAATATTTATAAAGTGTAATGATATTTCCGTCTAAACTCACGAACGAAGTCGGAACCGACCTCTCATCGGTTCAAGACGTTGAGTCTGAGTCGTGCCAACGAATAGTACCAACCGGTCAACCAGTCCGTGCACCGTAATCCATTTTCGTGCTGGCTGCTTGTCGGCCAGCTAGATCGGAGGGAGTTTCAGTCGCAGGTCTTAAAATGGATTACGCTCAGTTACGTATTTCAGCAACCATTAAACGCCCGAAAACACAATCATACGGAGTAGAAACCTACTTTACGTTACTCCGTATTTCTTCATTAATCCAGTCACGTACAAAAATCGAATTTCCATTTCGCGTTCCCGAATTTCACCGACGCGGTACCGAAAAATACACTACATTAACTTGAACCCGACGAAAGCTACGCTGATAAAAAAACAAAGCCAACAAAGGTACCGCGTACCGCACGTGACGCGAAACCGACCTCAGCGGATTTTCTCAAACCCTACCCTTTCCCCGGCATACTTACCCCGCACTCTCACTGCCTCTGGAAAAGAAGGACCACTGGAAAGGAAAGTCTGTTGGTATTTTAGCAATTCATGTTATTCATAAAATCCCTTTAATTCATATTATTCACCACATAAAAATTGTAGTTGTCGTTTCTTTACACTTATATCGATATTTGGCAGTTTTTTTTTTTTTTTTGAAAGCTCTATCTTCAAGAAAATATACAACTGTTACTATTCAAACATTAGGATTTCTCGATTTTTAATGACTCTGTGCGTATGCGTGTGTGTGTATGTATATTTTTATTGTCGCGTGTTATGGTTCGCGGCCAATAATTCTAATGTTCCGGGAAAGTGAAAACGCAATGTCTTTTAATTTAAGTTAAAAGAGTTTATTTAATTTACAAAAGTGCACAATGATCAATATAACACTTTCAGTAATTTTAATTTTCACTATGAAAAATCTAACACTTGTCCATAAATTTCTTATCGCAATTGTCTTCTAAATCACTTCACTATTACGAAAATCACTTTTCTACTACTCGAATAATATCGCTTCCCACATACTATCGCAGTTCTTATCTCGGTCGAATGAATGATGCCCCCATTCATTCAGCTCGCCTTTATATAGGGTCTCTACCTATTCACCCATTTCTCGTACATTGGCGAATGTTCTACCGAGAGGTACCTGGTAGATTCGGGCAAATTAATGAATGGAGTGACGTCACTTGCAGATGTTGATCATGCTTGTTGGGTTCTCGTGGGTTCGAGTAAATTCATTTGTTGACGTTCTTAATGATTATGAAAACAATTGCGACAGTAGCTCGCAGAATTATTTGTACATGTAATTATTTGTACATGTAACAATATGTTTGTATTAAAAAATTTTTTTTCATAATCACAATTTGTACTAAATTTTCTCTTCATTGTGTTTCTACTTAATCTCTTTCTCCCTTCTGCATGCATCTCATGTGCGTGTGTTGTGTGTGTGCGTATGAATATATCTTTTTTTTTCGTCATCAAAAAAAATTTAATTGACACATATGAAGATAAAAATGTATTATAATTGAAACAGTTGCTTGTAAGTATGTAGGTAAGAGAATTATTCAATTAATAACATATACGCTGTTTTACTAGAGAGAGTGTGTTATGCAGTATGAGAGAGAGAGAGAGAGATAACTTAAATAACACATTGTATAGTAAAAAAAATATAACCCCACATAAGGAAAAGCGTAAATGTATAAACCATTTTATCGTATCACCTCTAGAAGAAATAATTCTAAAATATAGGCATACATAATATATTTATATGTAAATCGATGCCAACTTTACTGCCATTTTATTTCATTTTGATCACGGTGTACGTCTCTAAACCATGAATTATGGTGCATTGTGTATAATATAATATACATCTTTTTGTTGATTTTTATTTTTTTTTTATAACCCTCCATGTGAACTTATTTCAAAACATATATGCTTTCAATTTCCCATATATATATATATATATATATATATATATATATATATATATATATATATATACACACAAAAAGGCAAAAAGTAAGGATATAAATACATTTATATTTAAGCCAATTCTGTGGCATGAGTAGAATAAATTTGTTTTGGTTTAAAAATAAACAAAACAAAAACTAAATACCAATACGTGTTTTTCATTTCAATCAAACCGAGTGTAGTTTTAAAATACAAGAAACTAGAAATAGATAAGATATTTTAACCGTTGATCATATTGTCGCGTGTTATGGTTCGTGGCCAATAATTTTAATGTTCCGAGAAAGTGAAAGCGCAATGTCTTTTAATTTAAGTTAAAAGAGTTTATTTAATTACAAAAATGCACAATAATCAATTTAACAATTTCACTAATTTTAATTTTCACTATTCAAAGTCTAAGACTTGTCCATAAATTTCTTATCGCAATTGTCTTCTAAATCACTTAACTATTACGAAAATCACTTTTCTATTACTCGAACAATATCGCTTCCCACACCCTATCGCAGCTCTTATCGCGGTCGAATGAATGATCTCCCCATTCATTCAGCTCGCCTTTATATAGGGTCTCTAATCATTCAACTCAGTTCTCGTACATTGGTGAATTAGCGGAAACATTCCAGCAGCGTAATGAATGGGCAGTGACTCACTTTCAGATGTGGATAATGCTTTTTGGGTTCTCGTGGTCTCGAGTAAATTCATTTGTTGATGTTCTTAATCGTTGTGAAAACAATTGCAACAGTACCTCGCAGAATTATTTGTACACGTAACAATTTTATTAATATTGATGACTAATTAATGTATATTTAAGTATATAAAGTTAAATATTTACAAAAGTTTTTTTTTTGTTTTTTTAATCCACAAGATACAAGCGCAATAGCTTTTGTATTTGAAAAACTTCACATTCAATGCGATAATACAAAAATATATACTATAAAATAATAAAACGAGTGATAGGAAATAGAGAAAAAAACACACTAGTCCCTAATTATGGTCGAACTTTGCAAGATGAAAGTCATACGTCACATTTCATCTTCTACTTAGTTTTCTTGTTTTTTTCAAGATAAAGGTAATATGAGATAATATAATATCCAACTATGAGAAAACACAATACGAAATAAAAAGCAGATAATGCTTATCTAAACAGAAAAAAAAACATGCTCATCATCTTAAAATGCGATAATTGAGTTTGTATCGAAGTCCGAATTTATCACATCATTATTTTCATTTCAAGATTTAGTAGTAGAATAATAAATCTCAATAATAATTGGATTGAAAAACTTATTTTAAATTAACTTTAAGCAAGAGAACGCTAGAAATGAACTTTTGACCGCAAGACATTTTCGGACCTTGAATAAAGTTAAAGCAAGACAACAGTTGATCTTTAAGTTGACCTACAAGGACCCTTCGTAGGCGTCGCGTATCAGATTGATAACTAAATGAACTGCTTTCCTGCACGTTAATAATGTCTGCTTCTATTACACTATTAAAAAGACAAATGCGTCTCATTTGGGTCTAATTTAATTGATGCCACTACTATTTCTAGCGTGAATATTTCATATCCCGCCCTTCATCATTGCTTGCATCGCATGCATTTACACTAGCTGCACCTTCTGACTGCTTCGCTGTTTGTGGTGTAGCAACAACAACACTAGCTCCTCCCGCAGGAGCTGCTGCTGTGGCGGGGTTATTACTACTGTTAGCATCGGTTGTAGGAACGTTGATGGGGCCAGTCGGAAGTCTCATAGATGCTGAGACTGGATTTATTTCTCCAGCATGCTTATTTGCAGCTTCGTTTACACTGCCTGAGTTAGCAGGATTGGGTTTATTACTGCTGCTAGATCCGGCTTGGGAGGTACTAGTTGAAATATTACCTGTTGTAGGACTGGATCCTAGAGGCTTCCGTTCACTAGTGGCACCGATGAATTGGTCGCTTTCATGAATTTGCCGCGTTGCTGGTGCTTCTTGTAAGTGAAACCGAATGGTGGAGATTTGGGAATCTGAATCTTGGCTGTGCCGTCAGTTTTTTAGGGTTTTGTAAAATAATTTTACAAAACCCTACTAGTTTCGCGACCTGTCTGTCCGTCTGTCCGTCCGTCCGTCCGTGTGTCATAGCAGTTTTTCTCGCAAAGTACTGAAGCTACTGTCAAGTGGTGCTCTCTTGGAATTTCAGCTACCGTAAAAACTTTATGAGGTATTTAAGGGGGGTATCCCCATACAGGGGAGTGGCCCCCGAAAAAAAAATTCATCAAAGGTAGTCAATATGGGTATCATATGAAAGGTCTAAACGAGAACTTTTCAAAACAGGTCTTAAACTGACATTTTTTGAGTCAGGAGGCGCACACGAAGGGGAAATATACGAAAAATTTGTGCCCCCCCTCGCGATTGGACACCTGCGATCCGAAAAATCTGAAAAAAATCATAGAGGTAGATATTTATAAGTACAACAACAGCAAATACCTTAGAAGTCGAAAATCACTTAACTTTGTTAATAATAGTATGATTTTCGAATTTCACATTTTCCCTAATAAAATCGTACAGGTACCCTTGAACTCAACAAAATTTTATATTTGAGTAGCTACATATAAGGACCTAATATTCTGCAAGTTTGATGAAAATCGAATCATAATCGCGGAAGTTATAGCCATTTGAAATTTCTGCAATTACAACAACAATAACACACAGTTTTGGTATTTTATGGATTTCCCATCGGTTCAGACACTGCACTGATTTGATCTTCTTAAAATTTCCAGAAAAGATTTATAAAAATACGTATTTTTGGGGTTCATGATATAAGTGATTTTTGTTAGTTTGGAACAAAATGGGGACCGTTGAAAATGGAGAAACAATGAGTTTTCTTTTAAAAGTGCACATCTCTTCGACATGTTTCTTGACTTTATTTGTTGCTGGTGACCACATTTCGGAGAAGTTGGGCACAAAACCCTTCTGACATGACCGTAGGTCTGTTTAGCCAACTTGTTTTATTTTAGATTCGAGCGTAGAAGACGTCGTTTGGCTTAGCGATGGTTTGCTGTTGTGTCTTGTTGAAGACTTTCTGTATGAATTTAATAAACTAAATTCACTCGCGTTCCAAATTAATTATCAACTTACATAAGACATAAACAGCATGGTTTCATTGAAACTAAGTTTGTCTTCCTTTATTTGTCAAACATCGACAGGGTCCCATTCGACGGCTGATACTGGTTGTGAGATGAACCGCGCTGCGGTTGCTATTGATGATAAAACCTGTTTTTGCAGGGCTACCACTTCTCATAGACAGGTTTTTAATGCATTGGATTTAGTTCCCAATAAGAGATACGGTAAAATTTACTCTTGTAATTGCCTAGTAGGTACGAAAATTTTTGTTTCCGTTATTTTATCTACTTGGAATTGCTCTAAATTGATGACTGTCGAGCATGGATAGTTTAACATACTTTACTCACTTTTGAATATATTTCCTCATGAAACTACTATGATTCGGGCCAAAGTGTCGTCCGATGTTAACACAGCGCACTTTTTTGCGTTTTTAATGCAATTTTTACTCGTATAACCTTCACTACACCACAAATTGACAGCAAGCAACTCAGATGGCAACGATCACGACACCTGACGATCGCAACATCTCGCGGCGGTCCTTCTCGACGGCACTCACTAATCCCACACACCCACCATTTGGCTGTCACTTGACTTTGATATCCCACGACAAAACTGACGTGGGATGGGAAGCCGTCACAACGAACATGAGATGGAAAGCCCCATGGCGGCAAGGTGTATTGGTAGTGGTCGCCAGCGGGGTCGAATGATTCATTAAAAAAGTCATAAAAAACAAGAAAAAACAAGTTGGGTAAACAGACCTACGCTCATGTCAGAAGGTTTTTGTATTCAATTTACAAAATGCAGTCACCAGATCGAATCAAATCAAGATACATGTCAAAGACGATTTTATTGGAGAAAATATGAAATACGAAGATCATACTATTATTAACAAAGTTGAACGAATTTCGACTTCTGAGGTTTTTGTTATTGTTATACTCATAAATATCTCCCTTGATAATTATTTCAGATGTCCAGCCGCGAGGGAGGAAACACATTTTTAATGTATTTCCCCCCTGTGCCCCCACGGAAGCAAAAACTGACAGTTTAACAACTGTTTTGAAATGCTCCCATGAAAACGTTCATCTCATACTCATATCGGCTACGTTTGATGAATTTTTTTTTCAGGGGCCACTCTCCTGTACTGAAATCATCAATTAATGGCCAATTTTTTCGAATCCTAGAATGGTTACAAAACCCTTTTGCTAGGAGCTCTCTCCCGCCTCCTTGACTTGTTTCACTTATGAGCATTAATTGTAGGTACTCATTTTCAGTCATTCATTAAATTGAATCAAGTGTTCAAAGCATGCACCTTAAAGGTTGAAGTTGTGAAAAAATAACTCAAAATTATCCAATCTTCGCATTTAAAACAGCCACAATTTTGTTTTACAATTACTGATACCACTAGCTGAATCAATTCTCAAAGATCTACATGACACCTATCATTCCTGAAATTTTCATGCAAATCCTAGCAAAACTGTAGTGTCTGAGTCGGTAAAAAGCGCATGTTGTTCCATAGCCATATGTTGCCATAGTAATAAATGCAGCGCATATTGTTCCATAGTAATACAGGAAAATTCAAACCGCTATAACTTCGCTAAATATGATTCAATCTTTATGAAACTTTCAGGATAGATTAACTCTATAAATAGTCATCTGTGCACTGAATTTCGTAGAATTTAAGGATACCATTAAGGTTTTATTTAAGAAAACATAAAATCGATAAATCATACTATTTCTAACAAAGTTGAGCAAATTGCGACTTCTAACGTATTTGTTGTTGTTGTTCTCACCAAGGCTTACATTCTTGATTTTTTTCAGATTTTTCGGATCACAGGTGTCCAATCGCGAGGGGGGGGGGGAAACATATTTTTCGTGTATTTCCCCTCCCTGTGCACCCCTCGAGGCAAACTTTGCCTAACTAAGACCTGTTTTGAAAAGTTCTCATCAAGACCTTTCATTTGATACCCATATCGGCTACTTTCAATGAATTTTTTTTTCGGGGGTCACTCTCCTATATGGGGGAGCCCCCCTTAAATACCTTATCAAATTTTTTTGTAGTTGAACTTTGAAGAGATCACCACTTTACACCTACACAAAAAATTTGATGTTTCTAGCTTAAGCTATTTGGCATATTTCTTGATCGGGACCACTATAGCCTCTTGGCCTAACGCCTCATTAGAGTAGGACCCTCTCTCCTCCCTTCTGTAGAGTACTGTGCAAGCCCGAAGGATGTTTACTGCCTCAACGAGCTAGGATTTGGGTTTTCTGGAATAACTTTGCCTGACAACGCGTAAGCACGCTGGCAGCTAACTTCTGTGGTGTCGTGTGGTACGTTCTTTTTGCTAGGGCAAAGCAAACTACAAAACACTTATTTCCATTTTGGCGTGACGAAAATCGAAGTTGGTCAATTAATTCTTCCAACCCTACCGATGACACAAGTTATCCTTCTATTTACCGTGGAGAAGCTAATGAATACCCGCGAATTGGGCAACTGGATGTGTTTGGTGTCCCCACACACCCTCCTATCTGGATCAAAGCCCCGATGACTTGGTCCACCTTCAGAAACCTATCATCACATCCGAAGGTGTATCCCGTTATGCGGCGCTTCCTTACCCATTTCAGGGATTGAGAAGGAGATCCAGTATTGTTCCTTAAATATTCCATTTTATTTTACTGTACGGCTAGGTCTTTTTTGGACAATTACAGTCAACTTGAATAAATAAAGTGCCACTAATGTAATTTTTTTAATAAACCAATCGTGACTATGGATGAACAAGGGAAATTTCAAGCTGAAATATGATTAAACACATGATTAAATGCATCATGCGCGTTGAAAATGGAGATAAAAGTAAAAACAAAATGTTTCATTCTTTAGAAGTAACGAAAATGAAATTGTTTCAGCATATATTTTAACAGTTGAGCCTGTCAAATCATTTCCTCGACTTTCGCCAAAAATAGCGAACGTAACCAGTGGTATTTTCGGATTGAAAATGGTAAACTTGACTTTGTGTACTTCCAAATGAAAAATTAAAGTTAATGATAATACAAGAAAATCTATATTTTAAAGAAGAAATATATATACATGTTTAGATTGGTTTTCCGTACGGTAAATTTTTAAAAGTTAAGTTTTATTTAAAATGCTTTAATTTAGAGACATCTTGAATAAAAATAAAAAGAAGTAAACAAAATAGGTACTTACCTGAATCAGCGAGTGCTGAAGGGGTATGTATTTCAGTAAACTAGAATTACGTCACCTTCTGCCATGTTAAATAAATTTGTCGATGTTAATTTGTTTATAAGTAAATCACAAAATTAAAGAGTATCAAAGGAATCTTCTGGTATGATTTCGAACTTGGCATTGTCTGAATTTTATGATGTTTGTTCACAACAACTTTGGATTATTTTTGTATTTATTTATTTATTTTTGATAAATATTGTTAAAAGTGACCGATAAGGAATGTTATTTGTTTCAATGAGACTAACATTTTTATTAACGGTTTTTTTTAAATCACATTTTACTACTGTCCTCATAAGCAAGGAAATCACTCGAATTAGTATCTAAGACCAACACATGAAAAACATCAAGCGTCAACTGTTCAAATCACCCCTTTGATCGTCAGATATACACAGCCATAATGTTTTTAATGCAAATAGCATTATACTGGTCACATTGCTCGCACAAAATTAAATTCCACCCAGTTCTTCCTATTCAATTTATCACTGCTCTGTTTTACTTGAGCGCTGTTGTTATTTTAAATCCAATGCAGATAGCCATTGTGCAACATACAAATAAAATTCTCTTTTACAATTTATCAACGCTTCATCTTTGGCAACATCACGATTTCGTTCCGCGTTTCTTGAAACTCTAACACGTGCGTTACAAAAAAAAAACACTTCTTTCTCTAGGAAAAGAAGTATGGTTTACACATTTAATCAAACTAGAATGACAAACAAATAAATGAAACTCGATGACAAACACTAATGAAGTCGGTTCTCACATGATTTTTTTGCTCTTGCGGTCTTTTCGGTAATGACTGTACGAAACTTTCTCTTGTCATCGTGCGAGCAATAGACACACAAGCCAACTTTTTTCGTTTCTTTTTCTCCATTTTTCTTCAAAAATTCTCACATCCACCGCGGATGACGAACAAAATCAAGCACTCAAACATAATTTCAAAAGTATATTGTTAAATTAACCGCAAATAAAAAGGTACATCAATAAGCACACAACCATCATTCTTTGCTTTTTTTCAATCCTATCCACCGCGGCAACGTACCAAAACCAACTCCCCGACTGATCAGAATCACTTCTGTTGCAGTATTTTTCCGATTCCGATAATTCGTTTTAAGTATAAATGTACCGTCACTAGTAGTAGCGGTCGTGGATATATTCATTGCAATAGCGGATGTGCTGTTGCATTCTTTCTGGTATTAATCTTATTTTCGATGTGATGGTAGGATTACTGAACAGTTTCTTAATTGAGTCAGCACTGATAAAATACTAGTTTGTCAAAAGTATTACCTGTTGCTACCAATATTACCATTAGCACTTGAATCATTGCTTGCGTATGAATTAGAACTGATCTGCAACTTATGTGATAATTGCGATTGTGTCTGATTAAAAGCTTTGCTTGCGCTTGTCAATGTGATATTAGCACTGCTCTTATGTATTTGTGTGGCTAGTGATGGCAATGAAACGGAATAGTCATATGAATGTAGGTGATGCTATACAGTCTCGTAGTTTGCAATGGCGTTTGTACTGGCATTCTGTGAAAAAATTAAACCACCATTGCAAAAATATTTCTCTATTGAAATAATGTGTCGCAGAAAACTCGATTGATTTCCATATGGTTCCCATAAATCTCCCAATAGACAACAAGTAGGCTCGTCATATTGAAAAAATGTTTGTATACGTGTCCATCCTTCCGTTGTACGTTGAGACGTTGAGCTTCAAAATGGCACATGAATCTGTCGTTTCAAGTATTCTTTGCCGGAAAACTATTCGCACATTGAAATGTTTGGATTAGATCTGAGAAGCAATTAAATAACATCATTAAATCTTTCTTTACTGCCATCTCGCAGTATTGTTTGCATTTTCGACTACGGCGGTTGTGTGATATAGCTGGCGGTGATGGTGTGTCATACATCACGAGTACATCATAATCAACTATAACATCATTGTCCAATTGCATTTGCATACTTCCAGACAGTGTTGGATTCACTGGTTGTCACAAAGTGGCAACTGGGTTGTACGTTTGCATGTATGGGCTGCTCGATTACTACAGTCGTATTCACGTTATCCTTGGAAATGTTCAGGTCAAGTCTATAGGACACAATACGAGGCACTCTTTCTCTAATGCTGGGTCCTAGATATCCCTTTGTTATACTTATCTGGTTTCCTCAAAACGTTGGGCTTTAACTCGGTTTGAGTATAGTACCTGAAAAACTGACACAAGCTTTTTAAGTTGGCGAAAATCCCACTCTTTTACTTCAAGGGTCTAAGATGCCTTTGAAATAGGCTCCCGATTTGGAGACCCTATTGATTTCTTTCTCCCTCCTTATCCGGCCAAACAACAGCCTCTTCAGCATCAACACTGTCCGAGGAACTTCCTGCCTTATTCATTTCCATGTTGCTGAAACCCTCAGAAGTTCGCAGTTGCATCTTGCAACTAGCAAATTCTGCCTTTACATTCTACCTAAACTTTTTGCATTGTACTGGAAAAATAATAAGAAGAATAACAATTAACAAATAGAAGATAAATATAAAAAATAATAATTTTTTTTTAAACCATTCCAATTTAAATCTGACACCTTCTGATTTCCGACTCCTCCCATTCCACTCGTCGGTCACAACGGTGGCGCTGGACCACTTATGGTGCTCAACCACTCGTCGCACTCACTCCACGCGTTCTATCCAGACACGTGGCTGGGCATCCTTTCCTTCCCTGAAAACTTCAAAATACCTCGACTGTCCTAAATAAATCTGGTTTTAAATGAATGTAGATCGGTTGCAACAGACTACGCTTAGTACCATGAAATCTGTCAAATGCCAACACAAACTGATACCTTATCCCAAATCGCTTTTCATACCAAACGTTCACAAAAGTTCTTCAGGAATTTAAATTAAAGCTAAATTTCACTTTGCATCTTTTCAATCTCAGATAAATCAGAAATGCCAAGAAAAAAATACAAAGTTGCAATTTTCGTAGTAGATCTCTGACACATGGTCATTCTTCGTTGTCAGCAAGTTTAAAGTCAGACAACTTTATCTAATTTTTTGTCGCTAGTTCAAAGTGAGTGGTGATTTCGTGGAACATGTTCTGCATACATTTATTTCAGGAGTCACGTAGCAAACATTTTTCTCGACTAAAGAGCAAGAAGAAGGATTCGTAACGGGTGAACTGGCATGTGCCGCTAACAAAAACGTTCGTCTGCACATAAATAATATAGTCATAGATACTAAAGTTAAAGCAAAGGTCATAAAATCGCACGACTTAAGCAAAAATGGTACATAGTACTAACATTTGTCTTTTTGTCTTTCCTATTCTCTGTGCGTTAGTTCAGCGAACAAAGTGGAAACTGAAATGAGAAGAAACGAAAAAAGCATTTCTGAAGAAAAAACTCACGTTTATGTCCTTTTTATTCAGATTTGTGAAGGCCATGTGCTAGTTCCTCGTTCAGCTGAAACTTTTCATTTCCATTTTGTTTTAGCTTCAACTATCCTTCTGTTTTACTCCATTTGCATACAAAGTGATGCGGAGGGAATAAAGGATTTAGCATTTTTCCGTTTTCTGGATATTTGCTTTTCTAAAAGATATATGTGCATATGTTTACTCATGTCGTAATAAAGAAAGATTTTACTGACAAGGAAGAACTAGTTTAAGTGATATGGGAGCTTTATGATGACATGATGATTGCAATGCGATAAAATAATTTTTTTTTGTGACAATCATCTGTATCGCTTGATCTTGACTGAAAACGAAAGCAGTTTGATGTAAGTTTTTTAGTTTAAATAACACAATATTAATATTTTACTACTCATCTAAGTTCATGACTTAATTTCAAAGATTTCCAAGTGAGTATTTCAGTGAAGCGAATTGGTGCCGCTCTGCACTTAGGTCAGTTACAGGGACAAATAGTGTGTAATTTGAGAGCGAGGCATCCTGGCGAGCCGCGTTTCTCACTTGGCGGCTTATTTGAGGCCTATGGGGACATGCGAGTGGCGCCTAAGCCCGTCTCCAGACGAGCTTTCCGGGTCCGTAGGTCTCCGCCGGGAAAATCCCAGTTTTCTTTAGTACCAAACATCCTTAACCAAAAACTACGCGTTCTCGAATATTCACCAACGCCGTGTCGAATCTAAAACCAAATCAATCTATTCTAACTAAAAAACGCAAAACCAAATAATGCAACGCTTACCGAACCGCAATACTGAAACCCTACCCCCCCCGGCGGTATACTCACCTTCGCCGTCGTTTCCTTCTGCGTCTTTTGCGAACAATCGAAATAGACTAGAGTTATTTTAAATACGATTCGAATATAAATTTAGAAACAATCTGCTATCCAATCAATTATAGGTACATAGAAAATAAAAGTGCTATATTTAACAATTTCTCGCTACATCATTTGAATGGTTGCAATTGGAATTTAAAAGTTAAGACAAGTTTTAATTTATCGAAAAAATGTAAATAAATTGAACTTAAATTCTATTAACCTTAACAAAAGTGAAGATAATATTTGATTTTCTTTCAATATATCAATATGATTTTCCTGTCGACGATAATGGGCACTTCTCAAAAATTGTGTTATCTAATATGTACTTTTGCTTATTATTCCCAATGTATATTAGATGGTACTGTTTATATGATTTGAAATACTCAAAAATGGGAAGATTATGTCAATAATTTGTTGGAAAACTTGTGTACAAAAGCTTGTTGCGAATTCTGGCGTACCGGCACTCTCCCATTCGCAACTTCAAATTGCCTCCGTAACATCTTCACCTTCTTTTGGGCAATTAAACCTTTTTCTCGGTATATTTATTTATTTTTATTAACATTTAACAATTTCCCTATAATTTTTATTTTCCCCATCATCTTGATCCTACCCTATTACCTTATTCTTAGTTACACAAAAAAAATTATGCAATAATAATCTTAATTTTCCCACTAACAACATTTCATTCATTATTCCCTATTAAAAAAATTTCATTCCAGTCCTTTACATTAAAAAAACCTAGTTCCTTCCTTCATACTTACTAATTTTCTTCACTATCTTCCACTAACAAGTTTTATTCGTCTTACTAACAAAAATTCCTTCTCGCTTCCCTACTAACAAATTTCATTTCAATGCCCATTAAGAAAAGTGCATAGTTGAAGTTGCTAAATAAATAAATGGGAGATCAACAAAAGGTGGCCCCGCCGGTAGCGTCGTTTAATCTCGGGAGGGGGATCCACTGTGACCCTGGGTTCAAGTTCTCCCGAGTGCAGGAAAACACTTTTTTTGAGATATCGGCAAAAGCAATTGAGGACCTTGCAGCAAAAGGGAGGCAAGTCCAAATTTCAAAACTGTTGGGTATTCAACAAAAACGTTTTTAAAAATGGAAAAATGCATTTATGTTTTGGAGCTAATGATATTAAATAAAATGAACATTTTTACATATATTACTAAAGTTTTTAAGATGTACAAATAAGTTTAAGAATTAATACGAAAGTTTGGATCTGCCTCCGTTTTGCACCAAAGTTCAAAAGAAATACTGCCTTATATTGTGCTTATGGTTAGTAAAACACATAAATGTAAGGTTTTTTTATAATTCAAGAACTATTACTCAGCACGTGAAAATTAAAACACTTTAAAGAAAAACAAAACCAAACAAGTGCTTAACAAAAGTAATGAATTTATAAGTCAAATTCAGCTTGAACGTCATCGTCTTCCCTAGAAATGTCATCATTCGCTCCAACAGATTCACTTTTAAAGGCGTTGTAGAAATATAGTTTATTTGGTGGTACATAGTTTTTTACTAGCTGCATAATATCTTTGTACTTAGCCGTTTTCAATGGCAACTGTTGCTGATGCAGAACCGATATGTTGGCTTAAACAGGTTATACAGATGTCTCTTGATCCTGGGGAACAGAAAGAAGTCCGCTGGTTCCATATCCGGGCTGTAAGAACTCTGGTTTGGTTTGCAGTCGATCAAGGATTTCCGAAGCGACAGCAACACGACGCTCCTTTTGCTCATCAGTCAGGTGTTTGGGTACCAGCTTCGCGCAGATCTTCCGCATGCCCAGATCGTTCTTAATAATGTTGTGAACGGTCATCTTATCAATTCCAACCTCATCTGCAATAGCAATAGCTCAGACGACGATCATTGTTCAAAACATCACGCACTTTTTGCACATTTGTGTCTTTGATGGAAGACCGACGCGCTGTTTGTCATGCACGTCATCGCGGCCCTCCTAGAAATTTCAGTGCCACTGAAACACTTGAGTTCTGGACAGAGCATCCTCACCGTAAGCCTCTTGAATCATTTGAAGAATTTCCGTGGCCGTTTTCTTGAGTTTGACACAAAATTTGATGCTAACACATTGCTCGATCGTACGTTCCATTTTCACTCCGACGACGTAACTGAACACGCACTCCGCTCTCGCTCGATGCTATCTCTCCAAGTGCTTGGAGGCAACTGCTGCAGCCCGGTTCCCTTTACCTAGACCCCCACCACCACTACAGCACCAGATACCGGTTAGCAGACGCTTTGACGGCGCAGGGCAGGCTCAGTCCGTTTACTTAAGATCCAGACCCTGTACATTTCTCATTAAGAAAAAATTATAAAACATAGGCGTTCAAGTAGTAATACCAGCTACAATACTTTGAATCTGGTCCTTACTGTGTTGAAAAATTCGATATTGAGATATTTTAAATCGTATCTTCTCTACATTTGTGGTAACTTTTTTAAAATGACTTTCAAAATTCCTACTAAAGTTGAGAATCATGTTTAGATCCGCATTCACAACTTTAAATTTTTTAGATGCTTGTTTAATGCAATCGGAATATTCAGAAGTTGTAAAAATGTAGTCGCCAAAACACCAATCATATGGCAAAAAGCTGTATCCTGGCTTAGGAAATCGATGAATAATCTTCTCAATAGATGAACACCTCATAAGAGTATGCAGATACTGAACTGATGTCGAGTTCTTATTTTGTGCTGCTGCATTATCCGAGGGTAAATACGGTATTTTAACTGTGCTTGGTAAAATAATATCTATGTAGTGATTTATGAAAGATACGACTTCGTTTGGTGATTTTCGAGCTATGGTTTCATCGTATAAATAAAACTGAGAGATGCCTGTTTTTGCTGAGTGGATACGAACATTAGACGCCCAAAGATGACGTTTGTAAAATGCTTCGCCTGCTGGAATTTTAGGTAATTGTATGTTCTGCTGATATTCAAAAGTTCATTAGAATGAGCAAGTTGACTCTTCTCTTTTAAATAAAAAAAAAAGTTTCAGCTGTGGCTTGGTGGAGACTCTTTTCTACCTGTATTTGCCGGATTTCATCACTATCTAATGTTTTATCTTTTAATTTGTTAGTCAACATGTGGCACTTCTTGCATGTATCTGAACATACTGATCCAAAGCTGTATTTAAAATTTTTTTTGAAGTATCTGTAGTAAAAAAAAACAAATGATACTATTGGCTTAGCAGATGTTCCGAGATTAGGCTCATTCTGCCTCAAATATAAATCGTACATCCTCTTAACATTTAACTCAGGTGATAGATAATAACGAGAGCTTTTACTTCTGCTGTAGTGAGTCTCGCATCGTGAAAAACTTCTAATATGAGAGTCAACTTTGGAAATCCAATTACTTGAAATACGCTTTGGTCGTTTTTGATGTTTTCCGCGCTAAATCTGGTATAGTTATAGTAAGGTCGCGATACTCCTGAGAAATATTGTCTACTCGCATTTTAGAGATTCCATGGATAGATGCAAAGCTATTTCGGTAAACTTGTATGTTTCTATTTCCGAATGCAATAAAATACTTATCTGCACAATTCTGTTTCTTCCTCGTACCAGTTTTCGGTCTTTTCCCTTCAAAATTTCCAGTTTTAATAAGACCTCCTAATTTACTAAAATTTTTCAATATTATTTTTCGCATTTCTTCATTAATTTGAACAAAACATTTATACTTTTTGCTACAGCGATCCGGTCCTGGTTATGTTTCTCCCTTTTCGTGGCCTTTATAGTTTGAATAACTTTTCCCAGTAGCAATAGCTTTCTTTATAACATTGCGTTTCCATTGTGAAATATTTGCAGCTTTTCTTTTTTTGAGATAACACCACTCGTTGATGGGCATGGATGATTTACATCAGATTCATCCGAAATATTCATACCTTTATCGTTGTCTGCACTAGCTTGGTTTTGAAATGTTGACAAATCACGATCACTTCTATCATTACTTGAACTTGAGTCGTGTTCAAGTGGCTGGTAAATATCAGACGATCCACTACTAAACGGTTCGGACTCACTCATTTTATGCACACTTGACACATTAAAAGTATATATAAAATACAAAACAAAACGTACATCCATTTGGGCCGAACTTGAAACATGCACTGTATTGTCACAGAAGATGCAATCGAATCATTTGTTGCAAAAAGGAGGCAGGTCCGGATCTGCTGCTTTCTTGCACCACACGGAATAGGGTGGCACATAATAATTTTGCTACAGCATGCTTGTTTTTAATCGAATCTGCCTCACTCATGCATCAAACGATAACCCTATTTTTTTCAAATTGTAGGCAAAACAAGTTGGGTGAACAGACCTACGCTCATATCAGAAGGGTTTTGTAAACAACTTCTCAGAAATGCAGTCACCAGCAATGAATAAAGCCACGAAATATGTCAAGGAGATGTGCACGTTCAAAGGAAAATCCATCGTTTTTCTACTTTCAACGGTCGCCATTTTGTTGCCAACCGACAAAAATCACTCAAATCATGAATTTTCAAAAATATTAATGTTATTGACCTTATTGGAAATTTCAAGAAGATCAAATCAAAGCTGCAGTGATTGATTGGATGGAAATTCCATCAAATACCAAAATCATGTGTTATTGTTGTTGTAATTAAAGAAATTACAAATGGCTATAATTTCTGTGTATATCATTCGATTTTCATCAAACTTACAAAGTTTAAGAACTCTTAGTAGGACTACTTGAATATTGCATTTCGTTCAGTTTAAGGGTACCGATGCGATTTTATTTGGGGAAAATGTGAAATTCGAAGATCATACTGTTATTAACAAAGTTGAGCGAATTTAGACTTCTAAGGTATTTGCTGTTGTTGAACTCATAAACACCTACCTCCATGATTTTCTTCAGATTTTTCGGATCACATGTGTCCAATCGCGAGTTGGAACACAAACTTTTCGTGTATTTCCCCTCCCTGCGCGTCCCTCGAAGCAGAAAGTATCAAATTAAGACCTGTTTTGAAAAGTTCTCATCAAGACCTTTCATTTGATGCCCATATCGGCTACCTTTGATGAAAATTTGTTATTCGGAGGCCACTCCCCTATATGGGGATACCCCCCTTAAATACCTTATAACATTTTTGTGGGTGAACTTTGAAGAGAGCACCACTTTACACCTGCACACAAAATTTGATGTTTCTAGCTTAAGTAGTTTGCGAGAAAAAGTGCTGTGACACACGGACGGACGGACGGACAGAAGGACAGACGGGTCGCGAAACTAGCAGGGTTTTGAAAAATTATTTTACAAAACCCTAAAAACGGCATATGATTAAAATTTGGATCTGCCCCCCTTTTGCTGCTTGGTCTTCAATTGTTTCCGTATGCTCGAATGTGATAATTTGTATATAACCAAACGCTACCATGGTTATGCAAATTGCAATATATGCAAAATGGAAATTGTTGCGTTTGTCGATATGGAAAAGATGTGTGGGTAGTGGAATCGAAGTGTATTGAACTTCGATTACGTCACTCGGATGCGGCAGCGGTAATTGGGAAAGAAAGGATTGCGGGATTGGGTTTTTGGATTTGATGGGACTCGGTATTGAGTTTGGAAAAGAAGAGGAAGTGCTTTGGCAGTGTCGGGATAAATGTTAATTTTGAATTTCGGAAAAAAGTTGGCTTTTGATTTTAGATTTGGTGACGACGGTGTGAATTGGAATAGCAAAAGTTCGGAAGTGAGAAAAGAATAAGTTCTGCGAATGGTAAAAATAGTGAAATTATGCTTGTGGCATATGTGAGTGGAAGTTAAGTGCGGGATTTAGATGAAAAGTAAAGACCAAAGGCCTAAACATAACTCTATTTTTTTTGCATGATGATCAATTGCGTAAGAAAAAGAAAAGCATAGTTAAAGGAAGTGAAACGAGAATGAAAATTATAATGGCTTAAATATATTCCGGCATAACCTAAACCCAAAGGTAAGAAAGCTATATTTTGGATACTTATTTTAATTGATGCAGAGGACAGTTAAAAGGGGAACAGTAAAGTGTCCTAATTAATAAACTTCAAACGAGAAAAAAAAAGGTAAGATGAAAGTTTTCGAAGAAGTACCTTGTCATATCAATGAATTGGTGAAAAATTGAATTTTTGAGTTTGAATTTTATTATTGGTTGAAATTGAAGGGACCGTTGATTAGTGAAGAGAGTGCATCCAGCGTCTTGGTGAAAAGTGGCCGTTCCATGCTTTATTTTGATTTTTGTTAACATTAATCATCAAATTGAAGATTGGCTTTCAGATGCCCTGAACTCCCTTTTTAGGGTTATGTAAAATAATTTTACAAAACCCTTCTAAAATCGCGTCCTGTCTGTCCGTCTGTCTGTCCGTCCGTCCGTGTGTCACAGCAGTTTTTCTCGGAAACTACTTAAGCTAGAAACATCAAATTTTGTATGTAGGTGTAAAGTGGTGATCTCTTCAAAGTTCAACTACAACAAAATTTTTGTAAGGTATTTAAGGGGGGTCTCCCCATATAGGGGAGTGACCCCCCGAAAAAAAAAATTTCTTTGAAGGTAGCCGATATGGGTATCAAATGAAAGGTCTTGATGAGAACTTTTCAAAACAGGTCTTAGTTTGGCAAAGTTTGCTTCGCGGGCGCACAGGGTGGGGAAATACACGAAAAATTTGTGTCCCCCCCCTTCGCGATTGGACACCTGTGATCCGAAAAATCTGAAACAAATCAGGAATGTAGGTCTTGGTGAGTACAACAACAACAAATACATGAGAAGTCACAATTCACTCAACTTTGTTAGTAATAGTATGATTTATCGATTTTATGTTTTCTTGAATAAAATCTTAACGGTACCCCTAAATTCAACAAAATTCAGTACACAAATGACTATTTATAAGATTGATCTATTCTGAAAGTTTCATAAAGATCGAATCATATTTAGCGAAGTTATAGCGGTTTGAATTTTCCTGTATTACTATGGAACAATATGCGCTGCATTTATTACTATGGCAACATATGGCTATGGAACAAAATGCGCTTTTTAGCGACATAGACACTACAGTTTTGCTAGGATTTGCATGAAAATTTCAGGAATGATAGGTGTCATGTATGTCTTTGAGAATCGGTTCAGATAGTGGTATCAGTAATCGTAAAACGAAATAGTGGCTGTTTTAAATGCAAAGATTGAATAATTTTGAGTTATTTTTCCCAATTTCAACGTTTAAGGTGCATGCTTTGAACACTTGATTCAATTTAATGAATGACTGAAAATGAGTACCTACAATTGATGCTCATGAGTGAAACAAGTCAAGGAGGCGGGAGAGAGCTCCTAGCAAAAGGGTTTTGTAACCATTCTAGGATTCTAACAAATTGTGTTTCCTCCCTCGCGGATGGACATCTGAAATAATTATCAAGGGAGATAGTTATGAGTAGAACAAAAACAAAAACCTCAGAAGTCGAAATTCGTTCAACTTTGTTAAAAATAGTATGATCTTCGTATTTCCTATTTCCTCCAATAAAATCGTCTTTGACATGTTTCTTGATTTGATTCGATCTGGTGACTGCATTTTGTAAATTGAATACAAAACCCTTCTGACATGAGCGTAGGTCTGTTTACCCAACTTGTTTTGTTCTTCGCTGAGTGGTCGGAGATCAGCAAGGAAAGTGTGAGTACTTGTTTGGATTTGTTATTAATATTACCGTTAGTTTATGTTATTAAATTAATTTTTTTTTGTTTTATTTTATTAAAATTTATCATCTGGTTGTATTTACATAAAATTTTAAAGGGAAGTAAAAATTTATGATTTTTTCTTTGTAGAATTATTTTTTGTGAATTAAATAAAACGCCCATGTTCCTTTAAAATGATAATTTTTCATTTCTTAAAATGACCTCCCTCTTTCCCTTCGTGTTATTATTAACAAAGTTGATCGAATTTCGACTTCTGAGGTATTTGCTGCCCTTGAACTCTTAAAGTCTCACCTCTGTTATTTTTTTTCAGATTTTTGGAACACAAAATTTTCGTACATTTCCCCTTCCCCTGCACAGCTCAAAGCAAAGCTCGTCATCTCAAGACCTGTTTTGAAAAGTTCTCATCAAGATCTTTCATTTGATACCCATATTGCTTACATGCGATGAAACTTTTTTTTTCGGGGGCCACTCCCCTATATGGGGAGACCCCCCTTAAATACCTTATGCATTTTTTCTTGTGAAGAAACTTTGAAGAGGGCATCACTTTATACCTACTTACAAAATCTTGTGTTTCTAGCTTATGTAGTTTGCGAGAAAAGGTGGTGTGACATATGGATGGACGGACAGACGGACAGACAGGACGCGATTTTAGTAGGGTATTGTAAAATGATTTTACAATACCCTAAAAAGCGGAACATTTTACAAAACGAGGTTCCACGGAAACAGCAAGATCTGCGGTAGCGAGGCATATGATTGAAGAAAAACATAAAATTACTTGGGAGAATCGGGAAATGGCGCAGGAGAAGGAGATTGGAGGAAACTAGATGCATGCAAAAGTTTACGGATATTGCGAGTCCCATGGGAAAAAAAGACGAGTACGGGCATTGGCAACGACTACAGTGAGTTAATGAAGTTAGTATAATTGTCATAAGATAATCTTTTAATTTGTAATAACTTAGTTGTCTGTAAAATCCTTTATGCTAGTCACCTTAGTTACCCTTAATCACCCTTGAAATAATCATTACTAAGAAAGTTCCTTAATTACATTATGTAGCCCTGAATATAACTTTTGCTATAAAGCCAATGTAAATGAGGATATAACATCAGAATATTGCCACTGAGGAAGGGGAAAATTAGTCCCCGAAAATATGGCAGAAAAGAAAAATAGAAATCCGGCTTGCTAAGGAATATTTTCTTTCATCTTTTTTTCATTTATTTTAGGCGCTATTGTTACATGTACAAATAATTCTGCGAGCTACTGTCGCAATTGTTTTCACAACAATTAAGAACATCAACAAAACGAATTTACTCGAACCCCGAGAACCTAACAAGTATGAACAACATCTGAAGTGAGTCACTGCTCCATTCATTCATGCTGGAATGTTCCCGCTAATTCACCAATGTACGAGAACTGAGTTGAATGATTAGACACCCTATATAAAGGCGAGCTGAATGAATGGGGAGATCATTCATTCGGCCGCGATAAGAACTGCGATAGTGTGTGGGAAGCGATATTGTTCGAGTAATAGAAAAGTGATTTTCGTAATAGTGAAGTGATTTAGAAGACAATTGCGATAAGAAATTTATGGACAAGTGTTAGATTTTTAATAGTGAAAATTAAAATGAGTGAAAGTGTTGAACTGATTATTGTGCATTTTTGTAATTAAATAAACTCTTTTAACTTAAATTAAAAGACATTGCGTTTTCACTTTCCCGGAACATTAAAATTATTGGCCGCGAACCAAAAACACGCGACACTATTAATCCGAAGATGGGCATTTTATTGCTTACTGTTAACGTAAGGAGACCTTCATACTGAATGGCGATACCCGAATTACAGATGAAACACGTTGCAATAAGCTCATATTTTTCTGCATCCAATCTTCGTCATCTTGTATCAGCGCGAACCTAAGAAAGGGAAGGTTCACCGAAAAAAATGTAGCATCAATGTACAATGGAAACCGGGTCCAAAACCTAATAGCATACGGCGCTGCATGTGAGTATGAGCCTTGCTTGCATGCCGAGCACACGTCCGGTCCAGTCGTAGTAATTTGGGTGTCCATTCTTGTGAAAAATTATGGTCATCCTCGATTCCGGAACGTAAAACAAAATTACTGGACATGGGACATAGCGCTCAATTTAGGAACGATTCCGGAAATTCCGGATTCCTGGCAACCCTACAATAGACATTTGTAGTAGTTGTAATTCGACATGATTATGATCTGGCTCTGAGGGAGGAAAGGTTTTTTATTAATTCAATTGGTTATGAAATTTTATTAAGTTTAAGGGTACGCTTCTATTTTACGAGGCGAACTGTATGATATGCTTTTATACATAAGGATCTACCTTCACATTTTTCCGAGAATTTTCGTCTCAAATGTGTGCTACAATACCCAGAGGGAGAGCATATAAATTGTAGATACATTTTTCTTCCCTCTAGAGCCACTAACTTTGGTAAAAAATTATTTAAACGTCATTTATGTGGTGATTTCAATATTTATGAAGAGATTATTTGTCAGGACTGCAGAGTTATCATGCTGCCACAGTGAGCCAAAGATAGATATCACGCTAGAAATTACTTGGTCTAAGGACGCGTGCGTGCGTTGTCATGCTAGCATCTGCGGTGTCTAGTAGTGGGTTATTTTCCTCTATCACCATATCCTACTACCGCTTTTCTGGCACTTACTCTCCCCTCTCCCCTCACGCTAGGGAAGGGATCCTCCAGTTTGAAGTCGCCTCACGGCGTAACAAAACGAGACCTGGCCTAAAGTAATGTGTCAAACGGTTCCAGGTTGGGTTCTCAGGTTGACAGGGAAGGTGTTTAGTGGGTAGTCCAGTCCCACACTCTGTGCATAAATGGCATTCACCTCCCTACCACAAAAAAAAATAAAATATATATATATATATATATATATATATATATATATATATATATATATATATATATATATATATATATATATATATATATATATATATATATATATATTGTTACATCTACAAATAATTCTGCAAGCTACTGTCGCAATTGTTTTCATAATCATTAAGAACGTCAACAAATGAATTTACTCGAACCCACGAGAACCCAACAAGCATGATCAACATCTGCAAGTGACGTCACTCCATTCATTAATTTGCTCGAATCTACCAGGTACCTCTCGGTAGAACATTCGCCAATGTACGAGAAATGGGTGAATAGGTAGAGACCCTATATAAAGGCGAGCTGAATGAATAGGGGGATTGATTCATTCGACCACGATAAGAACTGCGATAGTGTGTTTCGTAATAGTGAAGTAATTTAGAAGACAATAGCGATAATAAATTTATGGACAAGTGTTCGATTGTTTAATAGTGACAATTAAAATTAGTGAAAGTGTTAACTGATTATTGTGCATTTTATTTAATTAAATAAACTCTTTTAACTTAAATTAAAAGACATTGCGTTTTCACTTTCCCGGAACGTTAAAATTATAGGCCGCGAACCAATAACACGCGACAATGGTGTCAAGAAGTGAGAAAGAAAAATTTTGAAAGTGAAAATTTGAACATTTTTATGGTGCACAATAGTAAAATTTAAAGAAACATTAAAAATGCCACGAAGCTTGAACTTAAAAATTAATGAATTGATCATGTCGGAGCTTAAGGAAGAGTTGGAACAGCGAAACCTGGCTACGCAAGGTACAAAGGCCACACTGATTGCACGCTTGCGTGACGCGATCGAGTCGGAAGGCGTGAATCTGGATTCGGGTGAGTTCTCAGATGCGGAAAAAGGCGCAGAAGGTGGAGAAGTAGAAACACCAAAATCAAAGGAGCCAGAAAATGCGCTAATGCAAATGTTAATGCTGATGTCATCGAGTCTGACTGCGAAGCTAGATGAACAATCAGCGAAGCTAAATGAACAATCAGCGAAGCTGGACCAACAAGCATCCGAAATCAAAGCAGACATCAAGGCAGACATCACACAGAAGCTGGGGAAACAGTCAACCGAAATAAAAGCGGAGCTCGGTAGTCTCAACAAACAAATTAAAGGCGTCGAGGAAAAGGTTGACCAGGTCGAGGAAAAGGTCAGCCAGGTCGAGGAGAGAATCAACAATGAGATGGAAAACATAAAAAAGGAATTGGAAGCAGCAAAGGCAGTAGTAACCGCCTCACCAGCCCCGCATACAACCGCAGTGCAAGGCTTGTCCAGAAATGTGAAAGCACCAATATTCGACGGGCAAACGGTCTGGAGTATTTACAAAATCCAGTTTGAAGCAGCCGCTAGGATAAATCACTGGAATGAGCAGGAGCGAGCAACTGCATTAATTCTTGCTCTAAGAGGCCCAGCTGCCGAGCTTTTGCAGACTATCCCCGTTGAGCTATATTCAAACCCGGCTGCTATAATGAATGCGCTGGACATGCGCTATGGAGACGATCATCTGAAGCAGATTTACTGGGCACAGCTACGGCATCGGATGCAAAAGTCTGGCGAAACCTTACAGCAGCTAGCCCAAGACATTGAGGGCCTGGCACTTTTGGCTTATCCAGCTTACGACCCAGAACATAGAGATGACGTAGCAACAGAAGCATTCATAAGTGCGTTAAAGGACCAGGAATTGCAACAAGCCGTGCGTTTAGCCCAAAAGCAAACGGTTAAGGACGCATTGGCTTATAGTCTGAACTTTGAGGCAGCGAAAAATGCGACTCGTACCACTGCCCGGGTCCGTGAAGTAGTTGCAGACGAGTGCATGTGTAAGCACGTGAAAAATGAGCGAGAGCCGCAGGTGAATGGTGCGCCTAGATGCTGGGATTGTGGAGAGAAGGGGCACTTGCAAAGAGACTGCAAGAAGCGAAGAAAACGGAGCTATTGTCCAAGATGGTGGAGATCCAGACCGTGTCAGGAGCCTAGAATGGAGGCCCATCAAACTGCGAGGGCCAACTTCGTGGGGCAAACGTTAGCTAGGAGGATCGACATGCCCAGTACCCCCATCACCGTGCCAAGGCAACATCGTGGAGAAGCAGACAGATGCCTTCCTGGCCAAGTTGATGAAGAACATTGCACCATAACAAACGACACTGGTGCAACCCGATCGACTATCCGACCAGACCTAGTGAGGCCCCAACTACTTCACAAGGGCAGAGCTCATGGAAATGCTGACGCCCTATCTCGTCATCCATGTCCAGCTAACTGCAAGCATTGCCGGCGGATTGAGGAAAAAGAGCCGACCGTTGATCTGCGAGTGATAACGGCCGGATTCGATGAAGGTTGGTCAGCGGAGGAGATTCGAAATGCCCAGCTAGCCGATGAAGACATCGGACCATTGCCCGTACGGAAGGAGACGACTGGGCGACCTGAGTGGAAGGACGTTTCAACGCATGGCGCAACCCTGAAAAGCTATTGGGCACAATGGAACTCCCTTCAGGTGGAGGGTGGCGTACTCAAGCGGGAATGGGAAACGGCGGATGGTAGCTCCTATAGGATGCAAACTATACTACCCAAAAGCCGAATCCACGATGTGATTAAGGAAATGCATGAAGGATCCTCGGGAGGCCATCTTGGTGTTAACAAAACCTTAGCGAAATTGCGGGAAAGATTCTACTGGCTCCACACTCGAGAAGACGTAGAGGACTGGTGTCACAGATGCACAATTTGCGCTTCCGTCAAAGGTCCAAAACGACGACTGAGAGGACAAATGCAAACCTATAACGTGGGGGGTACCGTTTGAAAGGATTGCTGTTGATATCGCTGGACCCTTTCCTGAATCTGAATGGGGAAATCGATACACGCTGGTTGTAGCTGATTATTTCAGCAAGTGGCCCGAGTTCTACCCCATTCCCAACCAGGAAGCAACTACTGTAGCCGAACAGCTAGTGTTAAATTGGGTCAGCAGGTACGGCGTGCCTTGTGAACTACATTCGGATCAAGGCCGAAACTTTGGGTCACTAGGTTTTAGCGAAATGTGCGAGCAGCTGAGAATATGGAAAACGAGGACAACACCGCTGCATCCTCGATCCGATGGAATGGTCGAACGTTTCAACGGCACGCTCAATAAACACCTTGCCAAAATGGTTGACGAGAACCAAAGGGACTGGGACCGACATATCCCACTATTTTTAATGGCGTACAGAGCTGCCGAACATGCATCGACGGGCCAAGCTCCAGCCAAAGTCATTTTTGGAAAGACTTTCGTTTGCCAGCCGATATAAAGTTCGGAACACCCCCTGAGAAACCCCAAACGATCTCGGAGTACGCAAGTTATCTAAGACAACGGTTGAACCAGATACATCGGACAGTGCGAAAACACCTCGAATCGGCTACTGACCGCATGAAGACCAGGTATGATCTCAAGGCTAATTCTACTGGCTTCCAGCAAGATGACTTGGTGTGGCTACATAACCCGCCACGACGAAAGGGTAGGTCTCCAAAGTTGCAACATAATTGGGAGGGACCATACCGAGTTACAAAGCGAATCAACGACGTCGTATACCGAATACATGAACATCGTAAGCCGAGAGCTAAAATGAAAATCGTGCATCTGGACCGTCTTGCCCCATATTACACCCATAGAGAATTGACTACAAATAGCGACACATCTTTTCGGGGCGAAAAGAACTGAGGTGGGGCAGTGTTACATGTACAAATAATTACATGTACAAATAATTCTGCGAGCTACTGTCGCAATTGTTTTCATCATCATTAAGAACGGCAACAAATGAATTTACTCGAACCCACGAGAACCCAACAAGCATGATCAACATCTGCAAGTGACGTCACTCCATTCATTAATTTGCTCGAATCTACCAGGTACCTCTCGGTAGAACATTCGCCAATGTACGAGAAATGGGTGAATAGGTAGAGACCCTATATAAAGGCGAGCTGAATGAATGGGGGGACTGATTCATTTGACCACGATAAGAGCTGCGATAGTGTGTTTCGTAATAGTGAAGTAATTTAGAAGACAATAGCGATAATAAATTTATGGACAAGTGTTCGATTGTTTAATAGTGACAATTAAAATTAGTGAAAGTGTTAACTGATTATTGTGCATTTTATTTAATTAAATAAACTCTTTTAACTTAAATTAAAAGACATTGCGTTTTCACTTTCCCGGAACGTTAAAATTATAGGCCGCGAACCAATAACACGCGACAACATATTAGGGTGTCCCAAGATAAAAGGGAAGATTTTTTTTTCTCGAAAATAAAGTCGCACACCCTCTTTTTTTTTCTAAATGGCCTTATTCGCTTAAATAATGAATATCATTGCGATTGGATCATGACAACCCATGCCGACTTGATACCAAACATAAAATATAAATTTTTGCTCCGGGTTAGTATGGAAGATTTCTGTAAGTTCGAGTTTGTTTAGTAAATAAAACACTTATATACCCAAAACATATTACTATTTAATATTTAAATTAAAAAAATATTATTTTACAAATTTCCTTTTTAAGGTTTGTTTTTTTACAGTCTGGATAAATTTTCCGGTGTTCTTGTACGCAGCGTAATAAAAATTGCTTTTGTTCTTCTTCAACTGTAACTAAACCATGAAATGCTTGCATCATCTTGACCGCTCTTTCAGCTGTATCGTTTACTGCCCTAAGCACTGAAACCTTCTTCTTGGCATCGTGAAACGAAGCATTATTTGGCCATAAAGACGGTTCTTCGTTCAGAAAACTGTCATCAATTTGAACCCGGGTGAGCAACGCTTTACTTTTGACTGATACAAAGTCGTAAATGTTTTTGTCTAAAATAAAAAATGAAAAGAATTTGTAATTTTGAAAAAAATGGAATATAAAAGAAAAAATAATATATTTACTGATGAAACTTACCATAAAATGAACCACAGAGTTCTTCTTTGGATGGGATGTAGCGTTTATCATGGGTTGATGGATTCTCTTTGGTTAAATTTTCAACCATTCTTATTTTAATTTCTTGGTCCACATCGTCGTGAAATAATGATAAGGCAGCTACTTCATCGGTTAAATACCATAGATGCTGGCTTAATTTCTGTAAAGCTGCTTTCGAGACGTTTGTATCGATTTTTTTCGTAAGCTTTCATCGCCTTCAAAAAGCAAAAATCCTGATAATGTGCTTTTACAGCCAAAATACATTGGAGCCACGGCTTAACGTAGGATGTCACGATGAACAAGCACACATCAAACAGTGCCGCCTTATCTTTGTTCGTCATTTTCAGTTGAGCGCTAAAAAGTGCTATTTTCAGTGCATAAATCGCCCTCGCCATCCACCTTGCTTGGTGCATGGCACCGGGAGGTCGGATTATAAATTTTCGATCTTTATCTCCGCCTAAAAATATCACTGAGAGCTCAATCAGTTCTCGATAGTCATCTCGGACTATATCTTTGGTCAATTCAGATTGGTAAAATTTGGTCATGTTTTCTATTTCGGAAACAGTCAGATGCAAATCTAGCTTATTTTTATAGCACTGTATTTTATTCGGGTCGACACTCTTCCAGTTATCTCGAAAATTTTTGAAAAGCGCAATATCCGGGCTTGTTGTCACTTGACTGATTTTTGCTTCGAAAACGCTTTTTAATATTAACTCATACATATGATGGCGGCAGGCGAAAATTAGCAATTCTTTATCAAGTTTTTGTTCAAGAAGTACACAAGCGCCATTGATGCGGCTTGTGTTTGACGCTGTAGTATCACAACAAAGAATTTGTACTTTATCTTCTAGATTCCAGTCTACAAGCGCTTTCCAAACCGCCTCTGCCTGTTCTCTTCCTGATGAGTTTTCTAATTTTGGCACAGCGATCAATTGTTCTTTATTTCCATATGAAATAACTACCGGAAGACGCTCTTCTCTTGATTTCCGAGCATTTAAACCAGGCAATAATTTTCCATCAAAGTGAACAGTCACAACCTCTGGCATCTCGTTTTGAAAATCAATTTTTATGGATTCCGCGCGCTCTTTGCGTTTTTCGGTGCGAATTCTTTGTATTAAGGACTTACTTATCGGAAATTCATCAGTATTGTATCCAAGTGCTTCAATAGTAGCTTCAATAATATACACGGAATCTCTCATACTTAACTGGCACCTGTCTAGCGCCGCTACTAATTTTGGAGTGATAAAATCTTTCCGCATAGAAATTTTCATTTTTTTGGGTTGCGCACCCTCGATCTGAGGGATTATGTCTTCGTCCGAATCAGATGAGTCTATTTGTATAGGATGATATGATGATGTCGATGGAGTTGACTCTGCGAAATATTTAGATCGCCGTTTCTCTTCCCCAATAATTCTCAGGCGCGCCCTATCCTCTTTATCGGTCCCTTTTTTGTCTACTCCACCTAAACGACCTGGTCGACCTGGCTCCCGTTGTCGTTGTAAAAAAGACTTACCTTCATTTGTTTTATTTAATGAAGCACATCGGCGTGGGCAATATCAAACGAATTGTCTAAGTTCCTGACAAACTCTTGTCGACGCTGTTTAAATACGTCTTGGGATTTTTGTGCATTTTTTTGCAAATCCCTCCAAACTTGATATAAATTCACGTTTCTTTACACAATGAGGAAAAGATTTCTTTGGTATACGCGCCTTTTCCCAATATATAATACACTCGCAAAGACTGAGATTTGCACTTTCATTTACAGTTAAATTCACTTGACGAACGTTGTAAAATCACACTGCTAAAACTTGTCTATTAGAAGGAAGTTTTGATCGCGTTATTTGATGTTTTTCGTCACCTATTAAAAATATATCCTTTTTGGAACTGTGTAATTTCACTGACATGTTGACCGAACAAAAACAATGTGTGAAAACAACTGGCCAAAAATCTACGATCACATGTCCTTTTATAAGAATTCCTTACTTGCTAACAAACAATTTTAATTTGCATAATATTAGTAATACCATATTGCTCTAAATTCTACTCGTGTCCTTTTACAATAACTTATTTTCTAACAAATAGGTGCTAAATTTATGGCATGTAATGTATTCTAGAAAAAGGTCGTGAACAATAAAATACTTAGTCTTACATTTATTGCTTAAGATACTAATTTACATGTTCCTGTGTCGGCATCGCCATTTATTGCTTAAGCTACTAATTTACATGTTCCTACGTCGGCATCGCCCTTTGTCGATGCCAACACATTGGTTGCACATGGAAATGTTATGGCGTAACTGTTTACTATAAAAGAAAGACAAATTATAACAAGCACATCGATCGTTCGAGCGCGTTAGCAAGTATTGACAAGTTCCGATGCAAGTCGGCACGGGATATCGTGATCCTACCTAAACGAAATTTGGTTTACAATTGTTTCAAGATCATTCAAACAAATTAAGAGGGTATGCGTTAAAAAAAATAACTTTAATTTTTTTGGGACACCCTAATATATATATATATATATATATATATATATATATATATATATATATATATATATATATATATATATATATATATATACATAGTGCTGCCATAAGTTCTGTCACATAATTTCTCACATTGGCAACACCTTTATTTTATGAGCGACATTTCAATATCGGCCAGTTTTATAAACGTCATAATGTTGTTGACAGTTGATGGTAATTTAAAGTTTGTTCGTTAACGTGTGAAGATGGAATGGGGTGTAAATGAAAACCGAATTGCAGTGATTGCACTACATAAGTGTGGAAAATCCGCGAGTGAAATTTTCAAGTTGTTGTGCCCGTTAAAAATAACGCAAAGATTTTTGTATCGTGTGATCCAGAGATATAACGAGATCCAGACTATTGAAGATCGACCTCGTTCTGGTCGTCCGCGTGATGTACGTTCTTCTGCTGCCATCAAAGCGGTCGAGGGTCGAATTCATCGAAATCCGCTTCATAAACAACGAATCATGGCTCGAGAGATGAACATCTCCACCCGAAGTATGTCTCGCATCATAAAATCGGACCTCGGGATGAGTGCCTTTCGATGATCAACGGGACATTTGCTGACTGAGCAGTTGAAGCAAATTAGGAGCACCAGATCGAAAGAGCTCCTTCGGCGGTACGGCAACAACAAACATCGAGAAATTTTATTTACCGATGAAAAAAATTTTACGGTGGAGGAACATTTCAACCGCCAAAATGATAAGGTGTATGCCCACAGCTCCAGAGAAGCCCGAGAAGTTGCAGCGAGGACATCATCCAGCATCAGTCATGGTATGGTGAGTTGTCAGCTACGAAGGGGTCACCGAGCTTCATTTTTGCGAAAAAGGCGTAAAAACTGCAGCGAAAAATTATCAAACGGACATCCTGGAGGGATGTGTGAAGCCGCTGAACTCTACGATATTCAACAATTGACATTAGGTTTTCCAGCAAGATTCTGCGCCAGCCCACAAAGCTCGAACCACACAAGCGTGGTTGGAAACCAATATTCCAGAGTTTATAAGGGCTACGGAATGAGCTTCTGGGAGCCCAGATTTGAATCCCCTGGACTACAAACTGTGGGCGGAGTTAGAGTCCATGGTGTGCACGAGGCGATACCCAAATATCGAGAGCCTTAAGTGATCTTTGACAGAAGCAGTAGCTAATTTTCCGCTAGAAACAGTGCGTACTGCTATCGATGACTAGCCCAACAGATTAAAGAGCTGTGTAAAGGCTAAAGGCGGCCACTTTGAATAATTTGTTGCTTATTTTACTTCCATTAGTATGCCAAAATAAAATATATTTTCCTTTGTCAAAAACTCTTTTTCATTTATACAAAAATTGCCCATATACGTGTGACAGAACTTATGGCACGACTAAGTATATATATATATATATATATATATATATATATATATATATATATATATATATATATATATATATATATATATATCCTACTACAACTTATTTTGGACACACGAATTAGAGGGTCCACCCATCCTTTACACAAAAGATACAAAAAGGCCTAAGCCAAGACTTAAGGTGGTAAACGGTTTCCTTACCCACTTTACTTATTCTCCTGCACGTGATCAGGCCGTTCACCTCGTCCTTGATGAAGAAAATTATGGCCACGAGAAGAGGTCGGGCATCCTGTTGGGATTGGTGCCTCCTCGCACACCTTCCAGCCGTGGCCTTAGACCTGGTTGAAAGGAGTGCGAGGGAGCACCAGTCCCAACAAGATTCCCTACCTCTTGTCGTGGGCCATAATTTCCCTCGTCAAGGATGAGGGCGTCAGTCTGATTACGTACGGAGAATGAGTAAAGTAGGTAGGAAAACCGCTAACCAAATTTAGTTCTGCCCTTGGCCTTTTTAAGATTTTGTAAAATAATTTTGCAAAACCCTACTAAAATCACGTTCTGTCCGTCCGTGTGTCGCAGCACTTTTTCTCGCAAACTACTTAAGCTAGAAACATTAAATTTTGTATGCAGGTGTAAAATGGTTCTCTATTCAAAGTTCAACTACAAAAAAAAATTGTATGAGTCATTTTAGGGGGGTCTCCCTATATACGGAAGTGACCCCCGAAAAAAATTTCATCAAAGGCAGCCGGTATGGGTATCAAATGAAAGGTCTTGATGAGAACTTTTCAAAACAGGCCTTAATTTGATACTTTCTGCAGTGAAGGGAAATACATGAAAAATTTGTGTCCCCCCCCCCCTCCCCCTCCCTCTCGATTGGACGCCTGTGATCCGAAAAATCTTAAAAAAATTATAGAGGTAGGTAGTCATGAGTACAACAAGAAGTCAAAATTCGCTCAACTTTGTTAATAATTGTATGATACTCAAATTTCACATTTTCCTCAATAAAATCGTATAGGTACTGTTACGCGCGTGCAATTTCACAATTAATGGAATTCCACATAAGTTCATGCAACGTGACTGCTTAGTCAGCGTCTGCATGAACTTACGAATTTGACGAATGTGGGAAAATTTTCATGAGAATGGAAATTTTCTCACGGACAATGTAAATGTCTTCAGATTGCATCATCAGCAGTCTGAAGTTTTTAAATAGTTCGGTCGCGCTAAAGCAAGCGCTTAGTTTTTTCAGTCTACGACACTTTACAACTCATTATTACGCGCTAATTAGATAATTAAATATTACAGTAGTGATTCTAAGTTAGTGATTCTAAGTGTAAATAAAAGGAATTGTGAATAAATATACAATAAATAAATTTTTTTTTAATTTTTATCAAACACTTGCGCGTAATAAAAAATTGGTGGCAGCGGTGGGATAGCTAAATTAAATAGCTATCCAGCGATTCGAACAATACAGAAAAAAACAAATATCAACATAAGAGTTTTGTGAAAGTTTTGTTAAAGAACAATCAAAGGATTTTGTGAAAGTTTTGTGAAAGAACAATCAAAGGATTTTGTGAAAGTTTTGTGAAAGAACACTCAAAGGATTCTGTGAAGTGAAAATAAAAAAAAAAAGGAGACATACTTCTCCTCAACGGGGGACAACGAGGGAAAATTAAAAACAAAAAATTTAATAAAGTTGTTTCTCTCTTAACGAGAACAACCAACGGTGGCCAGACAACTTATAGCCTGCGTGAAGTAGGTTGGCCCATCGAGGGAAAAGAAACAAGTTGGGTAGACAGACCTATGCTCATGTCAGAAGGGTTTTGTACTCAACTTACAAAATGCAGTAACTAGTAACGAATAAAATCAAGAAACATGTCATGTTCGAGGATCATACTATTATTAGCAAAGTTGAAAGAATTTTGACTTCTGAGGTATTTGTTATAGTTATACCCACAAATAATTATTTCAGATTTTTTAAGATCACGGGTATCCATTCGCGCGGGACGAAACACATTTTTCATGTTTCCCCCCCTCTGCCCCACAGAAGCAAAAACTGTCAGTTTAAGAACTGTTTTGAAAAGCTCTCATAGAGAACTTTCAGTTGATACTCATATCGGCTACCTTTCATTAAATTTTTTTTCAGGGGCCACTCCTCTGTACTGTAATCATTGATTCATGGCCTGTTTTTTAGAATCTTAGAATGGTTACAAAGCCCTTTTGCTAGGAGCTCTCTCCTGCCTTTCCGACTTGTTTCACTTGTATATACTCATCTTCATGATACCTATCATTCCTGAAATTTTCATGCGAATCCTAGCAAAGCTGTAGTTTCTAAGTCGGTAAAAAGCGCATATGGCTCCATAGCGCATATGGCTCCATAGTAATGCAGGAAAATTCAAATCGCTATAACTTCGTTAAATATTATTCGATCTTTATGAAATTTTCAGAAAAGATCAATCCTATAAATAGTCATCTGTGTGCTAAATTTTATTGAATTTAAGGGTACCGTCTAGATTTTATTCCAGAAAACATAAAATCAATAAATCATACTATTACTAACAAAGTTGAGTGAATTTCGACTTCTCATGTATTTGTTGTTGTTGTACTCATTAAGGCCTACATCCATGATTTTTTTCAGATTTTTCGGATGGAAGGTGTCCAATCGCGAGGGGGGGGTACGCAAAAAGTTCGTACATTTCCCCTTCCCCTGCCCCCCTCGGTACTTGTAAGGCAATTTTAAGACTTGTTTTGAAAAGATCTTATTAAGACCTTTCCAATTGCACCCTACTCGACTACCAATGGTGAAAATTTTTTTTTGGGGGGCCACTTCCCTATATGGGGAGACCCCCCTTAAACCCCTTTGAAAATTTGTCCCACCATTGAACTTTCAAGAGGTCATCACTTCTGACCTTTCCACAAAGTTTCATGGCTGTAGCTTCTATAGTTTCGGAGAAAAATTGCTGTGACATACAGACGGACGGACGGACGGACGGACGGACGGACGGACGGACAGACGGACACAGGTCGTGATTGCAATAGGGTTTTGTATTTTAGTACAAAACCCTAAAAAGGAAAGAAAACGTAGTTTCTCTCTTAACGAGAACTACCAACGGTGGCCAAACAACTTTTAGCCTGCGTGAAGTAGGTTGGCCCATCGAGGGAAAAATAAAGGAAGGAAACCCAGCATCACTCTCTAAGTGAACCGATCCATCAAGAAAAGCTTCTGGAAGAGATCCAATAACAAGAACTTGAACGAAACAAGGAGGAATGGCAACGTAAGTCCTTATCTTTTTAATGCAAAAAAAAATATATATAGAAATATTTATTTTTGTGATAAATTTTTAAAAGAAAGAAAATCGTGATTATCGAAAATCCTTATTTTACACAAAACAAAACACTGTCTTATTTAATTTGTTTGAAATAAGCCCTTGGTAAGAAAAACAAAAGAATACCTTTACCAAGTATAATAGGTAAATTTTGTATGAATTTGTGCGAAGATTGTGAAACAAGCCCTTGGTAAGAAAAAAAGAAAGAATACCTTTACCAAGTATATAGGTAAATTTGTGTAAATTTGTGTAAACGGAAAACCAATTACTTCACGTGAATGAGCGTGTATCGCGTGAAACAAGGATTTATCAAATCCAAATTGAAAGCCGAAGAAATTCTTACGTTTCCAAATTGTGAAAGCATAAAAATAAAACTTGGTGGCGAATACGTTGACTTCGCTACATTTCGCGAATATTTAGCCAAGTACCGTTTAGGCAAAAGAAATATTGTTACCAGCGAATCGTCTTCGGAAGACGAAGGAAACTTTGAGGGTAGAAATAGTACCTTAGAAGGATCAATAATCCAAAAGGAATTTGCTTCCGAAATCATGTCCACGAATAACAATCTCGGTTCAACTGCTTCGGCAACAAATGTTAAAATTCAAAGTAGAAGTAGTGAAAATTTAAGTGGTGAAAGTGAAATCAGTGTGAGTTTTAGTGACTTAAAAAGTTTTATTCCGGTTTTTGAAGGGAAAGCTGAAGATGCTTTCAACTTCATGTATGCATGTGAAGAAGCGATGAGATTGGCAAAAGGTCCAGTCAAAATCATCCTCTTCAAATATATATGCATGCAATTGAAAGGAAATGCACAAACAATAATTCTCAATGAAGAATTTGATGACTGGAATGCATTGAAGGCTAAACTTAAACAAGTTTATGCTGAACCTCATTCAATGCTGCAGTTACAAAGAGAGTTATTCTCTTTCAAACAAAATACCCAGGAAACGGTGGTTCAATACCATCAAAGGTTATTAGGTCTTCATCGGAGGATACTGACTGCTCGATCAGACCAGTCTACAATGGGAGAAAACTTGTTGATTGAGAAACAAGTGTGGACAGTGTTTATTAATGGATTGAAGGACGCATTAACGATGTACGTGATAACACAAAAGCCTAGAACTCTGGAGGAAGCTAGTCGTTTAGCTCAGGAGGAGGAACAGCGGCTTGGGTCCGTCAAAGTTTCAAGCAAAAAGGATTTTACGGATCGCAATACATTGCCACGAGTACATAAACTGCATTCAGACAAGAAATGTTTCAACTGTGGAAAAATGGGTCACATCAAACGAGATTGTAGAAGCAAAACAACAAATAAATCGGATGATGCTGGGAACAAGAATCCTATAAGGACGAATAAAAAACCTCCGTTTACAACAAAAAATGAAAGCGGCTCTACTAAGCAAAACATCAATTACGAAAATAATAATTCAAATAACGAATACAGAATAAATTCACTTGATATAGAAGACAGTCCTTTTCTTTGTCTTAGGTTAGAAAATAAGTATTTAAAATTCCTTATTGACACGGGGAGTTCACTGAACTTAATTGCGGCAAAGTACGTTTTTGAAAGGGATGTTGATAAATCGAAGGGCATAAAGTATCGCTGTATAAACGCAATAGACGGCAATACTTTTGGGCTTTCACAACTTTCTCAGTTTTATGGTAGCGAAATGAAATACCATTTCAGGTGGCAACAAATCAAATCTTCGATAAATTCGACGGAATATTGGGTTCTCCATTTTTAGTTGAGCAAAGAGCTCTACTCAACTTGAGAGACCAAACATTGGTGATTGGGCATAACCAATTACGGCTATCGAGGAAAACATTTGTTGCTAGACCACGTACTGAAACGATGTATTATTTACACGTTGACGAAGACCCAGGGGAAAACCTTTTGGTTATGGGAATTCAAAAGGGTCACCTAAAAATTCCAGATTCACTAGTTGAAGTGAATGTAAATAGAGAAATTCCTGTAATCATATTAAATGAAGGTGAACAGGAATTAAAAATGAGTTCTGAAGAAATATGTATATGTAAAATTTCTACGGAAGAGCTTAAGGAAAAATCTACTGAGATATGTATCAGAGATGATCATATGAATCAGGAAGAAAAAGACAGTATTTGGGAAATAATAGCCAACTATAAATGTCTATTCAGAGATATTGATCCTAATCATCTCACACAAGCAGCAGAGCACTCTATAGACACTGTTTCCGATATAAAACCTATCTACACGAAAATATATAGATTTCCTAAGATTCACGAAGAAGAAGTAAAAACTCAGGTCGATAAACTTTTGGAAAATGGAACTATAAAAGAAAGTAATAGTCCATGGAATTCTCCTCTTTGGGTAGTTCCAAAGAAAGTTGACGCAAGTGGTAAGATGAAATGGCGTATAGTCATAGACTACCGCAAGCTTAACGATGTCACGATAACGGACAATTATCCATTACCTAATATTTCAGAAATATTAGACCAATTGGGGAAAGCGAAATATTTCTCAACAATAGACCTAACCAGTGGATTTCACCAAATACCAGTAAAACGCGAGGATCAATGCAAAACTGCATTTAGCACTCCCTACGGATACTACGAGTATACACGTATGCCATTCGGTCTGAAAAATGCGCCGGCATGTTTTCAACGAATGATGAATACTGTGCTTTCGGGATTACAAGGATCAAAGTGTTTCGTTTACCTAGATGATATTGTCATCTATGGTGAATCTCTCAAGGATCATAACGAAAAGTTAAAACTAGTATTTGAACGTCTTAAATTGAATAACCTTAGAATTCAACCCGACAAGTGTGAGTTTTTACGCAAGGAAGTAGCGTATCTGGGGCACATAATCTCTGACAATGGTGTCAGCATGGACCCTAAAAAGCTTGAGGCAATTGATAAACTGAAAGCACCTCAAAATCAGAAGGAAATAAAATCATTTTTGGGATTAACTGGCTATTATCGCAGATTTGTGCATAATTATGCAAAAACTGTGGAACCCTTAAATAAATTACTTTGGAAAGATACTGAATTCATTTGGTCCAAAGAGTGTCAATTAGCCTTTGAAAATATTAAAGAAATTTTAAAAGAAAATGTTACTCTGATGTATCCTGATTTCAATAAAATGTTTATACTTACTACGGATGCAAGCAACAACGGAATAGGAGCAGTTCTATCGCAAGAAAATGATTCGGGCAACGAAAGGCCAATCATGTTTCTTAGTAGGACATTAAATAGTGCAGAGCGAAATTATTCGACTACAGAGAAAGAATGTCTCGCCATAGTATGGTCTATAAAACAATGTAGACCATATCTTTATGGGAATCAGTTCATTATCCGTACAGATCACCGACCTCTACTGTGGCTTTTTAACGTAAAAGACCCAGGTAGCAGGCTTGTACGCTGGCGCCTTAAACTTGAGGAATACCAGTACAAAATGGAATATAAGTCTGGAAAGGATAATAAAGTTGCTGACGAGCTTAGCAGGAACCTGCCTGTAAATGCAATAGTTCCAACTGTAACTGGGAATTATCACGAAATGGACGGTGACCACGATAATGATGTATCAGAAGATCTTCTAGGATACAAACATTCTGAAATAATAAAGGATTATACTATTAATAAGCATGGAGATTTAATTTGTAAAAATGGGAATAAAATAACAAGGCACTCCAAAAGCGGTAAAATTCAAGAAATAAACCTTGATGAATTAGACAATCCAACTCAAGGAGATGAAATCGAGGACGATATTCAAGACATAGAGGGGGAGGGAAGAGATAACGAAAAAAACTTTGAAGCCAAATGATGAAATTATCGAGATAATCGACCCAGAAAAGAAGTTAAAATTAATCGAAAAATGGCACAAAGGAATTATCGGAGGCCATAGAGGTGTTAACAATCTTGAGGAATTTTTACGAAGAAGCTATCATTGGAAAGGTATGAGAAAAGATATAAGAAACTATGTCAAAAGTTGTGACCAATGTCAAAGACAGAAAATCATCCGAAGAAATCTCAAAACTTCAATGACAATTGAAAAGTTGAAAGAACAACCTTTCGATCGAATATCAATGGACGTTGTATCTTTCAAATGGAAAGATAATAAAGATTTTAAAGCATTAACAATACAAGATAATTTATCGAAATATTTGAAGTTTATCCACATAAAACGAGAAGAAAGCAAACATATTGCTAACGCTATTATCAACGAATGGATTTCATACTTTGGCATTCCTAAGGAAATCCTATCAGATAATAGTAACGTCCTTACAGGGAAAATTGTCACCGAGCTATGCAAAAAGCTTGGAACAGAAATGATCCCAATCAGCTCCAGAGATCCACAATCAAATGGTTCTGTAGAAAGGTCACATGCAAGACTGAAGGAGTTTTTGCGTAGTGTTATCAACGAAACTGACTTTGGACCACAGGAAACACTAGGCATGGCAAGTTTATGTTTCAATCAGTGTGTTAGTCAAGGAACTGGTATATCCGCAGAGGAGTTGCTATTCGGAAGAAAAACCTTGCCAATCGATCAGATCAAAATAGAAGAAAGGAACGAATCATCTATGTCGATGCTTGATAAACGGATGGATGCACTAAAGAAGATAAGAGAACAAGCTGTTGAGTTTAATTGGAATATCAAGAAAAAAGCTAAAGAAAGGTATGACAATACGTTAGATAAAAGAGGAAATATTTATAATTATAACGTAGGTGACGAAGTTTTGATCCGTCAAAAGAAATCTAAAGATATTATGAACCAATGGGTTGGTCCTTTTAAAGTTTTACAAGTCTCTAAGAAATCTCTACAAATAAATAATAGGTTAAAAAGTTGGTTTAACGTTTGTGACGTAAAACTATATATTCCAGGAATAAATGGGCAATCATCCTCATCGCAGGACTTGGATCAATAGCCTTAGGAGATGTAACTGTTAAGGAAGTACGTTATCCAGGCGTATACTTTAATTATATTTCGGACATCAAATTTGCAAACGGACAAATCCATTTAATTAAGGTTATAGATCTAACGGAACTAGAAGTTAAGATAGACACTATAAGAAAGTTGACAAACAACATTAATGACATTTGTGTTAATAGCCTTTCAGCGTGTAAAAATTTGAAATTGAATGGCGAACTGCAAGCTAAACGTTTGAACCATAATTTAAATACTGTTTATGGGTTGCTAGGATTTTCACCTAATATACGGCTACGTAGAGGAATAGCTAATTGGGTAGGAAGTTCTCTAAAAGTTCTCTTTGGTACGATGGATTCCAACGACTTTGATCAATTCAAAGCCGCTGTCGATTCCATCGAGAAAAACGAATTTAACATAAGGAAAGGGATGATTAAAAATACCTATCTTATGAATGAGATAAACAGACAATCAAAAATTATATCCACAGAGCAAAGCTCAATTCGATTAAAGATTGACGAAATTGTCGACGAACTTAGAAGAATAAATAATGTTACGAATGAGCAGGAAAAGGAACTATCTTTGCAAATTTATTATGAAGAATTGTATTCAAAAATCAATCATAAAGTTGAAGTAATTGATTTAGAGATCGAAATACTTCGCGACAGTTTACTCTTTATTCAATCAGGAATCTTACACCCTTATATCCTTGAACCTTCTCAACTGATTGAAGAATTAAGTAAAGTGAAACAAATTGAGGTATTGGCTGTAACACCAATAATATCGAATTACCGGGAATTGGCTAAAGATTTGCAATTAACCGCGTTCGTTAAGGAAAAAAATATATACGTAAGAATTTCGCTCGACAAAGTAATCAACGAAGATTTCGAACAATATGAAGTAATTGGGTTTCCGTACACAAATAAAAATTCTGTAATTCAGATAAATGGTCTAAAGAAATATTTGATTATTAGTAAAAACAAAGAATTGTATGTGTCATTTGACGAAATTGATTGTAAAAGTATAAGCAACTATAGAATTTGTAGGCCATTACCACTTAAAAGTGTGTATTCAAATTCATGTATTATAAATTTATTTTTCAAGCAAACAGATAAAGGATGTGAATTTAGAAATATTAACTCAGAAATAGATATTTTGCATAGGATTAGTAACCTAAAACTACTAACTGTAAATTCACTAGAAACAAGCTTTGAATGTCGATGCAATCAAACTAAAACTTTGAAAATCTCAGGAATTAATATTCTAACTTTAACTAATGATTGTACTATTCATAGCGTAGCACACGATTACTTCCCCATTAAGATTGGTAAAGAAATTGTAATTGAAAAGGATAAATTAATAGAAATTGAGGATTGTTGCAATAATTTTAATTTAACTGAAATAAAACAAAACGAATTGCGTATAACCAAGTTTACTAGCAACAATATACATGACCTAAAGGATCTAACTTCAGAGACCATTGAACAAGCTACTTTTTGGGATAAAGCCATTCAACCAATTCCTAAAATTGTGAGAGAAAGTTCAATTATTTCCACTGTAATTGCAATACTTATCCTTCTTGTGATAGGATTTTCAATTTATAAATGCGCTAATGGCAATTTATGCGTAATCTTTTTTAAGGAATGTTTCAATCGAAAAAACAAAATTAACCTTGGTCAAAATACTATAGCTTTCAGGAATAAAAAAGATGATGAAAAAATTACAATTTTTGAAGATCCTAGTATCAAATCAGAAAGTGAAAGTAAAAGATTAAGATCAAGATATTTGTGAAAGGTTGAGGACAACCTTATACATAGGGGGAAGGTGTTACGCGCGTGCAATTCCACAATTAATGGAATTCCACATAAGTTCATGCAACGTGACTGCTTAGTCAGCGTCTGCATGAACTTACGAATTTGACGAATGTGGGAAAATTTTCATGAGAATGAAAATTTTCTCACAGACAATGTAAATGTCTTCAGATTGCATCATCAGCAGTCTGAAGTTTTTAAATAGTTCGGTCGCGCTGAAGCAAGCGCTTAGTTTTTTCAGTCTACGACACTTTACAACTCATTATTACGCGCTAATTAGATAATTAAATATTACAGTAGTGATTCTAAGTTAGTGATTCTAAGTGTAAATAAAAGGAATTGTGAATAAATATACAATAAATAAATTTTTTTTTAATTTTTATCAAACACTTGCGCGTAATAGTACCCTTAAATTGAACGAAATTTGACGTTTAAGAAGTCTTCTAAGGGTCCTTAAGCTCTGTAAGTTTGATGAAAATCGAATGATATACACGGAAGTTATAGCCATTTGAAATTTCTCTGATTACAACAACAATAACACATGATTTCGGTATTTCTGGACTTTCCATAGAATCAGTCACTGCAGTTTTGATTTGATGTTCTTGAAATTTTCAAATAAGGTCAATAACATACATATTTTTGGGAATTCGTGATTTGAGTGATTTTGTTGGTTTGCAAGAAAATGGCAACCGTTGAAAATGGAGAAATAATGGATTTTCTTTTAAACGTGCACATCTCTTTGACATATTTCGTGGCTTAATTCGTTGCTGGTGACTGCATATCTGAGTATTTGAGTACAAAACCCTTTTGACGTGAGCGTAGGTCTGTCTACCCAACTTGTTTTATCTTTTATGCTTAGATCTTATAGGCTCCTACATTCGTTCGTGCAAAATAACGTGCAGTGGGACTTAGTGGTAGGGAAAAGAACCTGTTCCGTGACACTGCAGACACTAGCCTACTAGCGTCCCTAGATTAGGTCGTTTCCAGCTGAGCATCCATCCTTAGCTTGTTGAGACAGCATGACACCGCTGCAGTTTTGTACGGATAATCTTATCAGTTTAAAATCACTTCAGTCACGTCAGTATCAGCCGGGACCTCATTTAAGAATTCTCCGAATATTCCAGAAGGCCTAAGCTTTTGAGATGTCTCCACTTCTAACCTTTTCATAAAGTTTGACCATTTCAGCTTTTATCGTTTTTGAAAAAAAAAACTTGTTATGCACGAACAGACCGATGCACGGGTGTGCAGACGGACAGATAATATTAGTGGATCTGTGCTTTACAAAGTTCTAATAATTAAGTCATAGCTATTGTCTGCAATCTCAAAAACAACAATATGTGATTCTGGTGAAATTTCCCATGTGAGTACAAAGTTTTCATTTTGTTTAGAAGGATACGTGTAAAAGTGCTTAAGTAATAATCAGTTGTGTGGGAACAAAATGTAGGTACTTGTAAGAGAAACGTAAGTAAGGTTTTGAGTATTTGGTTCTGAAGAAGCTATCTGTGTACTAGAACATAAAGAAAATAAGTTGGGTAAACAGACCTACGGTCATGTCAGAAGGGTTTTGTACCCAACGTGCGAAATGTAGGCACCACCAAAGAATAAAGGCGAGAAACATGTCCAAAAGATGTGGACGTCTTTTGCTTCTGTACTTTTAACGGTTGTCGCTTTATTGCAAACTAGCGAAAATCACTCATGTCATGAATTCCCAAAAAAAATTATATTGTTGATCTTAATTGAAAATTTCAAGAAGATCAAATCAAAACTGCAGTGTCTGATTCAATGGAAAGTCCGTAACATACCAAAATCACGTGTTCTTATTGTATTTTAAGAAATTTCAAACGGCTATAACTTCCGTGAATATGATTGGATTTTCATCAAAATAGCAGAGTATCAGAATCTTATGTCAAACTCTTTAAACAACGGGTTTTCATTTAATGTAAAGGTATCCATATGATTTTATTGGGGTAACTGTGAAATTCGATGTTCATACTATTACTAACAAAGTTGAGTGAATTTTGACTTCTGAGGTATTAGTTGTTATTGTACTCATAAACACATACCTCCATAATTTTTTTAAAATTTTTCGGATTACAGGTGTCCAATCGCGAGGGGGGGGACATAAATTTTTCCTGTATTTCCCCTTCCTGTTGACCCTCTGAAGCAAAAGATACCAGTTTAAACCCTGTTTTGGAAAGTTCTTATTAAGACCTTTCATTTGATACCCATATCGGCTACATGTGATTAATTTTTTTTAGGGGCCACTCCACTATATGGGGGGCCCCCCTTAAGCACCTCGTAATAAATTTTCTGTAGTGAAATTTTGAAGAGAGCATCACTTTACACCTACAAACAAAATTTTAAGTTTGTAGGTTATACGGTTTGCGAGAAAAAGTTCTGTGACACACGGACGGACGGACGGGCAGACAGGTGTGATTTTAGTAGGGTTTTGTAAAATTAATTTACGAAACCCTGAAAACCAGATCTCCTTATAATTTGAAAGATTTCATGAAACTACTATTTACTTGACTTATATTTCAATTAATAGTTGAATACAAAAAGTTGTCCAGCTCCTGCAATATAATATACTATTGGCTTGCCTAAAACTTCGTTATACATAAATACGATGACGGTCCCAGAAGTACCCGATCCAACAAACAAAAGAATTGCGAAAATGTTTTTTATTTTTCAACATATCCTCTTTTTAGCTCTATACACTTTTCAATAGCTTTGATACCCGCTTTATAGTAGAAACCGTCAAGCTCCTCAAAAAAGCTATTAACCACAGACTCTAACTCTTCATTGTTGGCAAATCTTTTGCCGCCGAGACATTTTTTCGAATTTGGAAAAAAATAGGGTACGTGAAGAAGCAATTCGAATTTCAACTCATAGATTTTAGCCATCGCAATGACGCACGTGTGGACTGGTGCGTTGTCATGATAAAACAACACTTTCTTTTTCGTCAAATGGGGCCGTTTTTTCTCGATTTCATCACTCAAAGGCTGCAATAAGGCTGCATAATATGATTGTTTTTCCTTTTTCGAGATAATCAATAGATATTATTCCACGCGGATCCCAGAAAACGGATGCCATGACCTTGCCAGCTGACTGAACTGTCTTTGCTTTCTTTGGAGCCGGTTCAGTTCACTGCTTTGACTGCTCCTTGGTCTCAGGTGTAAAATGATGGACCTATGTTTCGTCCATGGTTATGAATCGACGCAAAAACTCGGCTTTATTGCTGCGAAACATTGTCAAACACTCGATGGAAACATCCTCACGTTGCTCTTTGTGCTCCATTGTGAGCAAACGCGACACCCATCTTGCGCACAGCTTTCTCATGTCCAAATTTTCGGTCAAAATGCTATGCACAGCACTTTTTGAAATGCCTGCCGTGTCTTCTATCTCGCGCACTTTTAGTCGACAGTCCTCCAATATCATTTTGTGGATTTTTTCAAATTTTCTGACATTTGACCTCACTTGGTCGACCACTGTGGTGTGTTCATCTTGGCAGCTTGTACGACCTCGCTTAAACTCAGCTGCTGTTATGAATTTTTCACATTAAGTTGTTGAAAGGTGGCATTGTCAATCGCAGTAATTGTTTTTTAAAATTACCTGTATTCACAAGTCAGGTCGGATACTTTTGGGACTATTTTCGTATTAACAAAACTAACCAAATTTCTCAAAATCTTAAATTTGTCCCTTGTTTCTACATTAATCATCATAATCTCAATTCCATAATGATCTCATCAATCACCGTCATACGTCCTTATAACATCATTATTATGCAAATATTGCACAAAATCACTTCATTATCAATTCCAATTTTCCACTACATTATATCCAACATGGAAATGAAGATGCCCAATGAACCCGAACTTTGTCCTGAAGGACATTGGCTCCTTAGCCGGAGAAGAGACTTCCGATAATCCACTCAGTATGCACGATGCACTGCATCGTCGGGCACTAACGACTGGTGAAAATTAATTACTTTGAATTCGAAATGCATCCCGAGAGGAATAATGTATCATTCAGGATAGCAGATGGACTGCTAGCAAGTTTACTTGGTTGCAATAAAGTTCGTAATGGCAGGAGTTCAAAGAGCGGAGCAAGTGGAAGCTGCATAGTAAATAGTCCTTCTTTCGGTTGCCAGTCGGTATAATTTGTGTAGATAGTAAATTGAAAACTGCAATGTTTGTCGAATGAATGTCAGAGAAATGTAAAATTGACTTCATGGGTCTGTTTACGGTAAATGTGCATCTCTTTTGAGAATTCGCAGTAAAAAAACTGATACGTGCATTTGAATGCCTCCATCAGTCCTCTATAATCTTCGTCCACGTTTGTGCTTATCATCCTGTTGCAATAAATTATTAGGAAAGCACATAGCAAGGTAATCTCTTACCTACATTTCCTAGTATTCTCATTACATTTATAGCAACTTATCTTAAATGCACAAAAGCAAGTGTATACTAAAAGTCGTTAGAACAATCGTAAATTCCATTTATCCTATAAGTACATATTTAAGCTGAAGCACTTAAATTCAGGTAAGCAATATAGCCTAACTACTTAAATATTTTTGTGAGAAACTTTCTCAGGAGCACAACATAAACAAAGAACGGATGGACTCGATTAGGGAACTAAGTCACGTATGATGAAAAGTGTGCAGAGAAATCTCATCTTTTGCACGAGACTGAAAGCTTGGGCACTTGCAAGTGGTGTTTGCCTTCTGACTCGGAAATAGTTTGTACCTCTGATCAGATCTAAAGAGCTGAGGCATTGCTTCGGTGTAGCTTCAGTAACTTCCGCAAAAGTCCTGACTCTATTTACCTTCAACCAGAAGTTATTTACTTTTTCGACGGAGGAAGGATAGAACGAATGTTGTCTTCAAGTTTGAGCCTTACAGAACAAACGATGAATACGTGAGAGTCATGTTCCAACTTTTTGGATTGTAAGTAGTTGATCCAGTTTATTTTTAGTGTTTCCGCAATAATTTAGTTAGTCCACTTTACACGATTAAATCCGCAAAAACTATGAGAACCCGAAGATTTGTTTTGGCCCAAAAGGTATGAAAATTTTGAGTTAATTCTGGAAATACGTCATTAGAAGTAAACTTTTATGGAATTTCTTACTGAAATATGCTGCGTACTATTTTTACGTTTTACTTTGAGTAAGCACAACGATTATTATGTACATACTAAATATTTATTTCTCTCTTCGAAAATTGTGTAAATTAGTACTTAGTGTAAGAAAAACATGCACTAACAGTGCAAATTGTTATCTTTTACAGTGCTCACTCAATGATTGGCAGCAGTCGTCGGTGAATTGCATGAAAGGAAGGTGGACAGCGCGCCTCATCCCGGATATGAGGCCGTGGTTAAATCAAAGGCATGGTGAGACTGACTTCTATCTGACTCAGCTTTTGAGAGGGCATGGGTGTTTTCAGTCTTACCTGCACAAGATTGGTAAAATATGGACCCCCGATTGTCGGTTTCGCCATATATTTTTTTGCGTGTGAAAAATGGAGCAGGCAACGAAGAGACCCCACAGGCAGTAAGAGAACTCACTCTGGATATTATAGTCGCGGTGATGCTCAAATCAGTTGACAAATGGAACCAGGTGGCACATTATGTTCGGGCAGTTCTAAAAGATAAAAGGGGCTTACAGCAGCTGGGGATATTGGGGCTGGGGGTCGCTTTTCTGGCAATTCTTCTTCCCCTCTCCTCTTCCCGGATAGGAGGGAGAAGAGGGATCTCTACGCTTGAAGGCGCCTCAAGGGATAACAAAACGAGACCCGGCCCAAAATAATGTATCAAACGGTTCCAGGCTGGGTTATCTGGTTGATAAGGGAGTCCCACGCTCTATGCGTAAATGACGTTTACCTTCCAACCACAAAAAAAAAATCCAGCAAACAGTGACCCTAAAGTGCATCGTAGTAAAATTTAGTCGTTTTGAGAATGAATCGAATTTCAAGTTCGCATGAAATTGAATGGCAAAAATTTAAAGACATTGCCTCATCAAAGAGATTATTACACATAAGATTGTACCACACCAAAAGGCGGAAAGTTCTGGCAGCGTTTTACTGTGCCAGTGTACTCGTTGGAAACGGGCGTCGAGCACCATTCATTGAGCCATCGAGTGGGACTACTAATTACTAGAACCCAAATTATTTTCTCCACTTCTGCGTCCTTCAATTCCCTTAAGCTTTGGGTCGTTAAGAAATGTCTCCAATTTTAGGAAAGGAATAACTAAACCTGCCTGTAACGAATAGTCCATATACCAAAATCCGCCAAACTCATACAAAACGCAAACTTTGTACTTGACGATACGATCAATTCATCCTCGTAGCAGATTACTCACCATCTTTCTGTGTTAATTTTCGGGGTTACTGTTATGGGTGAATCTTCTTCCTTACCATGGACGGGCTATCTGACGTGTCATTAAATGTAACTTATAAAAACTTTCCTGAGCCAAGGTTGCTGTAGTATAAGACAAATGACAAAAAAATGTTATTCCTCCAAATCTACATCTGAAAATTTAACTGAATCATTAAGTTCACTTTTGTACAATAACTCAAACAACCACTTGTTGGAAGGAGGAAACGTCATGAAGTGTTCCGGGCTTCCAATATCTCTCATGACGCATTAGGGGCTACCAACGCACAAACATCTTATTCAAGCTCGGCCAAACCGGACTTGTTTTGTTTTGACCGCGTGTGGAAGCGGGCGCGCCTGCGGATTTTAGAAGAATGGAGAAAGATAAATATCAATCAGTGATTCGATTCTTGCTTTTGCAAGGGAAATCGGGCAGCGAAATCAAAGAGACTTGAATGCCGTTTACGATAACTCTGCTCCTGCAAAGGCGACCATAAAAGGTTGGTTTAACAGGTTTTAACTTTGTTTCGGCGTGGAAACTGAGTTAGCACACCGAAATGAGAACAGGATGATTCCTCAAAAAACCAGGAACACCAGCAGTTATTGGTGAATTTGGGATTATTGGATATATTCAATTGTTGTAGAATATAATCGAATTAGGGTAAACTGGAAAACTGGGAAAATAAACACGTTTTGTATGCTGTGAACAATACTTTGCAAGTGATTCTTTATTCATAAAGCAAAGGTATTTATAATAATTTTTTCTACAATCATCATTAAATTACTTCAATTGCAATCAAGTTCGTTAACCCAAAATGTGCAAGCCAGCAATAATCGAAAGTATGAAATTTTGATTGATCGCATAATTATGCAACGTAGTATTTAAGTTAAGAATGTGGACTCTAAAGAATTGCAAGATGGCATTTACATCAATTAAGAATATCCAACTAGGGGCAATACGTTACAAAAATAATGAAATTGAAAATTGCGCTGGCTTGAATCTAAAGTTAATAGGAAGAATTTGGACATATGTAATTTATTTTGCTGTACTTTGTTCAGAAACTGAACATGTTGGGCGGGTGTGAGTGATGATGCTGTTGAATCTGTCCCTAAGTGAGGCAACAGCTCCAGGATGGTCTACTTGTCCTGTAGATTTCTTTATTCGTAGAAGGTACGTTTGGCATCATCTTTTTAATAAGTTACCAATTAGTACTAATAGCAGAGTAACAAGTATTATGGCTGCTGCTGGCACCGTGTGTTCCTTAATTTTCTGCCGTGTATTTATAGGTTCTTGAAGGTTTAAAACCTCGTTCGTGAAAACCTGCTGAGATAATTTGGTGATCGGTTCAGAGGTTGCAGATGCTGGCTGTTGTGTGATGGTGGTAAACTTCTCAGGTGGAATCTCTTTCATGAAAGAACTTAAAACAGTCATTTCCTTGTTAAGTGATGACCGAATCGTGACTTCTTTGGTTTCTATAATACAGTTTGTTGCTGTGCGTATTATTCCTACATCTGTCAATGCGATTTCCTGCCGTTGGCCATTGCAGATTAAGTGTGCGGGAGCTGGCGGATCAGCAACAAGAAGCCATGTGTTCTTTATCCTACACTTCTTCCACAATGTACGTTCGCTGCTTGTGCTAAATGTAGGGCACATGATTCGGTTGTGCCTGTTGTAGATCTCATCTAGGATGCAGTTAGGTTTTGTCATCATGTTGGTGGTCGTTCTAGGTGAGCATATCAGTAGCTCTTCCTCGGACTTGCATGCGTCTAATTCTTCTTGGTTCACAGTGAAATAAACTCTTGACGATCAAAGTTTACTGCGATTGTGGGAGGCCCTGCATCAATCATGATGTAACGATGTGTATCTTGTTTATGTGGAACAGTCGTTATGTGGATGAGATCGTATCTGGTATTTTCAATTATCGTGAAATATCCATAAACTGAGGCTCCCTCCCCTACTTCGTTTTAGGGATATTCGCTTTTGAGAGCTCCGTAGAATTTCGAAATTTTTTGTTTGGTATTTTGTATCATAGTGTTAATTGCATTTAGGCGCTGGCTCCTTTATTTGCCTTTAAATCAGCTGTGTCTTGAAACAATTCTTGTCGTTGAATGATGGAGATGATTTTGAGATGTGCGCTTTGGAGCTCAACGGGTTGTAAGATGCCGATCCTCTTCTCATGACTTGGCTTTCTACAATTGTCGGTGAACCTGAAGCAGAGACTAAAGATTCTTGTCAATTTTTGTATACTGGAGTAGCGTTCCAGAAGCTCGAATTCTTGTTTTGTTGTGCATGTTGATACTATTTTAATAGGGGCTTCGATGTTAGCCGTTTGTAACAACCAACTGGGACCACTCCACCATAACTTATGGTTCGGACTTATTCCTCTAGAAGCACAATCAGCGGGATTGTCGTCTGATCTCACATGATTCCATTTCCACTTCCCACCATATAAAGTCCGTACCTTGGAAACTCTGTTCGCAACATAGGTATCTAATGAAGATGGTTCCTTCTTCAGCCATGCCAGTGTTATCGTTGAATCACTCCAAGCGAAAATTGGTACGTTAGTCAAGCCCATAGTATTAGCTGTTTGATGCAGAAGATTTGAGAGAAGAGCAGCTGCGTTAAGCTCAAATTTTGGAAGTGATATTTTTGATTTCAGTAGCGTAACTTTAGTTTTTGCGCAAAGCAAAGTTGTTCTAATAGCTCCAAAGCTATCGGTTGACTTGCTGTACACAACTGCGGCATAGGCAGCTTCCAAAGCATTGCAGAAGCCACGAAGCTCTATGTTGGCTTTAGAAGTGTAGTGAGCCCATCGTGGTATCTTTATGTTTTCCAGGCCTGCTAAATCCGTTTCGAAGCAATTCCAGCGCTTCACAATCTCCTCGGAAGGCTGGTTGTCCCAATCCAGTCCAGTTTTCCAGACGTCTTGCATAAGTATTTTTGCTCGTATAGTGACTGGAGCCAGCCATTGTAGTGGGTCATAAATACTGGCAATGTTTGACTATAATCGTCGTTTTGCCAGCTTTCGACGTTTTTCAAATTTTGGAATCTTAAATTGAAATTCGTCTTTACTGGGATTCCAAGCAATGTCTCTTCAGTTATTTGAAATAGTCCCTTCTCTTTCGCATATTCAGGGACAGCTGCCAATAGCTCTGGATGATTACTAGCACATTTTCTAAGGTTAAATCCACCCTGTTTCAGTAGGCATGTGATTTTCCTTTGTAATTTTATTGCCTCCTCTATGGAATCTACCCCACGGAGCATATCATCGACATAAAAATCGTTTAGAAGGGCTTTAGTCGCGTGTGGATACATGCGTCCCTCATCCTTTGCTAGCTGAATAAGACATCTTACAGCCAAAAAGGTGGCACATGCCGTGCCGTATGTAACTGTCTTCAGCTGATACTCGTTAACTGTTTTCGAGTTTTCGTCCCTCCAAAGGATTCGTTGGTAGTCTCTATCTTGCTTTGCTACAATGATCTGCCGGAACATCTTCTCTCTCTGCGGTATAAACGAACTTATGTTTTTTCGATCTTAATAAGATTTGGGCTAGGTCTTGCTGTAACTTGGCACCAGTATAAAGCAGATCATTTAAGCTAGGACCCTCTGAGGAATTTGCTGATGCATCAAATACGACTTGGACTTTGGCCGTAATGCTATGTTCTTTAAATACTGGATGGTGAGGTAAATAAAAAACATTTCGAGTATCTCCGCTGTAAGGAACAACTTTTTCCATGTGTCCGAGCTCAACATATACCTCAAGAAACTGTTGGTACTCTTTTTTCAAATTTTGGATCTCTTTCCAGTCTTTTTTCGACTTGCTTGTATCTTAATAAGGCTTTAATACGAGATTCTCCAAGTGGTTTTATGTTAATATCATCTTTGAATGGGAGCTGAACTGTATACCTTCCGTGATTATCTCTATCGAATGTTGCTTGAAAATGTTCTTCGCATCGAACTTCAGCGATTGAAGGCTCTCTTTCGTGATCTTCATTGTCCATCTCAAAGAACTTTTCCACAGATTTATGGAATTCAGTCATTGAGATGCAAGCTGTTATTTCTTTTGCACTTCTTTTAGCCTTGGACATGGTTTTACCTGATAAAATCCAGCCAAGCTTTGTTTTTTGTGCTAATAATGGATCTGCTTTCCGTAAGCCTTCTTCAATTATTTCTTCTAGCACATCTGCTCCAAGTATGACATCAATTTGTCCCAGGGGGGCAAAATTAGGATCTGCTAGCCTTAGTTCTGGTATCTTACTAGACTTAAGTAAAATCACTCGATCTTCTGGTAATATCATTGTAAGTTTTGGCATGATTAATGCTTCGACTAGGAGGGTAAATGTCGATTGGAAGTGTGGTGCTATAGACATGTAGACTTAATTTCGTACAGTCGATGTTTCTGTTTCACCAATACTGGAGATCGTTGCAAAAATACTTTGCTTTTTGAGTCCTAGCCTCTTCGCTGCCTTTGAAGTAATGAAGGATGATTGGAAGCCTTGATCAATGAGGGCTCGTAGCAAGATTTGTTGTCCAGTACTCGTTTGTACATTTATTAAAGCTGTTGGAAGCAGAACATTCACATTCACTTTCTTAGTATTCACTGCAGAAGCTGATGGCAATATTGAAGGTTATAGCTTTAATGTTTGGGAAATGCAGAAGCATGTGATGTGGTTTATTGCACTCAAAGCATATACGTGAGCTTTTGCATTCGATGCTTTTGGCGTGAGTAAGGCAATTCTTGCATAATTCATCCAACGATATGAATTTATGGCGATCTTCAGTGGAGAGTTCCTTAAACTTGCCGCAGCGATATATGAAATGCGGCTCCTTGCAAAATGTACAGGTTGGTTTTGTGATTGTAGTGAAAGCTCGTTTCTTGCTGTTCATGGGGCTGTGGTTTGATTGTTGTTAAGACCATTGAGTAATTAAATAATACTGGAGTGGACAACCACGTGACAATATGGTTGCAACAACCCCTGCGACCACTTTTCCTACTGCTACGCTCTTGTTTACAACCTTAGAGAGAGCCAAATTGCACAAGCAAACAAATTTTCATACAATACCAAAAATTTGCTTTCTATTTGAAAAACCTTCAGCATTGTATGAAAAACATGCAAAACATTAACATATTAACTACTCACTTGTGAAATGAAACACCTACAGATCCTTTTCTACTATGATTTTTTCACGAAGGCGCTACACATTTCATTTTGAAATTGTAAATTAATTTCACAGTGTCACACGTTAAAGTTACTTGAATTATAAACCACAATCGAATCTTTCAACACTTGGAACGAATTTAGATCGCGAACACTTTCCACAGTTTTAATATCGGACAAAATTCGCGACGAAACTTGCAAATTGGCCAATTTGGCGCCCAATTTGCATCAGTCAACTTGACAGACAGTTCACATCTAGTCAGCTTTTGGAACAAGAAAGTGACCAGCAAGAGGTAGACGGGGAGGAAATGACAGAAAGTTCGCTTGAAAGAGAGCAGAAACCGGTCGCATGCTCTCTCATGCATTTTATATGAGCTTAGCCCATCCAGTTCTTATTCATCTTAGGTTAAGACTTCATGTCTTTCCAAAAGGAAATAGTAGAGCTGTTGAACTAACGGCACTTCCTTGTGGTTGCTTAAAGTGTCTTCGAATGTGCGGATGCTTTCAGAGTCAAGCTTTTGCATTGGAGTATGAATTAAATCTCACTGATCCGTGTTAAAAGACATACTTTTCAGTGCCGCGAGACAATTCCGCAAAACGTTGAACATGTTGATTATTCCCGCTCCACTCCTATGCTCTACTTTCTTTATGTCGACATGCTATCAAGATATGCCATAGCCATCCTTTTGTTGTTTGAAAATCGCTGCTGTAATATCATGATCGCTGTATCGTAGTTTAATGCATCTAGTTGCAGATGCGAAACGGAATCTTTGTCTTCTCCTTCTAGGTAACTCAGGAGATATTGCATTTTTTGTATTGGTGCTAGATTGTAATTATCATGTATGACTGTCTTGAACAAGTCATAAAACCTCCTCCATTCCTTAAAATCACCATTAAACGTTGGAATGGCTATTGCTGGTAGTGTTGGCATGTTGCTCGGTGGCCAATTATACTGATAGGTAGTCGCCGGAATGGATCTGGCTCGACGGACCAATGTTTCGGCGCGGAAACTGAGTTTTGCAGACCGAAATAAGAACAGGATGATTCCTCAAAAAACCAGCCACACCAGCTTGGGATTATTCGATATATTCAATTGTTGTAGAATATAATCGAATTAGGGTAAACCGGAACTGGGAAAATAAACACGTTTTGTATGCTGTGAACAATACTTTGCAAGTGATTCTTTATCCATAAATCAAAGGTATTTATGATCATTTTTTCTACAATCATCATTAAATTACTTCAATTGCAATCAAGTTCATTAACCCAAAATGTGCAAGCCAGCAATAATCGAAAATATGAAATTTTGATTGATCGCATAATTATGCAACGTAGTATTTAAGTTAAGAATGTTGACTCTAAAGAATTGCAAGATGGCATTTACATCAATTAAGAATATTGAACTATGGGCAATACGTTACAAAAATAATGAAATTGTAAATTGTGCTGGCTTGAATCTAAAGTTAATAGGAAGAATTTGGACATATGTAATTTATTTTGCTGTACTTTGTTCAGGAACTGAACAGTGGTCACACGTCGGTTTTTGATGAACCACGCTCAGTGGCCCGGAAAACAGCTACGACGGAGCATAACGTGACAACAACCCACTAGTTTATATTGGCAGACCACCGATGGAAGGTGCGCGACATACCCTGCATAGAATTTTGGGCAAGAGAAAGCTGTAAGCGCAACGGAGGCTATTTTTAATCACTCCAGACAACGAACTCATATGCAGTTCATTAGCTTCTTGCATATTTGTGCGTATAAGCATATCCAAATATTCCTTGAAATTGCATTTTCACAATTAATCCATGTGGCCACAGATGTGTAAGTTACATTTACTACTGTTGTGGTTCGTTGTCTGCATATCCCATAAATGCATGCAATGATCTATGGAGTGCATTAAACGTAAGTACAAATTGCATAATTCGGTATACGCACTTTTGTCACTTGCATATGCATGCACATTTGGGCAGCATAAATGTAACATTCATAGATCATTGCTTCATGCAATGAACTATGAATGGCAAGCTATAGATGTAAGAATAATGTTTATTATATAAATTCAAGTTGACGTACAATAAACTCATTGTCGTTTATTAATTGTACCCGAATGTTCGTTACAATTCATTTGTAGTTTAACCTAGCGATTGAACATTTGGTGGTGACCCCAATTGTCCAAGTTGGGACAGTGAACACTAAATCGAGTTCCTCGTCAATTTTGCCTAAGTTTTTCTTATTAAGAAGATACTTAGTTATTTTTCACCCTTTTTGTTCACTTCAGAAATCGAAATTCTGTTAATTTTTTCCTTATTCACTTGCAGATAAACATTTGATATCTTCAATGGAGTCTCTAGCTTCTCAACAAGTCACTATTGAATAGGATGTTGAAAGGTACTTAACGAATTTCTTAAAGAACTCCAAGTCAAAGAAAAACAGATGATATTATGAAAATCGTTTGCATAAATTACAGTCAGATTGGGCTGTTTTCAAATTAAGAGATGTAGAGATTCAGCAGTTGCAAGCAGCAAACAAGGTCCACTCATACTTCAAGGAAAACTATCTACCCTAGGAGCGAAAGATATAGGAAGAACTCAAGAGTAAATTACAAGACGGTTTACGGGATTTGGAAATATTGCAAACAGTTTTCGTTCCCGAAAAATCAGTCAAGAAGCAGTTATCATTAATTGCTTTAACGAGTGATTCAACAAAATTGGTCAACACTTAGTTAGAAGAAAACCCAAATCGTTCGACAGATTTTTTTCAATAACATTTGTCTCGCTAACAAAGTATTGGGAAACTATTTTTAGTGCTCATCATGAGCTGGCAGCTGAGAGTACTAATAATGATATAGAATACGTATCATCTCTAGAAAAGAACTACCTAGCTTCAATTGTAAGATTAATGGACCTCATGGAGATGAACGGCTCTACTCCTACTGACACTTGTCCGTCGAACTCATCATTTAAATTACCGAAAGTTGACAGTCCTACATTTTCAGGCGATTGCTTAAAGTGGTTTTCACTTTCAGAGTTATTTAAACATATAATCGATAACCAAGCCCTACCAGACACCCAGAAGCTCTTTTATTTACGATCAAATCTAGGAGGAAAAGCTAGTCGATTAATTGAACATCACATGGCATATTTTGCGTAACAGGAAAGAAAACTATCGCCTTATTGCTAGAGCCTTTTTAAATAGCATCTTAAGCATTCTGGTTGGATTTGATGAGACTGCAATACATTTAAAACGTTTACACGATATGATCAAAGAGTCACTTTGTGGTACCACGAATTTGGGGATGGAGATTTTTTAGTTGGAATCCTATTATTGTGCATTTATCACTTCAGTAAGTAGACAAAGAAACTCACCGACTCTTTGAGCAATCTCTTGATAACCCACGCCAATTACCAAAACTTAACAATTTTCTCAAGTTCATTGAAACTAGGTTCCAGCTTTTAGACAATATTTTTGACAGTAGATAAAAAAATGAGAATAGACACACAAAAAAGAAAAAAAATCATGTACTTTTTGCGGAAAACAATGCAATAATTTAAGTTAGTGCTTAAGATTCCTCTAACTTTTGGTTAAAGATAGATTAGTGGCTAATAAGAAGTTACAAAGGTGCCTCAATTGTCATCAAGTTGATCACACAATTAAAGACTGCTGTTCCAAAACTTGATAAAAATGTAACAGAAAACACCACACATTATTGCACTTTGATTTGGAAGAGAATACAGCACAATCAAAAACACTACTATCTAATTCTGACATGTAATTCACGACAAAACTTGCAAGTGAATTGAACCACTCAGCTTTAAGTTGTGTTAAAACAACAAGCTATGTGTTTCTTGGCACCGCTATAATCAAAGTCAAAAGCAAGGATGGTAAATTTAAAACAAGTGGAGCAATCTTAGATTCTGGCTCACAACTCAACTTTATTACAGCGATGTTGCTTCATAAACATGGTTTTAATGCAATCAGTTGAAATAAGCGGCATTAGGGGAGCAAAATTAAATACACAAGGGAGAGTTATGTTGACAACTCAGTGTAGGGTAAGCTATATCTAAACAGTAATCAAAGCAAACATTATCCCTGAGATAACCTTACATCAACCAAGTCGTAGTTTGGATACAACGTCTTAGCCCATCCTTTGCAACATCGATTTCGCGGATCTTGAGTTTAATATTCCTCGTCGAGTTGACATTTTATAAGGAGCAGGCATTTACGCCGATATAATGGCCGCTGGGCAGATCAAACTTTCACCAAATTTCGGACAGCCCAAAATTCAGTTTTGCGGTGGAATATGATCACTCACCTTCAACCTTTATTTGCGGGATTTCTACCAATAGTCTAGACTCTCAATTGGAAAATTTTTGGGAACTCGAAAACATTCAATATAGAGCTAATTCACTTACCATTGAAGAGAAGGAATGTGAAGATTATTTCTACAAGACTCTTAAAAAGAACCATGAAGGTCGATTCATAGTACGACTTCCCTTTAAAGAAGCATCAATCGAATTGGGTGAATCAAAAAAAATTTCAGTTTTTCGTTTTTTCAATCAAAAAAGACGATTGCAAAAAAATCCTGATCTAAGACGTCAATGCACAGCATTTATGGACGAGTTACTACAGCTCCGTCATATGGAACTTGTGAAACCAAAAGCCATTCCAAAAGATCATTATAACCTTCCGCACCACTGTGTACTCAAACCAGATAGCACTACGACAAAATTGAGAGTTATATTTGATGGGTCCCGTAGATTATCGAATAATAAGGCACTAAACGACATTCTCATGGTCAGCCCTACTATTCAGGATGAATTATTACTGCTACAACTCCAGCTCCATAAATAATACAACTCCAGCTCCATAAATTTGTGTTTACTGCAGACATAGTCTCCTCAGAAGATTATAACTTCTAACTTATCGTTTGGAGAGATGACCCATCTGAAGAATTAAAAACTTACCAATTACGTACAGTCACGCACGGTACTTCCTGTGCTCCATATTTTAGCAACTGAGCAGAAAGAGAACCATCAAATGGGTTCTACAATGGCACTTCGCGACTTCTATGTAGATAACATTATCACAGGCTTTAACAAATTAGAAGAAGCCGTACAAGTACAAAATCAACTCAGGGATATACTCGTCAAGGGAGGGTTCAATTGCGTAAATAGTGCGCAAACCATCCAGCATTGCTCCGAACCGTTCCCAAGGATTAACGAGAAACTATGGCATCTTTCGACGCAGAAGATAAGCTGCGCACTTAGTTACTGGGACTTAATTGGTAACAGGAGACGGATGTCTATTCGATTCGAGCAGAATGGTCACCACAATTGGAAATAACCAAACGTTCCGTCCTTAAAGATGTGGCCCTTATATATCACCCATTAGGTCTAATTAACCCAATTGTTGTCTTAGGCAAGACTTTTTTAACAAGAGCTGTGGCAGATGAAAATATATTGGGATACAGGACTGATCCCAGAAATCGAATCAAAATGAATAAAATTCAGGCAACAACTCCAATAATCGAACTCCTTCACAATTCCTCGATTTGTGTTATCAACTGGCACCTCTTCAAAGGGCGACAAAGTCTATGAGGCTGTTGTTCATATACAGCATTTATATTAAGGCTCCAACTGTTGCCGTCTCTTGCGCGCCAAATTACGAGTTTTCTGACTCAACAAGTTGAGCACTCCTCGACTTGAATTATGTGCAGCTCAACTACTGGCTACACTAATGGAGAAAGTCTAAAATCAATATGCATTGGAGTAAAGTAAACGAACTTTTGGACAGATTCAACCATAACTTTAGCAAGAATTAATGCCTTTTCCTCTAACTTTAAAACTTTCATGGCAAATAGAATATCAAACATTCAAGAACACTCTCAAAAGACACAATGGAATTATGTTCCCACAGAGGTTGACCCAGTAGACATGCTATCGCGGGGCATAACACCAAGCGAACTACTTTCATCAACGATGTGGTTGAATGGACCAGAATTTCTTAGGGGTAACTGGCGAAAAATGCTAACCAAACGGTTATTGTGAGATTTGAAAATCTAAAACCACTTTCCTGACTCAAATTTCAACATCAACTTTAGAATCAATCAACCAAAGAAATTCATCTAAATTTTTTTAAAAAACACCATGGCTTACATATTGAGATTTACAGAAACCGTCGAAGGCCTCGATCAGAATGGAAAACTGGGCTGTTAAAACCTACATAAATTGAAAATGCCCTATCTATCTTGTTTAGAACCATTCATGAAGATGTGAGAATTTTGAAAGACACCAATATTACTCACAAAACCCCTTAAGTCCAATGAAACCATATGTAGACGCAGAAGGCCTCATTCAAGTCGGCAGAAGAATCCGAAAATCAGTCGTAGGCTATGATGCAAAGCATTCTATTTTGTTACCTCATCCTGACAGTTTCGTTAAACTACTAGCGCACGACATTCATTAAAGGCATTTACATGTGGGCCCCACACACCTTCTTAACATCATCCGACAACAATATTTGCCTATCAAAGGCAAACAGCTGGCAACAACCATTGTTAATAACTACATCCGTTGTAACAGGGGCAAACCAAAACACCTAGAGCAAATAATTAAAGACCTTCTAGGGGAGCGCATTCAACCGCCGCGTTCATTTAAAAATGTTGGCATTGATTCTTGTGGTCCTATTTACATTCATTATAGGATACGTGGTAAATCTCCGGCCAAATCCTATATATGTCTGTCTTTGTATGCTTCGCCACCAAAGCAGTACACTTAGAACTGGTTTTTGACTTATCCAAAGATGCCTTTCTGGGTATCCTTAAACGTTTTATTGCCAGAAGAGGCCAACCAATTTAGATATTTTGTGACAACGCAACAAATTTCATTGGTTCAAAAAACGAAATAAATGAGCTGCAGAAACTGATTGCGAATCCAAACACACAGCTCGATATTATTCAATACAGTACGGATGAACAAATCATATGGAAGTTTATTCCGCCGAAATCCCCACACTTCGGTGGATTGTGAGAAGTGGCGATGAAGGCTGCAAAATACCACTTAAGATGAGTTATAAGCAGTGTATCTCTTACATATGAAGAGTTTAATACTATCATCAGCGAAATAGAAGCAATACTTAAAGCCAGACGGCTCACGCCACTCTCAAACAACTCTAATGACCTGCAATTCCTTACTCCTGGTCATTTTTTTGATTGGCGAACCTTTAACAACTATCCCTACAACACATTCTCCCGACAAAAAATTGTCACTGTTCTAGCGGAAAGAACAAATCGGAGCTTGCCAATGGGAATTTCGGAATCGATGGATAAAAGAGTATTTACAATATTTACAAATCACAACTAAAATGGACAAGCTCAGTATCAACGCTGCCTCTCGGCACGTTAGTTCTTCTCAAGGATGGCAATGCACCACCGCTTAAAATGGGCTCCTCCAACCCGAGAATAACCAAGCATCTGCAGACCGCCTATCCAATCCGAAACGAGCAAAAATAAGTTCATCATCACTGTCGCGTATTGCATTAGTATTACTTATACACTTGGTTCCACGCATCAAAGGAGCACCTATCACGCAAGGGTACATTGAAGAAGACAACATTAAGTAAACACCCTAAGAACCAGGAACAATCGCTTACTTCGAAGAAATCTCCATGTTTTCTATGGCTAATGACCACTAAAACATCATCGTGTATTATAACATGCAGAACTACTGGATGAAGCTACAAAACATTTGGTTAGGTAAAAATAATTAGAGAAATATGGGATGGCCTTGGATGGAATAGGCAGTGCTCACTCTACGCAATCCAGTTTCAAGTAAGAGTAGACAAGCTTCAAATAAAGAATGATTTATTACTTAGCAAAGGCACGAGCATCAACTGGCATAGACGATCCCCATTTGACTTCATTGGCATAATCAGCAACAAGTCGTTTGGCCTGTTAGATCAGCAATATGCAGATAAGATGTCATCAACAATCGACAAAATATCTACTGATATCAGCCTCATTATAAATTAGACTTCTTTAATTCACACGGCTATGGATGTGATAACACGTGATAGAGACTTTTTTAACAAACACCTCTGAATAGTCAACAATTCTTTTTCTTCTTCTTCTTAGCACTACAGCCCTTTAAATAATAAATAAATATTTTCTAAAATCTTAGAAAATAGTCAACAATTACCTTGAAAATTTCTTGGAAACGATTAATTCTAAGAATAAGGTACTGGCCGAGCGACGAATACTATCCATGCTCAATACTCTAGCCATACATCTTGCAACCATAATGGAAGCTTATGAACACACACAACCATTACTTTTCAACATTGTGACCGACAGCCGAAACGGAAAAGTTGGCCCCTCAAGCCTTTCTTCAGATCAGTTATCCAACGAAATTGGAATAATTAGGAAGCACATACCGCCTACTTTAACCATTCCCGGCCACTCTTTGGATAAGCTACTAGCCCAGCTCTACATGCCCATAAGCATTGAGGCGAGGATTTCGACATACAAAACCATCTCTAAAGTAACGGTACCATTGATAATGAAACCTATCTACTATTTCAAATTATTCTTTCATTTTTCGAACTGCACTCAAGATACGTCCAAATACAAACCAACTCTAACTTTTTGGCACTAACACTTCACAAGGATTACTATTGCCAACTGTCAAAGAACGAACTCGATCGCTGTCTGGTCGACCCTGATGCGAATCGTATTTGCAATAGAAATCACGCCTGTTTTAGAAAGAATGCCGGCCACGCACAATGTGAACTCCAGTTGATAGACCAGCCGGCACAATTTCCAAATATCTGTAAAATAGAAACAGTTCCCGCAGCCGATATTAAGCAATTGAAAAACGACTAACGATTCCTTGCATCTCAACAATATTTACAGTTGCCAAAACCATACCACTTGGTTGCCAACACTGCTGGCATTACATCCATCATCATCTTCTTCATTTTGGGCATAATTCTCTGTTGCAATCGTCATTGCAGGCACAACAAGGCAGGACCCCCTGATACAGCACAAAACGATTTCCGAGTGCGGCCTCAGAGAAGAGAATCATATAGAAGCGTTTATTTCATGGCCCGGGAATATGTGCATACATATACAGTTCATTAGCTCCTTGCATATTTGCACGCATATGTATATCCAAATATTCCTTAAAATTGCATTTTCTAAATGAACGCATGTGCCCAAAAATTTGCAAGTTACATTTACTACTGTTGTGGGTCATTGCCTGCATATCCCATCAATGCATGCAATGATCTATGGAGTGCATTAAACGCAAGTATAAATTGCATCATTCGGTATACGCACTTTTTCCACTTGCATATGCATGCACATTTGGGCAGCACAAATTTAACATTCATAGGTCATTGACTGAACTTGCTTATTTCATGCAATGAACTATGAATGGAAAATTATCAGATGTAAGCATAATTTTCATTATATAAATTCAAATTGACGCACAATAAACTCATTGTCGTTTACTCATTGTACAAGACCGTTCGTTTCAATTCTTTTGTAATTTGATCTAGTGATTAAACAACTTCAGAATAGCGTTTGATGCTGTTTAAATGCAATCTGAAGGAGTTTCAGCATCGTTTTGTGACCAATAGGAAATATGGCTCCACTGGTACACACTAGAGACCAAGGAGCAGTGGAGACAATGGACTTTACCCAGCAAACGTGCTCCAAAGAAGGCGAAGACTCTCCTATCGGCCGAAAATATGATGGCAACCGTTTTCTGAGATTCACAAAGTGTGATCTGCATCGACTAACTAGTGAAGAGCAAACGGTTACAAGACTTTACTATGCTGAATTATCGGGCCGACTTGATGTAGAGTTGCAGAAAAAAAGTCCCATTTGGCGAAGAAAAAAATGCTCTTCCACCATGAAAACCGGCTTACACCTCTGCCATCGCCACGGCCAAATTGGTTGAATTAGGCTACGAACTACTACGCTGTCCATCGCATTCTCCAGATTTGGCCCCGTGTGACTTCTCGTTGTTCCAAACTTGAAAAGGTCGTTCACCGGGCTAAAATTTGAGTCGAATGAGAAGTTCATCGCCGCCACTGAGGTCTACTTTGCAGACCCCAAGAAAACTTATTTTTTGGGCGGGTTAAAAAGCTGGAACATCGCAGAGCCAGGTGTACCGAGCTAAGTGGAGATTATGTTGAGAAATAAATTGCTACTTTTTCAAAATTTTCGTTTTTATTTTGTAAGCTAAGTACTTATCGGCACACCCCCTAAGTATTCGATCTCCAACCCTAACATAGTACGATACAAAGTTCCGATTCTGTCCAAGTATACTCTAACAAAATGCTTAACGCAATTGACGAATGGAACCATGTGCCACATTATGCTCGTGCAGTGCTAATCTTGGAAAAAGATTCCGATCATCTGTACGATATGACTTAAGGTTTCCCTTTCCCAGCAATTCCTTATTCCTATGTCTTCCCTCCAAAAAAGAAACTCCTGTCTGAAGGCAAAGTAAAATGAAGCTATGTGTCAATAAGTTGCAGGTTTATTCTAGGGTTGCGCTGCTCAGAGTCCCGGTCCCCAAGTGAAAGTAGCCTTCACCTCCCTGCCATCAAAAAACTGTTGCTATAATAGTACCCAACCAATAACTCAGCCTAGGCATTTCAATAAAAATAGCAATAGACAACATTTTCATCTATTTGTTCATAATTTTTCTCTGAACATAACCATCTAGCATTATTGTGCATTTATGCAATCTATAAGAATGGTGTGAAAATATCATATCCTCTTTTCAATTTAAATTTTGCATAGAAGCCTGAGAACTGTAAGCATTTTCACCAACGATAAATTGCATCAGAAAGCAACAGCGCGTCATTGCTTGGAACCCGTAGATGATTTATTAAAATTCAAAAAAGTCTGGCATTGCCATTCTCAGTCTGGCATAGAAAGTATAAAATAGCGAAAGCCTACAGGCGTCGTCATCTCTATCACTTTGCAGCCAACAGACGAGAAATAAGAGTTACTGTTGACATCCCTCGCTTGGTAAACCCTCAACTCAACTACTGTTGTGGCGACAGCAAAAGCCTTTTCAACATTTTTTGCTCTCTGGTTATATTTTTCAATACGTTGTTGTGTCGCTGTCGTGGCTGTCGCATAAGGCGCTAAGGGTTTGAGACAAACAATAAAGCGAGGCAACAAAGAATTTCAAAAGATATTATTTTTTAATCAGAAGCCAAGAATCAGCCTGATATGATGTGCAACAATGTACAGTTTGTAGAAGAATGTGCTGTATAGTATCAATGTTAAGTTACAATCTGTTTTAAAAAATGTTAGCGAAGCTCTCAACTTTACCGGCATGTGAATGTGTGTGAGTGTGTGTATGTGTGCGCCTACTTTTCGCAGCTGCTGTGAATATACTCGGTGAGACATTCGCTGCGGAGTCGCAAGTTTCAAGAATTCACGATTGGCGAGTGGTAGAGGACTACTCAGCCACTGACCACCAGTACACTGCGCTTAAGATTCAAGACGGTGCTTTTCGGCGTATTCGGGTCGAATATTGAGAAAACGGATTAGGAGAAATTCCCTAATGTGCTCACAATGGGCACACTTATGTTTGAAGCTTCTCGAAGGAGTAGACAACTTACAGCTGAGAATCTAGTGGACGCAACAATGATTCTATGGCCTGCCAAAAACCCCGACCTGGTAAGCTTACATTGTACTAGTGGTCAACTGAAATCGCTAAATAGTGAAGTAGTGAAACTTTGCCTGTAAGCCCAGCGGACGCGGACACCAGATTTGCAGCATACAGCTCAGCCAAGAGGTGTCTTTGTAAGCTTATCTATAGGATGTAACAATTTCGCGACTGAATGTAACTTCCATGCCCTTTGGTGGAGCTCCTGACTGGGGCCCTCGGACCCAGTTAGCCCAATGGAGAGGGGCCGTGCGCCACTCGCTTTGCCAATGGGCCCCACAGGAGTCGCCAAGCGAGAATCGCGACTCGCCAAAAGGCTCGCACCGACACTGTCCGCGACACGACGCGCAATGCGATCATGCACCGCCTATCCTCCCTAACCGCGACCACGACTAGGGCGGGGGAAACTAAAACAAGGGATGAGCTCGGAACAATTTCGGAGTCACACCACGTGGCGGTGAAGCACCCTCGAGCCTTCCACACGCGAGGCGTCGCTCGTACGGGAATGCCACCTCGCTTTCCGAGCCAACTTTACAATTTCTAAATCACTTTTTTTCTCTCGAAATCACCAAAAACAATTTAATCCCACGGATTAACAATATATATAGGATATTCAAACAAGAAATATATGTGTAAGGTTATACCTTTCCGAGCCAACTTCACAATTTCTAAATCACCTTTTTTTTTCTCTAAATCACCAAAAACAATTTAATTCTACGGATTAACAATATATACAGGATATTTAAGCAAGAAATATATATATATGTAAGGTTATACCCAACTTGCACCATTCAACCGGCTTGTTCGACTCGGGGGGCCCCCAATCTTGTTGCCGCCAACTCCTGCTGTCGATCCACCTCGGTCGTAGAGATGCTCCTCTCGTTCATCCGAAGACCTCCTTGAATCCTCCGATCAATCCTCCAAAAATTCCGCCAGAAAAATCAATCCTCCAAAAATTTCGCCAACGAAAATTCGAGCTCCCTCTTGGTGAAATTGCGAAGTCAAAAGAGAGTTTCCAAGCTATATCCGGGGTCTTATATCCCCTCTGGTGGCCACGCTTTCATATCAGGGAGCTTTTCGATGTTCCACCAGTTCATCGCATTCACAGCATTACCCGCGTGTCGTGTCAGCTGGCATCTTGCGAGCTTTAAATGCCATAATATGGTGATGGAACGATGGAACATTTGATGAGCTATGACGCGATGATGGTTGATGTTGTTGTTGTTGCTGCTGCTGCTTTGATGCAGATGACAGATTCAATTCATGTTGCTCAACATATGGTATACCTGCTCCCCCACTTCCGCCTACATTTCTACTGCCGTCCTGATATCTGCTGGACACTTTTTCCGTCCTATATTGTGTTCGCGATCGTATCCAAATGTGCTATGTGTTGGCGGATGCTGCTGAATGTGTGGCTGGTTACCTTGGGCTTGCTTCTGCACTTGAATATGCGATTGATGGTAATATTGCTGCCGCTGCATTGCAGCTTGTTGCTGGCGCGTAGTGCATTTTGTTGAGTAGATGCATCCACAGGCTTGCTTCTGCACTTGAATATGCGATTGATGGTAATATTGCTGCCGTTGCATTGCAGCTTGTTGCTGGCGCGTAGTGCATTTTGTTGAGTAGATGCATCCACAGGCTTCCTTCTGCACTTGAATATGCGATTGATGGTAATATTGCTGCCGTTGCATTGCAGCTTGTTGCTGGCGCGTAGTGCATTTTGTTGAGTAGATGCATCCACAGGCTTGCTTCTGCACTTGAATATGCGATTGATGGTAATATTGCTGCCGTTGCATTGCAGCTTGTTGCTGGCGCGTAGTGCATTTTGTTGAGTTGATACAGGAGAATTTGTATTTACTGAGTTGTTCATTTGTATCCGTTGGCTAGGAGGAGTATTAAATACGATAGGCCTAAACGTATAAGTGCCTTGCAATAATTCCGGTGTCTCATTTATATTTGTGCCAAGTTGATTATAAGCGTATTGTGGCTTTAATTCTATATGATCTGTGCTTGTTTGTTCTATCGCATTAACTAGTTGCCTTACTAGATTATCATCACGAACCGATAATAGGTTTTTGGATTCATCAGCTACCCATGTATGGAACAGTAACGATTTATTTAGGGACGTTACACTCGAAATGGAATCTGTATACGGGAAGCTCGCTTAGTAAATCCGATAAACTCGTCAGCCCGGCTAAAGTTGTAACCGGTACACTTCCATCAGTATTTGCCGGTCCGATTCGGTGAAATTAATAGCACGCTTCGACATTTCAGCACAATGATTGAATACATTGTCAGCGAAGTGCTCGTTGATCTGCTTAGAACCTACTTAATTCTAATTTCTAAGTGTGATACAAAATATAAAGCGTTACATACATCGTTAAACCTCGACTTTAGTTGGCTCGGGAAGTTATACTCGCGGAGAACTTATTATATTTTTTTTTGTTTCTTTTTTTTTCGTTTGTTTGTTTTCTTGTGTGTGTGGAAGGCTCCCGTGACAAGGAGTAAAGTCCTTGTCTGGCAATCTGAGCAAGGAGCTCTAAACCTTGGTGAGAAACAAGTCCACACAGTAATGCGAATCTTTTTATGGGACTGATCCAAAGAACACACATCCAAGTTTTGGGCTTTGTGCCCAAGTTGGCTGGGCAGTAGTCCTGGGAACAGTTATCTGTCGAATAGATCCGCTCCAATCAGGGTGTTAACTATTGATGGTTGATTAAATCTTGGATCGTAAATCCTTGCGGAATCCTCAATGGATTCTCAGGACTTGGCAAGGGGGCAGTAGTTCTTAATATCCGTTTTTGGATTGGAAAACAGCGCGTAGTTTCATCTCTCCTCTTGTGGTGACGTTTCCCATGGCTGCTATACTATTGATCCTGAACTTGTAGTTGTAATTCGATTGCAAAAGAATGATTACTGATTCACTAATAAAGGATCGCTGTGCTCTAGAGTCAAGTAACGCATGGAAAGTCAGGCATTCACCACCTGGACGACCTAGTTTTATTTGCGCTGTTACCAGCAGCAAGTGGTTCTGCTTAGTGTACGCCCCGTGCCTTTGAAAAGTTATTGATTCTGGAGTTCTTGATTGTTGTAGAGGCTCGACAATTGATGAGTGCAACAATGTGTTATGTATATATAACTTTCATGCGTGCATGGACGAACAATTTTTAGCGAGACGTTGTACAAAGCAATTGAAGCATATCTTCGATTTCTTGATGACCTTTGGACGAGTTTGAACGCTAGCTTGCTCGAATGAAGTACATTCAAAAGGTTCATGTGCTGTCTTGCACATTGAACATTATGTTTTCAAGTCCGCTTGAATTATGTTCTTCTTCACCACCTTTGGTTTTTGGACACAAAGCTTTTAACCTCGAAAATCTTTCTTTCGAAAAATCTAAGAACTGTTCCAGAGATGGAACTTCATTTAAATCTGAAATGTGCTATTGTCATTCCCTTCTTGCTTCCTCAAGTTTTTTATTCAGCATATACACTGTTATAAATGCAAGTGAAACCACCTTCAATGTTTTGAAATTTACTAGAAGTTGATTGACAGTATCCAACATTTGCCTTAAACTAGATGGATTGTTCTTTGTGCAATTTTCAATATTGAATAAGTGCTGCACCATCTCTTTGGCTATGACACGATGATTATCATATCTTTCGCATAACAAAGTCCATGCAGACTCACAGTTGTCTTCAGTTATGCTTAAGTGATTTATGAGCTGCGCAGGCTCACCGCGGAAGGCACTCTTAAGATACTGCAGCTTTTGTAAAAGTTGTTTTCTTAGAGGTATAGAATTTTACAATGAAATAAAATATGGATAAATTATTTTACTTACTATAAAATTGATTTTATTGAAAGCGCCACGACTAGCGCGTTGGAAGTACAAATGAGAGGTCAAATTTTCGACTACTTTAACCAATAACTGGGGCGGTAACATGCTAATAACGCGGCGAATGTTGTCTTCCAAATGGCCAAGCGTGTTGAGCTTGTCGGCGTAGATGAGTGATTTAACGTATCCCCACGAAAAATAGTCCAGCGGTGTTAAATCACAAGATCTTGCAGGTCAGTTCGCAGGTCCGAAACGGGAAATTATGCACTCATCCAATGCTTCTTTCAATAAATCGACCGTTGCACGGGCTGTATGGAATGTCGCACTATTCTGTTAAAATCAGAGATCCTGTGCATTACGGCGATTCAATTTCGGAACGTGAAAGTCATTGATCAGGGCTCTATAGTGGTCACCATTGACTGTAATGTTATTCACAGCAGCATTTTTGAAAACAGATGTAACGATGTTTGAGCAACCGCCTGTTGTTGCTCATCACTTCAAATGTGACAGTTTTGTTTATTTATGTCGACACTCAACCAGAAATTAACCTCATCACTTGGTAAAATTTTCATATGCAATTCGAGATTTGCAGTAATTTGTTCTTAGGCACATACTCCGAATCTATACCATACCCGGTGGTCGTTTGGCTTTAATTCTTGCACGAGTTGGGTTTCGTATGCTCGTAAACCAAGATCCTTCCATAAAATCTTCCATAATGTGGATGGGCTCAGATTTAGTTATTGAACACGATCTCGAATGGACTCATTTGGGTCTACATCGATACTACGCTCTCTCTAGTTGCTATGGTTTCTTCATGACGCACTGGATGGATGCGTATTGTCAGTGAGAGTAAACTTGGTGTGGAAATGATGCATGTTTAATTGAAATCATTGTTCTGATAGGCAATTATGTCGGCCATAAAATTGACGGGTGAGTTTCTCAAACAGAATCGTTTACTTAAAAAAAAAAAATCTGCTCGATACGCAGAAATTGCTCAGGCTGCAACCTATTCATGAAAAAATGGTAAACCACACTAACCATAAAACACACGACAGCATTCAGTCTACATAGCTGCCGCTTAAATGTGGTATTATAACTTTTTCTAGCTTAATGGCGTCAAGCTTATTGGCATCTAGCTGAATGGGACTAGATCGTGCTGAAGTTTTACCTTCAGCGGAATAGCCATTAATTTTGGAAACAGAGTGAGGTAGTCCAGCACTAGATATTCTAAATTTTTATAATCTGTGTTGATATTTTTTAAGCTCATCCTTCTTTTCTTTCAGTTGGTCATATGCCGCTTCATGCTGATCTCCGCATTTAGTTCAAATTATTTACAATTTTTCCATTCTTGTTTGGAAATACGCGAGGCCAAGTTCGTGATGAGCCTTTGAATGACTTTGAATGGTGTACCCTGCCCACTCATGCTGGCTCCGAGTTGTGTACAAGCTGCTGAACCTCTCACCATTACTAGTTGCCAGCAATTCTCAACTTCTCCCAAGACTTTGTTGCCGGTTGGAAATTCATGCAAGTCCGAATGTGCATCTTGCAAGTTCCACTGTTGCATTGACGATCCCAGATCCTTCTTGCAAGTCCAAATATTCTTCTTGTAAGTCCAAACGTTTTTTTTTGGGAGTCCAAATGTGACGTTCTGATGATTCCTGCACGTTTAAATGTTCTTCTTGCAAGTTTAAATGCTGCGCTGACGACCCTAGGTACTTCTTGCAAGTCAAAATGTGCTTCTTGCAAGTTCAAATGTTGCGTTGATTTTTGCTGTTATTGATATTATCATCCACAATTTTTTAAAAATAAATATCGGTAATAAGTTATCCGTTGACAATGCAACGAACAACTTATTACCGATTCCGACGCAATTTTCTCAGTACTAGACTACACCGAAGCGACACGAACCAGAACAAACGGACATTCAACAACCCATAAGATAAAAACCTAATACCCCTCTACCTGACCTAATTTAATACTTACCTATTAACCAATACTAGATCTTATATAGGATGATTCATTAGGGGGTTTGGTTTTTAATCTCAAACAAAAGGCATAAAGTTGAATTCTATAGAAACATTTTATTGTGAGTCGAAAGAACAATTTATGACATTTACTTTTTAAAGGGTATCTTGTTTAAATGTTGACCCCGACTACTAAGTGGTCCATCCTGAGGGTTCAATTTTGAACGACGTGTTCCAGCATAGTGACCGGTATCTCGCGATACCAACTGTAGATTTCTATGGCTGTAGTGGTGGCTGTTGAAGCTCTTCGCATGTTTATCAGCCCAAACACGGCAATTCTGTTTACTGACGTATCCATTGAGCCAAAAATGTACCTCATAACTGAATAACATTTCGCGATAAAACAGTGGACTTTCATTGAGTTGATTTTCGTAATACAGCTGAACGATTTGGATACATTGTTGCAGTGTAACTCTTTCCATGATGATTTGTCAAAACTTACTGAATAAAAAAATCCCGCTGGCAACACCAGTCGGAAAGGGAAATTTCACGTAGGTATCATTATTTGGTAGATCATTTCATTAGTCAAACAGTGTTTAAGGTAAGTAAAAATAACAGAAGAGTCTTTCTACCAGAAGAGTATTGTAAAATAATTAGTAAATCAAACAACTTCTTCTGGATATCAAAGCTTGGTTTACACATATATTCCATGAATTGAGCTGGAAAAATGATATATGGTTATTCTTTATTTGAATTTGCTGCCATTCTATTTTCAGTCTGTTGACCACAATTTTGGGTCGTCATGATAACATATCAATGTTTTAAAAATTTCTGAAATTTTCATCGAAACTCTAACGCATCTGTAGTGTTTGGGTCCTTTGCAAACGTGTATTTACACAGTATCACGTGTAATTGTTGTTGTAATTAATAAATTTCAATCATCTATAACTTAGCTGCTTACGGTTCATTTTTTATGAAACTTACAGAAAGCGTTTTACATCAAAAAATTGAGGTACGAATTTTTAGTAAATTATAGGTATCTTTCGATTTTACAGATGGAAATGTTAAGTTCATTAAATGTACTATTATTAACAAAGTTGATTGAATTTTAACTTCTGATTTGTTAGCCGCGCACTCATAAAGGCCTACTGCCGTCATTTTTTTTCAGATTTTTCGGTCACAAGATGTCCAATCGCGAGGGGGCAAGAGACAAGTTTTTCATACACTTCCCCTCATTCTGAACCCCTCCTTGGAAACGCCTCTTCTTTAGGACGTGTTTTGAAAAGTTCTCACCCAAACCTTTTACTTGGCAACCATATTGGCTACCTCTGGTAAAAAAAAATGTTTAAGAGTCTCCCCCTTTATAGGGAGACCCTCCTTAAGCACTTTAAAATATTTTTATTGCACTGCAATTTTGGAGGGAGCCCCACCTTTGGCCTACGTAGAATGTTTCATCACTCTAGTTTTTATGGTTTGCGAAAAAACTTGCTGTGAGGCGTGGACAGGCGGATGGACGAGCCAGATCGCAATTTTAGTAGGATATTATGTATTTATTTTACAATACCTTAAAAAAAGTCTATTGTGTAAATATTTCCAAGTTAAGCCATTAAAAACGTGTTCATGAAAAGCATTCATTATTTGAGTTGCTTTTAAAATAGCGAATTGGGTGCCGGAATTTTTAATACCTGCATTTAATTTTCAAATTTTCAAATTTTTTGTGCCTTAGGTTTCCATGAATTAATCTGCTTAATCTCATTGAAATCGGAGTTTCACTACAGACAGGGCAAAAGCATTAAGTTTTTAGAGAAGAAGTGCCAGACAAGTGATCCCCCAGCCTCAACAACCCCGATCGCTGTAAGTCCCGTTTATCTTTTAGGACTGCCCGAACATAATATGCCACCTGGTTCCATTTGTCAACCGATTCAAGCATCACCGTGACTATATTATCCGGAGTAAGTTCTCCCGTCTCGCTGTAGAGGGCCCTTCACAGCCTGTCCCATTTTATGCACGCAAAAAATGTGTGGCAGGCATTGTCTTTATCTCTTGGGCAATACCAACAATCGAGGGACCGTGACTTACCAAAGCTCAAAAGCTGGGTCAGATAGAAGTCATTCTCAGCATGCCTTCGAATTAGCCACGGTCTCACATCCGGGATTAGGCGTGCAGTCCACTTTTCCTTCGTGCGATTCCCCCAAGACTGCTGCCAATTGTTGAGTGAGCGCTGTCTCTCTTCGCGGGCAACCATCTCCCTTGCATCCTCGTTTCGATGCAGATAAATAGAGCGACGTTCTCTTGCAAGGAGGCCGACAGGTATCACGCCAGCAATGACTTTCACCCTTATCCAAGTATTGGTTGAATAATTCAAGTTACTGATTCACGCTATTAGAAAACTTTTGACGAACCCTAGGTCGATTACAAAGACCTTTTGTTAGGAGCACTCCCCTACTTACTCAACTTGTTATTTTGAGTTTTCTATTTTTTTGTAAATCATATTTCTTACTTTTCTTTTTATTTCTTATTTTGAATCTAGAGTTATTACTTCTCCTAAAATAATGCTTTCAATAGGTTCATATTTAATTTGAATTTTTTGGGAATTTCAGTAGAAAATTACAAGGCACGATGATATTAAAAACTCAAAATAAATCGGTCTCCGAAAGAAACGAGATAATTGACTTGAATATCAAATTCTATATTTGTAATCGAATTCATTCTCACAAAATACTCCAACTGAAAGTAGAAATAAAAGCTTCCTTTTAATTTTGTGTATTTTATTTTTCTTCTCGAAATCGATTTACAACCGTAATCGTTCGGTCTTCTTCAGCGATTCATTTATTTTGACTTACATTCCTGCTTATATACTAACTGTTTTTAAGGAAATTTACTTTCGAATATTAAAAGGTAATTAAAGAAATTCGCTTAAGCTAATAAAAGGGGAGAAAGGTAATTTACAAAAGGGCAGTTACAAAAATATTTTTTTTTACAAAATTCAGTGAAAGTATTATTATTATTATTTAATTATTTATAATAGTCATAATCTGCAGTTTCTGTCATCCTGATTCATCAACTTTTTCCTTTCCCGGGTAATTGCCAGGCTGTCCATCACATCCAATTCACGTATGTCTCTAGCCTCTTTGAGACTGTTGCACTCTCCATTGTTATCTCGTGTCCCTTCGTGATAATATTCTCCGCTACCGCCGACTTGAAATTCAAAGTTGGTTCCTTCTTCCTTGCTGCTGCTGCTTCGCCTAAAAGCTCCTAGATTCGCATGCCGATGAGTCTCCTCGTTTGACCTATGTACAATTCTTCACACGTGGGGCAGTAGAGAAGCTAAGGAAAAGAAGATGAGGTACATTGTTGAGAAAGCTAGACTAAACGGCTTCAAGGGTTCGACAATTAGGAGAATGGCACAGAAGATCCAGATAACTAGACTGCGACAGGGGCGATCAACATTATTCAATGCGAATACCGAAAGAACATACTGGAAGACTTTAACTTATTACGAAGGTATCAGCAACCAGATAAAGAGGCGAATCAATCAGCTCTATTCTGTACGGTTCATTGAATCAAGCAGCAAGAACCGCTCAAAAACGTTCTCGGATCAACAAAGGACAAACTCACACCACACGAAAAATCTGGTATCTATCACATCGAATGCCCCACGTGCGAAGAAGTGTACATAGGTCAAACGAGGAGACTCATCGACATGCGAATCAAGGAGCATCTAGGCTAGCAGCAGCAAGGAAGAAGGAAAGAACTTCAAATTTCAAGTCAGCGGTAGCGGAACATATTATCATGAAGCGACACGAGATAACAATGGAGGATGCAACAGTCATCAAGGAGGCTAGAGAGATACGTGAATTGGATGTGATGGAAAGCCTGGCAATTACCCGGGAAAGGAAAAAGTTGATGAATCAGGATGACGGAAACTGCAGATTATGACTATTCGAATTAATTAAATTATACTAATATCTTTACTGAATTTTTTAACAACAATATTTTTGTAAATTACCTTTCTTACCTTTTATTAGCTTAAGCAAACTTCTTTAATTACCTTTGATGATCTAAAGTAAATTTCCTTAAACACAGTTAGTATATAAGCAGGAATGCAAGTCAAAATAAATGAATTGCTGAAGAAGACCGAACGATTACGGTTGAAAATCGATTTCGAGAAGAAAAATAATATACACCAAATTAAGAGGAAGCTTATTATTTCTACTTTCGGAACAAATTCTAGTTTCCGAATTGTCTAACATATTTCCCCCCTTAAAAGCAACTGCGATACTTTTTTGGCCAAACTGAAGCTTTCAACGGTTCAAAATCCAATAATACAAATAAGTTTTAGTTCGTGAAAATCTTAATGAAATTGATGAAAGATTTGATGGAAATTGATGAAAGATTTCATAGATATTGCATAGTAAACAATGTTAGTATGTTTTAGCAAATTTCTACTTTCTATTTTCTCTTTTAATAATGCAGTTGTGGAAAGCCATAATCTAATACTCACCCTAATGCATCGATTAGTACATTTAACATTTTCACCACAAACCGGAATCAACTTTCAAACGGATTTCAACCAACTCTCACTCCCACCGAATGGACTCGACTGGTCACTGGAATACCAACTCCTCTGTGTATATTGTAATTGGTCTATGCATTCGAATTGCAACACATGTAACCACAAATAAAGATTTATTATGGCATTTATGCGCCAGCCGTAAATCATAGACCGCAATAAATTCACCATTCAAGTGAAAATTCTGATTGAAAATTCCAAATGGTGCGACCAACGAAATTGCATGCTTTCTCCAACGACCCTTTTGATTTTTGAATAGAAAGTAGCAACGCCCAACGGTAGCAGCAGGAGCAGCATTTTGCTTTGTCAGGATTTAAATCATTTTGCTTTCGCTCCTTGCTGCTGACTTTTGAATATGTTTTGTAACGATTGATGTTAGATTTATTGTTTCCAGTGCGTGGTCTGCAAGGGATTTGGATGTAAATTTTGGAAATAAAGTAAAAAATTTGATGTTTGAGAGCATCATCCCGAAAAAACATTTTTGCTATCTATATACGCTTATACTCATATGATATTTCATACTTCAGACTTCCGTACATTACCTTAATGATGTCACAGTTCAAATAAATATAAAACTCGTACATGGTGCATCTGCACACAAACCAAGTGAAGTTAAGGAAAGCAGAAATAAGTATTGCGAAAAACTTTTGCGAAAGTTACTCCGTCTTTTGCAAATAGAAAAGGATATATCAGCCGTCTAGCATATGAACTTCTTTCTGAGACGGGTAAGTAAACAGTTCATGCTACCCTAACGTTTTATTTTCCTCCGAAAAAGTAAAAATTCTTTAACGTAAGTGCTACGAAGACTCAACATTTCATGGTTTCAACGTTGTCTTTGCTTGCAAACGTAGTATATGCAAGCACGAGGACATATGTATGTTAATCATTTATGTGAGAAAAAAAGATGCCAGATACCACAACATGCGTAGCAAAGCTCCCTTATAGCAGCATTTTGAATGGTGGCACTCGTTGTCATTTTTTCAGCATGTTAGTTCCAGGATAAAAAATCTCAAGCATTTTATTTCATGCGAAAATACAAGAAGGGTGGAATTCTACAATGTAGCAAGAAAACTCGAAATTTTTAATTGCATACCCAGTTTTTGTGCAGAGAATTCTCGAGAAGAATATCAAATGATGAAGCTGTACTCGTAAGTACACGCTTAAATGAGTTGCTTGACTTAGCATGAGATTCGGGGACATATTTATTCATATTTAATATTTTCCAACTTTGACAGTAATATGAATCATTTTGGAAGCAGCTTTAGATTTTGGATTGTATTGCAGAACCTCTCGCAGAATATCCATTACCAATTGCATGATAATAGCAAATTTGAACAGCCAAAACTAACCCAAACTTGCATACGGAGAACTTTCGAAAAATCAACATAAAAGTATCATTAGCCTAACACACCCAGATCTCCCGGTCAAACATGCTTTCTCTATGAAATTCAGGGAAGCAAATAATGATATGCAAATATGGAAGTGGGCAAACATTGAACGTTTTTCCGTAGCAGCTTAATTCCACTCGAGCCGAACCTTGTCAGATTACTTGTAGCGGACACAACAATTAATGAATGTTAGCCTTGCCTATGGGAAGGATTTACATTTGCCACATGTTGTACCCACTAATTCCAAATGAGAAACAAACAAACACTTCTATGAAAGGGGTTAATTAGAAAGGAGGCCTCAAGATAACAAAAAAATTACTAATGAATTCTGTTCTATTTGCTGTCGACGTTCTGAAGTGAACAGTCATTCAAATTTTCCGGAGTGAATTAATTTAATTGATTAAGTTCGTAGTTGTTACTACCTTCATATTCTTTTAAGTACTTTAGTTTTTCTGGATTTCAAATAAAAACAGCTAAGTTATACTTATTCTTTGCAAGTTTTTACTTCATTTGCTTTGTAAGAGTTGCACTCTGGTCCGATTGAGCTAAAATGTTGCATACTTATATACTTTTTGTGACAATGTGAGCTTTTATGAACTTTTTTGCAAGATTTTTACCAGCTTGTTTATTAATTTAACTACATACTTACATCTTCTTCTTCTTCTTTGCACTACAGCCCCTTTCGGGCCTTCGCTTCCTGCAAACACCACCTCCAACTGTCTCGGTCCATTGACCGTGGCTTCCAATTCCAAAATCCGAGCAGCGATGGACTGTCTTCGTCGACCGAGTCAGACCAGCGTTTCCTCGGTTTTCCCACTGGCCGCCGGCCTTCAGTTCTCCCAACGAATACCTTCTTGGGTATCCGTTGTTCGTCCATACGATTCATGTGTCCAGCCCATTGCAGCTTCCGCAGTCTTACAATCGTTGAGACCTCCAGTTCGTCAAAAATTTCATACAGCTCATGGTTGTATCGAATTCGCTATTGGTCCCCGTCTAGCTTCGCTCCGATTATTCGTCTCAGGACCCGTCACTCAAAGGCGTTCAATATATTTGCGGATGCTTGGGTTAGGGTCCATGTTTCACACCCATAGCATAACACAGGTCTTATCACAGATTTGTATACTTGGAGCTTTGTTTTCCTGTGTATGCAGCTGGTCTTCAAGATCGTCAATACTGAATAGAATATTTTATTTGCGAGCTGTATTCTTCGGCGTATTTCGTCTCTTTCATTGCCCGTTTTCATTATTTTAGCGCCTAAATACACAAATTTTCTAACATTTTCGATACTGTATTCGCCAAGTGTGATATTTTGTGCATTTGGGGTATTTTTCCTCGACTGCGTCATGAGCTTTGTTTTATTTTCGTTGTTTTGTAGCCCTACTAGTTTTGCTTCGCTGTCGAGTTTCAGGAAGAGTTCTTTGGCAGTATTTAATGACCGTGACAGAATGTTGATGTCGTCCGCATAGGCTACTACTTGGCTCGACTTGTATAGTAATGTACCTCGTGTATCGACAGGTAGCTTCAGTATGACGTAATCTAGAGCCAAATTGAATAACAATGGGGCCAGCCCATCTCCCTGCTTTAGTCCGATATTTGTGTCAAAGGCATCGGTGAGTTAGTTATTGAGGGAGGTTGTCGACGTCATTGTCATTTTGGTAAGACGGACCAATTTGGCTGGGATGCCAAAACCAAGCATTATTTGGTACAGTACGTTACGATCAATACTGTTGTATGCTTGCTTGAAGTCAATGAAAATTTGGTGTACGTCTATGTTGAATTCCCAGGCCTTGCCAGTTGGGTGAGAGAGCCCGTGAACTGAAGCAAAAGCCTGCTGAAGAAGTTCCGGTGGGACGTAAGGACGAATGTGTCCCATTGAAGTATCGCAGTAAACTGTTGCAGTACTGATTGACAGCTTTTGTGGTTGTAATCCCGTCTTGTTGCTGTTGTCTAGGAGCACACAAAGCTTGTCGTCTTCTTGTTGAGCCTCGGCTAGTTGAGTTGGGTCTAAGGTGAATAGCATGTTGATCGTACTGGTTCTGGAGAAAGCATCGGCTATCAGATTCTCTGAGCCGGAGATGTGGTCTATTTCCATCATAAACTGAGAGATGAAGTCCAACTCTTTCGGATTGGCTTTGTCACGACTTTGAGCGAATGCGTAGATTAAAGGCTTGCGGTCGGTTTTGATAATAAAATGCCGACCCTCCAGAATATACCCAAAAAATTGATTGCGGCATAAATACCTAGTAGTTCGTCATCATACGCGCTGTATCTAGCTTTCGTTGGGCTCATCTTGCGAAAGAAGAAGCCGAGTAGATGCCAGTGTTCAACATCGTGCTGTTCCAAGGCTGTTCCGATAGCAATGTCAAATGCGTCAGTGACAAATTGAAGTTGTGCCTTGTGATCCGGATGGACGAGTAAGGCTGCAGTTGCAAGGTCGCGTTTGCACATTTGGAAATCTGATTCCGTTTGTGGTCTCCAAGGAACTTTGTGATTATCGTTCCTCTTGCTGTTGCTTAAGAAAGTTTTCAACGATGCCTAATGGTGGGCTGAGTGTTTAAGACAACGTATGTAGAAGTTGCAGGCCCCAAGAAATTGACGCAGCTCGACAAACGTCTCAGGTTGCTTGAAGTTAAGCAGTGCAGTGATTCGCTCTTGTGTTGGTTGTGAACCGTTAGTGTGGCCCAAATACTCTATCTCCGTGTGACCAAAGGCACACTTATCAATGTTAATGTGCAAGTTATGTTGCTCAAGTCATAGACGGACAATGTTGAAGTGTTCTTGATATTGGTCAGCATTGCCTGACATGATGATGATATCATCTTTATAGCAAAAGACGAGGTTTAGTCTGTAGAGGATGTTGTCCATGTGCCGTTGAAAAGTTTGTGTGGCATTTCGAAGACCAAAAGGCATGACCAAATATTCAAACAACCCGAATGGTGTTGTCACGGCTGTCTTTTTTATGTCGGATCTGATGGTAGGCCCGTTCTAGGTCCAACTTCGAAATATAGTTTTACCGTGAAGCCAGTCAGCCACGTCGTGGATATGTGCAGTTGGATAGCGATCCGGTACTGTCTGAGCATTAAATTTGCAATAATCACCACAAACTCTCTAGCCCCGGTTTTTTTGGCCACCATATGGATGGGACTGGCCTAAGGACTTCTTGGTGTATGGTAGATATCCATTTTAAGCATCCGATCGAATTCTGCTCGTGCTGCTTTCAGTTTCTCGTCGGTCAGACGCCGAGGCTATTGAAAAACTGGTGGTCCACTTGTTTCGATGATATGTGCCACTTGGTTATCGTGAGTCATAGGCTGAATGATAGTTGCCGTTGTGGTTGCCTTTACATGTGTCGTGGACATTCCGAAAATATCAACCAGAGCGATTTGTCCTGGGCTGGAGCAGATAGAATTGTCATCTAATAGCCTTCGGTTTTTAAATCGATCAAAAGCCCATAATGTGTCAAGAAGTCCACCCCGATAATTGGTGTAGAGACATTTGCTTCATCAAAATTCCACGCAAATAGACGCTTGAAACCTAAGTGTATTTTCAAGGGTCGTTTACCGTACGTTGTAATTGTGGTTTTGTTGGCGGCATATAATGTCAGCATTTGCGGCTGTTGAAATTGAGCGAAGCGTTTAGGCACAATCGAGACGGACGATTCGGGGTCGATTAGGAAATTTAAGTATGACTACTGATCGGCCATGTGTAGTTTAAATTCCGGAATTTTATCTATGTTGTCTACCATTCCGGTGATGAAAGGCAACTGCCTCAGTTTTCCTCATGCTAATTTGCTTGAAACGAGCAAGGCTTCGAGTACCGCTTCGCTTTTACGCTAAATCTTTTATGGTAATGGCAAGCCTCGTTGTCAGTTGAAGTACGGTGGCCTCACCTGCCGAACCGTGCAAATCAGAGGGGTTGATTGTTTGTTGATTTTTGCATCTGAATGACAACGTTATTAAGGTGACACTTGATTTTTTCAAGCCGTTTGTTGAGTTCCGACGTATCAGGCGCACCTGTCTGTGGTGGAATGGCTTCTGTAGCTAATAAATAAGCAGAAATACTGTGTTTCACTATGCGTTCTCCTATTTTTGCAAGTTTGTAGGGTTCGGAATCCTCGCTAGCAGAACGCACCTGACGCTCACTAGTAGTTGTTTCATCCACAATGTTTTGAGGATGTCCTCAGACAAATCCAAAGGTGCAAAATTTTGCATTTCTTGAAGTAGTTGTGACGGTTGCTTTTTATAGAGGTCTGCTCCTGTGAGTAACCGGTTCAGCTGTCGCTCCTTAGATTCGGAGAATTTGGTGACAAGATGCCATTTGAGCGTACCATATTTGTTCGTGACTGTTGGCGAACGGATAATGTCAGATACTTGCTGCAGGATATCGATGTCCAGAGCAGCGATAATCATGTAAGAACGAGCGTTGTCAGACGTTATTTTATTGGTGAAAAATTGCGCCTCCGCCTGCACAAACCAAAGCGTCGGGTCGCTTCGCTAAAATGGTGCCAATTTCACGTCTTTGACGGAAGCAACTTCCGCAGACGATGGAAAGTTTGTTGCTGCATCAACCGGTGGCAACAATTTGGGCGAAGATATCATGTCCTTGCTTGGTTCATATAGCGTGTCGAGCAACCTGTTGTTAACGATTTCTCAATCAACCCTTATAATCTCAACGGTTTATTTAAATTACTTGTATATTGAACTAAAAATTTATTTTTTCGTTTCCAAAACCGTGAATTTATTGTATATAAATACATATGTACATTTCGTCCTTCACACTAGGACTTCATCAGTGTAACTACCCTTTCTTAGCCTAATCCTAAACTATTTATCTAAATTACTTTTTAATTATCTCATTACAAATCTTAAAAGTTTATCAGAGCCATTACCTAAATCTTCGTGTTGTTGTCACGCCTTGCCGGCGGCGGTGTATGTTGAACGAACATGCCGGTTGTCAAATCCTCATTCGACATTTTAATGGGTGCTCCCCTAGCCGGGGCTCACGTCGATGATAGAGTCACCAGTTGTAGCCGCCTTGAATCCCGTGGATTTAGATGTGCACAATGCAATCGTTAAACTTACTTAATGTGGTAAATACCAATTTATTTTTAAAATCTGGATCTGGATCTGGATGAAACTAAACTCCTCTGCTTCGTGACCAAAAGCCAAAGAGAACAGCTGTAGAAAAGTCTTCCAACAACTAGCTGATTGGTTGCCAGATGTGTAAAGTCAAACTTCCTCGAGATGATGTCAGTGCAACTAAGTGGTGGAAATAGTTTTTATGTTCGCCACAGCTTTTCTCTTGCCAGAGCCCTCCATTGCGAAAAAGGAACAATAAGTGAACATCTGCGATCTTTTTCAATTCATAAAAATTGCAGAAGGTGGCTCCTGCATATAACAAGAATATCGTTGGAATAGCATTCGAATTGAATGTTTGGTCGTTTTTGAAAAAGTCAGGAAAGCGCTGAAGTTCTAATATTTTTGGTGTTTTGAAGGCGGATCGGACAAAAGTTTACAGAACCGGTAGAAAAGTTTAGCTTCAGTAAATTTTTCGGTAGTGTGTCACGTGCTTTTTGTAAGGTACACCTCAGTGCACCTCAGGATTGAATTACAGCTTTTATTAATATGACAGATTTTCTATTGTTCAGGAGAAATCATGTCGCGTTTATTAACGGATGAAAAGATAGTGGAGCTCTTGAATTGTAGTGATGATGATCTCTCCAATAACGATGATAGAGATTTAGTGCCGGTTGAGGATGCTGCAGAAACTGCCATCTTGGAATCAGAAGAGGAACAGGACGATGTAATGCAACAACCTGAGGATAGTAATTCAAGAATGTTCTGGCTGTCTAAGCAAATGACTCCTTGTAGCCTGGATACTTCTAGTGGCAAATTGCAATATGAAAGAGCTTCAGAGATAAGTTGTCTACATTCCTTTTTTGAGTATTCCGAGCGCGAGTTTTGAAAATTGGTGGCAGATCAAACAAATTTATGTTCGGCGTAGCAAAGAGACCTTCGATCGGTGAAAAAAGTCAAGTAGAAATGATGGGAACGCTAAATTAGCTCCAAGCGAGATAGTATCGGAGGAGAAATCTTAATGTGCCCGTCAAAAGCGAAACTATAATGCAAGTCAGTTCTTCTTCTTCGGACTCCAAAACCACATTCATTTCATTGAAAACACAGCAGAAAATCAAGAAAGAGACAAACTCTGGAAAATCAGGCCGTAATTATCTAAAACCCATCGAAAGTGTCACAGTCTGCCAGATAATACCATTTTCAGGAAGATGTGGCTTTCGTCAATGTGTGCCGTCGAAACCTTATCTTTTAAGGTTGAAAAATTTTGTTTTAGCTGCGATGGACGGTCTTGCATTGGGCTTTGTTATTTACATTGGCTGTAACACGGTACCTCCATAGGTCATGACTAAACCTGACTCAGGTGGAAGCATCGTCAAACTGCTGTGCCGGACGATGGATTAAGATTCTGTTTTCTACACGGACAGGTTCTTCACAAGTCTGAGACTTGCAGACTACTTGGATGCAAACAAACAGAACGTGTTCATAACAGGGACAGTTATGAGCAACCCATTTGGTGAACTTTCCAAAAAATTTAAAAATGACAAGCAGCTCAAAAGAGGCGAACAGGATGAGAAGGTGAGTAGCGATGGGCATGTCTGTGTTCTGAAGTGGAATGACAATAAAGCGGTGACTATGCTATTCTCATGCGCAGGAAGTGCACCAGCCGGGACCTGTAAACGATGGTGTAAGCAGACAAAGCATAAAATATATGTGGCACAGCCTGCCGTGGTTAGAAATTACAACAAATGTATGGGCGAAATTGATTTAAGTGATAGGCTGATCGCTTATTATCGCACTGCCATGCAAACTAGGATGTGGACAGTTCACGTTTTTAGCCATTTTATAGATTTATGCATCGTCAACCGCTGGATAATTTATATACGGTGTTGTGACAAAGAAGAAGTACCTGCCAAGAACAGGTTAGGTCTGGTGAATTACAGGCTGAATGTTGCAACAGCCGTGATCAAATATGAGGGTGGAACTATTGATCCACTATTTCTGTAACCAGGCATGAGTAGAGAAGCTACCAAAAAACAGGGAAAATCGGATGCAAACGAGCAACCACAAAAAAAAACATCAGACCGTCGTACAACAGCTGAAACCGGAAGTTTGCCTTGATGGAATCAAACACCTGCTGCGATTCGTGGAAGACAAGTACGGTTCAAAATGTAGGCATCCAACATGTTCGTACCGTTGTCGAATGATTTGCATCAAGTGCAACCTATACTTATGCATTTAAAAAAATATTTGCTTTGGAATGTATCACATGGAAATGTGAGAAATATTGAAAATTTTACACATAGATAAATAATTGAACCATTTTCTAAAGCAGGAAAACTAAAATACCAAGACTTTTGCTCACATCGGTTCTGGGTCTCTAGAGGTTATTAATTAAACCACTTACCATCGTCCAACTAAGCTGAAATTAGGCATACTTATATCAGTTAGTAAGAATGCAATGTTAAGGTGCTATCATCCTTTCACATGATTTTGTATAAGCTTTTATAGATTTAACCTTCGTTCTACTGAAGGGACATACATGTCCCACAGCTTGTTCAAAAACTACTGGTGGGCTTGTAAGGTAATTTTTTTACTTTAACTTCTATCCCAGCCACAATAAAAGGTCTTTTTGACATATTGTTAGCTGGTCAACAAAATATGATCAGCAGATTAACAACTTAGTTTGTGTGACAGTGGTGGCGTGTTTTTACGTTTTTATCGATTTTTTTGTGGTTTTAGTGAAACAAAAGTTGGAAATATGAGCAGGTATGTTCCACTATTCTTTATGAAATACAAATAATTTTTACACGAAAATTGAATTATAGGAAACTCTTCTCAAGCTATCTTTTGTTAGCTCTGTTTGGGATCAATGTATCCCATTAGTAATTTATAATGGCATACATATGTTCCAGTCGAATCGGAAACAAATTTAGCTCTAATTATTTGGAACTTTCTCAGGGACAATAAAAAATCTGTGTTAACGGAAAAAAATTTGAATATTTAGTTAAGCACATGTTTAAATTTGAATCAGATTCTGAATTTCTACCAGATAGCGTTGATGTTGATGAAAGTGACGGTGAACTGCAGGAAATGGAAAATGTTGTCCAGGAACAAGAATATGAAAGCATTCTACCCAGTACACCTATAATGTGGACCGAAGCTAATGACGCATTCCTGTCAAGAAAAAAAGTACCAGGAGAGCGAGCTTCCATAATCTTAGCTAACCTTGGCTGTGCCTCTTCAATATTAGAAGTATTTTTGAAACTTTTCCCCAAAATCCTTTTTATATTTATTTTTGGTCGCACTTACAAAAAGCTAGAAATTTTATCACAAACATCTAATAAGCAATAGGCCAAAACATGTCCTTTTGAAGCAACGATTGGGCTGGGTAGCATGATGATATTGTTCTAGAATTGTGTACTAAAAGTTCAAATGTATTGGTCGCAAAATGCATCTTTGGGAAACACAAAAATAAAGAAAGCCATGAGCCGAGACCGGTTTCTTCTTTTGTCTTCAAAACTATGCATGAACGATTATTATCGATTCCCTAGGTGCCCAACCGTTATATTGGAGATACTCCGGCCGAGACTCCACCGATCCAAAATAACTCACTCGAAGATGGGCGTGGACGCCACTCGATTGATTCTCCGAGGCTCTCAAGGGGTCATCCAAACGAGAAGACGACCGTCCGGAGCGTAATAAACACTTATACGAGTTTTGGGACTCGCTGCCACTTAGTCGCAAAGATCTAAAAGAGTCAAAGTGTTTCACCGCCACACAAAATTCGCAGTTTCCCACAACAGGGCAACCGAGATTACCTAGAATGACACTTACTTTCACAACAACCACCGAACACTATCACTACCACTACCACTCCAGGTCTTCCTGCCCAGTCAGCGTCCCGGGGAAAGAATTCCTGAGCCACACATTTCACAGCTGAAAAGGAAAGTTCATATGTTGAATGGTAGCGAGGAAATATAAATCTACAATTATCTTTATTCGACTTTAGTAGCACTCTATACTTTATTAAAAATTCGACGTATATAAGGTAGAATTAAGGCCATTTACGTTTATTCCCTACTCTAGTAAGGGGCTCCTTTCTTCCGTTTTCGTGATTATCGCCACCGCATAATTGTCTCGTCTGAATTTAATGCTCCAGTATCCAAGATTCGTCTCCGATTTAATGTTCCGGAATACAGGGTTCATTTCCAACTCGTCGTCAAAAATGTTGTCGCTGATAAACGTTCTGTTATGCCTCCGTCGGTCGCTTGAAAAAATTCCCAAACGAAAAGAGAGCGCGCCAATCTTCCCGGGCTTAAATAACCTCCAGGTTAAACATTTTTTTCATCCCGTCTACCGGGAAAATTATGTTTTGGGGTGCTTTTTTTCGTTTATTCGAGTAGTTCCCCTCGCTTGATTTCACATATAACAAGTTCCACTTTGTGGCGATCCTAGTGGGAATTAAGCGTATTACGCATTGAATGCGCTGAATGCATTTGACTGACAGTTCGAACTGTCAGTAATGTTTATTTACATCACTAGGCGAGATGAGGGTTCAACAATAATCCTCGGTTTTCCCTTGAGCCGGCGCTATTTCTTAGTTTTTCTTGTCCTGCCGGTAGTGTAATTGCCGTGCCAACCCATGGAGCGTCGTGTGTGCATATTTATCCACCAGTTTTAACTAATTTTGGTTGTTGAATCTCTCCTTGGGAATGTCGCGATTTTCTTCATTTAGCTTTCCGTGGTGGAATATAGTCTCGATTCCTGGTGACATTTGATCGTAGTTAACATTCAATTCTTCTAGAGCTTGAAGTAATTCATTCACCTCTTCCTTAGCACTTCCGTTTATTGTTGCTGCTTTTTCTAATTTACGTTACGCATCGAGCTCGTGCTTTACTCGTCTTTTGCTTGCACTCAATGAATGTTAAATTCGCGAGTGTCTTCCTTCAGTATGCGTGCCATTGCTGCCTCAGCAGCATCTCTGGCTTCGTTACTCTGCTCGTTCCTTTTTGGTGGCATGCATGCATCTCTGCTGGATGTGCGTTAGTATGAAGATGTTTGCGGCGGAATCGTTAAGTTTGTGTTCTTGGTCGAAAGCTCAGTGGCTGCACACCTGATAGGAATGTCGGGTTTGACGACACCCTCACGTTTAGATCCGCAATTTCGATAGCACTCAGGTTCGAATTTGACTTAGTCGAATTATATACTGCATCAAAATTCACTGGAAGTCTAGGTCAGAAAGTAGAATCAATGAAAACACAGGCAGCATTAAACCTTGATTTGACGAAATGATGTAAGTGCCCGCAGGTTATCGCGCATATCACGAACACCTCTTGTCGCATGACGGTAGCAACTATTCAAATTCGGATTTCCTCCCAGCGTTGCATGTTATTTTGTTTATGACGCAATTTTGATTGCTTTGAGGGGTTACATGTTTTATGCTGCCTCATATGTAGATTAGATGACGAAAGTTTCCCCAACCCTGTGACCTAGTCGTAGTGCCGGGAATTTGCGTTTCGTTTCGAGCTCGCGCTTTCGGCGCTTATTGCTGCTTGCATTGTCCATAATGTGGCATGTAAATTGGAAGCAACCTAGCTACTTAAGTTTAATTACATGAAGTTAAAAGGCAAAAAGTATTATGTGACTTTCTTTCCGTAATCTAACAAGTAGTCATTTTATGAATGAAAATTTAAATTACTTGCTGTTGGTTACATTATTAGGCTGTCAAAAAAAGTTAATAAAGTGCGGCTTGGTATTGCGTAAGTTTAAATATTACGAAATCGTGTATGGTAGTGTTCGGGGTGAGTAGCACTATGGAATCTAAATGTTCACCCGTAACATTTATGTTCACCAGTAACATGATCCAAATAAGCCAGATAATGTATCAAAGGCCTACTATATGGATGAGCTAATTGCGTGTCTGAAAATGACTTTCCAGCGTGTACGCTCAAATTCACCATTCCAAAGTATTGATGAAATGATGACAAAGTAGAAAGGCAGGTCATACCTAAAACAGTATCTGCTTTTGAAACCCATAAAGCGAGGAATAAAGCTATGCCTGCGCTGAAACTCAAAAAAGGGATATGTATATGGCGTGAACGTGTACACAGGAGAGAATCGGCACTCTTGGTGAAAGAGTGGCTAGAAAACTTTGCGAAACCATAAGAGAGAGGATGTTGCCATACGCTGCGACAGATTTTTTAACGTCTGTTGAATTGGTCAATTTTTTTGAATTTCGCTCGTGTGGGAACCTGCATGACAAATATAAGGAACGTACCCAAATTTGAGGGAAATCGGTCTCAAAAAAGAGATTCGAAAATGCTGTGCAACAATTTTGGGTCATTGGCAATCAAGGGGAGGGACACGAGGAAGTTTTTTATCCTAAGTAATTGCCACAAGTCTGTGTGGTCTAGTGGTTAGAGCATGAATGCATAAGCCGAAGGTCCCAGGTTAAAATCTCGTTGGGAGCAACGTGATTTACTTCAGGGGATTTTTTGGACAAACTATGAGTGTTCACTCAGTGGTGATATGTGCTGATTTAATCAGATCATATCATAGCTGAGCAGACACACGGGAGCATTGTACTAACCAAACTAACTTCCGAAAAATTTATACGGTCATGAAAATGAGTTACTCTAACTATCTCTAAGCAAAGGCCCGAGAGGGGCTGTAGTGCTAAAAATAAGAAGAATTGCCACAAGAATACAATCGCTGAAGTAAAAAGAACAGCAAAAGATGGTTTCAGGCAAGCTGTACACTGCCCAGAAGCTATTGCACTTTATAACGAACGTATGGGCGGAGTTGTCATTGCGGATCAATTTTCAGGTTAGTATGATCCAAACAGTAATTGCCAACTCGTGAATTATATACCAAGAACTATAACGCAAGAAAACAGCCTTCATCGAATTTTCGGTGTCAATGGGAATACATAATTGGTATTGGCAAAGACCGAACAGCATTCCAACGAAAAATTAGTTCAGGTATCAGGTTCAGATATAGTCCTAAACCACAAATATGTATCTCAGGGTATCTCAGGACTTAAGGAATGTACAACGTTGGCGGCGACTTGCAAACAGAATTGTGTAGCGAGTGATGCTGCATTGTGCAAAAAATGATTTATAATTTACCATACTTAAACACTTTACTTTTTTATATGTACATCTATAACATATCACTTCTGAATTTTTGGTGCATCTAGTTAAATTAATGCCTCGCCCTTCTTTTCGGAGTTCTAGTGTTATATCGACGATTTGGTGGTAATATGCTGCGATAGAAAATATATGGTAAAAAATTAAGTACTTGTCGGCATATTTCACACGAATTTTATGTTTGGGAACTAAAAACAACAAGAGACGAAAAAGCAAAAACTAACTATTGTAAAATTCTTTTCAAAACAACCGGAATAATAAGTTGTGTAGGCAGGAGTGCCCTCCTACTAAAAAGGATTGAAATATCTGAGGATTTGAAACAAATTTTCTGATAGCATGAATGGAATTATTCATCCAATACATGTTATAGCCCCGCAGGTAGAATGCTGGTCGACAGGAATACTCTTGAAGACTGGAATTCTTTGGAGAGTTCCCCCACGTACCCAAGGGAATTCCCGGAGGGGAAAAGCTGGTAACAAGAGCACTCTTGGAGGCTAGCATTTTTTGGGTCAGCGCCCCGAGCCCCCACGGACCCAAGAATATGGAAGTCCCCATAAGGCTCCCTTCTGGGATGAAAGGTAATGACCCTGAATAAATCTGGACTACGCATTAGACAACGAGCTGGAATTGGTGCTTTGGGCTAGCGGATATGATGGTCTGGACCTAGTTGCTTCGCATGATAGAACCGAGGTGACACTTGCGCGTGAACGGCTCCTATTTAACTATCATATCGTCTCCATCCCGGTAAAACCTTGGTTTTAATCGAAGTACATTCGAGGTTCGCACCATTGTGTTGGTGGTGTAGGTTTGGTTGAGACGGACTCACGATTATCACTGGTCTGGCTCACAGCACTTGTCCCCATAAAGGCTTGTGCCAAACCTTGCATGGCCTCCCGGCTCTGCAACGATAGCCATGATACCAAAAAGGCGACTTCACACATGAACGGAAAAAGTGGCTCCAAGTGGGGCCCAATAAAACTGAAGAAACCGAAACCCTAAAAAAAGATAAAAGAAACCCAAAAAAGAGGGCAAAAATAACAACAATGAGGTTGCAACCAGCGGCTGCAGCTATGGTGTTAACAGCACATCGGAAGCGATGCTAACGATGACAAAAACAACGATGAATACAGTGACAGTGAAGACGGACGAAAAGTGGACACTAATAGACAGTCTTGTCTAGACTGAGATTCTAATGGTGTTTGGGCACAGCACAAAGAGATTACGGCAGGACAAGGCATGAGTCATCAGACAAATAAAGTGCCGTTGTGTGATTTCATCGCCACCGTTGAAAATGTGGTGGAGGAGTACTCCTCTCCCAAGAAAAGTGGACGGAAAGTACGATTGTCGCACAGCGACATGAAGAAAAAACGCTAATTCAAAAAAGGAGATGTTCTAAAAAGAACAAAATCTGCATGGTACTTTCCAAAAATCAACAAAGCAGTAAAGATTAGGCTCCTTGATCTAGAGGAGCTCCTAGACCACATAGGGCATTATCGGAGGAACTGGTTAAAGGCCGAAGAGGACCAGAAGGCTAAAGAAGCGCTGAAAGTTAAGCCTAAAGGGCACATGCAGATAGTTCCACCATCAAACATAAAAAAGAATGGTGTCTAACCCAATTGAAGGAGATCGGGATAAAAGAAGGAAGTTGCAAAACACCGAATTAGGGTTTCCAGATAGTGTTGACAATAGAAGCGAAGAAATTCGCAAAGAAAATCCTTAGAAAATTACCAGAAAATAAAGTTCACATGGACGCTCAACAAGAAAAATGACTCGAGACGAGATAAGAGAGAAACACGCCCCGATGGAAATCTCGGCAGCAGGCACTGCTTCTAAACCTCCAATATGGTCGATCCTACGTGGAGGTGCTGTGGGGCAACACAAATGTAAGGCCTAAGGACACCAGCACTGCCATTAAAACATGTACGACTAACGTAGTCGGGCCACACACTGGGCGAATTTAGAGCTGAGGCTGACAATAGGGAAGCATTCTGTGACGCAGTAAAGAAAGTCCACAGCAAAATCGCAGCTAAATCCTCACCAACGGCACCTGTCAAAATTAGAGGGAGTTCCCTGCCGTGGGCAGGATCAAAGCTAGTGATACCAGAAAATCAAAGGGTACAACGCATGGCCATCATTAACTTGACCGAAGAGGACGCAGAACAATTTCTGAATAAGGGCAATGTAAGTATAGGATGGTTTGTCTGCAGGATACGGTGAAGAGCAGCGCCTCTCCAATGTTTCAAATGCCTTGGCTACGTTCACACCGCTAAAGTATGCAAAGGACTGAATAGGAGTTTCGTATGTTACAAATGCGGTGAATTGGGACATAAAAGAAAAGGGTGTACAAAGAATACACACTGTATTCTTCGCAAGTGTGCTGAGATTTTGGGCACGTCTTGGGATCAGGAAAATGCCAGCCTTTCCAGGAAGCTTTAGTCAAGGTAAAATCAGAACTTCAATAATCGATATTCTGCAGTTAAACCTACACCGCAGCTCAACTGCCCGAAATCTGCTTGATCTTTCTGCGAGGGACAAAAAGCCGACTCTTTGCTGCTGAGTGAGTAAAACCACGGTAAAAGTTCACCATCATCGTATCCTGATGAAACTGGTACTACCGTTTTAGTGATTTCCAGGCGGAAAGCTGTGGGCGGGTGGATGATAATATGTGGGTTCGGTGCGCAAGGGCCACCTTCGATATCATCTTTCCAAGCCAAGTTTAATGCTTTGGAGGCACTGTCTCGAACGCAGACGGCAGCGAGCTTGGTGAAGGATGCTTCAATGCTAAAGCAATCGAATAGGGTATGCCTCAAACTGGACCACGGAGAAAACAAATCCTAAAAATAGTGGCCAGGATTGCACTTGTCGTAGGAAACACAGAAATATGTTAGTATTCCGCCGCATCGGCTGTGAAGGTACTATATCTGACGTGAAATTCGCCTTGGAGTCCTAAGTACGAGGAGACACAATCGGAGAGTATTAGAGGACAACTCATTTAGTGATTATTAGTACATTCTGCTTGAGATAAGCGATATTGTCTCCAGACGTCCATGCTCTCGACTTACTACAAATGGGTGGAATATCAAAAGAATGGACGCCAAAGCGATCATAGCAGGTGCCCCGCTGCATTGAAATTCGTAGAGGAGGGAAGAACTGGCAGCACAAGACGTGGTGATTTCAACTATTAGCATGGCCCCGACTGCTTATAATGCTTCTATGCCCCGTCTTAAACCCCGGCATGGCAAGCCTGCAGTGTACTGGTGGTTAACTGAAGTCACTGAAACGCAAAGGGAGTGCCAAAAGCTTCAACATGAGGCCCAATGGGCAAGAAACCTTGACAATGCATGCAACCGGGTCGTAGCATATAAGTCGGCCAGGAAATGTCTTTGCGAATTGATTAACAATAGCAAGGCTCACTACTGGCAAGATCTAGTGAACAATGACAACACGAATCCATGGGGTCTTGGAAACAAGCTATCTATGAGGACTCTTGGTGCCCTACAGAAACCATGCATGTTCTAGCTGAGGTGTTGTAGCTTGTATATCACCATTGTCCTGACTAACTGCTCAGCATATTCAACGCTTACCTACGGGACGGGGTTTTCCCGATACGATAGAAGGTGGCAAAGCTCGTGCTGATTAGCAAAGGGAAGGGAAATCCCCGTTCACCGTCTGCAAATCGCCCGTTATGCATGCTAGATACTGCTGGGAAAGTGCTAGAGAAACTCATCAAGGGAAGACTCACGGACGTGATTTGTGCTGCTGAGGACCTACCTCCCCAGCAGTATGGCTTTAGAGCAAGACGCTCCACCATTGATGTGATTGCTGAGGTGGTCAACATAGTCCAAAAGGCAGAGGCATATGGTCACGCCAAGCGACGGATCGTCCTGTTGGTGATACTCAACGTCAGGAACGCCTTCAGCTCTGCTAGATGGGTGGACATTCTGCATACGCTGGAGAACCCTTTTCAAGTTCCAGAGTATCTGATGCGGCTTTTGAGGAACTACCTGAAGGACTTAACCCTGCTCTGTAACACGATACAGGACCAATGAAGGATAGAAGTTACATGGAGAGTTACCCAGGGATCTATCCTTGATCCGGGCATATGGAACGTGTCTTACAATGAGCTACTGAGGCTAGAAATGTCAGAGTAGTCACGCTTGATTGGCTATGTCGATGACGTCCCGCTAGAAGAGGGATCCTCCAGCTTGAAGGTGCCTCATTACGTAACAAAAAGACCTGGCCCAAAGTGATGTGTCAAACGGTTCCAGGCTGGGCTCTCGGGTCGATAGGAGAGGTGTTTAGTGGGTTGTCCAGTCGCCTTCTTGCGAGGATGGAAGTCCCACAATCTGTGCGTAAATGGCATTGACCTCCCAGCCACAAAAAAAACACTGGTTTCCACATGCCAGCTAGTTAGTTAAAGGGCATGTGGAAAATTCTGTCTCTACTCACCAGATTTTTACAAGCTGGCTTTTTAGCTTGCAAACTTACTCCCTGTACTTGAGGCTTATAGGCAGGCTACCAGTAAGGATATGGAATAGCCTCTGAATTCAAGCTCGTAAGGTCAATGGTTTCAATGGATATACTCATTTGCGAGGTATGTTAAGGCTGGTGGAGCTGAGCCGGAACAGTAGGTTTTGGCGCCTGAATGGCAATTGCTAAATTGTTTATGGTCTTTCGTGGTAATTCGTGATTTTTTGTCTTTTGTTTAGGTTTTTGTTGCAACTCATTATTGATATGATCGTTTTTATTGTAATTGGATAAGTTTAACATGTATTGATAAGCATTAAATTCCTGCATAGTACGTCTTAGTTCTTAGTTTCATGAAATTTTTAATAGAGTTGGTTGGTTTTTTCTCCTCTTTTCCAATTAACTGATAATATTTAGTAACTTTTTTCTGATAACATTCAACTCTGTTTGATTAAATTTTTATTTTTTGATGGAGTGCTTTTCAAGTTTAGAATGCCATATGGGCCACTCAGTTTTTGAGCACTTTAGTTTCTTAAAACTTGCTTTTTGTTTTTAAACATTCAAAAAAAACTATCATCTAATCTATTGCGCATTACCAACTGCTCCTGAGATTGTATAAAAGGTGGTTTTTAAAGGCGGAGAACTAGCGCTTACATGGCGTAACTTTGAGGTTCAATTTCTATACACCTTTTGCAGTAAATCAGGCTGTCTTTTGGCATTAACTAGTGTATTGGCCCAGATATTTGGTTTTACATATCTGCAAAGAAAACAATCTAACGGTGTCAAATCGCATAAATGCTGCGGCCAGTTAACAGGGCCGTTACATGAAAATGATCGTTCATCAAAAGTGTCTTTCAGTAAATTAATTGTATCGCACGCTGTTATGCATGAGATTCCACCCTGCTGAAACCATTATGTCAGCAACATCAATGCCTTCCAATTAAGGTACCAAAAAGTTAGTAACCATATCTCTGTACCGTTCACCGTTGATTGTAACATCGTGAGTGTATTTGGACATATAGACCAATTATCCCACTGAACGAAATTTCCAAATGAAATTGTGGATCAATGACAATATTTTCTATGGCCCATTTACTAAATAGCTGTATCGTGGGTCTATTCATAATGAATTACCAAACATAATCAACCTTAAAATAACTGAGAACCTTGACATCGGCTGTCACCGGAAACTGTGTTGCCATTTTAAATTCTCCGGCTCTAAAAAAAACACCCTTTATATGTTTTGCATTCTAGTTGGGAAATTCATGCGTTCTTCAAGGGGATTTAGTGTTGACCTTTTTTGTACTCACTTTGTCACTCCTGAGAATTGTTAAGGACTTGCATCAAGAAGATTCCATTTGGTGTTCTACTGGATTCAATTATGAAAATAATTGACCAAGAAGTGGTAAAATAATTTGAAGATCCCAAATCACATACCTAGTATGCATTGTGTTCATATTGTTGACATCCTCTATACTTTACGTAGAACTCACTCAACAAAATACCACAATCCTATAATCCAAAGATACAACGAAGTTTCATATCTAATTGAGGCTTCAGACCACTGTTGGGCCATTAAAGTGTCGCATCATACTCTCCACCTTGAACTCATGCTACTTGACAAAAACTCCAAAACGCAGCCATGCGACACACACAGCACAGACGCCATCAATGATGACGTTCGGGAGTGTCGTTAAATTATTCCTTTTCACTAGCTCATTTGCAAAGTGCATGCCTTGTTACCTTGCGAATGTCATATTGCCAAATTGCAACTGTTCTCTTTTGGTGCAAGTCACCCTTCTGATTGTGAGTACTCTATGCAATATTATCATGTCGATATCACATCCCCCGCATTGCATATGAAATACATAGGAATTCAACATCCCTGACGCAGAACGTGTGTCCTTTGAAACCTCAATGCCAAACTCGCAAGCTTTCATTCTCCGTCTATGAGTAATGGATAGTACTTTTCAGGTTAAAAATGTGACCATTTGTAGCTAACAGCGAGATCAGAGACAGCATTCACGATTTAGAGTCCTTTGATGCGGTAATCATATTCGAATGTGATATGGATGTTGTGTATCTTATAAGGCTTATACTAGTCCGCATATTAGTTAGTCCTTTGGGAGTATTGCAGGTAATTGAGAATTTCATATGAGTGATCAGAATTATACAGATAAACACATGAACGTAAAAATTGTATTTTCACTTGAAAACTTCTGTATACAAAAAAGTCTGGTAGTTTACTATTTCAAAGACCACCGTGTTGAACAACCCTTAGAATCTTTTATATAAACCCCTCACCCAAAGATAAAATGAAGGCTATTAATTATCATAATTGTGATTAAATTTACAATGCAAAATCCAATTTTCATAAATTCCACCTGCAGAGATCAAAAGTGCATTCGCCTAACCTTATGACCTGCTTGCAATATCTGCACAGTTCATCCCCCACAGTTACACCCCCACGAGTCAAACCAAGAGCTCAACTAAATAGCTGCAAGCTCCAAGTCAAACCAACAAGTCCATACCACGACCAATTTATGCTCAGATCCTAACATCTATCATTTGAATAATTCATGTGAAAAATCATCCATTTAACAAGGAAGCCACATGCACACAATTCGTAGGATATAGCTCCAAAAACTTCTTTCCTAGTGTGAAGGCAATGAATGAATGTGAAATTTCCTTGGCAAACAAAATCTTAATCAAGACATAATGCATCAAATGGAATAACATCCTTTATGAATTTCATGAATAGCAAGGACTAATTCTACAATAGAATGATTCTTGCAGCAGCAGCAACCTAGATTCCCGACATTTTTGAATAGTAGGAATGGTAGCACGACATTTATGAAGAGCGTATGTGAACGTTCTGCATGGATGTATGAACTAGATTGCTCCTGGAAATATGAAGGCAATATAGTTGATTGTGCACCAGTTCCAGGATTGTGATTCTACAATGGCGCGGAGGAAGAAAGGATCATACACCTTTCAGGGATCTATTATGATGTCATGTATAATTCATATTTTTGTAGGAGTGGTGGCACTAACATTGGTATTTTCATTGTGAGAATAAATGATGGAAGATTAAACGTCCTAGTGAGTAGGTATGAGGGCTCCCAATTTGAGAGTTGAACGTTCCCAGATACTTCATTTTAGTGACTAAAAGCTAGTTTTAAAGGTGTTGGATTAATTTTAAGTTTGACATTTTCTCAACTTGATAATGCTGCTTTTGTACAAAATAAATTATTTTTTTGAAAGACATATTTTTATTCAATAAATGTAGCCGTTAGCTATCATTAAATTTTTTATCTTCATCCAATTTGCTTAAATACTTGCGCTGCAGTGCCAAACAATAGAAAAAAAAGTTTTAGAAAACAAGAAAACCGACTTCAAAGTGCTCTAAAAAGGATAAAATAAACTTTATGGAAGCAGTTCCAACTCGACTTCCCCGTTTCTTAACAGGGAAAAACTGGTATGGAACCGCTTCGATGAAATTTTTTACACCCTTTTAAGGGCACTTTGAAGTGGGTTTTCTTTTCATAAGTTTTTTCTCGAGTTTTTAGTGGCAAATTCTTTCTATTTAAAATTTATTAAAATTAAGTTTTTTTTCTTGAAAAGCAGTCGAGTCTCGCGTCTACTCATCCAACAAAGCCAGGCCTGACGACTTTTCAAAATAATAGAAAATTAGCCTGCGGATATCAAATAAGCAAAATCATTGACCTAAATTCAGTTTCATGATAAGATTGTACCATGAACCTTTTCATCGTCTATGAAAATTATAAAAACTGGTCCAGCCAACACGCACGAGGTTAATTGTAAATAAAACAAAAAATTTTCAGAGAATTATGTTAATATTTTTTATTATAATAGAAGGATCTATGAAAATTATGTCAGGAACAAAATATTGCCCAAATGCTCGCCACGACTATGGTGGCATACTTCTATCCAACGGTCCATATTTTCAATGACTCTGAGACATAATCGAGGTTCAATGTCATTAATGTGCTGAATTATCTCATCGTTTGTCTCTTGAATTGTTCTTGGCTTATTGACGTACACTTGTCAAATCACATGATCGTGGCGGGCAATTAACATCATCTCAACATGAGATAACACGGCCATTGAATTTCTCGCGCAAAAGAGCCATTTTTTCGTTGGCTGTGTGGCAAGTGACACCATCCTGTTGGAACTACATATTGTCCAGGACCATAACCTCAATTTCTGGCCACATTAATTCCGTTATCATCTCGCATTAGCGAACACCATCAACGAGTCGAAGTTGACGGCTCTTCTGCCACACTATCGTGAACAACAGCAATGTTTTCCGCATTATGAACTAGGCGAGCATGCACAGGTGAATCACAATGTGCACGAAATGCACCCTTTACCATAAAACCTCGCAGTAGAAAAAAACCAGTGCGTACATTTCTCAACTGCAATGCACAGTCCACAACGGCTAAAATCTTGTAGAGTCCAATAGATTCAAGTTCTGTTCTGATAAATTTTAATTCAGGGCATTATATTTTTTTTTGCTTTTTCACATACTTGTATGTCTGGGCATAAATTTTGGATGGAGGTGCATTCCATCCAAAATTTATGCCCAGACATGCAAGTATATGAAAAAGCAAAAAAATATAATGCTATACTATAGAACTTGGTTTAAAAGTTTATCTAATTTTTATTTGAAATCGTGCTGAAATTCAGTTTTTACCTTCAGAAAACGAAATGTTACTGTTAATATCTCTAAAGTCTGCCAATGGATTGTAATTTCGTTCCAAACAGTAATAGTCCCAGTTGTTGTCTATCATTGCCAAAACTGATGATGAAAATCGGAATGTGTATCGATCGGTTATGTAATCTACCCGAAAACCGGTTTTTTTTCTACCACAATATGGTCTTCACCATTGTTCCATTATCGTGTCCTTCAAAAAGGACCTAATTTTTTTTTATGTAGGGAGGTGAATGCCATTTATGCACAGAAAGTGGGACTACCCACTAAACACCTCCCCTATCAACCTGAGAACCCAGCCTGGAACCGTTCGACACGCTGCTGTGAGTCCCTTTTATATTTTAGGACTGCCCGAGCATAATGTGCCACCTGGTTCCATTTGTCAACCAATTTGGGCATCATCACACCTATATTATCCGGCGTGAGCTCTCCCGTCTCCATATAGAGTTCCCTTCACAGCTTGACCCATTTTGTACACGCGAAAAATGTGTGACGGGCAGGTCCTCTCCTGGGCAAAACCGGCAATCGGGAGACCGCGACTTACTGACCTTATGCAGGTAAGACTAAAAACACCCATACCAGCTCAAAAGCTGGGTCAGATAGAAGTCAGTCTCACAATGCCTTCGATTTAGCCACGGTCTCACATCCGGGATGAGGTGCGCAGTCCACCTTCCCTTCGTGCAACTGACCCAAAACTGCTGCCAATCGTTGAGCAAGCGCTGTCTCTCCTCGCGGACAACCATCTCCCTCGCATCCTCGTTTTGGCGCAGGTAAATAGCACGGCGCTATTTACCTGCGACAGGTATCACGCCTGCAATCACTCTCACTGCCGAGTCAGAGACTGTTGGATACGAAGATGCAATTCTCAGTGCTCCTCTTCTCTGTACCTGTACCAAACGTTTTCAGTATAGCTCGTCGCTGAGAGTGTCGCCCCATATCTCTGCTCCGTACAGTACCACTGACCCTACAGTGCTCATCAAGAGGCGTCTTCTTGATGGGCTGGGTCCCCCTACGTTGGCCATAAGTCGACTCAGAGCCAATATTCCTGAAGAAGCCTTCTCAGCCGTTGCCCTGATTTGCTCAGAGAAACTCATCTTCGAGTCGATCAGTAGCCCCAGGTACTTCACCGCTGGCTCCAATTCGATTCGTAAGTCACCAATACTGATCATCCTTACTCTAGGGATTCTCTTTTTCATCAAGATGACCACTTCGGTTTTCTCCAGTGCTAAATTGAGCCCGCGAGCAGTCATCCAGTCCCTCACTCGGCGCATTAGCATACCTAGCCTAAGTTGCGCTTGTTTAACGGTGTGTCCGGCGACCAGAGCCGCAACATCATCCACATAGCCGACCAAGCGTGACTCCTCTGGCATCTCAAGTCTCAGTAGCCCGTCGTAAGACACATTTCACAGGTCCGTACCAAGGAAAGATACCTAGGCAACATCCGATGTAATTTCAATCCTTCTTTGGCCCTGTGTCATGTCGTAGAGCAGGCTTTGGTCCTTTAGGTAGTTCCTCAAAAGCCGCATTAGATATTCTGGAACTTGAAAAGAGCTTTCCAGCGTATCCAGAATGTCTACCCATCTAGCGGAGTTGAAGGCGTTCCTGACGTCGAGTGTCACCAATAGGACGACCCGTCACTTGGTGTGACTATATGCCTGTGCCGTTTGGACCGCGTTCACCACCTCTGCAATCGCATCAATGGTAGAACGTCCTGCTCTTAAGCCATATTGCCGAGGAGATAGGTCCCTAGCAGCACGAATCGCGTCATTGAGTCTTCCCTTGATGAGTTTCTCAAGCACTTTCCCAGCTGTATCTAGCATGCATAACGGGCGGTATGCAGACGGCGATTCGGGATTTCCCTTCTCTTTGCTGATCAGCACGAGCCTGGCCACCTTCCATCGTACCGGGAAAACCCCGTCCCATAGGCAAGCGTTGAATGTACTGAGCAGCAAGTCAGGACAACGGTGATAATCGAGCCGCAAGACCTCAGCTGGAATATCATATGGACCTGGAGCCTTCCTCGCTTTCAGTGAGAGGACTGCCTCCTCCAGTTCCAGCTGTGTAAAGAGTGGGCACTCGACTGCTGTTTCACCATGGACAGCGTCAACCCGGATGGGATGTGCGGGCATTGTCCCCACTTATGGCGTCCATCTTTTCCGCATCATGTATACGAGTACAAGGCTTCCGTAGGGCACCAAGTTTCCCCATGACCAGCTTATAGCCAAGGCCCCGCGTATCCTTGTTCACACTGTCCACTAGGTCTTGCCAGCAGCAAGCCTTGCTACTGTTGATCAGTTTGCGAAGGCATTTCCTGGCCGACTTATATGCTGCCATCCAGTTGCATGCCTCGTCACCGTTCCGTGCCCGTTGAGCCTCTCGTTGAAGCTTGTGACACTCCCTTCGCTTCTCAGCGATTACAGCTGACCACCAGTACACTGCGGGTTTGCCGTTCTGGGGTCTTCGACCGGGCATAGAAGCGCAGCAAGCAGTCATAATGATGCTCATAATAGAGTTCACCACGTCTTGAGCTGCCAGTTCTTCTGTCCCCTCCAAAAGTCCCTGCTGTGGCTCACTTGCTGTGAGCACCTCGACGAACCTCTCGAAGTCCATCTTTCCGATGTTCCATCCAGCTGTAGAAGGTCGAAAGCATGGACGTTGGGAGACAGCATCACTTATCTCAAGCAGAATGCACTGATGATCACTGGCTGAGTAATCCTCTATTACCTTCCAGTTGTGTATCCTCCGCACTAAGGACTCCGAGGTGAATGTCACGTCCAATATGGTTCCCTCACAGCCAATACGGCAAAAAGTTGGCGTTTTTCCGGAGTTTAGTACGACGAGGGCCGTCCTGGCCGCCATTTCCAGGATTCGTTTTCTCGCGGATCCGTCTGTGGCATGCCCATTCAATTGCTTTAGCGTTGAAGTCGCCCCCAACGAGCACTTTGCCCTCTGCGTTCGAGACAGCGCCCTCCAAAGCATTAAGCTTGGCTTGCAAAGATGATATCGATTCGTAAGGCGTTAGGTACACACTAAAGAAGGTGATCCCTGAGCACCGAACCCACACGAAACCATCGCTCCGTCCACAGCTCTCCGCTTGAAAGTTACTGTTCCGAACACAGATGGCGGCAGTACCAGTTTTATCAGAATATCATAATGCAGGACTTCTATTATGGTGTTGCTCATTCAGCAGCAAGAAGTCGGCTTTCATGTCCCTCGCAAACTGCTCAAGCAGATTTTGGGCGGTTGAACTGCGGTGTAGGTTTCACCAAAGGATTAGGCATAACCAATATTTGGGCGACATCAAAACTTCACTACAAGCTGTAACAGTAAACCTGAGCAGATCTAGAGCCTATAGAGTCCAAAATTAAGGTAGTAGTTGCTCCAATATTTATTTGTTCATATCGATGCCATTTCTAGCCAAGCCAATAAGATCTTTTGAGATCCGAGTACATCAAGATGGTAATTATTTGACATTATGGATTTTTAGGCTATAAAGCTCTGGTAGAATCAAGAGTACCATCCTAATCACGTTTTACTCTTAACGTCGGTCATTCAAATCAACGACAGGTACACCAAACCACCCGTACAAAATGGTTGCACTATCATGAGGACTTTAAGATGTCAACGGGCTTGAGTTATTCAATATAATATACACGACCGAATAAAAAAAAAACTCCGCAAGGATAAAATTCTTAACGCAAGCGTCAATGTTATGAAATATTACCGCAACACCGTTCGATTGATATGAATGGTGCAGCCAATGATGCCTCAAACATTCCTATCACTAAAAATACTCCTGCAAAACCTCCTCAAGAGGATCTGAAACCACAATATCAACAAACTTAACCGGAGCCACAACAATCTCATGATAAGTCACAAAAATATAAATCAGTCTTTTTTTTGTGGTTGGTAGGTGAATGTCATTTACACAGAGAGAGTTGAACTCCCATGCTCGCAAGGAGGCGACTGGACCACCCACTAAGCACCTCCCCTATCAACCCGAGAATCCAGCCTGGAATCGTTTGACACATTACTTTGGGTCAGGTCTCGTTTTGTTATGGCCTAAAGCGCCTTCAAGTTCAATGCTCCTCTTCTAGTGGGACGGGATAGGAGAAGAGGAAGTGCCAGATAACCGATCCCCCAGCCCTAACGCCTCCGGGTACTATAAGTCCAGAGTATTAATTTGTCTTACTCTAAATTATATTTAACTATATTTAATTGTCTAAGTCTATTTTGTAATTGGATTTCTGTCTGTTAAATGGATTTAAATAAATAAATAAATAAAAGAATAAATAAGTCCCTTTTATCTTTTAGGACTGCCTGAACATAATGCGCCACCTGGCTCCATATGTCAGCCGACTCGAGCATCACCGCGGCTATATTATCCGGTGTGAGCTCTCCCGTCTCCCTGTAGAAGTCCCTTCGTAGCCTGTCTATTTTGTGCACGCAAAAAATGTGTGGTGGGTAAGACTGAAAACACCCATGTCCGCTCAAAAGTTAGGTCGGATAGAAGTGATTATCACGATGCCTTCAATTTAGTCACGGTCGCACATCCAATATGAAGCACGTAGTCCAACTTACCTTCGTGGAATTCACCCAAGACTGCTGCCAATCGTTGAGTGAGCGCTATCTCTCCACGTGGACAACTATCTTTCTCCGGTCCTCGTTTTGACGCAAGCTTTTTAGCAATAGGGCAACAGGTACCATTTCTGCAATAACTCTCACTGCCAAATCAGAGGCTGTCGGATACGAAGATACAATCCTCAGTGTTCTTCTTCTCTGGACCTGTGCCAAGCGTTCTCGGTATACCTCCTTACTAAGAGTGTCACCCCATAATTCTGCTCCGTACAGTGGCACTGACCCTACAGCACTCATCAAGAGACGTCTTCTTGATAGGCTGAGTCCCCCTACGATGGCGATGTGTCGACTTAGAGCCAATACTCCTGAAGCAGCCTTCTCAGCCATTATCCTGATTTGCTCAGAGAAATTCATCGAGTCGATCAGTAGCCTCAGGCACTTCACCGGTGGCTTCGACTCAATTAGTATGTCTCCAATACTGATCATCTTTAGTCTAGGGATTCTTTTTTTTTTGTCAAGATGACCGCTTTAGTTTTCTCTAGTACTAAATGGAACCCCCCAGTTGCGCTTGTCACTAACGTTTAGCGGTGTGCCCAATGACCAGAGCCACAACATTATCCACATAGCCGATCAAGTGTGACTCAACTGGCATCTTCAGTCTCAGTAGCCCGTCGTAAGATACGTTCCACAAGTCTGGACAACGGATAGATCCCTGGACAACACCCGACGTAAGTTCCATCCTTCATTGGCCCTCAAAGCAGCATTAGATATTCTGGAAGTTGGAAAGGCATTTCTCGCGTATCCAGAATAGCCACCCATCTAGCGGAGCTGAAGGCGTTCTTGATATCGAGTGTCACCAACAGGACGATCCATCGCTTGGTGCGGCTTTATGCCTCTACCTTTTGGACCGCACTCACCACCTCTGCAATCGCATCAATGGTGGAACGTCCTGGTCTAAAGCCATACTGCCGAGGAGATAGGTCCCCAGGAGCACGAATCGCGTTAGTGAGTCTTCCCTTAGCGAGTTTGTAATAACCGCGGAAGCCACCGCAGTTGCAGGCATTAAGTTTTAGCAGAGGGGTGCGTAACCCGGGATGACATTCTGAGGCTGGGTAGCTCAGCCCTGTCGCGGGTTTTCCGGGACATCTTCTGTTCGTGCTGAACATCCTACACATAAAAACTAACACAAAAGGATAAGGACGGGAGAGAAGGAGGTTATTTCAAGAAATGAAAAATTATTGCTTTAGCACTTCATATCTTATATTTTTTTCCCAACATCCCAACATTAAGAGAAAAAAAAAACAAGAAAGAAAAACAGATTTCAAAATTACTCGCCCTTTTTTACGGCTGCGGAGTGCTTTGCAACAGAAAGGGGAACTGGGCAAATGCTAAAATATTGAAAAATTAATAAATTACTTTATTTTCTTTATTACTATTGTTTATCGTTAATGGACGTTTGATCACGAGTTGTTTTAATTATTGAACTTTCAGAATATTCCCGAGTAGATGTCACTCCAATAAGGGGCGCAACCAGATTCATCCACATTAATTAATGATAGTCAAAGAAAGAATCTCCTCGTTAACGTATCCACACACTTTCTGACCACGTTTTGGTAATCTTATATGGATTCATCCATTATTTACAAGACATACTCAAATCGCAAACCTTATGCTTCACGAATTCACCTCTGGCACAATGAATTGCACTTTGTTTCTACGTTATTTGTTCACCTTCACGTCCCCTAATCATTTTCGACCATTAATCCTTTTTCAGTCACTTTTTCGCTCTGACACTACTAGAATCAAGCACAGTTTCCTTTGTTTTTCGCAGAACCACTAACGAATCGTTCTCTTAATTGAATTTAATATCGTCTTTTTTGTTTCTCTTTGCACTTCATCCAAATTGTTATCTTCGTCACCACTGACACACAAACTATTTTTCCTCCTTAAAATCTAAAATGAAATCGTTTCTCTCGAATTTTTAATTTCCAAAATCACTTTAACAAAATAAAAACTCCCTCTACTCTTCAAGGCCACATACCGAATTATTAATTCCGCAAATCAACTCAACAAAAACACAAAAACTTCCTTTTCTTTTCAAGACCTGAATTATTTTCTTCCAAATAAAAAATTAACGCACCGCCAAAAGCAATCCCTCTTATTTTTAAAGTCAAATATTGACTCCCTCAACTCCCAAAAACCCAATCCCGCAATCCTCTCATTCTCAATTACCGGTGCCGCATCCAAGTAACGTAATCGAAGTTCAACACACTTCGATTCCACTACCAGCACACCCTTCCCATATCGACAAACGCAACAATTTCCAGTTTGCATGTATTGTGATTTGCATAACCATGATAGCGTTTGGTTATATGCAAATTGTCATATACGAGTATACGGGAACAATTGCTTTTGCCGATACCCCAAAAAGAGTGTTTTCCTGCACTCGGGTGAACTTGAACCCAGAGTCCTAGCGGGCCCCCGGGTGAGAAGCCCAGACGCTATCAATGGAACTACCTTCTGTTGATCTCGTATTCATTGAATTCGCAACGTCAACTATGCACCTTTCTTAATGGGCATGGAAATGAAATTTGTTGGTAGGGAAGCGTGGATGAATTTTGTTAGTATGAAAATAAAATTTGTTAGTGGGAGCTAATGAATAAAATTATTTGGTATGAAGGAAGGAATAAGGTTTTGTTAGGGAAAATGTATTGAATGAAGTTTTGTTGATGAGAAGTAATGAATAGAGTGTTGTTAGTGGGAAAATTAAAATTTATTGTTATATTACTATTTTTTGTAATTAAAAATAGAATAAGAGGGGAGAATTGATGTGATGGGGAATTAAAAATTATAGAGAAATTGGTAAAATGTTAATGAAAATAAATAAATATACAGAGCAAAAGGTATAAGTGCCCAAAAGAAAGTGGAGATGTTGCGGCGGCGATAGTGAATAGGAGAATGCTGGTACGCCGGAATTAGCAACAAGTTTCTCTAGCCCTCTCCCAGCATAACGGGCGTTATGCAGACGGCGATCCAGAATTTCCCTTCCCCTTGCTGATCATTCCAGTTTTAATCACTGGCGATAGTTCGAAATGTCTTTTATCTTTAGTCTTCTTAAATACTCCTCAAAATCCAACCAAGTTGACGTCAGATGATAGCTTAATTTGCTTAACAACTAATGCAACTAACAAGCCTCCAAATTTGTGCGGTTTTCTAACAGATGACGTAACTTGATTTTTATTCCAGTGGTTCACCTTTCCAAATATGGGTTAGAAAGCTACTGTCATATATTTTCAGAATCACTTTGTGTCATTTAGCTGAAGCGTAAACAACAATACTTTTTTACTCTGAAAATGTCGAATTTTGTGCCGAATAAAGGGTTTTTGCGGGGAGTGCTTCTTCATTGAAGAAAAAGGCTGCCGAAAGTCATCGTTTTTTGGTGGAAGTGTATGATGTGCATGCTTTAGCTGAGCGTACGTGCCAAAAGTGGTTTGCACGGTTTAAAAGTGGCAATTTTGACTTGGAGGACGATGAACGGCCCGGGCTGCCAAAAAAGTTTGAAGATCACGATTTGGAGACATTGCTCAACCAAGATCCATCCCAAACGCAAGAAGAACTTGCAAAATCTATTGGTGGCGCTCAACAAACCATTTCCGATCGTTTAAAAGCAATTTGTCACAATAAAGCTTCAATTTTCGAAAAAAAAACGTGGTGATCGTGGTAATAAATCGGTGAATAGAATCATATGTAAGCAACAGTTTTGAATTTTTGCTTATATTTGTTAACTATTACCTTCCAGCCGTGTGACTGCCGTGATGTTAATGAAGCGCGTAGTGAATTCGTTGGTCTGTTCAGTAATTTTTTGCGGTGCGCGTAGCACTCCCGTGGTTTTCTTTTATAATTTTTTTTCCTTTCAGCTGGTGCTCCAAGTGGTGGGAGGTGCAAGTTTAGCGAAGGTGATAGGGTTGCTTTTTGTTTGGCTAGGTTTGGTGAAAGTGCATTTCATCCAAAGTGATATACCTCCCCGGGAGGTTCTGGTAATATTTCAGTCAGTGCTGCCGGGGTGGGAGATCATAGTTTTTGCGCGTGATAATTGATGGCGGTAAGTAGATGTTCCACTCGCGGTAGTGGTTAGTGGTACATTTTGCATAGAACTAGCGCCAGTGTTAGGTTTCACTCTTTAGGCAGGCTTGGTGAAAAAAAAGGAATAATCTGGGAAGCTCGTTCTCACTTGGGGCTCATAGGCACAACCGATTGGTGCCTACGCCCGTCTCCAGACAAGTTTCCGGGCCCAAAGGCCCTGACCAAAGTCTTTTGTGGTTGCCGGAAGGTAGCCAGTAGTAACTATTTGTTTACCAAAAGTCGAGGTAATAAGTGCTACGAAGAAGAAGAAGTTGATATCCTTGTAGAAAATTTTTCACACTAATGAATTTTACAGCTGATGCTACTTCCTGTAATATTTCAAAGAGATCAACTGTATTCTCCCCACAGTCCCTTCAACAGGAAAGGACATTTTTCTCCACATTTGGTGTCTATGTGAAGTGGGGAGCTTTCAAACTATTTATAGCTTGAAATTAGCTAGTTTTAACTGTGAGTTTATTAGCGGTCACTCTCTTTACTTTGAAATTACCTATCTTATGATTTGCATTTCGGCAGTAATAGCACCTGTAATGATACTGAAAAAATAAAAAAATTATAAAATTTCCTCTAAAAGCGCTATTTATTCTTAATCTTTTTAACCAGATACCGGTATTTCGAGGACAAGTTTTCCTCTTTAGTAGTGGCGCCACTGATAAAGAGGACAACTTGTCCTCGAAATACCGGTATCTGGTTAAAAAGATTAAGAATAAATAGCGCTTTTAAAGGAAATTTTATAATTTTTTTTATTTTTTCAGTATACCTATCTTATGTTTGGTTAGCAATAGCCGAACATTATGCCCTCCGCGCTGCCCAAAAGCAATAATTATAGGAATTTTTTCAACAGTCTTGTTATTTTTATTAGGAAAACCAGCAGACACACCGGTTGACTTCTTTTTTTTTCTCCTTACCTTTTATCATATGCTATGGCTTCTTGTTTTCCGGACATATATTGTTGCTTAATCACGTTAGTTGATGACGTTTGATAATTTACGATCGTTTCCCCCTAATTTTGGATTCGGAGTTTCATCAATTTATTTTCTCTAGTAACTCTTTCGTTTGCTCTGGTAACTCTTTCCAGTTCTTCGCTGGATAGGCTCCCATGCTCAAAACATTCTTGTTCGTTTTTAAGGGTATTGTAAAATATTTACAATACCCTACTAAAATCGCGTCCTGTCTGTCCGTCTGTCCGTCCGTCCGTCCGTGTGTCACACCCCTTTTTCTCGCAAACTACATAAGCTAGAAACATAAGATTTTGTAAGTAGATGTAAAGTGATGCCTTCTTCAAAGTTACATCACAAAAAAAATTTTACATGGTGTTCAAGGGGGGTCTCCCCATATAGGGGAGTGGCTGCCGAAAAAAAAAGTTTCATCAAATGTAGGCAATATGGGTATCAAATGAAAGGTATTGATCAGAACTTTTCAAAACAGTTCTTAAAATGACAAATTTTGCGTTGAGGGGTGTAGGGGAAACGAAAATGCACGAAAATGTTGTGTACCCCCCCCCCCTTTGAAAACCCTTTGACCCGAAAACAATCTGAAAAAATCTCAGGTATGTAACTTTAGGAGAACAAGGGCAACAAATACCTTAGAGTTTGTGATTGGATTCGATTCGATTAGAGTTTGTGATTCGATCAACTTTGTTAATAACAGTACATTTTATACATTTTACGTTTTTGCTTATAAAATTAAAATGAGACCCCTAAATTTCCCGAAAACTTCAATTTAAGTTTTTTAAAAGTAATTGCATGTGCTCAGAAAATTTTATAAAAATCGAATAATAAACAGCTAAGTTCTAGCCGATTGAATATTTAACAATTACAACAGCATTAACACGTGATACTAGGGAGATACACGTTTGCAACTTACCTAGCCACTATAAATATGTAGGAATTTCGATAAAAATTTTAGAAATGGTTTGTAATATTGATGTGTAATCATGACTAATTAAACGACGGGGTTAAAACACTTGAAACAAAATGGCGTCGAATATAAAAATATAATCACCATAATAATTCTTCCAACTCAATTTATGGAATCTGTATATTAGGCAAGTTTTGATATGCAGAAGATATCGTTCGATTTACTAATTGTTTTACAATACCCTACTGGCAGGAGCACTCTCCTGCGACTTCAACTTGTTTTCTTTTTATTATTGTAGCTTTTCATTATTGACTGGTCCCGAGTCCCCCAGCGGTGGGAAGCCGTCGGGCTCCTCCATGGCCCCGGTGGTAAAACATTTCTTCTATTTTGAAATTCTTGAGACTTGTCCGCAAGTAAACCCAGATATCAGATAAATTGTTCAAATAATTCGAAGATTTAATAAGTTTTAAAAAATTAGTTTCAAAGTGAGGTTTTAAAAATTATTGACAGGAGCTTCCTTGGTAAGTTCAAAGTCACCTGGTGAATGTTGAACAAAACTTCTAGGGCAAACGATCACATATGTAGCTTTTTAGGGTTTTGTAATAAAATACAAAACCCTATTGTAATCACGACCTGTGACCGTCTGTCCGTCCGTCCGTCCATCTGTATGTCACAGCACTTTTTCTCCGAAACTATAGGAGCTAAAGCCATGAAACTTTGTGGAAAGGTCAGAAGTGGTGAATTTTTTCACCATTGGTAGTCGAGTAAGGTGTCATTGAAAAGGCCTCAATGAGATCTTTTCAAAACAAGTCTTAAAATTGCCTTATTAGTACAGAGGGGGGCAGGGGAAGGGGAAATGTACGAACTTTTCGCGTACCCCCCCTCGCGATTGGACACCTTCAATCCGAAAAATCTGAAAAAAATCATGAATGTAGGCCTTAATGACTACAACAACAACAAATACATGAGAAGTTGAAATTCACTCAACTTTGTTAGTAATAGTATGATTTATCCATTTTATGTTTTCTTGAATAAACTCTAAACGGTACCCTTAAATTCAATTTAGCTAACAGATGACTATTTATAAGATTGATCTTTTCTGAAAGTTTCATAAAGATCGAATAGTATTTAACGAAGTTATAGTGTTTTGAATTTTCCTGTATTTTTAACCGACTTCCAAAAGAAAGAAGGTTATCAATTCATCGCGTATATATTTTTTTTTTGCTTTTTTTTTGTATGTTCACGCATAACTTTTAAACGGAGATAGATAGAAAAGTCCTGTTTTTGGGAAATGATACGATTTTCTTCCAGTTAGGTCCCATTTAAAGGATAAGAAATTCAAGTGACGGTAAAGGACTTTTAACTTTAAAACTAAAAAATTTCCGACTTTCACCCCGATTTTTCAGCATAACTGATCGACGCGTGTAAGGATTTTAATTGTAGAGGTTTCAAATGAAGGATAACATATTGATCTAAAATGTATCGGAACAGAATTTTAGTCCTTCCAAGGACTCTCTAAATACTATCAGTTCAATATGATACATTTGTGTGGAGAAATTGAGTTTAAATAATTTTTCGCACGAAAAGTGCCAATTAGTTGGCACTGTTCAAGGATTTGATGGAGATACCGAGTCCTTTGGTAGCGAATGATAAAAATTATCAATATCCTTAATTTTCTGCATAAACGGTACATTTTATTCAATCGTTTCTACCGGAAATAACCAATAAATTACTTCCAAATGTGGCATAAATACAATTCAACAATAGTTAGAGGGAACATTTCAGGATGCTTTTCTCTTCCAAAGTCATCCTTTGCTTACTGATGAGCTTAGTAAAGGATTCTTCTTACATCCTTAGATGTAAACGTTACACATAGAATTTATAAAACTCCCCGAAGAAATAATAAGGACTGAGTGATTTCAAATTATAGAGTTGATTCGTTACTTTCCAGTTAATATTATACATTATAACATATGCCCAGAAATCTAAAATTAGTAATTTCCATACTAAAGACCGGCGAGAATCACAACCTAAAAAGAGATACTTTTCCTTCTATAACTGATCATAACTTTACATATGAAGATGAAAATGCATAGCCGATTATTTTTTTTGCTTTTTTTTTGTATGTTCACGCATAACTTTTAAACGGAGATAGATAGAAGAGTCCTGTTTTTGGCAAATGATACGTCTTTCTAGATCCTGTTTAAAGGATAAGAAATTCAAGTAACAGTAAAGGGCTCTTACCGTTAAAATTAAAAAAATTCCGACTTTCACCTCGATTTTTCAGCATAACTGATCGACGCGGGTAAGGATTTTGATTGTAGAGGTTTCAAATGAAAGATAACATATTGATTTAAAATGAATCGGAACAGAATTGAAATCCTTTCAGGGGCTCTGTAGATATTAACAGTTAAATATGATACATTGATGTCGAGAAATTGAATTTAAATGATATTTCGTACGAAAAGTGCCAACTAGTTGGCACTGTTCAAGGATTTCTTCGAGATACCGAGTCCTTTGGTGACGGATGATAAAAATGATCAGTATCCCTAATTTTCTACATAAGCGATACATTTTGGTCCATCATTTGTACCGGAAATAACCAATAAATTAATTCTAATGAGGCATAAGTACAATTCAACAATAGTTAAAGGGAACATTTTAGGATGCTTTTCTCTTCCGCATTCATTCTTTGCTTACCAATGAGCTTGGTATAGGATCCTTCTTACATCCTTAGAAGTAAACGTTGCATATAGGATTATAAAATTCTCCGAAGAAATAATAAGGATTGAGTGATTGCAAATTATAGAGTTGACTCGTTACTTTCCAGTTAATATTATATGTATATTACAACATATGCCCAGAAATCTAAAATTAGTGATTTCCATACTAAAAACCGACGAGAATCGCAACGTAAAAAGAGATACGTTTCCTGCTATAATTGATCATAACTTTACAGATGAAGATGAAAATGCATAGCCGAGTTTTCATTGAACTATATGGTATGATTTTCTTCAAACTTTCATCAAAATTAGGTGCCATAGTTAGTTGAAAACGAAGGCGATGGGTATCGAATAAACGCGAACGAACGATGCGGTTAAGAAGGATATTTTTAAGTAAATTTCATGAGATTGATTGCGGAGTGAACTTTATGTTTACATATATAAATACATATGTCTATATATATATATATATATATATATATATATATATATATATATATATATATATATATATATATATATATATATATATATATATATATATAAATATATAGATATATATATATATATTTATATATATATATATATATATATATATATATATATATATATATATATAGATATATATATATATATATATATATATATATATATATATATATATATATATATAGATATGTATATATATACATATATATATATATACATATATATATATACATATATATATATATATATATATATATAGATATGTATATATATATATAGATATGTATATATATATTTATATATGCATATATATTTATAGATATATATATATATATATATATATATATATATATATATATATATATATATAGATATATATATTTATATATATATATATATATATATATATATATATATATATATATATATATATATATATATACTCGTATATGTATATATATGTATAGATATATATATATATATATATATATATATATATATATATATGTATATATATATATATATATATATATATATATATATATATATATATATATATATATAAATATATATATATATATACGATAAAAAAAGCGCTTCAGGGTCAGATCAGAATGCAAAATTTGAAAATTTTTCAAGGCTACAATTCATATTGGATTATTATGAAATCTAAATTCAAGGTAGACGTTGATGAGATCATGGATTAAATGTACCAAAATTAAATTCGATTCCAATGAACGGTGCAGATTTTAACCGTTGTGGTTTTTGCGTTGCAGTAAGAAAATTATATTTTAATATACGAGAAAATGATACAATGTATTCAAGATACTTAGTTTTGAATGGTTTGAAATGAAAAAAATTGCCACTAAAAAGAGTGAAATAAAAAACTTTTAGAAAAAAAAGAAAACCGACTTCGGAATGCCCTAAAAAGGATGAAATAAATTTTATGGAAGCGGTACCAAATGAATTTCCCCATTTCAACATAAATATTTTCAACATCTGCACCATCACACAAAAATCGGGGAAAAAGTGATATGGCACCGCTTCCATAAAATTTATTTCATCCTTTGTAGGGCATTCCGAAGTCGGTTTTCTTTTTTTTCTAAAAGTTTTTTATTATGGAACAATATGCCCTGTATTAGTATGGAAACATATGGCTATGGAGCCATATGCGCTTTTTACCGACTCAGACACTACAGCTTTGCTAGGATTTGCATGAAAATTTCAGAAATGATTGGAATACTGAAGATGAGTACATACAATTGAAACAAGTCGAAGAGGCAGGAGAGAGCTCCTAGCAAAAGGGCTTTGTAACCATTCTAGGATTCGAAAAAATAGGCCATGAATCGATGATTACAGAACAGAGGAGTGGCCGCTGAAAAAAAATGTCATGAAAGGTAGCCGATATATGTATCAACTGAAAGTTCTCTATGAGAGCTTTTCAAAACAGTTCTTAAACTGACAGTTTTTGCTTCAGTGGGGGCACAGGGGGGGAGTACATGAAAAATGTGTTTCCTCCCTGGCAAATGGACACCAGTGATCTAAAAAATCTGAAAAAATTATCAAGGGAGATGTTTATGGGTATAACTATAACAAATACCTCAGAAGTCAACATTTTTTCAACTTTGCTACTAACAGTATGATCCTGGAACACGACATGTTTCTTGATTTTATTCGTTACTGGTTACTGCATTTTGTAAGTAGAGTACGAAACCCTTCTGACATGAGCATAGGTCTGTCTACCCAACTTGTTGTTAAAATGAAATTAATTCATTCGTATACAATCTTAACATATGTATAAGGGTTAGGTAGATGACCAGCCCATCATTTATTGTATAAAAGGCGATTTTACTAGTAACATATTAAATAAACCTCACCAGTAAATAGTCTAACCGTATGTATTTCAAAGCTTCCATTGATCCATCCTTCCAAATTTTTTTAAAAGGGCTAGTTTAAATTTAGTATCGAATTGAAATTTAATAACTTGATCTGCCTAAAAATGGTTTGAATCCATTTTCATCTCTAAAGTGATACTGAAACCAGAACAGTAACACCAAACCATTACTTCAATATACAAAACTCATCCAGCCGTCAAACTTTTCATTTCTCTCCAATCATACGCACAGTCAATTATTCATATGCGACCCACAAACCAAAAAGGGCATGTGATGATGCTGTGGGTATTCGTGCCATGTGAAAGGTTTTGCTCTCAGGCTAAGGCGATACATTCTAAGGTCGTGCTCTTTCGTTTCGTGTCATAGTTCATTTGTATTCCAACTTCTATTATGAACGACATTCTTGGCGCTGGAAATTGGCTCCATAGACACAACGAATGTCCTTTGAATTTCCCAGAGTTTCCTTCATGCTTCACCTCGTCCATTCTTATGGGTAATGTATGACTATTCTTAGTTCTCTGTCCCATATACCGAGTCCTTTTTCAAATTTTAAAGCAAGACAAACGTCGTCCTTTTAACCTTCTTTAAATACACATCATATCCATACACCACCACTACCACAAACATCGTTGCAAAGACCGTAAGCGGATTTCTCGTGCAAATTTGTTTGAATAAGCAGAGAAAAAATACGATGGTATAATTTGATGATGAGAAAGAGAGCGAGGACTTAGACGTTGAATAGAATTAAGGAAAAAACGTTCTCGCATTTCATGGTTGACAGAATCTGAAAGGCGTTTCGAAATGATCCTTGAAATTAATTTTATATTAAAGCTCGACAGTCGAGCAGAAATAGTTGAGGAGCAGGAATAAAGAACAAAGTGAAATCCTCATTTACTCGATGATTTGCTTCTGGTGCAGTTTGTCCTGTGGTTTGTGTCTAGACATGAATGGGAGCAAATTGGTTGTATTGAATTTAAAATTAAATGTTTTTAAATAACGTAATTCAATGCAATTTTTCAGCATAATTGCGCATTGATAATCATCCCTACATAATTTGGTTGTAAAACTCAATTAACTCCTACATAGTAATGAGCAGAAACACAAAAGATTTATTATCCCTTTGCAACACGTCGGCATCTCGCATGTCCAAGTCCTATCAACAACCAGTCTCCATTAGTATTTCTGCAAATGATTCGTTTCTGATTAAGATATTGCTGTCGAACTTGCCAAAGATTAGAGTCAGGCAACATTTCTCGGCATGATGCCAAAACTTGCCAGAACTCCATTTTCCACCGCAACAACGTAATTAATAACTTTTTTCCAATTATCAGGAAACAATGGTGTTCTGCGATCACCAGGGGCTGAGAAAATGAGAAATGTAGAGATGACTGCTAGACTTGGGGGCGGAAATCGTTCGAGTTTGAAAACTTTTATTATTATGTCCAATGCCATGTCACGATATGGTCGTCGGGATATTTGTGCCCTTCCTTTCCGCGCCCGTTGAACCCTTTCGTGTTCCACTGCAACGAATCCTGATATCAATAGAAAGATAACAATCGCGTGTTTCAGATAATAATTGTTTGCCATCATAAAGTTTAGACGACTGAGGAAAAAAGGACACGGCTGAGGAAACTTTTTAAATTTAAGTCATCCATGGCTGCGGTATTTGCTATCGCTGTGCAGCGATAACTAGGAAAAGTTCAGCTAATGATTGTCAAACAATTTTCAAAGTAGTCAACATTAGCGTGGAAATTGTCAGAATTTTCATTAGTCGTACGAGTTAAATGCGGAGATTGCAATCGGCCGTAATGAATTTAGCAATTATGATTGATAGTCAGCGCGGGAAATTCGTGTTGAATATTTCGCTAATGCACGCTTAAAGCTATGTTAATATCGACGTAATAAAAGCTCACATGCGATCCGGTCGTTAGCATGTCCTTTGCGTCGGATGATAATTTTAAAATTGAAATGAAGTTGAATATTTGCTAACGATTAAGTGGAATGCTCCGTAAATTGCAATGTATTTATAATTGGCAACTGTATTTAATATTGCCGATTGCTGCATATTAAATTTAATGGTTATGTTGTTTGTTCCTGTTTTATTTGCAAATGAATGTAATTTAGATTAAGGCAATATCGATATTTGCTTATATTTCATGGTAGAAGGAAGCAATTGATATTTTCATTGTAAACTATTGCTTGCGGCGTGTGTATGAAGTAAAACAGGATATTCAAAAATAATTCGTTCGAATTGGTCTGTTGTAAACAAGTTGAGCTCAAATTTTGTGAGGAAAATTGAAGCTGAAAGATGTATTTACTATTTGAATTTGTAAATTGATTTGAATTTCATTCTTCTTAATAAATCTTTCAAATTTAAGGGTATTTATATCAACTGAGTGTCAACGCATTAAAAGTATTACTATAATTTTTTTTTCGATTCTACGTCTAGCACTCGTTGCGTGTAGACGTGTTTTTAATTCGCTCCTGTCAAGAATTTTTATAAATTAAAATAATTTTTAAATACGTCAATTAGAAAGCAATTTTATAAAGAAACTTATTACATCGTCGAACTATTCGAACAATTTATCGAGTATCTGGATTTTACCTGCGAGAAAGTTTCAAGAAAGAAGAAAAGTTTTTTTCACCGGGGGGATGGAGGAGCCCGACGGCTTCCCACCGCTTGGGGACCCAGATCCAGGCATTTCGAAAATTACAAATGATAAAATAAACAAGTGGGAAAATGAACAAGACAATTGTGAGCATGGAAAGCGTATTACGCTTTCCAGCGAAGATTATGAAAAAGTAACCAGGGAGAATGCAAGGGTTACGAAACAAAATGACGAATCAAAACTCCGGAAACAGAGTTTGGAAGATATGGTCCGGACGTTGTCAAATGGGAGCAAACCAAAAGCGAAGCCACAGAATACGTCCGGCAAAGAAGAGCCGATATTAACTTAGAAGAATGAAAAACAGGAAACAACAACAACTAGCAAGACTAACGAGAAAGCAGTGCCAACATATAAAACGAAATTGCAAGATATGAGCAAGACAATCCATGATGCTGAAAATATCCTGAGCGCAGGAGGAGCGAGCAACAGCGCCAATTATTATGCGGTGCTGTCTGCAATGAACGAAGTAATGGACATCGAGATGGAGAGCAACGATAACATAGGTAATATTGATAGCAGTAATAATTTCATTAAATATTTAAAATCAAAAAATAAGAAAAAGGAGAAGAAGCCAACCGGTGTGTCTGCTGCTCCTCCTAATAAAATTAATAACGTAAATGAAAAAGTTCCTCCAATAAACGTTTTTGGGCAGTGTGGAGGAGATATGGTTCGGTTATTGGCAGCCGAACATAAAATCGAGAACTTTGAAGTTAAGAGAGTGACCGCTGATAAGCTCTCGATCAAGACAAAGACACTGGCTGACTTCAAACTGGCGAAAGATGCTCTTAATAGTGTCCAAGCTCCCCACTTCACATATACGCCAAAGGCGGAAAAAAATCAGACCTTCCTGTTGAAGGGCTTGGACTGTGGGGAGAATACAGTTGATCTCCTTGAAATGTTGCAGGAAGCAGCACCAGATGTTAAGTTCATGTGTGTGAAAAATTTTACTACAAGGAGATCAACTGTAGAAGGTAAAATATTACCATTTTATTTAGTCCAAATTTCCAACAACAGCAGTCCGAGTGCCCTCCAACAGCTAAGATACTTAAACTTTAGAGTTGTGAGGTGGGAGCGCCTCCAAAAAACTGAGGTCAACCAGTGTTACAGGTGTCAAGGATTCGGTCATTCGGCTGCCAATTGTGCAATGCACTATCGCTGTGTTAAGTGCAAAGATATCCACGCCCCCGGTGAATGCAAATTGGCTCAGATGGAGCCAAAAGAAAAATTGTATTGTGTTAATTGCGGTATATTTGGTCATCCGGTATCATACCGAGGATGCCCTCGGTATCAAGATGCAAGAGCTAAATTTTCCCCAAAGCAAACCAAAGTAAATCACAATCTGTTACCTCCCAACTTCATCAAACCCGGGGTATCATTTGCACTTGCTGCCAGAGGACCAGCAGACAACAATATAAATAAAACAAATAACGTAAGTTGCAATAATGAGCTGCTTCTTAAAATCTACCAGCAACTTGAATCGCTTTTAGACAGAATTAATAAGCAAGACCAAAAAATCAATTTCGTTTTTCAACGTTTAGGCCAACACGCTCCAAAATAGTTTGTCAACCAGTCAGATTCCCATGGATAGGGTTCGTCTCATCTCGATCAACGTCAACTCTATTGTTACTATACATCGGCGTGATTATCTCCTTGAATTCATTGTTAAGCAAAAGCCTGACATCATGCTTCTCACCGAAACCCACTTCAATTCATGGCACTCCATGACATTCAAGGATTTTGAATTCGTAAGAAACGATAGGGTAATAGGTGATGGGGGAGGTGGTACCGGGATATTGGTTCGAAGACCCTATCGTTTTTAAAACATTGAAAAAGTCGAATTCAAAAGCTTTGAATCTCTTGAAGTGCCCGTTATCAAAATTTCACTGCCAGGTGGGGATAACCTCTTCGTTATCTCTGCCTATGCAACTGGTGCAACTGTTCTCAGGTTCAAGGAGGAACTCAATTCCTTGTTTGAAATACTCGAATTGAACAGGCTGCATAACTATTATATTCTTGCTGGTGACCTGAACGCCAAGCATACATCATGGCTGAACGCCACCAATAATCCAAGAGGTGTATTCCTGAAATCGTGGATAACAGAGAACCAGATTGAATACAGGTGCAATCTATATGGGTCGGAGTTCCCAACACACCCTAGGACAAATTCATATTTGGACCTCTGCATTGCCGACGCAAGACTCGAATTCAACTTTAATAGTTCTCAACGGACACTGCAGGTGCTTCCTTATGATAGCGACCATAACGCAATCGTAATGGAAATCAATCATCACAGGGATGATTTCTTCCTCATTCCAGTTCAACACGAAAATCATCGGTTGAACTTCAAAAAAACAGACTGGGGAAAGTTTCAAAAGAAGTTGAATCGGGAGTACCAGAAGCAATGTCCCCCTTCTGATGGTGGTTCCTAATGACAGGCATCTAACTAACGATGAAATAGATGCCTATTTGTCGAAGTAAGAGAAGCTGACGTTGGAAATGATTGAGAAAGTCGTTCCCAAGATTAAACTTCGAAACAATATGGAAAGACATGAAACACCAACCATCGCAAGGTTGAAAAGATTGAAAAGCCTTCTTCTCACACGCGTCAACAATATTTATCGACGATTTTTCGACTATAACAGTCCCTCGTTGCCTTTGTTGAAATTACATTTGAGGAGTGTCCGGAACTTAATCCGGTCATACTTCAGGAGTGAGGTCAGCAATCAATGGGCGGAAAAATTGAGGGGTATTAGCCCACAGGACCCAGACGGCGTGTTCGCGAAAGTGAATAGCATATTCCGCAAGAAGTCTCGAGTGAAGGTATCGAATCTTGAAGTCACTGGTGATGAGATAAATCTTCTCGATAGGGCTGGTATCGAAATTGATAGTACGACCCCGGATAGAAATGGAAACAGGATCATTTGTGAAGGATTGGATATACTTGCCCTGATTGGAACACATTTTGAATTGGTTCATCTACCAAACCCTGAGAGAGGGAATGAAATAGTTTCAGAGATCGTTGAAGCAAAAGTTTCCGACTTCAAATCAAGCCTGAATGGCCAATCAATTCTTCATTTCGATGAAACATTAACATCTGACCTCATACGGAGATGGAATCTTATTGATTATTTTGTCAGCTATGAAGACTTGTGTTTCATATTTCGCAGGATAAACAACAAGAAATCATGTGGTACTGACGGTATTGCAAATGTAGTTCTCCTACATTTGCCTGAGGTTGCTATTAGAAATTATTGCATATTGTTCAACAACATGTTGAGCAATTCATATTTCCCAAATGAGTGAAAAAAGGCTAAGGTATTTGCGATCTTGAAGAAAGGAAAAGAATCTTCATGCCCTAAAAGCTATCGCCCAATCAGCTTGCTGACTAACATCAGCAAAGTGTTTGAAGTGATACTCAACAGAGCATTAAACGCCCACATTGAGGAATATGAGTTGATGCTGAATTGCCAATTTGGTTTTCGTGCCAGGCATTCGACCACTTATGCAATAACGAAAGTAACCTCAGACATCCGTTGGAAACGAAATGATAGACAATGTGTTGGAGCACGTCTCATTGATATGGAGAAAGCCTTCAATACGGTGTGGTTAGATGGACTAGTTTTTAAACTCCTCCAAGACAAGTTCCCCAGACACCTTGTCGCCATGATGTGTAATATATTATACGGGAAATCGTTTGTCGTAACTGATGGAAATCTGACAACAATGCGCGAGTTCAAAGTCTTGAATAGTCTACAGCAGGGAACAGTTACTGCACCTCTGCTCTTTTCAATCTTCATTCGCAAGCTTTTGAACGGCTTTGATTTTAACGTCTCGCCAACGTGTTCATTGGTAGCGTTTGCTGATGATCTGATCATCTATACGGCAGACCGGAAAGCTACAATAGTTCAGAGAAATCTCCAAAAAATATTCAATGATGTACAGCTGTACACTGACAATTGGCGAATGAAAACCAATGCGCAAAAGTGTGAAACAATCTTGTTTCGAACAACTCTGCAGGGGGTCAGTCAAGACCTGAAACGTGATTGGAAAGATTTCCACATCATGGCTGGTGAGGGTAGTTCAGAACGGATTTCACATAAATCCTGTGTTCGATACCTCGGTGTTCATCTCGATCAGTATATGTACTATACTGAACATGGGAAAATCATGCTCAGTAAGGCACTTAAAAGTGGTAATGGCTCTACGAAAGCTCTTTCATTCCAGAAACATTGATCAAAAGGTCAAAATTATCTGTTACAAGACACTGGTTAGAAAAGTTTTGACATATGGATGTCAGATCTGGTACAACCAGAGTGCTAGTACTATGGAAAAATTAAGAGTTTTCGAAAGGAAATGTCTTCGTGCATGTACTGGTTTGTACAGAAAGCCTGAGACGGATCGGAAACATTATATATCGAATAGAAGCATTTATCAAACTGCTGAAGTGACAAGAGTCGAAATCTTCACATTGAAGCTTCTTCGGAATCATATCGCAAGATCTGTGACTGTGAGTGAAAACTCTTGGATTTCACAGCCGTTCCACCCTACATACGGGTATATTGCGACTTGCCTCGATACTGGCTTCATTCCTCCAGAAGCATTCGTGTATTTAGACATGAATCGATATGTTTTTGATTCTGACGGCGTCCCAGTCATATATCACATATATCGACGAGCCACCGATAAACCGATAAGAAGATAAAATATCCTCCGAATTTGAGTTCACGAGACCAACAATTCCAATGGAGATACTCATTTGCTAGATTCGTTGAAGCTGATCGAGTTGAGACGGGGCAATCTAGGTATTGGTGGCTGAATGACAATGTCTAAATTATTCGTGTTTATTTTCAATTTTGGTGTTTTTCGTTATTTAGTTTTTGAGTTTCAGCTCATAATTGCTACATTTAGTGTTGTTGTTTATTTTTGTTAAAAATTAGGTATAGGTTAGGTTTATATTATGTTTATTATATTAGGTTAGAAATAAGGTAAAACGCTTAGGTTAGGAACATTGTTATAGATTTTTTTAAGTATAAGATAAAGTTTTTGATTGCATTTATTAGAATTAAGTTAAAACATATTAGGTGTAGGATCAAAGTTCACTGTTGTGTTAAGATTATAAATAATTTTAGAATAGTGTTGGTTGGTTTTTTCTCCTTTTTCCAATTGAATTTTAAAAATATGTGATAATCCATTCATTTGAATTTGCTATAATTTTTTTTTGAATGTGATGAATGATAACGTATAAATTTAGCGAGCCATTTGGGCCATTAAGTTTTTAGGGTTTTGTAAAATAATTTTACAAAACCCTTCTAAAATCGCGTCCTGTCTGTCCGTCTGTCCGTCTGTCTGTCCGTCCGTCCGTCCGTCCGTCCGTCCGTCCGTGTGTCACAGCAGTTTTTCTCGGAAACTACTTAAGCTAGAAACATAAAATTTTGTATGTAGGTGTAAAGTGGTGATCTCTTGAAAGTTCAGATATAAAAAAATTTCATAAGGTATTTAAGCGGGGTCTCCCCATATAGGGGAGTGACCCCCCGAAAAAAAAATTTCATTGAAGGTGGCCGATATGGGTATCAAATGAAAGGTCTCGATGATACCTTTTCAAAACAGGTCTTAGTTTTGCAAAGTTTGCTTCAAGGGGCGCACAGGGAGGGGAAATACACGAAAAATTTGTGTCCCCCCCCCTCGCGATTGGACACCTGTGATCCGAAAAATCAAGAATGTAGGTCTTGATGAGTACAACAACAACAAATACGTTAGAAGTCGTAATTCACTCAACTTTGTTAGTAATAGTATGATTTATCGATTTTATGTTTTCTTCAATAAAATCATAACGGTGCCCTTAAATTCAATGAAATTCAGTACACAGATGACTATTTATAAGATTGATCTATCCTGTAAGTTTCATAAAGATTGAATCATATTGAGCGAAGTCATAGCGGTTTGAATTTTCCCGTATTACTATGGAACAATATGCGCTGCATTTATTACTATGGCAACATATGGCTATGGAACAACAAGCGCTTTTTACCGACTCAGACACTACAGTTTTGCTAGGACTTGCATGAAAATTTCAGGAATGATAGGTGTCATGTATATCTTTGCGAATCGGTTGAGCTGGTGGTATCAGTAATCGTAAAACAAGAAAGTGGCTGTTTTAAATGCGAAGATTGAATAATTTTGAGTTATTTTTTCCCAACTTCAACGTTTAAGGTGCATGCTTTGAACACTTGATTCAATTAATGAATGACTGTAGACTAGTACCTACAATTAATGCTTATAAGTGAAACAAGTCAAGGAGGCGGGAGAGAGCTCCTAGCAAAAGGGTTTTGTAACCATTCCAGGATTCGAAAAAATTGGCCATTAATCGATGATAACAGTACAGGAGAGTAGCCCCTGAAAAAAAAATTCATCAAACGTAGCCGATATGAGTATGAAATAAAAGTTTTTATGGGAGCTCTTCAAAACAGTTGTTAAACTGCCAGTTTTTTCTTCAGTGGGGCACAGGGGGTAAATATATGAAAAATGTGTTTCCTCCGTCGCGGCTGGACATGTGAAATAATTATCAAGGGAGATATTTATGAGTATACCAATACCAAAAACCTCAGAAGTCTAAATTCGTTTAACTTTGTTAATAATAGTATGATCTTCGTATTTCATATTTTCTCCAATAAAATCGTCTTTGACATGTTTCTTGATGTGATTCGATCTGGTGACTGCATTTTGTAAATTGAATACAAAACCCTTCTGACATGAGCGTAGGTCTGTTTACCCAACTTGTTTAGTGTTATTGTCTAGATTTTGCTTTATATTCTTTTAAAATTTATAATGATTAGTATTAAATAAAGCGCTTTTGATTTGACTTGGCTTGACTTATAATTTTTTTTCGGAAAAAATTAATAAGATGACTCATTAGTTTAAAGTGAGATGCATCAAAACTAAATTTTAGGCTGGACGACTGAAAATCATAGTTTTTTGGCATAGTATTGCTGAGACGTATCAATTCATTTGGCTATACATTACCGTAAGATAAGTAAGTGATACGATTTTTGGCTACCAAGAAACGTAGCAAAATACCAATTGAGGCCAATTTACTTATCGGAAGTGTTACCCTCAACTTGAGGGCACTCAAATTGAAGGTTTTGCTGGCCCTGGTTTCGCTCGCAGGAGATAGATCGACTCTAAGCCCTCCCTTCAACTGTCAAGTGGGTTGACGATTTTTGAACTGAAATATTTAAAATGGATATAAAAGAGGCATTCACTTGCCACAACGAAAACTTGACACCCTACAATGGACTTGGATTGGGATTACCGAAAACTAACAATGCGGATATCTCAATACTTCATTTTAACTAATGGACACGTATCAAGCCGGGAAAGATAATGTGCGTCAAATTAACTCATGCATTTTCATCTATTGTATATTGTTGTCCTCTTATGATATCTTAGTCGTCATTTGTACCTTCCGTGGGATACTAGCAAAAGTGAGGAAACAGTCAACGATCCTGAACTATAGGGGTGAGTTAAAATTACGCATGATTATCTTTTAAGGGACTTTTTAGTTATCCGACGAGCAAAACTTTCTTACGGTGTGTAATGAATCTGCCCTACACGGGTACAGATAGCAGGACGGCCATGAGGATTTTTACCTGTCATCGGGCTCGGGAAAGTAATTAAAAGTATCCGTGAACGATTAAAAACAAAAATTTCCTCAAGGACTAACTTTCTTAACGCGAGCGGTACTACTGTGAGAGTCATGTTGCTTATTCGTTAAATCAATTCACATTGACATATAGGAGGAACGGTCGAGCCTCACTGATTAAAATAGCCATGCAGAGCTCATGCTCATCCCCGTGAGCTGATTTAAACAGCGTTGCTTGCTCATTACACGGTTTATATTAAGCTAGAGCTGGTACTGGTTGTCATTCTCATCCAGGAGATATTTGACAGTTCACTATGTGTTCTGATAATTTTGGACGTGGTTGGTGCAAAGCGATTTGCCTCGAGGCGAGATTTATATATGGGATGTAGTCATCGCTTAATTTTAATGTGTTCATCAGGTATTTCAAGATATATCAAATATGAAAATAAACTCAATTTAGAATGTTAAAGGAAAGTTTCAACAGTCAAAGAAAACAGCCTAGCACAACTTTGAGATTCCATTCGTAGGGGTATCGGCCAAAGATCATATCAATGTTAACAAAGCTTTTGCAACAATCGTAAGGGAAATAAATATGACGTTGGCGAAGCGTCAGAAGAAAAGTTATTTATAGAAAATTTATCTATCACACAAGCAAAAGCGTCAATAGAAATAAACGGTCAAAAATTAGCTAAAAATAAATAAATGAAACCCGAAATAAGTAAGGAAGAAAAAGAAGAAGTCAAGTGTCAAAGATTTTTAACAAATCGTTTCATCAATCCTAATTCAATGTGCAAAGGCGGCATTAACACTTTTTCCGCTTCAACAATCGGCTCAAATTTGATGTTCTGTTTTTCGACACACAATTCTGTTCTCACAGGCCATGACCGTTGGATATAGTGTTGAGAATCCGCTCTGGTATTCCATAAGCACAGATAACACGGATATTTTGTACACCCACTCTGTAATCCCATTAAAAATCCCACCATTTTGAAATCTCCAATCAGCTGCCAGTCATACTTCCGATACTTTACAAATTCAAGCAAGATTTTAACACTTTCATAATTCTCTTTAAGATGTACTGAGTGAGCGATTGGAAGAGATGGAAATTTACTTCCGTTGTGTAATAGACAACTTTCGAGCTTTTTGTAGAGCTGTCAATGAATAAATTCCATTCGCTAGGAGTACAGGGTATGCCAATTGCTTCAAACATACCTTTAATGTCATTGCAAAAACAAAGTACATCTTCTTTTGTAAAAAACGTTGAGAATATTTCATGCATAGTCCGCTGGTCCGTGATCTTAGCACCATCAAGTAAACTCCACTTATTTAAACGAGAAGCAAAAACTCCTTATCGGAATTACTTTTATAAGAACTAAGAGGTGAGCTACTTTTCTGCGATAATTTTGTTGGTAGCGCAGGTACTAGTCATGTCGGGTCGTGAGCAATTGGAGCGGAAGAAGATTCAGGATATTCAATAGGTTTTACATTTTTACCTGTACGTCTTTTACTCGGATTCACCATGCAAAAGTAGCAGTCAGTAACATGGTCTTTTGGTTAAATAAAATAAATTAAAATAATAATGAAAACTTGAAGATTTTATTTGTTTGGCTGAGTTTTTAATAAAATACAATTCTTACAGCAATCAAGATCATCAGAAACAGCTGTTGAAGAAATAGCTGTTGAGGCAGAAGACAAGGAAAATGATGGCAGCTTGGCGGGTCCATTGATTCCTGCAACTACGGTCTCTGTATCTTTTATAAAAAAAAGCACGGACAAATCTCGTCATCGACCCGCTTTAGGCTCAACTGAAGAACAAATGGCCACAGCATTTAGCCAATTAACGCATGTACTGAGTCAACGTGAATCAAAACTTTCGGAAGCCGATAAAGAAGATGAATGTGATTTGTATGCTAAGCGTGTAGCCAATAAGGTGAGAGAATTTCCAGAGGACGAGAGGAAGTTAATCATGTATGAAAAAGATGGTTTATTTATCCAAAAAATTAAACGAAGGTCATTACCGAGAGATTCACGATCCCCTATACATTCACCCTATTCTAGACCCTCATCAGCGTCAAGTGGATACAAATCATGAAAACAACCTCCACAGCTCAGTCATCATTTCCTGAACATTCAAGCAACATCACACTAAGGGCCTTTGGCGAGGAACGATACTTCAAATTTGGAAAGAACCTCCTTTCTATTACTACCACCAACGCCTCAAAATATCGATGATAATCTAATTATTTATTCCAATGAGCCTACCTCTTCAGACCCAAGACCTACTGTTAATACAATATCCGATGAAATCATTGTGCCTTTCAGGCAAAATATAATTTATACAGCATTTCTGAAGGCATACAAAGATTTTGAGTAGTCTTATACCAGTGAATAAATAATAACATTGATTGGAACACCGACTAATATTTTTGTATACCTAGTGTTTAATAAATAAAGCATTTTTTAAAAGTATCAGACATTTTCTATTTTACCTTAATTTCATCTTTCATATCTACATCGATGGCTTTGCAAACATCAGGTACTGTTTTAGATATAGCCTGGGTAGACACCAAAAAGTGAAGACTGGTATGGCTTCTCTGAAGTGGGTATTTTTTTTTTCTGAAATTATGGGTGAAACAGCACTTAGCGAAAATTCTAAATCTTCACCGTCAGAAGTTGGGAAATTGTCCGGATGGTTCATAAAGAAGCTCATCGAATTTTTCTTCCATATAATAATTCCAAGTCATAGAAGAGTGGTTCTACCAAAAATTAGAATATAAAACTATTCCCCTCGAATACAAATGACAGAGTGCATATAAAGCATCCTTCAATTGAGTTAAGAAACGAGAACTGTGGTCGCCAGGTACATGTCATGTTTCTAGCGTCTATATTTTCCGCGAAAATTTGCTTTGACAAACGGGCGGACAGTCGATCCCGATTTTAGTAAAATTATTTTACAAAACTATACTTATATAGACACAGCATAAGCAATTGAAAAACTTTTCGCTACCAACCGTCATTTTTATTTTTTCTCACTAATACGTACTTTGTCCTTTCCACTAGGGCTAGCAAGTATACACTGAAGAAGCCCTAGTGCAAACGATGAAATACGTATTTGTCAGAAAAATAAATGTCACAGTAGTTTTTCTCGCAAAGTATTTAAGCTACGAACACCAAATTTTACAAATAGATGTAAAGTGGTGCTCTCTTGAAGGTTCAATTACAAAAAAAAATGTATGAGGAATTTAAGAGGGGTCTCCCCATATAGGGAGTAGCCCCAAAAAAAAATTTCATCGAACGTAGTCAATATGAGTATCATATGAAAGGTCTTAATGAGAACTTTTCAAAACAGGTGTTAAACTGACATTTTTTGCTTCCGCTGGCGCACACGAAGGGGAAATACACGAAAAATTTGTGTCCCCCCCCCCTCGCGATTGGACACCTGTGATCCGAAAAATCCGAAAAAAATCATAGAGGTAGATGTTTATGAGTACAATAACAACAAATACCTTAGAAGTTGAAATTCGCTCAACTTTATTAATAATAGTATGATCTTCGAATTTCACATTTTCCCCAATAAAATCGTATACGTACCCTTAAGCTCAACAAAATTCGACATATAAGTAGATATACATAAGGACCTTATACTCTGTAAGTTTGATGAAAATCAAATCATATTCGCGGAAGTTACAGCCATTTGAAATTTCTGCAATTACAACAACAATGACACACGGTTTTGGTATTTTATGGTATTTTATCGGTTCAGACACTGCAATTTTGATTTGATCTTCTTAAAATTTCCAGATCAGATTTATGACAGTACATATTTTTTGGAATTCATAATTTGAGTGAATTTTGTTAGTTTGGAACAAAATGGCGACCGTTGAAAATGGAGAAACAATAGATTTTTCTTTAAACGTGCACATCTTTTTGACATATTTCATCACATTATTTGTTGGTGACCGTATTTCGAAAAGTTTGGGTACAAAACTCTTGTAACATGAGCGTAGGTCTGTCTACACAACTTGTTTATAATAAAAATGGCTTAACCCAAATGCTATTCCCGATACAAGCTCAACTTCTGTCATGTTTGCCTCTTCAGAATATACTAACGGACTCGTAAGCGATGACGTTTGATTCCGAAAATCAAGCTAAACGTTTGGAGTTTGCGGCAAATGCCAAGCGTGTTGATCCGGCATAATGATATCGTATCATTCACAATTGACAGTCATGGCAAATGATAGACAGAGACAACTCGTTACTGGTGAAATTTTCTTTTTCACTGTCTTCTTCATATATCGTTTTTGTAACCTTCCGTCTCTCTTTCTTTAGATTTGACTGGTGTCATATTAGGAGAAGATGTTAAAATTAATGAGGTTTGTCGAGTTTTTGGCTTATGTTTTCCTTGTCCACTTATATAACTTCCTTTAAGCACTGAAAAAATCTCCCTAACTGGGACAGCAAGCGAAGAGTACCATGGATGTTCTTTCTTAGTGGTAACTGAATGATTTTGAATTGAACTTGTTACAATGTTTGCTAATGGAGCCTTAGATGGGTTTTCGGCTTGTTGATTGGTTGGTATTATTATTTCAGCTTGATTATTGTCGTTAGGTATGACAGCTCAAGAACTTTGTTACAGAAAGCAAAAAAGAATCTTCATGCTGTTGTATAGATGGTCCACCTATTGGAACTGGACCAGACATTGTTTGCTGAGGATTATGCTCAAAGGAGATATTTTCCGTGATATATTTGTAGTCTCCGCAGGCTCAAACATATAATCAGCAAATATTTCTGGATTAAGCGGCCAAAAACTTGTACTTTTGAATTCATGACAACCACTTTGCACAGTAGCTGTCTTACCATATGCCTCGTTGAACAGGCCGGCTATCTGAAATTGTGTAACAAGACGTCCAGTATGTGCTTTGAGCCATTCAGATATTCGTTGATGAAAGTAAGCTTTCAATGGTGCAAAAAAGGAGACATCAAGAGGTTGCATACGATGAGGGTAATTTGATAGTGAGCAAATTATAATAATGCCATTTAGTTTAGCATATTCTAGAGTTTTAAACCCTTTATACCTAGCAACAATCAAAATCGCCTTATCGTCAATAGATAATTCAACATAACTTTGGAAATGTTTGGTCTATTTTAGATATATTTCTGTAGTTATCCAGCCTGGTTGTTGTGCTACAACCCGAATACAAGGAGGAGCTTCGTTCACCAACTCATTTCTTATATTTTTCCTAGGAAACATCTTTTGAATTTGAGGCCAATTAAACGCCAATGCACAAGCTGCCGAAGTTGGTTCAGGTTTACGCAAAGAAATATCTTTGTTTCGTTTAAGAGATCCTTCCAGCCATGCCTGTCCAGCGTTTTTCTTTTGTTGGTTAAATCTGTGGGTGAAACCATTTCTTTCAGCCATTTCAAAAGCTAATGCTAGGTCAGATGTTTCGGTCAATTTGAACAAACGAGATTCGAGTAGTTTTAAATGCTGCACTAATTGTCTTTCCCCATCGGGCGTAAAAGTAGCATCCAAGATCCAAGACCCTTGGAATTGGACTCCAAAGTTTTGTTAGTATCCATAGCATGCCTTCGGAGCGTGGCTTGTGGAACACCAAATATTTTTGATGGCAATAACCAGCACATTTTTGTATTTCTTACAACATCTATAGCTTCTTGAATTAAGTTTGCACTTCAGAATTGGCGATCAGTCGTACGCTTATAATTTCGGAGCATGTTGGGGTATCTGTCAAAAAACTAACAGTTTATTAAAAATGAGTTCCTGAACTGAGCTCTTGCGAACAAAATAATAAAACGTATGTCATTATGTCCTGTGTATGTGGTTTTGACTTTATGCATTTTTGAAATCCTAAAATAATAAAATAAATACAAAAAGTATTTGTTTACCGAAAAAGTTATGTAGCTGCAACAATAAATTAGCGAAGATTGAGATAAATATAGTATAACGTAATAGGGAAAATAGTGGAAATCTTACCATTTACACAAAAAACTTATTGCACAGAAAAAAAAACTCGTAACAAATCGATTATGGTCATCACTCACGGCACCCGAACTAATGAAAGGAGTTTAGGGAAATGACATAATACTTCATTAACACTAAAAAATTCATTCGCGAACAGAAACTACAATTTACATTTCACAAGATACAAGTTAGGCTAGGATGAATGTAGAATAAAATAAGGCGCGTCCTGCTGCTCGTGCCATAAACTACTACATGCTGTGACGCATGTATCGCAACTTTCTTTTCACTCGATGCTCACTGCAAAGAATCCAAGCGTCGCTAACGAACGAATGACGACCAAAATTAAAACGCGTCTATGATGCCTGAAACGACGTGTCCACACCCTGCATGTGCGTGTGTTTGCACCTCAACGAAGGCACGCAAAAATCTCCCTTGGTATAATTCTTTGTTTATGCCGAAACTGTGGAAGTGGAGGCGCTACAGCTACTCCCTCCCCAATGAGCTTTGCTGGGTGCGAAGGGAATGAAAATGTATCACGCTTTTTGGCCTTCGGTATATTTGCCGTTGATGGAAGCTGAGCAGGTAACGAAGGAGCGACGGATGTTGGCGAATGAGGCGGTGAGCTGCTAAGCTGCGGCGTAGGCTGTGAAGACTCAGGCTCTAGTATGGAGGCTAGTGAATCAACTGGGGTGGATGTTTGTGAATCTGTAATTACTGGATGCCTTAAATCGCTGCAGTGATGTGAGCGGGCTTCAGCTGATCGGTCGGTAGTGTTTTGACTATGCCATTGACGTCTACGACGAAAAAGCGCTCGTCGATACGCTTTATCACTCGATGAGGGCCGGAGTATGATTGCTCCAGTGGCTTTTTGATTGAGTCTATTCGGCGGAAAACGTATTCGCAAGTGGCTAAGTCCCTGACAACGAAAGGGCGATAATCGACATGTCTGGAAGCTTGCATTGGGCGAATTGCGTTGAACAGGCGACGGAAGTCGGTAACGAAATCTGCCAGACTGCAAACGGGAACAGGACGAGGATCAATGAATTCACCTGGGATGCAAAGTGGTGTCCCAAAGATTAGTTCTGCTGGCGAGGCCTGAAGGTCCTCCTTGAAAATCGTTCGCAAACCAAGAGGTATGATCGGAGGTGCTTTCGGCCAGGAGGTTTCTGGAGCACTGCCGAAGGCTGCAAACAATGTATATCTAAGAGAAGCTGCTCTACCATGCCATTCCATTTGGGGTGATGAGAGGTCGTATGAATTTGATGAGCTCATAGGAGGCGAAATAGTTCACAGTGAAGCTCAGCCTCGAATTGCGTGCCCTGATCGGTCGTAATTTTGAGCAGCATTCCAAAGCAGGATATCCAATTGTCAACGAGAGCACGGGCAACGATTGCGGCTGACATGCCGCGTACTGGTATTGCCTGCGGCTGACAGGTGCAGTGGGATATAAAAGTTAGACAGTGTTCAAAATTTTCAGCGAAAGTAACTCTCATCAGGTCCAAATGGATGTGCTTGAATCGTTGATCCGGTGCTGTGAAATTTCTTAGCTCCGCTCTGTTGGGGCGATGAACTTTTGACTTTTGGAAGAGGATGCTTGGCCCACCGAAATATGTCTCTACGAAGGCTTGGCCAAAAATATTTGAGGGCGATGCGCGAGACTGGCAAGCAGGGCTTGATAGTGCTTTCGTGTTTGGTGCAAACAAATGAATATCCGTTGAACTCAAGGCGTCGAAGCTTGAAACGAGGGATAACTAATAGGTGCGGTAGCTGCTCGATTGCCGAATCTGCTGAAGCGATGCTTGCTCTGATCGTTGCTTGAGTGCATGAGTGAGCGGCCGATGCTCTGTATAGGTGGTAAACTGCCTGCCTCCGAGAATGCGCTGTAAATGCCTGATTGCAGCGAATATGGCTAAAAGCTTCCGATCCTAGGTTGAATATTTCTGCTCCACATCTGAGAGTTTTCTCGAGAAAAATCCTAGTGAGACGTAGGTACCATCAGTTAGCTGCTGATCCAAAACTGTGCCTATGGTGGTGTTGGATTCATCTGTGCATAAAGCGAGCCGTTGAGTGGGTGAGGGAAAAGGCGAGGTTGTTGCAGAAGCTGTAGCCTGCTTACAGCGCATGAAAGATTCGGTGGCCTACTCGGACCAGGCAAGCTTAGCTTTCTTTTTCGTGATTCCTTTAAATAAGTCATTCAGAGGAACTTGCAACATAGCAGGTTGTGGAATGCAGTGTCGGTAAAAGCTCAGTATTCCCACGAAACGTCTGAGCTGCGTAGTATCCTCGGGTATTGGGAAGTTGATGATGACCTGGGTCTTTGGCAAAAGTGGGCGAAAACCTTCTTTCGACACGTGATACCCGGAAAATCTTACCTGCGGCTGAGCGATCTGACATTTAGTCCTGTTGATTTGGAGGCATGCTTCGTTTAAAGTCGAGAGAAGTTTAGCGAAGTGTGCCTGATGCTCTTCGTGGCTGTCTGAGCTAACGAGGAGATCATCCTGATATTTATACACAAATGGTAGATTTCTGAGGACATGATTAATTGTACGCTGCGTTATTTTAGTCGCATTCTTGAACTTGAACAATCCAAAAGACGTTCTTGAACTTGAACAATCCAAAAGGCGTCGTGACTGCTGTCTTTTCAATGTCTTCCGATGCCATCGGGATCTGATAAAAGGCTTTGAGGAGATCGATGACCGTAAAACCTTTGCCCTGAGAATCCTGGAGCAAGTCCTCTATTACTGGAAGTGGGTAACGGTCGGGGCGGGTGATTGTGTTGAGCTGGCGATAGTCACCGGTAGCTCGCCAACCTCCATTGTCCTTCGGCACCATGTGAGTAGGACTGGCCCACTGACTCGCTGAGGGGCGAATGATTTTTGCTCTAGTAATTCGCTGAACTCCCTTTTAGCTGCGCTAAGTTGTTCACCTGAGAGTCGACGTGGTGAACCAATATTTGCGGGCCACTAGTAATGATGTGCGCCATCTCTCCAGAGCGAGTAGGCTTCTTTTAAAGATCCGTGAGGCATGAATTTGGGTGCAGCAATTATAATAGAGTGCACTTCTGGAACTGGATCAATTGAGCAAGGTGCTGAAATGCTTGTGCGACCATCCAGGTAGCGGTGATTTTGGAGATCTAAGAGAAGTCCATGGTGTTTCAAAGCGTCTGCTCCAAGAATTGCCATCTACACGTTTGCGATGATAAAGCTTAACTGAAAAGGGTGGCACAAACCAAGGTTTAAGCTAAGCTGTCTCACTCCAACGGTTGCAATAGACATTCCGTTGGCTGCAATAAGAGCCAAACTCTGTTTTTGAAGCGGCTTCTTGATAATGTTTTTGGGAATGATAAAGAGTTCAGATCCTGAGTCGACAAGAAATCGGATCAAGAAATTGCGATACAAGACGTAAAGGCGTCTTTCTGAAGAGTTGCCGGTGACGGCCGCCAAAAGTATCGCTGGCTTCTTAAGTTTTCCTGAGACCGCTGTGCCTGAGCAGAGAAGGAACAAGCCTGCCTGTAGTGTTGCACGCGTCCGCCATGCCTCGTGTGGTATTAACAGTGCCCCGTTATTTCACTGGGGCCTGGTGTATAGGAGCGGGTCTGAGGTTTACGGCCGCTGCGTGATAGTGAACGGCTTCTATGATCTGGATCTCTCGTATTTAATTGGAGCTCGCGAGTGATGTTCATTAGTTAGGTGATGGCCTGTCGCATTGCGGATAGCTCTTGCACTAGCAGATCGGGCGGAGGCGGCGAAGATGCATAGCCGGACGAAGGCGTTGAAATTTGAAATTTAGAAGTCGTCATGACAAATGGTCCTATGTCATGAGCCTCATCAGCTGCAGCAGCGAGCTCTTCGAGTGTCTGGCCTTTTATAAAAAGAAGCATACGGCGCATCTGCAGTGGTAAAAGATTTAATCACTTGACTCGTAAGACCTCATCTCCAGCACTTGTTCGCATGTGGCGCAGTAGTTGCGACGACCTTTTATCCCCAAGCTCTACACCAGTCAAGAGCTTATGGAGCTGCGTGGCTGGTGAATCGGTGAGACGAGAAACTGTGGTTTTCTTCAGCGTGTTATAACTGTCTGTCACTTGCGGCGTACGGAGAATATCAGAAATGTCCGGGCACAGGAGCCAAATGACCTCGTTCCTCGGCTACAATCTGCTCGGCATGGCTCTCCACACTCATTTTGGAACTTTCTGGTGATTTAATTAACTGCAATCGCGAGTGTTTTTGGAATTACTGTCTGTTACTTTACGCATTACTTTCAATTCAGAAACAACAACTTATTAGATTCAATATAAATAAAATGTTATCATCAAATAATTATTCTTTAATTCAAACCTTGGCTTACGGTACTCACTCAATTCCGAGGTTCAAAATAAATTCGGACCTGCGTGAACAGTAAGTGCATGGGTTTCTCCCAGGTGGTAAGGTGAGAAATAAGGGCCACTCGTAACAAAGAAAGAAATACTGTAAACTTTAGTTTTAAATTTATATTTTTCAAGAGATGTATAAATTTAGAATACTCTTAAGGGCACTAGATTTTATAATGATTTAAACTCGTTTTATGTTTGTTGGATCTTAAGGGTGGTTTGTATAAGGAATATTTTTAACATAAAATTTTTTTGGGTGAATCTTTTCAAATCAAGCAGAGAAATTTAGCCCAATATAAATGATCTTATCCTTTTTAAGGCAAAGTGTAATCAATTTGCTTTTTTACCAAAAAAAAAAAAAATATTTTTGCTTTTGAAAGCTCCTTTGCTTTTAAATTGCATGCTTTGTCCCAGATGCTGAGCTTCATTTACAAATCTGCTCTAGTACTCAGCTCTTATTCACGGTTGAATATGCTTGATCCATCAACAAAATCTTTTGTAATAAATCATTCTTGCAGACATCCCAAACAACCCAATTAATCTTACTATTTTCAACATCATTTGCACGAATTAATGTGAAATCTTGAACACCCGTTTGCCGTTCAAAGATTCACTTCGAAGAAAACAAAATCTTATTTTATCCTTGCTCATTTGGATCACCCATTCACACTCTTCCAACACTAAAATCAAACTATTATCCGTTACCTTAAACTAAAGATTCAACTATACGAGTGTGCTCTTGCCAGGACTCCGAGTAGGATAGACAGAAGTAAAATCCCTGGCAATAAATTCCAAGCTATTAAACCAAAATGTTAGAATGAAGATTGAGAATAATAGAGGCTGGAGACAAACCTTTCCCTTTATCGGATCGATTAACATATAGACCCAGAGATTTTCGGATCCTCCTAAACCTGGACCTGGGATTTGGGTCGGAATGAAAGAAGCTTCTCCCGTAAGGGATGCTGAAGTAACATTATAGGACTAATCATGTATTGTTCTGTTCCTTTTGTAATAGATACACGGTAGAAAGGCAACAACACAAACAGTCGAAATAACAACAACAACAACGAGGAAACCTTCATTAAATACTAAATGCAAAATTTCCATCAAATCCGTATTATCTTAAGTATCGATTTGGGAGTAATTTTATTCATTGTTCAAGTTTTGCTTTTGTTACTCTTTCGAAGCTTTTCTGGGTGGAACGTTCATTCATATCTATTCTATTGTCGCAATGTTGAATTGTCCTTTGTGAGCTTTGTAAATTTGCCTGGAAGAAATAGAATAGAATTATACAAAAAAGGTTTTTAATGTAATTAAGATAAGGTAGTGGTAATGGAATTATTTCCACTCTGTAGGATTTTTAGTAAATTATATTCGTAGTGTTGTGATATCACTGCAATGGCATAATCGATGCGGATATGTTTTATAATTTATTTTCAAACAGAAAAACTGATTGTTTCTGTGATTTATTTTCTCATACTCGAAAAAGGTTCACTACTTATTTTGAGGTGCTTCCCTTTTAAGAGAACTTGAAGTTAGATACAATATGAGAGATGCTTGAAGGAGCAAGAAAAACTTAAATACTATCAAAGAAAGTAATCCTTAAACGGATCTTTAAATCTTCACATGTTTATTCAACTTGACCGAGACTGGTACTCACTAATGCTTATACAGGTAGAAGGTGCAATGAACTTATTTCTACTTCTTCACGATCTCAATGTAGAAATCTCACCTTGATACCAATTGTAGATATACATTCTTGAAACGCGGCAATGAATCGTACCCTGTCGATCAACTTTTCAGCCAATTCGACAATGTGAGGTACATTGGTAGTTGCTAGCAGGTTGGCAGAGTTTAGGGAGGTATCCACTCTTCGTTTTGTTCTACGGGCCGATTGCTGCTCGACATAGATGCTATTAGCCATCGGAACAAACAATTCTTTGTTTTCATCTAAATTGTGCTCTACCTTTTACTGTTCGTTTGGGTAGCCAGTTTCCCTTCATTCTTTCTACATGGCCCACCCATTACAATTTATAACTTTATTCAAGCAGGTGCAGGTCGTTTGTGATAACCTCAATATTTGCGCCCTAGGCCACTGAGGCCGATCCATACACCATACGTCACTGACGCCGACCAGCATATCCATAAACCCTACGCCACTCACATCGACCAGCCGATCCCTACACCCTACGCGACTAATGTCAATAGGTGACAGCATGTGCGCTCAGTTTGACACGTCAGGAAAAATTCGTGTGGAAAATCAAGAGATTTCAGGAATTGGGGATAGCGCTTTATAAGGAAATTGTGAACCAACTGCAACGCTTGGATGTTTCTTGCGCACGAAAGACACCATTTGGATATGGATTGCAGCTATTAGAAGTAGGAATCATGAAATAAAAGCTTTCTAAACTGAAATCAGTGTCTGTTTTTTTTTTTTTTGGAAAGCTGATTTTTTCACGAGGAGGGAGATGTCGAAGCCTGTCACAAAATTGAATGAAAATACATATATCCACTGCCTAACGATTGTAAGAAGCAGGAACATCAGTAAAGGCAACCAAAGGCGTAAGCACTTATAAAAGTATACGAGTATTACTACCATAAAAATAAGAAGAATCGTGAAAAATGCAAGAAATGCTGACACAAATACAAGCTCAAAAGTGTGTTCGAAATTCGCATTAGTTATATTTATTTTATTATTTTCTTCCCAACCTTACAAAATACGATACATGAACATGATCTAATTTATATTGATCACTAATTTTAACATATGGTAGAGAGTAGAATATTGGAATTGGATCGTAGTAGTCTTTGCGTATAGACGTCTTTTAAATCGCTCCTGTCAAAAATTTTCAAAAATTAAATTATTTTTTTAAAAACGTTAGTCCGAAGTTATTTTTTATCGGAAAAAAATCTTATATTGTCGAAGTAATCGACTCAGGAAATTTCTATCGAATATTTTTACTTCGATTGGTAACGAAAAACAAATTCACAAAGAAAATTTCGCCGCTGGTATGGAGGAGCCCGACGGCTTCCCACCGTTGGGGCAACCTGGGGAAACGACGAATACGAAACTGGCGACAATCACCAAAAGAAAACATAACGAAGAAAACTCCGTAGATGGAGGGTGTAAGCTGCAAATAATAGCGGATAATCAACAAATGGCCAAATTGCAGAAAGAAAATGATGAACTAAGGCAAGAGATACAGTCTCTCAAGGATCTTTTCAAGCAAGGGATGAAGCCTCAAAAGACGCAGCCACAAAATCAATGGCAACAGGTAACAAAGCCGAAGAAAAGTGCAAAGCAAGATTATTTTGCAGCGCTGGAGGGATTAACCGAAGATATGGAAATCGAAGAAAACATCAGAGGTAATTTTAATCAAGATAATGACGTTAATTTCATTCAATATTTAAAGAACAAAAATAAGGAGAAAAAACCAGCCCGCAGTTCTACTGGTTCCTCTGAAAAAGCTCCCAACAAGACAGAAAAAGTTCCACCTATTGGCAGCCGAAAATAAACTGGCCAATTTCGAAATCAAAAGAGTTAATGCCGAAAAATTAACTATAAGGACGAAATCACTGGTTGATTTCAAGTAAGCCAAAGATGCGCTGATTTCTGGGGAGGTTCCACACTTCACCTATACCCCAAAAAGTGAAAAGAATCAGACCTTCTTGTTGAAGGGTTTGGACAGCGGAGAGGATACGGTCGATCTTCTTCAGGTGCTCAAGGAGGCTGCACCAGATATTGATTTTGTTTCAGTCAAAGCCTTTGAGACAAGAAGGTCGACCATAGAAAGGAAGAATTTACCACTTTACCTGGTACAAATTGCAAATAAGAGCAGTCCAAGTGCCCTTCAACAAATAAGGTACTTAAATTTCAGAGTGGTGAGGTGGGAACGCCTCCAGAAAAGAGAAGTCAACCAGTGTTACCGGTGTCAAGGATTTGGACATTCGGCTGCCAATTGTGCTTTAAATGCAAAGACGTTCATGCTCCCGGTGAGTGCAAATTGGCTCAGACGGAGCCTAAAGAAAAATTATACTGCGCTAACTGCGGTGTTTTTGGTCACCCAGCATCATATCGAGGATGCTTCCGATATCAAGATGCAAAAGTTAAATTTGCTCCAAAGCAAACACAAGTACACCGTAATATCATACCTTCCAACTTCGTCAAGCCCGGAGTATCATTTGCACTCGCCGCTAGAGGACCAGCAGAAAATGCTGGAAATAATGTAAATAATGTAAGTGGCAATAATGAGCTGCTTCTCAAAATTTACCAGCAACTTAATTCTTTATCGGAGAGAATCGACCAACAAGATTCAAAAATTAACTTTGCTTTTCAGCGCTTAGGTCTTTCAAATGCCTAATAATAACTTGTCATATTCCCATGGATAGGCTTCGCCTCATATCGATCAACGTCGACTCTATCTTTGCTATACATCGACGTGATTATCTCCTTGAATTTGTTGTTAAGCAAAAGCCTGACATCATTCTTCTAACTGAAACCCACCTCAATTCATGGCATTCCATGGAATTCAAAGATTTTGCATTCGTAAGAAACGATAGGGTAATAGGTGATGGGGGAGATGGCACCGGGATATTGGTTAGAAGACCCTATTGTTTCCAAAATATTGAAAAAGTCGAATTCAAAAGCTTTGAATTTCTTGAAGTGTCCGTCATTAAAATTTCACTGCCAGGTGGGGATAACCTCTTCGTTATCTCTGCCTATGCAACTGGTCAAATTGTTCTCAAGTTCAAGGAGGAACTCAATTCCTTGTTTGAAATACTCGAATTGAACAGGCTGCATAGTTATTATATTTTTGCCGGTGACCTGAATGCCAAGCATACGTCATGGCTGAACGCCACCAATAATCCAAGAGGTGTATTCCTGAAATCATGGATAACAGAGAACCAAATTGAATACAGGTGCAACCTATATGGGTCAGAGTTCCCAACATACCCTAGGACAAATTCATATTTGGACCTCTGCATTGCTGACGCAAGACTTGAATTCAGCTTTAATAGTCCTCAACGGAAACTGCAGGTGCTTCCTTACGATAGCGACCATAACGCAATCGTAATGGAAATCAATCATCAAAGGGATGATTTCTTCCTCATTCCAGTTCAACATGAAAACCATCGGTTGAATTTCAAAAAAACAGGCTGGGGAAAGTTTCAAAAAAAGTTTAATCGGGAGTACCAGAAGCAATGTCCTCCTTCTGATGGTGGCAACGCTTGCTCAATGGTTCCTTATAACAGAAATCTAACTGACGATGAAATAGATCTCTATTTGTCGACGTTAGATAAGCTGACGTTGGAAACGATTGAGAAAGTAGTTCCCAAGATTAAACATCGAAACAATATGGAAGGATATGAAACACCAACCATCGCAAGGTTGAAAAGATTGAAAAGCCTTCTTCTCACACGCGTCAACAATATTTATCGACGATTTTTGGACTAAAACCATCCCTCGTTGTCTTTGTTGAAATTACACCTGAAGAATGTCCGGAACTTAATCCGTTCATACTTCAGGAGTGAGGTCAGCAATCAATGGGCGGAAAAACTGAGGGGTATTAGCCCACAGGACCCAGATGGCGTTTTCGCGAAAGTGAATAGCTTATTCCGCAGGAAGTCTCGAGTGAAGGTATCGAATCTTGAAGTCACTAGTGATGAGATAAATCTTCTCGATAGAGCTGGTATCGAAATTGATAGTACGACTCCGGATAGAAATGGAAACAGGATTATATGTGATGGATTGCAGAAACTTGCCCTGATTGGAACACATTTAGAATTGGTTCATCTGCCAAACCCAGAGAGAAGGAATGAAATATTTTCGGAGGTCGTTGAAGCAAAAGTTTCCGACTTCAAATCAAGCCTGAACGGCCAATCAATTCTTCATTTCGAAGAAACATTAACATCTGACCTCATACCGAGCTTGAATCTTATTGATTATTTTGTCAGCTATGAAGACTTGTGTTTCATATTTCGCAGGATAAACAACAAGAAATCATGTGGTACTGATGGTATTTCAAATGTAGTTCTCCGACATTTGCCTGAGGTTGCTATTAGGAATTATTGCATATTGTTCAACAACATGTTGAACAATTCATATTTCCCAAATGAGTGGAAAAAGGCTAAGGTATTTCCGATCTTGAAGAAAGGAAAAGAATCTTCATGCCCTAAAAGCTATCGCCCAATCAGCTTGCTGCGTAACATCAGCAAGGTGGTTGAAGTGATACTCAACAGAGCATTAAACGCCCACATTGAGGAAAATGAGTTGATGCCGAATTGCCAATTTGGTTTTCGTGCCAGGCATTCAACCATACATGCAATAACGAAAGTAACCTCAGACATCTGTTGGAAACTAAACAACAAAGAATGTGTTGGAGCATGTCTCATTGATATGGAGAAAGCCTTCGATACGGTGTGGTTAGATGGACTAATTTTTAAACTTCTTCAGGACAGGTTCCCCAGACACCTTGTCGCCATGATGTGTAATATGTTATACGGGAAATCGTTTGTTGTAACTGATGGAAATCTGACAACAATGCGCGAATTCAAGGTCTTGAATGGTCTACAGCAGGGAACAGTTACTGCGCCCCTGCTTTTCTCAATATTCATTCGCAAGCTATTGAACAGCTTTGATTTTAATGTCTCACCAACGCGATAATTGGTAGCATTTGCTGATGATCTGATCATCTATACGGCAGACCGAAAAGCTACAACAGTTCAGAGCAATCTTCAAAAAATGTTTAATGATGTGCAGCTCTACACCGACAATTGGCGAATGAAAATCAATGCGCAGAAGTGCGAAACAATTTTGTTTCGGACAACGCTGCAGGGGGCCAGTCAAGACCTGAAACGTAATTGGAAGGATTTCCACATTATGGCTGGTGAGGGTAGTTCAGAACGGGTTCCACATAAATTCTGTGTTCGATACCTCGGTGTTCATCTCGATCAGTATCTGTACTACACTGAACATGTCAAAATCATGCTCAGTAAGGCACTAAAAGTAGTCATGGCCCTTCGGCGACTCTTTCATTCCAGATACATTGATCAAAAAGTCAAAGTTATTTGTTACAAGACCCTGGTTAGGCCAGTTTTGACATACGGATGCCAGATCTGGTACAACCAGAGTGCTAGTACAATGGAAAGATTAAGAGTTTTCGAAAGGAAATGTCTTCGTGCATGTACTGGTTTGTACAGAAAGCCTGAGACGGATTGGAAGCACTATATATCGAATGGAAAAATTTATCAAACCGCTCAAGTAACAAGAGTCGATATCTTCATATTGAAACTTCTTCGGAATCATATCGCAAGATCTGTAACTGTGAGTGAAAACCCTTGGATTTCACAGCCGTTCCACCCTACAGACGGGTATATTGTGACTTGCCTCACTACTGGCTTCGTTCCTCCAGAAGCATTCGTGTATTTGGACATGAATCGATATATTTTTGATTCTGACGGCGTCCCAATCATATATCACATATACCGACGGGCCACCGATAAGAAGATAAAATATCCTCCGAATCTGAGTTCACGAGACCAACAATTCCAATGGAGATACTCATTTGCTAGATTCGTTGAGGCTGGTCGAGCTGAGACGGAGCAATGTAGGTATTGGTGGCTGAATGACAATGTATAAATTATTCGTGTTTATTTTCTGTTTTTGTGCTTTTTCTCGTTACTTAGTTTTTTAGATTCATCTCATTATTACTACATCTAGTGTTGTTTATTTGTATTATAATTTAGATATAGGTTTCAATATAAGGTAACGTTTTTTTTGTTTTTTTTTTTTTATTGAACTTATTTAGAATTAGGGTGTAACATATTAGGTATAGGATATAAGTTCATTGTTGTGTTAGTAATATAAGTAATTTTTGAATAATGCTGGTTGGTTTTATTTCTTTTTTCCAATTGAGTCAAAAAATATGAAATAATCTTAATTAATTTAAATTTGCAAGTGTATTTTTTTCATTAAATGTGTTTAACTGATAACGTATAAATTTAGAGAGCCATTCGGGCCATTCAGTTTTTTATAGTTTTATTGTTTGGAATTTGCTTTATGTTCTTTTAAAAATTTATAACGATTAGTATTAAATAAAGCGCTTTTGACTTTGAGAGTAGAATATTTTTATTTTTATGACGCTCCTTATAGTATGTATAAATTGAAAGCTATTTTTGGTTTCAACTCACTATTCCTTCAATCAAAATAAGTCGATTTCAGACGTTCTAGTTTGTTCTCAGTGCTATATTATATTTTATTTTTGTAATTTTCATGATACCGGTGCCATTCTTAAGACAAACAATTTTATGATGTTAATATGTGGTGTACAAAATTTTTCAATAGTAATCCAAATCGAGAAAAAAATTAATCAATCTCACCGTAAGTCCAGCAAAATTTGATTTTAAGATCATATGGGTAGTTCTTTTTTTTTGACCATTCGTAGAGCACTATTTCCTATGAAAAGATTGCTGTCAGTTCAAAAAAACTAAGACACGAAATATGCCAGTTTAAAGTGTTCATACGGGTTATAGGCTAGTTTTTGTCAATTATTTAATACACGCTAGGAAAAAGTGCCTACTAGGTGTATTGAACATATTGTATTTCGTAGAAAGAAACTGTTCGATGGAGAACCTGAGTTTACATACGAGAATAGTAAGAATTGGGAATTACAATATGCATTGATCATGTATCATTGATGTCCTATTGTGCCCGATCTGCTATTTAAGGCCAAACAAAAAATTTATTGTCTGATTAATTTACCTTTCAGGAACCAGTAGGGGTGTCTTATAATTTCTCTACTAGTAAGTTAGAAGGACTCCATCTCTTTACTTCGATGATATTTTTCTTCAACTTCCAAATAATTGTCTTAACCCTTTGCGGCGCTGAGTAGCAGATCTGCATCATACTATTTTTTGTAATTTTTGGCCACTACAAGTGACGGATCCCTTAGAACTGGTTTGTGTTGTTCGCGCGTAATTTTCGTTGTTTTTTTTTTTTTTTTTGAGTGGTTATATTGAAAATTTTGATGTGAGATTGCTGCGAAGTAACAATTAGTTATTGGTTTATGCTAAGAACATGCAATTCAAATGTTTTCGATTGTTTTTAGAGACATAGTCTCGAATTTCGTTTTGATGCAGTGATTCAACACTGCGCTAAGCTGTTATATTTTATTTCTTTTTTCGTGCCCAATATGAGTTTGAGGTTTCCACGTTTAGGCTGCAGGCCTTTGTCAACTGTCGAATTGGAAAACATTCTAACCAATGGCAAGATATTGAGGATGTCTTAGACTTTTCAGAAAACGACGAAAAAATGGAAAATCAAAATTTACGCCAAGACTCGGATGAGGAAACCGAAATACCCTTCCTAGAAGATCAGGAAGATGATATCGTGCTACGGAGCTCTGAGACCAGTACAAGCATTACAGTTCAACCATGTGAGATACCGCCTACTGTTTCAGTACCCAGTACCAGCTTCAAAGTCAACGCAACTTCACGAAGCACATGTGATCCCAAAACAAATATCATAGGGAAAACTAAAAACTTAGAGCTGAATGAATCTTCCAAGTTGCAAATGAAATACTGGAACTGCAGACGCCTTATCAGGTATTTTCTTACTTATTTACGAGTACTGACGACATTGTGGATCTCATAAGAGACGAAGCAAATCTGTACAGCGTGCAAAAGATGCCAGTAAACCTATAAATGCCACAAGCCAGGAAATAAGACGGTATTGAAATTATTTACTTCATGTCCATTATTGCCCTGCCCAATGTTCGAATGTACTGGTCACAGAAATATGGCTATGCCCACATACGCGAGATGATGACGCTAAAATGGTTCAAGTTTCTGAGGTTAGTACTACACTTGAATGGTAACTCTAATATGTTACCGTATAATCAGCCAAATTCTGATCGACTTTATAAAATCAGACCAATAACTGAGAAATTGAATCATAACTTTAGAAAAGTGCCTCTAGAACAACATTTATCTGTTGATGAACAAATGTGTTCAACCAAAGCACGAAGTGCTCTAAAGCAATATTTGCCAGACAAACGCCACAAGTGGGGCTTCAAACTGTTCGTGATTTGTGGTGCAAGTGTATATAGCTACAAATTTGAAGTTTACAGTGGCTAAGAGAATATATGCGCTGATGACGAGCCTCAATTAGGGGCTTCATCTAATGTGATGGTCCGACTTGCCAGAGAGATTCCTTGCAACCATAACTATAGACTGTTTATTGACAATTACTATACATCGCTACCCTTGATTGAATTCTTGTCACACCGTGGTATATTAGCTTTGGACATCGTTCGGAGAAACCGTATCCCGAACTATAAATTCCCAGAAGAACAACAGCCGAAAAAACAGCCCAGAGGCACATCAGCTATACAGGTTGCAAGTTATAACGGTATTGACATATCGATGGTGGCCTGGAGAAGTAATTAAATTGTGCATCTAGCATCCAACTTTGCTGGCGTAAGTAGATTCGACAGGTCGCAAAAGAAATAAATCAATGTTGAAATGCCCTATATTGTGGCAGAATATAATCGACACATGGGTGGTGTAGACCTCATGGACTCCGTAATGGATCATTATCAAATTAGACCTCAGGGCGAACGTTATTTTAGAAGGCTCATTTGCCATTTCCTGGACATGGCCATGACTAATTCTTGGCTATTGTATAGAAGAATCCATGCTGACACGGAAAATAATGTCAAGGTGCTAAATCCTGCTGATTTCCGATTAGAAGCTGCTGAAACTTTAGCCAAATATAAAAGTACGAACCGGCTGAAGCGCACTAGCGATGTAAAAGAACTCATTCAGGACAAAAAGAACAAGTTGGGTAAACAGACCTACGCTCATGTCAGAAGGGTTTTGTATTCAATTTACAAAATGCAGTCACCAGATGGAAACAAATCAAGAAATATGTCAAAGACGATTTTATTGGAGAAAATATGAAATACGAAGATCATACTATTATTAACAAAGTTGAACGAATTTCGACTTCCAAGGTTTTTGGTATTGTTATACTCATAAATATCTCCCTTGATAATTATTTCAGATGTCCAGCCGCGACGGAGGAAACACATTTTTCATGTATTTCCCCCCTGTGCCCCCACTGAAGCAAAAACTGACAGTTGAACAACTGTTTTGAAAAGCTCCCATGAAAACTTTTATTTCATACTCATATCGGCTACCTTTGATGAATTTTTTTCAGGGGCCACTCTCTTGTACTGTTATCATCGATTAATGGCCAATTTTATCGAATCCTAGAATGGTTACAAAACCCTTTTGCTAGGAGCTCTCTCCCACCTCCTTGACTTGTTTCACTTATGAGCATTAATTGTAGGTACTCATTTTCAGTCATTCATTAAATCGAATCAAAAAAATAACTCAAAATTATTCAATCTTCGCATTTAAAACAGCCACTATTTTGTTTTACGATTACTGATACCACAAGCTGAACCGATTCTCAAAGATATTCATGACACCTATCATTCCTGAAATTTTCATGCAAATCCTAGCAAAACTGTAGTGTCTGAGTCGGTAAAAAACGCATGTTGTTCCATAGCCATATGTTGCCATAGTAATACATGCAGCGCATATTGTTCCATAGTAATACAGGAAAATTCATTGCTAAATATGATTCAATCTTTATGAAACTTTCAGGATAGATCAATCTTATAAATGGACAACCACGTACTGAATTTCATTGAATTTAAGGTTACCGTTAAGATTTTATTCAAAAAAACTTAAAGTCAATAAATCATACTATTACTAACAAAGTTGAGTGAATTGCGACTTCTCACGTATTTGTTGTTGTTGTATTCACCAAGGCCTACATTTCTGATTTTTTTCATATTTTTCGGGTCACAGGTGTCCAATCGCGAGGGGGGGGGGGACAAAAATTTTTCGTGTATTTCCCCTCCCTGTGCACTCCTCGAAGCAAATTTTGCCAAACTAAGACCTGTTTTGAAAAGTTCTCATCAAGGCCTTTCATTTGATACCCATATTGGCTACCTTCAATGAAATTTTTTTTTTCGGGGGGTCACTCTCCTATATGGGGAGACCCCCCTTAAATACCTTATAAAAATTTTTTGTAGTTGAGTTTGAAGAGATCACCACTTTACACCTACACACAAAATTTGATGTTTCTAGCTTAAATAGTTTCCGAGAAAAACTGCTGTGACACACGGACGGACGGACGGACGGACAGACTGGTCGCGAAACTAGTAGGGTTTTGTAAAATTATTTTACAAAACCCAAAAAAAGCAGATTTGTTAGTTTTTTTTCACCAAAAATTATGTCTATATAGTATAATTTTCTATACCTACTCTATAATGTGCAAATGAAATGAATTGCTAAACAAAGAAAAAATCTTTCTTTTCCAGTAACCCGTTCTACTGTATATTAGCAGAACATGTCAGCAAAAGGTGAGTACGAGTATGCCGCCGAGAGTAATCCGGGAATGGTCGGTTTTGCGTTGCGGTCGGTACTCGGTGTCATATTTTGAATTTCTGTGTTTTCATTAGAGTAGATTTCCTCGGTTTTGAATTAGAGTAGAGTATTTTGGGCACCACGTTGGTTATATTCGGGAGCGCGTATTGTTTCAGCGGTTATTTTGTTTCTTTTCTCTGAGATAAAGAGACATAATTTAAAATTGAATCAATAGAAGTTGTTCAATGCGTTTTAAATCAGGCATTTGAACCTGTGGCTGACTTTTTGTATTTCGGACTTAGGTCGCTCGGGTAAGACCCGTAACTGGAACTCCTCTCCAAACTAGCTAGCTAGCCAGCAGCCACCACGGAGAAGACTAAGAGTATGCAGACTTGTCGACCTGACGGGTACAGTACATTGTCACGTTCCAAGACTTTACATCTGGAACCGATAAGAGGTTGATTCAGATTTCCTTCGGAAAATCTCAACCGTTCGAGACGTAGAAAACCATTGCAGGTTCATCAAATAAGTTATTTTTGTAACGTAATCTTCATTCTATTTTTGTTTCACTGGACCATCGATTATTGAGAGAATTTTTCGTTCAAATATGTCCACTACTTTTTTAGGTTCGATTGTCACGGTCAATGTCTCATTTCTATACAACAACACAGTTTTGAGTTATAATTTATAATACGGAGCTTATTATGCCTATGAATTACTTTGGACCTTATGATGGGAAGTATGGAGTAATAGGCCTTATTTGCTTCACTTAGTTGACATCTAATTAAGCCCTTCTTGGCCCGTTGAACATTTAAGGCGGCTTCAAGACATATAAAGTTCTCGGTCTGCTCGGTCAGGTTTGGCCGAATTGGAGTGCTCTTTCTCTTTTAAGTAATAAATCTAGTTCCGTCTTTATAATTGTTTCTACCAATTTGGTTTACTTCAGATTCTAGGCTCAGAAATGCCTCTTTGTCATCTGAGACTAAAGGTGCCATCATATTGAAATCGTGGCATCGTTGATAACATATTACGACTTTTCCGCTCAATACCAGTCTTCTAACTGATTCTGGCTAGGGACCATAGAGTTCCGGCTATTTCGTGGAGATGGGGTAGGTTTGTGCCACTCGCCAGCCCTTGAAATGCCACCAAGAGCCAATTCACGAGCTTGAGGCTCCTCAGAACGGTTGCTACACTTAAGAAAAATGAATTTAGGTCACACGCTATGACTACACCTGTTTTCCCACACTCAAACGACCAATAATAGATGTGGAGTTTAGGGAATTAGTTCCAACTAGCACTTTTTAATTGGTTTTACCCACATTGGTTAAACCCAAGTTCCCAAACAATGATTAAATTGAAACACCAAAATAAAAAAATATAACACAGTAATTTAGGTGTGGTCATTTGACAAACTCAACTTAACAAAAAAAGAAGGTATTTTCTTTTCTACTAACTTTGGGCGCCCCATTTTCATTCAAAGCTGCAACTATATTTTACCTTTACTGCCTTCCAATTCTTCCACTAACCCCACCAAGACTCTTTTTTGTTCGACTCCTGCAACGTTCCCGCTTCTTTAGAGCATTTGGAAATTCGGATGAAAATGCCAATGCTATCATAGCTCTTCTCTAATGTTAGCTTAGCTAGTCTAAACGCTTGTGGCGGACCAGCCACTCACATACGCATCCGATCCTCGACTGCCACAAACGCAGCCAATACTCCGCAACACCTCATCGACGGACCGACAGACATACAGCCCCCGACTGCCACGAACGCAGCACCCATTCGGTTTGCATTGATGCTCAGCCATGATTAAGCATATCAACCGCAAGGGAACACATGCAGAACAAAGATATGCAACGTAAGCAACTTTGCTGGTGGATTGACGTCCAACAAGTGGACGTCTTATGCAAGCGAAGCATATTCATCGATATGGAGTGGCGACCACGTGGATTGGAGCAGACGACGATGTCAGCACAAAACTAATATTTAACCGGCATGCGAGGACAACTCGTTCTCTTTTGGTTTTGTGGTTTTTACGTGTAACGACGACGTGTCGACACGAGTCAAATAAATTTATATGTAGATTAGTAATCAGGTCTTTTACTAGTTCCTATAGTGGCGATCCTGCGAGTCGAACAGCGCTCAACAACACGATCAAGGGCACATCTGACCACCACCAAGAGCACTTTGGGACATCGCCCAGAAATTCACCCGACGTTCGCACATGACGCAGTCTAAGGCCAAGATGTCGAATTAATTGAAACCAGTCCCACCAACTGTCGCCCCAGCTAAATCCACGCCACACGAAGGGATCCCCGACACGAACCGACTAGCAGCCACGCCGACGATCAAACTCCCACCAGTATGGCATGACGATTTGGACCTGTGGCTGGCCCGCGTCAACGCGACGCTTGCAACGAACGGCGTCACGCAGGATGATGCCAAATTCAATTGGTTGGTGGCAAGCCTCGACAAGGAGGCACTACGACAAGTGCGTCAGGCAGTCACCAACCCGCCGCCTAAGGACAAGTATGGCAACCTCACCAACGCACTGTTGGCCGCCCACGACATCCAACGCAGGCGAGCTACACTCCCAGTCAACGCCGCGACAAGCAATAGCCCGCACCCCGATAACACGCGTTCCATCGCCAACATCTCAACGCTAATCGAGTCGACGGACCGACCGAATTGGACTGACGAATTCCGCGATCTCGCCAACAGGGCCTCCAACCTCGAGGACGCCGTTGCGTTTTTATCGACTCAACATGAACGAGATGATCGATCGTCGGAGAATGATGAAGTCGCCACGCTCCGCCCTCAGCCGTGTTGGTTCCACCAACAGTACGGGCCGCAGGCTAGGAAATGCCGGCCCCCGTGCACGTACTAGCAAATCCGACACGATCGACGCAAGCCGGATGGATCTCCAAACCCCGCGCTATGAAGCGCACCGTGACATTCACCCCGGCACTCAACAATCGACACATGCCAATACAACATACCTGCACCGCAACAACCACCCAACGAACGCAACGAGCTACCGTCGCCAAAACCGCGCGCAACGATGCGCACCGCGACATCTACACCACGCGCTCAAGCACCGACCAACATCCCGCCAAGCCGTATGTCGCAACCCCGCGCCAGGAGGCGCACCGTGACATCGATCTCTGAATTTCAATGACCAACACTTTCTACGCTCTCAACGACCGACACGCTCAACTCACGCTAGGACGATATCCAAACCCCGCGCAAGGATGCGCATCACGACATTTACACCTAGCGCCCAAAACGACCGACACCCTCGACACACGCCAGGACGTTGGCGCGACCCCAAGCCAGGAGGCGCACCGTGACATCTTCACCTGGATCATAACGCACTCCAACGCTCAATATCGTGGCTCCGCCACTGCAGGGGGAGTACTGTGGCGGACCAGCCACTCACATACGCATCCAATCCTCGACTGCCACAAACGCAGCCAATACTCCGCAACACCTCATCGACGGACCGACAGACATACAGCCCCCGACTGCCACGAACGCAGCACCCATTCGGTTTGCATTGATGCTCAACCATGATTAAGCATATCAACCGCAAGGGAACACATGCAGAACAAAGATATGCAACGTAAGCAATTTGGCTGGTGGATTGACGTCCAACAAGTGGACGTCTTATGCAAGCGAAGCATATTCATCGATATGGAGTGGCGACCACGTGGATTGAAGCAGACGACGATGTCAGCACAAAACTAATATTTAACCGGCATGCGAGGACAACTCGTTCTCTTTTGATTTTGTGGTTTTTACGTGTAACGACGACGTGTCGACACGAGTCAATTTATTATTAAATAAATTTATATGTAGATTAGTAATCAGGTCTTTTACTAATCCCTATACGCTATTTTCGCTAATACCTCGCTGTCCGTCAACTTTATTAAGAAATAAAAATGAAAAATGACTATTACCGTTCACGTCAAAGTAAAAAACCCTTTCCTGCCACAAAATAACCGGCAAAAAAAGACGCTCCAACCGTTGTTGGCTCCTTAATCACTTCTGTACCAGATCTTTACTTGAGGTAAAGAACTCAAGTTCAAAGCCACAACAATCATCATTGCTGGTCAACCTCACAGCGCTTCTCAATATTCAAACCAAGTTCTCGGTGGCCATCTTTATTATTCGAAGATCATCTGCGTTGTCCATGAAACCAAAATCTACTTAATTTAGTTGAAAAAAGTTGGGTAGACAGACCTTTGCTCATGTCAGAAGGGTTTGTACTCAACTTGCAAAATGCAGTAACCAGTAACGAATAAAATCAAGAAACATGTCATGTTCGAGGATGATACTATTATTAGCAAAGTTGAAAGAATTTTGACTTTTGAGGTATTTGTTATAGTTATACCCATAAATATCTCCCTTGATAATTTTTTCAGATTTTTTAGATCACGGGTGTCCATTCGGGAGGGACACAACACATTTTTCATGTATCCCCCCCCTGTGCCCCCACTGAAGCAAAAACTGTCAGTTTAAGAACTGTTTTGAAAAGCTCTCATAGAGAGGTACTCATATCGGCTACCTTTCATGAATTTTTTTTTCAGGGGCCACTCCTCTGTACTGTAATCATCGATTCATGGCCTATTTTTTCGGATCCTAGAATGGTTACAAAGCCCTTTTGCTAGGAGCTTTCTCCTGCCTCTTCGACTTGTTTCAATTGTATGTACTAATCTTCATGATACCTATCACTCCTGAAATTTTCATGCAAATCCTAGCAAAGCTGTAGTGTCTAAGTCGGTAAAAAGCGTATATGGCTCCATAGCCGTATGTTTCCATAGTAATACAGGGCATATTGTTCCATAGTAATGCAGGAAAATTCAAATCACTATGACTTCGTTAAATACTATTCGATCTTTATGAAACTTCCAGAAAAGATCAATCCTATAAATAGTTATCTGTTTGCTAAATTTGGTTGAATTTAAGGGTACGGTTTAGATTTTATTAAGGAAAACATAAAATCGGTAAATCATACTATTACTAACAAAGTTGAGTGAATTTCGTCTTCTCATGTATTTGTTGTTGTTGTACTCATAAAGACCTACATTCATGATTTTTTTTTTCAGATTTTTCGGATGGAAGGTGTCCAATCGCGAGGGGGGGGGGGGCGTACGCAAAAAGTTCGTACATTTCCGCTTCCCCTGCCCCCCTCGGTACTTATAAGGCAATTTTAAGACTTGTTTTGAAAAGATCTCATTGAGACCTTTCCAATGATACCCCATTCGACTACCAATGGTGAAAATTTTTTTTTGAGGGGTCACCTCCCTATATGGGGAGACCCCCCTTAAACCCCTTTGAAAAATATTTCCACCCTTGAACTTCTCTATAGTTTCGGAGAAAAAGTGCTGTGACATACAGACGGACGGACGGACGGACGGACGGACGGACGGACGGACGGACGGACGGACGGACGGACGGACGGACGGACAGACGGACACAGGTCGTGATTGCAATAGGGTTTTGTATTTTAGTACAAAACCCTAAAAAATCATTCGTTCAGGATCATTCGAAGGGCTCTATTTTCGTTTAGTTGCTAGATCCCGATTTCGTTTTAAAGTTAAAGTTACGCACGGTAGTGTCCTGATTTTCGATGGAGAATGTTTAGGGCTGGCTATATTAGCTGAGGAACCAGTTAGCAGTAAAGCTCTTGTTATTACATTTATTTTTTTTATAACCGGACATATTTGTTCGAGGTTCATGTCATTCGTTTTTTGTTAAGTTTACCACTTGGTTGATAGGATGCAACATTATTTCTAGATTTTTGTGCATTAGGATGTAAATTTCCTGAATGAGGCGTGACTTGAGCAGTATTTTGTTTTTAATAGCCAATGTGATTACCATCGTTGTTATCGTATGAACTTGGATAATGGCATAAACATTCTTCTTTGCCATAGCCGTCCCCACCATCGTCAGCCGATTCACTCGACCAACAACGTCTTAGGCGATGTCGGTCTGCTGAAACTGAGTCCTTGAGTTTCGAGAGTGTGTTATGTTGCGAATTGGTGCTGAAATTAAAGATGATTAGAGTGCTGTATTCCATAATTAATCTTTTGGAGGTTGCTCTTCTCTACCTCGGACGGTTTTGCCATTGCTCGCTGTGGAAATGTGGTTTGAAATTTGTTGGTGATAAATTGGGTGGATTTGCTGCCAACCCCAATCTTCATTCATACGTTATTTACACAACTAATCAATTCGCTAGACTTACTAATTCTCCTCACCAGCTCTTCAGCGCATATAGTGGTTTCTTGACATTATAAAAGTTAAAATGCTGGAGCACGAGGAGGCCTTCCCTCTTAAGAGAGACTCTGGATTATTTGTCTGTTTGGTTTTTATTTTTAATTTTGCGACCAACAATTTCAGCTGTTGTCTTCCTGATGATGTCTTCCAGTGCAACATACAAGAGCATTGCGATATGTCTATGGCCTTGTTTTAAGCCTGATTCCATTTTGAACATGTATATTAATTCACCGTTAACATTTTTTGCGGTTGAGAGATGAACGCCATTTACACATTAAGTATGAAAATCGAATGCTAGCGATTGACTGTACTATCTACCAAACACCTCCTTTGGCAGCTGAAGAACCTAGCTTGAAACCATCTGACATAGTACTTCGGGCTAGGCTACGTTTTGCTATGCCGTCAGGTGCCTTCAAGCTGAATGATCTCTCCTCTAGGGGGAGGGGAGCAAGAAGAAGGAATTGCGAGACAAGCGATTCCATGCGCTAATGTGAGTCCTTTCCATCTTTCAGGATTTCCCAAACATAATGTGTCGCATGGTTTCATTTGTCAACCGACTCAAGCATCACCGCGACTGTACTATCCGGAGAGAGAGAGAGCTCTCCTCTCTTCTTATAGGGGTCCCGTTGCAGCTTGTTCCATTTATGCATGTAAAAATATATGACTGACATCATTTTCCTCTCCTAGGTACAATTTACAGTCGGGGGACCATGGCTTACCATTCTTGTGCAGGTAAGACTACAAAGACCTTTGCGTACACAAAAGCTAGGTCAGATAGAATTGGTCTCACCGTTCCTTCGATTCAGTCATGATTTCAGATCAGGGATAAATAGCACAGTCCACATTCCCATCGTGCAATTCATCCAATACTGCTGCCAGTCATTGAGTGAGCTCTGTCTCTCCTCGTGGGTGGACATCTTCCTCGCGTCCTCGTTTCAATACAGGTAACTGGCGCAGTGCTCACTAGCAAGGAGGGCAACAGGTATCACGCCTGCAATAACTCTCATCACCAAATCAGAGACTGTCGGATACGAAGATGCAATCCTCAGTGCTCCTCCACTCTGTACCTGCACCAAGCATTTTCGATACACCCCTTATTGAGAGCATCACCCCATCCGTACAGTAACACTGACCCTACGGCACTCATCAATAGGTGTCTTCTTAATGCATTGGGTCCCCCTGTGTTGGCCATCAGTTCACTCCGAGTCGATACACTCGAAGCAACTTTCTCAGCCGTTGCCCTGATTTCCACCGAGAAGATATCTTTGGGGCGATCAGTAGCCCCAGGTACTTCACCGCTAGTTTTGGTTCGATGAGTATGTTTCCAATACTAATCATCCTTACTCTGGGGATTCTCTTTTTTACCAAAATGATTACTTTGGCTTTCTTCAGTGCTAAATTGAACCCACGAGCAGTTATCCAGTTTTTTGCTTGGCGCATTAGCATGCCTAGCCTAAGATTCACTTGTTCAACGATGCCTTCAGCAACCAGAATTACAACATCATCCACAAAGCCGATCAACCGTAACTTATCTCACATTTTCAGTTCTACTAGCCCATCGTAAGACACGTTCCACAGGTCTGGACCAAGGATAGATCCCTGGGCAACCCCGAATGTAACTTCGTCCCTCATTGGTCACGTGCCGTGTTATAAAGTAGGCCTCAGTCCTTTAGGTAGTTCCTCCGAAGCCGCATCAGATATTTTGGAGCATGAAAAGGGTTTCTAGCGGGATTAAAGATGTTCCTAACGTCGAGTGTCAACAACAGAACGATGTACCCATATGTCTCTGCCTTTTGGACCGCACTCACCACCTCTGAAATCGCATCAATGGTGGAGCTTCCTATTTTAAGCCAAGGAGAAAGGTCCCCAGCAGCATGAATCGCGTCAGTAAGTCTTCTCTTGATGAGTATTTCCAGCACTTCCCCAGCCGTATCTAACATGCATAACGGGCTTCATGCAGATGACGATCCAGAATTTTCCTTCCCTTTATAGATCAGCACGAGCTTTGCCACCTTTTGTCGTACCGTGAAAACCCCCGTTTCAGTGATTTCAGTCGACCACCAGTATACTGGGGGCTTACCGCGCCGAGGTTTTCAATGGGATATAGAAGCGCTGCAAGCGTTCGTGAACATGCTCATAGTTGAGCTCACCATATCTTGAGTAGCCAATTCTGTAAAGCACCCTACAGCAAACACCTGCCGTAAGCACCTCGATGAGCCTCTTGACGTACATGCCTTCGATGTTCCAACTAATTTTAGAAAGTCAAGAGCACCGATGTCGGGAGATATCAAAATCATGTGTTATTGTTGTTGTAATTGGAGAAATTTCAAAAAGCTATAACTGCCGTGTATATCATTCGATTTTCATCAAACTCACAATTTATAAGGACCTTTTGTAAGACTACTTAAATATCGAATTTCATTGAATTATTGGGGAAAATGTGAAATTCGAATATTATATCGAATATATATTATAAACAAAGTTGAGCGAATTTTGCCTTCTAACATAAGGTATTTGTTGTTGCTGTACTCATAAACACCTACCTCCATAATTTTTTTCAGATTTTTCAGATCACAGGTGTCCAATCGCGAGGGGAGGAAACACATTTTTCGTGTATTTCCGCTCTCTGTGCAGCCCCCGAAGAAAAGTTATTATCAAGACCTTTGATTTGATACCCATATTGGCTACCTTTGATTAAATTTTTTTCATGGACCACTCCTCTATATGAGGAGACCCCCTTAAATACCTTTACAATTTTTTGTTGCTGAACTTTGAAAAGAGCACCACTTTACACCTACATAAAAAATTTGATGTTTCTAGCTTAAGTAGTTTGCGAGAAAAATTGCTGTTACACACGGATAGACGGACGGACAGACAGGCAGACGGACGGACAGACAGGCAGACGGACAGACAGGACGTGATTTCGGTAGGGTTTTGCAAAATTATTTTACAAAATCCTAAAAAGGTGGTCCCTGAGCTCCGAATCTCCTTGATGGTGGCTGTTCAAGTTTCGTCAGGATATCATGATGCCGAACTTTTATGGCGTGTTACTCCCTCAACAGCAAGACAGCTTTCATGACCTTGCAAACTGCTCAAGCAGGTTTTGGTCGATTGAACCACGGGGTAGGTTTACCTGCAGGATGCCCAAGATCTGGTCTTGGATCAGCATCCTTAGAGAGGATACAGTGTGCCTCCTTCGTACACTCTTTTCTTTTATGTCCCATTTCACTGCATTTGTAACATAGGGAACATGTATCGGGTCCTTTGCATACTTGTGTGGTATGACCATAGCTATGGCATTTGTAACATTGATGAAGTGCTGCTCTTCACCATATCCTAGAAATGATCCACCGTATTCTTACGTTGCCCTTATTCAGAAATTGTTCGGCATCCGTTTTGGTCAAGTTAATGATGGTCATGCAGTTCCCCCTATGTTTTTGTAGTGTCAACATTACTTTGATCCTGCTGACGCCAGGGGGCTCCCTTTGATGGCATTTTCTACCTCGGCCAAGTTCATGATGCAGTCAGTATTTCTTCTTTCGATCGTTGCCATCGGCCCAAGCGAGGCTACAGTTGCATTTTTGCTGAGCATATCTTTACTGTGTCGCCGAATGCTTCTTTATTGTCGCCCTCTGCCCTAAACTCGACCAGTATGTGGCCCAACCTCGTTAGTCATATTGGTTTAGTAGCAGTGTTGGTGTCTTCAGGCTTCCCATTTGCTTTGATATCCCGCCGAGTTTCTCCTTGGGGTCTTAGGAGCAGTGCCTGCTGCCGGGGCCTTTGTCGTGGATTTCTTCTTTCCTGTTTCATGTCGGATTGTTTTTCTTGCTGGGCGTTCATGGTAACTTTATTTTCTGGCACATTTTGAAGAGTTTCTTTGCAGCTTTCTTCGCTTCTTTTGTCAACACTGTCGGGAACCCCAGATCTAACATTCCTAGCCCATCAGGTGCCTCTTCGTTCGTTCTTTAGTCTTGATCTCCTTTGGTTGGCCTAGATGCCATTCTTTTATTGATGTCTGATAGTGGAGCTATCTGAGCATACCCTCAGCGATTTTTTAGCCTTCTGATCCTCATTGACCTGTAAACGGCTTCTCCGGCAATACCTCATGTGGGCCAGGAGCTCTTTCAGCTCAAGGAGCCCATTCTTTCCACCTTTGCTGATTTTTAGCGAGACGCATGCAGATACCAGAGACGGTATGATAGCGGGATTTGAGCCGTTCATGCACGAGTATCATCTTGGCGCTACTATGCAAAACAACTCGGTCTAAACCATCATATCCGTGAGCCCAAAGCATCAATTCATATTCATTGTCCAAAGCGTAGTATTAATTCAGTCAGGGTTATTAGCCTTAATCCCTGGAGGAACCTCACATTGACCTCCATATTCTCGAGTCCGTGGAGGCAGCACTCCCCAAAGATTACTAGCCTCCAAGTGTATGCCTGTCGGCCGGCAGCCCCATTGCGGGTAAGAGAACTCAAAGTTAGACATACCCTTATAGTTAACGTCTCAGGATATAAGAAGGATCTTTTAATAAGTTCATCAGTAAGTGAAGAATGAATGCGGAAGAGAAAAGAATTCCTGAAAACTTCCCCAATGAAATTGCTCTAAATCATGTTGAATTGTATCTGGGCTGCATTTACAGTTAATGCATCAGTTATTTTCGGTAGAGTTGATCAACTAAAATGTACCATTTATGCAGAAAATGAATGATACTAGTCATTTTTATCATCCATCGCCAAAGGACTCGATATCTCCATCAAATCCTTAAAGAGTGCAAAATAATTGGCCTTTTTCGCATGCAAGATTATTTAAATTCAATTTCCCGACATCAATGTAGCACAGTAAGCTCTTGATATCTACAGAGTCCTTGAAAAGATTACAATTCCGTACCGATGCATTTCAGTCCAATATTTATTTATTTATAATCAAAATCCTTATGAACGTCGATCAGTTATGCGGAAAAATAGGGATGAAAGTTGTTACCCTTACACCTCAAGGGTTGTCGCGCTGTGCAGCCTTGCGGGCCCGGTTTGCTCCGTCGGAGACGGCGCAGGCGCCAACTCGCTGTTCCTAGGCTGGAAGGATTTTAAAAGGATCGTCAGCGAGTGAACGATGCGACAAAGCACGCACGAGAGCTAGAAAGCAGAACAAAGGAAAACCAATTCTTCCCTCTACACGTACTCGATGCTGAATTTCCGCGGTACACCTATCACGGCATCTACTTACCTCCTCTAACTACACTTTGTGATAAACATCCACAAACTTACCCGTTTTTTCCACACCACGACCTCCTAAAAGATAAAAGATATGCTGAAAGAAAACAGAATCTCACCGCTTGAACGTCGCGCACAATTTATCTTTCTTTTATCAAAAAGAATATCCCCGGTGAAATTTTAAACAATATAATCTCAAGGATTGAAATTTTAATTCACTTTCATATTCACATTATACGGGGAGTACTATAGCACTAAATTGGATTTCAACGGATTCGGTTACTTAACATTATTTGCGCAATTTGAAACAAACGAAATAATAATCAATAAATAACAAGTTGGGTAGACAGACCTATGCTCATGTCAGAAGGGTTTTTTACTCAACTTACAAAATGCAGTAACCAGTAACGAATAAAATCAAGAAACATGTCATGTTTGAGGATCATACTATTATTAGCAGAGTTGAAAGAATTTTGACTTCTGAGGTATTTGTTATAGTTATACCCACAAATATCTCCCTTGATAATTATTTCAGATTTTTTAAGATCACGGGTGTCCATTCGCGAGGGAGGAAACACATTTTTCATGTATTCCCCCCCCCCCCCCCCCCCCACCTGTGCCCCCACAGAAGCAAAAACTGTCAGTTTAAGAACTGTTTTGAAAAGCTCTCATAGAGAACTTTCAGTTGATACTAATATCGACTACCTTTCATGAAATTTTTTTTCAGGGGCCACTCCTCTGTACTGTAATCATCGATTCATGGCCTGTTCTTTAGAATCTTAGAATGGTTACAAAGCCCTTTTGCTAGGAGCTCTCTCCTGCCTTTCCGACTTGTTTCAATTGTATATACTCATCTTCATGATACCTATCATTCCTGAAATTTTCATGTAAATCCTAGCAAAGCTGTAGTTTCTAAGTTGGTAAAAAGCGCATAGTAATACAGGGCATATTGTTCCATAGTACTACAGGAAAATTCAAATCGCTATAACTTCGTTAAATACCATTCGATCTTTATGAAACTTTCAGGAAAAGTTAATCTTATAAATAGTCATCTGTTCGCTAAATTTTATTGAGTTTAAGGGTACCGCTTAGATTTTATTCAAGAAAACATAAAATCGATAAATCATACTATTACTAACAAAGTTGAGTGAATTTCGACTTCTCATGTATTTGTTGTTGTTGTACTCAGTAAGGCCTACATTCGTGATTTTTTTCAAATTTTTCGGATGGAAGGTGTCCAATCGCGAGGGGGGGTACGTGAAAAGTTCGTACATTTCCCCTTCCCCTGCCCCCCTCGGTACTTGTAAGGCAATTTTAAGACTTGTTTTGTAAAGATCTCGTTAAGACCTTTCCAATGACACCCTATTCGACTACCAATGGTGAAATTTTTTTTTGGGGGGTCACTTCCCTATATGGGGAGACCTCCTTAAACCCCTTTGAAAATTTTTTCCACCATTGAACTTTCAAGAGGTCACCACTTCTGACCTTTCCACAAAGTTTCATGGCTGTAGCCTCTATAGTTTCGGAGAAAAAGTGCTGTGACATACAGACGGACGGACGGACGGACGGACGGACGGACGGACTAACGGACGGACGGACGGACGGACGGACACAGGTCGTGATTGCAATAGGGTTTTGTATTTTAGTACAAAACCCTAAAAAGGACAGAAAAAAAGGTACCTGTCCCTAGATTCAGCTATTCTATTCCTAACCTGGGGCCCCAGCAAACGATCGTCCGTAGGGTGGTTACTCGCGCCAATCACGGGGGCCGGATACTCGTCCTGCCGAATTTTTCGCCAACTAAGTTGTGGGATCCGCCTGCACACTTACTCGTCGGAATCTCGTCACTCCTCGTACTTTTCCGCGCTTTCAAAATTGTCCACTCGTTCACTTTCCGAAAATTTACTCCTCGATCCTTCCTCGTTAGTCACTATCGCCAAAAAGAGACCCCTCCGTTATCCCTCAGCCCTTTAAATTAGCTCGCCTTAACGGCCGGCCGCTACATTTGAGGTGGTTGTCCTCCCATTCGCACGATGGTCTTTCATTCTTCTATGGCGCTGTTCTTAGCGCGGCCACCAACCATCTTAATTACTTCAGCTCCGCACCCATGGTCGTTGTATGCGAGTTGGTCGAAATCTGCATTATCCATCATTTCGTATCAGCTGAGCAGTTTCAATACGTTGGTCACTAGGACATCGCAGAATGACATCGCAGAATGACATTTCGTGTGAAGCGCAAGAAATATCTGTTGTGGCTTGAAATACTTAATGACCTAGTTCTCGGCGCGAGTTTGTTGGTTAGGTAGGTAGCCTGTACCTGCGGATCTTTCGAGGTGTTGGCCGCAGTGCTCCGGCGAAAAGTCGAGGTCATCGCTGATTTCACGGGTGTGTAGTGCAATGATTTAATTTTATCTTCGGTCCCACCTTGGCGCTATCTTGAATTCCGCGAGTTGCTGATTACCAGGTGTTGTGTTGAGACGTGAAACGTGACTTGGTGTTGACAAAGAATCGCAGCTTGAGCTCCACTTGCTTTGGAGAAATGCAACTCTGGGATTGTCCTGGGCCGCTCATGCCTGCCTTCGTGGATTCCTGTATGGCGCTCCAGTAGAATGCACAAAGCGGACATTAGACGTTTTTACCGAGGAGCCGCATGAGTCCGCGATCGCGCTGGCTTACGTTTGTTGAATTGGAGCCGGCAGTTGTCTTGAGGTGAGATTATGTTGCTATTTGTCTGTGATAGTGCCTTGTAGGTGTGCCGTTCTTTTCCAGATGCCATGACCAGGAGTGGGCCCCTTAAACGCCTTCCGAGTCGGTGATAGCCTTTGTGGAGCGCTTGTGTTGGATGCGTTTCCATAGGCTACCTTTTGTTGGGAAGAGTGGTGGTCGACCGGCCCCCTTCTGATGTCGTTTATTATCCATTGCTGCCGTTTGCTCCATAACTAAGCTAAACGCTCTACTCTAGCTCGACTGGTAAGTTAACATTTCTTTGGTAAATAACATTAACATTTTTTTTGTACTAAAGTTAAGCGAAATATTTGTATTGAAGTTAAACAAAAACACAATGGATCAACTTGTCACTATCTTACCTCGACGCTCAAACGAGGTTGGGGTATGTTAATGGCATGCATCCTGTTCTCATTAGTGGTCGTGGTGTAGACTCCGGGTGGGAGCTGGTCATCCGTAACAAAGTCAAAAATTTATTAGTTCGGTCCAAGGGCCAATTGCTGCTTGGCATACATTTTATCAGCCATCAGAACAACCGATTTTTCCCCAATGCACCACTAAGTCAATTTCTAAGCCTTGCGTTAAAAATACAATATTAACACAAATGACTAATCCAAACAAAAACAATTGCGTTACCGATATCCAATACTTTCACAGGACCAGAAATAAATTATTTTTAAAAACCCTTATTAGGATACTCTAAGGGAAAATGCCAATCCACTGTTAACGGCCCGCAATGTATTGGATATCGGTGACTCAATCGAGATCTACAGTATTGTAGTTGTCAGACAAATGAACATATATACATATGTGCAGGGACGGTGAGTCAGACTCAACGCTCTTTTATTATGGTTGAGTTCAGCCCAACCCTTTAAAGTTAAAATGTGCAACATGTTCACAAGCAGAAACCCCGGATAAAAAGGAGTTTTTAGTACCAAACCCCTTGAGTTTCAGACACAGATACCGCGGGGATGACACAGCTCCTAATTGTATAAAACACGTTCGCCTTTACTGGTAGCAACACTAAATTTGATTCATCGGCTGATCAAATTAAGCTACTGGGCTCTGCATCCGTTGCTGTATTCTCCTTCAGAGACATTAGGGATGGATCAGACTACGACGATTTAGTCGCACTACTGTCGCAAGTTAGACATGGTTAAATGGAAGCGCGCACACTGCGATTTTCGACAATTCTGGCCCGGTCAGCAGTCGCAAGAATTTGCGATTTTTCCTAAAACCAGCTTAGTAGGAAGTTTTTGTGATACTCGCGCAGGTGTACAGCATTTGGAGATTTGACGCTGACGTGCATGGAAGTTTCTTGCAAAGCTTACAAATGACTTAGCGCATGTATTCCCGGAAAAGACATAACTCCAAATGAGCCTATTACTTCTGCGCATGCCTGAAGTTCCTTTGCAAATCTTGTCGCAGTCTGTTCACCTTTGCATTTAAAAATCACTCATGACGACAGTGAAATCGCAATGTGGCCGAACCCTTAAAGTCGAGACACTTCAGGATAAAATTGTACCACGTCCGAATAAGGGAGTTGCTCATTGTCTACTAGCAAACCTTTGCCGAGAGGTGTTACTGTCCACCCACGGAAATGCTTTGTCTGGGGACTCTGGTCCCAGTAGCTCGTCCAAAGATGGTCGTAGACAGCAGTCGCTTTGTGCCAGAAGGGCATTAAAATTATCTAGCCGTCAAGTGATAAACGCAGCACAGAGTATACACCATGAAGTCATTGACTTGAGTTTTACCAGATGCCACTTCCTGCCGCTAATTCATACTATCTTGCGATCTTCTACCTAATTCACTCTATCTAGCGATTTTACTTAGTTTGTGGATTCCCACTGATATCACTGAAAGCAAGAAGCCTAACTGAAGCGATTTTCAAATATTTTCCTATCGCGTATTTTCCTTGGCTCATTACACTCATTCGAGCTGAATTCAAAACTTTTTCATTTAAAACTCTCCATCAGAGTAAAATTGCTTCTTCTCAATTATATAAATATTCTTTGCTAAACTTTAAATGGATCATTTCACCCTTTTCACATCAATATAATGTAAATCTATAGGATCACTCTTGCTCTACATTGAAGCTTTCATTACGTCGTGCGGATATGCGATCTGATTTTTCGGATGGCTCCGATAGCTTTTTTAAATTACTTATGGAATTCTTTATAGCTACATGAATGAGTTGCATATTTTTTAATAATGATGAGAAATAGTACATACGTCGAAACCACTTTCGTCTAACATTTTGCTTCTCTGATAATTTTTCAGAAAAAAATTATTAAAAAATATGCAACTCATTCATGTAGCTATAAAGAATTCCATAAGTAATTTCTATAAATATTATTTATCAAACTCAAATGCAAACAATGATCACTTGCAATTGATACCTAATCGTAAATGCTTGCAGGAGCCCCTGAAGCATCAAAGGGGTAAATGACGGTGCAGAGCGCGCTGTGCAGCTTATTAGTAGGGGGAACAACCTTACCTGTGATGAGAAATAGTGTTATTCAAATCATTCAAGAAATTGATTTAAATTTAAGACATTCTTGTATGGCAACTGGTATAAAGACGCGCTAACCTCACATATGGTATGCGAAAGTGGATTTTCAAAAAACTGTAGCACATTTACATATATGCACGGCGACTGTGTCAATGGGAAAGATTAAGCCTTACAAACCTCGTAAGGCACGAGTATCTAAAGAATAAGTAAGATCCTGCTTTCAGGCCATTGAAGTTATCTAATTAGACAGTCGCACGATTACATTAGAAGGCTTGCATAAAAAAACAAGCATTAGGCATCAAACCAACAAGTGTGGGAAACTTATTAAATTGTGTACTGGTATATTCTCGAAATAATTCCGTCAGTTTCATAGAATTTCACAGTGTTTATTGCTGATTCGATCGCGAATTTCCCTCGTTTTCTCCTAAACTATAGAATAGAATTAACTCGTCAGCATTTTATATTCACAAAATGACACCAAAAAACAAATCATACATACATTCTCAAAACTCTTTAAAAAATTTCACAATAAAAACAACCTTAAACCCAAACTTAATTCTGAAAATTTCATTTGAAAATCCTTTTGACTTCCACAATTTTTATCGGAGCAGTATTCCCGGGGAAATAGAAGCATGGCATATCGGTGTAACCCGTAAACCATCGTCGCCGCCATCCTAGAAGTTGGCGTCGACTATAAAACTTGCTGTAAAATAGCAGTAAGAAGCTTAGAAAAGGATATTGTGTCCCAAGAGGTACCTTTATCCTTAGCTCTCTGTAAAATATCGATCGTTGTCGAGGAATAGCCTTACAAACCCGTACACTCCTTCAGCGCAGCAGGCTGCTGACTGCATTGCTTGTATATCTGTTCCTGACAAAAATAACTCATTCTAGAGTACGAGTGTGTACATTATAAGAAGGAAGCACCATATACAAAAGGGTTATTCCCAAATTGGTCGTTTAGATGTCACGTAGGATAGTACACGGTAATAAAAACTTTCTATGGTTTAATGTAGTCCAAAATTGAGAGAGTGCTTTCTCTCTGAAAAGCTGCTTTCGGGTCTTGTTTGTATGCGAAGTGCCTGTACTTTTGTTGGCAGAATTATGGTGCAATAGAAAATTGCAACCTGTTTTTAGTAGAACGTCATTGGGAGAACTTTTGATTTCAATTTTAGATCATATATCTCTTCATAGTTTATGAATTTGCTTCTTGGGAAGGATTTAGAAATTTGTATATTTTGCTCATGTGCATAAAGTTTTATTTCTTGATATATTGTATAATATTAGAGTTAATTCTTTTGTTGCATCTTTTTATTCAAATAAAAATTGAACGATATGCTGATATAATGATTAATTGTTGAAACTTCCTCATAGCTACAGAAAGCTTTTAATACTTTAATGGAAGAGTTTTTTGAAAAGATGAATAGTAATGGTTTTTATTTGTATTCTGTTGCATAGTAGTCATTAGAAATTACGCTGGTTACATTCCTTGAAATTAAATTTAGGTCTAAAATCATCATATTTTGCAAGTTTTAAAATCATATAAAAATATATTTTATGTATACGAAACGGTATGCACTTGAAAATATGGGAACTCATACCTGAATTTTAGATAAGGTATATTCGGTATATATGGTCAAAAATTACTTTTATTTATCAGTTATGAAAAAGTGGATCAGTGGGGAATCATATGGAGAAATTGCTCATTCATTTCTCGATTTATTTACAAATGACGATATTAAAAATTATGATCCTAAATTATTCAATCTACTTTTATACGCATTAATCCAAAAACAAGTAGAGAACCCCGTTTCACTTGGGCTATATTTTGAAAGCAGTTGAGTAGACGGACACACGGGTAAAGCGTAGTACTGACTATATCACCTTTTCAAGTGCCAATACATATGAACAAGATAATAAGACTCTGTAACTACCTCTAAGTGAAGGGTCAAAAGCTGTCACGGTCGAAATGGGGGAAACAGTGAAGAGGCTGCTGACACACGTCGAAATGGGGGAAATAGTGAAGAAACTGCTAATACCCGCATGGCGAAATTAACATAGGCAAAAATAAATTGAAAGAAAAAAATATCTCCCTGGCCAAGTACATATAATTTTCTTTCTTCAAAGGAATTCATTCTATTATTCCAAGCATTTAAAGTATCGGAATCAGATTCATTTGAAATATATATTTTGACGCAATTGCAAATTTTTAACCGACTTCCAACAGAAAGAAGGTTATCAATTCATCGCGTATATTTATTTTTTTTTGCTTTTTTTTTTGTATGTTCACGCATAACTTTCAAAGGGAGATAGATAGAAGAGTCCTGTTTTTGGCAAATGATACACCTTTCTTCCAGTTAGGTCCCATTTGAAGGATAAGAAATTCAAGTAACAGTAAAGGACTTTTACCGTTAAAAATAAAAAAATTCCGGCTTTCACCCGGATTTTTCTGCATAACTGATCGACGCGCGTAAGGATTTTGATTGTAGAGGTTTCAAATGAAGGATAACATATTGATCTAAAATGCATCGGAACAGAATTGTAATCCTTTCAAGGACTCTATAGATATTAACAGTTAAATATGATACATTGATGTCGAGAAATTGAATTTAAATGATATTTCGTACGAAAAGTGCCAATTAGTTGGCACTCAGCAAGGATTTGTTGGAGATATCGAGGTTCAGTATCCTTAATTTTCTGCATAAACGGTATATTTTAGCCCATGCTTTCTACCGGAAATAACCAATAAATTAATTCTAAATGTGGCATAAATACAATCCAACAATAGTTAAAGGGAACATTTCAGGATGCATTTCTCTTCCGCATTCATTCATTCCTTATCAATGAGCTTGGTGTAGGATCCTTCTTACATCCTTAGACGTAAAAATTACATATAGGATTATAAAATTCCCCGAAGACATAATAAGGATTGAGTAATTGCAAATTATAGCTGACTCGTTACTTTCCAGTTAATATTATATGTACGAGTACATTACAACATATGCCCAGAAACCTAAAATTAGTGATTTCCATACTAAAAACCGCTGAGAATCGCAACCTAAAAAAAAAGATACGTTTCCTGCTACAATTGATCATAACTGTACAGATGAAGATGAAAATGCATGGCCGAGTTTTCATTGAACTATATGGTATGATTTTCTTGAAACTTTCATGAAAATTAGGTGCCATAGTCAACTGAAAACAAAGGCGATGGGTATCCAATGAACGTGAACGAATGAAGCGGTTAAGAATGATATTTTTAAGTAAATTTCAAGAGATTGATTGCGGAGTGAACTTTATGTTTACACATATAAATACATATGTCTATAAACATATATATATATATATATATATATATATATATATATATATATATATATATATATATATATATATATATATATATATATTTATATATATATATATATATATATATATATATATATATATATATATATATATATATATATATATATATATATATATATATATATATGTAAGTTTGAAACCTCTTTTCAAACTTTGCCGCCTGTCCGTTCGGTCAAGTTACCTTCGGCCAGACGATTGAGTGACGCTCATTACAAACTTCGCATCGGTTGTGGTCAGGGAGACAAACTTCGCTAGGCAGCCACGCTAGGCAGCCACATTTTTCGTGATCATAAATTGTTATTACTTTTGCTTCACAATTACTATTGTTAATCAAAAACTTAGTTAAATCCAACAGGTATTGTGTTAATCGATATGTTATCAATAATGTAAATAGTGTTAATATGTAACCTTAAATAATATTTAATTACAGTTATTTTACTGCAACAACTCGAGTCGATTTATTCAACTCAGACTCTCACACAAATCCTAAGTTTCCCAAATTTGAAACTTATAAAACAACAACAATTAAGGAACTGCATCATGGAAGTAAAGGCTACATTTCATTTCGTTTCTGAAGCGGTCGATTCAAAGACGACCGTAGTCAAGGTTAAAACCAAAGACATATAAACAAATGGACGAGCAACGAGAATCTGTGTACTCGTCCATGTGAGAAGCAAATTTGCCACATAAATAAGTTATAAATAACTTACGCTCTCAAAACTATATGATTCCCTCTGCTTCTCCTTCCCCTTTTTTTCCAGACAGGTTTTTCTTTTCTCTCTTCAGAAGAATCGCTTCCCCCACTGACACCCGCGCACACCAACGAAATTTCATTTCAGTTTGAGTATAAACAATAAACAACTCTCACGGAAAACTCGAACGTCAAAGCAAAAGAAAATCGAAAAGAGCGCGAACCACGCGGGAAAACTCATGTGTCAAAGCAGATGGAAATTTCGTAAATTTTTAATTAAAACTGTGAATTAAAGTTCCGATTACGTACGCGCGATCTTTAAAATTAAAAACTTTTTAAATATGAACGTGTTTCGCCGTGAATAGAGTGCTAAATTAAAAGCATATCGTCTCAAATCTCAACTTCACACAACTTTAGCGCAGGTTGCCAATTGCTTCGGCTCTCACGACCGGTTGCGGATCCAGTACTCTCTATATCTATGGTTAAAACTATTCAACTTGAGGGACGTCCCGAAGCATACCAATTTCCTCTTGACCAACAAACACACACACACACCATTTAAAACTTTTCGAGCATAAAATTACAAAGCAGGTAGTCAAGAGCTTGACTACTCGCAACAAATATCGAAAGGTCAATATAACGTTGAAGGAAGGCGAGCTGCTGGAGGAATACCTGGACGAGGAGGGTAACGTAGTTCTTAATGAGTTCTATTTAGAGGTTTTCAAATCTACATCTCTTCACTCTCCTTCACCTCCCATCTCACCCGCCGAAAAATCAATGCATTCCATTGCAAAAAATTTAGTGCTGAATGAATTTGACGGGAATGATGTGGACGCGGAATCATGGTTAAATACTTTCGAACAAGAATGTGAAAGACTCGGTGTACAAGAGGTGAAATATTCTGAAATATTGCGTTTGTGTTTAGAGAATGTCGCACTGGAGTGGTACGCGGTGTTTTTAAAAATAAATAAACTCTCGCACGCGTGGGAATTTCGGAAAGCTTCTTTTGTTGACACGTTCGGTTCAAAGTCGTGGTCAGAAATCACCTTCGCATACACTTATAAATATTTGGGCGGTTCGGTTTTAGATTATGCATTAAAGAAAAGGAATCTTTTAATTGATGTTGATCCTGATTTATCGGTAAGATCACAAATAAATTTAATCGTAATAGATCTTCCTAATTATATAAAAACGCGTTTAGAACGAAAAGACTTGACCAAAGTTGACGATTTAATGTCGAAGCTTAGGCAAATAGATCCTTCCAGAAACAAAGCCGCTTTGAATTCTGTAAAAAAGCCGGATGAAGTTCAGAAAAAGAATAATAAAATCTTTAATGAAAATTTAAATGAACAAAAAACCTGTGGGTACTGCGATAAAATGGGCTTTCCAGGCAGACGTCACTCGGAAGAAGTATGTCGCGCGAAAATAGCACACCAGAGCAAAAACAAAAACAATAAAATCAAAGTCGCAAATAATATCGAAGCGCAAGATGCAATTTCTCTCCTTGAAAATCCAAAAAACTAATAACGATCCCACTTATAAAACTAAAAGTTCTAATCAATGATAGTCCAGCCATCGGTCTCTACGATTCCGGAGCTAATGTCTCATTGATAAATTACAACTATTGGAGAAAAATGTGTGTAAATAAAAAAATAAGTGGGAATAAACAATTGAAAACAATTTCGGGCAACTCAAATACTGAAGGAAGTGTCGTCCTACCAGTTACTATTTTCAATGTAAAAGTAGACTGTCTGTTTTTCATCATCAAAAGTAAATCATTTGAAGATGATGTCTTATTAGGTCTAGACTGCATAAAAAAATTTAGGTTATGCCAAGACGAAAACCTAAAAATAAGTCAAAATTTGGAAGAAGCAGCCGAGATAGATATAGTAAAAGGAAATTTTGAATGTAAAAATAATGAGATTGACGAAATTAAGTCTAAGTAAAAGAAATCTTGCGTACTTATAAAGATGTCTTTGCAAAAGAAAAATTCGATATTGGTAAAGTCAACGATTATGAAGCCGCAATAAGACTGACTGAAAACAAATATGTAGCAAAAAGACCTTACGGATGTTCTCTGCAAGACAAAGCAGAAATAGAAAAACAAATTAAAGAATTATTGAAATCGGGTCTAATTGAAGAATCGAGTAGTCCGTACGCTGCTCCGGTTACATTGGCTTTTAAAAAAGACGAAAATAAAAGATCCCGATTATGTATTGATCATCGAGAACTGAATAAAATAGTCGTGCCGGAAAGTCACCCTTTCCCACGCATTGATGAACTAAAATTGTGTGCAAGAAATTGCAATTACTTCACAAAGTTGGACATGAATTCGGCGTTTTGGTCGATCCCACTTCACGACAAGGATAAATATAAAACCGCTTTTGTAACTCACCACGGGCACTGGCAGTGGAACTGTTTACCTTTCGGTTTAAAATCCGCTCCAGCAATTTTCCAAAGGACATTATCAAGAATTTTAAGGAAAAATAGCTTGGATTCATTCACTGTAAATTACATAGATGATATCCTAATATATTCAAATAATTATGAGGATCATATGCAGCATACTGAACTGGTACTAAAAACATTGCGCTCCTACGGTTTTAAATTAAATGTCTCAAAATGTATTTTTGTGAAACGTGAAGTATCATATTTAGGACATAAAATAGGATACAACAGTATTAAACCTCTAAATGACAACGCAGTCGCAATCAAAAATTTCCGTGTTCCACAAACAAGGAAAAATATCAGACAATTCTTGGGAAAATTAAATTTCTACCTCCAATTTATCCCGAACTCAAGTATCGTACTGGAACCTTTTCATAACTTGCTGCGGAAAAATGTGCAGTTTGATTGGTCTCCATCATGTCAAAAAAATTTCGAGGCGGTAAAAGAACACTTGTGTTCGGAACCAATACTTTCGATCTTTGATCCAGCGTTACCAACCTACATCTTTACGGACGCGAGCATTCAAGGAGTCGGTGCAGTGTTAAAACAACGTCAGGAAGATGAAAAACTAAAACCAGTATTCTATTTCTCACGCAGATTGAACAATACACAAAAAGAAAAAAAAAAGCAATATTTATCGAATGTCTCGCAATAAAAGAAGCAATATTGTATTGGCAGTACTATTTAATTGGTCAAAAATTCACCGCTTTCACCGATCACAAACCCTTAGAGGACTTTAACATAAACAATTGTAACGACCCAGAACTAAGAAAAATCCTTACTTACATCTCACAATTCAACTGTGAAATCCTTTACAACCCAGGTAAAGAAAACTTGGAAGCGGATTGCTTATCTCGAAACCCTGTCCTAGAAGAAGAAGACGATAACTTCGAAAGCTCAGCAGTAAAAATCGTGAACTTTTTGGAAATAAACGAAATAATCAATGATCAAAAAAATTTCCATTTAGATAACAAATGTGAAAAGAAGAATGGTATCATCTACAGATCACTAAACAATAAAGAGAAAATTTGGTTATCTGAAGCATTTGGTAAACAACTAATAAAAAAGTTCATGAAATACGAGGTCATGTGGGAGTAAAACAAATGATCTTGACAATAACAACAAAATTTTATTTTAAAAATATGCACAAACACATAAAAATATTTTGTCGTGCTTGTGAAACATGTATCAAGAATAAAACTAGAATTGCAAACTACAAGGTTCCGTTATCCCAGCTGGGTCCAGCCTCAAAGCCATTTGAAATAGTCTCATTGGACACAGTCGGTGGTTTCGCGGGAAACAAAAGCACAAAAAAATATCTGCATTTATTAACAGATCACTTCACGAGATACGCATTTATCACAACATCGTCAACCCAAACAGCCGACAATTTTATTAAACTAGTTAAATCGACAAAAAATACTAACAAGATCGACACGCTTATATCTGATCAATACGCAGGTATCAATTCGAATGATTTCAAAAAATACTTAAAATCAGAAAATATAAGACTCATCTTTACAGCAGTAGATTGTGCCTTTTCAAACGGATTAAATGAAAGGACAAATCAAACACTAGTCAACAGAATACGATGTAAAATCTACGAGAACAAAACACGCTCCTGGCCAGCTGTTGCACAAGAATGCGTGCACGAATATAATAATACTATACACAGTTCCACTGGTTTTACACCCTCTTACCTACTAACTAGAAAAGAAGAATCAATACTACCTGATAAACTAAACGAGAACAATGCCGAAAACTTAGATGAAAATAGAAGAAAGGCATTCGAGCAATCGAAAAAAATTCACGAGCAAAACAAGAGGTATTACGACGAGAAAACAAACAAACATGAATACAACGAAAATGATCTCATTTACATAAACAACGGAAACAAATTGAACAGGAAAAAAACGGATCCAATCAGAGAAGGGCCATTCAGAATAAAAAGGAAAATTTTTGAGGTAATATATGAGGTCGATAGCGGTCTGAGGAAAAAAGGATCAAACCTTTTTCACGCAAGCAAACTCATCCCTTTCCATTAATCCGAAATTCCTTCTTCGTTCTTCAGGGGGGGGGATGTAAGTTTGAAACCTCTTTTCAAACTTTGCCGCCTGTCCGTTCGGTCAAGTTACCTTCGGCCAGACGGTTGAGTAACGCTTATTACAAACTTCGCATTGGTTGTGGTCAGGAAGACAGACGTCGCTAGGCAGCCACATTTTTCGTGATCATAAATTGTTATTACTTTTGCTTCACAATTACTATTGTTAATCAAACACTTAGTTAAATCCAACTTGTTGTTGTTTCAGGTATTGTGTTAATCGATATGTTATCAATAATGTAAATAGTGTTAATATGTAACCTTAAATAATATTTAATTACAGTTATTTTACTGCAACAACTCGAGTCGATTTATTCAACTCAGACTCTCACACAAATCCTAAGTTTCCCAAATTTGAAACTTATATATATATATATATATATATATATATATATATATATATATATATATATATATATATATAAATATATATATATAATGTATATGTATATAAATACATATATATAATATATATATATATATATATATATATATATATATATTTAGATATATATATATATATATATATATATATATATATATATATATATATATAATATATATATGTATATATATACATATATATATATATATATTGTTACATGTACAAATAATTACATGTACAAATAATTCTGCGAGCTACTGTCGCAATTGTTTTCATCATCATTAAGAACGTCAACGAATGAATTTACTCGAACCCAACAAGCATGATCAACATCTGCAAGTGACGTCACTCCATTCATGAACTTGCTCGAACCTACCAGGTACCTCTCGGTAGAACATTCGCCCATGTACGAGAAACGGGTGAATAGGTAGAGACCCTATATAAAGGCGAGCTGAATGAATAATGATTCATTCGACCGCGATAGAAAACTGCGATATAGTGGATATAGTAAAGACAATTGATTGTTTGAGTGCAAAGTGATTTTCGTAATAGTGAAGTGATTTAGAAGACAATTGCGATAAGAAATTTATGGAGAAGTGTTAGAATTTTAATAGTGACAATTAAAATTAGTGAAAGTGTTAACTGATTATTGTGCATTTTATTTAATTAAATAAACACTTTTAACTTAAATTAAAAGACATTGCGTTTTCACTTTCCCGGAACGTTAAAATTATTTCCTTGAACCATAACACGCGACAATGGTGTCAAGAAGTGCGAAAGAAAAATTTTGGAAGTGAAAATTTGAACATTTTTATAGTGCACAATAGTAAAATTTAAAGAAACATTAAAAATGCCACGAAGCTTAAACTTAAAAATTAATGAATTGACCATATCGGAGCTCAAGGAGGAGTTGGAACAGCGGAATCTGGCCACACAAGGTACAAAGGCCGTACTGATTGCACGCTTGCGTGACGCGATCGAGTCGGAAGGCGTGAATCTGGATTCGGGTGAGCTCTCCGATGCGGAAAAAGGCGCAGAAGGTGGAGAAGTGGACACACCAAAATCAAAGGAGCCAGAAAATGCGCTGATGCAAATGTTGATGCTAATGTCATCCAGTCTGACTGCGAAGCTAGATGAACAATCAACGAAGCTAAATGAACAGTCATCAAGTCTGACTGCGAAGCTAGATGAACAGTCATCCAATTTAACTGCGAAGCTCAATGAACAGTCGTCCAATTTAACGACGAAGCTAGATGAACAATCAGCGAAGATGGACCAACAAGCGATCGTAATCAAGGAAGTGCAAAAACAGTCAACCGAAATAAAAGTGGAGCTCGGTAGCCTGAACAATCAAATTAAATGCGTCGAGGAAAAGGTTTACCAGGTCGAGGAGAAGGTCAGCCAAGTTGAGGAGAAAATCAACTATGAGGTCAGCCAGGTTGAAGAGAGAATAAGCCATGAGATGGAAAAAGTGAAAAAAGAATTAGAAGCAGCGAAGGCACTAGTAACCGCCTCACCAGCCCCAATTATAACCGCAGCGCAAAGCTCATCTAGAAATGTGCAAGCACCAATATTCGATGGGCAAACGGTCTGGACTATTTACAAAATCCAGTTTGAAGCAGCCACTAGGATAAATCACTGGAATGAGCAGGAACGAGTAACTGCGTTAATTCTTGCTCTAAGAGGCCAGCTGCCGAGCTTTTGCAGACTATCCCCGTTGAGCTGCATTCAAACCCGGCTGCTATAATGAATGCGCTGGACATGCGTTATAGAGACGATCATCTGAGGCAGATTTACCGGGCACAGCTACGACATCGGATGCAGAAGTCTGGTGAAAACTTGCAGCAGCTAGCACAAGACATTGAGCGACTGGCACTTTTGGCTTACCCAGCGTACGACTCAGAACATCAAGATGACGTAGCAGCAAAAGCATTCATCAGCGCCTTGAAGGACAAGGAATTGCAACAAGCCGTGCGGTTAGCTCAAAAGCAAACAGTCAAGGATGCATTGGCTTATAGTTTAAATTTTGAGGCAGCTAAAAATGTGACCCGTACCACTGCCCGGGCTCGTGAAGTGGCGGCAGACGAGTGCAGGTGTAAGCGCGTGGAAAAAGAGCGAGAGCCGCAGGGTAATGGTGCGCCTAGATGCTGGGATTGCGGAGAAAAAGGGCACCTGCAAAGAGACTGTAAGAAGCGAAGAAAATGGAGCTATTGTCCAGGATGGTGGAGATTCAGACCGTGTCAGGAGCCTAGAATGGATCATCAAACTGCAAGGGCCAACTTCGGGGGGCGAACGTTGGCTAGGAGTATCGACATACCCAGCACCGTGCCAAGGCAACCTCGTGGAGAAGCAGACAGATGCCTTCCTGGTCAAGTTGATGAAGAACATCGCACCCTAATAAACGACACTTGTGCAATCCGCTCGACGATCCGACCAGACCTAGTGGGGCCCCAACTGCTTCACAAGGGCAGAGTTCATGGAAATGCTGACGCCCTATCTCGTCATGCATGTCCAGCTAACTGCAAGCATTGCCGGCGGGTTGAGGAAAAGGAGCCGCTCGTTAATCTGCGACTGATAACGGCCGAATTCGATGAAGGTTGGTCATCGGAGGAGATTCGAAATGCCCAGCTAGCCGATGAAGACATCGGACCATTGCTCGTATGGAAGGAGACGACTGGGCGACCTGAGTGGAAGGACGTTTCAACGCATGGCGCAACCCTGAAAAGCTATTGGGCACAATGGAACTCCCTTCAGGTGGAGGGTGGTGTACTCAAGCGGAAATGGGAAACGGCGGATGGCAGCTCCTATAGGATGCAAACTATACTACCCAAAAGCCGAATCCACGATGTGGTAAAGGAAATGCATGAAGGATCCTCGGGAGGCCATCTTGGTGTTAACAAAATCTTAGCGAAATTGCGGGAAAGGTTCTACTGGCTCCACGCTCGAGAAGACGTAGAGGACTGGTGCCGCAGATGCACAATTTGCGCTTCCGTCAAAGGCCCAAAGCGACGACTGAGAGGACAAATGCAAACCTATAACGTAGGCGTGCCATTCGAAAGGATTGCTGTTGACATCGCTGGACCCCTTCCTGAATCTGAATGGGGAAATCGATACACGCTGGTTGTAGCTGATTATTTCAGCAAGTGGCCCGAGGTCTACCCCATTCCCAACCAGGAAGCAACTACTGTAGCCGAACAGCTAGTGTTAAATTGGGTCAGCAGGTACGGCGTGCCTTGTGAACTACATTCGGATCAAGGCCGAAACTTTGAGTCACTAGTTTTTAGCGAAATGTGCGAGCAGCTGGGAATACGGAAAACGAGGACAACACCGCTGCATCCCCAATCCGATGGAATGGTCGAACGTTTCAACGGCACGCTCAATAAACACCTGGCCAAAATGGTTGACGAGAACCAAAGGGACTGGGACCGACATATCCCACTATTTTTAATGGCGTATAGAGCCGCTGAACATGCGTCGACGGGCCAAGCCCCAGCCAAAGTCATTTTTGGAAAGACTATTCGTTTGCCAGCCGATATAAAGTTCGGAACACCCCCTGAGAAACCCCAAACGATCTCGGAGTACGCAAGTGATCTAAGACAACGGTTGAACCAGATACATCGGACAGTGCGAAAACACCTCGAATCGGCTACTGACCGCATGAAGACCAGGTATGATCTAAAGGCAAATTCTACTGGCTTCCAGCAAGATGACTTGGTGTGGCTTTATAACCCGCAACGGCGAAAGGGTAGGTCTCCAAAGTTGCAACATGATTGGGAGGGACCAGACCGAGTTACAAAGCGAATCAACGACGTCGTATACCGAATACAGGAACATCGTAAGCCGAGAGCTAAAATGAAAATCGTGCATCTGGACCGTCTTGCCCCATATTACACCCAGGGAGAATTGACTACAAATAGCGACACATCTTTTCGGGGCGAAAAGAACTGAGGTGGGGGCAGTGTTACATGTACAAATAATTACATGTACAAATAATTCTGCGAGCTACTGTCGCAATTGTTTTCATCATCATTAAGAACGTCAACGAATGAATTTACTCGAACCCAACAAGCATGATCAACATCTGCAAGTGACGTCACTCCATTCATGAACTTGCTCGAACCTACCAGGTACCTCTCGGTAGAACATTCGCCCATGTACGAGAAATGGGTGAATAGGTAGAGACCCTATATAAAGGCGAGCTGAATGAATGGGGGGATGATCATTTATTCGACCGCGATAGAAAACTGCGATATAGTGGATATAGTAAAGACAATTGATTGTTTGAGTGCAAAGTGATTTTCGTAATAGTGAAGTGATTTAGAAGACAATTGCGATAAGAAATTTATGGACAAGTGTTAGAATTTTAATAGTGAAAATTAAAATTAGTGAAAGTGTTAACTGATTATTGTGCATTTTATTTAATTAAATAAACACTTTTAACTTAAATTAAAAGACATTGCGTTTTCACTTTCCCGGAACGTTAAAATTATTTCCGCGAACCATAACACGCGACAATATATATATGTATATATATATATATATATATATATATATATATATATATATATAATATTTACATACATATATATATATATATATATATATATATATATATATATATATATATATATATTTATATATATATATATATTTATATATATATATATATATATATATATATATATATATATATATATATATATATATATATACATACATACATAGATATATATATATATATATATATATATATATATATATATATATATATATATATATATATATATATATATATACATAGATAGATATATATAGATATGTATATATATATATATATATATATATATATATATAGATATATTGTATATACATGTATATATATATATATGCATGAATATATGCATATTGTATATATATATATATATATATATATATATATATATATTTATATATATATATACATATATATATTGTATATGCATAAATATATGCATATATAAATATATATATATATATATATATATATATATATATATATATATATATACATATATATATATATATATATATTATAAACATATATATATATATATATATATATATATATATATACATATATTTATATATATATACATTTATATATATATATATATATATATATATATATATATATATATATATATATATATATGTGTGTATATATGGCTATGTGTGTGTATGTGTGTGCTTTTGCTTCGATTTTCGCCAAATTTTCAGAAATTTTTCTGTTCTGGCCAAAGTATAGCTCCAGTTTGTACCAAAGCTAGTGCAAAGATTTATTCAGTCACAATAAAAAATCCAATGGTCGAAAAAAGTTGAACGATAAAAAAGCACTTCAGGGACAGGTCAGAATATAAAAATGGCGGCTAGGCAAACTTCAAAATTCGATAATTTCTCAAAGCTACAATTCATATTGGATTATTATGAAATCTAAAATCAAGGTAGACGTTGATGAGATCATGGATTAAATTACCAGAGTTAAACTCGATTCCTATGAACGCTGCAGATTTTAGCAGCAGTGGTTTTTGCATTGCAGTAAAAAATTATATTTTAATATACGAGAACATGATACAATGTATTCAAGAAACTGAGTTTTGAATGGTTTGAAATGAAAAAATTTGCCACTAAAAAGGGTGAAATAAATAACTTTTGGAAAAAAAAAGAAAACCGACTTCGGAATGCCCTAAAAAGGATGAAATAAATTTTCTGGAAGCGGTGCCAAATGAATTTCCCCATTTCAACATAAATACTTCTAACATCTATACCATCACAAAAAAATGGGGGGGAAAAATGATATGACACCGCTTCCCGAAAATTTATTTCATCCTTTTTAGGGCATTCCGAAGTCAGTTTTCTTTTTTTTTCTAATAGTTGATTAGTTTTTATTAGGGTCAATTAAGCTGTACTGCCTGAATGAACAAGAAATCAAGTTGATAACGATTGCACCTATATTCAAGTTGGTCCTCTGCTATCCACGATTTCAGGAATATACCTTTGGGATTACTGTTGGCGTTCAACCATGATGTATGCTTGGCATTCACGTCACCGGCACGAATATAATAATTATGCAGCTTGTTCAATTCTAGTATTTCAAATAAGGAATTGAGCTCTTCCTTGATGTAGAGATCATTTTGACCAGTAGCATAGGCAGAGATAACGAAGAGGTTATCCCCACCTGACAGTGAAATTTTGATAACGGACACTACAAGAGATTCAAAGTTTTTGAATTAAACTTTTTCAATATTTTGAGAACAATAGGTTCTTCTAACAAATATCTCGGTGCGACCTCCCCCATCATCATTTACCTTATCGTTTCTTACGAATTCAGAATCAGTCACATCAATATGGACTCATAATGGAGTTGACTTTGATCGAGATGAGACGAAGCTTACCCGTGGGGATCTGACCGAATGACAAGTTATTTGAGGACATATTGACCTAAACGTTGAAAAACAAAATGAATTTGTTCATCTCGTTTGCTAATTTTTATCCAAACTGATTCAAGTTTTTGATAGGTTTTGATAAGCTCATTATTGCCACTCTCATTATTTTCAGCATTATCTGGTCGTCCTCTAGCTATGAGTGCAAATGATACCCCGGCTTGACTCATTTGGAAGGTGTTGCACTCTGGTGTACTTGTTTTTGTTATAGAATAAATTTTACTTTTGCATCTTGATACCAGGGGCATCCTCGATATGATTCTGGATGAGCAAATACACAGCAATTCACACAATATAGCTTTTCTTCTGGCTCCATCTGAGCCAGTTTGCACTCGCCGGGGGCAATGGCATCATTATACTTTACACATCTGTATTTTTTGGTGCAATTGGCAGCCGAACGATCAAACTTTTAGCGCCTGTGGCACTGGCTGACCTCGCTCTTTTGGAGGCGTTCCCACCTCACAGCTCGGAAGTTCAACTACCTTATTTTTTGAAGGGCACTTGGACTGCTTTTGCTTGAAATCCGGACTAGATAAAAGGCAAATTTTTATATTCGACATTTTTAACTGCGAAAAATTCTATTTTTGTGGCATCTTCTTTAAGTATCTGGAAGCGATCAATTGTGGTCTGGTTTTTCTTGCTCTTGGGGGTGTACGTAAAGTGCAGAACCTCACCAGAATTGAACGCTTTTTTTGCTAACTGGAAGTCAACGAGTGACTTACTTTAGTCAATTTGTCAGCATTTGCTTTTTTGATTTCCAAAATTTATTTTATTTTCGGGTACCAAAAGCCGAAACATATCTTTCCGAGCTTGCCTTAATACATTGATTGGCGAGGCTTTTTCCTTGTTTTTATTAATATTGACAGACGGACCAGCAAACAAAACTGTTGATTTTTTCCCTATTTTTAAATATTCGATGAATGTAATATCAGGTTTAGTGTAGCAATTTTTAGAATTTTTGTTACCGTTGTCCTCTTCGATTTTCATTCAGCCCAACTAGCGCCGCATAATAATTAACACTGACGTTTGTTCCGCCTGCACTAAGGACATCTTCTTGATTAGGTTCCTCTTGCAATTTCTTTGGTTTTTTTTCATCGACTTTTTTTATTTCTTTTCCTTTCTTGGTCGTTTGTTTTTCTTTGTTGAAAGTTAATTTCCCAACAAGCTCCTCCAGCAAATGGATCCCTAGTCTGAGTTTTTCATTTTCTCTCTCATATTTCGCCACCTTACTTTAACTACATACTTATTCTATATCGTTGACCGATAAAATTTTCAATTTGTTTTTAAGCTTTGGTATTAAAACACAAAACCCTAGTGCAATCACGACCTGTGTGCGTCTGTCCATCCGTCCGTCTGTATGTCACAGTACTTTTTTGTAAAAAGGTCAGAAGTGGTGACTCCTTGTAAGTTTTGGGGTGAAAAAATGCTTCAAAAGGATTTAAAAGGGGTCTTCTCATACAGGGACGTGACGTTTAAAAATGTTTTTCACCTTTGGTAGTCGAGAAGGGTGTCATTGAAGAGATTCCAAGGAGATTTTTACAAAACAAGTCTTAAAATTGCCTTATTGGTACCGTGGGGGCAGGGGAACGGGGAAATGTACAAAATTTTCACGTACACCTTAGGCACCTTTCATCCAAAAAATTTTAAAAAATTATGGATGTAGTCCTTTATGAATAGAACAACAACAAATACGTGAGAAGTCAAAATCCACTAAACTCTGTTAGTAATAGAATGATTTATCAATTTTAGATTTTCCTGAATAAAATCTTAACGGTACCTTTAAATGCAATAAAATTCAGCAAACGAATGACTATTTGTAAGATTTATCCGTCTTGAAAGTTTCACAAAAATCAAATAGTATTTAACGAATTTTTCTGTATTACTATGGAACAATAAAGTGTATTGCTCGTACTATGGAAACATATGGCTATGGAACAATATACGCCTTTTTACCGACTCAGACACTACAGGTTTGCTCGAATTTGCATGAAATTTTCAGGAATGCTAGGTATCATAAATATCTTTCGGAATTGGTTCAGCTAGTGGTATCAATAATCATGAAACAAAATAGTGGCTGCTTTAAATGTGAAAATTGAATAATTTTAGGTTATTTTCCCCAAACTTTAACATTTAAGGCACATGCTTTTAACACTTGGTTCAATTAGGTGAAACAAGTCAAGAAGGCAGGAAAAAGCTCCTAACTGAAGGATTTGTAACCATTCTAGGGTTCGAAAAAATTTCTCTACTGTCATGAATCGAACTATTCACCGAAAACTTGTTTAAAAAATCGTTCAAATTCATCCTAAAGATGCAAAGATTCGTTCCGCGATTTTGTTCCATGTTATCTCATTTTTTAGCTCGGCTCATTCAACATATTCAAGTAAACCACTATTCCTTAAATTTTCATGAAAATACGAAGCAAATAAGTATGCCTCGGTCGATTTGCAATATGTAAAGGCTAGTCAAACCATAATGCACGATGTTAATTGTAAGTCACACCTTAACATCAAGTTCTTCGCCCAACTTAATTTAAAATTTATTTGTTTCAGTGTTTGACAAATTCAACCATGGAGAGGTACACCATTGAGCAGCGCGTTAAGGTTGTTGAAGCCTTTTACGAATATGCATTTCGTGCACTTCACGATTTTTTTTTATCAGCAGAATCGACCAAATGTGTCCACAATCGGAAAAATTGTACACCAATTTCAGCAAACCGGCTCGCTAGTAAATGTGGAATCACCTGTGTATGCTGGCTCAGTTCGTTCTGCGGAAAACATTGCTGTTGTTCGCGATAGTGTGGCAACCTCGACTCATCGTCGTGCCCACCAATTGAACATCGCACGAACATCACTGATGCAAATTTTAAATAAAGATTTGAATTTACACGCTTTTAAGGTTCAATTGACACAAGAGCTGAAGCGTACTGACCATTTCAAGCGTCAGTTGGTTGAACAGACAGAAGGGAATGGCGACTTTACAAAATCATCTTCAGCGACGAGGCATACTTTCAACCCAGTGGATCCGCTAACAAGCAGTTTTGCCACGTTTGGGCAAACGAGAATCCACGAGTGATTGTTGAAAAGCCAATGCATCCACAAAGAATGACTTTTTGGTGCGGTTTATGAGCTGGTGGCGTCATCGGTCCGTGCTTTTTCGAAAATGAGGATGGCCAAGCAGTAACCGTGAATGATGTTCACTATTGCGAGATGATAACTGATTTCTTGTTGCCAGAAATTGAGGTTATGGACCTGAACAATATGCGGTTCCAACAGGATGGAGCCACAGCCTACGAATCAATGGCTCTTTTGCGCGAGAAATTCAACGGTCGTGTTATCTCACGTTGTGGCGAATTTAATTGGCCGCCACGATCATGCGATCTGACATCTTTGGACTTGATTCTCTGGTAATATCTAAAAGAAAAAGTGTAGGTCAATAAGCCAAGAGCATTTCAAGAGCTAAAGGCTGAGATAATTCAGCACATTAACGACATTGAACCTCAATTATGGCTCAGAGTCATTGAAAATATGGACCATCGGATATAAGTATGCCACCGTAACCGTGACGAGCACTTGGGCCATATTTTGTTTTTTCGCAGAACGGTCATAGATTTTTCTATAATAACAAAAAAATATTAACATAATTCTCTGAAAACTTTTTGTTATATTTATGATTAACATCGGGCGTTTTGGTTGGACCATACTTTATTATTAGGCATTAAGTTAGCCAATTATTAACGATCAGTTTTTTTCCGCCCAAATAAAATACATCCTGATATTCTTTTATTATATTCAGAGGGCTATCTCTGGCTTTAGTGTCATATGAAGAGATGCTCGTGCTGATCAGTAAGGGGAAAGGAAATCCCGAATCGCCGTCTTCATACCGCCCGTTATGAATGCTAGACAAGGCTGGGAAAGTGCTAGAGAAACTCATCAAGGGAAGACTCACTGACGTGATTTGCACTGCTGAGGACCTATCTCCTCGGCAGCATGGCTTTAGAGCAGGACGTTCTACTATTGATGCAATTGCAAAGTAGTGAACGTGGTCCAAAAGGCAAAGGCATATAGTCGCACCAAGCGATGGATCGTCCTGTTGGTGACACTCGACGCCAGGAACGCCTTCAACTCCGCTAGATGGGTGGATATTATGGATACGCTGGAAAACACTTTTCAAGGTACAGAATATCTAATGCGGCTTTTGAGGAGCTATCTAAAGGACCGTAGTCTGCTCTACAACACGACGCAGGGCCAACGAAGGATGAAAATTACATCGGGTGTTGTCCAGGGATCTGTCTTTCGTCCGGACCAGTGGAACGTGTCTTACGACGGGCTACTGAGACTGGAGATGCCAGATGAGTCACGCTTGGTCGGCTATGAGGATGATGTTGTGTCTCTGGTCACTGGACGCACCGTTGAACAGGCGCAACTTAAGCTAGGTATGCTAATGCGCCGAGTGAGAGACTGGATGACTGCTCGCGGGCTCAGTTTAGCACTGGAGAAAACCGAAGTGGTCATCTTGACCAAAAAGAGAATCATTAGAGTAAGGATGATCAGTATTGGAGACATACAAATTGAATCGAAGCAATCGGTGAAGTACCTGGAGCTACTGATCGACTCGAAGATGAGTTTCTTTGAGCAAATCAGAGCAACGGCTGAGAAGGCTGCTTCAGGACTATTGGTTCTGAGTCGACTTACGGCCAACGTAGGGGGACTCAGCCCATCAAGAAGACGCCTCTTGATGATAGCTGTAGGGCCAGTGCAACTGTACGGAGCAGCAAGGAGCTATACCGAAAACGTAGGGCATAGGCACCAAGAAGAGGAGCACTGAGAACTACATCTTCGTACCCGACAGTCTCTGATCCGGCAGTGAGATTATTGCAGGCATGATACCTGTCGCTCTTCTTGCTGGAGAGCGCCACTCTATCTACCTGCGCCGCAACGAGGATGCGAGGGAGATGGTTGTCCACGAGGAGGGACAGCGCTCACTCAACGATTGGCAGCTGTCTTGCATCCAATGCACGAAGGGAAGGTGGACTGCGCGCCTCATCCCAGATGTGAGACCATGGCTCAATCGAAGGCATGGTGGGACTGACTTCTATCTGACCCAGCTTTCGAGCGGGCATGGGTGTTTTCAGTCTTGCCTGCACAAGATTGGTAAGTCACGGTCCCCCGATTGTCGGTTTTGCCCAGGAGAGGAGGACAATGCCTGCCGCACATTTTTTGTGTATACAAAATGGGTCACGCTGCAAAGGAAACTCTACAGGGAGACGGGAGAGCTTACCCCGGATAATATAGTTGCAGTGATGCTCGAATCGGTTGACAAATTGAACCAGGAGGCACATTATGTTCGGGCAGTCCTAAAGTAAAAAAGGGACTTACAGCAGCTGGGGGCATTGGGGCTAGGCGGTCGGTTTTCTGGCTCTTCCTCTTCCCGTCTCCCCTCCCGCTAGGAAAGGGATCCCCCAGCTTGAAGGCGCCTCACGACGTAACAAAACGAGACCTGGGTCGAAGTAATATGTCAAACGGTTCCAGGCTGGGTTCTCAGATTGACAGGGGAGGCGTTTAGTGGGTAGTCCAGTCACCTTCTTGCGAGCTTGGAAGTCCCACACTCTGTGCATAAATGGGCATTCACCTCCCTACCACAAAAAAAATCTATTGATCCATAAGATGTAGTTGTTTCATTTATAATCGCCGTTAATTTACATTTATCATCCAACCAAAATAGTTTGTTTTAATTAATTTACTCGCATTTACACAGGAATATATCTGTCCCTGTGCTTATTAAAAATCTCAAGTTTTAAGATGCATTTTTGCAATGTATACTAATGTAGTTTGCACAATTATCCGAAATTTTGTATATTTTCTGCCCGAAACCTACCTTTACTCCGTTCTGGAGTCCAGCAAGTTTTCCTGCTCTTGTATAACGTTGATATTATTCCTCTTTCTGTTACCATTGCGTCTATTGCCTCTAGTATTAGTACTATCATTCCCATTATATTGGTTTGAACTATTCCTAATATTGTTTCTTCTTCTATAATTGTTCCTATTATAACAACTTTTATTATTATCATTGTTGCTACTTCTATTTTCATTATCATTATTGTTGTTGTTATTGTTATTATTATTGATATTATTATAATGACATGCCATATAATCATTATTATTACCATTCCTATTATCACTACTATTTCCATTCCTATAAATTCTGCTATCCGTCTTATTACTCTGGTTTCAATTATCCTTATTATTCCTATAATACAATACAGTATTTATATGACTCGATTCAGTCTTTTCTACCTCGAGAGCTAAATCTGTAGCATCAGAAAAAGTTATCGGTCTAGCTGCAAATATAATGCTTCTTAACTGGTCATTAGGTCCATTTTTAAAAACTGTTAGATCATAAGTATCGTTCTTCTTCACAGCCATGTTCTTTTGTTCTTGAGCTGCATTTGCACCAATATTAGATATATGTATAAAAAAAGAAAAGAAAATATATACCCTTTAATTCTTCTATTTTTATTTTAAATTTAGTATAAGATTGCTTCGTTCTCTACTTGAGAACTTCCTCAGTACTACTATTCCCTAAACTATAAGTGTCCTAATGTTTATACTAAACTCATTGACGTACTAATATGAATCTCTAATTACATCTAATCCCTCAAAGTACTTTACTTGATCTCTAATTACCTGATCCTTTTACCATTCAAAAATTTGTTTTTCCTTAAATACTACTTAACTACCTTCATTATTTTGTAAGCTTGAATAGCCAGGTGTATCCGTTACCTGGGTCACCATTCCAAATGTCCTGCGTATTCCGATTGAATATCTCCAAACTTTCTGCTACATCAAGCTTCCATCCGTTTGTAACCGTTTTCAGCATGCTTACGTTGTCCGCAGTGATGTCATGTTTTTCAAGGACTATATGCTCCGCTACTTTTGATTTGAAGTTTTTTGCATCCTACTTTTTGTTTTTGTTGACTGCATCCCTTAAGTGTTCATTCCATCTGACACATACCGATCTCCTCGTTTGTCCAATGTAACATCCATTACATTTCGTACACGATACCTTGTAGACTCCACTCCGCTTCATTTTGGGTATGGGGTCCTTGGTTGATCCAAGCAAGTTCTGCATTTTTGTGGCCCGGCTCGTATAAACTAGGTCGATGTCTACGTTCTTCATAGCCCTCCTCATTGTTTCCGTCCTTGAGTCAAACATTACAACCAACCTCTTCCATTGCTCGACTTCCGCAGTTAGCGTTGTGAACTTTTTATTGAAGATCTCCTTCGTTCGTTTGGCTATCAATTTGGTGACTACATCCGTAGGATTTCCATTCCACTCGGCTAGCCTATAAATGTGGGACGTTTCTTTTTTCAGGCCTTCCTTATTCAATGGAAGCGTGAGCATTCGATTCACAAGCCAGCTAAATGTCGCCCATTTTTGCTGTTGGCAATGGTTCGAAATGAAAGGAATTATCCGCATGGTGTCCGTTGGTTCGCGATATATTTTGAATTCCAATCCATTAGCTCCTCTACATACCATTACGTGAAGGAATGGTAGCCGCCCCTCCGACTCCAGCTCGCGGGTGACACTGATGTTGTTGTGTATTGAGTTGATCACCGTGAGAGTTTACTGGACCTGATCCTCTTTGATGATCGTGAAGATATCGTCCACAAAACGCACCCATCAATTATGGCAGTTTACCTTCTTGTGCTAGCTTCTCCTCCAAAAATGCCATAAAAACTTCGCTTAGAAACGGGGAAAGAGGGTTTCCCATTGGAGCACCACATGTTAGTTTGAAAAATTCTCCCCTGAAGGTGAGATAGCTTTCACCCATGCAGAGTCTAGCCAGTTTCAAATACATTTTGGCTCGTGCTTTCCATTATTCTTGTGATCCTTGTACCAGAATCCACTCCTCAAATAACGTAAGTGCTTCTTTGACCGGAATACTGGGAAAAAGTGCCATGACGTCAAATGACACTATCGTATCGCCATCTTCCAAAGGTCCCCAGGACAAAACCTTTGAAGTAAATTCTGCCGAATACGCGGCTGATCTGGTGACAAATTTTTTTGTCCATGTTATTGAATTCCTTGACTAACCACTTTGCAATTTTCTGAGTGGGGGCGTTTTCCGCTGACACAACTTCACGCATTTCATGGCCTGGCTTGTGAATCTTCGGAAGTCCTCTGATCCTTGGCAGCGATGGGTTGGTTACTTTTAAGAATTTCTTGATTTGATCTTATTCTCGTCCTGCTTTCCGACCCATCTAGTTTCTTTTCTCAGTGTATCTGCAGTGCTGACTCTTATCCTTTGTTTTTCCTCTGCCGTCAGTCCATGCATGCTCGAAAGTCTATTGGGGAACATGGGGCTGAAATACTCCATTAACGCGGAAGCCAAACCTGGAGATATCGTCATAGAAATCGAAGCCGGGATTAATTGTCTTTCGAGCATGCATGGACTGACGGCAGAGAAAAAACAAAGGATAAGAGCCAGCACTGCAGAAACACTGAGAAAAGAAACTAGATGGGTCAGAAAGCAGGACGAGAATGGGATCATCAAGGAGCTCAAAAATCTACCGGTTTACTACATGAGAGCGGATAAAGGAAATGCCTTAGCGATCATGGACAAGGCCGATTACGACAATAGAATGCAGGAAAAAATAAAAACGGGACTATACTTCAGTCTACGAAATAATCCGCTTCCTGAATCAATAAAAAGAGTGGAGAAAGTGCTGAAAGAATGTGAACCATGGATTCAGGAAATCAATAAATTCTTAAAAGTAACCAACCCAACGCTGCCAAGGATCATAGGACTTCCAAAGATTCACAAGCCAGGCCATGAAATGCGTGAAATTGTGTCAGCAGAAAACGCCCCCACTCAGAAAATTGCAAAGTGGTTCGTCAAGGAATTCAATAACATGGACAAAACAAATTTGTCACCAGATCAGCCGCGAATTCGGCAGAATTTACTTCAAAGGTTTTGTCCTGGGGACCTTTGGAAGATAGCCATACGATGGTGTCATTTGACGTCATGGCACTTTTTCCCAGTATTCCGGTCAAAGAAGCACTTACGTTACTTGAGGAGTGGATTCAGATACAAGGATCACAAGAATAATGGAAGCACGAGCCAAAATGTATTTGAAACTGGCTAGACTCTGCATGGGTGAAAGCTATCTCACCTTCAGGGGAGAATTTTTCAAACAAACCCGTGGTGCTCCAATGGGAAACCCTCTTTCCCCGTTTCTAAGCGAAGTTTTTATGGCATTTTTGGAGGAGAAGCTAGCACAAGAAGGTAAACTGCCACATTGATGGGTGCGTTTTGTAGACGATATCTTCACGATCATCAAAGAGGATCAGGTCCAGTAAACTCTCACGGCGATCAACTCAATACACAACAACATCAGTTTCACCTACGAGCTGGAGTCGGAGGGGCGGCTACCATTCCTTCACGTAATGGTATGTAGAGGAGCTAATGGATTGGAATTCAAAATATACCGCAAACCAACGGACACCATGCGGATAATTCCTTTCATTTCGAACCATTGCCAACAGCAAAAATGGGCGACATTTAGCTGGCTTGTGAATCGAATGCTCACGCTTCCATTGAATATGGAAGGCCTGAAAAAAGAAACGTCCCACATTTATAAGCTAGCCGAGTGGAATGGAAATCCTACGGATGTAGTCAGGGCTATGAAGAACGTAGACATCGACCTAGTTTATACGAGCCGGGCCACAAAAATGCAGAACTTGCTTGGATCAACCAAGGACCCCATACCCAAAATGAAGCGGAGTGGAGTCTACAAGGTATCGTGTACGAAATGTAATGGATGTTACATTGGACAAACGAGGAGATCGGTATGTGTCAGATGGAATGAACACTTAAGGGATGCAGTCAACAAAAACAAAAAGTAGGATGCAAAAAACTTCAAATCAAAAGTAGCGGAGCATATAGTCCTTGAAAAACATGACATCACTGCGGACAACGTAAGCATGCTGAAAATGGTTACAAACGGATGGAAGCTTGATGAAGCAGAAAGTTTGGAGATATTCAATCGAAATACGTAGGACATTTGGAATGGTGACCCAGGTAACGGATACACCTGGCTATTCAAGCTTACAAAATAATGAAGGTAGTTTAGTAGTATTTAAGGAAAAACAAATTTTTGAATGGTAAAAGGATCAGGTAATGTAATTAGAGACACTTATAGTTTAGGGAATAGTAGTACTAAGGAAGTTCTCAAGTAGAGAACGAAACAATTGTGTACTAACTTTAAAATCAAAATAGAAGAATTAAAGGGTATATACTCTCTTTCATTTTTTTTATATTTGAAAGTTCTACTAAAGGCGGAATATCTTTAAGATATATGAAGACTATTTAACTCATTTAGTAGCTCTGATATTTTATCCTTATAAGCGGAGACATTAAGTTTTCGTTGTGCAGATTCACTTTAAGTGGTGTGTAGATGAGGGATAGTATTTGTGCTCTTATATTTTGAGTTTAATTTTGTTGCAAGTTCCTCAAATGTCTTGGGAATCCCTGAGCTATCTGCCGCTGTTTATGCACAAAGGGATAATTTTATATTGTGCACAAAGTCAATGAGGGTTCCCGCTGCTGATGTAGACAAGGTCTTGTCAAATATTTTTACTGGCTCAACAAATCGCTGCAGTAACTTACGAGTATAGCATCCTTCAAAAACAGGAATTGTGATAAAAAAAAAATTCTAAATTAAACTGCCATTTCAGTAGATTCTGTTTACTCATACAATTTAACCATATTCTCTTTTAACTCCAAAATTTTCCCTTCTTTTTCACAATGAAATAGCTATTGTTTCCTCTGAATAGGGACAAATTTAAACTTTCTAATGTTGTCCAAAAGTTGCTCTAATTCTTTAAAAATATCCTCTAATCGCTACATTTAAAGAATTAACAAAAGTTTCACAAAGAACTAATTTGCAATTTTAACATTTATATATCTATTAAATCTACTTTTAACATAGTCTCTGTTCTTATTGTGGTACATACATAAAATTGCCAAAATAACTATAAAAATAACCGATGTACTTTGCTTGTATTCTACCATGAAGAATCGTTAACATTTGTCGTTGAGCTCTTGTTTCCCATTTTCTGCTTCTTATTGCTGCTTAATGAATTTTAATTTTTAAATAGGCTTCTTTGCACCTCTCCTTGCAAAATCGAAATCAGACAATGTGATTTGTGCTGCACGATGCTCCCTTATATGTTGTTTATGCTGTACGGTTGGTGCTGGTCCTGGTAGTTTCTGTTGTCGCAAATACTCTTGTAATGATTTTCAACCTTTCAAGGTTCGAAACGCGGAACCGACCTCTCATCGGTTCTAGACGTTAGGTCTGAGTAGTGCCAACGGATGGTACCAACAGGTCAACCAATCCGTGCACCGTAACCCATTCACGCGGTGGCTGCTTGTCGGCCAGCTAGTTCGGAGAGGATTTCGGTCGCGGGTCTCCGAATGGGTTACGCTCAATTACAATATTTTCAGCCACCTGAACATGCCCGTTTTCAAAACGCGTTATCAAACAAAACCATACGGAGAAGAACCTACTTTACGTTACTCCGTATTTCTTCATTAACCAGTCAAAGTCCACAAATCTAATTTCCGTTTCGCGTTCCCGAATTATACCGACGCGGTACCGAAAAGCATACTACTCTAACTCAACCCGACGAAAACGACTCTAAGTAAAATGACAAAACAACAAAGGTACCGCGTACCGCGCGCGACGCGAAACCGACCTCAGCGGATTTGGCGAAACCCTACCCTCGCGACGACATACCTACCCTGCACTCTCTCTTCCCACTGAAAAAGAAGAAACGCTGAAAAGGAAAGTCGTGGTTATCTTAGCAATTCATTTTAATATTCATCAAAATGTAGGTATATATATATGCATAAACAAACTTAAAAACAATAATTTCAATAGTTTCTTTGCGATTCACTATAAATCGGATTTGTTCAAAGAAAAACAGGTCAAAGCTACGTTAGACTCTTGCAAAGTAATTAGAATAATAATACTAATAATAATAATTAAGATAATAAGATAATTGAACAAATAACAAATAATTCTTAAACAATTTTTAATATTTTAACTTAACATCTAAAGAATGACTTCATAGTATTTGACAATATATTTATCATATTTATACGGCCGGTAGGAAATCAGAAATGACTTGTTTAAGTTAATGTAAAGGTTGAAAGGCATTTGTAGGCGCAGTACAGTCTATAAAAAAAATGGACGCATATGGTAAGGAATTGATTAGGAAATGAAGACAACCCTCGCTCTATCTATATTGTTTAAACTCCCTGGATTTTGTAATTATGTCGAATATTCGTGCTCATTTAAGCAAGGAGAGTTATACATTTAATATATTAACCGAACCACGAGCTTCTAGCATCGCAATTTTGAAAAATTTACAACAGGCCGGTCATGTCGAGCGTATGCTGGAAGCTAGGATACCTAGGAAAGTGATGAAGGGGCGCATGAAATTCACCGGGCACAAGAACGGCCACGCAAATGATAGGAGGACTCAGTTGACGCTGATAGAAAAATATGGCTAAGAAATTAAACTGGCGGCCGTGATCAATGGATCGAGAAGACTATCCCAGATTTAGACTTTAGCGCCACCGAAGATGTAGCAGGACTCTTTACGGAAAACAAGGACTAAAAAAAAGATTTCGGTTTCCAGAGAAGTACAAAGCTACTTTTTAATGCAACAGGGAACTGAAACAAGGGCTCAAAAGCTGGATCAGAAGAAACATGATCATTTGAGAGCATACATCGGTGACTTGAACGCAACTTTAATCCACTGGCTCACAAGTAACAAAGTATTGGACTCCAAAGCATAAAATCGCGCAACTTGTAACGCAATGGTCAAATTGCTTCCCACCAATGAAAGCGTTGAAGACTAGAGCCCAAAGAAAAACATAAAAGAGGAACCGAGGAAATAACGGAGCCACTCAATAGAAGCTTGTAGCAGATCCTTGCTAGTCCGAAAGGTAGGTGGTGACAACTCCTTGAGTTAACAAGTTAACGTTTACTATAGATAATCATATAATAGACTCCTATACTAATCTAAATTGAATCTTTACATCGAGTTTCGTAATTTCGCTTCTAATTTATTGCCTGATTTTTCAATCAGAGCCCCTCACAGCTCATTACTCGGACAGAAAAACCAATATACACAATTTGAGCTTTGACTTGCGAACCAATGCACCAGACGAGTCCTCCACTAACTATTTGGACTGTATAAAGATGATGAAACACCTAAATCAAATGGTGGAGGCATTATTGAAACCCAATTTAAAGGTGATTGTCAAAGATGTCCAACAACAATGTTCGGAAAGGCTAGTCTGAGTACCCAAAAATATTATATCCGGTATATCTCACTGTAAACTATCCTCACAAATGGCAAGTCGTCAGATCTTCATAAATATCGAGTGGCATTTATCGTGGACAAGAAATTTAAAAAAAAAATGTTCGCAAAGACTACTCTAAATGACCTAAACATATTATATCCAAGGTATCTTATTGTAAACGATCTTCCAAAGTGGAAAGTCTTCAGGTGTTTATGAATATCGAGTGGCATTTATCGTGGACAAGAAATTTAAAAAAAAATGTTCACCACCTTCCTTTTTTGCAACATTAAATTTTTGACATGTCATGTAATTTATATCAACTTTAAGTTAATACTCTATAGATAATAGACGTTAGAATTATTAATAGAAATATGAAGGTACTTTGGAAATCGTATTATTTCATAATAATTGCCGTGTAATGCTTTTTTAACTAAAGCAACTTTTTGCTTGTCCTACCTTAAATTTATTCCCGTGAAATTAATTCTACCTTCACGTCTTATCGAAAACTACCTGCTAGATTCTCGCTAGGCCGTTTCTATTACAACTAACATATTACAACTAACATAAAAAAAATTTCGCCAATTTGTGCATAATGATTTCCTATTTCCTACTCGCTGATTTCTCTTCCATTCGTTGAGTGTAACTCCTTTCGATATAAAATAAATTTGGATGACTAGCTCTGCTGTTGCCAAAATTGCTATTATCAGGGAGTAGACCGATAAGATGAATGATAACCCCATTTCATATTGATCGAACACCTCGCTGCAATCGTCTGGTAGCAGGATATGCACTCCGAAAATGTGGAATAGCAACAATGGATGGCACACCGCGGTCAAGGTTAAATTGGCAGCCAACAACAGAGCAAGAATAGCAAAAATTAAGCCAAAGAGATAGTACCTGTGATTTGCTTTTGAAATACAACAATCCAATATAAAACTGTGATGATCAAAGCGTAATGCGGTCGCTTGGCATATTACACAGTTGTTACTCGGCCGATTGCCAACATAATCACTTTCGTCGGAGTCTTCGCCTTTTTCAATCAAGACTGCTGATGATTCTCCGTCATTATCTGGATCCCCCTTTCCGTTTTCTGATTGCAACAAGCAATTTTCCCGACACTTACGTTTCACTTTATAAATACAGAAGAAGGTTAAGACCACGAACAAGAATAGCACAGCATTCTCCTCCGGTAAGATTTCCAGCAATTCTCCACTGCATACAGTCATCGGCTTGGAAGTGGATACAGGGGGTAACCTTCCCGTTGAAGTAGGAAATGCAGATTGTGTAGCTCTTCAATCCTGTAAACATCTAGATCAATATCCCATCGTATAATATTTTAATCGTACCTTTTTTTTCTTTTTTTTTGTTTCTCGACCTCAATCGTCGGACCTATGAAATATTCGCCAGACTGCTCCAGTAAACAACAGAACTTGTGCAACTATCGAATCCACTTTGCACGTGAGGGTTAGTCGCCACTTTGAAGGTTATATGACGACTGACACTTCCAACCAGTTTCCATTTTTCCCTCTATTCTATGTTTTGGATGGCAACTGTGGGAGGCATTGCCAGATAGATATGCTTCGAAATGCGTCGGTGTTTAATTAATTTTAGTTTTCAAATATTTATATCCACAGATATAAATATTTGAAAAAAATATTTTCTGCGCAATGATATCCGCACGAAAGATGAAGTCCGCTTACACCTCGAAGTCATACATATCTGGCCGGTTGCCAGGGTTCGGGATCGGAATCACTTCGACTCCCGGGCGTAGGCGTCACATTACACTCTTCAATTGTCAATTTCTTTGGGCGCAATTCATTGATCGGAGCTGGAGTACATACAGGTGTATTCATTGTAGCATTCACTTCATTCTGATATTCTTCCCGCTTCCTATGCAGATCTTCCGCTTGCATCAACTATTCGTTAAATCTCCTATTTAACGCTTTCAATTCAGATGAATCGAATAATTATTCCATCTCTGAAAATTCTCATCGTATAAGCCCTTTAATTATTTTTAATTCAAAATATAAGATTAATTACCTATGTTGTCTTGCCTGATATAATCTGGCCAAATTCTGACACGCACTAAAGCAGAGCTTCTATGCAGCACTAAAATACCTAAGTTTGGCCGAATAATCCAGCCAAAGTATTGTGAACAGAAACGCCCTTTACGTAATACAAATATGACCAGCCAAAGCGAATTCAATGGCTAAGTTCTTCATTTTCTCTCTCATATTTCATATGCTAGACGAAGACCGTAATATTAATTGACACCAGTGCCAATGATTTAATTAAACGAAAATAATTATGAAATTCGATTTATCGGCTCACACCAAGGTGGTGTCATTTTATTTGACGCATCTGTTGCATTTTACTGTCAAAAGTGTTAATTCGGAAAATTTATTCTACCGGTCGCGTTGTCATATTGTCAAACAAATTTGACAATTTTTTTTTTTTTCAAAATTTCCCATAAGTCGATTTGACTTGGTTGAAATTTGATGCAAATTACGAATTTTAGCCAACAAAACTTAAAATTCTTAGTTAAAAAGTTCATACTCTGTTCTGTAATACCGAACTTAACACGAACAAACCTTCAAAAAATCTTAATATGCAGAGAAAGAAGTGGGTAATAGTCAATTTTAATTCCGAGAGATTTCCCTCCTAGACGAAGGCTGTACCTGGAATACAATCATCTTGAAATTGGTAATTGTTAATTCTATAGGGAGTGCGAACACTAATAGTAAACGAGCTCGACGAGACGTGAATATTACCTGAGCTCATGGCTCTGCATTTCAGTTTAGAATCCTACAAACTTGCATATGTTGACACTGAAGTTCACCATTGCATTTAAATGCTTTCGTTACCTTGTCTTTATGGATTACTAGTACACACTATTTAAATGGCCACTACGATTAGATTAAAATTTGGTAGCAAGTGTTGGGAAATTGGTTGCAGCCAATTGAACTCCCAAATAGGATGTTATGAGATCAGTCTCCGAGTTGAGTTTTGAACACATAAAAGGATAATATAGTCTCACAAATATAATGATTCGAATGGAAATATTTCTACACTCAAGTTCGTCTACAGGCAAGCAGTTCCAACGTCATTTCTAGAAAAATGAATTTTATCTCCTTCTCCATAATTAAGGCATATCCAATTCAGTATCATGCCACGATTTAATAAATTTTTTATGAGACCAGCTGATGAGTTTTCCTATGTCACAATTTATTTATACAATATAAACATAAAAAGAAACCATCATTTCCTCTTTCATCTAAAATCCAATTAACTGTGAACAAAATTATTTCCTCATATTATGTAAATAATCCTTCAGACAGCAATGTACTCGCGGGTGAGGGGAGCAAGAAGAAATTCAAACAACAACGGCAAGCTCGTTATCTTAACTTGAAAAACCGACGGCAACTTATCAACTTGCCACATGAAAAAGGCAACAAAATCAGGAGAGTAACACATCGTGGAAGCTTGGAAGACTAGTTGCGCGGGCAATCTGCATTCAGAGTAACATTCTTTCATTTATGCTACATATACCTAAGTAAAATGCGAGCACCCTTTTGAAAATGTTTCCTCCGCAGATGAGAGTTTTGTACACACACACATGGTGGAACAACGATGAGGATATAACATATATTCATCAAGCCAGCTCCATGTGCAGACACTTTTTCATTTTCAATCTGCCCCATGTACCCTTTCATCGTTGAAGTAAACCATAATCTATTCCTTCGCCTAATTAACATGTTGTACTATGCAAATTGCTTACTTTGATTTAAGCGGAAAAGTTTTTCAGCAAACAGTATCTTGAAAAGGATTGAAATGTGGGTAGGATATTTGGAAGCATATGAAACTTACATTCCGCACGCCATTCCTTACTCATTTTGTGGAAAGTTTATGACTACCTTGTATTTATGTGCGCTGCATGTATACTTAGGACCGTCTCGTGTTTCAAACTACTCAGGAAGTATGGATAAAGGATAAATATCAGTATGAGGAAAAAACTTTTCCGTTGGCTAGAGGATATATTTGCGGCTCCGAAATGTCCATAGTTTGTAATTTGTCCGGGAAGACAACAAGGAAAAACAGTGTTCGATAGCTTCCGGACGTTTAGGGGTTAGGTGGTTTACCGAATTACTGCTAATTATGCCTACAAGCAAGGACGAAATGATATATATTTTTGGGTTTCTTAGCTACTGAACTTTCAGACATTTTTTACCGACCTATTCATTAATTTATTATATATCGTAATGCTTAGTAGATATGTATGTACATATGTGTAGTTTTATTGTGTATGCCTAGTACTTTAACTTTCACATACCTCCTTCGAACTTACGGTCTTTCACAGTGGAAAAAAGGCAATAGCTTTTGTTTATAAATTTTATTTATATATCAAGTCACGGTATATTAAAAAAAATTATGTACTACATGAGCTGATAAGTCCCGGAATTTTTCAAATTATGGCGACACCAGCAGATACTCGTAGACATGACTTATTTCGAGAAGCTCAGTTGTCACTAGTTTGTGTATGGTTTTATGACATTTCGTCCATTTATTTGCAAGCTTCAGTTGTTAGAGTGACGCTACCCTAGTAGAAATCAGTTTAGACAGGTCTAAACGGGCATTAGTGAGGCTTGCCCAAGTTGGGCATGCCTATTACGGGCCTAATGGGGCACGCCTAAGTTAAGTATGTCTAACTTGAGCAATTTTGAAAATTTCGCATTTTAGTGTAACAAGAAGAACGACAAAAATGATCAAAGGAAAATTGTACAGTTTAAAATAAGTTTGCCTCGGAGTCCTTAGTACGGAGGGTACACAACAAGAGAGAATTGAAGTACTACTCAGCCAGTGATTATCAGTACATTTAGCTTGAGATCAGTGATGTTGTCTCCTAACGTCCGCGCTCTCAATTTCGTACAATTGGGTGAACATTGAAAGGATGAACGTAGAGAGATTCATCGAGTTGCTCACGATAGGTGCTCCGCTGCAGGGTGATCTACAAGGAACAGAAGAACTTGCAGCTCAAGATGAAGTGAATCCAATTATGAGCATCTTCTTTGCCCCGTCGAAAACCCTGGCATGACAATGCCCCATTATACTGGTGGTCAACTGAAATCGCTGAAAAACGAAGGGAGTGTCACAAGCTTTGGCGTGAGGCTTAACGGGCATGGAACCGTGATAAGGCACGCTACCAGGTAGCAGCATACAAGTCCACCAGGAAATGCCTTCAAAAACAGATTAACACCAGCGAGGCTTGCTGCTGGCAATATCGAGTGGGCAATGTGAACAAGGATACATGGGGCCTTGGCTACAAGCTATTTATGTGGAAGCTTGGTGCCCTACGGACGCCTTGTATACATGAAGCGGAAATGATCGATGATATAGTGCGGGAAAACTTCACCGCCCATCCCACCCATGTTGACGCAGTACACGGCGAAACAACAATCGAGTGTCCACTGTTCACACAAACTAAACTAGAGAAGGCAGTCCTATTATTGAATGCAGGGAAGGCTCCAGGCCTAGATGGCGTCCCAGCTAAGGCATTGTAACTTGCTTATCACCACTGTCCTGACTTGCTGCTCAGTACATTCAACGCTTGCCTAAGGGACGGGTTTTCCCGGTACGATGGAAGGTGGTGAGGCTCCTGGTAATCAGCAAGGGAAGGAAAGTCGAGATCGCCGTCTAATTCCGGCTGTTTTACATGCTAGACACTGCTGGAAAGGTGCTATGAAAAACTCATCAAAGGAAAGCCCACTGACACGACTCATGCTGGGGACTTGACTTCTTAGTAATATGGCTTCAGGGCAGGACGCCCCACCATTGATGCGATTGCAGAGGTGGTAAGTGCGGTCCAAAAGACAGAGGCACACCACAGCACCAGGCGACCGATTGTTCTGTTGGTGACACTCCACGTTAGGAATGCCTTCAACTACGCTAGATAGGTGGATGTTCTGGATACGCTGGAAAATCCTTTTTAAGCACCAGAAAATCTGATGCGTCTTTTGAGAGGTTACCTTAAGGACCAAAGCCTGCTCTATGATACGACACAGGGCTAACAAAGATGGAAGCTACATCGGGTGATGTCCATGAATCTACCTTAGTGCAGACCTGTAGAACGTATCTTACAATGGGCTACTGTAACTTGAGATGCCAGATGAATTGCGTTTGATCGGCTATAGGGATGATGTTGTGGCTCTGGTTGCTCAACACACCGTTAAACAAGCGCAATTTAGGCTATGTATGCTAATATGCCGAGTGAAAGACTGGTTGACTGCTCGTGAGTTCAGTTTAGTGCTGGAAATAAGAAAAAAAGAGATGCCTAGAGTAAATATTTTCAGTATTGGAGGCATGCTAATCGAATCAAAGCCAACGGTGAAATATCTGGGGCTACTGATTGACTCAAAGATGAGTTTCTCTGAGCAAATCATGGCAACGACTAAGGAGGCTACTTTAGACGTATCGGCTCTCAGTCAGCTTATGGCCAGGGTAGAGGGAGTCAAGCCATCAAGAAGACGCCTCTTGATGAGTGCCGTAGGGTCAGTGCTACTGTTTGGAGCAGGATTATAGGGCAACACTCTCTGCAATGAGGTGTACCAAAAAGCTTGGCACAATTACAGAGAAGAGGTGCACTGAGGGTTGCATTTTGATATTCGACAATCTCTTGTTCGCTAGTGAGAGTTATTTCATCCGTGATTCCCGTTACCCTTTTCGCTAGAGAGCACTACTCCATATATCTAAGTTGAAGCGAAAACGCAAGGGCAGCGGTTGCCCGTGAGTAGATATGGTGCTCACTCAACGATTGGCAGCAGTCTTGGCTGAATTGCGCAAAGGGCAGGTGGACAGCAACATTCATTGCAGATCAGAAACCGTTGCTAAATCAAAGGCACTTCTATCTGATTCATGACTTTTCTCAGTCTTACCTGTATAGGATTGGTAAGTCACGACCCCACGACAATCGATTTTGCCCAGGAGAGGAAGACGATGATTAGCAGACATTTTCTTCCTGCAAAAAATGGTTTAGGCTGAGACAGAACCTCTACAGGGTGACGGAAGAGCTCACTCCGGATAGTATAGTTGCGGTGATGCTTGGACCGATTGGCAAATGGAACCATGTAGGACATTAAACTCGGGTAGCCCTGAATGGTAAAAGGGACTCATAGCAGCTAGGAACGTCAAGGTTGGGGATCACTCATCTAGTTATTCCTCTTCTCCCTTCGTCTCCCGCTAAAGAGACTCAACCCGAAATAATGTGTCTAATGGATCCAGGTTAACAAGGGCGTGTTTTGTAGGTAGTCCAGTCACTCGCGAACATTTGGGGCCCCACCCCCAGTACTTAAATGGCATTCACGTCTCAACACAAGAAAAACATCAACTGTTGCGTAGCGTGCCTCACAGCTTACCTAAAGAATCATGGGGATCAGAATGAGTTTGCTCTGTGACTAGGCGCAGTTAAATAAGCAAAGGCCTTGCGAAGAAAATTGGAAAGAACAGAATTGATACTGAACGTATCAGTAAGGTGAGCCTGCCTGCTTTTTTTTATTAATTGTATTATTATAAATAATTATAGCTTGAAGATTAGAGCTCAGTCACCCCACTGCTTTATTTTCTTCACTAAACGCTCTGATAATACCCTAAAATAGGTTGGTAATAACTGTTTTTTCCTTTTGGTTTCTAGGGTTGCAGAATAATTTGGTTTTTTTTAGTGAAATCAAATGAAGTTGTTTTTATATGATAATTTTGAGGGGTCTGTTTTAATTTTTCTCCACTATTTTGATTAGAAAAATTGTGGCACATATTGTGATTATTTTATTTTATTGAATAAACTGGCCATGAATTGTTAAAAAAAATTTTTTCATGTCTCAAATAATTTCTCCTCATCGTTTCCCTTTTCTACCCCATATTGTCCATGTTTTTGTACTTCAGGTGGCCCAGCATGGGCAGAAAATACCATGGAATGGCCTGCTATATGACTGCGCACTAGCCACCTGCAGTATTCTAGATCAAGCATCCTTCTGCCATAGTGTAATGTCTGCGACTGCGGCAATGACCGTGGACGTCACATTGGGCCCATGAAATGAATGGCTTTGGTTTTGATATTTAATTCTTTTAGTTTCATTTCGTGAGTGTCATATTTCAATGGTTTGAGTTTTTAGCTTTTATTGATCTCGGTAAAGCTAATGTTAAATTATTAAGTTTGTCGGGCAGTATACCTGGAGAGCCTGACTTGAATAGTGGCCTGCGCATTCCAGTAAAATTATTTCTGTTTACTTTTCTTTTAGGCTTTTTTTGTAGTTGGGAGGAGAATGTTATTTACGCATAGAGCGTGAGACTCCCACGCTCTCAAAAAGGCCACTGGACTACCCACTAACACCTTCCTTGTCAACTCGAACGCCAAGTCTGGAACCGTTTGACACATTAATTTGAGCCAGGTCTCATTTTATTACGCCGTGAGGCGCCTTCAAGCTGGGAGATCCCTCCTCTAGCGGGAGGGGAGAGGCGAAGAGGAATTGTCAGACAAGCGATCCCCCGGCCCAAACGCCCACGGCTGCTTTGAGTTCCTTTTATCTTTTAGGACTACCCGAACATAATATGCCACCTGGTTCCCTTTGCCAACCGGTTTGAGCATCGCCGCAACTGTATTACCCGGAGTGAGCTTTCCCGTCTTCCTGTATAGGTTCCATTTTACGCCCGCAAAAATGTGAGGCAGGTATTGTTTCCCTCTTCTGGGCAAAACCAACAATTAGGGGACCATAACTTACCAATCTTGTACAGGTAAGACTGAAAACACCCATGCTCACTCAAAAGCTGGGTCAGATAGAAGTCAGTCTCTCCATGCTTCAATTTGGCCACTGTCTCTCATCCGAGATGAGAAGTGCAGTGCACCTTCCCTTCGCGCAATTCATCCAAGTCTACTGCCAATCTTTGAATCAGTACTGTTTCTCCTCGCGGACAACCATATCCCTCGTTTCCTTGATTCAACGCAGGTAAATAGCGTGGCGTCGTGCTCTCTAGCAAAGAGGGCACCAGGTTAACTTTCACTGCCGAATCAGAAAATGTCAGATACAAAAATGCAATCCTCAATGCTCTTCTTCTCTTTGCCTGTACCAAGCGCTCTAAAGCCGTACTGCCAAGGAAATAGGTCACCAGCAGCTCGAATCACGTCAGTGAGCCTTTCCTTGATCCCAGCAGGGTCTAGTATTTACCTTCCCCCCCTTTTTTTGCGGTTGGCAAGTGAACGTGATTTACGCCTCCATGCTCAAAAGAAGGTGACTAGACTACCCACTCAAAATCTCTCTTGTCAACCCGAGAACCCAGCCTGGAACTGTTTGACACATTGCTTCGGGCCTGGCCTCGTTTTCCTACGCCATGAGGCACCTTTAAGCGGGGGAATCCCTCTTCTAGCGGGAGAGCAGAGGGGAAAAGGAAGGGCCAGACAAGCGGTCCCCAGCCCCAACGCCCTCGGCTGCTGTGAGTCCCTTTTATCTTTTAGGAATATCCGCGCATAATGTGCCACCTGGTTCAATTTGTCAACTGATTCGAGCATCATCGCAATTTTATTATCCGGCGCGAGCTATCTCGTCTCCCTATAGAGGTCTTATTGCTGCTTGGCCTATTTTCTGCACGCAAAAAATGTGTGGGCGGCATTGTCCTCCTCTCCTGGGCAAAACGACAATCGGGGGACCATGACTTACCAATCCTGTGCATGTAAGACTGAAACACCCATGCCCACTCAAAAGCTGGGGCAGATACAAGTCTGTCTCACCATGATGTTGACTTAGCCATGGTCTCATATCCAGGGTGAGGCGCGCTGTCCACCTTTCCTTCGTGCAATTCACCCAAGACTGCTGCCAATCTTTGAGTGAGCGTTACCTTTCCTCGCGTATAACCATCCGATATTTGTTATTTCATTTGAATTGAGTATTTAATTTTACTACAATAAGGCTCCATGTAAAACTCGCAACTCTTCATATGTCCGATACGACAGCGATGCATTGTATCCTTCCGCACCAATGCACAAGTGGAGGGTCAATTTTGATGGTTTTTCTGCTGGCTTGGATAGTAATCAGTCCCTCGTTTGGGCCATAATCTTGACAAAAAACTATAAAATACGCTCGAAAGTGATCAGCAGATGCATGGTATTGGTTATTCTGAAAGCTCAACTCTAGCTCTACGTGGCCTGGAAGCTGCGCTGAAGAAGCATTTTGGGTCCCATTGGCCCGATGCAGATGTGTGGTGATCAATCGATGCACATTTGCAGCGCCCAGACAAATCTTTCCGAAAACCATCTTTAATGAAATGGCGGCCAGTCAGAGGTTGAAAAACGCACAGAAATTTGTTACTATAGTTGTGAACAAAACTTTGATCGAACGTTGATGAAACTTGGCAATATAGTAGAGACTGTAAATATCATAATGGTGACTAGGCAAGCTTCTTAAAACTACAATTTTCATTGAATTTTTACGAAATCTAAAATCAGGGAAGATGTTGACGAAATCTTGGAATAAAATGCAAAGAACGGAGTTCGAATCCTTTGGACCCTGCAGATTTTAGCTGTTGATAATTTTGAATTGCAGTTCAGAAATTAAATTTTATTTAACATGGGACAATGTTTTCAAAGCACCGAATTTGAATAGATTTTAAATCAAAATATTTGCCACTATAAAGGGTAAATTAACTTAAAAACAGAAAACTCGCCTCAAAAAGTGTCTGGTAAGATAGGGCTTGCCGGTTGTCGAAGGTGTCCGTGAAATTTTCGGTCACAGACATCGTTTGGATATATATATATATATATATATATATATATATATATATATATATATATATATATATATATTTATATATACATATATATATATATATATATATATATATATATATATATATATATATATTTATATATACATATATATATATATATATATATATATATATATATATATATATATATAAATATATATATATATATATATATATATATATATATATATATATATATATATATACATATATACATATATATATATATATATATATATATATATATATATATATATAAATATATATATAAATATATATATATATATATATACATATATACATATATATATATATATATATATATATATATATATATATATATATATATGTATATATATATATATATATATATATATATATATATATATATATATATATATATATATATATATAAAGTGAACTGCGCAATAGGCAAATTTTGGCCAAGAAATTTACTTAAAACTATCATAAATCAAGGTATCACTTGTCACCCATCTCCCTTGTTTCCAGTAAGCTATGGTACATCGTTTTCATGAAAAATTCAGTAAAAAAATGTCCGTACCATTAAAATAATGTCCTTTAATTGAGTCAAAACTCAACTATGCATTTTCATTCGCAAAGATTTGATCAGCTATACGAGAGCTGTCTAAAAAGTAACAGATGTTTTAGCCTGGCGCGTTAGTGGATAGGGCTAACACAACCTTCTTGGCATCAGAGTATTCCTACGCTCAGTATACAACCTCCTGTGGCAAGTTTCACATCGTGCAAATCGTACTTTGTGTGCAGTGGGATATTAATATAAGTGCTGGAATTAAAAATCCCGCCAATTGTGATGTGCGAGCTGTGATAAGGTTTTTATTGGCGAAAAATTAAGACGTGCCATAAAAAACAAGCTTCGACAAAAACTCGTCAAGATATCTCCACGACAACGGTCGTTCAAGCATGCCCAATCGTACATGAGAGCTCTTGAATAGTGTTGGCTGGGAAATGTTCAATCATCTGGCGTACAATCCGGATTTGGCATCAAGCGACTATCACCAGTTCGCAGCAATGCAGACGTGGCCCATTACGCAATGGTTTGACACTGACGCTGAACTGCATATAAATTTAATCCAGTGGTTGAATCCACAGGCGGCAGATTTCTACAAAGAGAGTATTTAAAAGCTTATTTTACACTATGGTAAATTATTTAATTTAAAAGGTCATTTTGCAAGTATATAGCCTAAGAGTTTACCTCCAAAAGGCATATAAAAAAGTTCTATGGTTTCTTGGGGGCATTTTGTATATCTTATGTATAACATCTTCATCGAAGGATGTAACAAACAGTAAGCGTAGTACGAATGTGGAAGGGAAAAGCTATCATGAAATTTCCCTCAATTATATTACTCCAAATCATCTTGAATTTTAGCATTTATGGCATTTCCTTCAATTATATTGCTCCGAATCATCTTGAACTGTAGCATTTATGCTGCATTTTTAATTAATTTATTGATTATTTCCGATAGAAACGAGTAACTGAAATGTATCGTTTGAAGAAAAGTAAGGATGTTGATCATTTTTATCATCTATGAGCAAAATATTCTATGTCCTCCATTAAATCATTGAAGAATTGTAAAATCATTAGCATATTTCGTACGAAACTTCATCTCGGCGTCAATGTTCCAGATACAATTTTTCACATCTACATACATAATCTTTGAAAGGATTATAATTTGGTGCCAACAAATTTTAATCCAAAATATTGCCCTGCATTTGATACCTCTAAAACCTAAATCTTTATACACGTCGGTCAGTTACTCTGAAAAATGAAGGTAAAAGTTGTAATTTTTGTTATTTTTAGAGGTAAAATTTATTACCTGAACTTTCAGATGACGAATGTTTTCCACCGATTATTTTCAGGTAACCACAAAAACTCTTGTCAGGGCCTTCGGGCCCGGAAGTTCATCCGGAGACGGGCGTGGGTGCCCATTGCTTGTGTCTATAAGCTCCAATCGAGCCACCGAGCGAGAATGCGGCTTCCCAGATGATTTCTCTTTGATTAACGATCCTGCCTAAAGGGTGGAACCTACCACTGGCACTTGATTTATACGCAGAGGCACCACTAACCACTACCGCAAGTGGCAGACCAACCTTCCACTACCAATAAATGCGCGCAAAGGCTATGTTCTCAAACCCCGGCAGCACTGACAGTAATAATATCAACATCTTTCGCAGAGGAGTTTCGCTGTGGAACAAAATGCACTTCCAACGACCTAGCGCGAGAAGAAATCCTAACACGTACGCGAAGCGTGCACCTCCCACCACTGAAGTCCCAGCGGGAAGGAACAATTTGTTAACGAAAAAGAGACGAAAAAGAGAAGAAAACCACCAAACAAATCCTACCGATTTCCAACGCGCACCAATATCACCACGGCAATCGGACGGCTGGGAAGTAAAAGTAAATAAATAACAAAATGCAAAATTTGTCTCTTAATAGGTATCTATTGCGCAATCGCCTTGACGTTCACCATTTTTTTTGCCGTGTCGAATGAACTCCAACTTGAATTCGTGCTTCCTGGAACACCACGATCACTTTCCTTGCCCCTCGACGTCCACGACTTATCTCTGAAGTCAAAGAACTCCAACTATGCTCGTACTTCCAAGACAACAAACTTTTGCGTGGAATAATATTCATTGATTATCTTGAAAAAGGAAAAAAAATCAACGGCGCATATTGCAGCGTTTGACTGATGAAATCAAGAAAAAACGGCCCCATCTGACGAAAAAGAAAGTGTTATTGCATCACGACAACGCTCCAGTGCACACGTGCGTCATTGCGATGGCTAAAATCAATCAGTTGAAGGTTGAATTGCTTCCTTACGCACCTTATTTGCCAGATCTAGCTCCCTCGGATTATTTTCTTTTTCCAGATTTGAAAAAAATGGCTCGGTTGCAAAAGATTTGCCAACAATGAAGAGGTAGAGTCTGTGGTTAATAGCTATTTTGAGAAGCTTGACGGTTCTTACTATAAAGCGGGTATCGAAGCTATTGAACATCGTTGAGAAAAGTATATCGAGCTGAAAGGAGAATATATTGAAAAATATACTACATTTCTGCATTTTTTTTGCGGTTTTCTTTGTCGAATCGGGTACTTTTGGGACCGCCCTTGTATGTATTCTTTTCGGGGTAACGTGGTCAATTTGAAGTCATGTATAAAATGATAAGTTTTGTTGTACCAATCCTGGGTAGTTTTCAATCAGGTTCTTTTTGGCACCTGGGATTTACTGACTTCAAAATGCCAGCTAAATAGATATCTTTTCAATTAAGTCTTCTTCCAAAGCGAAATGTCCATTATGATCTCCCACTATCGTTTTCAATTTCTCCCCGTAGAAAGGAATGACTTCATTCATGAGTGTGTTTATCTTCTTTGCTTGGTTTTAATCCTCGAATTCATAGAAAAGGGCTGCTGTTTTTGACAAAAATTGCGTATGATGCCAACGGTTGATACTGTAATGAGCCATTATTGTTGGGTACCTGTTTTGCTGCTACTGGCGATCCCTAGCTTTACTAACATGATGCAAAAATTTACTTAAAGCAATTTTAAACTTCTTCTTTTTCTTTGTAGCACTACAGCCCCTCTCGGGCCTTCGCTTAGAGATAGAGTATCTCATTTTCATGACTGTATTGATTTTTTTGGAAGTTGATTTGGTCAGTACCATGCCCCCGTGTGTCTGCTCAGCTATGATCTGATCTGATTCAATCAGTACATATCACCTCTGAGTGAACACTCGTAGTCTGTCCGAAAAATCCCCTGAACTAAATCACGTTGCTCCCAACGAGATTTGAACCTGAGACCTTCGGCTTATGCGTTCATGCTCTAACCACAAAACCACACAGACTGCAATTTCAAACTTACTTAAGCGATTTTTCATGTAGTGCAATGTATTTAACAATTTTCCTTTACTTTAATTTGCGGTGGGTCAATTGGTGGGGACGCTCAATGCACTATGCATTTACGCGTTTTCGCTTCTGCGTCGGAGTTCAAGTGCTCGTGGTGGGAAGTTTTCAGGGTGAACCAATGATACCGATACCTTCACCTTTATTTGACTTTCATATCTTTAAAGAAGAGGTAAGAGAAAGCAATTCATATAATTTGCCGATAAAAAGCCTCTTCAGCCTATTCTCATTCAAAAGTAAGACATGAAAATCCATAAAATTATGCAAAAATAAAGAAAATATACAAGTAAAATTGATGACTTTCACCCCTTTGGAAGTCAGTTAATTGTCTCGAAAATACTACTCATTAGATTTCATTAGCATTTATCTTGATTTATTAGTGGAACTTTGGGGAACCACCATTTTACAATTTTCTACTGGTTGTCAGTTGGTCTGTATGTTTATGTGTGAATGTATCTGTGCTATCTTTTCCCATTTATTGCGATATCTGTCCTACATGAGACTCCGGGAGATTTCGGTTTCGTCGCCTTTATGCCACCTCTTTTCATAAAATACCTCACAGAAGCAAACCACATTAAAAATAAGTTAAGTAAGTAGGAGAGCGCTCCTACAAGAAGCTCTACCCTAGGGTTCGAAACAAGTTTTCTAATAGCGAAAATCGATGACTTGGATTATTCATTTAATACTGGGATAAGAAGCATCCTATATACGCGACTCACGTTTGATGTTTGTAGTGAAAAGATGTGGATAAAATGTCAGAGAAGGACTGTAGCGATGGTCTGCTGCTTAAGCGAAAGAGGCTCGCCAAGATTGGCTTTGTCTGGGGACGCGTGAATGTGCTGGCAGGCTAGCGTTGTGGTGCCGTGGGGCGAGTTCTTTCCCCCAGCATAAGGACCCACTACAAAAGAATTTCGCATTCATGAATTCTTGGGTCACTGAAAAAGTCGACCGGAGTCGGAAAATGGGGGTAACCAGCTAAGGTTTGAAATTACTTGTTCAGAGAACAAGTTGGGACGAGCAAAAACGGACGGACTGGCGGAGACTTCGTCATCAACGACGATCCTTATGGCCCCCAAATAAGAGTGGGGCATCCAGATTGAGGCACTGCCCCCTCGCACCCTCCCAACCGGATCAAGATCTAAACGTAGACGTGGCCATATATTTCACTATTGAGCGGAAAACTTATATAAACATAATTTGTATGAAATATCCCATCAAAAGAGAAATATAGACGTGACCGATTTATGTTATAGAATTATGTGATCGAATCACATAGCCCTATACCATAAAAGGGCACGCGAGTGGAAGGCCACTCTACCCGGCAAAAGCGCCTGGGAAGCAACAAAACGGTGGAGCGCACCCGATGGCTAGCCTATATTATACGAAAAGCCTGCCATTGTCGCGGGCCCTATATCCGACCTGGTGTGACGGAATGGAAAGACTGAGGTGTACGTTTAACAACCCATTGTATTTTTTCGTTAAATTATTACAGCGTGAATATGAAGTTAGTACTACTTCATGTATATCGACTTTTAAATAACTGATTCCAGAGACAAAAAATATTGATAAATATCTCTAATTGATCACTTAAACATTTTTTTTATTTTGGGAGATTGTAACCTTAAAACGATACGATTGATTTAAAAGAAAAGAAAAAATTAATTCATGAATATAATGTAAAACTCCCCTTTTTTCATGTTACGTGTAGAGTTGACCAATGTTGGTTAGCTTGGGTTGAATTCGAAACTTACGTTTCCAGTTGATGCAGAAAAAAACAATCGGTCGATCGCAATTAATTTAAGAAAAAAAATTCACCAAAAATAACCAACCAGTCATCTAAATAAAAATGTCACAAATATCGTTACTTTGACCAATTTATTCAAATCTGCAAGGTACTAAATTGTGCAGAACACGTTGTTTTTACCAACTATTTCATCACGCAATGGGCCTACAACTGCTATCAAGTTCAAATCATTTTTATCGGGGTTTCATAAACTAATTCTTCCGTTACAGAGTCAAGACAATAATCGACCTTACCACCACGAAATTCGCAATTCGTAATATTATTTTCTTTTGCATTGAACACAGCGTCCTTAATTACACTCCTGGTACGCAACACTACTCCAGAAGGCTTTTGTATGTGGATCTTCAGCATGATTTTGTTGAGGGACTTGCAGCCGCTTTATTGAAATAACTAGTCCGCTGTCGGATAATAGCATGCGCGATAAGACGTTCTGTGTACCTCTATGAAAGGTGCTATTTTGTTTGTATTCTTTTACAATTCATCTCTGTCTGCACGCTTCTTTCAATAAGTATTGTGGAGGAGTTTCCGAACTTGTATTGGACTACATAGGAATATACTCGTAAATGGCTTTGCTTCATTTCCATCGCTGGGACTTGCAAGCAGATCAATAAAAAATTTTCTGTCCAAATGAAAATATGATGGGGCCCAAAGAGAAAGGCTGAATTCCGCATCCCAAATGTCTGTCGCATTCATGGTGGTATCTCTTCTCCGCAAAGAGCCAGACACATGCACTGTCCTTTTAACACCAACAATTACACGCGAAACGAATTGTATGCTTGAATAAAAAGGAAGAAGCATCACCGCATTTCCGCAAATCTCCGAAGAAAGCTCTAATTGTTATTTTCGACTACTTTACAGATTAATCGCATTGAGCGCATAATTGTACCTAGATTCGGGGGCAAATCAAAGATACCTTTTGCGAATTGTTTTTCGATTTCACGGTACCTCATTTGGGGACTTGATTATATCTGCGACAAAAAATAACTTTTCGGCACATGGTTTAAGGGAGGGAGAAACCTGTGCACATCCAAGCGAAAACACTTTGATCATACATTTTCATGGATCACTTGAAATTCATTCCACTTTTCAATAACCCACACGACTAACGAAGTGTTTACAATTCGCACAATACGTTTATAAGATAATCTATACACTACAGCGTTAATTTAAAATACAAATACCGCTTAAATTCGACGCACAGTATTACTTGCAATGGTCACATTTCCGGCCGCCGTGCTTGTGCTTTTCGATTTTCCTCGACTTCGCTGCTTGGCGATTTGAAGCGGATTCCTCCTTTTTCACTTTTTGATCCGTCCAAAAACTTCTCTTTCTTTTTTCTCGCCTCCCGTGCATACGGTGAACCGCATTAGCTGAGCTCTCACAGCCCAGTTTACTTGCCTCCCCAAACCCGGAATTTTACATGAAATTCAAATGAGGCACAGAAGATGTAAATGGAGTGAAGAAATTTAAATGAAGTAAAGAAATTTTAACTAGAGTAAAGAAATGGAAATAAAATTGAAGGGAGAAATTTAAAATTTAATATAAATGAAAATCGGTACAAACTAACATTTGATAAAATTAATTAAACGAAAAAGTATTATACAACAAGTTGAAGTAGCAGGAGGATGCTCCTGCCAGAAGGGTATTGTAAAACAATTAGTAAATCAAACAATATATCCTGCATATCAAAACTTGAGTAATAAACAGATTCCATAAATTGAATTCGAAAAATTATTACGGTTATTATGATTTCAAACTCGCCACTATTATGTTTTAAGTGTTTTGATCCCGTCGCTACATATTTGTAGTGTCTAGGTCCGTTGCAAGCGTGTATCTCCCTAGTATCACGTGTTAATATTGTTGTAATTGTTAGACATTCAATCGGCTGTAACTTCGCTGTTTATTGTTCAGAAAACTTAAATTTTAGATTTTGTGAAATTTAAGGGTCCCATCTTGATTTTAGAGACAAGAAACCAAAATTTATAATATGTACGAATATTAACAAAGTTGATCGAATTTCGACTTCTGAGGTATTTTTTGCCCTTGTGAAGGAAAAATCGCAGTTTAAGTACTGTTTTGAAAAGCTCTTATAAAGAAATTTCATTTAATACTCATATCGGCTACCTTTGATGAACTTTTTTGTTCAGCGGCCACTCCCCGGTACTGTAATCATCGATTCATGGCCAATTTTTTCGAATCCTAGAATGGTTATAAAACCCATTTGCTAGGAGCTCTCTCCCGCCTCCTCGACTTGTTTCACATATGAGTATTAATTGTAGGTACTCATCTTCAGGCATTCATTAAATTGAATCAAGTGTTAAAATCATGCGCCCTAAACGTTGAAGTTGGGGCAAAATACATCAAAATTATTCAATCTCCGCATTTAAAACAGCCACTATTTTGCTTTACTAATACCGCTAGCTGAGCCAATCCTCAAAGAAATTAATGATACCTATCATTCCTGAAATTTTCATGCAAATCCTAGCAAAGCTGTAGTATCTGAGTCGGTAAAAAGCGCATATTGTTCCATAGCCATATGTTTCCATAGTAATACAGCGCATATTGTTCCATAGTAATACGGGAAAATTCAAACCGCTATAACTTATTAGATAGCATTTGATCTTTATGAAATTTTCAGGACAGATAATTCTTATGAATAGTCATCTGTGTACTGAGTTTCATTAAATTTAAGGGCACCGTTAAGATTTTATTCAAGAAAAAATAAAATCGGTAAATCATACTATTACTAACAAAGTTGAGTGAATTTCGACTTCTCATGTATTTGTTGTTGTTGTACTCATAAAGGCCTACATTCATGATTTTTTTCAGATTTTTCGGGTCAAAAGTGTCCAATCGCGAGAGGGGGGGACACAAAATGTTCGTACATTTCCCCTTCCCCTGCACCCCTCGAAGCAAAATTTGTCATTTTAAGACCTGTTTTGAAAAGTTTTCATTAAGACCTTTCGTTTGATACCCATATTGCCTACATGCGATGAAAACTTTTTTTTCAGGGGCAACTCCCCTATATGGGGAGACCCCCTTAAAGACCTTATAATTTTTTTTTCGTGTTAAAGCTTTGAAGAGGGCGTCACTTCGCACCTACTTACAAAATCTTATGTTTCTAGCCGATGTAGTTTGCGAGAAAAAGTGGTGTGACACACGGACGGACGGACGGACAGACGGACAGACAGGACGCGATTTTAGTAGGGTATTGTAAAATGATTTTACAATACCCTAAAAATACGAGTGCAAATAAAATCAATTACATATTTTTTTTTCAAAGCCACGAAATTCCGAGTAGTAGATAGGAAGGCTTTCAAGCAGTTTGATTGTGTGACTGCTCGATTAATACAAATCGACCACGACTTTTGACATCTATTGTTTTTGAGGAAACTTAATGTGACGCACGGACAAACGGACGGGCAGGCAGGTGGCGAAACTAGTATGTCTTTGTAAAAAAACTGTTTACTATGACCTAAGATGCCGAAATGGAATCATCATTTATTCGAGACAGCAAGAAGATGTACACCGGGACATAAGACATCTATTAATCAACTCCCTAATGTGCCTGTATTTAAAATGTGAGAACTTTTAATAATCTATTTGACTGTTTGTGTTGAATAAGCAATTATTTCTCTCATATGCTCGTAACATGCAAGTACGTATAAATCAAAATTAAAAGACAAATACAAGGAAGGATAAACTAAAAGCATATATTTTGAACATACGGATATAGATCAAACACATGACACTATAAATTCAAAATCCTTACTTTCGATGGCAATAATTTCACAAAACAAAAACCATTTTAACTGCCATCCTAATAATAACAATCAATTCAATCTAATGACAATCGATTTATCCTTTCCATTTTCCACTCTGAATTCTCTATGCCGAGCATCTAAATTACCATATTATGTGCAGTATAAGAACATTGCCCAGAATACGGCGATGGACCATCATTGGCGCGGCTTCATCGCACCTCTCGTCACTTAGCCATTAAAGGAATAACTTTGGAAAATGGCAACATACGTGATTATGGCATACCATAAAGGTGTTTAGCGAGTCGTTTGAATGGTGATAAAGGTGCGCTATTCTGCACTACGTAGAACTATGCCGGCTGCCACCAAAGTGTTTCTTCCTCTACGACTAGGAGACAAGAAATGGCCAGGTTTGTACAAAGTTATTTCCATCCACGCAATCTTGAATTACCTTTTGTGCTAAACGCGGTTAATGTGCTTCGAGTGCGTGGTCTAGCAATGATGATGGTTTGTTGGTAGTTGGTAGTACAAGAGAATGGATGAAGGTAAATCTGTTGGCGAAGTGAAATGGATGCAAATAGGATGCAATTTTGTTGTGAATTTGCATTTAGCAGATCAGGAAAATTGCAACATTTAATGATACCATTAGACAAATTTAAATTTCAAAATTATTTGAACGGCAATTGCGTGAATTTGTGTAACGAGGCACATTGGGATTTCACAAATTCTATAAATGGTGTAATCGGAATTTAACGAACTTATCAGCATTATTTGTTTCTTTTGACAATTGGAAAGCTTTATGGAGAAAATACAAGGATAACTCAAATCGATCACACGGACCATTCATTCACAACTATGGCTTATATACAGTAACCGCTCACAAATAAAGGAGTTCAGGAAAGTAAGAAAAAGGAGCCTCTGAAAGTTGCATTTTGCATTCTTTTAGAATGGTCATATTTGCTGATTAGGTAGCTATTTAATTTATGACAATTGATCTCATTGTATGGACTGCCTGAGCGCACTTAAATCAAATTCCACTTCAGCAATCGATTTAAGGGCACAAAAGTAGATCTTAGCACTTACTTTCCTTCAAATGCCATCGTATTTAAGCACCTTACAGCCATAGTTTTGAATTGATTTAATAAATGATAAAAAGAACAAAATAGAGTCAAGCCAATATTTATACTATTTGATTGAAAGTGTTTTCGAGCATAAATTAAGGAGCAATCATGTCAATGAACGTTAATCTTGACTATTACTTGGCTCAAGGCATATGAAAATCTCACAGCAACAACAGTCGTTTTGACGTGATCGTGAGCCAATTACCTAGAACAACCAAAACCAATTTCTCGTGATCATTCTCAAGCTAAATCTCACACAATAAAACAATATGCCAAAAGCAGTCGAGCAAAATTATTAAAAGTTTTTTCTCTTTTTTTTTATGGAAATGGGATGCAAAACAATAGAATTTTGCATAAAGGACTCAAAACTGACACTATAAATACGAGACATTTACTATTTTGATGGCAAAATTGAAGTCCCCAACGACGTGAAAGAGTTAGAGATGGTCGTAATTTAAGGCAAATAAGAAGAACAAAAGATGCAACAACAATTAATCACGTTCCGCAGCGCAATCTGATAGTGCTATTTTCTTCGTCTTCGTAACACTAACGCCTCTCTGGGGCCTTCTCTTCCTGCAAAAAATGCCTCCAACTATCAGTCCACTTACGATATCCTGCAGTTCCGAAATCTGAGCCTCAATATTCTGCCTTCATCGACCAAGTTAGACTAGCTTTTCATTGGTTTTTCCACTGGTCTCCGCCCTTCAGTTCTCCCAATAAGTATCTTTTGGGTATCCGTTGTTTGTCCAGCAGATTTATGTGGCCAGTCTATTGCAGCATCCACAGTCTTAGAATCGTTGAGATCTCCGGCTCGTCAAAAATTTCGTACAGCTTATATTGCATCGAATTCGCCATTTGTCCCCGTCTGTAGTAATCGAGCAGTCGCCTAAGCAAACTGCTCGAAAACTGGCATAATACTGATCCGAATTTTAACTGCTGATTTGAAAAATTTAATTATTCCGATTTAAAGTTTTATAAATTATTTTTTTATTATGAATATAAATTTTATATTTTTTTTCTATATTAAATTTTTCTTTATATTTATATTCTTTATGATATTTATCTTTTTATTATTGTTTAAACTTTTCTACATTGTTATCTTACGATATGATGGACGACGGACAAGTGAAGAGGCAAATCTACTTGGGCGCGAGAAACCACCGTTGCAGCACACAGATTACGCTGACATTTGAAAGGAGGCGAGGAGTCTGTTTTTGATCGCCACGCATTGAGTACCAGAAAAATCGTGCCAGCGACGAGCTAATGTATTGTGATTCTTGTGGTCGGAAGTACATAAGAAGGTTAAGCGATGAGTGTGGGCTTCCGCAAAATTTGCGTGGATTTATTGGATGTGCGGGAATTCATGAAATCTTCAGGAGGAAAATTTTGAACGGGCGCCGAAGCGCAGTTTCCACCAACCAACATTTCTTATCAAAGAAAATTCTTGCCTTACGACGCGTTTCGTGCAAGCTGTAAGGTTACGGTTAACTATTGGCATTTCGAATTAGATCAGCTTTGTGCGCTTAGTGCTCAATGTGAACGTATAAAGTCCCCTAAATTCCACCTTTGGGACAAAATCCTATAACCTGTAATTGTTTAGTGCATTTATCCAGTGAATGTATCATTGCGGTAGCGACGACGACAATGAATAGAAACGGTCGCGCTTTTCGCGGATCAATTTTTGATGGTGCGATATCCGGCTTAGTTGCAATAATATATATACAGAAATAGTGTATCGCATTATAGAAGTGAAGTGCCGCGCACTAAATCCATTTTCCGTGCAACAAGCGACAATTATCGTGTTTACTTGGAATTAATTGAATTACCTATCAGCATCACCCCCTCCGCGTGAAATTTAAATATTGATGTTTTGTTTGCACGCTTAATGTTAATTTCGAATTGGGTTCGTTTGGCAGTTCTCTGTTATTTGAATTAATTTGGGAGAACCGCATCAAAAGCAAGTAGCAAACAGCATATCTAGTTTTCTAGATTAAGTGTTACCTTTTGTGTAAATTTGAACCATTTCATTATCTTATAACTCCGACGACGATAAAACGACCGCAACAAACCTTGATTATAGCGTTACATATTCATCACCAAAAATATGTAAAATATTATCGATGGAAAAATGCCGATGAGAGAGTTCCTGACATACGAGATATAACATCATAACGACACAGGCTTATCCACATCACCAGTGGGTGCCCGGCGAAGATGTTTGGTAAGTATCCAGTTTTTTTAAGTTATTTATTAGATTATTTTTCCATTTTTACTATATTTATTACCGGAAATCCCGTTGCATGCATTTTTTTGTCTATTTTATAAGTTACATACGTCGCCTTCATACTTTTTAATTTGCCCATTCATAAAAGAAAACAATAATAAATTTAACTGGGTCATTTGAACTTGAAGCAAAGAATAAATAGATGACAAACAATAATTAAAAATGAAAGTAAATTACGTGAATTTAAATAATGAAAAGTGAAATAGGTATCTAGGCTGAAATTTTCTAAATATAATACCATTTCCAGGATTTATACATTGCGATGAATCAAAATGGGATACAAATATAATTTTAAGTTGTTACTAAACACTTACAAGTCCAAATTTGATAACATTTCGTGGGTAATCAAATGATTGATGTGTATTTGGTAAACATTGGATTATAAGAAAGTTAAAAACAATGATGAGTTAAAATCCAAACATGGTCTTTCCCTTTATTTAGAACTTGACTTGGCACGGGACTTGCCACGTTGGCTGGCCCCTCCACTACAATGCGCTAGCCATCGGGTGAGCTCATCCCTTTCTATGTGTTCACAGATGCTCTTGCAGGGTAAGGTGGCCTTCCACTCGCGTGCCCTTTTATGGCATAGAGTTATGTAGTTCCCTCACATAATTCTATGACAAAATTTGCCACGCTTATATTTTTCATTTAAAGGAAAAACTCATTCAGATTATGAGTTTTTCACTTAAATGTTTTCTTCAGGCCCAGTTTTTTACTGGCTTTAAGCAATTTCCCCCCGTAGTAGATTACCTCGGCCTCGACACTAATCGATCCGCATTCTACCTTTTTCAATTTTTTTTAGTGCGTCTTGTGCTGGGGAAAGGATATTGCAATGCTAGCCTGCTAGCGCATTCACGCGTCCTCAGACAAGGCCGGTCTCGACAGATCCCACCATCCTCTTTCGCCGAGGCAGCAGACCATCGCTGCAGTCCTTCACGGACATATTTACCCAATTTTACTACACGTTGTTATAAAGAAATAATCAATTTGCCATAATTGCACTATATGAATTAACTTTTGCATTTTAAACTTAAACTTAGAACACTGGTAACATCCTTTTAGAAGATTGAAATACAGAAAGGAATTGTCATGTCATGTACTCATCCTCAGTCTAATCTCGTCTGTACAATAAACAAGTTATTTCGATAAGCCTGTTATAAATGAATTCATACCCAAAATTCACGCGCATTAGGTTATGGATATCCATAAATTGAAGTTTTTCGCACAGATCGTTCTCACTTCTCCAATTTGGTGCAATAATATTTTTCAAAATCCTGTAAAGCTGTGAACATTGCATTGAATAACAAACGTGTAACGTGCGTGGAGTGTAAGCTGAAAACTTACGATGCCAGCACAGAATATTCTATTGTAAATCGAGTATATAGAATGCTCTTTAAGTGTTTCCCTGTCTTGCCTTTTTAATCTTAGGCTTTGTTCTGAAAACTTTCCCTCTTGTTTGAAAGAAGCAAACATTGTCCCGATTTTGAAAATTGGTGACCCTTCATCCGTGACTAATCATCGTCCTATATGCTACTATCTTGCCTTTCCAAATTGCTGGAGCACCTGATTCACAACCGACTGTCTGGTTTACTTACTTTGATGAATACATTGCGAATGCTTCAGATAATCAACACCAAGTAGATATTATCTTCGCTGACTTTACTAAAGCCTTCAACACTGTGAAACATTCCCTTTTATGCTATAAATTGAAGGTTTACTGGATCACTAAATTCCTTCTCTCGTAGGTGTCTTCCTATCTTGCCTAAGGTACATGCTGCAAGTGTCTTCTTGTACTAGCTTCTTACCATTCTTCCTTTGACCTGGTGTTTCGTAAGGCTCCATCCTTGGCCCCCTTCTGTTTTTATTGTATATCAATGGCCTTCCGTCTATAATTAGGTAAACTAGTTTTTTTCGCAGACTATTTCCGTAAGATCAAATCCCTACAGGACTGACTCTATCTCGAACAAAACCTTACTGCCTTAAGTAACTAATGTAACTCAAATCACCTTTGCCTCAACATTAGCAAATATCACAAAATGACCTTTACACTTAAGTTATCTCTCGTTGTTTTTAATTATACTTTGAGTAATGCTCCCCTCCTAGCAGTGAGCACGTTTAAAGACTAAGGTGTTACGTTTGATAAGTTACTCAAATTCGATGTGCATATTTTGAATATGGTATCTGTGATAACTTTGGTCCCTCAGATCGATACTCCGCAGAGATCTATCACCCCTCAAATTAAATGTCCCAGCCAGCTGACAGGGTTGTTTGACAAGTCTCTGCGACCTAATGCCACTGACATCGACAGGTGGGGAGAAAACTAACCAAAAACCGAGTGACCGCGTGCGAAAAACGAACATTGAGTGGGAATTTTATTTAATTAAAGCCCAATATGGCGGTAATCCAAGCAGAAAGGTCGTCGTAGTTAGAGATGAATAAACAGGTAAAAACAACTTCCGGTCAATCTAATCGTGAACAGAATGCCATCAAGTCAAAGATGAAGATTTCTGAAATATGGGAGTGTGTGCCTAGCAACTAACGTGCAAACCACTGAAATTAGGGTGTATGCTCTTGGAGTAATTAATTAAGAGCTCACACAGACCGTATTAAGTGATTTTGCATAGAAACCAGCTTAGTAAGTTGAATCTACCAGTTTCTGTGCACCAGCGAAGCATTCACTCACTCGGACAACGGGACTGGCTAATCCGAATATTCTCAAATGAAGCATAAAACCCATTGCAGCAGTTAGTTTTGGTAAGTCTTCCAGAGCTGCTGATTAAATTGCAGAAAAAAACTTTCTACAAAAGATTCCCCAGCAAAACATTAAATCGTACCTCCAGCTTAATTTTTTGTCATCCACTCGCGATCGCAGCATGTCTTGCGCACTTTTAACGTTTTTACAATCGCGGCACGTAGTTTCGAGCCAAACCTACTCTATATTGACACGAAAGTCCCAGTTGGAGTGTACCACAATAGCTGCCGTTACTACAATTGCTTACAAGATCGGATTGTAGTCACAAATAAATAAGAAATCCCGCAAGCTAATTGACCAATTGGCGGAGTTCGCGCCTCACAATGGATCGAATTCTGATACTGAATGGAAACTATACAAAAGAGAAAAGTAGTTACTGTGACCTTCCGCAACTTGCAAGAAACTGACGTTTCCAACATTTGGTGTAATTGTGGAGCAGTGGATATACTCGTATACACTTGTTCATTGCAAATAATAACTATGTATATCCGTGAATTAGTGTTGAGTGCATTAAACTATTCCACAAAGATTAAAACAGTGTACTCCGATGAAGATATTTGTAAATTGCGTGGAATTTCTCGATGCGTAACATTTAAGATAATTAATGTCTGAAGTGCAACAGGAGATTACAAATCTCTGGAATCAAGCTAAATACGAAAAAAATCCGAGATTGTCCACGGATTAGCTCTTTATGAGGCCATGAGCGCCAAACAATTATCACTGCAAAGAGGACGTAATAGTGGACGTCGAACTCCAGTTTCAGTTTCAGTGCAAATGGGTGATGATCCACCATTCGATAAAGAGGACATGATAAGTGTGCCTGGTCGTGATAAGCGAAAACGGTGGCGGGACGAATTAAATGAACACACCGGCTTATTTTCAAGCAACTACGTGAAGTCCTAGTATCTTCTGGTAAGAAAATTGGCGAAAAATATTCAGTTTGAATGCGATATTTTTTGTTGTTGTTTGTTTTCTTTTATCACATTTTGCTCGACATACTAAAATACATTCATATGCACATATGCCTCGTTCCAGTTACTTGTTACAGTTACGGTTATGAAAATGCTATTGTCTGCTTGTATACTGCTATAAATTTTAAAGGTATATATTCTTTGCATTTGGTTAAGGTAGAATTCTTCAATTCCATTTTGAATCGTGCATTCATTTTCCTTACTGACATCTTCTTTTCCTCTTATACAATTCTATTGTTTGTCACCTCGACAATCCGCTGGACAGAAAGGCCACTAAAGCGCTCAGTTGCTAAGAAAACAAGTTTGGTAAACAGACCTACGGTCATGTCTGAAGTTGTACCCATCGTGCGAAATGCAGTCACCAGCAACGTGAAAAGGCAAGAGGTATGTCAGAGAGATGTGCACGTTTATAAGAAAATCCATTGCTTCTTCACTTTATTGCAAACTAACGAAAATATCTCAAATCATGAATTCCCAAAAAAAAATTTATATTATTGATCTCATTTGAAAATTTCAAGAAGATCAAATCAAAACTGCAGCATCTGATTCAATGGAAAGTCCATAAAATACAAAAATTGTGTGTTATTGCTGTTGTATTAGGAGAAATTTAAAATGGTTATAACTTCCGTGAGAACTTGCAGAGTATAAGGACCTTATGTAAAAGTACTCAAATATCGGTTTTCATTGAATTGATTTAATTGGGGAAAAATTGAAATTCGATTTTCATACTATTATTAACAAAGTTGAGTGAATTTTGACTTCAAAGGGATTTGTTGTTTTTGTACTTCTAAACACCTATCACCACGATTTTTTCAGATTTTTCGGATCACAGGTGTCCAACTGCTAGGGGGGACACACAAATTTTTCGTGTATTTCCCCTTCCTGTGTGCTCCCCGAAGCATTTGATACCCATATTGGCTACGTTGGATGAAATTTTTTTGTTCAGGGGCCACTCCCCTAAATGGGGAAACCCCCCATTAAGCACCAAAAAAAAATTTTTTTTTGTAGCGAAACTTTGAAGAGGGTATCACTTTACATCTATATACAAAATTTTATGTTTGCAGTGTGACAACACAATGACAGCTAGCAAAGTGCAAAAGGCGAACACTTAAAAACCACGGCGCTGATATAGAAAAGCAGTGCACTCTCCAGTCAGCTGACACGAACGAGTTAAGAACCGCCATTGCTGTGTAATTAGTTTTAAGTGAAATAATATATTTTGTGTGTGTAAACGGACGGTGTTTTATTCGGCGCTGTTCAAGATACCACATTGGTGACCCCGTGAATGAAAATTCGAAAAAATAGCTGTACCAGAACAATGGCAACTCAGCCGTCGTCACCTGAGGCTCCAAACGACAAACATGTGCAGGGCACAAACGCTTTGTTTCGAGACGCTTCGTCGGTGTTGGAATTTCAACATACTCCGAGAATTATTGCGTCACGACTAACCCATGGTGAGCCGCACCAAATATCGAATGCGGAACAAACAGTGATGTCCTTGCAGACGATAAAACTGCCACCAATTTGGCACAGCGACCCGGAGCTGTGGTTCCTGCACGCAGAGGCACAGTTCCACATAAATAAAGTGCAACCACATGCCAGCAAATACTACACGGTAGTATCGGCACTAGATGTTAACACTCTACGCCACGTAGCTGATATTGTCAAGGCACCACCAGCTAAAGACAAATATGAGTGCATAAAATCTCATATCATGAGTCGCATTGGCATTTCAAAAGAAAAGAAAATGAACATGCTCCTTTCTGGCATGGACCCAGAAAATAAAAAGCCATCACAGTTACTTCGAGAGATGCAATCGTTGGCACCAGAAGGGCTTTCGGAAGAAGTAGTTTCGATGTTATGGCAGAATCACCTATCAGTCAACGTGAGATGTGTTTTAGCAGTAAGTGCAAATCAGCCCCTCACAGCACAGGCTCTCCTCGCAGACAACATTTTTGAGATGTCTTCTACAGTAACGATTATGGCCACTGAAAAGACATCACTATCACACTCGTAACAAAACGATCCAAACGAAGCACGTCTTTTGAGAACTGAGAATCTACTTGCAGGATCAACAGAAAAACAGTCAAACAACGTTGTACAACAAACCAGAAGCAAAAGCCATTTCAATTCAGAAACACAGGTCAATAAGCAACAAACTTTCTCCACCTGCTATTATCATAAAAAATTCGGGGCGATCGCCAGGCACTGCCTTTCTTCCTGTGATTTCAAGGCACCCTCACAATGACTCGAACGGAAACTAGCCTGCAAAACACAGAGCAAATCCAACTTATGCAACATAACCAACGAATACAGGCTTCATGTTACAGATCGCATTTCCGGAATAGAGTTCCTAATTGACTCTGGTTCCACAGTGTCAGTGATTTCACGGCGATGCACAAACAAAATACGCCCACAAAGTGGCATAACACTATATGCCACGAACCAAACCGGAATTCAAACTTTTGGAACTCAAAACATAGAAATTGACTTCGGTTTAGGGAAGACATTTACCTGGGACTTCACCATTGCCGACATTAAAATTGCAAAAGTGGGTGCAGACTTCTTATCCAATTTCAATTTACTAATCAATTTAAAACGGAAACAAATCATTCAAATGGAAACAGGGAAAACAACTTCAGGCGTGACAATCAGGTCCAAAATCTTTAATGTATCCACAACACAGATACACAGCCCCTACCGGGAGTTACTGGAAAAATTCATTTCAAGCGGACCCAAATCACATCACAATGAAATGGCAACAGTAAACACGGAGGTGGAACATCATATCATCACAACAGGACCACCGGTTGCAGAGAAACCTCGTCGGCTCACAGGAGAGAAGCTTGCAGCCGCAAAAAGTCAATTCGACGAGTTGCTACAGCGAGGCATCATTCACCCGTCTTCCAGTCCTTGGGTAAGCCCACTTCATCTCGTCCAAAAGAAAGAAGGCAGCTGGCGAGCCTGTGGGGACTATAGTAAATTAAACGCACAAACAGTTGCGGATCGGTATCCAATTGCCCACTTACATGATGTTGCGGAACATATGAATGGCAAGACAATTTTCTCCACATTGGACATAAATATAGCCTACTATCAAATACCCATGGCGGACGCGGACATACCAAAGACAGCTATCTGCACTTCTTTTGGGCTATTTAAAATTTTTTGCCATGCCATTCGGACTCAAAAACGCCACACAGACATTTCAACGTTACATGGATAATGTGTTTCGCGGATTTGATTTTGTATTTTGCTACATCGATGACATTCTCATCATGTCCGAAACTCCAAGTAGACACGGTGAACATCTTGAACTGGTCCTCGAACGACTAAAACTACATCGCCTCACAATAAATATCAACAAATGCACATTGGGTGCCAACGAAGTCCAATATCTGGGCATGACAATCAACGCACATGGCTGTAAACCTCCACAGGAACTAGTCGAAAGTATCAAAACCTACCCAAAATCGAAAACAATTGCAGACCTGCGGCGGTTTCTGGGTATAATAAATTGTTACCGTCGTTCCATTAAAAATGTTGCCCAGTTACAAGCCTCACTCACAGCTTTTCTTTGCGGAGCACACAAAAATGACAAACGTGAAATCGAGTGGACAACAGATTCAGAGACAGCATTCAACAAATGTAAGGAAAGCATCACAAAGGCAGCCCAACTAGCACACCCCATAAGCAATGCGCCATTAGCTCTCACGACGGATGCATCTGACCACGCTGTTGGAGCGGCTTTAGAGCAGCAAGTAAACGGTTCCTGGCAACCATTCGGATTCTTTTCCCGAAAACTTACCGAAACGGAAAAGAACTACAGCATATATGACACGGAACTGTTAGCAATACATGAATCAATACGGTTCTTTCGTCACATATTGGACGCACGACCGTTCGTTATGAAAACAGACCACAAGCCGTTAGCTTATGCGTTTTCACAAAAACTCGATAAAGCTTCGCCCAGGCAGCGACGACATTTAAATTATATCCCACAATTCAGCATACAAATCGTACACATATCTGAAGACGACAACACAGTTGCTGACACTATGTCGAGGATATGTGGAATCCACATGCCAACGTGTCTGGACTCCGAAGAAATGGAAAAGCATCAGAACAGCGATGAAGAACTTAAAGAAATATTAAAGGGGAAAACTTCATTGCAGCTGCAAAAGCTTTCAATGGACAACAAAACAATATACTGTGACGTCTCAAAAGAAAATCATCAGACCCTATGTACCGAAAACCTTGCAACATCGTGCATTCACAACAATACGTAATCTGGCACATCCTGGGATCAGAACAACGGTCCACATGATCAAACAAAAGTTCGTGTGGCCTGACATAAACAGGAACACAACCAAGTTGGCACGAAACTGCATAGATTGTCAACGGGCCAAGATCCAACGACACACAAAAAATGCACCTCTCAGCATTAACGTCCCGAACAATCGTTTCAAACATGTCAATCTCGACATTGTCGTAATGCAAACCACGCCTGATGGTTATCGTTACTGTTTAACCATGATAGACCGCTACACACGATGGACAGAGGCGGTCCCTTTAAAAAACATGACAGCTGAAACAGTCGCTCGAGCATTGTATGCAAAGTGGATTGCGCGTTTTGGTTCTCCGGCAGTAATTACAACTGATCAGGGAACACAATTTGAGTCATCACGGTTTCGTGCCATAACGAACCTCATAGGAGCAAAAAGAATGCGCACGACGGCATACCATCCAGCATCCAATGGCTTAATCGAACGATGGCATCGTACCTTCAAGGCTGCACTAATGTGTCAGCCAATAACACCATGGGTGGAGCTGTTACCGACCGTCATGCTAGGATTAAGGACGGCCTTCAAGCCAGATCTCGGTGCGTCCTCCGCGGAACTCCTTTATGGAACAACCCTACGTATGCCAAGAGAGTTCTTTACCAACGTACAAGATCATATACAACCCGGTGAGTTCGCGACAAAACTACGACAACACATGCGAAACATGCGACCTACGCCAACAGCACATCATATTAAACAGACTCTGTTCAAGCATGACGATCTCGCAACGTGCAGTCACGTATTCTTAAGGAAAGATTCCGTGTGAAAGCCTTTGGAACCTCCATACACTGGACCGCATCAAGTCATCGACAGACCAACAGAAAGGACATTCGTGATCAGGCTAAACGATCAACAAACAACAGTTTCGACCGAAAGATTGAAACCAGCATACCTGATACAACACTCAACGACGGCATCCAACGGGCTACAACACTCAACAACGGCATCCAATGAATTACAACGACAGGGAGAGATTAACTCACCTCACCTTTGGCATTGGCAAATCCCCATCAGAACCTACAGCAAGAAAACTCCAACGACGCTACCTAAGCCAGCGGAAACCTTAAGCAGCATCAACAAACGAATCACGACAACTGCCGCCATATCAAATGACAGCATCACTAAGGAGGGGGTACTGTGGCAACACAATGACAGCTGGCAAAGTGCAAAAGGCGAACACTTAAAAACCACGGCGTGATATAGAAAAGCAGTGCACTCTCCAGTCAGCTGACACGAACGAGCTAAGAACATCCATTGCTGTGTAATTAGTTTTAAGTGAAATAATATATTTTGAGTGTGTAAACGGACGGTGTTTTATTCGGCGCTGTTCAAGACACTACAGTGGCTTATATGGTTTGCGAGAAAAAGTTTTTGCTTATTTTGAATAATATCTTTGCCCTTTTGATTGGCTATGGTAAGTTTGAATGTACAAGACCTTGTGTTCATATACGTAGAGCCATTTATTTATTGGATTATTGTACCTAGAATGCTCAGCTTCTGCGCTACTACCTACTATATGTATATTTTTACTTGAAAGAGCCTTATTTGTTATAGAACGCACCTATTTCAATATGATAACTTAACAAACTGCCAATTATCACATTTCCAATATGTTCAGTAATATCTGATGTGTTATCACAATAATAATTGGACCTATGTATTAGCTATTTCCATTGAAAAAATTTGTTTACCAAAAAACTTAACTGTAGAATAACAAGAATCGTTTTTGTTAATCTCATTACATGTTACTTCCGAAAGAATAAACAGCAGATGATACTCATATCTTCATTTATGAAGATTGGTAAAAAAAATTTTATCAATGCCCTTTCTTAAGTAATATGCTTTCGTTTAAGGGAACAATAAATTCCAATTATTCGCCAACTCAAATTGTATCCGGCGTCTTTCATTTCCGAAATACATTAGAGTTAAAACTGTCGCAGAGAATCCAATGAAGCCAATTTAATACGATTCAACGTTTCGCATCATACGACAAAAATAATTCGTGCGAAAACAACTTTTCAATTTCCCTTGTACTTAATTTTCCCGTTTTTTTTTATCACTATCACATTTACCCAAACATCAAGGGATGTATTCACCTGACCATAAAATCCTTTGCAATCCTGTTTTCTTCTCTGACGATATCTTTGCAATTTTTGTCGCTTTCTTTATCCATTATCTGGACAGGATATCACCATCATCACACAAGATATATGTGCTGTATGGCGAAGAATGCGGTATTATGCGTTTCGTTGACTACCGTGCGGATTACAATCATGGTCGAGCCCATTCAACATTAAGCCCCTCACCCATTAAGACCGTAACAAAATAATACTAGCCATTATTTCAGGACTATTATGGACAGGGCCTTTATATGATGGAGCTTGTACGGAATAAGACTTATAGCACTTACGTATTCGGTTGGCAGCCTTGTTTTTTTTCGGTAGATGAAGTGATAGATATTTTCTTCAGATGGCTATTAAAAAGAGATTATGGAGTTGAGGGGGAGGTTGCCATAGTGTAGTTTTGAAATCTTGAAATAAGCACATTTCACATCAGATTAAAACCGATTTCTTCAAGGAAAGTGAGTATATGAGTAAAATTTAAAATCTGATAGAATGATTTAGTTTTTCAGTAAAGTTCAAGAATTAGCAAAAAAATCAAAGCAGCAACACCTACACCGCCCCATCAAATCAAGGTACGCATTTAATATGTTGCTTTATGAGCATCCTTTTTTGGTACGCAGACTACATGATGCTGATAAATAAACATATACATTCATGTACACTTAGGATATAAAAATACATATTCAGTATTCAGCCTGCAATGCTCAGTTACCCTCATTCCAAAAGAAAAAGCAGTCAGCGTAAAAGGAAATAGGGCATCGCTCTCTATTATGAACCTGTCCGCCCTCCATAAGAAACTACCCTTGAACGGTTACGGTTCCAGTCATGGTACAACGGTAGAGAATCATCCGTTCTCGGTGCTTGTTTTCTTTCATTTTTCCACCCCGTAATAATTGCAACAGTAATAACTCATAGAATTGCACACTGGGGTAGAAATAGCAAAATGTATGGTAAGGGTTTTCGTCAGATTAATAGATGAGAGTTGGGTAACTTGGAAATTGATCATTGTGAATGCTAATAATTTCAAACAAAGTCAAGAGCGCTTTCATCAATGATAATTGTTATAAATTTTCAAATAATATGCAGCAAATTCCAAAAAAAAGTACTAAAATTTAATGGCCCAAATGGCTGTCTAAATTTATACGTTATCAATCAAAAAACAATATCAAAATCAAATTAATAAAAAGTATTGAATATTTTATAATTCAATAAGAAAAAGGAAAAAAAGAAACCAATACTATTCAAAAATTAATTATAATATTAACACAATAGAACTGTGAACCTAATTCCACATCTAATATGTCAAAAGCAAATTCCAATCAAATTCGATCAAAAATTTTATTTTATACTTATATAATGCCATCACAATATTCCTAACCTAAAAGTTAAGCCTTAACCTTAAATCTTACATCAAAAACATCACATATACCTATGCTAAATATTGAAACCTATCCCAAATTTTCTTACACAGACAACAATATAAAATGTTGCAATCCTGAGCTAAAACTCAAAACCAAGTGACGAAATACACAAAATCAAACAAAAAAAACAATAGCATCGAATAATTAAGACATTGACATTCAGCCACCAACAGCAACAGTGCTCCGTTCCAGCTATACCAGCCTTGACTAATCTGGCAAATTAATATCTCCATTATAATTAGTGGTCTCGTGAACTCAAATCCGGAGGATATTTTATCTTCTTATCAGTGGTCCGTCTATATTGTCGCGAGTTATGGTTCGCGGCCAATAATTTTAATGTTCCGGCAAAGTGAAAACGCAATGTCTTTTAAATTAAATTAAAAGAGTTTATAACAAATGCACAATCACTTATTTTACTATTTCACAATTTTAACTAGAATCTAACTTTCACTTGTCCATAAATTTCTATCGCAATTGTCTTCTAAAATTACTTCACAATCAACGAAAATCACTTTTCTATTACTCGAACAATATCGCTTTTCTATTCGCTTCACAAACTTACTATCGCGGTTTTAATGAATGATCCCCCATTCATTCAGCTCGCCTTTATATAGGGTCTCTAATCATTCAACTCAGTTCTCGTACATTGGTGAATAAGCGGGAGCATTCGAGCAGCGTAATGAATGGGCAGTGACTCACTTTCAGATGTTGATCATGCTTGGTGGGTTCTCGTGGTTTCGAGTAAACTCATTTTGTGAATGTTCTTAATGGTTGTGAAAACAATTGCGACAGTAGCTCGCAGAATTATTTGTACATGTAACACTGCCCCCACCTCAGTTCTTTTGGCCCCAAAAAGATGTGTCGCCAGTTGTAGTCTATTCTCCCTGGATGTAATATGGCGCAAGATGGTCCAGGTGCACGATTTTCATTTTGGCTCTTGGCTTACGATGTTCCTGTATTCGGTATACGACGTCGTTGATTCGCTTTGCAACTCGGTATGGTCCCTCCCAATTATGTTGCAACTTTGGAGACCTACCCTTTTGCCGTTGTGGGTTATATAGCCACACCAAGTCATCTTGCTGGAAGCCAGTAGAATTTGCCTTGAGATCATACCTGGTCTGCATGCGGTCCGTAGCCGATTCGAGGTGCTTTCGCACTGTCCGATGTATCTGGTTCAACCGTTGCCTTAGATCACTTGCGTACTCCGAGATCGTTTGGGGTTTCTCGGGGGGTGTTCTGAACTTTATATCGGCTTGCAGACGAACAGTCTTTCCAAAAAGGACTTTAGCTGGGGCTTGGCCCGTCGATGCATGTTCGGCAGCTTTGTACGCCATCAAAAATAGTGGGATATGTCGGTCCCAGTACCGTTAGTTCTCGTCAACCATCTTGGCCAGATGTTTATTGAGCGTACCGTTGAAACTTTCGACTATTCCATCGGATTGGGGATGCAGCGGTGTTGTCCTCGTTTTCCGTATTCCCAGTAGTTCACACGTTTCGCCAAAAACTAGTGACTCAAAATTTCGGCCTGGATCTGAATGTAATTCACAAGGTACGCCGTACCTACTGACCCAATTTAACACTAGCTGTTCGGCTACGCTAGTTGCTTCCTGGTTGGGAATGGTGTAGACCTCGGGCCACTTGCTGAAATAATCAGCCACAACCAGCGTATATCGATTTCCCCAATGGGATTCAGGAAAGGGTCCTGCGATGTCAACAGCAATCCTTTCGAATGGCACGCCTATGTAATAGGTTTGCAATACTTCGAGATTCTGCCATTTCAATACCCGTTTGCCTAAATCCAATGTGATTCCATATAGGCGCAGAAAATCCATTCCGGGAATGCAGTCATCCATTATGTTCGTGACCAGAAAATTATGTCGGAACTCAAGGTCTCCCAACTGTATCTGGAGGTCGACCTCTCCATGGGCAGGTGCAGTTTCTCCCGTAGCTGTCCGTAGTGAGAAAGTCCTGCCCTTTTGAAGTGGTTGTTGCCTCACATGGTCTGGTCGGATAATCGATCGGGTTGCACCAGTGTCGATTGTTATGGTGCAATGTTCTCCGTCAACTTGACCCGGAAGGCATAAGTCCGCTTCTCCGCGATGTAGTCTTGACACGGTGATGGTGGTGCTGGGGACGTCGATCTTCCTAGCCAACTTCTGCCCCATGAAGTTGGCTGTTACATGTTTCCCGACCCCTCAGTTTGAAGGGCTTCCATTCTGTGCTCCTGAATCGATCTAGATCTCCTCCTAGCTGCACACCCAGGACAATAGCTCGGTTTCCTTCGCTTCTTGCAGTCTCTTTGTAGGTGCCCCTTCTCTCCGCAATTCCAGCATTTAGACGCACCGTTCACCTGCGGCTCTTGCTCAATTTTCACGCGCTCACACCTGCACTCACCCGCCACTAACTCGTGAACCCAGGCAGTGGTACGAGTCACATTTTTCGCTGCCTCAAGGTTCAGACTGTTGGCCAATGCGTCCTTAACCGTTTGCTTTTGAGCTAAACGCACGGCTTGTTGCAATTCCCGGTCCTTCAGTGCGCTGATGAACGCTTCTGTTGCTGCATGATCTCGATGTTCTGGGTCGTAGGCTGGGCAAGCCAAAAGTGCTAGTCGCTCGATGTCTTGGGCTAGCTGCTGTAGGGTTTCACCACCCCTTTGCACCCGATGCCTTAACTGTGACCGATAAATCTGCTTCAGATGATCGTCTTGATAACGCATGTGGAGCACATTCATTATAGCAGCCGGGTTTGAATGCAACTCAACGGGGATGGTCTGCAATAGCTCGGCAGCCTCTTAGAGTAAGAATCAATGCAGTTGCTCTTTCCTGCTCATTCCAGTGATTTAGGTGAGCGGCTACTTCAAACTGGGTTTTGTAAATAGTCCAGACTGTTTGCCCATCGAATATTGGTGCTTGCACGTTTCTGGATGTGCTTTGCACTGCAGTTATAAGCGGGTCTGGTGAGGTGGTTGCTATTGCCTTCGCTGCTTCCAATTCCTTTTTCATGTTTTCCACCTCATGGTTGATTCTCTCCTCGACCTGGCTTATATCATGGTTAATTTTCTCCTCGACCTGGTAAACCTTTTCTTCGATGCATTTAATTTGTTTGTTCAGATTGCCGAGCTCCGCTTTTATTTTGGTTGTCTGTTTTTGCAAATCTGCATTCAAATCGGTGGACTGTTTTTGAAAATCTGCCTTGATTTCGATCGCTTGTTGATGCAGCTTCGCTGATTGTTCATTTAGCTTTACAGCTAAACTAGCTGTCTGTTCATTTAGCTACGCTGATTGTTCATTTAGCTTCGCTGATTGTTCATCTAGCTTCGCTGCTTGTTCATCTAGCTTCGCAGTTAGACTGGATGACATCAGCATTAACATTTGCATTAGCGCATTTTCTGGCTCCTTTGATTTTGGTGTTTCCACTTCTCCGCCTTCTGCGCCTTTTTCCGCATCTGAGAGCTCACCCGAATCCAGATTCCCGCTTTCCGACTCAATCGCGTCACGCAAGCGTGCAATCAATATGGCCTTTGTACCTTGTCTGGCCAGATTTCGCTGTTCTAACTCCTCCTTGAGCTCCGATATGGTCAATTGATCAATTTTTAGATGTAAGTTTCCTGGAATTTTTTATTGTTTCGGCTATGTTTCTACCAGTTTCCACGTTAATTTTCATTGTTGTGCACTTTGAAAATTTTTAAATGTTTTTACTTCCAAAATTTTCTTTCCCACTTTTTGACACCACTGTCGCGTGTTATGGTTCGTGGCCAATAATTCTGATGTTTCGGGAAAGTGAAAACGCAATGTCTTTTAAATTAAATTAAAAGAGTTTATTACGAATGCACAATCACTTATTTTACTATTTCACAATTTTAATTAGAATCTAACTTTCACTTGTCAATAAATTTCTATCGCAATCGTCTTCTAAAATTACTTCACAATCAACGAAAATCATTCAACTCAGTTCTCGTACGTTGGTGAATTAGCGGGAACATTTGTGCAGCATAATGAATGGGCAGTGACTCACTTTCAGATGTTGATCATGCTTGGTGGGTTCTCGTGGTTTCGAGTAAATTCATTTTGTTGATGTTCTTAATGGTTGTGAAAACAATTGCGACAGTAGCTCGCAGAATTATTTGTACATGTAACAATATATATGATATATGATTGGGATGAGTGCCAGAATGCGTTCGAGTAAAAGAATCAGACGTACAAAGAATTCATTGGTAGGAAAACTAGGACGAAACAAGTTGGGTAAACAGACCTACGCTCATGTCAGAAGGGTTTTGTATTCAATTTAGAAAATGCAGTCACCAGATCGAATCAAATCAAGAAACATGTCAAAGACGATTTTATTGGAGAAAATATGAAACTCGAAGATCATACTATTATTAACAAAGTTGAACGAATTTCGAATCCTGAGGTTTTTGGTATTGTTATACTCATAAATATCTCCCTTGATAATTATTTCAGATGGATGATGACGGAGGAAACACATTTTTCATGTATTTCCCCCCTGTGCCCCCACTGAAGCTAAAACTGACAGATTAACAACTGTTTTGAAAAGCTCCAATGAAAACTTTCATTTCATACTCATATCGGGTACGTTTGATACATTTTTTTTCAGGGGCCACTTTCCTGTACTGTTATCATCGATTAATGGCCAATTTTTCGAATCCTAGAATGGTTACAAAACCCTTTTGCTAGGAGCTCCCTCCCACCTCCTTGACTTGTTTCACTTATGAGCATTAATTGTAGGTACTCATCTTCAGTCATTCATTAAATTGAATCAAGTGTTCAAAGCATGCACCTTAAACGTTGAAGTTGGGAAAAACTAACTCAAATTATTCAACCTTCGCATTTTAAACAGCCACCATTTTGTTTTATGATTACTGATACCACTAGCTGAACCGATTCTCAAAGAAATACATGACACCTATCATTCCTGAAATTTTCATGCAAATCCTAGCAAAACTGTAGTGTCTGAGTCGGTAAAAAGCGCATGTTGTTCCATAGCCATATGTTGCCATAGTAATAAATACAGCGCATATTGTTCCATAGTAATACAGGAAAATTCAAACCGCTATAACTTCGCTAAATATGATTCAATCTTTATGAAACTTTCAGAATAGATCAATCTTATAAATAGACATCTACGTACTGAATTTCATTGAATTTAAGGTTACCGTTGAGATTTTATTCAAGAAAACATAAAATCGATAAATCACACTATTACTAACAAAGTTGAGTGTATTGTGACTTCTCACGTATTTGTTGCTGTTGTACTTACCAAGGCCTACATTCCTGATTTTTTTCAGATTTTTCGGATCACAGGTGTCCAATCGCGAGGGGGGGGGACACAAATTTTTCGTGTATTTCCCCTCCCTGTGCGCCCCTCGAAGCAAATTTTGCCAAACTAAGACCTGTTTTGAAAAGTTCTCACCAAGACCTTTCATTTGATACACATATCGGCTACCTTCAATGAAATTTTTTTTTCAGGGGGGTCACTCCCCTATACGGGGAGACCCCCCTTAAATACCTTATAAAATTTTTTTGTAGTTGAACTTTGAAGAGATCACCACTTTACACCTACACACAAAATTTGATGATTCTAGCTTAAGTAGTTTCCGAGAAAAACTGCTGTGACACACGGACGGATGGACGGACGGACGGACGGACAGACGGACAGACGGACAGACTGGTCGCGAAACTAGTAGGGTTTTGTAAAATTATTTTACAAAACCCTAAAAAGAACACAATGAAAATCTCAAAAGAGTAGCAAATAAGATAATTAGCATTCAGAAAATATTATGACGACCAATGGAGAAGTATGGATGTAAGTCTATCGAACAACAAGGCGTGCATACAAAGTAGTGGAAAGTCCAAAACTACATTCTGTCGTGGTGACACCGGTAATATCATCGCTGATGAAACTCCACACAGCTCCTGAGCACTGGAGCGTACAGATGTTTCCGGAGTGCTTCCATTGGCCCCATCAACTCTGGGTGAAATTAGCTCTACCATCAAAAACCAAAAAAATAATATAGCGCTGGGCATCGATAAGATATGGTGGCAGCAGTGTTCAAGAAGCTATTCACAAAATTATCCAGCACAAGAGCATATGCCGAAAGAGTGGAGCCAATCAATTATATTCCCTATCCACAAAAAAAGGTTACAAGCTAAAGTTATAAAATTATAGAGGCATATCACTACTTTGTATTGCGTGCAAAATATTTTCAAAGAAAATAAATTCACGTCATTTGCCAACGGTATTATTGGGGAGTAGCAAGGTGGTTTCCGAGCAGGTAGATTGATGATAGACTAATTGTTCACAGTCAAGAATGTACTTGAGGAATGCAGGGAGTTCAACATAGACGTACATAGTCGAATTTGATTTGCGTTAGTATCTGTCTTTTATAGGCCTTACCTCTCGGTCACCATTAGACTGTGATTGGTTTAAGCGCCAATCATTTGGTTCCAGTTTGAATTGAGGGAACTCTCAATTTTCATACTGGACGCTACAAGTTGAACGCCAACCTTTGTTTTAAACCAACAGCCACCATGATATTCTCGGAAGGGCCGCAACCAATCAGCTGGCCATCCGAAGATGGTGGCTCATCAGCTGCCCGTGGTACCTGAGCATACCTCCAGGATTAAGGTTCGCAGCAATGAGTTGATCTGGTTGTCGGACAATCATAAAGCTACTATGTTTCGGATCAAGTTTTTGTCCTAGTATTTTAATTAAGTGATTCGGGTACCCTGGGAATGCCAGTCTCCGTCGGTTTCACAGGAGTCGGAGACGACAACCCAACAATAGTAGTTGCATTCCTTTGAATCAATAGATCAGTCCCACCCTGGGAGGAGTGTAGACGTACACAAATTTTTGTTCACTTCAAGCAAGCATATGAAAGTATTGATCGCTTTGCTTTGGCATCCCAACCAAATAGCTTGAAATCAGTCAGTGGTTTTGTTTTTGTTGTGAATTTGTACGCGGTCACTCTCTATAGTTCAGAATTATCAGTCTTATTTTCGGCTGTCAATAGCCGAACCAAATCCCCTTCGCGCTGGCCAAGACATTAATCGAAACTATAGAAGCTATAGCAATCAAAGTTTGTGGAAAGACCAGAAGTGGTGACTTCTTGAAAGTTTTAGGGTGGAATATTTTTTCAAAGGGGTTTAAGAGGGGTCTTCTCATATAGGTAGGTGAACCTTTAAAAAGATTTTTCCACCATTGTTAGTCAAGTAGGGTGTCATTGAAAAGGTCTTAACGAGACCTTTTCAAAACAAGTCTTAAAATTGCTTTAGTAGTACCGTGGGGGCAGGGGAAGGGGAAATGTAGGAACTTTTCGCGTACCCCCCATGGCGATTGGACATCTTTAATCCGAAAAATCTGAAAAAATCAAGAATGTAGGTCTTTATCAGTACAATAACAACAAATACATGAGAAGTCGAAATTCACCCAACTTTGTTAGTAATAGTATGAATTATCGAATTTATGTTTTCTTGAATAAAATCTTAATCCTACCTTTAAATTCAATAAAATTCATCAAGATAGAATGATATTTAACGAAATTATAGGGATTTGAATTTTCCTGTATTACTAGGGAGCAATATGCGCTATATTACTATGGAAACATATTATTTTTACCGACTCAGCCACTACAGCTTTGCTAGGCTTTGCATGAAAATTTCAGGAATCATAGGTACCATGAATATCTTTGAGAGTCGGTTCAGCTAGTGGCATCTGTAATCGTAAAACAAAATGGCGGCTGTTTTAAATGGGAAGATTGAATAATTTTGAGTTATTTTCCCCCAAATTCAACGTTCAAGGTGCATGCTTTCAAAACTTGATTCTATTTAATGAATGACTGAAGATGAGTACCTACAATTAATGCTCATAGGTAAAACAAGTCGAAGAGGAAGGAGAGAGCTCCTAGCAAAAGTGCTTTGTAACCATTCTAGAATTCGAAAAAATTGGCCATGAATTGATGATTACAGTACAGGGGAATGGCCACTGAAAAAAAATTCATCAAAGGTAGCCGATATGAGTATCAAATGAAAATTCTTTATGGGAGCTTTTCAAAACAGTTCTTAAACTGACCGTTTTTGCTTCAGTTCGGGCACAGGGGGGGAAATACATGAAAAATGTGTTTCCTCCCTCGTGAATCGACACCTGTGATCTGAAAAACCTAAAAAAATTATCAAGGGAGGTATTTATGAGTATAACAACAACAAGTACCTCAGAAGTCAGAATTCGTTCAATTTTGTTAAGAATAGTATGATCTTCGAATTTCATATTTTCTCCAATAAAATCATCTTTTACATGCTTCTTGATTTTATTCGTTGCTGGTGACTGCATTTTGTAAGTTGAGCAGAAAACCCTTCTGACATGAGCGTAGGTCTGTCTACTGAACGTGTTTCAATATTTGATTGTGTATTTTCTTGTGAATTTCGCATTAATATTTGGAGGTAAAGACTAATTGAATTAGATTTTTCCGGTTGTTTCCTATGCTTCTTTTATTTCAGAACTTTCTGCTCATGATAGGAGCTATTTTTTCCCAAGAAGGGACTTTACTGGCATCGATTTGAAGTGTCGGGACTACCAAGTGCCCATCATGGTGAGGTCACGCTTAAGGCTTTCCTAGTTTTTCAAGTGTTTCTTCCAGGTGTTGCAGGGAGTTTGAATTTGGTGGAATTGGATCTCGGGTAGGTAGGATTCCACTCATTGTTTCCCGGGGAGTCGTAACGTCGTTCGGCGGCTCCAATCAGGCTCCAAGTGAAGACGAGAAGCACCTATACCGTCTCCAATGGAGCTATCCGGGGCCGAAAAGAGCCTGACTAGAGGACCCCTTTTAAAACCGTAATAACACTTTTAATGGTGTGACAGCTGTCATGTACTTTAAAGGTAGTTTGGTCTACCATTTTATAATGAATAGGTTGATTTATTTCAAAAGAAAAACGTTTAAAGAACTCATCGCGCGTTCCGTCAATTTTATGGCTGACATAATCGTCCGTCAGAACAATTAATCCGATTAAGCATGGATCGTTTTCACACCACGTTTACTCTCACTAATTATATGCATCCATCCAGATGTCGTACCGTGCATAATAAAGAAACCATAGCAGCTGTAAAGCATATTATCTTTGAAGATTCAAGTGTGTTCATTCGACATCGCGCTCAACCATTAAACCTATGCTCATCCACATTATGGTAGATTTTACGAAAGGACCTTAGTTTGCGGCCTTTAAAAATCCAACACGTGCAGGAATTGAAGCCGAACCACCACCGTGCACGGCTTGGATTCAGAACAAATCAATGTGAATCCCGAATTTCGTAAAAAAATTTTGTTTTGCCATGTCAATAAATAAAACTTCAGCATTTCAAGTGATGAGCAACCACTGACGGTTATCAAAGCACTGTTGCATCTGGAGAAAGTCACTGTTTGGTGTTTTTATGGTACAGTGGGATCATTGGTCCATATGTTTTCAAAAATGTTGCTGAGAATAACATTACAGTCAATGGTGACCGCTATGAGCCACGATCAATGACTTTCTCGTTCCGGAATTGACTCGCCGTAATGCAGGTGACTTCTGGTCTCGTGAAACCATCGATTGATTGAAGGAAGCATTTGATGAATGTATAATTTCTCGTTTTGTACATGTGCGCTGGCCTGCAAGATCTCGTGAGCTATCAACGTGGGACTATTTCTGGTGAGGATACGTCAAATCACTTGTCTACGCTGACAAACACTAGTCGTTTGGAAAACAACATTTGCCGCGTTATAAGCGAGATACGGCCCAAATTATTAGTTAGAGTAATCAGAAATTGGTCCTCTCGTTTGAACTGCATTCAAATTGCCCAAAATCATTTTCGAATAAAATTGGCAAAAAATTACCTTTCGAATAAAATCAATTGCATGGCCATCAAAACATTTATCCGTATTTTATTATAATTTAAAGTTGTATACCTCTAGAAACACGCCTTTTAAAATATTCTCATCATAAAAAGTCTTCACAGCAATATTATCTATGCTCACTGCAGACTGGTGGCTCACGTTTGTCGTAAAAATTGATTTCATGCCTTTTTTCGAATAGCACGCATGGCACCTATTTTTAGGGTTTTGCAAAATAATTTTACAAAACCCCACTAAAATCGCGACCTGAATGTCCATCCTTCCGTCCGCCCGTCCATCCGTCTGTGTGTCACAGCACTTTTTCTCGCAAACTACCCAAGCTAGAAACATCAACTTTTGTATACAGGTGTGAAGTGGTGCTCTCTTTAAAGTTCAACAACAACAAAAATTTATAAGATAAGGAAAAAATTTCATCAAATGTAGCCGATATAGGTATCAAATGAAAGGTCTTGATGAGGACTTTTCAAAACAGTTCTTAATTTGACACTTTTTGCTTCGAGTGGTGCACAGGGAAGGGAAATACATGAAAAATGTGTGTCCCCCCCCCCCCCTTGCAATTGGACACCTGATATCCGAAAAATCTGAAAAAATCATAGAGGTAGGTGTTTCTGAGTACAACAACAACAAATACCTTAGAAGTCAAAATTCGCTCAACTTTGTTATTAATAGTATGATATTCGAATTTCACATTTTCCCCAAAAAAATCGGATGAGTACCCTTAAACTGAACGAAATTCGGCATTTAAGTAGTCCTACAAAAGATCCTTAAACTTTGTAAGTTGAATGAAAATTGAATGATATACACGGAAGGGATAGCCATTTGAAATTTCTCCAATTACAACAACAATAACACATGATTTTGGTATTTTATGGAATTTCCATTGAATCACTCACTGCAGTTTTGATTTCATCTTCTTGAAATTTTCAAATAAGGTCAATGCTGGTGACTGCATTTCTGAGAAGTTGAGTACAAAACCCTTCTGACATGAGCGTGGGTCTGTCTACCCAGCTTGTTTTTTTAATTGCATTTGGAATGCCTAGTTCTGGGTCTCCCTGTGGTGGGAAGCCGTCGGGCTCCTCCATTCCCCGGTGAAAAAACATTTGTTCTTTTTTGGATTTCTTGAAAAGTCTCCGCAAGTAAAATCTAGGCATATTGTTCAAATAACTCGACGATGTAGGAGTATTAAGTTTTAAAGAATTCGTTTTTGCTTATCATTAAGACTATAAACAGCCAATGATATCAACAGTACTGTAACAAAATAGCGGCTGCTTAAAATACTCGAACAGTAAAAGACTTTTTTTCTGAAAATCGATTATATGTGCGCATCTTACCGAAGTATTTCTCAATTTTATCCGTCAATTGCGTAAGAAATGAATTCGTGCGATTTTTTGTCGAACATTGAAGCTTAATTGTAAAAAATTGCTTTTAAACGATCGAAAATGATTTGTTGATCGACGCCAAGTGATTTTGCAAGTTTTGGATGGATCTTGGTTGAGCAATGTCTCCAATCCGTGATCTTGAAATTTTTATGGCTGTCCAGGCCGTTCATCGTCCTCCAAGTCAAAATTGCCACTTTTAAACCGTACAAAACACTTCTGGCACGCTTACGCTTACCTTTTACCAAAATACGATGGCTTTCGGCAGCCTTTTTCTTCAATGAAGAAGTGCTCCCCGCAAAAACACTTTATTCGGCACAAAATTTGACATTGTCAGAGTATAAAAAAGTATTGTTGTTTACGCTTCAGCTAAATGACACATACTGATTCTGAAACTATATGACAGTAGCTTTCCAACACATATTTGGAAAGGTGAATCATTAGAATCATGTAGTAATGAAAACACGATTATTACTACTAACTTAAGTTTATTATAAAATATCGACAGGTCGCGATGGCTCTCAAACATAACACTCTAAATCTAAATGATATCCAAAATATTATTAAAAATAATATGACGTGACATCTAGGTGGCAGCACATAACACGGCAGTGCCCTACTGTTATGCTATATACAACGTCGTCAATCGTCTAAGCTCCGCCAAGTGTATACGGCCAAGCGCATACGCCCATTGTCATTAAAACATGTACTTGTCGACCAACGGCAAGCGTAAAGTCTTCATAATCCATACCATTAGCGACGACGACCATGTACATAAGAAGCTTCGGGGTGTGCTTATAGAATTATCAACAAGCTACGCCCATTGTCATCAAAGCATGTACTTGTCGACCAACGGCAAGCGTAAAGACTTCATAATTCGATCTACATAAACCACAACATTAGCGACGACAACGACCATGTACATAAGAAGCTTCGGGGTGTGCTTATAGAAATATCGACAAGCTACGCCAAGTGATATACTACATAAGCCATAACATTAGCGGCGACAACGTCCATGTACATGAGAAGCTTCGGGGTGTGTTTCCAGCGGAGTGACACTGTGCTAAACCCTGCCTTCAAACCATTTCTCAAATTCGCGCAAAGCTTCACCATGCGAGTAAGTGAGAAGTGCGCGGAGGAAGAAGTTTACGTGGAACGAGAACGCACGTTTCAACTACTCAGCGAATTTAGGGCGAATTGAGGCCGCATGAATCGTTTAAAAGACAATTGATCGAGCGAGAAACGGTGAGTAGTAATAACAGCGGTTACAGAACTGTACGCGAAGTGAATTTCGCCGCGAAGTGATCAGTGAGGCCAGAAAGTGCATCTAGTTCCGGTGCAATTGCAGGAAATCATCACATCAGTTAGATGGTGAGGTGTAGGCTTGAGCCGCGAACCTCATTCGGCTTGGATGCGTTTTTACGCTGCGTAGCCACCATCGACTAACCCCCACTTTCTTCTAGGCATCCTCCGTCCGTGAAGACACAGTATGGAAAGATGTTAAAATAATTAAAGAAGTGTAAAAGTAATTAATTTAAAATATAAAATAAAACTAAATTGTTTAATTATGTAACTCTCGTCTTCTTGTTGATTTAGTGAAAATGGACAAAGTAGCAGGTAAGTGGTGTTAATAGAAGTTCTTTCCCCGGGAGCCTTGATGATGTATATTGGATACACATCAAATGTACTCCCAGTTCATACCAGTATACCCTATGTATACTATTTACGCTTGCCGTTGGTCGACAAGTACATGCTTTGATGACAATGGGCGTAGCTTGTCGATAATTCTATAAGCACACCCCGAAGCTTCTTATGTACATGGTCGTCGTCGCTAATGGTATGGATTATGAAGACTTTACGCTTGCCGTTGGTCGACAAGTACATGTTTTAATGACAATGGGCGTATGCGCTTGGCCGTATACACTTGGCGGAGCTTAGACGATTGACGACGTTGTATATAGCATAACACTACAGCAGTCTCCCTCAAGTGATAACGATATTTCTTTTCATTTAGCAAATGTCACTTGACGTAATTTTGACTTAGGTCCTTCATACGTTTTGAGCACTGTGGGTTGATGAAAGTTTGCTGCTCCTAACGGAGCAGCAAGCTTTCATCAATGAAATGACTCCTGCGAGTCGTTTTCCATATGTGCCGGTTTTAGACGCTTTATGGAAATGTTTGTGATCTTATTCCCTACGCGTATTTTGAAGACTCGTACATCTAAACGCTCGATGACTTCATGAGGACCGCTGTATGGCTGCTGCAGAGATTTTTTTCCATATCCCTGTCTGATAAACACATGGCTACATCTGGACAGGTCCTTGTGCACAAAAACGCTTCGTCGTGGTGTGAGGCAGGTGTCGGTTTTAGTGCTTGCATTTTCCGTCGGAACTTTTCGATGAAAATGTGCGGGTTATCAGGAGACGAATCATCGCTGGAGAATTCTCCGGGCAACCGTAATTGCCACCCGTAGCACATTTCCGCAGCTGAACATCCGTTGTCATCTTTGAGAGATGTCCTTAATCCTAAGAGCACTGGTGGCAAAACGTCAATCCAATGTGACGATTCGTGGCACATGATTGCGGCTTTTAAGGAACGATGAATCCTTTCAACCATTCCATTAGAAGCGGGATGATACGCTGTGGTTCGAATCAAGTTGCTGCCGATAAACTGTAACATGGCTTGGAACAATGCAGACTCAAACTGAGTTCCCTGGTCGGTGGTTATTGTTTCAAGTGTTCCGAATCTTGTACCCAACCGATCTATTACCGTGAATATGTAGGTGTATCCATAGGACAATGAAAGCGGACCAACAATGTCTGCGTGTATGTGTTGGAAGCGCCGATCCGTCGTTGGAAAGTTTTGCGGGGTAAGAGTAACGTGTCGATGAACTTTAGATCGACTTTAGATTAGACATGCTACGCAGTTTTTACGTCCACATTGCGACTTCCTTTTTCACTCCAGGCCACACATATTTGCTGGAGATAAGTTTGCACGTGGCTTTTTCACCTGGGTGTGATAATCCATGAATTTTGTCGAACAAGGACTTCCTCAGGCTCTTTGGGATATATGGTCTTGGATTTCCCATTGATACATCGCAGAATAAAACATTTCCATCTCCTAATGGAAATTGTTTTAGCTTTAGCGAAGTGTTGGCATTAAGGAGATGTTGCAGCTCTTCGTCCTTAGCTTGTTCTTTCGCAATATCCTCTGCACTTGGAGTTTTGAATTCCGTGAAAGCGTCGATTCTGGAGAATGCGTCAGCAACAAAATTCCGTGAGCCTTTAACGTAGGAAATTAGCGTCGAGAATTGGCTAATGAATTCCAATTGTCGCATTTGCCGCGGAGAAGCTTTATCCGAACGTTGTGAAAAAGCGAAAGTTAAAGGCTTGTGGTCAGTCTCAATCGAAAAATTCCTTGCTTCGAGCATGAACGTGAAATATTCGACAGCCTCGTAAATAGCTAATAACTCCCTGTCATACGTGCTATATCTTGTCTGCGCTGGGTTCAATTTTTTCGAATTTTTCGAAAAGAAAGTGGTCTCCATGCATCACTTTGTTTTTGCTCCAAAACAACACCAATGGCTAATTTCGATGCGTCGGTTTGAAGAATCAAAGCAGCTCCATCATTAGGGTGAGCCAATAATGCGGCATTTTCAATCATCGTTTTGCTCTCTTCGAACGCTTTCTTGGTTGTTTCGTTCCAAATAATTGGCTCTTTGTCTTTTGACTTTTTATCACCCAAATAAGAATTTAGGGGAGCAAGTACGTCTGCTGCATTCTGCAAGAATCGCCTATAGAAATTGATTACTCCCAAGTACCTGCGAAGCTCCAAAATATTTTTAAGGTTGTTTGAAATCCGTAATGGCTGCTATTCGATCCAGTGAGGGTTTGGTTTCTTCACTCGAAATTGAGTAGCCTAAAAACTTTACCTCCTTTGCTCCGAATACGCACTTGGGTGCATTCATTTTGACGCCATATGCCTTCAATCGTTGGAAAACTTCCTGCAGATGTTCGTGATGCTCGTTTAGGTTCTTTGATGCTATAAGTATATCGTCGAGACAGATGTAGCAGAATTTCAGTCCACGCAAAACGGTGTTGGTAAATCTTTGAAACGTTTGCGCAGCGTTCCGTAAGCCGAAAGTCATTCGACAAAATTCGAATCATCCAAATGGCGTGATGACTGCAGTCTTTGGTATATCATCAGGATGTATCGGAATCTGGTGATATGCGTGCTCCAAATCCAAAGTGGTAAAAATTGCGTTGTTGTACAGATGATTCGCAAAGTCCTCAATGTGAGCGATGGGATAACGATCGGGAATTGTTATCGAATTTAAGCAACGATAGTCACCGCATGGTCTCCAATGTCCAGATTTTTTCTGGACCAAATGTAATGGACTGGCCCAAGGACTGTCAGATGGACGGCAAATTCCCATCGAGACCATGCAGTTGAATTCCGATTTGGCAGCTGCATACTTTTCTGGTGGAAGACGTCGCATTCGTTCAGCTATTGGTGCACCTGTTGTGAGTATTCGATGGCAGATATTATGCGGCAGAGAACTATTGAAATTTGAGGAGGATGTGACTTCAGCGTATGTTGATAGCAGCTCGCGGAATTGATTATCCTGGGCTAAAATTATGATTTTTCCTGAATCCTTGCAAACTTTTGCGAGAGTAGAGAGTTGCGTGTTGCCATCCACCAGCCGTTTGTTCCTTAAATCCACCAATATGTTGAATTTACGAAGAAAGTCTGCACCGAGAATTGGACGTGCTATGTCTGCGATTGTGAAGAACCATTTCATCGGGCGTCGTAATCCGAAATCGAGATCCATCAGTTGTTCGCCGTATGTGGTGATCACGGTGTTGTTTGCTGCGTGTAGCTTTAGAGGTGCTAGTGTTTTACGAAGGCAGCGTTTTTTAGGGGGAATTACCGACACATCAGCTCCGATGTCGACCAAAAATAGAGTTCCGCTGCGACGTTCTCCTATGAGTAGGCGGTTTTGGTATTGGCCGTCGTCATCTACCGCACATGACAACGAGCATTTTAGTTTTCCGTCACGAAAGTGCACGGTTTTCGACACTTTTGCGCTTTTGCACCGAATCGACGATGGTAGAAGCAAACAGTTTGGGAACGAGATCGCGATTGGTTTTGTTTCCGGCGGTAGGACAAACGTGAATTGTTTCTGCGTGATTTGCGCATTTCGAACGCTTCAAGCCTTTCCTTGAGAGACGCAATTTCATTTCGTAGATCGTCGTTAACGCTTGATGCGCTATTCCCGACAGCGGCTATCGAGGCCATTCCGCTTTCTTCTAAAATTTTGTCCGCCATTAATGTTAATCGCTCGATTCCAATTTCAGAAGTCACTGTTGATATTGCACGCACTCGCGGTCGTAAGCGACGTAGCCAAAGAGCACGCACAGTATCTTCCCCGAGCTGGTTTTCTCCGAGAGATTTCATTTCGCGCCACAGTTGAGATGGTCTTTTATCACTAAGTTCTAAGTCTAGGGGCACTTTTGTTAATGCTTTTTCAGGCGAGTCTGTGAAGCGAGATATAAGCGCGTTTTTTAATACTGCATATGCGTCTGATGTAGGCGGCGATTCCACAATATCGGCAACTTGCTCCAAAATGGCAGAATCGATTGATGAAATTATCGCGTTAAAACGATTAGCATCACTTAACATTTTATGAGTCGCAAATTGTGCTTCAACTTGCACGAACCACAAAGTTGGCCGTTTTTGCCAAAATGGCGGCAGCTTAATTTTCAAATGAACGACCCGGAATTTTGGGTCTCGCGGGATAGGTTTTATTGTCTGGAGAATCAGGCATATTGCGCGTTTCACTAGTTTTGCACGAGTTCACAAATGTAGTAATGAAAACACGATTATTACTACTAACTTAAGTTTTTTATATAATATCGACAGGTCGCGATGGCGTCTCAAACATAACAATCTAACTCTAAATGATATCTAAAACATTATTAAAAATAATATGAAGTGACATCCAGGTGGCAGCACATAACACGGCAGTGCCCTACAATAAGAATCAAGTTACGCCATCTGTAAGAAAACCGCATGAATTAACCGGTACTGGTATTATATTTCTACCCTTTTGAAAGGGCTCATGCGAAACTTATGACCAACTTGAAGTGAAATTGTCTATGGAAAGAGTTACAAAATTCTCTTGGTAAACGCTTTCTTCTCCATACCTTTACGTGCGATTTTTCAATTCAAATATACAACGAGAGCAGTTTACTCGAAGGAAAAACAATTGGTTGCATTATTCTGGAATATCAATTTAAATTTCATCGCTCCAACATACTACTCCCCTACATTATTAAACCAGTAAACGCAAGGATACATATGAAACACAAGGAACCAAGCGTACGAAATGAATCCTTTCGCATCGAAGATACAATTCGGAACAGGACGCTTCATGCATGTTGATTTTAGCACTCCGTCTACTATTTACCGCCTCGCTTCAAGGTACCACCCCATGCTTAGCGTAATTATTTCGTCTCTTCCTCCTTTTGATTACTCCGACTCCTCGCCATCTCATTCTCCTTCTTAGACAAATTACGAGACCCGTCATGGTCATGAAAATGAGAAACTGATGGTGGTGACATGATGATGAAAAGTCTGCGTGTGAGTTAGAAGCTGGTTGGGAAATTATCAATCGGTTGGTACATAGTTTTGCTGCGACTGCTGTGAATGGAGTCATCTGTTGTTTATGATTTTCCTCTTCTGCACTTTATTACTTATCTCCTTAATGCAGTGTATCCGAAATGGCGAATTATCGTGAATATTTGACGTTGAAATGTTCGTAACGGATATGAAATTAAATTATGATTTTTGGATTGGAAGGGATTAACTTGAGAAGAGTGAATGCCAAATCTGAACATAATGTGGAATTCAATTAAATTTGTCGGGGATTTGCCAGGGATGAAAGGAGTAGAGTTCTGATTTTATGCAGCTTTGGCGAATTGTTTTTCAAACCCTTGAAATTTTTGAACATAATTATTTTATCCTGACAACGAGGGAGACATTTGAAATTGAGAAGGGCACATCGTTTAATAAGGGTAATTGTAATTTGATTCACGATATGATTCAATCGAGTGGAAATTTTATTAAAATTTGTTGATGACAGCAATTTCCTTTAGAATTTTGATTTGTCTTTTCATGAATATCTGTCGCCTGTGACGAAAGTATTCAACGGAAATTGAGTGTGACTTTGTATAATTCTATTATGTTAATTAATCAATTTAGAACATTTGGAGCATAGATAACTATGTGAAAAAATAAGCACCTCTTATTACATCTAGTAATTAGAGTTCAAGTCAGCTATTCTCATATTTTGGGAAGATCGTCATCGTGCTGTTGTTGCTTTTAACTTATTTTTTTGAATAGACTTATTTAATTTATCATGCTATTAAAAATAGTGTAATAACTACGATTAGGCTACATGAGATTTTGAATTTAAAAATTTAGTTTATAAATCTCAAAATTAAAGTTTTCCCGGGACAGTCCTTTCGCTTTTTGTATGAAAGGTCAGTAGCATATCCAAACAAAGCGTGAAACCAACATAACAGCGTTAACGCTTACACACGTCACGTTTCAAGATGACATCGATGGCCACGAGTAAAGAACTAGTGGGTGTCGCTGAAATTTTTACGCGAAAAGTAAACACCAAAATTATCGGATGTACAAAGTTATCATAAGCGATCAAACGGGTGTCGAACGATAAATGTAACAGGACAATTAGCCGCTGCAAAATGTGTCGCAGTTTTAAATGTTAAATGTATTTTATTCATAGGCTGCTAGATACTTCTTAACGACGCGGAAAGAGCGGGTATGCGAGGAGAAACTTCCAAAATGACATTAACTGAGTTTCCGTGAGGGAATTTTCTCGGGGTAAATCGGTACTGTGTAACACATTTTGGATTGAACGCAAGTCCTCCGCGAGGACAATATGCCCACTCCAGTGTGCTTTAAGAGACTTCGAACTGACTACAGTATTACATTTGCAGCCCGAAAAAGAAAAAAATAGTAGCACCTTACCGCAAATAGGTGGAAATACAAAATTTAAACGAATGCTGTATTGAAATTATGAGTGACCGTATTCATGAATTTTTCATAAAGAGACAGCATTCAAATATGTAAAATACCAACCTCAAATTGAAAAGCTTACAAACTAATATTAAAGCTTCGAAGTGTAAATTATTAAGAATAAATCGTAAAAAGCTTTTGGTGGCATCAAAAGTAAGTTCAAACATCAATATCTTCTAATATCTTCTTCTTCCTAGCGGCACAGACCCTCTCGAGCCTTCGCTTCCTGCAACAAGGACCTCCAACTGTCTCGGCCCATGGACCGCGTCCTCCGATTTCTCTATTCAAGCAGCGGTAAACTGTCTTTGTCTACCGGAAGGGGTCAGCGTTTCCTCGGTTTTCCTACTGGTCTCAACCCTTCGGTTCTTCAATTCACGTGGCCAGCTCATTGTAATTGCAATTTCATACAGATCTTGGTTGTATCGGATTTGCCATTGTTCCCCGTCTAGCTTTGCTCCTAATATTCGCCACAGGACCCGTCTCTTGAAAGCGTTCAATATGTTTGCAGAGAGCGCCGCGCTATTTACCTGCGCCGAAACGAGGATGCGAGGGAGATAGTTGTCCGCGAGGAGAGACAGCGCTCGCTCAACGATTGGCAGCTGTCTTGGGTGAATTGCACGAAGGGAAGGTGGACTGCGCGCCTCATCCCGGATGTGAGACCGTGGCTGAATCGAAGGCATGGTGAGAATGACTTCTATCTGACCCAGCTTTTGAGCGGGCATGGGTGTTTTCAGTCTTACCTGCACAAGGTTGGTAAGTCACGGTCCCCCGATTGCCGGTTTCGCCCAGGAGAGGGGGACAATGCCTGCCACACATTTTTTGCATGTACGAAATGGGTCAGGCTGCGAAGGGAACTCTACAGGGAGACAGGAGAGCTCACCCCGGATAATTTAGTTGCGGTGATGCTCGAATCGGTTGGCAAATGGAACCAGGTGGCACATTATGTTCGGGCAGTCCTAAAATATAAAAGGGACTCACAGCAGCCGGGGGGCTGGGGGATCGCTCTGCTGGCATTTCCTCTTCCCCTCTCCCCTTCGGCTAGAAAAGGGACTCCTCAGCTTGAAGGTGCCCCACGGCGTAACAAAACGAGACCTGGCCCGGGTTGACAGGGGAGGTGTTTAGTGGGTAGTCTAGTCGCGCATGGGAGTCCCACACTCTGTGCATAAATGGCGTTCACCTCCCTACCACAAAAAAAATATGTTTGCAGATGTTTGAGTTACGATCCTGTCCTGTGTTTGCATCTGGTCTTCAAGATCGGCCAAACTGAATAAAATATTTTACTTGCGAGCTGCATTCTACGACGTATTTTGTCTCTTACATTACCGGTTCTCATTATTTTGGTGCCTAAATATACGAATTCCCCACATTTTAGGGTTTTGTACTAAAATACAAAACCCTATTGCAATCACGACCTGTGTCCATCCGTCCGTCTGTATGTCACAGCACTTTTTCTCCGAAACTATGAAGACTACAGCCATGAAACTTTGTGGAAAGGTCAGAAGTGTTGACTCCTTGAAAGTTCAAGGGTGGAAAAATTTTTCAATGGGGTTTAAGGGGGGCTCCCCATGTAGGGAGGTGACCCCTCAAAAAAAAAATCACCATTTGTAGTCGAGTAGGGTGTCACTGGAAAGGTCTCAATGAGATCTTTTCAAAAGAAGTCTTAAAATTGCCTTATAAGTACCAAGGGGGGCAGGGGAAGGGGAAATGTACGAACTTTTCGCGTACCCCCTCGCGATTGGACACCTTCCATTCGAAAAGTCTGAAAAAAATCATGAATGTAGGCCTTAATGAGTACATCAACAACATATACATGAGAAGTCGAAATTCATTCAACTTTGTTAGTAATGGTATGATTTATCGATTTTATGTTTTCTTGAATAAAATCTAAACGGTACCCTTAAATTCAATAAAGTTTAGCAAACGGATGACTATTTATAAGATAAACCTTTTCTGAAAGTTTCATAAAGATATTGTATTTAACGAAGTTATAGCGATTTGAATTTTACATGAAAAATGTGTTTCCTCCCTCGCGAATGGACACCCGTGATATAAAAAATCTGAAAAAATTATCAAGTGAGATATTTATGGGTATAACTATAACAAATACCTCAGAAGTCAAAATTCTTTCAACTTTGTTAATAAAAGTATGATCCTCGAACTTGACGTGTTTCTTGATTTTATTCGTTGCTGGTTACTGCATTTTGTAAGTTGAGTACAAAACCCTTCTGGCATGAGCTTAGGTCTGTCTACCCAACTTATTAATATTGTTTTCAGCAATTGTGACATTTTTCCTCTGCTGCGTCATGAGCTTCGGTTTATACTCATTGATTTGTAGCTCTACTCGTTTTGTTTCGCTGTCAAGTTTCAAGAAAAGTTCTATGACGGTTGTTGATAACCGTGACAAAATTTTGATGTCGTCCGCATAGGCTACCAATTGGCTCAACTTATATAGTAACGTACCTCTTATATCAACCGGCAACTATCTGAAGAGGCAAATTGAGTAACAATGGGGCCAGCCCATCTCCCAGCCTTAGCCCGATATTTGTGTCGAAGGCGTCGGTGATTTGGCTATTGATCCGGACTTGGGAGGTTGTCGACATGCTTGTCATTTTGGTAAGCCAGACTAATTTGGCTGGGATACCAAAGCAGATCACTATTCGGTACATTACGTTACGATCAATACTGTCGTATGCTTGGTTAAAGTCATCAAAAATTGAGTGTGCGTCTATGTTAAACTCCCAGCTTTTTTTAAAGTACCTGCTTGACAGTGAACAATTGGCCTATCGTCAATCTAACTGCTCTAAAACCACCATGACACTTCCCAATAATATTGTGAGCGTATGATCTGATTCTATTTACTATTTTCTTTTTGTGGTAGGGAGGTGAAGGCATTTACGCCCGCCGAGTCTAGCAGTGTGGGACTCCCATGGAGTATACCCTTGGACTACCCACTAAACACCTCCCCGGTCAATCTGAGAACCTAGCCTGGAACCGTTTTACACATTACTTCGGGCCAAGTCTCGTTTTGTTACGCCGTGGGGCGCCTTCAAGCTGGGGAGTCCCTTTCCTAGCGGGAGGGGAGAGGGGAAGAGGAAATGCCAGAAGAGTGATCCCCCAGCCCCAGCGCCTCCGCCTGCTGTGAGTCCCTTTTATATTTTAGGACTGCCCGAGCATAATGTGCCAGCTGGTTCCATTTGTCAACCGATTCGAGCATCACCGCAACTATATTATCCGGGGTGAGCTCTCTCGTCTCCCTGCAGAGTTCCCTTCGCAGCCTTACCCATTCTGTACACGCAAAAATTGTGTGACAGGCATTGTACTCCTCTCCTGGGCAAAACCGACAATCGGGAGACCGTGACTTACCGATCTTGTGCAGGTAAGACTGAAAACACCCGTGCCCGCTCAAAAGCTGGGTCAGATAGAAGTCAGTCTCACCATGCCTTCGATTCGGCCACGGTTTCACATCTGGGATGAGGCGCGCAGTCCACCTTCCCTTCGTGCAACTCCCCCAAGACTGCTGCCAATCGTTGAGCGAGCGCTGTCTCTCCTCGCGAACAACCATCTCCCTCGCATCCTCGTTTCGGCGCAGGTAAATATCGCGGCGCTCTCTAGCAAGGAGGGCGACAGGTATCACGCCTGCAATCATTCTCACCGCCAAGTCGGAGACTGTTGGATACGAAGATGCAATTCTCAGTGCTCTTCTTCTCTGTACCTGTGCCAATCGTTTTCGGTATACCTCCTTGCTGAGAGCATCGCCCCATACCTCTGCTCCGTACAGTAGCACTGACCCTGCAGCACTCATCAAGAGGCGTCTTCTTGATGGGCTGGGTCCCCCTACGTTGGCCATAAGTCGACTCAGGCCCGATATTTCCGAAGAAGCCTTCTCAGCCGTTGCCCTGATTTGCTCAGAGAAACTCATCTTTGAGTCGATCAGTAGCCCCAGGTATTTCATCGCTGGCTTCGATTCGACCTGTATATCTCCAATACTGATCATCCTTACTCTAGGGATTGTCTTTTTTGTCAAGATGACCACTTCGGTTTTCTCCAGCGCTAAACTGAGCCCGCGAGTCCCTCACTCGGCGCATTAGCATACCTAGCCTAAGTTGCGCTTGTTCAACGGTGCGTCCGGCGACCAGAGCCGCAACATCATCCGCATAGCTGACCAAGCGCGACTCATCTGGCATCTCAAGTCTCAGTAGCCCGTCGTAAGACACGTTCCACAGGTCCGGACCAAGGATAGATCCCTGGGCAACACCCGATGTAATTTCTATCCTTCGTTGGCCCTGTGTCGTGTCGTAGAGCAGGCTTCGGTCCTTTAGGTAGTTCCTCAAAAGCCGCATTAGATATTCTGGAACTTGAAAAGAGTTTTCCAGCGTGTCCAGAATATCCACCCATCTAGCGGAGTTGAAGGCATTCCTGACGTCGAGTGTCACCAACAGGACGATCCGTCGCTTGGTGCGACTATGTGCCTCTGCCTTTGGACCGCGTTCACCACCTCTGCAATCGCATCAATGGTAGAACGTCCTGCTCTAAAGCCGTACTGCCGAGGAGATAGATCCCCAGCAGCACGAATCGCGTCAGTGAGTCTTCCGTTGATGAGTTTCTCTAGCACTTTCCCAGCCGTGCCTAGCATGCATAACGGGCGGTATGCAGACGGCGATTCGGGATTTCCCTTCCCCTTGCTGACCAGCACGAGCATCGCCACCTTCCATCGTACCGGGAAAACGCCGTCCCGTAGGCAAGCGTTGAATGTGCTGAGCAGGTAGTCAGGACAATGGTGATAGACGAGCTGCAAAACCTCAGCTGGAACACCATCTGGACCTGGAGCCTTCCTCGCTTTCAGGGAGAGGACTGCCTCTTCCAGTTCCAGCTGTGTGAAGAGTGGGCACTCGACCGCTGTTTCACCACGGACAGCGTCATCACGGACGGGATGGGCGGGGAAGAGTCCCCACACTATCGCGAGAAGGCTTCCGTAGGGCACCAAGTTTCCCCATGACCAGCTTGTAGCCAAGGCCCCACGGATCCCTATTTACATCGTCCACGAGGTCTTGCCAGCATCGGGCCTTGCTCCTGTTAATAAGCCTGCGAAGATATTTCCTGCTGGACCTGTATGCTGCTAGCCTAGTGTCTGCCTTCTCCCGTGTTCGCGCCCGCTGGGCCTCTCGACGAAGTTTGTGACACTCGCTTCTTTGTTCGGCGATCTCGTTTGACCACCAGTATACTGGAGGCTTACCGTGTCGGGGTCTCCGACGGGGCATGGAAGATTCGCAAGCAGCTATGATGGTACTCATAGTTGAGTTCACCAAGTCCTTGGCTGTAGGCCCTCCACTCCCTGGCGGAGCTCCCAGCAACGGTGCGCCTGCCGTAAGCGCGTCAGCGAACCTCTCAACGTCCATTCTCCCAGTCCTCCATCCGAGGATTGAAGTTTGGGCATTTGCACGCAAAGTGGCACTGTCGTGAATCTCAACCGCTATATACTGGTGACCACTAGCCGAGTAGTCCTCTAGTACTCGCCAGTTGTGTACTCTAGGTACCAGGGACTCCGAAGCGAGTGTCACATCGGGTATGGTTCCTACGCAACCCCAGCGGCGGAAAGTAGGGGTGTTACCAGTATTTAGGACAAAAAGCGCTGTTCTGGCCGCCATGTCCAAGATTTGCTTTCCCCTTGGGCCGGATTGTGGCATACCCCATTCAATGGCTCTAGCGTTGAAGTCTTCCCCGACCAGCATGTGGCCCTCTGTGTTCGAGACAGCGTCCTCCAGGGCATCGAGTTTGGTTCGAAAAGATCGCATTACCTCGTTAGGCGTCAGATAAACACTGAAATATGTTATCCCTGAACACCGCATCCACACAAAACCATCCCCGCCTCCATGGCTCTGCAACTGAAGGCGGGCGCTGTCTCGAACCCAGATGGCCGAGGTACTAGATTTGTCAGGGTACCACGCTTGCGAGTCCTTGTTATGATGTTGCTCGCTCAGCAACAGGAGGTCAGCTTTCTTATCCCTCGCAAACTGCTCAAGTAGGTCCTGGCCGTTTGTGCTTCGGTGCAAATTGACCTGCAGGATACGGATCATTTGAGTATCGATTTGGCTTTAGTTAGGGCCTCCTTGAAAACCCAGCATCTCCCTGTCCCCGGCTTATGTTTGCGGTCACCGGGTGCTAGCTTAGCATCCTTGCAAAGAATGCATTTTGCCTCGTTCGTGCACTCCTTCCTTTTGTGCCCCGTTTCACCACATTTGTAGCACAGAGATCTCCTGTCGGGTCCCCTACAGCCATACGCGGTGTGTCCGTATTCGAAGCATCTGAAGCAGCGGATAGGGATCGCTCTTCTCCGTATCCTGCAGATCACCCAACCTATCTTAATTTTGCCCTTCGCCAGGATTTGCTGGGCGTCTTTATCAGCTAGTTCGACAATAGCCATGCGTTGCCCCTTGTGTTTTCACGTGTCAATCTTGCCTTGACTTCACCTAAGCTGGGGAACTCCCTCCTGGTGGCATCCTCTACTTCAGCTTTGTCCGTGACGCAGTCGAGGTCCCTGATTTCCAGGGTGGCCATTGGTTCGAGCGAGGCAACCGTTGCCACATCTCCAAGAACCTTTTGAACTGCATCACGGAATGCATCTTTGTTTGTGGCCTCTGGCCCGAATTCCACCAGCAGGCCACCGGTCCGGGTTGGTCAAACTGCTTTGATGGCAGTTTTAGTGTCGTCTGGCTTGACCGCTCCTTTAATTTCACGGAGGACATCTGCGTAGGTTCGGCCCTTAGTGGATTTAATAAGCAGTGCCTCTCGCAAGTGTTTGCACCGAGGTTCGCTTTTTGTTTTCTGCGGTATATCGGGGGTTCTTTGTTCTTTTCGGGGTTGAGCTCTTTGTCTGTTTTTTCTAGGAGTAGCTTTTTGGCCGCTATTTTCGCTGCCTTGTTTCGCACCACATGAAACTCCTCGCCTGGAGTGTCAACTTCGTTTATGGTCTGGTCCTTCCTCCTTTTCTCACGGTCGCCTTCAATTGGGCTACCGGCCATTCTTTTGCTGCTGCTAGGACCCACTGATGTCTCGAGCGAGAGCGTGTCTTTTTGGTGCTTTTCGGTTGCAAGCCACCTCCGCCTGTAGTGCGTTATGCGGCCAAAAAGCTCCTCCAGTTCAAGAATGCCATTCTTGACACTCTTGCCTATGTTTTTCTGCACTTCGCAGGCAGCCCTCAGCTGTTCGACGATAGTCCCCGCTTTCCGAGTAAGCCGCTCCTCTTCGGCGCGGTCAAGGGCGATTGTGTTATTTGGCGCCACCTTTTGGGAGAGGCCCCCGTTTCCTAGCCCTTTTGCTTCTATCGCTTGGGTCGCGTTTGAAGTGGCGTCGGCCAACGGCAAAACTTCTCCCTCCCCCAGTCTTACACTGGCCTCTGTTGGTGTCGTAGCTTGATCCGGATTGTGTACATCTTGCACTGGACGCTCCGGGGTGCGCATAGTCCTTCTACTGCGCCCAAAGGCCGCAATGATGCCAGGTTGCACAACGCACTCTGCCTTCTTTCGTTCGTTAGTCCGTCTGTGGTCTGTCTCCGATGATTTAACCTGTGATGTTGACTTTGACAGTGTTTCTGGGGTTTGCAGCCTCCCCCCGCAATCGGTGACTTGTTTTATCGGTGTTCTTGCCAACAGCGGTTTTTGCCTGAAAGGGTTCTCCGTGCTAGCGTCCTGTTTGCTTGTAGTTATATCTGTTACAGAAGCCAAGTTCACCACTTCTATAACATTGCAGTTGCTGGATGACGACGGCCGGGAGCCTGCTCGCTCACTACCCTCTGCCGCTGGTGCTGGGGATCCGACCCCCTGCACCGTAATTTGGTTCCCCTTGTGGACATGCATGATTTGGTTTTCTGTCTGAGTTTCCGTTCCCATAGCATTTTACATACTGCCAGGATATATGGATAATTGATGACGCCATATATTTCGTCATGTCACAGTGAAGATCATTGACACTCAGGTATTTGTCCTGAGGCTCTCCCTTCACTGCTAAGACCTTTAAAAATTTTTTGTACGCCGTTCAAAGTAGTGGTATGCCTCTATAGTTTAAGCGCTCTTATAGCATCTAAAAGTATAAAATTCGCATACTTAAAGTGCCCTCACTCTATTCAACACAATTACCTCTCTTTTAATACTATTTTGGTTGATTATTGATTAAGGGGACCTGACTACAATAATGGAACATGCATTCAATAATTTTCTTTAATTATTGAACAACGCTCCATTTGAGCTGCGAGTCAGAATTAAATCAAACTATTGCTATCACAAAATGGTGGCCTAACTAAAACGCACGATGTTAATTGTAAATAAAACAAAACGTTTTCAGAGAATTTTGTTTTAATACAATAGAAAGATCTATGACAATTATATGTACAACAAAATGTTGCCCATATGCTCACCACAGCTAAAGTGGCATCCTTTCATCCTATGGACCATATTTACAATGACTCTGAGACATAATTGAGGTTCAATGTCATTAATGTGCTGAATAATCTCTTCTTTTAGCTCTTGAATTGTTCTTGGCTTCTTTTTAACATCCACAGAGAAAGAAGTCCAATGGTGTTAAATCACATGATCAAGGCGGTCAATTAACATCGCCACAACGTGAAATAACACAGCCATTGAATTTCTCGCGCAATGGCGTTGGCTGTGTGGCAAGTGGCACCATCATATTGGAACGAAATATCGTCCAGGTCCATAACCTCGATTTCTGGCCACAAGAAGTCCATTATCATGTCGCAATAGCGAACACCATTCACGATAACTGCTTTGCGGTCCTCATTTTCGAAGAAGTACGGCCCGATGGCGCCGCCAGCCCATAAACCACATCAAACAGTCACTCTTTGTGGATGCATCGGCTTTTCAACAATCACTAGTGGATTCTCATTTGCCCAAATGCAGTAATTCTGCTTGTTAACGAATCCACTGAGATGAAAGTGTGCCTCGTCGCTTAAGATGATTTTCTTTGGACTCCCTTCTGTCTGTTCAACCAATCATTCCGCAGGTTGCCGACGCTTGTAACGGTCAGTTTCTTGTGTCAATTGAGCCTTGTAAGCGTGTAAATCCAAATCTTTATTCAAAATTCGTATCAGTGATGTTCGTCAGATGTTCAATTGTTGGGTACGACGACGAGTTGAGCTTGACGGCTCTTCTGCCACACTATCACAAACAACAACAATGCTTTCCTCAGAACGAACTGGGCGAGTATGCACAGTTGATTTCACATTTTCTACAGACCCGGTTCGCTGAAATTCGCGCACAATTCCCCCGATTGTGGATACATTTGGTCGATTATGCCGACCAAAAAATCACGAACTGCACGAAATGCATTTTTATTTGACGCCCATTTTAGCAAAAGGCTTCACTAACCTTTACGCGCTGCTGAATTGCGTAGCTCTCCATGATTGAATTTGTCAAACACTGGAACAAAGAAATGTCAAATTAAGTTGGGCGAAAAACTTGACGTGAAGGCTTGACTCGCAATTAACATAGTTCATTATGGTTGGACTAGGGTTTTCCATCAGGGACATAACAATTTCGTATCTTTCTATGAACGGACCCTTAAACTTTTCAATAATCTCTCAATGTCAAAACGTTACCTAAAAACAACATTTTTATCGTGGTAAAGTTTGCGAACCAGTAACATTTGGAACTTATTTAAAATTACTACCGAAATTCTGAATTCTGGTGGTTGCAACTTTAAGAGCGCTTACTCCAATTTTCGACCGTAATAATCGTTCCACCTGACAAGTTGTGCGTGCTCTAGTAGATAAATTCGAGTCCGAATTTTCACTATTGGACGTTTTGGTGCAAAAAAGATGTCGCACCGCTCGAAGCGAAAGAAATATCGGAGCCGCAAGTGCATCAATTCAAAATGAGCCAAATCAGTAAATTCTACGGCTTTTCAAAGAATAGGGTATTACTCAAACGACACTGTTACGTATTTTGCGAAAAGATATTGGCCTTCATGCTTACACGATCAAGTTGACTCAAGAACTGAAGCTACTTGATCATTCGAAACGCCGAAAGTTCTCCAATTGGGCTCGAGCAAAGCTTGAAGAAAATGAAGAATTTCATCGAAAAATTATCTTCAGGAATGAGGCTTATTTCGGGCTTAATGGCTTTGTTTATTAGCAAAATACGCATTATTGGTCAAATAAAAACCCACATGTGCTTCTTGAAATGCCGTTGCATCCGCAACAAATTAATGTTTGGTGCGGTTTTCATGCCGGAGGTGTGATCAGGCCGTATTTTTTCGTGGATGAACACGAACGTCATGCTATCGTCAATGGAGAGCACTATCGTGTTATGTTGGAAAATTATTTGTGACCAAAATAAGATGAACTTGACATCAATGATATGTGGTTTCAACAAGATGGTGCTACTAGCCGCATAGCACGCAACACAATCGTTTGATTGAAAGGCGAATTTGGTGAACTTGTTGTCCCGAGAAATGGTCCAGTCGAATGATCACCTCGTTCATGCGCTCTAACGCCATTGAATTTCTTTTTATGGAGCTATATCGCGGCATATGTTTGAGAAAAACAGCGACATGAATTAAGTGTTTACACGAAGTTTTTCACCGCTTGTCTGATTCATGTGGACACGATATGCAATAAAAAATTTTATATTTTCTTTTCCTGAAATTCTTACCACTTGAAAAAAATTCAAAAAAATCGCGAATTAGCAAATAATAACTAAATTTAGAACCAATAACGAGAAAGTAATTGGATTTTTTTTTTTTAAGTTTGGCGTGTTTATTTTACCGTTCTGCTTGTGCCGAAGTTGAATGGGTGAGATTACACCTGGCCGCAATCAAGTTGGCGACCAGCAGCCGCAAACATATTAGCTGGATACTGTCTCAGTTCTCCCGGGCTCAACACGCTACCCATGTTCATTTTCTATACGATACACATTTTATCTATGTATGCGTGTCATACTCATTCAATTGCCATCCATCGTCAAGTGTAGAAGACCTACGCAATGCCGCACAGAATTGTCATGGATTTTTTGCCAGGATCAAGTACAAATTTTTCATCTGCCATACATGATTCGCATGATCTTTCCCCTTGAACTATCGATGGATGAATGATTCCCTTGAGCCTTCTTAAAATTCCTGAGGTGAAGCTAATAGGCATGCATTTGTTCAAGAGCGTGCTGCTTGGTTATTTTGTCATATGCAAACCTCTTTAGTTTATTTTGGCTTCACTCGATGTCATGTCCCTTTTGTCTAAGAAAACCTGATTGATTTGTTTGCAACTGGCAGCACGCTGAAGCATGTGAGCTTGCTCAATTTAGGCGCTACTTATGATTATTGGCTACAATTGCAGTGCATCTGACATGCTAAAAGAAGTTGTGGCCCAGACTACGACACTTTGTAATTATTTGTCGTTTGTCGTTTTCACAACGTTGTGCGAAACATAAAAGAAAACAGTGGCGATTAGACATAATGACACATGAGTAAGTAACAATCATTCATCATTATTCTACATCGAGTGGGAGAATTTTGCCGACCGTCTAAAGAAAGTGGCGCGAGGGCGCATAAAGTGGGATTTGAGAATCCCTCCTTATGCGCGTTAAAATTTTCGAAATTGTTATTCATATGGTCATGGCGTGGCTCTCAATCTCCAAATAGTTGTGCACTATATTTTTTAACATCCAATCCACGAAAGTTGTTTGTTGACGTTATGTTGAAATATTAAATCGCAGATCGAGAGTTTTGATACAATTGACGTTGACAGAGTAAAATAAAATCTCGGAATAGATCGAACTCTACTCTCCTTACATAATACGTCAAATATTAGATTTTCCAATCGTGAGTTGTGAGAAAAAATTTTCTTATCATGTTTCCATTTCTCAGTTGTTATCAAATTTTGTAGAGATGAAAGTGATTATTGGTAGGAAATTGTTTCAAACTTTAAGTCTTTACAGAAATTACAAATTTAGCAAATTGTTGAATATTTCATAAATCCTCTAGCTCTACTCGTACATTATTAAGCAATAACGAGAATAATCAAAAATGAAAATTTCCATATTAAATGCATTATGTTCAAGCACAAATCTGGAGCTCAAAAGCGCAAAGAACGCTTGGAGCGAGACAAAAAAGACAAGGAACATTCTAAACAGCAAAGAAACCTCTTCGGATACAATTTCGGACTAAAAAAACTCGATTGTTAGAACTGTTAAAGGTTGTCAGTATGCTAATTATATGATTTACATTTAATATTTTGATTTATCGCTTTCAGATCTTGCGCATTATCTTAACCATGAAAACAACAATCAACCCGTCTATTTAGAAAGAGACGAATCAACGGAAACTGCAAACAATAACGGAGTTATTCAAAACTTGGGAACTGAAAACTCTGAAATCAACATTGATCATAGTTCATCTTCAGTGGAAACACAATCCATGCGAAGGACCCAAGAAGAACAGCTGTATCTTTATGAATACGATATTGACTCTGTATGTACTGGAAATGTCCACTGCGACGTGGTGAACGATATAATTCGTCGAGGTCACCAAAAGATGCCGTCTTCTTCCCACGTTTTCATAACGATGAGACATTTCCCACCTCGCTTTTATCGAAGACTTTGCCAAATAGGGCGAGGGTGGAGCGAGATTGGTTGGTATGGAGTAGCCTCATCAACGCTTTGTACTGCTTACCTTGCTTTGTATTGCTTATTTGCTGTCCTACAGGGTACTCAAAAAACAAGCTTGGAAAAAACTTTATGATAAGTTATCAACTCATGAAAATAATCTAGACCACATTCAGTGCTACGTTCAATGGCGCGCGTTGCAGATTCGAATTCGAGAGGAAACTTTAATTGGTACACTTCTAAATGAACAGATCATCAGTGAAACTAGAAAATGGCATGAAATTTTACGTCGAATCCTAGACACCATTTTGTTTCTTGGTGAAAGAGGCCTATCATTCAGAGGTGCTAGCAATCTTCTCGAAGAATGGAGCAATGGAAATTTTTTGGGGATTTTAGGACTGATCATTTATTACGACCCGACACCGATCCGAACATTTAGAGAAGGTTAGGACTAGTCAACAACAACACAAACGTTTGCAGGTCCACTATCTTTCGGTTGGGATTCAAAATGAATTTATTCAAATCTGTGCTGAACACGTTAAATCGGCCATACTGAAAGAACGTAAAAGTAACAAATACTTCGCTTTCATTGTTGATGCTACACATGATCCGATTTGGTTATCGATTTATCGATAGTGCCCTCAGACCGGGGAACCAAACGCGTCCCCAGGGTTGCGGATAGGGGCAGACCTTTCTCGAAAGGTTCGCTGTGAATAACCAATAAGCAGCCGTGGACAATGGTCGGTAGTGAAGGGAGAGTCTCAGGACAAATACCTGAGTGTCAATGATCTTCACTGTGACATGACGAAATATATGGCGTCATCAATTATCCATATATCCTGGCAGTAGGTAAAATGCTATGGGAACGGAAACCCAGACAGAAAACCAAACTATGCAGGTCCACAAGGGGAACCAAATTACGGTGCAGGGGGTCGGATCCCCAGTACCGGCGGCAGAGGGTAGTGCGCGAGCAGGCTCTCGGCCGTCGTCATCCAGCGACTGCAATGTTATAGAAGTGGTGAACTTGGCTTCTGTAACAGATGTAACTACAAGCAAACAGGACGCTAGCACAGAGAACCCTTTTAGGCAAAAACCGCTGTTGGCAAGAACACCGATAAAACAAGTCACCGATTGCGGGGGGAGGCAGCAAACCCCAGAAACACTGTCAAAGTCAACATCACAGGTTAAATCATCGGAGACAGACGACAGACGGACTAACGAACGAAAGAAGGCAGAGTGTGTTGTGCAACCTGGCATCATTGTGGCCTTTGGGCGCAGTAGAAGGACTATGCGCACCCCAGAGCGTCCAGTGCAAGACGTACACAATCCGGATCAAGCTACGACACCAACAGAGGCCAGTGTAGGACTGGGGGAGGGAGAAGTTTTGCCGTCAGCCGGCGCCACTTCAAACGTCACCCAAGCAATAGAAGCAAAAGGGCTAGGAAACGGGGGCCTCTCCCAAGAGGTGGCGCCAAATAACACAATCGCGCTTGACCGCGCTGAAGAGGAGCGGCTTACTCGGAAAGCCGGGACTATCGTTAAACAACTGAGGGCTGCCTGCGAAGTGCAGAAAAACATAGGCAAGAGTGTCAGGAATGGCATTCTTGAACTGGAGGAGCTTTTTGGCCGCATAACGCACTACAGGCGGAGGTGGCTTGCAACCGAAAAGCACCAAAAAGACACGCTCTCCCTCGAGGCATCAGTGGGTCCTAGCAGCAGCAAAAGAATGGCTGGTCGCCCAATTGAAGGCAACCGTGAGAAAAGGAGGAAGGACGAGACCATAAACGAAGTTGTCACTCCAGGCGAGGAGTTTCATGTGGTGCGAAACAAGGCAGCGAAAAAAGCGGCCAAAAAGCTGCTCCTAGAAAAAACAGACAAAGAGCTCAACCACGAAAAGAAGAACAAAGAACCCCCCGATATACCGCAGAAAACAAAAAGCGAGCCGCGGCGCAAACCCTTGCGAGAGGCACTGCTTATTAAACCCACTAAGAGCCGAACCTACGCAGATGTCCTCCGTGAAATTAAAGGAGCGGTCAAGCCAGATGACACCAAAACTGCCATCAAAGCAGTTCGACCAACCCGGACCGGTGGCCTGCTGGTAGAATTCGGGCCAGAGGCCACAAACAAAGATGCATTCCGTGACGCGGTTCAAAAGGTTCTTGGAGATGCGGCAACGGTTGCCTCGCTCGAACCAATGGCCACCCTGGAAATCAGGGACCTCGACTGCGTCACAGATAAAGCTGAAGTAGAGGATGCCATTAGGAGGGAGTTCCCCAGCTTAAGTGAAGTCAAGGCAAGATTGACACGTGAAAACGCAAGGGGGCAACGCGTGGCTATTGTCGAACTAGCTGATAAAGACGCCCAGCAAATCCTGGCGAAGGGCAAAATTAAGATAGGTTGGGTGATCTGCAGGATACGGAGAAGAGCGATCCCTATCCGCTGCTTCAGATGCCTCGAAACAGACACATCGGGTGTGGCTGTAGGGGACCCGGCAGGAGATCTCTGTGCTACAAATGTGGTGAAACGGGGCACATAAGGAAGGAGTGCACGGACGAGGCAAAATGCATTCTTTGCTGGGTTTTCAAGGAGGCCCTAACTAAAGCCAAATCGATACTCAAATGATCCATATCCTGCAGGTCAATTTGCACCGAAGCACAAACGCCCAGGACCTACTTGAGCAGTTTGCGAGGGATAAGAAAGCTGACTTGCTGTTGCTGAGCGAGCAACATCATAACAAGGACTCGCAAGCGTGGTACCCTGACGAATCTGGTACCTCGGCCATCTGGGTTCGAGACAGCGCCCGCCTTCAGGTGCAGGGCCATGGACGCGGGGATGGTTTTGTGTGGGTGCGGTGTTCAGGGATAACATATTTCAGTGTTTATCTGACGCCGAACGAGGCAATGCCATCTTTTCGAACGAAACTCGATGCCCTGGAGGACGCTGTCTCGAACACAGAGGACCACATGCTGGTCGGGGGAGACTTCAACGCTAGAGCAATTGAATGGGGTATGCCACAATCCGACCCAAGGGGAAAGCAAATCTTTGACATGGTGGCCAGAACAGCACTTTTTGTCCTAAATACTGGTAACACCACTACTTTCCACCGCTGGGGTTGCCTAGGAACCATACCCGATGTGACACTCGCTTTGGAGTCCCTGGTACCTAGACTGGCGAGTACTAGAGGACTACTCGGCTAGTGATCACCAGCTGTTGAGATTCACGACAGTGCCACTCTGCGTGCATGTGCCCAAACTTCAATCCTCGGATGGAGGACTGGGAGGATGGACGTTCGCTAACGCGCTTACGGCAGGCGCACCGTTGCTGGGAGCTCTGCCAGGGAGTGGAGGGCCTACAGCCAAGGACTTGGTGAACTCAACCATGAGTACCATCATAACTGCTTGCGAGTCTTCCATGCCCCGTCGGAGACCCCGACACGGTGAGCCTCCAGTATACTGGTGGTCAAACGAGATCGCCGAACAAAGAAGCGAGTGTCACAAACTTCGGCGAGAGGCCCAGCGGGCGTGAACACGGGAGGAGACAGACAGGTCCGGCAGGAAATATCTTCGCAGGCTTATTAACAAGAGCAAGGCCCGATGCTGGCAAGACCTCGTGGACGATGTAAATAGGGATCCGTGAAGCCTAGGTTACAAGCTGGTCATGCGAAAACTTGGTGCCCAACGGAAGCCCTGCTTACATGAAGCAGAGAAGATGGACGAGATCGTACGGGCACTATTCCCCACGCACCCTGTCCATGTCGATCCAGCTCATGCACAAACACCATTAGAATGCTCACCTTTCACAATGATGGAACTGGAGCAGGCAATTCTATCCATGAAACCAAGGAAGGCACCGGGACCAGATGGCGTTTCTGTTGAGGTTTTGCAGCTTGTCTACAAGCTTTGTCCTGACTTGTTGCTCAGTATGTTCAACGCTTGCCTTTACGAATGTGTATTTCCGGAACGCTGGAAATTGGCGAGGCTCGTACTGATCAGCAAGGGGAAGGGAAATTCCGAGTTGGCGTCTGCATACCGCCCGTTATGTATGCTAGACACGGCTGGGAAAGTGCTCGAGAAACTCATCAAGGGAAGACTCACTGACGCGGTCCGTTCTGCCGGGGACCTATCTCCACGGCAGTATGGTTTTAGAGCAGGTCGCTCGACTATTGAGCGCGGTCCAAAGAGCCGAGGCTCACTGCCAGTCAAACAAAAGGGTTGTGTTGCTCGTGACGCTTGACGTCAGAAATGCCTTCAATTCCGCTAGATGAGCGGATATTCTGGAAGCACTGGAAAACTCTTTTCAAGTTCCAGAATATCTGATGCGGATTTTGAAGAACTACCTGACAGGCCGGAGCTTGCTCTATGAGACGAAGGAGGGTCGACGGAGGATGGAAGTTACATCGGGTGTTGCACAAGGCTCCATCCTTGGCCCAGACCTGTGGAACATCACGTAAGACGGGCTACTGAGAATCGAGCTGCCGGATGAGTCGCGCTTGATCGGCTATGCAGACGATGTCGCGGCACTAGTTGCGGGACGCACTGTTGAACAACCGCAACTCAGACTGGGTATGCTAATGCGCCGAGTGAGAGACTGGGTGACTGCTTGCGGGCTCAGCCTAGCTTTGGAGAAAACCAAAGTAGTCATCTGGACAAAGAAGAGAATCCCTAGAGTAAGGATAATCTACGTTGGGGAAGCACTCGTTGAGACAAAACTAGCAGTGAAGTAACTGGGCATTTTGATCGACTCGAAGATGCGTTTCTCCGAGCAAATCAGGGCAATAGCTGACAAGGCTGCAGCGAGTGTTTCGGCTCTCAGCCGGCTAATAGCCAACATAGGGGGTCCCACCTCATCAAGGAGGAGACTTCTGATGAGTGCAGTACAATCTGTGCTGTTGTACGGATCGGAGATATGGTGTGAGGCTCTCAACAAGGGGCTGTATCGAAGGCGCTTGGTACAGGTGCAGTTACGGGGAGCGCTGCGGATTGCATCTGCATATCGGACTGTCTCGGGGTCGGCAGTGCTGGTGATTGCAGGAGTGATACCCATTGCCCTCCTTGCCAAGGAGCGCCGCAGAATCTACCTGCGGAGGAACGAATGCGACAGAGATGCTGTCGCCAACGAAGAACGAGAACGCTCACTCAGTGATTGGCAACAGTCCTGGGTGAGCGATACAAAAGGTAGGTGGACTGCACGCCTTATTGGTGACCTGAGACCGTGGCTCAATCGAAGGCATGGTGAGATTGACTTCTATCTAACTCAGCTACTGAGTGGACATGGATACTTTCGGTCTTACCTGCACAAGATTGGTAAATCACGGTCTCCTGACTGCATATTCTGTGCTGGAGAGGTCGATGATGCCTGCCACACATTTTTTGTATGCAAGAGGTGGGAAAGGCAGCGCAGTGACCTCATTGAAGAAATGGGAGATCTCTCTCCGGATGAACTCACTGAAGAGATGCTCACATCCGTTGACAAATGGAACTGTGTGGCACATTACGCTCGGGCAGTCCATAAGATAATAAGGAAAATATATGAGCGCCTGGAGGCGTCCAGGGCGAAGGGGTCTCTGTTCTAGAAATCCCTCTCTCTTCCCCTCCTTCCGTTGGAAAAGGGATCCCTGTAGCCCGGTGGCGCCTAAACGCGTAGATGAATGAGGCTTAGCCCGAAGTAATGAGTCAAACGGTTCCAGGCTAGGTTCTCAGATTGACAGGGGAGGTGTTTAGTGGGTAGTCCAAGGGTATCCTCCATGGAAGTCCCACACTGCCAGACTCGGCGGGCGTAAATGCCTTCACCTCCCTACCACAAAAAAAAAACACCTGATCCGAGCCACGTCGAGTAAACTACGTTTACTTTGCAGTATGTTCATTTTAACTCGAAGAAAAAGCTATTTACAATTCAAGAACGATTTCTGGCTTTTTTCGATTGTAACCAAATAACTACCCAAGCGAGTACTGGTTTAATTTTATTACTCTAGAACAGTATGACATTCCTTTGCAAGGCTGTCGAGCACAACGATACGACAATGGTGCTAATATGAAAGGATCATATTACGGGGCACAACGTCATTTTCTGGAGAAAAATCCAAATGCTTTTTATTCGCCCTGTGCAACTCGTAGTCTCAATTTATGTGGTGGTGACTCTGCAAAATGCTATGAGACAGCAATCACTTTTTTCGGAGTTGTTCAGAAATTCTATACCAGTTTCAGCAGCAATCTTCAACGTTGGGAAATTCTCAAAAAAAGTGTAACGGGTTCCCTTCACAGACTTTCAGAAACAAGGTGGTCTGCTAGAGTTAAGGCAGTTAAACCTTTTGCCAAACATATTTCAGGATTAAATGAAACACTAGAAGGTTTAACTAAGCTCGTATCAATGTCAACGGCGTTCTGAGATACATTCAAAAATTTGAGTGCATCCTGATCTCCTCAATTTGGTTTAAGATATTGACAGGTATCAATGAAAGGAACATCATTCTTCAAGCCAGAGACGCTACTATCGACATCGAAGTTCAAAATCTCGAAAGCTTGCTGTCTGACTTGAATTTGATTCGAAATTGATGGAATGACATTTTAAGTGAATGCAAAACGATTGCCATTCAATTGGGGATTTTATCAACCTTCCCTAATACTTGAAACAAAAAACGCAAGAGGTGTTCCGATGAAGATGACGATGACACGAGTGCAGACGATCAAGAGACCAATTTCAAAAGAAACACTTTCTACGTAATCATCGACTCGGTTATAGCGGGAATATCGAATAGGTTAAATGCCAGGAAGGATTTATATATAGTTTCTCTTTTTAAGTGCTGCCACAAATTTCGTCCAAAAATACAAATTGGACGTAATTGTTTACCCTCGGATCCAGATTTTCTCTCAAGGGCCTTGTCGATCGATAATTCGAAATAAAAAAATAAAAAAAACTATTCGCATCATCGATTCAATATTTAAATACCAGCAGTATCTTAACAAACTTCCATATAAATTTCACTTAAAACTCTCAATTGTCCACTTAAATCCAGAATGTTGCATCGTAAGTCTTAAGCGAAATGGTCTGCATGTGCATAAATTGTGGAGTTGAACGCTACATGACAATAATGGTAGTTACATACTCAGATCATGGAAGATCATAGACAAAAGATCGATTGTAGATATTCTCTTTATATCAACTTCCTGCTGATTTAACAGCAGTAGTAATGGGATACAGAAGAGGATTTTCTAAACAGCGCAACTTTTGCTAGGAGGACGCTAGTTGAATGGAAGATGCTCGCAATGATTCTTTCAATGCACTATTGATGCATTCAACAGGGGTGAACAGTAACATAAAATAAAATATCTATACATAAGTGTTGACCAACATTTTTGATTAAAATAAATGATTTAAATATCTAAAGTGTAGAAAATTTGGACTAAAGTTAACGTTAAATACTAGGAGTGCCTGAAAATTCATTACCATATTTGTCTGTAGGATATCATACTCAGACTTTGAAAATCAAAGATATCAAAGATATGTCCAGAAGCTGAGTTGAGATTTCTTATACTATCAGATTCAAGGAGCACCTTAAGAGGCCCATTCGCATTTTAATAAGTCATTGTTCAAGTCTTTTATGGATCGATTCAAGTCTTTAAATATAAATCCCAAACTCCCCATTGTCTGATTTCAATGGATAGTCATTCGTCGTCGCTCGGAGGATTTGAACAACGTGTTCCTCTATTCAAGAATACAAGGCACGAGTTTCGGTTGCATCTTAACCGTGGGCGTCCCGTTCCAATGGAATCTTTGAATGCTTTTGTGCTCTGCAAAACGAATGTTCAACAAGGCCATCACAAAGTAAACAAAATTTTGTGTCGAGGCAATTTGTGTGTCGATATGGAAGCCTGTGTTGAAAGGTACACCAAAAGTACCTATTCCATTCACCATTGTCCACGAGCTTGAATATCAACTACCACCCGTTGGTCGAGCAAAAGGCTACTGCTAAAAATTACGCCCACCGATTTTCACGTTTGCATTTCAAATTTGAATCCTCTTCCTCGTTCGAATCCATTATATAACCCGAGCAGGAAAATGCAATATATCTGCGAGTAGTGCTGAAGAACATTTGTAAGCTGTCGTACTAATGTTTAACGTTTGAAAGTAAAGTATCTACAAACTACTGGGATGCTAGTCAAAATACGATTCTTACATCAATTGTACTTATTTACTATATATACTCGTATAAATGAAATAGAATGCATTCTATAATGAGTTTCGACTTTCATAGGGACTATAAAGCTTAAAATCAAATTCTGCTGACATAGTTAAGGTTTCGAGCGGCTGGTTCGCATGTATGCCTGATGTCATATTTCAGTTAGCTCCGGAATTTACACGACTATCAAATAGAAATGCATCTGAGAATCTACCCTGTTTGTGGTCTGATTGCGTTTATTAAAATTTCATGTTGGCTTTGAATGAAGGTAATGAATGCTAATCAGTTCCTCTCAGGATTTCGTTATTCATATATTCGAAATTGGGATCTCACAGTTTTGATATCGATGGACTTCGCCGACTGATAGTTGATTGCCGTGAATATTCATGAACAAATAAATTCAATCGCTGATCAGTTGATAGATAGGAAATTTAATTTTCGGAAAGTCGAAAGCTCAGGATGATTATAAGTTCGTTTTATGAGGTTATTTAAATACATCATTCAAAGAATACAATGTATGCTTGCTCACGTGAATTCCCTCTTAATTTTATACTTTTATGACGTCATTCGGGTCGATCGGTTTAAAATAAATAAAATATGGATAATCGAATTGGCTTGATTTACTTTAAAAAATCTATGATTGGCTCAATATATTCAATTGGGCGAAATAATTTTGTCTCCGAACTGGTACTTTCATTATTACCTAAGTTGGACTTATTCCAGCATGTCCATACCTCCCGAAATAATGCAAAACGTCCCATGAGCTTTCTAGTCGGGTAGCCAAGATATCTTGGGAATCCTGCCGAAAACTGGAATTTTCCTAAAAAAGTCCTAATTCATTAAAAATAGAGATATAAGGACGATTTTTTTCTCTTTTCAATCCAGTTTAATCGTTGATAACCAATATTGACTTACAGATTAATTGTTGAATCTTATAAACATTCAATTTCTTGGAATGCGGAAGTAAGTTTGGCGTATTGAGGTATCTTGACCGTTATCATTCCAAGGGGCTATCCGTGGCTCAGAAAATAATCCTGACTACCTTTGAAAAATTTAAAATGCTCTGGAATTATTTTAATTTGCCAAAAGTGAAGGAGACCCCAGCGGAACTTATTATGATTCAGAAAAAAATTCTAAAAGTGGGAGAAGCGTAAACGGAAACAGTAGCTACTGTTTCAATATATTGTGGGTTAGCCACTGTGCCCAACCCGATCCCGTGGCACGCTTTACGGTCCAGTGCGTGGAAATTCAAACTTATAATTTCACATAACATCATAACGAATTTTCATCGATGTGGTTGCCGGTCGCTGCTTCCACGAGCTCAACATGATCTATCTACTGAATGTTCGAATGCGTGATTAGGTTAACATGATTTGTGAAGAAAGGCCGACATGAATAGTAAAGAGTCAAGAATCATACTAGCAATGGCTCAAACTGTGACATGACGAAATATATGGCGTCATCAATTATTCATATATCCTGGCAGTAGGTAAAATGCTATGGGAACGGAAACCCAGACAGAAAACCAAATCATGCAGGTCCACAAGGGGAACCAAATTACGGTGCAGGGGGTCGGATCCCCAGTACCGGCGGCAGAGGGTAGTGAGCGAGCAGGCTCCCGGCCGTCGTCATCCAGCGACTGCAATGTTATAGAAGTGGTGAACTTGGCTTCTGTAACAGATATAACTACAAGCAAACAGGACGCTAGCACGGAGAACCCTTTCAGGCAAAAACCGCTGTTGGCAAGAACACCGATAAAACAAGTCACCGATTGCGGGGGGAGGCAGCAAACCCCAGAAGCACTGTCAAAGTCAACATTACAGGCTAAATCATCGGAGACAGACCACAGAGGGACTAACAAACGAAAGAAGGCAGAGCGCGTTGTGCAACCTAGCATCATTGCGGCCTTTGGGCGCAGTAGAAGGACTATGCGCACCCCGGAGCGTCCAATGCAAGACGTACACAATCCGGATCAAGCTGCGACACCAACAGAGGCCAGTGTAAGACTGGGGGAGGAAGAAGTTTTGCCGTTGGCCGACGCCACTTCAAACGCGACCCAAGCGATAGAAGCAAAAGGGCTAGGAAACGGGTGCCTCTCCCAAGAGGTGGCGCCAAATAACACAATCGCCCTTGACCACGCCGAAGAGGAACAGCTTACTCGGAAAGCGGGGACTATCGTCAAAAAACTGAGGGCTGCCTGCGAAGTGCAGAAAAACATAGGCAAGAGTGTCAAGAATGGCATTCTTGAACTGGAGGAGCTTTTTAGCCGCATAACGCACTACAGGCGGAGGTGGTTTGCAACCGAAAAGCACCAAAAAGATACGCTCTCCCTCGAGGCAGCAGTGGGTCCTAGCGGCAACAGAATGGCCGGTAGCCCAATTGAAGGCGGCCGTGAGAAAAGGAGGAAGGACGAGACCATAAACGAAGCTGACACTCCAGGCGAGGAGTTTCATGTAGTGCGAAACAAGGCAGCGAAAAAACTCCTAGAAAAAAGAGACAAAGAGCTCAACCACGAAAAGAGCAAAGAACCCCCCGATATCCCGCAGAAAACAAAAAGCCAACCGCGGCGCAAACCCTTGCGAGAGGCACTGCTTATTAAACCCACTAAGAGCCGAACCTACGCAGATGTCCTCCGTGAAATTAAAGGAGTGGTCAAGCGAGACGACACCAAAACTGCCATCAAAGCAGTTCGACCAACCCATACCGGTGGCCTGCTGGTGGAATTCGGGCCAGAGGCCACAAACAAAGATGCATTCCGTGACGCGGTTCAAAAGGTTCTTGGAGATGCGGCAACCGTTGCCTCGCTCGAACCAATGGCCATCCTGCAAGTCAGGGACCTCGACTGCGTCACGGACAAAGCTGAAGTAGAGGATGCCATTAGAAGGGAGTTCCCCAGCTTAGGTGAAATCAAGGCAAGATTGACACGTGAAAACACAAGGGGGCAACGCATGGCTATTGTCGAACTAGCTGATAAAGGCGCCCAGCTAATCCTGGCGAAGGGCAAAATTAAGATGGGTTGGGTGATCTGCAGGATACGGAGAAGAGCGATCCCTATCCGCTCCTTCAGATGCTTCGAATACGGACACACCGCGTATGGCTGTAGGGGACCCGACAGGAGATCTCTGTGCTACAAATGTGGTGAAACGGGGCACAAAAGGAAGGAGTGCACGAACGAGGCAAAATGCATTCTTTGCAAGGATGCTAAGCTAGCACCCGACGACCTCAAACACGAGCCGGGGACAGGGAGATGCTGGGTTTTCAAGGAGGCCCTAACTAAAGCCAAATCGATACTCAAATGATCCGTATCCTGCAGGTCAATTTGCACCAAAGCACAAACACCCAGGACCTACTTGAGCAGTTTGCGAGGGATAAGAAAGCTGACCTCCTGTTGCTGAGCGAGCAACATCATAACAAGGACTCGCAAGCGTAGTACCCTGAATCTGGTCCCTCGGCCATTTGGGTTCGAGACAGCGCCCGCCTTCAGGTGCAGGGCCATGGACGCGGGGATGGTTTTGTGTGGGTGCGGTGTTCAGGGATAACATATTTCAGTGTTTATCTGACGCCTAACGAGGCAATGCGATCTTTTCGAACCAAACTCGATGCCCTGGAGGACGCTGTCTCGAACACAGAGGGCCACATGCTGGTCGGGGGAGACTTCAACGCTAGAGCCATTGAATGGGGTATGCCACAATCCGACCCAAGGGGAAAGCAAATCTTGGACATGGCGGCCAGAATAGCGCTTTTTGTCCTAAATACTGGTAACACCCCTACTTTCCGCCGCTGGGGTTGCGTAGGAACCTTACCCGATGTGACACTCGCTTCGGAGTCCCTGGTACCTAGAGTACACAACTGGCGAGTACTAGAGGACTACTCGGCTAGTGATCTCCAGTATATAGCGGTTGAGATTCACAACAGTGCCACTCTGCGTGCATAATGCCCAAACTTCAATCCTCGGATGGAGGACTGGGAGGATGGACGTTGAGAGGTTCGCTGACGCGCTTACGGCAGGCGCACCGTTGCTGGGAGCTCAGCCAAGGACTTGGTGAACTCAACTATGAGTACCATCATAGCTGCTTGCGAGTCTTCTATGCCCCGTCGGAGACCCCGACACGGTAAGCCTCCAGTATACTGGTGGTCAAATGAGATCACCGAACAAAGAAGCGAGTGTCACAAACTTCGGCGAGAGGCCCAGCGGGCGCGAACACGGGAGAAGGCAGACACTAGGCTAGCTGCATACAGGTCCGGCAGGAAATATCTTCGCAGGCTTATTAACAAGAGCAAGGCCCGATGCTGGCAAGACCTCGTGGACGATGTAAATAGGGATCCGTGGGGCCTTGGCTACAAGCTGGTCATGGGGAAACTTGGTGCCCTACGGAAGCCTTGCATACATGACGCGGAAAAGATGGACGCGATAGTGCGGGGACTCTTCCCCGCCCAACCCGTCCGTGTTGACGCTGTCCATGGTGAAACAGCAGTCGAGTGCCCACTCTTCACACTGCTGGAACTGGAGGAGGCAGTCCTCTCCCTGAAAGCGAGGAAGGCTCCAGGTCCAGATGGTGTTCCAGCTGAGGTTTTGCAGCTTGTCTATCACCATTGTCCTGACTTGCTGCTCAGCACATTCAACGCTTGCCTACGGAACGGGGTTTTCCCGGTACGATGGAAAGTGGCGAGGCTCGTGCTGGTCAGCAAGGAGAAGGGAAATCCCGAATCGCTGTCTGCATAGAGCCCGTTATGCATGCTAGACACGGCTGGGAAAGTGCTAGAGAAACTCATCAAGGGAAGACTCACTGACGCGATTCGTGCTGCTGGGGACCTATCTCCTCGGCAGTATGGCTTTAGAGCAGGACGTTCTACCATTGATGCGATTGCAGAGGTGGTGAACGCGGTCCAAAAGGCAGAAGCATATAGTCGCACCAAGCGACGGATCGTCCTGCTGGTGACACTTGACGTCAGGAATGCCTTCAATTCCGCTAGATGGGTGGATATTCTGGACACGCTGGAAAACTCTTTTCTAGTTCCAGAATATCTAATGAGGCTTTTGCGGAACTACCTAAACGACCGAAGCCTGCTCTACGATACGACACAGGGCCACGGAAGGATGGAAATTACATCGGGTGTTGCCCAGGGATCTACCCTTGGTCCGGACCTGTGGAACGTGTCTTACGACGGGTTACTGAGACTTGAGATGCCAGATGAGTCGCGCTTGGTCGGCTATGCGGAACAAGCGCAACTTAGGCTAGGTATGCTAATGCGCCGAGTGAGGAACTGGATGACTGCTCGCGGGCTCAGTTTAGCACTGAAGAAAACCGAAGAGGTCATCTTGACAAAAAAGATAATCCCTAGAATAAGGATGATCAGTATTGGAGATATACAAATCTAATTGAAGCCAGCGGTGAAGTACCTGGGGCTACTGATCGACTCGAAGATGAGTTTTTCTGAGCGAATCAGGGCAACGGCTGAGAAGGCTGCTTCGGGAATATCGGCCCTGAGTCGACTTATGGCCAACGTAGGGAGACCCAGTCCATCAAGAAGACGCCTCTTGATGAGTGCTGTAGGGTCAGTACTACTGTACGGAGTAGAGGTCTGGGGGCGACGCTCTCAGCAAGGAAGTATACCGAAAACGATTGGCACAGGTACAGAGAAGAGGAGCACTGAGAATTGCATCTTCGTACCCAACAGTCTCCGACTTGGCGGTGAGAGTGATTGCAGGCGTGATACCTGTTACTCTCCTTGCTAGAGAGCGCCGCGCTATTTACCTGCGCCGAAACGAGGATGCGAGGGAGATGGTTGTCCGCGAGGAGAGACAACGCTCGCTCAACGATTGGCAGCAGTCTTGGAGGAATTGCACGAAGGGAAGGTGGACTGCGCGCCTCATCCCGGATGTGAGACCATGGCTAAATCGAAGGCATGGTGAGACTGACTTCTATCTGACCCAGCTTTTGAGCGGGCACGGGTGTTTTCAGTCTTACCTGCACAAGATCGGTAAGTCACGGTCTCCCGATTGTCGGTTTTGCCCAGGAGAGGAGGACAGTGCCTGTCACACACTTTTTGCGTGTACCAAATGGGCCAGGCTGCAAAAGGAACTCTACAGGGAGACGGGGGAGCTCACCCCGGATAATATAGTTGCGGTGATGCTCGAGTCGGTTGCTAATGGAACTAGATGGCACATTATGCTCAGGCAGTCCTAAAAGATAAAAGGGACTCACAGCAGCTGGAGGTGCTGGGGCTGGGGGATCGCTCTTCTGGCATTTCCTCTTACCCTCTCCCCTCCCGCTAGGAAAGGGACTCCCCAGCTTGAAGGCGCCCCACGGCGTAGCAAAACGAGACCTGGCCCGAAGTAATATGTCAAACGGTTCCAGGCTAGGTTCTCAGATTGACAGGGGAGGTGTTTAGTGGGTAGCCCAAAGGTATCCTCCATGGGAGTCCCACACTGCCAGACTCGGCGGGCGTAAATACCTTCACCTCCCTACCACAAAAAAAATGGCTCATTAGCTAGGAGAAAAGACTAAATTGGGCGCTAACAACTTTTCAGCTTACCCTTGAAAGAGATGTCGAATGGCGGAACACATCTGGTACCTAAGGTCCTAACTGTATTCTCTAATTAGCTCCTGGCACAGGAAAAAATCATTTTTTTGTTTTTATTTCTAGAAGTTGAAGTCTACTAACGATCTGAGTGTTAGACTCCCAAGTGCACAATGCTTCCCCCTAAATACCTCCCTTGCCAGTATAGGAACCTAGCTTAGAACAGTTTTACATACTACTATGGGCTAGGTTTTATTTTTCTACGCATGGAAGCACCTGTAAGTTCAAGAAATTCCTCCTCCAACAAGAAAGCGAAGAAGAGGAAGCGTTTGCTTTATAAAAGAGCTCTCCACCCTGGATGCCTCTACATGTTCCAATATTATCTCATTGCTCCTTGTTTCAATTTAATCATATCCGCAATCCTAATGGTCGTTTCCCTGACCTTATTCTATCAAATGTTCCAGTTAGCTACTTATCTGTATCTGAAGGCGTACATCCGAATGTTCCTTCTGATCGGCATCATCCTCCTTTATCTATAGATCTTATAGCCGATGAAATTAAAGTTAACAAACCTCACCCTACCAAAAAATTTTTCAAGGCTAACTATGAAGCTTTTAATACAGAATTACTTTCAGTCAACTGGCTAGATTTCTTTAGAGGCCTAAATTGTGAGGCTGCGTTGGATAAATTTTATATATGTATTTATGGTCTTATTCGCTGTTTTACGCTTCTTCAGAGATCCCGTAAAGTAAACCAAAAGCCTTTGTTTACAAAGCGACTGCTTAGTGCCCTACGAGCAAAAGATAAGGCACATCGTGTCTTTAAAACACTCGGCACGATTTAATTTTAGTAGGCTGCAAGCTATTGCCCAAAAAGGGGTCAGATATGCTCTGAAGACTTAATTCAGTAGTCTGAATAGCTCTCTGTGGCTATTAATACAAAGCCTTTTTGGTCTTATATAAAGTCGCTGAAATCATCTTCTTCCATTCCTAGTAAGGTCCGTTGGAATGGTGCAGAGGTTTCTTCTCCTCAAGAAGTTACTGACTCATTTGCCCAATTATTTTCTTCAACTTTTTCTTCTCCCGCTGCAGCTTTGCATTCTGTTGTCCTACCTAATCATTTTCCCTTCCCAATTTCCTTTATTTGTACAGATGCATCTGAAGTCAAAGCTTTGATCAATGTTCTTGATCCTAATATCAGCCCTGGGCCGGATGGTTTGCCAAACGTATTTGTAAATCGTTAGCCACATCGCTTAGTTTTCTTTTATGATTCAAGTTAAGTTTGAGTCCCTAACCCTTGGAAAACAGCTAATTTGTGCCTATTTTTAAAAGTGATGATCTTACGTCAGTTTCCAATTATCGCCCTATTTCCTTAATTTCCTGCTTTCCAAAGTTACTTAAACGGTTGGTTCATAATCGTCTTTCAAACTCATTAGCTACTATAATTGCTCCAGAGCATTTCTCAAAGGCTACTCCACTACCTCTCATTTAATAGAGTTCACAAACAGTATTGCAAGAGCTTTGGATAACCAACAGCAAGTTGATGTGATCTTCATAGATTTCTTCAAGGCCTTTGACACTGTGAATCATTTACATCTACAGTGGCTCACAGCTTATTTGATGCAGTAACATTTTCAAAGCTAAAAGCACTATAACTTCTGTATTAGAAAAGGTATTGAAAAAATTTAAACTGCAATAAATTAAATAAAAGCTCTTTTTTTAAAATAACAATTTAATTTATTTCAACAATTGATTCTTAAATAACTGAATAACAAAAACAAAATTAAAGGCAACATTTTATGTCACAGCTTAATTGATGCAGTCCACGTTTTCCTTAAATTTATCCATGTAGAGGATTTCCAGTTCAACACTAATATTTCGTATGGTTTCCTTTTTGGCTCAAGACAGCTTTGAGTCTATTTGGAACAGATTCAACCAGCTTTCCTGTCATTTCTGGCGTTATTTTACTCCATTCTTCTAAAAGAGGTTTCTTTAAATCAATTTTGTTGTAAATTGCGTGGTTACGAATTTTTTTCTCCAGAAAAGCCCATAAATTCTCAATTACATTTAAGTCGGGTGACTGTGCCGGGGGAGCCATCAAATGAGGACAATTCCAAATAAGGCAAGATTGCACGATTTCTGACTTATGTTTAGGGTCATTATCTTGGTAGAATCTGAATTCACGCCGGATTCCGAGTTCGTCAGCACTTTGCAGGAGATTTTCCTTTAGGATATTTCTGTACATGATCTTGTCCATGTTTCCTTCAATAAAGGCTAGCTTCCCAACTCCGGCTGCTGACATACAGGCCCAAACCATTACGCTGCCACCGTCGTGCTTAACAGTCTCATGTAAATTTGCTTTTTTGAGCTCTGTATTTGGCTTTCTCCAAACGTACGCCATTCCATCTGAGCCAAATATGTTGAATTTGGACTCGTCAGCAAAAATCACGGTTTTCCAAAAGTCCAAATCCTTTGAAATATGCTCCGTAGCAAAGTTCAGGCGGCTTTGTCGATTTTTGATACTGATGAACGGCTTCTTTCGTACAACTCGGCCATTAAAATTATGCTTTCTTAGCACACGACGTATGGTTTGCATTCTTTACCAATTCCAGTAAACACTTCGTTCGCCAATTTAGGAGCTGATAACTTAGGGTTTTGCATTATTTTCCGGACGATCCACCGTTCATCAGACTCATTCAAAATTTTATTTGGTGCATTTCTACCCTTGTTTTCCAACCTTTTTTCATTGGTAAACCTTTCAATTATATGCTGAACTGTTGATGAACTTAAATTGACAACTTAGCTGATTTTGCGATGAGATTCACCATTTCTAAAATGATGAGTGACTAATTCCCGCTGTTCAAGTGTTGTCCTACGGCCCATTTTAAATATTACACAATTTATCCACTTTTAAACTATCAAGGTCAAATAACTTTTTTTAAAAATAAAATAAGAAACGCACTAAGTACAATATATCCAAAAAAAATCCGGTGAAAATCGTGCACTTTTAATGCTAGGATACAAAGAACTAACTGCATCAAATAAGCTGTGAGCTATCCTATGCAAATGATTTTGCTTCATTACTGCTAACGGGACATTTGAAACATTTTTTCTTACTTTCTTTTGTGCTTCGAATTTCAGTTATACTAACTGTAAAATCTGCATCAAAATATTTGTAAATTTTTATTTATCAACATAAGGACAACAGTTTGTTTAATATTTATTGAAGTGCATCAAATAAGCTGTGAGCCACTGTATGTCGTAAGCCTGAAGCTCTTGGCAACTCGGGTGCTTTTCTATCTTGGATGTCATCTTATCTATCGTGTTGTTCCTGTTAAGTAAGTTCCTCTGGTAATACGTGTAGTCCTTTTTATCCTTCATCTGGTGTTCCACAAGGTTTAATTCTTGGGTCTCTTCTCTTTCTGTTTTTCATAAATGATCTCCCCTTTGTAATTAATTCCTCATGCCTCTTGTATGCAGATGACTTCAAAGTATTTCGAGCGGTCTAACTCCATTCAGACTGTTAGCTCCTCCAAACTGAACTGAATGCTCTAAAGAAATGGTATGCTTCAAACTATTTATGTCTTAATATTACTAAATGTCATAAAATGACTTTTTCTCTCAAGGACTCTCCTATTAATTTTAATGATATATTGATACTTTGCTCTCTGAAGTGTTCAGTCATGAAGACTTTTCAGTAACTTCTTATCCAAAGCCCAAATTAGTTGCACATATTTTAAATGTGATTACTAAGGTGGCTAGAGTTTCCGGGTTTATCCTTAGACATGTACATAAATTCAATAGCAACGCTTCTTCTATCCACATATTTGTTTGTCTTGTTTACCCTTTGCTTGATTACTGTTCTGTTATCTGGTCCCCCCAATATTCCTATCTCGTGTCTTCTTTAGAAACTGTCCAAAGAAAGTTTACGCGTTTTCTTTTCCTTAAGTTTAATTTGCCGTATCAGCCCTATGAAACTCGTTTATCTTTCCTACCTCTTCCACCTCTCATATCATTATTTAGGCCAATGTTTTTTGTATAAACTCTGCTACCATCAAGTCCCGTTAAGTATTTATTCTGAGTTCCGTTCCCGGGAAACATCTCGTTCTTCTTGGATGAGTTCTTTTTACGCTATCCCATATGCTAGAACTGATTTATATTTCCATTCACCAATTTCAAGAATCGTATATAATAATCTCGGCTTGGTCTTTTCCCCTCTTCTTACATAGCATTTAAGAAGAAACTAAGAGATTAACTACTAGTTTAACTTACAATTATCGTAATTTTATTATTTTTTTCATTCAAATATTGCTGTATTTATTCTTTACGTTCCATTTTGTTATTGGATTATTCAGTCTGATAGATGGAATAAATAAATAAATAAATATGCCTTTTTCAAGTGGTTCCATTTGTCAATAGATGTAAGTATCTTTCAGATTATAGTCTTCACAGAGAACTCTTTGATTTTGCTAGAGAGGCCATCACGCTACCTGTTCCATCTTTTGCTGCTTCAAAAAATTTGTAGCAGTTGCTGTACACCTCTCTTGTGTAAAACGTGTAGGCGAAAGACCGTGAATTATCAATCTTATGTATGCAAGCTAAAAAATCCATGCCCATTCAAGAGCTGGGTCAGGTAGAAGTCATTCTCTCAATCGAACCACGATGCGCAGTCTATCTTATCTTTTTTCTACTCTCCCAAAACTGTTGCTAATCACTAAATTAGTGTTTTTCCTCCTCTTTACGACTGCCACCCGTCGTCTTTGCTGTGGGGTGTGTAGATATTTTTTCGCTCTCTAACAAAAAGGGCGCTGGGTATCACACATGTGACCACCAACATCGTCGGCCCAGAGATTTTTTGGCAAACGCGAGTGATTTGATTGTTTCTTCACCTGTGTCAACCACTTTTGCTACAACGCCTAGCTGTGAGCGTTGTCCCATAGCTAGCAGCAGGTTTATCAACAGTTGCCCTGATTTGCTCCAAAAAGTCATCTTTGGGTATATCAATACACTCCGGTATTTTGCTACTGGCTATGATTTGACCAGCGTTTCTACAATACTGATAGTTCTTACTCTGTACTCCTTTCTTTGTCAAGATTATCTCTTCTGTTTTCTCCAATGCTAGGCTGAAGCCAACAGCCTACTTAATCTAAGTTGCGCATGTTTGACAATGCGTCAAGTAATCAGTGTCGCAACGTTATCCGCACAGCCAATTAACCGTGGCTCAGTAGTGTGTCATATAAGACGTTCTACAAACCAGGACCAAGGGTGAAGCTCCGAGTGATACCCGTCTCAATCACCATCCTTTGGCTCTCTCTTTCATGTCATAGAGCAAGCTGTCATCCTTTAGATAGTCCATCACAATCCACATTAGGTATTTTGGTACTAGTAAAGGAATTTTCAGTACCTCCAATATACTATCCACCTGGATGGCATGTTGGGTAGATCTACTGAGTGCGTCTATACGCCAGAATACGCTAAATACATTTCCGATTGCAAAACGACCTGGTCTGGAGCCATACTACCATGGAGGTTAGTTCCAAAAAGCGTGAATTACATCAACGAGTCTCCTCCTGATAAGCTTTTTGAGTATCTTACCGGCTGTGTCTAGTATACATAGCGAGCGGTATGCAAACGGTGACTCGAGACTCTTTTTCCTTTGCTGATTAGCTTGAGCACTTGATGCCTTTTGGGAATATTCCTTCACACAAGCAAGTATTAAATATTCTAAGCAGCAAGTCAGGGTGAAAATGATAGATCAGCTGCAAGGCCTAAACTGGAATCGAAACTAGTTCTCAAGTGTTTCTTACTTTTACGGTAAAGACTGTTTCTTCTAGTTTTACTTTCATAAAAAATTGATATTTCACTGGTATTCCATCATGGATGGCCTCGAAATAGACGACATGAGCAAGACAAGAGCTTGCACTGTCTCGTTCATTCTTTCCTCATTGTATGAGTAGGGTAAATTTTGGGTGCCGAGCTTGCACATGACTGGCTTGGAGTCCAAGCACAATGGGCATTACGGAAGCATTTCTTAACAACCTTCTTTCTTCCTCTTTGTGGCACTACTACCCCTTTTGGGCCTTCGCTTCCTGTAACAAGCACCTCCAACCATCTCGTTCCATTGACCGCGTCCTCTAAAATCGAAATCCGAGCAGCAAGGAATTGTCTTCATTGACCGAGTCTAATCAACGTTTTCTCAATTTCCCCACTTGTCTCCACTCTTCAGTTCTCCCAGCGAATACCCTATGGGCTATCTATTGTTCTTCTATACAATTCATGAAGATGAACCGTTATCAGTGCATACTTTGTGGTTTTTAGCTACCAAATTTCGAACAACTACACTATTGTTTGCAATGTTCGTCGCTTGGTGTCTTTCTGAAGAGGCAAACAAAACGCTGTTTTCATGGTAAAGACTGAGCGCAAGATCTACATTTAATGCTTGTGGAACCTTCGTCTAGATGATATTAAATAATAAAATCAACTTACTGTAGTGTTCATGATAGGTTTAAAATGTCCGTTAAGGACTGTAGTGGTGATTTGCTGCCTCAGCAAGAAAAGATATTAACGCTGGCTGGAATTGGCCTCGCCTGTGGACGCGTGAATGCGCTTGTAGGCTAGCGTCGTGATGTCGTGGGTAGGGTTTTTTCCCCAGCCCAAGGGTTTACTTCGCAAAGAATTCGCATTCTCGAATTAGACGTTACAAGTTTTTCGGTTCGATAGTGTCGAGGCCGAGGTAACCTATCGAAGGAATGAACTATCGAAACGCAACTGAACAAGCTTGATTAACGCACTCTAGACACGAGAGGAATTTTGTCTTTACAACTAACATTTTCGACCCCCAAATAAGGGTAGAGTACCCAGGTGGAAGCAGTTCTCCCTCTCGTTTGGGGGTCGTAAATGTTAGTTGTAAAGATGAAACCTCTCGTGTAAATCAACCTCGGTTAGTCACGTTTGGATAGTTATTCCTTTGATAGGTTACCTCGGCCTCGACACCGTTGAACCGAGATACCTGTGATGTATAATTTGTGAATGCGAATGCGCCCCATGACACCGCAACGCTAGCTTGAAAGCGCATTCACGCGTCCTCAGACAAGGCTAATTCCGTCGAGCACTAATATCTTCGCTCGCTGGGGCAGCAGTCCATCAGCTGTCGATTTTTGAACATCCAATTCACTACAATACTCCAAAGCTTTCAATTTTTATGCTTTTATTTTAATTTTGTATTGAAAAATATCAAATCACAATTGTACGATTTTAAAATTTTTTGTTTAACTCTTGCAATTACTTTATATTTAGTTTATTTATATTAAATTTTTACTATTTCAGACTTATGATCTTGAAATGAAATTTATCCTACACACAAAAATTTTAAAATTTAAAAAACATTTTTCTATTGGTTACGCAGTCAAATTCATACATATGATATGGCAACTATGTATTTCGATAGGTCATAAAATAAATCGTGAAAAATTTATCATAATACTCGTAGATTCAACTCCAATGAGATTGTTTACACGCAGACATAATTCAAACCACATAATAGTTCACAACCACCAAACATATTTCGGTGGAAAAAAAGGTGCGAAGCAGGGAGCTTGCGAGCTCGTGTTATGTCTGATTCACTTAATGAATAAGCCACAATCATCATCAATTAACTATACTCATTTTCTATCATCGTGTTTTTCCTTCCAAAATTATATTCGGAGAGATTTCTTTTGCAGCTTTGCATACACTTTTTCACTGTTTTCTCACACACAATTTTGTGTAATTGACAAATGAAGAAAACTCATAGTTTTACAATGGAAACACCAAATGCTGTTAGATGCCATATGTATGGCGATTGTGCGAACAAATATAAAGAGCGTCTTCATTCAACCACAGCATGATGAGCATCGGAAAATAGAGGCACTAAATTTGAAAAAAAGTTTAACAATGTTTCATTTGATTCTCGTTTAGTATTTCTTCTATTCCGTAGCACTACAGTCGCTATTGGGCCTTCTCTTCTGATTAAAAAACACTTTCAGCTGTCCCGGTCTGAGTTAGGCCAGCGTTTCCTCGATTTCTCCACTGGTTCCCTTTCTTCAGTTCTACCAACAAATACCTTTTTGAGAATCCATTGCTCGTCCATACGATTCAAGTGGCCAGCCCCTTGCAGCTTCCACAGGCTTTTAGATAAATTTGAACGATTTCTCATACAAATATTTGGGTGAATGGCTTAAGTTATCGACTCATGCCCCCATTCCTTTTTAAAACCATAAGATGCTACAAAGCCCTTCTAGTAAGAATACTCCTCTACCTGCTTTTTCGTAGCACTACAGCACCTATCGGGCCTTCGTTTCCTGCAAAGAGTGCCTCCAACTAACTCGGTTCATTAACCGTGCCCTTAAATTTCAAAACTCAAGCAGCGGAGAACGGCCTTCGTTGAACAAGTGAGACCAGCGTTTCCTCGGTTTAACTACTGGTCTCAACCCTTCAGTGCTCCCAACAAATTCCTTATTGGGTATCCACTGGTCATCTATATGATTCACGTAGCCAACTCATTGCAGCTTCTGCAGTTTTACAACCGTTGAGACTTCCAGCTTGTCAAAAATTTTATACAGCTCATGGTTTCATCGAATTTACAATTGATCTTGGTCTAGTTTCACTCCAGTTATTCGCCTCAGGGCCTGTCTTTTGAAGCAGGGTGTTTTGGGTTAGGGTACATGTTTCACACCCATAGCATAGCACGTGTCTTACCACAGACTTGTATGCTTGGAGCTTTTTGTTCGTATGTAAACAGCTGGTCTTCAAGATCGTCAAAACTGAATTCAACATTTTATTTGCTAGCTGTATTTTTTGTCGTGTTTCATGCCTTCCATTACCGGCTCTTATTATATTGGCATCTACGAGTTAATACACAAAACCGCCCACATTTTCGATACTGTTTTCACCAAGTGTGAAATTTTTATTTTCGAGGTATTTTTATTGACCACGTCATGAGCTTTGTTCTAATCTCATTGATTTATAGCCCTACTAGTTTTGCTTTGCTGTCGAGTTTCAGGATAAGTGTTTTAACGGTTGTTAACGATCGTGACAAAATTTTGATGTTATCCAAATGGGCTATTACTTGGCTTGGCTTGCATAGTAATGTACGACCTATATCGACAGGCAGCTTTCCTATGAGATATTCCAGAGCCAAATTGAATAGCAATGGGGCCAGCCCATCTCTCTGCTTTAGTCCGATATTTGTGTCAAAAGCGTTGGTGAGTTGGTTGTTGATGCGGACTTGGGAGGTCGTCAACGTCATTGTCATTTTGTTAAGACGAACTAATTTTGCTGGGATACCAAACATAACATTATTTGATATAGTACGTTATGATCAATACTGTCGTATGGTTGCGTAAAATCAACGAATATTTATGTATGTCCCAGCATTTCTGAAGTACCTGCTTACCAGTAAACAATTCGTCTATTGTCGATTTGCTCTTAAGCCATCTTGTCACTTTGCAATAATACTGTTAGCATGATCTGTTTTTATTTTTTATGATCTTTGAAAATATTTTTTACTCTGTACAGAGTTGTGATATGCCTCAATAGTTTTCGCATTGTAGCTTATCACCACCCCCAGGATGGAACTGATCTGGTAATTCAAAGTGGTGTAACTGCTATTATTGGGTTTTCGTCTCCAATTCCAGTGAAACTGACAGGGACTGCCGTTCCCTGGGTACCCGAATCGCTTAGCAAAATCACTAGGACAGGAACTTGATCCGAAGGATAGTGACTTTGTGATTGTTTGATAACGAGATCAACTTATTGCTGTGAACCTCAACCCTTGAGGTATACTCAGGTACCATAGGCAGCTGATGAGCCCCCATCTCCGGATGGTCAGCTGATTGGTTACGGCCCTTCTGGGAGTATCGTGGTGGTTGAAAACAAAAGTTGACATTTACCTTATAGCGTCATATATAGCTGGGTCTTGGATCTACCAGTATGAAAGTTGAGAGTTCTCTCAATGTAAACTGGTACCTGAATTGGGGGCGGTGAATGGTGCTTAAACCAATCACAGTCTAATAGTGACTGTGAGGTTAGGCCCTAAACGGTAGTTACTCACGTTAATCGTGCTCGACTTGTAGTTTGTCCACTCGTTCCGCATATGTTTTTATTGCCAAATCTGTTGGATGACTTTAGAGATGGCTTTCTGAACACTGCTACCACCATATTTAATGAGCTGCGCTGAAATCTCATCGATGACTGGCGCTTAATTATTCTTTTGGCATTTGATGTAGGAACAAACTGCATCCAGAGTAGGTGGAGCCAATGGAAGCCTTGAAATAATGCCCATCTCTCTTTGATACTGTTTTTATCAACGATGATGTTGTGGATATCCTCACTACAGAATGTGGTCTTGGGCTGATACCATCATTGCATGCTTTTCGCCAATTTACGACGGTAGCCCAAAAAGTATTTTGAGATACCACCCGATGGCGTCACCATCGCAAGAGAGATTCACTATTGTGTATTACATTCTTGTAAATAGCTACTATCAATATTTTAGCCGAATTAAACTCGTTAGTTTTGTTTTGACCGTCCGTGGAAGCGGGCATGTCCGCAGATTTAAAAAAAGGTAGAAAGAGCAATATTGGTCAGTGATTTGATTCTTGCTTTTCGAAAAGAAATCGCGCAGCGAAATTAAAGAGCGCTTGAATCCTGTGTACGGTGACTCTGGTTCGGCCATGATAACCGTAAAAAGTTAGTTTAACGAGTTTCAACGTAGCTGTACATCAGTTTTTGATAAACCATGCCCAGGTGCTCCAAAAATGGCTTTCATGGAGGATAACGTGACAAAAATCCAAGATAGTTGAGAAAATAAGCATCGCGAAAAACTCCCCGAATCATATCCTGAATGAAATTTTGGGCATGAGAAAGCTGTCAGCATGACGGATGCCACGTTTACTCACTCCGAACATCAACGCAACGCTGGTTAAGGGCAATCCGAATGAGTTTCTGCGGTAATTTATGACCATCGACGAAACATGGCTTCACTTGTACGTACCAGAGACCAAGGAGCAGTCGAAAAAGGGGACTTCATGAGGCAAATGTGCTTCAAAGAACCACCACCGTTTTCTGGGACTCACAAGGTGTAATCTGCATCGACGACCTGAAAAAGGGCAAAACGGTCACAGGGCTCTACTATTTTGAATCTTTGGCCCAATTCTACGCCGAATTGCAAAAAGGGCCCAATTTGCTACGAAAAAAGTTCTCTTCCACCACGAAAATGCACCGGCTCATATCTCTGGCGTCACCACGGTCAAATTGGGCCAATGTATTATCAGATTTGGCTCCGTGTGACTTTTTTGGTTTCCAAATTTGAAAAAGTCACTCGCCGGGAAGAAATTTAAGTCAAATGAGGAGGTTGTCGTCGACACTGAGACGTATTTTTCAGATGGGTTAAAGAAGTTGGAGCATCGCCGGGTCAACTGTTGTGTGCTTAGAGGAGATGATATTGAGAAATAAATAGCCAATATTCTTAGATGTTCATTTTTCTCTTGTAGGCTAAGTACTTATCGAACTGCACTCATAAATGTTTGATCTATTTGGTTTCATGTGGTGCCATCTGGTGATATCCAGGTCATTTCATGCATGCGTCAAAGTGGGAAGCAAGTTGAACGTATGACTAGAATTCTGCTTCACACAAAGTCATCAGGAGCAATTAGTGGAATAAATCGGCGACTCGATTCCGGATGAAGAGAAACTGTTACTTTGAACTTTAACTAACGGATTTTATTCTTTGCCGTTAGTCGATTCAAATGTCCCTCAGATGGAACGCAATGACAAATAAGCACAACAATTTGGTAAAGAAAATCATTTTAACCTACCCTCCTACAAAATTTTGGCGTGAACACACATAAAAACAAGTCGAGCAAACAGGAGAGTGCTTTGTGATCGTCGTAGGGTTCAAAATAAATGGCATGAATCGATGACCTGAGTTGTTCATCCAATATAGTGCTTGTATGAAAAATCGTTCAGATTTATCCGAAAGATGCAGAGTTTCTTTCATAAGCACATAACAGCCGCCATTTTCATCCAGCTGAAATAATTTTTCTGAATGCTCCGCAAATTGAACGTTTTTAAATTAAACACTTTTCCTCGAATTTTCATGGAAATCCTAAAAAAATGAAAGTGCTTAGGCCAACCTGAAATATGTATCAACCATTAGCAAGTGTTATTGTTGTAATTCCACACAATTGAAACGGCTATAGCTCACTTAATTATGATCTGATTGTCATAAAGTTTTGTCTACATAACTATAAAATTGTAAGAAGTTTAAGTGTACCATTTTGATTTTATGGGAGAAATCATAAAAACAGGGCAACAAGTAAGTTCCCGAAATCACTCCTTCAACCCCTACCGTGTGTCTCCTCCCTCCTCCATAATAAGCTACATCAACCACTTTATTAGGGAGTATTCATTATACGTGCATATATTTTTGCTAATTGATTGCTAATTTATTACGCGTCGGAAAATTGTATTGCTCCACCACTTCTAAAAACCTATCAATCAATCCCTACCCTATTTTACACCCCCCGGAATGGCCAAAAAATGTAAATTTTTTTTTGCATGCAAAATATATCTGGGGGGAGGCATTGCTAATCTTTTACACAAAACATGATCTTATTGCCCTCCCCTCCCCCAGAAATTGTGGATAATGTGGCTCAAGACTTAACCTGCATCAGCCACTCCCGTATCACAAGAACCAATGCAGATGAGCATACGTATATAGATGCCTCAAACCTGGTGGTTGTAGCCTGGCGGCTCGGCTATTTACGATCATCTGAGACCCTTGCGTACAAGCGCAGGGTGCAACCTCCCGCAGGGGGAATGCCGGTCGACAAGAGCACTCTTGGAGGCTAGCATTCTTTGGACAGTTCCGCCCCCACGTACCCGAGGAAACTCCGCTGGGGGAATGCCGGTCGACAAGACCACTCTTGGAGGCTAGCATTCTTTGGGGAGTTCCGCCCCCACATACCCGAGGAAATTCCCACAGGGAGAAAGCCGGTCGACAAGAACATGCTTGGAGGCTAGCATTCTTTGGGGAGTGCCGCCCCCACGGACCCGAGGATATGGGGGATACCGAGAAGTTCCCTCCTGGGATGACAGGTAACGACTCTGATTGTATCTGGACTACGCTTTGGACAACGAACTGGAATTGACGCTTTGGGCTGGCGGATGTGATGGTTTGGACCTAGTTGCTTTGCACAGTAGCGCCGAGGTGAAACTCGTGTGTGAACGGCTCCAATTCAACTATCATACCGTCTCCGTCCCGGCGAAACCTTGGCAGGCCTCGGAGTACGTTCGAAGTTCGCACCATTGGGTTGGTGGTGTAGGTTCGGTTGAGACGAACTCCCGATTAGCGCTGGTCCGGCTCTGAGCACTTGTCGCCATAAGGGCTTGTGCCAACCCTCGCATGGCCTCCCTGCTCTGCAAAGATAACCATGGGACCAAAAAGGCGACTACACACACGAACGGAGATAGCGGGGACCCAACAAAACTGGAGCAATCAAAAGACCAAAAAAATCCAAAAAAGGAAATAAAAAACAATAGCAACGACGACGCAACCAGCGGTTGCAGCCACGATGTCAACAGTACACTCCGAGCGGTACTAACAACGACTAAAGCGAAGACTTACACGACGACAGTGACGGTAGACGAAAAACGGAGAACAGCAGACAGTCTGGTGCAGACTGAGATTCCTGCGGCGTTTGGGCGCAGCAAAAAAATTATGCAAACGCCCGACTGTCCTATTAAGGAGAAGCGGGAGACTCGGCAGGATGCTTCAGGTCTTCGAGCAGTGGAAGATAACATAAAGAGCACCGAAAATTCGATTGTCACCGCTGCGATCGTTACTAAAGCGACCGATGCATGGGTCACAAATCCCGACATTGCAACGAAAAATCCAGAAGTAAACGAGGAGATTACGTCGCTAAAAGCAAAGAGTGACCAGACACCGCGTGATTGTACCGCCAACGTTGAAAATGTGGCGGAAGTACTGCACTCGGAAACGGTACGCGAAAACCTCTTCCAAGGATGGTTGCAAGGTACAATTGCGGCCCAGCGATACGAAGAAGAAAGACTACTTAGAAAAGCGGGAGATGTTCTGAAAAAAATACAAGCTGCATGCGACTCCTCAAAAATTAGCAAAGTAGCAAAGGAAGGGCTTCTTGAACTAAAGGAGCTCCTAGATCGCATAGGGCACTATCGGAGGAGCTGGTTAAGGGCCAAAGATGAACAGAAGACTAAAGAGGCGCTTGGGGCGAATTCTAAAGGCGACATGCAGATAGCTCCATCATCAAAAGTCAATAAAAGAATGGCGTCTAGCCCAATCGAAGGAGTTCGGGATAAAAGAAGGAAGGAAGAGGCACTTGATGGGCGTAGAGCACCAGATCAGGGGTTCCTAACAGTGCTTACAAAAGGAGCTGCAAAGAAACTCCTTCAAAAAAAGCCAGAAAGTAAAGTTCGTACGGACGTCCAATTACAAAAAGGACCTGATGCAAAGCAGGAGAGGCAGAAGCCCCGACGAAGACCCCGGCAGCAGGCACTGCTTGCAAAGCCCCAAAATGGCCGATCCTACGCGGAGGTGCTACGGGACATCAGGGGAAACGTAAGGCCCGAAGACACCACTACTACCATTAAAGTAGTACGACCAACGCGGTCGGGCAACATACTGGTCGAATTCGGAGCAGAGGCCGGTAATAAAGATGCATTCTGTGACGCATTAGAAAAAGTCCTCAGCAAAAGCGCAACTATAGCCCCGCTCGAGCCGATGACAACGATCGAAATACGAGACATAGACTGCGTGATGGATCTGGCCGATATAGAAGAGGCCATCAAAAAGACTGACACCAGAAAACAACAGGGGACAACGCAGGGCCATAGTTGACTTGACCGAAAAGGACGCCGAACAATTCCCGAACAAGGGCAAAGTACGAATAGGGTGGGTTCTCTGTAGGATACGGCGAAGAGCAACGCCTCTTCAATGTTTCAAATGCCTTGGTTATGGTCACACCACACAATTATGCAAAGGACCTGATAGGAGTTCCCTATGTTACAAATGCGATGAAACGGGTCATAAAAGAAAAGAGTGTACGAAGGAGGCACACTGTATCCTTTGCAAGGATGCTGATCCAAAACTTGATTTTGGACACGTCTTGGGATCAGGAAAATGCCGGATGTTCCAGGAAGCCCTAGCCAAGGCAAAATCAGAGCTTCGATGACCCGCATCCTGCAGCTAAATCTACACCGCAGTTCAACCGCCCAAAATCTGCTTGAGCAGTTTGCGAGGGACAGGAAAGCCGACTTCTTGTTGCTGAGTGAGCAACACCATAATAAAATTCCTGCATTATGATACTCTGATGAAACTGGTACTGCCGCTATCTGGGTTCGGAACAGTGACTTTCAAGCGGAGAGTTGTGGACGGGGGGATGGTTTCGTGTGGGTTCGGTGCTCAGGGGTCACCTTCTTTAGTGTGTACCTAACGCCTAACGAGTCGATATCATCTTTCCAAGCCAAGCTTAATGCTCTGGAGGGCACTGTCTCGAACGCAGAGGGTAAAGTGCTCGCTGGGGGCGACTTCAATGCTAAAACAATCGAATGGGGCATGCCTCAGACGGATCCGCGAAGAAAACGAATCCTGAAAATGGCGGCCAGGACGGCCCTCGTCGTACTAAACTCCAGAAATACGCCGACTTTCCGCCGTATTGGCTGTGAGGGAACCATACCGGACGTGACATTCGCCTCGAAGTCCTTAGTACGGAGGATACACAACTGGAAAGTATTAGAGAACTACTCAGCCAGTGATCACCAGTGCATTCTGCTTGAGATAAGTGATGCTATCTTCCGACGTCCGTGCTCTTGGCCTTCTACAACTGGATGGAACATCGGAAGAATGGATGTCGAGAGGTTCATCAAGGTTCTCACAGCAGGTGAGCCGCTGCAGGGAGCCCCGGAGGGGACGGAAGAACTGGCAGCTCAAGACGTGGTGAACTCTACTATGAGCATAATCACGACTGCTTGCTGCGCTTCTATGCCCCGTCAAAGACCCTGGCACGGCAAACCCCCAGTGTACTGGTGGTCAACTGAAATCGCTGAAAAGCGGAGGGAGTGTCACAAGCTTCGGCGTGAGGCTCAACGGGCGCGAAAACATGACGAGGCATGCAACTGGGTGGCAGCATATAAGTCGGCCAGGAAATACCTTCGCAAACTGATCAACAGTAGCGAGGCTCGCTGCTCGCAAGACCTTGTGGACAATGTGAACAAGGATCCGTGGGGCCTTGGCTACAAGCTGGTCATGGGGAAACTTGGTGCCCTACGGAAGCCTTGTATACATGACGCGGAAAAGATGGACGCGATGGTGCGGGGACTATTCCCCGCCCATCCCGTTCGTGTTGACGCTGCCCATGGTGAAACAGCAGTAGAATGCCCACTCTTCACACAGCTGGAACTGGAGGAGGCAGTCCTCTCCCTGAAAGCGAGGAAGGCTCCAGGTCCAGATGGTGTTCCAGCTGAGGTGTTGCGGCTCGTCTATCACCATTGTCCTGACTTGCTGCTCAGCACATTCAACGCTTGCCTACGGAACGGGGTTTTCCCGGTACGATGGAAGGTGGCGAGGCTCGTGCTGATCAGCAAGGGGAAGGGAAATCCCGAATCGCCGGCTGCATACCGCCCGTTATGCATGCTAGACACGGCTGGGAAAATGCTAGAGAAACTCATCAAGGGAAGACTCACTGATGCGGCAGTACGGCTTTAGAGCAGGACGTTCTACCATTGATGCGATTGCAGAGGTGGCGAACGCGGTCCAAAGGGCAGAGGCATATAGTCGTATCAAGCGACGGATCGTCCTGTTGGTGACACTCGACGTCAGGAATGCCTTCAACTCCACTAGATGGGTGGATATTCTAGACACGCTGGAAAACTCTTTTCAAGTTCCAGAATATCGAATGCGGCTTTTGAGGAACTACCTAAAGGACCGAAGCCTGCTCTACGATAAGACACAGGGCCAACGAAGGATGGAAGTTACATCGGGTGTTGCCCAGGGATCTATCCTTGGTCCGGACCTGTGGAACATGTCTTACGACGGGCTACTGAGACTTGAGATGCCAGATGAGTCGCGCTTGGTTGGCTATGCGGATGATGTTGCGGCTCTGGTCGCCGGACGCACCGCTGAACAAGCGCAACTTAGGCTAGGTATGTTAATGCGCCGAGTGAGGGACTGGATGACTGCTCGCGGGCTCAGTTTAGCACTGGAGAAAACCGAAGTGGTCATCTTGACAAAAAAGAGAATCCCTAGAGTAAGGATGATCAGTATTGGAGATATACAAATCGAATCGAAGCCAGCGGTGAAGTATCTGGGGCTACTGATCGACTCGAAGATAAGCTTCTCTGAGCAAATCAGGGCAACGGCTAAGAAGGCTGCTTCGGGAATATCGGCCCTGAGTCGACTTATGGCCAACGTAGGGGGCCCAGCCCATCAAGAAGACGCCTCTTGATGAGTGCTGTAGGGTCAGTGCTAATGTACGGAGCAGATGTATGGGGCGACGCTCTCAGCAAGGAGGTATACCGAAAACGATTGGCACAGGTACAGAGAAGAGGAGCGCTGAGAATTGCATCTTCGTATCCAACAGTCTCCGACTCGGCGGTGAGAGTGATTGCAGGCGTGATACCTGTCGCCCTCCTTGCTAGAGAGCGGCACGCTATTTACCTGCGCCGAAACGAGGATGCGAGGGAGATGGTTGTCCGCGAGGAGAGACAACGCTCGCTCAACGATTGGCAGCAGTCTTTGGAGAATTGCAGGAAGGGATGGTGGACTACGCTCCCCATCCCGGATGTGAGACCGTGGCTAAATCGAAGGCATGGTGAGACTGACTTCTATCTGACCCAGGTTTTGAGCGGGCACGGGTGTTTTCAGTCTTACCTGCACAAGATCGGTAAGTCACGGTCTCCCAATTGTCGGCTTTGCCCAGGAGAGGAGGACAATGCCTCACACATTTTTTGCGTGTACAAAATGGGTCAGGCTGCGAAGGGAACTCTACAGGGAGACGGGAGAGCTCACCCTGGATAAGATAGTTGCGGTGATGCTCGAATCGGTTGACAAATGGAACCAGGTGGCACATTATGCTCGGGCAGTCCTAAAATATAAAAGGGACTCACAGAAGCTGGAGGCGCTGGGGCTGGGGGATCGCTCTTCTGGCATTTCCTCTTCCCCTCTCCCCTTCCGCTATGAAAGGGACTCCCCAGCTTGAAGGCGCCCCATGGCGTAACAAAACGAGACCTGGCCCGAAGTAATGTGTCAAACGGTTCCAGGCTAGGTTCTCAGGTTGACAGGGGAGGTGTTTAGTGGGTAGTCCAAGGGTATTCTCCATGGGAGTCCCACACTGCCAGACTCGGCGGGCGTAAATGCCTTCACCTCCCTACCACAAAAAAAAAACCTCGAGATTATTAGTTGCTGTTGGTGTTGAGGCCCGACTTTTTTGAACGCTGTGGGAGGGTGGGGGCATACAATTTATGAGTTAAAGGTGCAATTTATGTAACTGAAGCAATAAAACAAAACCAGCAATAAAACAGCTACGAATTCCGCTGCTTTCATTTTGGTTCCAAAAATCTTTGACGACTTTATGAAAAGTGGAAGGTTGTCTGGAGATGAGGATATAATACGATAAAATACAGACATATAATGAATACTTGCTAATGAAATTTAAAATGTTGCTTAATGGGAAGAGAGTAAGATACGTGGTAGGGATCCATGGAATGTTTCAGATACTTGTTTGTTGTTTACATCATCAGCACTAAATTAACAACAAAATAAGCAACTTCGAATAAGTCTCTATCTGTATTGGTTCTTGACAGACGGGGGTTGATTGATGTAGCCTAAGTTTTAAGCTACATTATCGGTATTTTCAGATGGAAGAGGAGAACAAGCAAATCGAGTTTTGCGTAAAAGTTTAGCAATAACTTCCCCTAGTTTTATTTAGTGTAGTTTAATATGCAGGAGGGGTGAGATACATGATAGAGGATAAAGTTATGGTTTCAGGAAATTGTTTGTTACTTGCATCAAATAGATGGTCGTTGAAGCATCAATTACTTTGAGTCAAAAAAAGACATCAGTACTGCATTTAGAGAAAGGTATTCTGTCGGAATAAGCTTGGATATGGAAAAATCAAATTTAAGTGCTACGCATCTCATCTACAGTACAAAATGTAACCGCAGGTATTTATTTCACAAGGTTTGTAATTGGGCCCTTTCTCACATACAACAACTGCCAAACAGCATTCTTCACTAATGATACTCAGATTCGTCCCAACACGTCACCACTTATTAAACTGTAAATTGTGCCTTAAAACTCTTATCATTGATTGGAAAAATCGTAAAAAATGAGTTTTATTTCAGAGGTATTTTTTACCCTGGTACTCTTAAAGACCTACCTCCGTGATTTTTTCCAGATTTTTCGGCTCAAAAATGTCCAATCGCGAAGGGAGAGGGGAGACACAAATTTTTTCGTACATTTTGCCTCCCTCTGGACCCTCTAATTAACAACATGACTTTGTTGCTTCAGTTTCTAAAAGCCCTAATCAAGACCTTACATTTCATGCCCCACTCGACTACTGTTGAAAAATAATTTAAGGGCCTATTCAGCATAGTCGGGGACTCCCCTCAAAGAATTTTGAAATGTTTGATGAGACCTAAACTTTGGAGAGACTACCCCTTCTGACTTTTTCACAAAGTTTGAGCTTTCTAGCTTCTATAAACTCTGAGGCACAGACAGACGGACCGATGGATGAACGACCGGACAGATGGACAGGCAGGTCGCGAAACTATAATTGTAGGTATTTGTAAAAAAATTTTAGAAAGCCCTACACAAAGTGAATAAAAAGTGCACGTATCAAAACTGATGACCTTTTTCTGATGAAAGTTGGTTAATAATATTATTTTTGTCTTTTGTTTCATGTAGATAGATTTGAAAATAATATATTTCCCCAGCGTCAAATCTATCTTAGTTAATGCAGGATTTGCCAGAAGTCCTTTATAATCGCATAGCAATTGTAATTACATGATATCAAAGCTCACTCTTTTATTTTAAGAGATTTAGGTGCTTCGTTTATCACCTTCACTATTTTTAGTTCAATTTATACTATTGAGATCTTTGATCGGTTTTTGAAACATTTCTTCTTAAACACTTACTTTAATCATTATGCAAACTTTTAACTAAATCTGCTTATCAATCCAATTCTACAGCAAAATACTGCTTTCGAACAATTCCTTTCTATTTTCTGAATTTATTACAATAAAATCATATTTTCCATGCATACATTGTCATCACAATCAACGGTGCCACCACGTTCCAATTAGTTACAATAGGGTCAATCAAATAATGCATAATTTCATTATAAATTGTTCATAAATTGAGTGAATGAATGTAATTTATGTGATTTTACCATTTTAAGGATGTATGTAATACCGCAGTCACTGCCTACCGTTGAAAACATTACTCGCAATCAATTTCAACATATCAAGCGTTAAATTCGATTGAACTCTAACATGGTAGGTACTATGCCTAGAACCTTACTGTTCGTTAACAGCCAAGTAGCTTCGATATGTGGTAGGTGTCACAAAAATGGAATTTTTCAACCGATTCCACCCTCTCGGAAATTTGAGGTGTTGAGTTGGAGCAAATTTGAATATTTTTTTAAAGTTTTACATACTAATCACGTTAAGAACCAGTGTACTGTTTTCCTTAACTATTGTATCAATTGATTTTTTAAATATCCCATAAAGTTCTAGTAGGGATATTTTAAAACTTATCGATGTAACCACCATTCTTCCAATGAGCTTCCTCGGACTCAGGAGCTAATCAAGTTTTTCCAAGTGGGGCATATCTACGGACTTGTCACACATCCGTTTAGAGAGCGATACAACCTGATGCCTTACGCCTGATGGCTGGCTGTCTCCTACGCAAATCGAAATGTCGATAGAATAATTCTGCTTACGTTATTTTCAATTGCATGCAGCAGTTTCTCATTGATTGGATGTTTAAAATGGGGTGTGTATACGTTACGAGGTTTTGGCACGCGATCATTTACGGAACACTACACACATATCCTTAACGAGTATGTTGGCGTACGCGAAATTCCTGCTTCCTACTTCCTTACCCTAGCGCCTGGAACCATCGATGTCGTTCTCGTAATGTCGTACGTAGTTGAACGTAATAAAGGACAGGCAACAATTATGGAGAACTGATGTTGAAAATGGCCAATAAATTTTACCCTCGAAAAACGAGAGATAATGAAATTCTCGCTATTTTATTCGAATTTCGCGTTTCGTACAGGATGAAGTATAAGTGGAGGAGACTTGAGGTGGGGTGATAAGTCAATATGGTTCCTTTCACAGATCGTTGATGAATATGGGAAGGAAGTGAGAGTGACACGTTTATGTCGCCGAGAGTGAAGCAGATTGTATCGGTAATGGAAAATGGGAATTGCATGTTTCATGCTATTATTTTGTTATTTATAGTAAACAAAACGGTTAGCGATCGTTATAAGGAGTGAAATAGCAAAGGTCGAGCATTCAAGGAGAATGCTTTCTTAACACGATGGTAGAAGTTCTTTGTTAGGATATACACAATATTGATAAATTTGTAGGCATTATTAATTTCAACGTAACCTCCAATATAATTTAAATTGATTGTGTTAGTATATTTTAAGAGAGAAAAAAAATTGAAGCAGCTGGAACGTACTCCTACCGGAAGTTAAGGAGAAACATACTTTAAAGAAATTTTTCTCGAGTTTTTTAATTCCATTTTCATAAAGTATAGGTCTCCGAAAATATTCCCTGAAAATTTAATCGTGATCCAAATATTTCGTATGTAATTATAAGCATTTTGATGTAAGCTTACTAGACTACTACTACTAACAGGCTGCTGTCCCCCATACAGAGATGGTTTGCTTCGCTCTTCTTTCTTTCTTCTATTATTCTTATGGTCGTATTAAAGCCATATAAATAAATGGGCGAGCAAAGCGAATCTGTGTGTTCGTCCATGTGGGAAGCAAATTTAACACATAAATATCTTACGCTGTCGAAACTATATGATTCCCTCTGCTTCTCCTTCCCCTTTGTTTCTCTTTTCTATTCGGAGAAATCTCTTGCCCCACTGACACCCGCGCACATCTACAAAATTTCGTTTCACGTACACACGATCGCGCTTTCGTTATCATTTGTTGAACAGTTTGAGTACAACACAACAAACGTTGTCTCACAATCGTAGAGATTAGAAAACGCGTACGTCAAAGCGGATGAAAATTCGTAACTTTTGAATAAAAAACAAGAACTGAAGTGCCGATTTCGTTCATGCGATTTTCAAAATCAAAATTTTTATAAACGTGAACGTATTTCGGAGTGAAGCTAAGTGCAAAAACACAGCAAACGTTCTCTCACAACACAGCAAACGTAGAGGTTAGAAAACTCGTACGTAAAAGCTAATGGAAAATTCTTAAGTTTTAAATAAACAAGGAGAACTGCGATTTACAGAGGACGCGTCACCCAAAACTCTGGCTTCAGTGAATATCACTGACGTAAATAACCAGACGCAATTACTTACGCCGACAGCTCAGCAGGTATGCATTAGGGGCTCAATCACGCCTGTACAAAAGCCTTCCATCCTTACTCGTAGTAAATCGCTGGCAAAGTTATCGGCTTCTAAAACCCCAAACCTTGCTGCTGGTTCTAGCACTACTACGTCGTGTTCTAATTCTCCTGTGCCTTCAGCAGCAACTCAGCATATGGTTAGTAATGAATTACCTGTGGCATGTGATAGCTTTCCGGGACCCTCATCAATAAATCGGGGGGCGATCCCTAAAATCAAAAATAATCGATCGCCTAGTCTTCCGCCCCCATCTGGTGTTGACACCTCGGCTGTGGCTACTCTGATTTCGGATGATGAAGCCCCAACACTTGACATCGTATCCCCTCCAAAGGAGATCTTTATTTCGCGCCTAAGCTACCATACAACTGCGGAATACCTAAAAAACTACGTTTGTAAAAAATTTGGGCCAGCTGTTAAAGTTATTAGTTGCTACAAATTAACTAAGGACAATCTGGAGGACAGAGTGGTAGCTTCTTTCAAGCTTACAGTGCCCTCAAATTGTGATACTATTTTGAATCCTGAAGCTTGGCCGCCTGGAGTACTTATTGAACCATTCAGCTCAAGAAGAAGGAAGTCCTTTCGTGCACCGGGTAGACAGCAACCTACAAACTAGTATAAGATTTAATGACTGTAGCTTAACTTCAAATATTTCAGTATATTACCAAAATGTAAGAGGGTTAAGGACCAAAATTGATAAGCTCTTTTTATCGTTACAACTCAGCGAAGATGTATTTATATGTCTTACGGAAACCTGGTTAAATAGTAACATCTTAAACTCGGAAATATCCCTTGATTTTGATATGTACCGTTGTGATCGGGACTTGGCCTCTGCAAATAAAGTAGATGGAGGTGGTGTTCTTGTAGCTGTTAGTAATACAGTGCGTAGCTCACTTTGTGCTGATTTTTGCTTTTCCCGTGTTGTGGATTGTGTGATTGTCAAGATCTTCCTTCCTAACAATACATCTTTATTAGTTTCCTCTGTCTACATGCCTAGTAACTCTCCTTTGTATGTGTATGAGACATTCTTTGACGAGTTTTCCTCTTATGTCTTATTGCAACATCCGCAATCTTTAATTCTAATATGCGGTGATTTTAATTTGGGAACAGTGCAATGGACGAAGAACCTTCCTTTCTCTGTTTCATCAACCGATGCATCCTCTTTATCCCTCTCCTCGTTTCTATCACTCTGTTCACTATCGCAATTCAATAATATCCCTAATGCTAATGGTCGGGTACTTGACCTAGTTCTTTCTAACTTTCCACTAAACTGTCTATATGTTTCCACTGCATTAAATCCTCTAGTGAGTATCGATAGTCATCATCCGCCATTATCGCTCGATCTCTCCATTACACCTTTGTCAAGTCGTACGTTTGCTTCTTCGCCAAAATTCAACTTCTTCAAAGCAAACTACGAAGCTTTAGCCTCCGGGCTGAGCTTGATTGACTGGCAGGAGTTTTTTGATAATTTGGAGTGTGAGGAAGCTCTGAATAAGTTTTATAATTACCTCTATGAGTTGATTAAACACTTCACACCTTTACAAGCTCTTCGCAAAGTAAAGCAGAAACCATGGCTAACCGAGCAAGTACTAAGTGCCTTGAATGCTAAAAGTAAGGCACACCGCCGTTTCAAGCGTTGTAGTACTGAAGAATCCAGAGCCTGCTTTTGTGATCTACGTCTTGCAGCAAAAAAAGAACTAAAGACTGCAATGAAAAACTACTTCAGTAGCTTGGAGAGTTCCCTCATGGCGAATAATGCGAAACCATTCTGGTCATACATTAGATCCTTTAAGTCCTCCTCTTCTGTCCCTCCTTCAGTCCGCTGGAATAATATAGTTATGTCTTCTCCACAGGATATTTCCAACTTGTTCTCTCAGTTCTTCTCGTCAACTTTTACTTCTTCTTCTCATGTCTCTAATCCAGTTAATACACCCGTACTTCACTCCATTGACATTTCTTCACTTTTCACTGACCATATCGAAGTTGAATCCCTCATTAATTCTCTTAATCCTAATATATCACCTGGTCCTGACGGCTTGCCGAATATTTTTATCAAGTCATTAGCGTCTTCACTTTGTATCCCTCTGGCATTTCTCTTCAACCTCAGTCTAAAGACTGGTATTTTCTCTAGTTATTGGCAAAGAGCAAACGTTGTTCCTATTCTTAAAAGTGGTGATCCTTCTTCTGTGTCCAATTATCGTCCTATTTCCTTAATTTCCTGTTTCCCAAAACTACTTGAGCGTCTGGTACACAACCGGCTTTCAGTTTCATTGACCCCTATCTTGTCGAAAGAACAACATGAGTTTCTCAAAGGTCGCTCTACGACCTCAAATTTAATTGAATTCACCGATTTCATTGCTAAGGCCCTAAACAATCGATTGCAGATTGATGTAATCTTCACTGACTTCTCGAAGGCATGCGACACGGTCAACCATCAACTTCTCTGTTATAAACTGAAAACTTTTGGGGTTGTCGGCCCTCTCTTATCATGGATGGACTCCTACTTGTCTTCTCGTAAATGTTGTGTTAGTTACTGTGGAACTACCTCTATTCCATTCTATCCGTCCTCTGGTGTTCCTCAAGGTTCCATTTTAGGTCCCCTCTTATTCCTATTGTTTATAAATGATCTTCCTTCGGTTATCGCTTCCAATTGTCTACTGTATGCCGAGGATTTTAAAGTCTGAATTTTACCTATATGTTGAATGAAGTCCCACTCGCTGCTGTGAGCTCTGCTAAGGACCTTGGCGTTACTTTTGATCCTAAGCTCAATTTTGATGCACACGCTCTAATCGCGACTACTAGGGCCCCGAAAATATTGGGACTTATTTTCAGGCACGCTCATAAATTTAACAATATATCTACCCCTGTCCGCTTGTTTATCTGTCTTGCCCGTCCTATCCTCGAATATTGCTCTGTAGTTTGGTCTCCCCGACACTCCTTCCTCATTGACTCGTTAGAGAATGTCCAGCGTAAATTTACTCGTGTCTTGTTTTACAAATTCAAAATCCCATATCAACCCTATGACTGCCGTTTATCCTTCCTACGTTTGCCTACTCTGTCGTCCCGTCGCATGTATCTAGATCAGTGTTTTCTGTATCAACTCTGCCACAATCAAATTTCATTAACATTGTTTGCAGACTTACGTCTTCATCAATCATCGGGTTCTTCTCGGGCAAACAATTTTTTCGTGCCACCGTATGCCCGTACAAATTTATATTTTCACTCTCCTATTATACGAATGGTAAGGAATCATGATAGGCTTGAGCTTGGTCCTTTTTCCGACTCATGCCTAGTTTTTAAATTGAGGTTAAGAAGCCTGATTCTTAAAACTCAACTGGAGTAAATATTAGACTTTATTTTCTTTTTTTGTGTGCTTTAATTTAATTTTACACGCATATTTATTGTTGTTACTACCATTGAATTTCTTTTTTATATTAACTTTAACACTTAATTCTAATTTTCATTAATTTTCTTTTCTGTTTGTTTTGTTCCATTTTGTAATTGGATTATGTTTATCTGTTAAATGGAATTTAAATAAATAAATAATTTTAAATAAATAAATAAATAAAGTGCTGATTTCGTACACGCGATCTCCAAAACCACAAATTTTATAAATGTGACGTATTTAGGAGTGAAGTTAAGTGCAAAAATAAAAACATTTCTACTCGTATGTCTTACCCACTCGAACCTCAACTTCACACAACTTAAGTTAAGGTTGCTAATTGCTTCGGCTCTCGCAACCATTTGCGGATCTAGTACTCTTTATATCTATGGGTGGTGTTATTTGATCTGCTGCCTAATTCTAAGTGAGCGACTGTTACTAAAACATTGGTATAAGGGGCACACCACATGCTGTGAAGTACTCCTTTTCTGCTAGTCTTGTCTCAGAGATGAAAAAAAATATTATATGACGCAGTAAAAAAAACTGAGTTTATAAAAACTAGCCATCTTTCAGTATCTCGACGTTAGGGTCTAAAATGTCCTAAGATACTGCATTTTCAATCCTCCAGACTTATCACTTATTTAAATTTATTAGATGCTCCTTAAGAGTTTTTTTTTAAACTAATTATGAGTTTGCGTTTTTCACAGTTTCTGGAAGATTGTTGTATATTTGCAGAGCATCATTCGTTGTATCGTTCTTTAGTCGATCATTTCTGGCGTAAGGTATTACAGAATTATTGGCATTTCTTGAATTATAGGGATTTACTTATGATATTTTTATAAAATGGCTTCGTTCCGTTTCACTGGAAATTAGACATTTGAAGATAAACTTAGCTTTCTCCATACTAACGATTTGACTGAAGGCGAGTGCATTGGTCCGTTGATACACTAGTCTTGTTGAAGTGAGACTTGGAAGGTTTAGAATATTTTTAAAGGCTTTAGCTAGTATCCTGAGTATAATATTAAGGTTTTGCTTTGACGATTGACTCCAAGTGACCACCGCATAATGTAGCTTTGTCAGTACAAATGCATTTAACACAAGTTTCTTTATATGCACTGGTAAACCTTCATATCTTCTCAACATTCCTATCATTGATGCTAGTTGTCTACTCAAATTATATATGTGTGGCAACCATGTCAAAAATGATCTATGGTAAGACCGAGATATTTAATTTTAAAACTCTTTGCAATTTTTCGCCGCTAATTTTTAGGTCAACTTCTATGTCTTCCTTAGTCTTCTGTTTGAAAATAATGTGTTTTGTCTTTGTAGTATTCAATGCTAACTTGTTTTCAATAAGCCATGAACAATATTATTCTAGATCCTTGTTGACGATATTCTGCATGGCAACTTTATCATGTCCTGAATAAAGAAGTACGGTATCATCAGCATATAATGTATGGTGAGCTTTCAGTTAAAATATATATTCAAATTACGAGAATCAGTGCATAGCAAAAACAAGGTTGGTCCAAGTATGGATCCTTGAGGATGCCCTGGTTCCATTCGTGCTAGATTACTCAAGACATTATTAACTGCTGCTCTTTGGAATCTTCCTTCCAAACAACTTTTAAAAAGTTGTTTCGGCTTGCCTTGTATACGATACGATTCAAGTTTTTCAAGTAACAGGTCATGATCAACCGCATCAAAAGCATTTTTTAGATCCACAAACACTGAAATAACATAATCTGCTTTATCAAGACTTTCATTGATGTAATGTGAGACCGAAAGTAATGCATCGAAAGTACTCCTGTTCTTTTGAAATCCAAACCGCTTCGGATTTATGATAGAATTGTCCATTCAGAAAGGTTTTAAACGAATATTTACAAGTTTTTCGAATATTTTACTTAAAGTTGTCAAAAATGCAACAGGGTGGTAACTATTCGGGCCCAGATGATCTCCTCCTTTGAGTATTGGAATTGTTCTTGTCAGTTTCTCTTCGTCCGGAAATGTTCCATTTCTAATATGCTCGTTTATAAAATTTCTCAGCGGTACAGCTTCCTACTCTTTTACTAGAATAATTTCCTACTCTTTGACTAGAATCTGTGTGGTGATGTTGTCAATACCTGGTGCTGCATTTTTTTCAAATCTTCGATTGTTTTTAATATTTCTCTTTTAGTCGTTTGATGAATATGAAAGATGGACTTCGGTTGGCTATTTATGATATTGAAACTAAGCTTTTCACCAATTGTTGAAAAAACGTGAATCAGCACTCCCACGAGTCTGCTCTGTGTGAGTGATCAGCATTATTATTATTACCCATACAATTGTAACAGTCTTCATGTGTGCTTTTGCATTCTTTGAGCTCATGCTTTCCTCCGCGTTTCAAACAGATTTGTTCTCCTTCGCATTTCGACGTCTTATGGCTATATTTTTGGCACTTAAAGCATCTCGTTACGTTAAAGTCTTCCTTCACAAAATATGACCCATAATCAATGTTGACGTATTTATTAGCTGATCTTTTGTATATGCTTCCATTTACCTCAATAATGTGTAACCATTTTCCGTTTTTTGTCTGACTGGCATAAATGAGCTCCATTTTTTCACTATTCCAAGCATCAGGGTTTAGCGCTTGTATTTCGTTTCATAGTACCTCATTTGTGAATTGATTATCCAGTCCATCTATAACCAGTCTGGGTTGACGCTTTTTTGCCTCAGTAGTGGCGTACTCATCCTGCATGGTGTCTATGGTTAATCGGTATAGCTCAGACGCGTTGGCATTTGTCGTTGTTTTAATTATCGTCCCATCAGTGCGAATAGATCTTAGCAGTTGAAGAGAAATCTTGCTATTTGGCGGTTTTATCCTCGACTTAAAGTCGGCGAGCATTTTAACTGATGATGTATGCTTTTTTGGCTTGATTATGATCCCTTTCTGAGACATGACATCTGAGCGGAGCTCAGTTTGAGGCACCATATAGTTTTTTATAACCTGTGCATATGTTGGTTTGTGCGTAGCTGCCGTCTTATCAATTAAAGAACTGACATTCATCTTTAATTCTTTAATGTTTCTTTCTAAATCCATATAACATCATCTGATGTCTCCTTGATGGTCTTGTATCTCTCTTCAGCTATCTTTATACATTTCAAGTGAAACCGCTTGAAACACATCCCGCAACAGCCTATCGCTGAGTGAGCATCTTCTACAGGTTTCCTGCATTGACCAAATTTCTCCTTCGGTGCTTTTGTGGTCATTACTGGATACATTACCCGCGATAGTATTTAAATTTATTTAGATTTCCTGGGATGCACTTATTTTTTCTCTCCAATTCCACTTCACGATAGACCCTTAAATTTCCTTTTTATTATTTTATTAATATTTAAAAAAAAATTGTTAACATAAATTGCTTTCCAAAATAAACGAGGCTGAGCTAAAATGGAAACGACAGGAGTTTTGTTCTGATGAATTCGACTTTATTTATTCAAAATAGTCTCCTCTGGCCTCGATATACTGTTTTGCCCGATCCAAAAGTTTTTCGAAAGAGTGTTTCATGTTTGCTTCAGGATGTCAGTACAAGCCTTTTGGATGCCCTCTACGGACACAAAGCGTTTTCTTTTCATAGCCAAAGGCAATTTCCCGAAAAGGTAAAAGTCACAGGGAGCCATTTCAGGCTAATACGGTGAGTGATTGATGGTTAAAATGCAATTTCTAGGCAAAAAATCAGTCACGAGAGTGGAAAAATTCTGATCAATTTTTGTCAACAGTTAACTTTTGCGGGACAAAACGTGGACAGACCTTTCGTAAGCCCAAATGATCGGTTAAAATGCTATAAATCGTTGTTTAGGAGACATTCAACTCTGGTTCTCTGAATTTTAACGATGATTTCGTTTCATTTTTAATAAATTTAATCACAATTTCGATTGAGTTTTTGGTAATCACTGATTTTGCGCGGCCCGTATGTTCATCGTCATTTATGTCCTCACGACCATCTCTAAAACGTGTAAACCACTCATGAGCCCTGGCACGAGATAGACAATCATCGCCATAAACTTTTTTCACCAATTCAAATATTTCTGTAAACGTTTTACCGATTTTAAAACAAAATGTGATATTAGCTCTTTGTTCGAAACCTATTTTTGTACCAATGACACAAATATACTGTCACTTTAGACGCAATAACTTCGCTTTCACTGAACCAAATGTCAGCAAGCTTTCATTGGAAGTCAGGGAGGGGTGTAACTTTCCAACGCATTATCCCATTTACAGATGGCGCCATCAAAAAAATTTTTATGACAAAAGTTTCGTTTATTTTGGAACACACCTTGTAGTAGAGACTTGTGACTGTTTTGCCCTTCTCCAAGTAGTCGATGCAGATCCAAGAAAATGGTGGTCATCAATGTCTGAATTTCTTTGCTTACTGTGTACTATATTCTCCAAAGATTCTTTTAGCACCGATGGAACATACAGCTCTTCGTTGACGTGACTATTCAAATATATGGTGGCTTCGTCTATCTGCTGAATTTCTACTCTCTATTCAGTTGACGATGCGGAAAGTAAACTAATTAATTAGAGTCTTGCCGCTGGCATATATGTCTCATTGAAGTCAAATCGAGGTCTCTGAGTAAAGTTCCTGATTACTTTTTGTGCTTTTAACGTTCTATTTCACCGTCTGCGCTCAATTTTTTCTTCAGGAATATCATAGAACCAAGTATTCTAGCTCACTTAGGAGGTTTCACGAGTCTCCATGTTCTATACTTCTTGTGCAATTGCACTTCTGCGAATTTGATCCACGGATCACTTCCTCAAGCTGGACATCTGCGGCTAAAACTAACTCTTCGATAGAAATTAGTTTCATACTACTCCATTTCATCTAGAGTTTAGAAGTCTCCTATCGATGTCCCATTTTTATCCACGCATATAAGGCATTCATTCGCATCTCTGTCAGTGTGCGTTTGTTTGGCCTTTGGCTCTAGTGAAAGTTCGAGTAATTCGTTTCCTTGAGCTTCGGCAGCAGCTTGTACGAATATATCATCGAATATCTTGTCTTTGCGCTCTTCGAATACCTCTTCATTTTCTGGCGTTGAATTATCACGACTACTTGCATGATTGGATGCGCTCACGTATCGATACTGCTTTCTGGGTCGTCAATATTTCCAAGTTTAGCTGTGCTTGGCCGTCTTCACCTGCCTCTCAAAGGTGGATCCTGATTGTATTCCTTATAAATTTTTTGTCAGTTATAGGCATAATTGACTCTTTATAATTTTCATTCGTACCCATGTAGTCCATATTTAGGGGCACTGCACAATTAGTCCTCATAATATATGTTTTATCGATTGCAAAATCCAGCGGTTTGAGGATTTTTTGCCTATCACTCAGTTGAATTCTGAGTGCTTTCGCTGTGCTGGAATATTCAACCAATCGTCCTTCGATCAAGTTTGCGTCTTCCGGGACCCTTATATAGCATAAACACTTTTGATCCAAATACCCTCAGATGTCTTAGATCTGGTATTTTATTGTATTTACTATAATTTGAGTGGCGTCCAGCTTCCATGAATTCTGCTTGGGCCACAATTTCTTAGATAGTTTGAAGTAGCAATGGGTTTTACTAAAGCGGCGTTTTTAGCGTTTTTAGCGTTTGCCATTTTGTTTTAGCGTGTAAAGCACAGTCAAACACCGTTTGATTTCTTATCTTTTTAAAAATTCATCGAACTTTTGATTGCAAAATTCACGACCATTTTCGGATTGCAACGCCTTGATTTTAAATCCCGTCCTATTTCTCCACAAAATCCTTGTATTCTTTGAATGCATCGAATACTTTGCCCTTGGTTTTTAAAGAATTCAAACTCATGCCATCCCCATTAATTGTCTGTGAATGTCACGAACTATTTAGATACTCGGAGTTTTTGTTCGATTACTTCTGGACAATCAATGAAAGATTATTTCTGACAATCAATGAAAGATTCTGTTGCCAGCTTGTCTAAATGACACATATTGCATGATGACACACCTCCAGCTACTGGTTTCACGCCAGATACTCGACCTTTTGTTACGATAGGAATTCCTCTAACAAATAGAAAATACTATTGATCCACTACTACCAAACTCTTCATGTAGAAAAGAAAATATAACAACGACCTCATACAAACTGTTCCAATACAACAACCTTATTTTGAAACATTAATCGTAAATACCCAAGACATCTACCAGAACTAAAATAAGTTTGATGCACGTTAAGAATAGATATTACTGGCAACGGCAAAGAAGTATTCAAATTAAATTCTTCCCCACGATTTTGGGAAAGGCAATTTTGCTGAGCAAGGAAAAATGATTTATATAAACAGCGAAGCAGGCAAGGAAATTTCAAGCGACTATCATTCGTTGCTTCATGTGGTTGACTTAGCCTACACAGCTTTTTTGAAAACCAGTTGGCCATGCACCTGGTCGAGTCCGGTTTGCCTTGCGCCTAGACATATTTTATCTAACCCTTCTGCTGGTTGGTTTTGCCTAGCAGATTATTTGAAAACCAGTTGGTCTTGCTTCTGGTTTAGTCTAGTTGGCCATGCACGTAGACATATTTCATTGAACATTTCTGCTGCTGCTGGTTGGTTTTGCCCAGCAGCATTGCCTGGAGGAAACCAGTTGGCCTTGCACATGGTTAGGTCAAGTTAGTTTAAATGCCTAGACCCGTTTCTGCTGCTGCGGTTAGCATATTGGCTTAGGAAGCATAGCTACAGCGGAGCGCGAGAAGTTCCGGCGTCTGGTCATCGAACTCCGGCAGGAGTACCGGTGTCAAAAAGTGCTTCAGCGACAGACCGGGAAGGTCAAGCCATCCCAACCACGAGGCGCCGGACAGGGGACCCCTGACCAATGAGGCAATAATCCTGGGAAATCAGCACGACAATAGACTCCTACAACCTCACAGCCCAAATCGAAGATCTGCGTTAGATTGGGGTCAAAAGCTATTAAGCGTTGAAATGAGAAGTAAATTGAAATGTAGAGAAATAACATGAATCGCTATCTCCCTCAGCTAGTAGAGGTCTCCTTTGCGATCAGCAATTAGCTTGACGTCACCATCTTTGTCCTTGATGATAGCCTTATCTTATGTAAATAGTACCTCACGTCCAGTGTCGGTGACTTTTAAGACAGATATCAAGTTGGTCCTGACATATTTTACAAGTGCAAGTGCACGTTCATATTGCCATTATAAGTATGCAACCATTAGATTTTGTTGCTGCTGACGCTGAATTTGCAATATTTAATGCAGATGTCCATTCCTTCACGTTTATCAATAATTCATCCATATGTGTAGCACAGCCACCGTCAAAGATATATTTTTGACTTCTTCTGCTCGAGCGATTTCTGCGAAAGTTTCGACCACGGTCTGGGCATTTTGCTTCCATATGGTCTGTATGACCACACGTGAAATATTTGCGCTTATTTCGTTGCTTTATGTTATTTCAATGGTTGTCATCATTGCGTCGGTAACCATTAAATTACACGTTATGTTCATCATCCTACTCTAAGGTATGTCAACTTTTCAAGGCTTTATCAGTCTTTGGATCGGGAAAATTGTCTTTCGTTCTGATCAAATACTGAAAATGCTGCAAAATATTTAATGTTAACACGAGCAGCATGGTTTTTGGAATGACATAGTCAATCCTTTCCAGCTGTTCCACTGAGTTTGAAGAGTTAAAGAGACGTTCTCTGATGTCATCGGCTTCTTTTGTTTTAGAAAATGGAATCTGGGTGAGCAAATTAATCTTGCACAAAATACCTTTTGAAGCGTAGACAAATCGTAGTTTAAGCCCAATATCCCTTGATATGGCACATTTTGCCACGCACATCATTTCTACTTGTCTGAAAGACCTGAAAGACAAGAAAATGTCTGCCATTGCTTTCTGATTGCTTGTAGTCCACTTTACCAATTCACTCGCACTTATTTCGTTATTGGGGGTGGTTGTTAAAGCAGCAACATTTCCACTTACATATCCCCGTTTATAGGGTTTAATTACCACATACTTGATCAAGACATGCCAGACACCATAATTCGTTTTATTTAGCACTTCGAATCGAGATAAACCGTCCAAATACATATTGTGAGTATTTAGAGTACACACATCTGTTTATTTATCTAGGTCACAAACTTCACCACTGGGCCAATAACCTGTAGAAAATTGGTTGGAAAGCTTTTAAGTAAGGATAAATAAAGTCCGTTATCATCTCGCAATAGTCAATACCATGCACGATAACTGCTTGGCCGTCCTCATTTTCGAAGAAGTACGGCCCGTTGACACCGCCAGCCCATAAACCGCACCGAAAAGGCACTCTTTGTGGATACATTGGCTTTTCAACAACCACTCGTCAATTCTCATTTTCCCAAATGCGATAATTCTGCTTGTTAATGAATCCACTGAGGTGAAAGTGTTCCTCGTCGCTGAAGATGATTTTCTTTGTCAAGTCATTATTCCCTTCTATCTGTTCAACCAACCATTCGGCGTATTGCCGACGCTTGAATTGGTCAGCAGGCTTCAGCTCTTGAGTCGGTTGAACCTTATAAGCGTGTAAATTCATATCTTTACTCAAAATTCGCATCAGTGATATTCGTGAGATGTTCAATTGTTGGGCACGATGACGAGTCGAGATTGACGGTTCTACTGCCACACTATCGCGAATAACAGCAATGTTTTCCGCAGTACGAACTGGGCGAGCATGCACAGGTGATTTCACATGGCCTACAGACCCGGTTTGCTAAAATTTACGCACAATTCTTTCGATTGTCGACACATTTGGTCAATGATGCTGACCAAAAAAATCACGAAGTGAACGAAATGCATTTTGATTTGAACGCCCATTTTCGTAAAAGGCTTCAACAACCTTAACGAGTTGCTCAATTGTGTACCTCTCCATAGTTGAATTTGTCAAATACTGAAACAAAGAAATGTCAAATTTAATTGGGCGAAGAACTTGACGCTTAGGTATGACTCACAATTAACATCGTACATTATGGTTGATCCACCCTTTACATTCAACAAACAAAATATTAATAAAAGCATGCATGACCCATGTAAACTAAAATTTTTGGATAGTCTAAAAAGTATTGAGCCTTTTTTGTTATTAGATTGTGTTCGTTATCATATGTCGGGCAATACTAATCAGATTGAGTCAAACTGACATGCGTTTGAAAGGCAACATTCCAGTCTAGAGTTTTCATATGGACTGTTTTGTATTTCATCATTCGTGTCAAAAGTTGCATTCATTTAAAAATGAGTGAAATTTCTGAAAAAATTGTTACATTTTACAATATCACTACGATCAAGGTAAGAATACATCGCAGGCTCTTGAAAAAAATTTGTGGTGTCTACGGTTAAGATACTTTATCAAAAGCCACAGCCAAGAGATGGTTCGCTCCATTTCGTTCTGGAAATTTTGATGTCGAAGATGTACCTCGCTCAATTTTGATGATTTGATCGACCGAATTTTCATTTGCGAAATGAAAATCATTACGGGCGATCAAAAAAAGGTAAGATACGAGAATGTCGTTCAAAAAGGGTAATGGTAAAAAAGATGGGATGAGCAATAACATATAATCCGGGGATAACCATCTACCCCATATGCGTACCTAGACGCATTACAATCACTAGGTTAAGACACTTGGGTTATAAGCCCTTGGTTTCACATAACCTATCTTACACCGCGACACGTTGCAGCAATTTCAAATTGTTTTATATGAACATTGAAAAGCTTTGAACATGGTATAAAGAATAACAAGGTATGCTCGCTCACAAAAATTGAATTTTATATGGATTTCAGGATTTGTTTGAAATAAAATCAGAGAAACCTCATAAAAATTAATTTTCTAACTTGATTTTTTTGTTTGTAATTAATTTCACATCAATATAAATAAATCTTAGTTGAAGGAATACCTATTATAATAAAAGCAATTGCTCTGCTTCGGTGTAGGTGCGTATTTTCAGTTAATAAAATGTATGCAATACATTATCTGTAATTTTACATACATTTCAATCGATAAATAGGCAACAAAATCAGATATGCATTCCAATGTAAACAGGTTGAAATAGTAAGAGAGTGATCCTGCCAGAAGTGTTTTTCAAACAAATTATTAAATCAGTCAATCTCCGCCGAATACATACAATTGGATTCATACAAAAAATTTGTCAAATGCGTTAAACAGTAGAAATGTAGGTTTCATGTATTTAAATTTGCTACCATTTTATTTCAGCCTTATGGACCCCATTGTCTGAGTACTCATATCAATGTTACACATCATTTCTGATATTTTTCGGAAATCCCAACAAACCTGTACTGTGTAGATTGTTTAGAAATAAAATTAAAAATTTTTCAGGGGATCGTTAATTTTATAATTTTATTCAATTCAAATTCAAGGACAATCAACGAGACACGTAACGTTCTCATTGACAAATCCTATGGAATTTTTATGAATTCAAATATTGCAAGAATAAGTTGCAGCCAATTTTATTTTATGCAGGTAATTCAGTTTTATTACATATTGTAAAAATCACATTGCTATCATGAATATGTTTTCCTCACTTTTTTAGGGTTTTGTAAAATAATTTTACAAAACCCTACTAGTTTCGCGACCAGTCTGTCCGTCTGTCCGTCCGTCCGTCCGTGTGTCACAGCAGTTTTTCTCGGAAACTACTTAAGCTAGAAACATCAAATCTTGTGTGTAGGTGTGAAGTGGTGATCTCTTCAAAGTTCAACTACAAAAAAAATTTTATAAGGTATTTAAGGGGGGTCTCCCCGTATAGGGGAGTGACCCCCCGAAAAAAAAATTTCATTGAAGGTAGCCGATATGGGTATCAAATGAAAGGTCTTGATGAAAACTTTTCAAAACAGGTCTTAGTTTGGCAGAATTTGCTTCGAGGGGCGCACAGGGAGGGGAAATACACGAAAAATTTGTGTCCCCCCCCCTCGCGATTGGACACCTGTGATCCGAAAAATCTGAAAAAAATCAGGGATGTAGGCCTTGATGCGTGCAACAACAACAAATACGTGAGAAGTCGCAATTCACTCAACTTTGTTAGTAATAGTATGACTTATCGATTTTATGTTTTCTTGAATAAAATCTTAACGGTACCCTTAAATTCAATGAAATTCAGTACGTAGATGTCTATTAATAAGATTGATCTATCCTGCAAGTTTCATAAAGATTGAATCATATTTAGCGAAGTTATAGCGGTTTGAATTTTCCTGCTTTACTATGGAACAATATGCGCTGCATGTATTACTATGGCAACATATGGCTATGGAACAACATGCGCTTTTTACCGACTCAGACACAACAGTTTTGCTAGGATTTGCATGAAAATTTCAGGAATGATAGGTGTCATGTATATCTTTGAGAATCGGTTCAGCTAGTAGTATAAGTAATCGTAAAACAAGATAGTGGCTGTTTGAAATGCGTAGATTGAATAATTTGGAGTTATTTTTTCCCAACTTCAACGTTTAAGGTGCATGCTTTGAACACTTGATTCAATTTAATGAATGACTGAAGATGAGTACCTAAAATTAATGCTCATAAGTGAAATAAGTCAAGGAGGTGGGAGAGAGCTCCTAGCAAAAGGGTTTTGTAACCATTCTAGGATTCGAAAAAATTGGCCATGAATCGATGATTTCAGCACAGGAGAGTGGCCCCTGAAAAAAAATTCATCAAACGTAGCCGGTATGAGTATAAACTGAAAGTTTTCATGGGAGCTTTTCAAAACAGTTGTTAAACTGTCAGTTTTTGCTACAGTGGGGGCACAGGGGGGAAATACATGAAAAATGTGTTTCCTCCGTCGCGGATGGACATCTGAAATAATTATTAAGGGAGATATTTATCAGTACAACAATACCAAAAACCTCAAAAGTCTGAAATTCATTGAACTTTGTTAAAAATATTATGATCTTGGCATTTCATATTTTCTCCAATAAAATCGTTTTTGACATGTTTCTTGATTTGATTCGATCTGGTGACTGCATTTTGTAAATTGAATACAAAACCCTTCTGACATGAGCGTAGGTCTGTTTACCCAACTTGTTTATATTTTCCTTTCTATTAAATCTTGCGCATGCCTAAATTCAATTTAAGTCGAAAATATGTTTTGCATCTATGAAACACTCCGTTGGCTTTACCATTAAGACTAATATCGGTAGATTAAGTTATTGAATTCTGAATATATGGTTTTCCAATAAGAGGTGTTATTTTGAATAGATCTTGTGATTTAACACCTTGCGACTTCTTCTTTTGTCGCCACGTGAAAGAGAAGGTCTACGCCAACAGCCCAGCGTCGATTCAAGACCTCATTGATGGAATTCGTGAGGCTATCGAGGACATAGGGCAGCCACTTTGCGATTTGGTTATGGAAAATTTTATGAAAAGGATATGGTCCTGTAAGCATGGTCACGGTGGTTATTTGCCCGATGTTATTTTTTTTACTATTAACGGCATAGTTCTTCTTTATAAGGAAATAAACATCTGATCATTTATGTTAAAAAATGGCAATTTTCTTTTAATATCAAAATAACACCTCTTATTGGATTTGGTTATGGAAAATTTCATGAAAAGGATATGGTCCTGGAAGCGTGGTCGTGGCGTTCATTTGCCTTATGTTATTTTTTACTATTAACAACATACCTTTTTCTTTAGACTGAAATAAACATCCGATCATTTATATTAAAAAATGGCATTTTTATTTTAATATTAAAATAACACATCTTATTGGAAAAAAATCAACATTTGCCGATCCAACCGATTCGATCCATGTGACGTCACAAAAGCTTTAAATGGCGATCGAGCTTTCGTGAGCGAGCATACCTTGTTATTCTGTATACCATGAGCTTTGAATAAGAAGAAAGCTCAAGATCAGCATTTGTTAGAGAGCACCGAACTATCTACCTATGTCAAAGCAAAGACACGTGGGAGTCAGTTACCCGCAAAGAGAGACAATGTTGACTCAATGATTGACAGCAGACCTGGGTTATCAGCATGAAAGGAAAATGGAATGTGTGGCTTATACTTAATCTGAGTTTGTGGCTCAATTGAGTCTGTGGGGACATTGGCATCTTTTTATTTATTTGAAAACTCCATTTAACAGAAACAAATCCAATAACCAAATGGAATAGTAACACAAATAAATAGGAAGGAACAATTAAGCCATGCTTTAAAATAGAATTTAAATAAGAAAAACAAAAATAGAATAAGTAAATTAGATAAAGCTAATGAACAACAAGTTATAGTAGTCAAAATTTTTTCAAGGGCCTCTCCCCCATACGGAGAGACCACCTTTAGCACCTTATAAATTTTTTTTGATTCTGAAACTTGAAGAGAGCGTCACTGTACACTTACTTACCAAATCTTATGTTTCTAGCTTAGGCAGTTTGCGAGAAAAAGTGGTGTGACACACGGACGGACAGACGAACTGACAGGACGCGATTTCAGTAGGGTTTTGTGAAATATTTTACAAAACCCTTAAAAAAAGCAACTAAATATAGAAGTTAAATTTTGCAAAGTCCATTGAAACACGATGAAGAAAGAAGAAAAGAACCAAGCCAAAGATTATTATGATGCCTAGCGAGTCGTAATAGAGGAATGGTAGTATAGCTCCGTACGAGCGTTTGTAACCACAAGTAAATAAATCAGTCGGGTAGGACGTAAAGACTACCGAAATTGCAGTAGTTCAGCAAAAAGACTAGAAGAAGTTTGACAGCAACATAGTCGATATAAAAAACATATATCCAAATAAGTCCTACGTATAGCTAGATATGAAAGGCCAAAGGAGGATAAACGATCATCATATGGAAGATGGCGTAAATTTAGTTTAAAGAATAGGAAGCGAGTGAACTTCATCTGAACACACTCTAACGATAAGAACAAGATAGGAATGACGGGGCGACCAGACCACAGAACAACGCTCAAGTAGTGGACGGACAGGACAAATGAACAAGCAAATAGTGGTTGAAATATTACAAAACTTGTCGACATGCCTTAGGATAAAATCCGAAACTTTAGAGGCTCTGGAAACCACATTTAAAATGTGAATGTTAAACCTAAATTTGGGATTAAAAGTAACTCCTAAATTTTTATCGAAGGTGACTTCGGACAAAGAAGCCTCGGACAGCATGTAGGAAAAGGAAATGCGATGACCCCTATGAGAAAAAGTCATTTTATAGGCACTTGGTGAGTTTGAGGTGTACAAAATTTAGCAAACACCAGTTATAAAGCACATTCAAGCCATCTTGAAGATATTTACAGTCAACAGGCAACTTAATAGACCGAGATACCTTAAAGTCATCAGCAAACAATAGACAAAGAGAAGAGATTACTGAAGAGAGATCATTGATAAATACTAAGAAAAGGAGGGGTCCAATAATAGAACCCTGAGGAACACCAAATGAAGGATAAAATAGAATAGGGTTGTATTAATAAAAAGTACTCGACATGCACAATGCGTTAAATAAGAAGAAAACCACGACAAAAGAGTATGAGTGATTCCAAAAGCTTCAAGTTAACAGCAGAAAAGATGGTTATTGACTGTATCAAACGCTTTTGTGAAATCAGTGAATACCACATCAACTTGATATTGATTGTCCAATGCCTTAGCTACAATGTCAGGAATTGCATCAGATTAGTGACGTCGTATGACCTTTACGGAATCTATGTTACTCACTTGCAACAACAGCACCTAACGAGTCGGAGAGACTGTGAACCAAACGATCAAGCAACATTGGAAAACAAGAAATCAGGGATATGGATGGTAATCACACACAGGACAGGTGCTTTTTCAATGAGAGGGAAAGGACCCACTGCTTAAGCTCAAGTTAAAAAGAAGGAACAAGGGAGAGGAAAGCATAGAAACCAAAGACTTAACAAAAATATTTGGCAAACCATCTGAACCAGGGCTGATATTTGAAACAAGATTGAATTAAGGACTCAACTTCAGAGGAGTCAGTGCTTAAAGAGGGAATTGCATAAACATGATTCCTCACTGAGTAGGAAGGAGTGAAGTCAACGAAAGGAGGAAAGTTAGAGGGAAAATACAGAGAGAATAAAACTGAAAGCATGAGGATAAGAGTATTCTACACTGACCTAACAGACGGTAGAAGGAATAATAGATGAATTTTTTAATTATTGAATATAGGACCAGAAAAGTTTCATATTATTTGTATTTAGAGAATCTTCTAAAAGTGAAACGTAATTTTTCAAAGCAGGTTTGATTTCTTTTATGATATTTATCTGGCTAAGCTCTTGAGCAGGAAAGGATGTTTTCGGTCTTACTTACACAAAATCGGTAAGTCACGGTCCTCCGACTGTACGTTTTGCCCAGGAGAAGATGACAATACCGGCCACATATTATTTGCATACAGGCTGCCCCAGGACTCCTACAAGGAAACAGGAGAGCTTGCTTGGATCGGTTAACAAATAGAACTATGTGGCACAATATGTTTGGGCAGTCCTAAAAGATAAATAATGGCTTACAACGGTTGCGGACGTCCGGGTTGGGAGGTCACTTTCCTTTCTACCTTGCTTCACTATATTTTGTAGTAATCGAGCAGGTAAGGTTGTAGCGGCCTTCGTTCACCCCGAGAAAAAAGGATTTTTCACGTAGTTTTTCTTTCCGTTCTCGGTGTAAAAGAAATTTCTCATTCGTAAATACAGTGTGTTGATTAAAACACGACCATTTCTTTGATAGATTTTTAATTTAAAAGCCCACCACAGCCAAGTCCAAACAGTTGCCATCTGCTTATCGAGGCATCAAGCTTAAGTTTCTCGCAAAGCAATTTAAATGCATCTGGTGGTCCATCGAATCAAGATGCATCTAAAGCCAAATGGCCATGCCCGAGATGTACTTACTTAAACTGGCCACGCTCTAAACGCTGTGTACAATGCTACACAAAACGGAATGAAGATGATTGTGATATGAACACAGTAATATCACTACCGGGAGCTATAACAACGCCTACAACGATTACGCAAGCTAATAATACAATAGAAGTCCATATGCGAACGCACACTGGCGAGCGTCCTTTTCAATGTGATCTATGTTTGAAACGATTTAGTCAAAAATCGTCGCTGAATACCCACAAAAGAATTCATACTGGTTATTGGAGCATGCACAAACCATTCCAGTGCACACAATGTAGTGCTGCATTTTGCCGGAAACCATATCTAGATTCCATATGAGAATTCACACGGGCGAGAGGCCATTCAAATGTGATATTTGCCTGAAGAGATTTACGCAAAAATCAACATTGAATATACATAAGAGAATTCATACAGTCCAAGAACGACCATTCCAATGTGAACAATGCCCAGCCGCATTTTCTCGAAAGCCCTACCTCGATATTCATATGCGGACGCATACAGGGGAGCGACCGTATGCGTGTGATATATGCAACAAAACTTTTGCCGTGAAGAGCTATGTTACTGCACATAGGTGGTCACATGTTTCCGAGAAACTGCTTAGCTGTGATCGATGTTTAATGACGTTTACTAGTAAATCCTAATTCCCTATTCACATAAGAACACATTCAGCAGGACAGAATTTCGAGTGCAATGTGTGTGGACGTACATTTATACGAGATAGTTATTTGATTCGACATCACAATCGAGTGCATCGTGACAATAGAATAACAGCAAATAGTACAGCGACAATCAATAGCGTGGCGACTGGAGAAGTTGGTGGCTCAAATAACACTCCGGAACCAAGCGATGTATATGAATCTAGCAATTCACAAGTCTGCGACTTGAGATATGTATCAGATCTACAAATGAATGCTTCGCCAGACGTATCACAAATGTCATCGCCCGCAGCAGGAAGTGAAAACCGGCTTATGAATGATCGACCAGAATCTTTGACAATGAGCAGTCATGATGGAGATAGAAATGCAATAAGTGACTCTTCTTTGAAAATGTGCGCAAGTATGAATGATGCTAATGGATTAAGTTTGAATGAGCGATTAATACATGAACGTTCAGCGCTGCAAAGTCGTGCAATACACGAACAACGGGCGATTCAAGATCGCGTGAATCAAGAGCGCGCCCTACAGGAACGTGGGATTCAAGAGCAACGGGGAGTCTGCTCGAGATTGCGCATGAGCGTGGACGTCGCGAGGCTCCGAAGAAAAAAGAACCGGTAATCGAACCTGTCGCGCAATAGGCTTGGAAAAATTGAGATTTTCCGTGATTTGACGAACGCATTGACTCGCTTGTAGCATGTTAAGTGCTCCTACGGTGGATTTAGACAATTTGTGCTTGAAAAGATTGGAAAAGTTCCTGTGGCTGTGGGAGAATTCGCGCTCGTCGTGTTTCAATTACTTTTTTCTGACGATGAAACTGTGTGTGGTGGTGAACTTGCTGGTAGTGTCTCCTTAGATAGAACGAGGACGCACGGGCGCAAGAAGCGAATTTTTTCTCGTGAAAATTTTCATCGTAAATTAAAGGAATTTAAAGGGAAAAATAAAAATCGGAGTTGGTCGCAAAGTTGCTGGCGGGATAAGTCACGAGATTTTCGGTGGTTCCACGGAATTTTCTTATCAGAAAAGCTCAAGGAGAGAAAATGTTTGTTTGCTTCTTTGCCTTAGTGGTTTGTAGTAGTTAATTTGTTTCATGTCACTTTCCCGCGCATCCAATCGGCCGTTAGACGAAAATTGAACAACTGTGTAAGATTTCCTTGATTTTAACGTAAGACCGTGAGTGAATAAAAAAATAATTACCGGGATGCGGACGCCGTAATGGTATACCGAAATTAGCGGGTGTTAATACAGTGAATTATTAAATTTTAGACGAAAGAGAAAATTGGTGTGAGAAATGGTTCATGGATTTTCGTGCATAGTGAAAAGTTTATTTGTCCATTATCAGTTTTTTTAGAAGTGAGCGACCGTGGAAACTTTTAAACAACTGAACAACTTCCCGTGCATATTAAAATTTTAATTCGAGAGTGACATATTTTTTGAAAGATGTGCATCGCGCATAATTGAGTGCGAGATATCTAGTGTGGAAGCGCGAATCTATTCGCTTATGTATTTTTCGCATCATCCTCTGGTCCTCGACAATCGGAAAAAGCATTGAGGTAAATTCATGCAAATTTCGAAAGCAATCAAGTATCGGAAACCAAATCGGCGCAAGGCAGAGTTCGGAACAGCAAACAGATAACTTTCAATCAACCTTAATTTTAGTTCACGTATAACACTGTAAATGTAACACTGTAACATACGTAAATCGTGCCGGAGAAGATTTGTTGACCGCAGCAAGAGATCAGTAGAGATCGGAAAAACCGCGGAGCTATTAATTCAAATTGATGAAGTCTAAATTTTTAAACAATAAAATAAGTTGCAGGCCTTACCCGCCCCGAACACGAGCGCTTGTAGGAGGAGGTTTGGGGTAAGTACCCTTTCTTTTGTTCAAAAATTTTCTTTTTGCATGTTTTATTGTATTATATATATATATATATATATATATATATATATATATATATATATATATATATATATATATATATATATATATAAAATATAAAAGATATGTCATGATTTTAAAAACAAAAACGAAAAGAAAAAGAGATCCCTATACGAACGTGACGGTGTAGTAGATGTTAATAGCAAAAGGTAAATTTCGAATAGAACAAAAGGAACAACCCGAAAAGGAAGGAATTAGTCGTGTTCCGTTAGCAATGAATTCGTATAAAAAAAAAATCGATCATACTCGATTAGACATTTTATTGAGTGATTCACCAAATTAAATGTAAATTGTTCTTCCAGTAAGGCTGTAACAACAGACCAAACTGAGGTCAGAATCGTGTAAAACTTTGTATTATTTTTTGTTTTTTTGAGTTAAATAAAAAGGAAATGTCGAATTAAAGGATACTTTTCGGTCTTTCCTTTCCTTAGTTCTAACCGGGTATAGGACCCGGTACGGTGGCAGGCTTTCCCCCTAAAACATGAGCCAGCCGCCGGTTACTTACTAATCCTTCCTTATGTTTCAGGTGTCTTCGCGGGTTGAGTGGCCCAAGCAGAGTGCCTCTTTATGACATAGGGTTATGTAATTGACTTGCATAATTCTATGGCACAAATTGGTCACCGCGGTACTTCTCTTCTGATGGGAAGGCGTATGCAAGTTAAGTTGTATGAGTTTTCCACTCAGAAGAGGAGTACCTGGCCACTGCAATAATCATGGATTTTAATCCGGTTGGGTGGGTGCGCGGGCGCTCCATCACCACCCGGTTGCCCCTCTCTCATTTGTGGGCCATGAGTCTCCCTGCTTCCGCTTCTTTTTACTAGTTTCTCTTGTTCCAAGAACAAGTCAGTTGCCCCTGGTATAGTTACCTACACTTTTTGCGACTTCGGTTGCCTTGTTTTTGTTCGACCCCAGAAATTCGTGAATGCGAAATTATTTGTAGTGGGTCCTTGTGCTGGGGGAATGAACCCGCCCCACGACACCACAATGCTAGCCTGCCAGCGCATTCACGCGTCCCCAGACAAGGGCATTCTCGGCAGATAATGACACCTTCTTCTGCCGAGGCAGCGGACCATCGCTGCAGTCCTTTACGGACATTCTGATTTACCTATTTCACTACAATCTTGACGGCTCATTGGCTACACGGTCATTAGATATCAACATGCTTGACTTTTTGGCATGGCTATTTCATACTCGTACACTAAATTCAGCCTCAAACAAACCATGCTCAACAAAGTACTTCTTTGTTAATGGATCGAAATTCGGCAAGTTCATAATCGTGTAGTGTGTGACATATTAAATATTTATAAATATGTTATTGAAATTATTCTATTTTCCATGTTTTCCCTTCATAACAATAAAATTTCTTCACAGATTAAAATGCGAATTAGTTTTTGAACGCTGAATTTAAATTGCTTCACTTAGTACTTAAATTAATTAAAAAATTTAATTGCCACTATCATTACTTTCTCTTAGACTCGCATAAAGAAAGCAAACCATTCTTTTTCAAATTTCCTACTTAGATTTTTCCCAGATTAAATATAATATCCAAAGTCAAATAACATAATTTCAAATAAAACAGTCAACATTCTCCTGACCGCAATATTTTTCCAATTAAAACTGCACTTAAAGTGATAATCTGGTAATTGAATTTTAAATTTACCTATCTTGGAAGTTTGCAAAGTGTAAGAGAAAAATTCACTTGGCTTGTGCATTTCCCATCTGCAAATATTATTCCAACCTGAAAACTTTTTCTACACCGATGACTTCCCAAAGAAGTTGCTGGCATGCAAAGTCTGAAGAAAGAATTTTCCTTAGTTGGTTTCTTGTTTGAAAACCCCTCCAAGGAAATCATCTTACAGATCTCATTCTCAGAAAAACATTTCCTTTAGGCAAGTAAATAGTTTCTGAGTCTAATCATGATAATGTAGATGTAAGGATATATATATAAAGTTTGATCGACATAAGGAAGAATTTTGACATATTATACATATTTTTGAAGAAAAAAAATCGCTTTTCTAGCGTCATAATAAAAAAAGATTAAATTGCATATTTGTTTATAATTATAAATTTATTTATTTCGTAGATATGCAGCAGAAGATTTTCATGTGAAAATTTAGGACGATCGTGACATTTCTTTTCTGGAGCTATAAATATTTATCTAATTTCAACAGATTTATGCAAGAAATCCAAACTCTTTACTTCCTCAGTAATTTTATATAATTTGAAATGTCAAGTAAATCCTAATGCAAAGAAAAATCAATAAAAAGCCTATCTTATGTCTTCAGTATTATAGGTATTTCCTCGCATACAATAAAGTGGGTAGGGAATCTTACGTCTAATACTTTCTACCCTTCATACAAAAGGCAACAATCTAAACTGTTCAGATGAAGACAATATTGTTAGGGTTGGTGGTGGTTTGTATGATAGTAGGTATCAAAATAGGTTTGGAAGGGGCGTATTACATCCTCAGGATATTCTTTTCTACTTTTCCCCCGATGAAGGTTGTGAAACAATAAAAATGTAGTAATCGGCAAAGACCATATCTAGGCTTTCTTCATAGATGTGTTCAAGGAGTAGCGCATTGCCTAGTTGGTGATAAGTATTGGAGAGGATTCATATCAGTTTTTATATTTCAGGTATTGGCTGATAGTAGATGGATTGCATTTCTTGTCTACGTGGCTAGGGATGATTTTGGTCGACTATTTTTCAGTGCTTACCAAATTAAGCTTCATGAACACGTTTAGAAAATGTCTTCAGTAGTCTAGTGGAATTGCAAAGGTTGTGTTTTTTCATATATATTTAATGGTACTTCAATTCTCATAATAAATTTTCAACTTTGAATCTCTTGGCTTGATAAGTAGCGGGAGAAATGAGAACATAAATCCAAAAATACACATATACCTGTATGCAAAACGGTAGAGAAGGCCTATTGACGTTGTATTCCAAGTCAAAATTTCAAGCCTATTCAGCTGGTTTTTGCATCTAATTGATACTAAAATGGGACTTTCCAAGCCATACAAAGCCTTGAATTGACCTCTATGAACGTTCTACTGAATTTAGTACAAAAGGAGTCTACACATGTGAACAACAAAACGACCTTTAAATCTCGCGAAACCTTACCTACCCTTGAAATTTTCTTACACTTAATGGTGTGTAGTACTATTTAATACCTGATTACAAAAAAAAAAAACAAAACCAATATATTGAGTCAAACCTTATTTGAAAAAAAGAAGGCATAAAGGAGCTTTTTCAACTGATGTGAGTTTGTGTTTATTACTTCCAGAGTAAGTTATATAGTCATATGCCTCCTTTTTCAGTTTGAAGATTTAAGTCAACATTATCCAGCTTTTTATGAAAACTTCATGCGGATGACCAAATATGTTCCCACTAAATTAACGAGAATATATGACTCAAAGTCAAAGTCAAAAGCGCTTTATTTAATACTAATCGTTATAAATTTTAAAAGAATACAATGCAAATTTCAAACAATGACAATAAAAAACTTAATGGCCCAAATGGCTCTCTAAATTTATACGTTATCATTAATAAGATCTAGAAAAAAACCATAGCAAATTCAAATCGGAAAAAGGAGAAAAACCCAACCAACACTATCCTAAAATTATTTATAATCTAAACACAACAGTAAACTTTGATCTTACACCTAATATGGTTTAACTTAATTCTAATAAAATGAAATCAAAAATTTCATCTTATACTAAAAAAATTCTATAATAATGTTCCTAACCTAAGTGTTTAACCTTATCTCTAACCTAATATAATAGACATAACATATACATAACCTATACCTAATTTTAACCTAATTTTTAACAAAAATGGACAACAACACTAAATTCAGTAATAACGAGCTGCAACTCAAAAAACTAAATAATGAAAAAAACTGAAAATAAACACGAATAATTTAGACATTGTCATTCAGCCACCAATACCTAGATTGCCCCGTCTCAACTCGATTAATTTAACGAATCTAGCAAATGAGTATCTCCATTGGAATTGTTGGTCTCGTGAACTCAAATTCGGAGGATATTTTATCTTCTTACTGCTGGCCCGTCGATATATGTAATATATGACTGGAACGCCATTAGAATCAAAAACATATCGATTCATGTCCATATACACGAATGCTTCTGGAGGAACGGAGCCATAAGCGAGGCAAGTTGCAATATACCCGTCTGTAGGGTGGAACGGCTGTGAAATCCAAGGATTTTCACTCACAGTCACAGATCTTGTGATATGATTACGAAGAAGTTTCAATATGAAGATATCAACTCTCGTCACTTCAGCAGTTTGATAAATTCTTCTATTCGATGAATAATGTTTCCAATCCGTCTCAGGCTTTCTGGACAAACCAGTATATGCATAATACTAGCACTAGCACTCTAGTTGTGCCAGATCTGACATCCATATATCAAAACTGGTCTAACCAGTGTCTTGTAACCGATAATTTTGACCTTTTGATCAATCTATCTGGAATAAAAGAGTTTTCGTTGAGCCATGACTACTTTTAGTGCCTTATTTAGCAGGATTTTCTCATGTTCAGTACAGCACAGATACTGATCGAGATAAACACCGAGGTATCGAACACAGGATTTATGTGGAACTCGTTCTAAACTACCCTCGCCAGCCATAATGTGGAAATCTTTCCAATTACGTTTCAGGTCTTGACTGACCCCCTGCAGAGTTGTCCGAAACAAGATTGTTTCACACTTTTGCGCATTGATTTTCAGTCGCCAATTGTCAGTGTACAGCGTCATATCATTGAACATTTTTTGGACATTGCTCTGAACTATTGTCGCTTTTCGGTGATGATCAGATCATCAGCAAACGCTACCAATTATCGCGTTGGCAAGACGTTAAAATCGAAGCCGTTCAATAGCTTGCCAGTGAAGAATCAGAAGAGCAGAGGCGCAGTAACTGTTCCCTGCTGCAGACCATTCAAGACCTTGAATCCGCGCATTGTTGACAGATTTCCATCAGTTACAACAAACGACACATCATGGCGACAAGGTGTCTGGCGAACTTGTCCCGAAGGATTTCAAAAATTAGTCCATCTAACCACACCGTATCGAAGGCTTTCTCCATATCAATGAGACATGCTCCAACACATTGTCTATCGTTTAGTTTCCAACAGATGTCTGAGGTTACTTTTGTTATTGCAAGTGTGTTCGAATGTCTGGGACGAAAACCAAATTGGCAGTTCGGCATCAACTCATTTTCCTCAATGTGGGCGTTTAATGCTCTGTTGAGTATCACTTCAAACACCTTGCTGATGTTACGCAGCAAGCTGATTGGGCAATAGCTTTTTGGGCACGAAGATTCTTTTCCTCTCTTCAATATCGGAAATACCTAAGCCATTTTCCACTCATTTGGGAAATATGAATTGCTCAACATGTAATTGAACAGAATGCAATAATTACTAACAGCAACCTCTGGCAAATGTAGGAGAACTACATTTGGAATACCATCAGTACCACATGATTTCTTGTTGCTTATCCTGCGAAATATGAAACACAAGTCTTCATAGCTGACAAAATAATCAATAAGATTCAAGCTCGGTATGAGGTCGGATGTTAATGTTTCATTGAAATGAAGAATTGATTGGCCGTTCAGGCTTGATTTGAAGTCGGAAACTTTTGCTTCAACGACTTCTAAAAATATTTCATTCCCTCTCTCAGGGTTTGGTAGATGGACCAATTCAAAATGTGTTCCATTCGGGGCAAGTTTATCCAATCCTTCACAAATAATCCTGTTTCCATTTCTATCCGGAGTCGTAATATCAATTTCGATACCAGCCCTATCGAGAAAATTTATCTCATCACTTGTGGCTTCAAGATTCGATACGTTCACTCGAGACTTCGTGCAGAATATGCTATTCACTTTCGCGAACACGCCGTCTGGGTCCTGTGGGCTAATACCCCTCAACTTTTCCGCCCATTGATTGCTGACCTTACTCCTGAAGTATGACCAGATTAAGTTCTGGACATTCTTCAGGTGTAATTTCAACATAGCCAACGAGGGATGGTTATAGTCCAAAAATCGTCGATAAATATTGTTGACGCGTGTGAGAAGAAGACTTTTCAATCTTTTCAACCTCACGATGGTTGGTGTTTCATATCCTTCCATATTGTTTCGATGTTTAATCTTTGCAACGACTTTGTCAATCGTTTCCAACGTCAGCTTCTCTAACTTCGGCAAATAGCCATGTATTTCATCGTTAATTAAATTCCTGTCATTAGAAACCATTGAGCAAGAGTTGCCACCATCAGAAGGGGGACATTGCTTCTGTTGCTCTCGATCAAACTTCTTTAGAAACTTTCCCCAGTCTGTTTTTTTGAAATTCAACCGATGATTTTCATGTTGAACTGGAATGAGGAAGAAATCATTCCTGTGATGATTGATTTCCATTACGATTGCGTTATGGTCGCTATCATAAGGAAGCACCTGCAGTTTCCGTTGAAGACTATTAAAGCTGAATTCAAGTCTTGCGTCAGCAATGCAAAGGTCCAAATACGAATTTGTCCTAGGGTATGTTGGGAACTCTGACCCATATAGATTGCACCTGTATTCAATTTGGTTCTCTGTTATCCACGATTTCAGGAATACACCTCTTGGATTATTGGTGGCGTTCAGCCATGATGTTTGCTTGGCGTTCAGGTCACCAGCAAGAATATAATAACTATGCAGCCTGTTCGATTCGAGTATTTCAAACAAGGAATTGAGCTCTTCCTTGATCTTGAGAACAGTTGCACCAGTTGCATAGGCAGAGATAACGAAGAGGTTATCCCCACCTGGCAGTGAGATTTTGATAACGGACACTTCAAGAGATTCAAAGCTTTTGAATTCGACTTTTTCAATATTTTGGAAACTATAGGGTCTTCGAACCAATATCCCGACGCCACCTTCCCCATCACCTATTACCCTATCGTTTCTTACGAATTCAAAATCCTTAAATGTCATGGAGTGCCATGAACTGAGGTGGGTTTTGGTGAGAAGCACGATGTCAGGCTTTTGCCTGGCAATGAATTCAAGGAGATAATCACGCCGATGTAAAGTAACAATGGAGTTGACGTCGACCCAGATGAGACAAATCCTATCCGTGGGAATGGGCCTAGATGACCACTTATTTTGAGGCATTTGAAAGCCCGAAACGCTGAAAAACAAACAAATTTTAAGGAGCAGCTCATCATTGCTACTTACATTCTGTATTTTATTTGCATTGTCTGCTGGTCCCCTCGCAGCAAGTGCGAATGGCACCCCGGGCTTGACGAAGTTGATAGGTATCACACTGCGGTGTGCTTGACTTTGTTTTGGAGTGACTTTAACCTTTGCATCTTGATACCGGGGGCATCCTCGATATGATGCTGAATGACCAAAGACACCGCAGTTCACACAATATAGTTTTTCGTTTGGCTCCGTCTGAGCCAATTTGCACTCGCCGGGAGCATGAATGTCTTTGCATTTAACACACCTTATTTCATGGTGCAATTGGCAGCCGAATGCCCGAATCGTTGACACCTGTAGCACTGGTTGACCTCACTTTTCTGGAGGCGTTCCCACCACACCACGTGGAAGTGCAAGTACCGTATTTTTTGCAGGGTATTTGAACTACTTTTGCTGAAAATCTGGACTAAGTAGTGAGGCAAGTTTTTACGCTCCACAATCGATCTCCTTGTTGCAAAGTTTTTAACTGAAAAAAATTGTATTTCTGGTGCAACTTCTTGGAGCACCTGAAGGAGATCGACTGTGTCCTCACAACAGTCCAGACCCTGCAATAAAAAGGTTTGGTTCTTTTCGCTTTTTGGGGTCTACGTGAAATGCGGAACATCTCCAGAATTTAAGGCACTTTTTGTTGTCTGGAAATCAACCAACGACTTAGTCCTTATTGTCAATTTACCGGCATTAACTCTTTTTATCTCAAAATCTTTTAGCTTATTCTTGGCTGCCAAAAGCCGAACCATATCTTTGCCCATTTGCCCATTAATCTTAACGGACGGACCAGCAGACAAAACTTTTGGTTTTTTCTCCCGATTTTTAATTTTAAGGTATTCTATGAACTCCTTATCTAACTTAGAAGTTTTACCTGGATCCTCTTCAATGCTCATCGTATCTTCAAATCCAGCTAGCGCTACATAGTAATTTCTGCTGTCGTTTTCGCCGCCTGCGCTTAGGACACCCTCTTGATCAGCTTCTTCCTTTGGCTTTTTAGTTTTCTTATCTTCGGTTTTTGAATTTGTTTGTTGGCCTTTCTTGGTTTCTTTAGCTTTGTTGAATGTAAATGTTCCAGCAAGTGCTTCTAATGATTTGACTCGAAGCTTGAGCTCTTCATTTTCTTTTTCAATTTTGTCAGCTTTCTCTTTAATCAGCTGCTCGATTTCGATTACTGATAGGATTGTCGGTTTTTCTTCTTTATCGTCGTATCTTCTTTTTAGTTTTTTTTTACCCGTCATCGTTGGCGATGGGCACGAACCTTCTGGTTGATGGCTGAAGCCATCGGGCTCCTCCATCTCGTTGCTTTTGCAGCGAGACTAGAGGGAATGTTCTCAGACCAAGACTTCTCTTGAAAGTATTTTCACTTTTGATATTTCTTCAGGAAATGAATTTCAGGTATTCGATAAATGCTCGAATAATTTGACGGTGATGGTTTGCAATTACAAAAAATTGTTTTCAACTGACTTTTGTGAAAAATTAATTAATTTTTTAAATTAATGACAGGAGCGATTTAAAAACACGTCTACACGCAACGAGTGCTATGCGTAGAATCAGAATATATGACTTATTTGTTGTGACAGTATAAAGTTTTGACAAAGTTGACATGATGCGTCATTCTCCTTTTTTTTGAATCCTACAGCCCCTTTTGGGCCTTCGCTTAGAAATAGCTAGAGTATCTCATTACCTTGATCGTATGTACCGTCAGCACTCGAGAAGGTGATATGGTCGGCACCACGCTCTGACAATTGATGCAACCACCAAGCTCCGACGCGTTCTGATTTTAGGCACGTATTTCAGACTTGTGTTGATTGGCTGCCACCTAAGCCTATATTTGTAGTCATGACATTCAAAATGTTGTATTCCTTGCGTCGGGGTCCAGGTAAACCTGTTTATATTATCTTGGCCGACCGGGATCCTTTCCCTCAAACTTTTGTTCGATCATCATCACCTTGTAATACTACTTGGGTGTGCTGGTGTTCGAAAATGGAGACGTCTTCGTTACATTGAACTTCTTCCGCTTGCACTACATTGTTAAATTGCAAACCATCAGCAACGCATGCAGGTTTGCATAGAGGTGTGATTAGCTGAATACTTTCATTATCCTTCGAAATCTAGGTAATTCCACTGTCATCCTTTCCAAGGTGGTTCTCAAGGAATACGACGTCTCGTGCTTGGATGACCTTTCATGTCTGTTAAATGCTCACAATTTGAATACTTATAATTACGACGGCACTTGAACCGTGTAATAAGTTAAATAGGTGGAGTTCATTAAGTCACGACGGCACTTGAACCGTGTAAATATCGATGCACAATATAAGTATACAAAAGGATATCAGCAGCGCTTGAACTGGTATATCTTCCGCGAAATGAAACCCTTAATTGGTTGGATTGTCACAAAACAATGATTTTACTCTTCATAATATGAAATATTTACATAATAAAAATAGCGTAGTCTAAATCAATTTCAACAGAACAAGAATTCAAGAATATGCAAAATGTACATGTACGAGGGTCATTCAACAAGTACTTAGCCTACAGAAGAAAAACGAAAATTTTGGAAAGATGGCAATTTATTTTTCCACATAATCTCCTTCAAGCTCAATAAACTTGGCCCAGCGATGCTCTAACTTTTTCAACCCGTTCAAAATATAAATTTTCTCGAGGGCTGCACAATAGGCCTCCGTGGCGGCCATGACCTCTTCATTCGAACCCAAATCTATTCCCGGCGAGTGATTTTTTGGGGTTTGGAAACAAAAAGTAGTCACAGGGGGCCAAATCTGAAGAGTACGGTGGATGGGGCAGCGATTCGTAGCATAATTCGACCAATGGCGACAGTGGAGGTGTTAGCTGGCGCATTGTCGCAGTGGAACAGCACTATTTTCTTCGCCAAGCGGGGCCGCTTTTTCTTCAATTCGACGTCAAATCGGCGCAATAAGTCTGCATAGTAGCGCCCCGTGATTGATTTACCCTTCTCGAGGTAATCGACGTGGATCACGCCTTGTGAATCCCAGAAAACGATGGCCATCACCTTTCCGGCCGATCGAACAGTCTTCGCCTTCTTCGGAGCATGTTCGCCGGGTGAAGTCCACTGTTTTGACTGTTCCTTGGTCTCTGGTGTACCAGTAAATCCATGCTTTGTCGACGGACACAAAATGATGCAAGAACTCCGCCAGATTGCAGCGCCAAACACGTTGCCGATGTGGTCTCACGGTTGCGTTTGTTTTCCGGTGTGAGCAAACGCGGCACCCATCGCGGCGACAGCTTTCTCATGCCCAGTTCTTCGTGTAGAATATGATGCACCGTTCCTTCTGCGATGCCCGTAGTCTCAGCTATTTTGCGAACCTTTAATCGACGGTCTGCCAACACGAGATCGTGGATTTTTTTAACGTTTTCCTCCGTAGCAGCCATTTTCGGGGCACCTCGGTGTGGCTCATCAAAAACTGACGTGCGGCCACGAACAAACTCGTTCCTGACGCTCGCCATCGAAGGAAAAAAGTCACCGTATACAGCATCTAAGCGATCTTTGATTTCGCTGCGCGTTTTTCCTTCCAAAAACAAGAATCTAATCACTGAACGATATTGTTCTTTCCCATTTTTGTACAACACGACACGCTCGCTTCCGAAGGCTATCAAAACAAAACCAATGAAAGGAATCGACTGAAACTTTGATAGTAGGCTACTAAAAGAATGTACTGCACGATGGTAAAACTCTTTTGCAATAGCAGCGCCATCGGGCGGTGAGGCTAAGTACTTGTTGAATGACCCTCGTACATCGATCAAAAGTAAATTGCCTAGGTCAACGTTTGAAATTTAAACGATTAAAGGTGAGTGAACATTAAATGCATCGTCAGTGTGAACTGCATTTTAATAGGTCGATTTCACGATATCAAAAAGGTAATTGAACAAAAAATACAAGGTAAAAATATGATTTAATAGCAATATGACGATTGAATTGTAGGTAAGTGAACTTTATGATATGAATTTACAATACGGAAATTAGAAGTTATTGCAGGTATGAACATCCTTCTTCGCGTTGAATGTTTATTCAACGTCTTATTGTATGTTGACATTGAAATCTGCAGTTAATTGTTGTTTTGGACGGGGGCCAGCACCTTGCTGACATGATGGCGAGCAATAGTGCTAAGTATCCAATCGTCAAATGATGGGTGTGAAACTGAATCTTGTTCGGTAGTTCTGCATCTTGATTGTCCTTCACAAGTCGTTGCAGAGCAAGTAATTCCTCTAGGTGCGGGTGTTGCCTTGTACCTTGCGCCAAGATTGGGTTTAAGTTTTCTGGTGGTGTTATATTCTCCAGGGTGCTGATCCTTGGATATAAGACTGAGCTGTTGCTTGCAAACGTGTGATGCCCTTCAATTGTTACGTGGTCATGTTTAATTTCGCAATCTCGATCAATTGTAAGTAGCCCAGATTCCTTGAGTGTCATTTCAAATCTTCTTCGGTGGTAGGTGGCGGTAATCTGTGTAGGGGTCCTTGATGACACAATCCATTGGTTTTCGCAGAATAGCTTGACCCACACAGGGCTATCTTGTACTGACTTAAACTCACAATTCCTACGGATCAGTTTGTTAAAAAGGCTTATTTCGCAAGCACAAATGTCTGCTCCTTGTTTATATATAGTGTGGGTGGCTACACATAAATATGTTTCCCTTCTTTAGATGGTACAAGCGGTTAAATTATTTTGTGTAAATGGAGTGGATTGGTCTCTATGTGAGTTTATCGCAAGATATGAAGCACATGGTTTTATTGTAACGAAAGTGTTGTTAACCTTAGATGGTAGGGGTATAGTCCTTAGAAGATCGAATTGGATTTGGTCAATCAACGGTAATTTTGCCTCGAAAACTAAATGATCACCTAGTACGGCGCCTGTTACTGTCATTAGTTTGTATACTTAGACAACATCATCTTGATCTACTGGGAAATGCGTGTATGCTAGAAGATGTTGCTTAATTGTGGTGATTTCCTTACTGAGTGACAACAGTAGGGGGTTCATTCTGCCGTGATGCGTATCGATCAATGTATCTGCTATTGCTGACTGTATGTGATGTGAGTTTGACACACCTGTTGTTATCTGAATCGAGAGTGATGTGAGAAGTTGGTAAATTTTCAATTGGTTTGTACCATTACTGTTGTCATTAATCCAGCTGAGCATAAGACTCAATTGGTCATTAATTGCCTTGAATTTTTCCGCGGTGGTAACCTGATCCCACCTCATGATGTTGATCGTTGAATCAATAACTGAGGTTTGATTTTTGAATAACGCCAATAGTGTTTGCTCACTCTCTCGCACTGTGCAGATTGTATGGGTCATTTCGTCAACACATGCCGAATCAAGTATGCCAAACAGTGAGTTAGGTACGTTTCCAACTACGTTTAGTGCTCCTCTTTTTTGGCGCTCGGTTGGGAGTAAGCTATTGTCCAATTGTAGTTCCTTTTGGGGATGCTCAAATTCTTCGACCATTTGCTGACATGTGCTCTTATAGTGCAACTGTTGGCATAGATGTCACAGTATTTTGGTTGCATTTAGAATTTAAGCCATTTCTATCCAATATGGTTTTAAGTCGTAATAAATTATGAGCTTCCACTAATTTGCGATAAACCTAACTCTGCCAAGGTCTTCAAAGTAAACGCCGGGGTTTGGCTCGAACTCCTCAAATCTGACTGGTTCACTTAGTACGGCTGGTAACATAAAGTATACCAAGAGTATCGTCGAAAGTAGTCCACCATTTAATATCTTGACCTTTTTCCTTGGTTGTTGAGATTCTTCACTCGAATCTTGAATTTGTTGTTCCTGGCCTCTGCTATGAGTAGCTTCGATGTCACGCTTTTTTACTTCGGAGGATTCTTCCTCTAAGGGTAAAGGTGCAAGCCGGTGAATCGCTCGTCGGAAGATACCTTGTGCTGTTTTTACGTCTGCAACCCGAACCAGACCATCATCCCCTTTATATGTTCGAAGAATTTTTCCTAATGGCCGTGGCAAAACTGGCAATTCGTGATAATTTTAGGATGACCATTGTACCTGGGCGGACATTTTTGCATTGCTCTCTCCACTTGTGTCTGTATTGCAATTCGTGCAAGTACTTACGCGACCATCGTTTCGAAAAATCTTGTTTTGTTAGTGTTACTCGCTTCCACCTTTTCGCTAAACCTAGGTAAACTGGCTGGGCTTGTGAATCAACTTGAGCTATAAGAGGCTCTCCTATGAGAAAATGTCCAGGAGTTAGTGCATTCAGATCATTTGGATCTGCTGACAGCGGTGTAAGAGGTCTTGAGTTCAGCACTGCCTCTATTTCAGTAAAAACTGTTTCCAGTTCTTCATGCATAAGAGATGTTTTTGAAATGATCGGCATTAAGACTTTTTTCGCTGATTTGACAGCAGCTTCCCAGAGCCGTCCAGAACGAGGTGCTCTCAGAGGAATGAAGCGGAAGCTGTTACCTTTTCTGCTGCATATCTTAGTGATTTCTGCTTGTGCTTCATCAGAGTCAATGATTGATGTGATCTCAGTCAATCGATTTCGTGCACCCACAAAGTTTGTAGCATTGTCGCAATGCAAATGCTGACAGTGTCCTCGTTGTCTAATAAATCTTTTCAAGGCTCCCAGAAAAGATTCTGTTGTCAAATCTCCTACAAGCTCTTAGTGCATGGCTTTAGTGGAAAAGCAGCCAAACACAGCGATGTATGCTTTTTGCGGTTTCTTACCTCTTAATTTGAAATGAGTCCATACTGGTCCGCAGAACCCTACACCACTGTTCACGAATGGTCTCGTTGGTTGCACTCTAGATGATGGTAAATTTCCCATCATCTGGAATAGTAACTTCGGTCTTCCTTTCCCTTCAATGGCCAAAACCGCTGTATTGTAGTTGTCAGCAGTGCTTGGGGGCCGCAATGTAGATTCTCTGCATGAATATGATTCATGAGAAGTTTTGTGATTGGGTCGCAGAATGGAAAAAGCATCTGGTGTTTTGCGTTGTACAAAAGATTTGAGGCTTGCAAACGACCATTGACTTGGATGATTCTTCGTTCATCTAAAAAGGGCGATTGGTTGCTGATGGTACTCGTGTTGTTAACTTCACCCTTCTTTTTCAGCTGGCTGATTTCTTTGGCAAAACTTGATTTCTGCATATTGCCTACAATCATATATCTAGCTCCAAAGGGCTTCTTAAGATGCATGTTGAGAGTGGAACCTTTTTTTCTCTGGTGTGGTTGATGAAGCGTCTCATATATGCTTCAATACGGTGTAACCTCTGCATAGAGTTCTTACGGTTAATTTTGTAAATGATTTCATCATCATCAGTTGACGTGGCTAGCGATGTCTGGGTGGTTATACATCTTTTACTTTCGAGGTCATTTTCCAAATGCTTTCCTTTGACAAACAATGGAGGCCAAGCAGATTCTCTTCCATGCAGAAAGAATGATCAATAGAATCACACGCTACAGGACGTAAGTTTTTCTGGGTTGAGACCGCGTGAGAGTACATCCGCGGGATTTTCCTTAGAAGTGACATGACGCCATTGCTGTTGCAGTGATTTTTCTTGAATCTTAGCAATTCTATTTGCTACGAAGAGTTTCAAGTGCGATGAATCTGAAGTAATCCAAGCTAGAAAGATTTCAGAGTCTGTCCAAAAGAATGTTCGAGCTTCCTGAAGCAAGTTTTTACTCGAAACACCAAATGAGCGGATAGTGTGGTGGCGCATAACTCTAGTCGAGGTAGTGTTTGACGTTGAAGTTGAGCTACTCTGGATTTAGTGCAAAGAAGTCGAATAATAACTCTACCATCGCTACTGATATATACTGCAGCTCCGTAGGCTTGCTCAGAGGCGTCAGAAAACGCATGGATTTGGAGTTCTTTTGCCTTCTCTTGGGCAAATATGTGTAGTTGGAATTGTATATTGTCGACTGTTGTTAAATTGATCCGAAAATTGATCCATTTCCTACGCAGGTCAGACGGAAGCTCTTGTTTCCAGTTGATGTTATGCTTCCAAAGTTTCTGTACGAAGGTTTTTGCAGTAACGACTCCTGGTGACATGAGTCCGAGAGGGTCAAACAGACGGGCTATATCTGAAGTCACGATTCGTTTAATAATGTGCTCTGCTTGATCTATTTTTGCCTTAACTCTGACCTGATCAGTTTTCGATAGCCATGTAAGTCCTAAGGTCTTAACCTCTGCGTTGGTCTCTTTATTAAAATCGAGCTCACTTTCTTGATCCTCTGGAGCGATGGTTTGCAGAAGTTGCTAATGATCATTTACGTAGTTTAAGCCCTGCTTGTTGTTAAAATATGTTGCGATTGCTTCTGCATAACCTTAGCCTCTGCCAAACTGTTGGAACCAGCCATGCCGTCATCAACGCAAAAGTTGTTCAAGAGAATTTGCGCTCCTAATTGATTGGTGTTGATGTTTACATGAGCCAGTTTTTGAAGACATTTAGTAGCCAAATATGCAGCCGGCCTAGTGCCGTATGTTACTGTTAAAAGTCGGTAGCATTTAATGTTTTCTTGCGGATTGTTCCTCCACAGAATAAGTTGGAACATGCAGTCACCCGTTTCAACAAGAATTTGCGAGTACATTTTTTAGGGTTTTGTATTAAAATACAAAACCCTATTGCAATCACGACCTGTGTCCGTCTGTCCGTCCGTCCGTCCGTCCGTCCGTCTGTATGTCACATCACTTTTTCTCCGAAACTATAGAGGCTACAGCCATGAAACTTTGTGAAAAGGTCAGAAGTGGTAACCTCTTGAAAGTTCAAGGGTGGAAAAATTTTTCAAAGGGGTTTAAGGGGGGTCTCCCCGTATAGGGAGGTGACCCCTCAAAAAAAAATTTTCACCATTGGTAGTCGAGTAGGGTGTCAAAACAAGTCTTAAAATTACCTTATGAGTACCGAGGGGGGCAGGGGATATGTACGAACTTTTCGCGTACTCCCCCCCCCCCCCTCTCGCGATTGGACACCTTCCATCCGAAAAATCTGAAAAAAATCATGGATGTAGGCCTTAATGAGTACAACAACAACAAATACATGAGAAGTTGAAATTCACTCAACTTTGTTAGTAATAGTATGATTTATCGATTTTATGTTTTCTTGAATAAAATCCGAACGGTACCCTTAAATTCAATAAATTCAATTTAACAAACAGATGACTATTTATAAGATTGATCTTTTCTGAAAGTTTCATAAAGATCGAATAGTATTTAATAAAGTTATAGCGATTTGAATTTTCCTGTATTACTATGGAACAATATGCCCTTTTTTACTATGGAAACATATGGCTATGGAGCCATATGCGCTTTTTATCGATTTAGACACTACAGCTTTGCTAGGATATGCGTGAAAATTTCAGGAATGATAGGTATCATGAAAATGAGTACATACAATTGAAACAAGTCAAAGAGGCAGGAGAGAGCTCCTAGCAAAAGGGCTTTGTAACCATTCTAGGATTCGAAAAAATAGGCCATGAATCGATGATTACAGTACAGAGGAGTAGGGCCTGGAAAAAATTTCATGAAAGGTAGCCGATATGAATATCAACTGAAAGTTCTCTATGAGAGCTTTTCAAAACAGTTCTTAAACTGACAGTTTTTGCTTCAGTGGGGGCACAGGGGGGGAAATACATGAAAAATGTGTTTCTTAAAAAATCTGGAAAAATTATCAAGGGAGATATCTATGGGTATAAGTAAATACCTCAGAAGTCACAATTCTTTCAACTTTGTTAAAAATAGTATGATCCTCGAATTTCACATTTTCTTCAATAAAATCGTCTTTGACATGTTTCTTGATTTTATTCGTTGCTGGTTAGTGCATTTTGTAAGTTGAGTACAAAACCCTTCTGACATGAGCATAGGTCTGTCTACCCAATTTTTTGTATGTCTGTGGTAAATACATATCGTGGCATCCGGAATCCAAGTAGGATGGTTAATAGCTCATTCTGGATAGCTGGGCCGTAATGTAGAACGTCGTTGAACGAGTAACCGGTTGATGTTATGCATGATGCATCAAACACAACTCGTAGTTTCGTAGGGCTGCTGTCTGGTTTTATCACACAGTAGTGTGGCAAAAAATAATGTTTTGCAGAGATCTGACTCATATCCATGTCCATGTTCCTTCATATGCCCCAACTGTTTATATTCCTCCATGAACTTAATATATTCTTGTTTTAACTTCCGGTCCCTGATTAAGTGTCTTTCTAAGGCAGGAAACCGATTCAACGCTATTTATCTCCGAGGATTGCCAGATCCATTACAAATTGTAATTTTACAATGAAACGCCCACTAGGGTTCCTTCTGATTGTTTGTATGAAGTGGTTTTCACATCGTTTTTCTGCTGCTAGAAATTTGACTCTGAGCTATCAATCTTCCAGTTGCCAAAATCTTTCTATCAAGTACTTAATATCGTCTTCACTTGCTGTGTTGATTGCACGAATGGCATTCACGTTGGAAATTGCAGACATTGATGATGCATGTTTGAGCTTACCACTGACGATCCATCCGAGAATAGTGTTCTGGAGGATGAGTAGATTTGAATCCATTCGTATTTCGCCATTGAGTAAAAACTGGTGGTGAAATCCAGCTCCAAATAGAACACCGATTTGATCTGGAAGGGTTAAAATCAGGATCTGCTAGCTCAACATTTTCAGGTATTGCCCATGATGACATATCTAGTGGCTCTGTTGGCTGCATTGACACTATATGAGGTAAAACAAATGCCTCGAGCCGCGAAGAGAAATTTCCCATTCTTGATTTTATTTCAACGTTAACTCGCTGGCTGGTGTCGTTTTTTTCGTTTACTTATGCCCTCGATGCAAAGAGATGTCTTCTTTGGGGAAATTCCTAATTTTTTACCAATCTCTCTGTCACCAGATTGACTTGAGATCCGGAGTCTCAAATTGCCCTGTATTCTAACGTTTGGCCATTAGTTGCTACTACGGTGATCCTAGCTGTGCCTAGCAAAACATAGCTTTGAGGTTTTTGTTCACAATCCACGACTTACAGAGTTGTCAATGGCTGGTAGATGTAACTTGGTGTCTTATGATCATCATTATCAGCTGATACAAGAGTCGTGAATTGATCCTTGGTGCCTTGGGTGCTAAATCATGACTTATTGTATTTTTTCTCCTCCCAAATGAAGCAGTGAATTGTGTCTTCGTCCACATTTTAAACAATGCCGAAAAGTGCATGCATTAGCCTTGTGACCACCCTTTGAGCAGTTCACACACAATCGTTGTTTTTGTACAAACTGCAGTCGGTTGGCGGGAGACAGTAGTAAAAATTTCTTGCAACTGAGCAACAGATGGTTACCTTCATTGCAAAGTTTGCACGTAATATCCTTCATGTCACTGGTGATTCCTGATGATACCGTTCTGCTGCTATTAGGCTTATCCTTTTGACCCAATGCCTCTATGCCTCTGTTTTCCAAAAATTTAAAAAAATGCTCAATGAGTGATTGCTCGTATAAGATATGCGTTTGTCGATCCAGGTTTTTTATCAATAAAAATAGTGGCAGCGGATCCCATGTTGACGTGCCCACTTCTAAATTGTTAAGTGCTAGCATACTTTCACGGGTCACGTCATGTAAACTTTTGACTGCTGCCGCTAATGGATTGTCGGATAATATATTGGATTGTCCCAATAATTTTTGTATATGAGCTGACGTTAAAACTCTCCTATTGTTGTATTGATCGTGTAAAATTTTTCGGGCAGTATTATAGTTCAGCTCAGTTAAAGGTAGATGTCTGATCAATTTTTCTGCCTCTCACGTAACGTTCATTTTTAAATACCACATCTTTTGGATAGCGGGGAGTGGTTGACTATCAATTATCTTGGAGAAAATATCGAAAAATTGCCTCCATTGTAAATAATCTCCATTGAATTTCGGTATTGTTATTTTCGGGAGGTTTACAGACGGCTTTTCGCCATGCAAATGCTGAATTGATACTTGATCTGCTAGTTTAATTGATAGCTTTACCTTTTCGGCAAGCACCATCTGCTCTAGCTCAACGTACCCGGAAGAATTGTAGCCTGCCGCCTCAGGATTCATACATTCCTCCCAAATTGAATAATGTAATGGCTCAATCTGGAGCCATAAACGATTGATTCTTCATTTTTCATGGCATAGAACTCTTTAGGGTGATCAATCGACACAGGGTAATCACTATGGTGCTTTGCTTTCGAATTAATTTAGTTACACCAACTTCCTCGGTCCAAAAAATTGTTACGCACTTTTCATCACCTTCTGGCTTTTGCTCACATTCTGCACTGAACGTTTCTATGGCTTTTTCAAATATTAGCAGATATTTGTTTGTTACTGTTTTTATCTCGTCGTAATACTCTTTCTTAAAGTAGTCATGGTCCATAGGTACGGTTTTTATCGAACGAATTTCGCTTTCCATAGCCTCGAACTCAATCCATGCATTTTCTAATTTATGTCGCCGAGATTCAAAGTATGCCCTTGACTTCTTTCTGTCGGAAGGTTGGGTTATACAGACGATCTTTTGCAGTATCTGAGCAACCAACCAGGACACGTTCCTCCCCTTTCACCATAAATTTCCTGGTGTATTCTTTTATTTAAAACGATCGCCTTGGCACCGAATATTCTCAAGTGGGGCAAGTGGTTTTCTTCCAGTCCAAGCCTCAAACGGTGACATATTAGGTAAAGTTGAAGTCTCAGCTAGATTTCGTAGGTAAACAGCAGCATTGATGGCTTCAGCCCAAAATGGCTCGTCGACACCAGCATGCACAATCATGCTACGCGACATATCACTCAATGTGTGGTTCACGCGTCCGCCACACTATTTTTTTGCAGGGAACAGGGTCCTGTGAGCTACCATTTGATACCTTTATTGTTTAAATAACCGTCAAATGCAGTGCTCACGTATTCTCGACTATTATCACTACGTATACACTTTAGTTTCTTCCCGGTCTGATTTTCAATGGTGGTTTTAAATTCTTTGAACTTCTCTGAAATTTTGCCCCGCGTTTTAAGGAAGCATACAGGGACATATCGCGTTTCGTCGCCGATGAACGTTACAAAATATCTCGCACTGACAATTGAGTTTTTACTCATAGATCCACAAATGTCTATATAAATCAATTTTAAAATGTCATTCGCGCAATTTATCGAAGTTTTAAGATAGGGCTTTACAGTTATTTTGCTCTTTGTGCACGTTTCATACACAAACTCTTTGAAGTCACACTGACTTGCTTTAAGACCAAGTACAATGTCGTCATTGATCATTTTATTTAAATCTCCAAAGGAATTGTGCCATTTAATTTTTTCTTTCATTTTTGTTTGCGCCACAAAACATTGTTCATCGTTTGTCCGGAGCAAATAACACCAAACAAGCAACAAAAGTTCGATGACTCCAAATTTCCTCATAGTTTCATTTATACTTACGCCAAATAGCTCTTACGCACTATTTCAATTACACTTACGTTCATTTACGGTCAAAGTTCAATTTTTAAAGATAATTTCACATTGTAAGCAAAAAACGGTCATTAACATTTGGCTCCAAAACAATTAATTCTAAAATTTGTGTCAGCAATGTAATTTCACTTATTTCATATTTCAATTATGCTAACGTTCATTTACCTTTAAAGTTCAATTTCAAATCGTGGAATTTCATTGTCATCAAAAGTTGATCATTTACCTTTGGTTTTCACTGGCGACTGTCAGGCTTGATAGTAAGAGAATCATCAGACACTCATCCGATATTTCCACATCGACCTCGTTCAACCTCTCGAAAAGCGCGTAAAAATTGTTTACATGTAGTGGAAACGAATTTTTTTCAGCCATCTTCATGTGCAGCAACTGTTTTAATAAGCTAACATGACGTGCTAGTCACACTTTTAAAGTGGTCCACACAGCTGCTGATGCACTATGCTATTAACCTGATGAGATTTGATACACAACACAATGCTAGCAAGTGCTTTTTTGTCTCTTCCGTCGAACAAAGCCTTTTCCACACTATAATTTTCGTTTTTCACTAGCCGCCCATATACAACAGACCACTAATCAGCATGCACTAGGATACTGTTCATTTGAATTGCCTATGTACTATAGTTTTCATTGCCCATTTTCTCAATTGCGGGCATTGACGGATTCATTGTCGACAATTTTCAGTTTTTACTTTGAAAGTCCAGAATATTCACTATTTTGACTATTAACTTTCAAACACACGCACTGATCACGTCTGAGCCCATAACCTGTTTATTATAAGATTTATTTTCCCCGCAGGGGGAATGCCGGTCGTTCCGCCCCACGTACCCGAGGAAATTCCCGCAGGGGGAATGTCGGTCGGCAAGAGCACTTTTGGAGGCTAGCATTCTTGGGGGAGCGCCGCCCCTACGGACCCGAGGATATGGGAGGTGCCATGAGGTTCCCTCCTGGGATGACAGGTAACGGTTCTGATTGGATCTGGACTACGCTTTGGACAACGAACTGGAATTGCCGCTTTGGGCTGGCGGATGTGATGGTTTGGACGTAGTTGCTTTACACTGTAGCGCCGAGGTGAAACTCGTGTGTGAACGGTTCCAATTCAACTATCATACCGTCTCCATCCCGGTAAAACCTTGGCAGGCCACGGAGTACGTTCGAAGTTCGCACCATTGGGTTGGTGGTGTAGGTTCGGTTTAGACGGAATCCCGATTAGCGCTGGTCTGGCTCTGAGCACTTGTCCCCATAAGGGCTTGTGCCAACCCTCACATGGCCTCCCTGCTCTGCAAAGATAACCATGGGACCAAAAAGGCGACTACACACACGAACAGAGATAGCGGCTTCGAGGGGGGACCCAACAAAACTGGAGCAAACAAAATCAAAAGACCAAAAACATCCAAATAAAGAAACAAAAAATAATAAAAACGATGCCACGATGTTAACAGTACATCGAAAGCAGTACTAGCCACGACAAAAATGAAGAATAACACAATGACAGTGAAGACAGACGAAAAAGGGAGAATAGCAGACAGTCTGGTTCAGACTGAGATTCCTGCTGCGTTTGGGCGCAGCAAAAAATGATGCAAACACCAGAGCGTCCTATTAAGGAGAAACGGGAAAATCTGCAGGACGCTTCAGGTGTTCGAGCGGTGGAAGATAATATAAAGAGCACCAACAATTCGATTGTCACTGCTGCGATCGTTACCGAAGCGACTGATGCAAGGGTTGCAAATCCCGACATTGCAACGAAAAATCCAGAAGCCAACGAGAAGAGTATGGCACGAAAAGCAACGAGTGACCAGACACCGCGTGATTGCACCGCCAACGTCGAAAATGTGGCGGAAGTACTGCACTCGGAAACGGAACGCGAACACCTCTCTCAAAGATGGTTGCAAGGTACAATTGCGGCCCAGCGATATGAAGAAGAAAGGCTACTCCGAAAAGCGGGAGATGTTCTAAAAAGAATACAATCTGCATGCGACTCCCCAAAAATCAGCGAAGCAGCAAAAGTGGGGCTCATTGAATTAGAGGAGCTCCTAGATCGTATAGGAGACTATCGGTGGAGCTAGTTAAGGGCCGAAGACGAACAGAAGGCTAAAGAGGCCATTAAAAGTCAATAAAAGAATGGCGTCTAGCCCACTCGAAGGAGATCGGGATAAAAGAAGGAAGGAAGAGGCACCAGATCACGGGTTCCAGACAGTGCTTACAAAAGGAGCGAAGAAAGCCGCTAAGAAACTCCTTCAAAAAAAGCCAGAAAGTAAAGTTCGCACGGACACCCAATTTGAAAAAGGACCTGATGCAAAACGGGAGAGGCAGAAGCCCCGACGAAGACCCCGACAGCAGGCACTCCTCGTAAAGCCCCAAGATGGCCGATCCTACGCGGAGGTACTGCGGGATATCAGGGGAAACGTAAGGCCCGAAGACACCAATACTACCATTAAAGTAGCACGACCAACGCGGTCGGGCCACTGGTCGAATTCGGAGCAGAGGCCGGCAATAAAGAAGCATTCTGTGAGGCAGTAAAGAAAATCCTCGGCAAAAGCGCAACTATAGCCCCGCTCGAGCCGATGGCACCGATTGAAATACGAGACATTGACTGCGTGACGGATCTGGCCGAGGTAGAAGAGGCCATCAAAAGGGAGTTTCCTGGCGTGGGAAGGAACAAAGTGAGACTTACACCAGAAAACAACAGGGGACAACGCATGGCCATAGTTGAGTTTAACGAAAAGGACGCTGAACAATTCCTGAACAAGGGCAAAGTACGAATAGGGTTGGTTGTCTGTAGGGTATGGTGAAGAGCAACGCCTCTTCAATGTTTCAAATGCCTTGGTTATGGTCACACCACACTAGTATGCATAGGACCCGATAGGAGTTCCCTATGTTACAAGTACGGTGAAATGGGACATAAAAGAAAAAAGTGTACGAAGGAGGCACACTGTATTCTTTGCAAGGATGCTGATCCAAAACTTGATTTTGGACACGTCTTGGGATCAGGAAAATGCCGGGTGTTCCAGGAAGCGCTAGCCAAGGCGAAATCAGAACTCCGATGACCCGCATCCTGCATCTGAACCTACACCGCAGTTTAACCGCCCTAAATCTGCTTGAGCAGTTTGCGAGGGACATGAAAGCAGACTTCTTAATGCTGAGTGAGCAACACCATAATAACAGTCCTGCATTATGGTATTCTGATGAAACTGGTACTGCCGCCATCTGGGATCGGAACAGTGACTTTCAAGCGGAGAGCTGCGGATGGGGGGATGGTTTCGCGTGGGTTCAATGCTCAGTGACCACCTTCTTTAGTGTGTACCTAACGCCTAACGAATCAATATCATCTTTCCAAGCCAAGCTTAATGCTTTGGAGGACGCTGTCTCGAACGCGAATGCAAAGTGCTCGTTGGGGGCGACTTCAACGTTAAAACAATCGAATGGGGCATGCCTCAGACAGATCCGCGGGGAAAACGAATCCTGAGAATGGTGGCCAGGATGGCCCTGGTCGGACTAAACTCCGGAAATACGCCGACTTTCCGCCGTATTGGGTATGAGGGAACCATACCGGACGTGACATTTGCCTCGGAGTCCTTAGTACGGAGGATACACAACTGGAAAATATTAGAGGACTACTCAGCCAGTGATCATCAGTGCATTCTGCTTGAGCTCAGTGATGCTGTCTCCCAACCTCCGTGCTCTCGGCCTTCTACAACTGGATGGAACATCGGAAGGATGGACGTCGAGAGGTTCGTCGAGATGCTCACAGCAGGTGAGCAGGTGAGCTTCGGAGGGGACGGAAGAACTGGCAGCTCAAGACGTGGTGAACTCTACTATGACTATCATAACGACTGCTTGCTGCGCTTCTATGCCCCGTCGAAGACCTTGGCACGGCAAGCCCCCAGTGTACTGGTGGTCAATTGAAATCGCTGAAAAGCGAAAGGAGTTTCACAAGCTTCGACGTGAGGCTAAACGGGCGCGGAATGGTGACGAGGCATGCAACTAGGTGGCAGCATATAAGTCGGCCAGGAAATGCCTTCGCAAACTGATCAACAGTAGCAAGGCTCGCTGCTGGCAAGACCTAGTGAACAATGTGAACAAGGACCCGTGGGGCCTTGGCTACAAGCTGGTCATGGGAAAACTTGGTGCCCTATGGAAGCCTTGTATACATGACGCGGAATAGATGGACGCGATAGTGCGGGGACTCTTCCCCGCCCATCCCGTCCGTGTTGACGCTGTCCAAGGTGAAACTGCGGTCGAGTGCCCACTCTTCACACAGCTGGAACTGGAGGAGGCAGACCTCTCATTGAAAGCGAGGAAGGCTTCAGGTCGAGATGGTGTTCCGGCTGAGGTGTTGCGGCTCGTCTATCACCATTGTCCTGACTTCAATGCTTGCCTATGGGACGGGGTTTTCCCGGTACGATGGAAGGTTGCGAGGCTGATGCTGAACAGCAAGGGGAAGGGAAATCCCAAATCGCCATCTGCATACCACCCGTTATGTACGCTAGACACGGCTGGGAAAGTGCTAGGGAAACTCATCAAGGGAAGACTCACTGATGCGGTTCGTGCTGCTGGGGACCTATCTCCTCGGCATTACGGCTTTAGAGCAGGACGTTCTACCATTGATGCGATTGCAGAGGTGGTGAATGCGGTCCAAAAGGCAGAGGCATATAGTCGCACCAAGCGACGGATCGTCCTGTTGGTGACACTCGACGTCAGGAATGCCTTCAACTCCGCTAGATGGGTGGGTATTCAGGATACGCTGGAAAACTCTTTTCAAGCTCCAGAATATTTAATGTGGCTTTTGAGGAACTACCTAAAGGACCGAAGCCTGCTCTACGACACGACACAGGGCTAACGAAGGATGGAAATTACATCGGGTGTTGGCCAGGGATTTATCCTTGGTCCGGACCTGTGGAACGTGTCTTACGACGGGCTACTGAGACTTGAGATGCCAGATGAGTCGCGCTTGGCCGGCCATGTGGATGATGTTGCGGCTCTGGTCGATGGACGCACCGTTGAACAAGCGCAACTTAGGCTAGGTATGCTAATGCGCTGAGTGAGGCACTGGATGACTGCTCGCGGGCTCAGTTTGGCACTGGAGAAAACCGAAGTGGTCATCTTGACAAAAAAGAGAATCCCTAGAGTAAGGATGATCAGTATTGACGACTTACGAATCGAATTGAAGCCATCGGTGAAGTACCTGGGGCTACTGTCGACTCGAAGATGAGTTTCTCTGAGCAAATTAGGGCAACGGCTAAGAAGGCTGCTTCGGGAATATCTTCTCTGACTCGACTTATGGTCAACGTAGGGGGACCCAGCCCATTAAGAAGACGCCTCTTGATGAGTGCTGTAGGGTCAGTGCTACTGTACGGAGCAGAGGTATAGGGCGACGCCCTCAGCAAGGAGGTATACCGAAAACGTTTGGCACAGGTACAGAACAGAGGAGCACTGAGGAATGCTTCTTCGCATCCAACAGTCTCTGACCTGATGGTGAGAGTTATTGCAGGCGCGATACCTATCGCCCTCCTTGCTAGAGAGCGCCGCGCTCTTACCTGCGCCGAAACGAGGATGCGAGGGAGATGGTTGTCCGCGAGGAGACACAGCGCTCTCTCAACGGTTGGCAGCAGTCTTGGATCAATTGCACGAAGGGAAGGTGGACTGCGCGCCTCATCCTAGATGTGAGACCGTGGCCAAATCAAAGGCATGGTGAGACTGACTTCTATCTGACCCAGCTTTTGAGCGGGCATGTGTGTTTTCAGTCTTACCTGCACAAGATCGGTAAGTCATGGTCCCCCGATTGCCTGTCACACATTTTTTGCGTGTACCAAATGGGTCAGGCTGCGAAGGGAAATCTACAGGGTGACGGGAGAGCTCACCACGGATAATATAGTTGCGGTGATGCTCGAATCGGTTGGCAAATGGAACCAGGTGGCACATTATGCTCGGGCAATCCTAAGAGATAAAAAGGCGCTGGTGCTGGGGGATCGCTCTTCTGGAATTTCCTCTTCCCCTTTCTCCTCCTGCTAGGAAAGGGACTCCCCAGCTTGAAGGCGCCCCACTGCGTAACAAAACGAGACATGGCCCGAAGTAATGTGTCAAACGGTTCCAGGCTAAGTTCTCAGGTTGACGGGGAGGTGTTAAGTGGGTAGTCCAGTCGCGCATGGGAGTCCCACACTCTGTGCATGAATAGCATTCACCTCCCTACCACAAAAAAAGGTTTATTTTAGAATAAAAATCAAAATGTACATTTGTACTGCGCGCAGGCAAGTGATCTTAGCTTACAGAGTTGAAAAGGGTTGCTTTCAGCACACATTCATTGAATTCATATGATACTCGTAAGTAGCAGTAAAGTTGGGACAAGCTAAGAAATAAATGGAGAGGAAAATAGAAAGCGTTGTATTTACGACCATATTTCTAACTATAGTGTTTGTTATTATCCGCTTCTTTCTTAGATAATATGTTTGCGCGACCATTTCTCTGCAAAAATATAGTGTACTATTTTTTCTTTAGCTTTTTATAACACTTTGGACACTATTATGCCGATTTCTCGTAGAGATTTTCTTGAAAATATTATCTTGTAATTAACTCCCGCATCTCAATCGGTATTTCTGAGCGTTTACGCATTTTCTTTAGGACAAGAAATCCGTGGTGCAATGTAAGCACCACCACTAAAAAAAAAACACCAAGTCCTTAAAAATTAGCTATCTATCTATTAAAAATATCGCATATACGAGTACTTTAAGAATATTGAAACAATGCTGTGAAATGTTTGTAAACATTTTGGATGTAAAATTAGCAATTAAATATTTCTTTAACAGAAAAAGCACCGTTATATTGATATTAGACAACAACAAATATTATTCGATGTGTTGAAAATTTTTTCGTGATTCAAATTGCGAATTCCTTTCACTTTATTTATAAGGGGTAAATAAACCGCTTTGACGTAAACATTTTCCACTGCGTAAATTTAAATACATAAATATAAAGCAAAAAGAGTGGGTGCAACTTATTTTTCTCGGAAAACTTGATTTTTGAAAATGATCCAAAGTATCCGAGCCGCAAATAAACAGCAAAATTGTCGAGAACATTTCAAATAAATCCATTTTATGAGCTCCTTCAGGCTAAATTATTAATACTCCGCATATGAATATTTACATACAATGAAAACAAATATTCCAGTTTTTGCTCGCAAACATCAACCTAAAATCCACTGATCCTTTCTTCCCAGAATTTAACTTTTCCCCGAATAATGCTCCCAGTCTAGCAAGGAAATGGCAGTGAGTATGCTTGACTTTTCCAATTTTCGAATACTCTCCCGGCGAAAATAACAATAAATGGATTTGATGGGTTTGTTACACATTTCCGAGAAGGGTAGGCTCAAAAAGGTCAATTGCCCAAGATACCCGGTAGCCGGAGTGTACACTCGAGATGAACTTTTATTTCCGGGCTATCTGTGAAACCTGAAATGAATATTTCCATTGGGTCCACGTTACAACGTCCAACTGAAAAATTCAATGAAATAATATTTCCCTCCATCATCATACTCACAACACTCGAGTGGACCGAGCCGTGTAAGTATCCCGAGAGGAAAATGATATCGTTGGAAAGGAATTGAAACAATACGAAGAATATTTGATGGGACATGATTTTTATAATAAAACCGCCATAAATGGAAAAACGAATCAAATTTGAAATGGAGTCCAATAATCGAAACAGTAGCCGAACCCAATCAAATGTCAGTCTCTAATAATGTTGCGGAGGAGCAAGCATTTGTATCCCAGATTCAATTTCTTGCTGATTCCTTGTCGATTAGGCTCGTTCGAATGACTTCATTTGGAAGTTAGTCTGTGGACTGGACAAAGGAAGTCTAGAGGCATACTGGCTGCATGTCATTTAATTCATGTATCTGCTCAGTTTGTATGGTTCGCCAACTGAATTGATTTTGTTTGTTAACCCTTTGATTAGAAGCTATCCAAGTTGAATTTTCGTTCGCAAAAATCAACCTATTCAGCTGAAAATCTTCTTGGAAACTGCTAAGATTTATGAAGAATCTTTAATTAAATATGGGTGCCATGTTAATGTAATGGTTGTCATAAATATCTCATCAAAATCTTGAACATTATGACAGCCTCAAGCTACATTCCCAAATCCTACTTCATCATCCATATCATTCAATTCTCGGAATGCATGAGGACAAGCCTTTAGAGTATGTCTTTAACCTTTTAAGGAGGATATTTATTGTAAAGTGAACATAATGGCCCTGTTACTAACGACCGCTAACAAACGACCAATGTCCGTTGTTTGTCTCCCAATGGTCCACAATGACGACCTTCCTTGCGTCTCTTATGTTCCTCATTTTTTGGCTTCTGTCGAATGTCATTTTGATGCTTGACGAAGGTAGAATTTGATTCCTACGGTAATGGTGAAGTTGATGACGTGCTTCATGTCCATGGTAAATGGATTTTGTTATTTTACGGATTGTTAGGTTATTTTCAGACTTATGAAATTCGTATGGAACTTAATACAGTAGGTGGCCAAATTATTAGGGACAGTGCTCGAATTTATGTAATTCATAATTTATATTATATATTTGCAAAAATAATGTTATCTTTAAAGGGTTATTTTATTTGATATTGTTCCTGGTATCATTGTTATTGTTTATGTCAAGTGGCAACGTCTGATTGAGTCATTGTTCGTTGAAAAGTGCGGTTTGCAGTATTGTGTTTTGTTGTGTGAAATTTTCGTTTTTCTTAGTTTTTAACCGACTTTTGTGCATAAAATAAATCAAAAGGTAAGCAATCTTATAGCAATACATTTGCCGTGTTTTGTCCATGAATTTACGTTTTATTAATGGTTCGATATGATAACCTCAAATTTTATACTTTTTTGAATGGGTAAGGCTTCGGACACGTCTCCAAGGAAATGTAGAGAGATAAAAACGTTGCTACTGCACTCCACACATTCCCAGCGAGACATAGCGGCTATTGTTGGAGTTTCCAAGTCTGTCGTTAATCGAATTAAAATTAAAATGGACAGTAAAATACCTCTTGAGGCAAATTGTGTTGGTAAATGTGGCAGAAAAAGGATCACCACACCTCGTACCGATCGAAAAATCAGGGATACCTGCCTCGAAAATCGTAAAAAGAACGTCACCTTTTTGACTACAATGATGAACGACAAGGGTGTGAAGATTTCTGGAAGGACAGTGTGGAGGCGGTTGGTCGAAGAAAATTTGATGGGTCGGTGGCCTGCCAAAAAACCACATCTAACGAATAGTATGAAGCAGAAACGACTGCAATGGGCTAGACAACATCGAAATATGACTATTGCAGACTGAAGTCGAGTAAGTATTACTTTTTTGAATAGTGGGATTGATCAATAACAATAACAACTTCATTCTCGGCTATTGAAAGGTGTGCTTTTCTGACGAATCAACCTTTCAAATTTTGGTTGACAAAAGTTCGTTTGTAAGACGGCGCCCTGGAGAACGATTCCTCGCAGATTGCCTTGTAAAGAGGGTTAAACACCCAGTTAGTGTCATGTTGTGGTCTGTCATTTCAGCCAAAGGCATGGGGCGCCTCTACATCGTAGAAGGGACAATGAAGCAAGACCAATACAAGCGAGTACTCGAAACCCGACTACTGCCACAGGTCAATCCATGGTTCCCTGATGATGACAACTACATTTTTATGCATGATTCCGCACCGTGCCACAAAGCCAGAAGTGTCACTGCATTTTTGGCTGAAAAAAATATAACTGTTTTACCATGGCCAGGAAATTCGCCCGATATGAATCCCATAGAAAACATGTGGGAACTCACTAAACGGGCGATGGCGAAAGAATTGATTACCACCAAGCGCCAGCTGGTTGAAATTTTAATCAGAGAATGGCATCATAACCCCATACTCCAAGAAAATGCAAAATCATCTATTGAGAGCATGCCCCGACGCATAGAAGCTCTTATTGCAGCAAAGGATGGCATCACCAAATATTGAAATTTTTTTGTTAATTTTTAATCACTATTAATATTACTCATACGGATAATATAAAACAGTTTTGTATAATTTTTTGTAGTTTTTAAGATACCAATAGAATACAGATACAAACAAAAAATTAATAAGAGACCTACCACTAAAAATTTGCTACAGAAATCCAATTGAAGTTGAAAATTCAAAAATCTCGGTACTGTCCCTAATAATATGGCCACCTACTGTAGCTGATGAGCAAAGTGGAAGGCCCTTTTGTTCTAGAAATACGTTTTAATGGAAAAAAGTTTAAAGATAATCTAAATTTTGGAAGTTGAGGCTATGATTAACATTAAATAAATGAAGTAGATACTTTGCTAAGCTATGAATCTAGTTCGAGAAAAATTGGAGTAGGTTTCCGGTATCTAAAGGAGCCATCGGGGCTTGTACGAATAGATCTTATTTCTTTTTTTGTGGTTGGGAGGTGCATGTCATTTACGCACTAGGTGTGGGGTTCACATACTTACGGGAATGAACTACCCACTAATCACCTTCACTGTCCCTGTAAACGTAGCCTCGAACCGTTTGACACATTATGACGCGTCAGGTCTCCTCCAGAGGGAGGGGGTGGTAGGAAAAGGAATTTCCAGACAAGCTCAACCGTTCCAAGAATGTCCCATTGTTTCCTCGCATAAAATATGTGGCAGTCATCGTCTTCCTTTCCTAAATAAGATATACAGTCGGGGGATTATGTCTTACCAATCTTGTGCAGGTAAGACTGAAAATACCCTAGCCCACTCAAAAGCTGGGTCAGATAGAAGTCACTCTCACTATGCCTTCGATTCCGCGATGTTTAGAACGAGCCGCGTAGTCCACCTTCCCTTCATACAATTTATCCAAGACTGCTGCGAATCGTTGAGTGAGTGCTGTCTTTCTTCGTGGACAACCAACTCCTTTGCGTCCTCGCTTTGACATAGGCAAATAGCACGATACTCTAGCAAGGAAGGCAACAGGTATCACGCCTGAAGCAATTTTCACCGCCGAATCAGAGACAGACAGATATGAAAATACAATCCTCAGTGCTCTTCTTCTATGTACCTTGGCCAAGCATTTTCGGTAAACCTTTTAACAGAGAACGTCGCCCCATACTTCTGCTCCATTTAGTAGCACTAACCTTACAGGACTCATCAAGAGGCGCCTTCTTGATGGGTTGATCCTATTTGGGAAATAATAATAAGCATTTGTTAAATTTAATGCTGGATGGGAATTTTATCAGCGTTCCAATGCCTGAACTGCATGAGTTTTCCGTCGATTCGCATAACGGTTATAGTTTAGCAATAATTCTGCAAAAATTAATTTCTACTTTCAAAAGCAGTGATCAAATACAGGCGGAGTTTTAAGTAAAATTACAATTTTCCTCTACCGATAGACATATATAGACACAAAAACTCAGACTCAAAATTAACAGAACCTAACCACGTGATACCTATCTCTCTCCTTGCTAGAGACTGCTGAACTATCTAATTGCGGCAAAACGAAATCATGGAGGACAAATTTACCAGCGAGGAGAGATAATGCTCACTCAATTATTCACAGTAGTCCTGGGTGAACAGCTCGCTGTGAAGATAAACTGCGCACCTCATCCCTGATTTGAGACCGCGGCTCAATTGAATGACAGGGAAGATTGACTTCTACCTGACCCAGCTCTTGAGTTGGTATAGGAGTTTTTAGTCTTATTTGCACAAGGCTGGTAAGTCGTTATCCCCCGACTGTAAGTTTTACGCAGTTGAATAAGACGATGCCTGTCAGATATTTTTTGAATACAAAAGATGGAATGGGCTATGCCAGGACCTCTGCACGGAAACAGAAGAGTTCTTCCCACATTTTTGAACCTGAAAAAAATCTTAGATCGGTTGACAAATGGAACCATGTGGCATATTATATTTGGGCAGTCCTTAAAGCTAATTTGGGATCACTTGAGCAGCTGGTTGCATCAGGATTGGGGAATCACTTTTCGCAAATTTTCCAACTTGAAGATGCCTCATGATGTAGCAAAAAGAGACGTGACCCGAAGTAATGTGTTAAATGGTTCCAGGCTAGGTTTTCACGTTGACAGGGGACGTGTTAGGTGTTTAGTTGCTACTTAAGAAACGAATTTCGGTTAAGTTTTTTCTTCTTGGGATCTTCATTTTCAGTTTTGGATAGACTGTAACAATTTTCTACTGTTCTTCTTGCTGCAGAGGATCTCTAGTTCAGTTTATCGTATACTTGTACACAAATCGATGGATTACCTTCAAGCCCGGTAGCGGGACTTAAAGATAGGTCGAGGTCTATCACAACGGAGCTGTCCCAGTCCTATTTCAACTCAGCTCTTTCGGGGGAGGAGGGTGAGCATCTTCTATAAGGTGTCTGATACCATATGTTGACTTCCCTTCCCATGTCGAATAGTAAAATCAAACTCCTGTAGTTTCAAGGCCCAAATTGCCAGACGACCATGCAATTTGGACTGGCTCCTCAGTTACTACAGAAATGCAAACGGGTGTCCTTCGACATATGCATAAAAACGCTTCACTGCTGATAACGCTAGCAGGTATTCCTACTCAAAAACCATGCAGTTCCACTGGGCTGGGCTTAGCTTGTAGGAATGATGCTTATAAGCTCTTCCTTGACATCCTCCGTAACGTGGACTAAGACTGCTGCCACTCTCTGTTAAATCGCATCGCAATGGACTAAGAACGATTTGCTACTGTCTGCACTATGTAGTACGGGAACTTGTTGTCAGGCTCTTCATTAACTCTTCAAAGACCTGCAAGCTAGGCTATTTCCAAGGGAAAATCCGTCCCTTATGCAGTATGCCCGTCAAAAATGTAGTGATGGTCGCATAATTACGTACAAATCCTTGATACTAACCGCATAAATCCGGGAATTGGCGTCATTGCTTGGTTTATTTGGCAGGGAAAATGCGCCTACTACTTTTGTTTTATCCATGTCCATTTTAACGTTTTCGTAATCTATGATGTGACTCAAGCACTAAACATTCGTCATGGCAGCTGACACTTTTAGATGTTGATGGTTAATCCTGCCTCCCGGGTATGCAATGCTACATACTGAGGGCGGTATGCTTGTCAAAAGTCTCGGTTATTGGTAATAAGTCACCCAGATATAAGAAGACTTGATCACTCAGATGCGGTGTATAACTATATCCATAAGGCGGGTCATAGTCGGTGGTGCTTTACATAGGCCAAAGGGCATCGTCACAAATTGGTACAAAAGGTGACCTGGAACCGTGAATGTGGCCTTCTCCTTACAATTGGGACCCAATGAGAGCTACCAGAATGCGTCTTTCAGGTTCAAGCTAGTAACGACATGCGTTTCAGGTAACCGACTTAAGATACCCTCGATATATAGAGAGGGTAAGTGTCTTTAACCGTGACAGTATTAAGATGCCTGGCATATAAGCATATTCTGGCCTTATTCATTTTAACCACCAAGGTGACTGGCGGAACATATACGCTTTGTGATTCTTCAATCATATTTAGTACCTACATCTGATTGACTTCAGCGTAAAGCGATTTTTTTTTTCGCCGAAAATATAGCAAAATGTCTCTACTTGATTGGTTTACCATAATCCACATCCATAATATGACACCCCAAAGTTGTCCGGCCGAGACCTTCTGTCTCATACGAAGAAAAGCCCACCATAGTGGCATCTAATCGTAGCTATTGATTGGGATCTAGTGCGCGTCGAAACGGATGAGAATTCGTTGTTTTAATATCTACGTTGGCGATGGAGTCGAGTGAAGTACCGGGGAATAATGCCGAAGCCATGTTAAATCATCGAACAAAGTCCACACTTGGAAAAAGATAATGCGTCTGCTGGGATTTAATGTTAAAAATTCAGAGGCTTAGTTGTATCCTTAAAGGTGACATCTGTCATGAGTTCCTCTACAATGGAGAGATGAATTCCATCCACCGTACTCAAACATGTAATGAGGTGCTGGATTTGATCCGTATGGTTTTTCAGGACCTCTCTTACAAAGTTGGCTGCTATACAGCTGGTGCTGGTTCTAGTGCCTGTTTAGCCTGCCATCCGATTCAGCAAGATATGTACAGACACATACGAGTAGATGTCGCCTTTCAATGATTCATCTATCTTGATTACATGCAACATCGTTCTCGATTCCCTCAACTTTATCCAGAAGTCCCACATCTGACAGGTTGCTTGCTTCACCCTGTTGTACCGTATGGGCACAATCGTGTTACTAAAAATGCGTTGATGTGCCACCAGATAATTCCTCAGACAAACATGATTAAGTTTCGGATCATTAGCTACCCCTGACATATCTTTATCGGTAACAATTTGGGAGAGGTGATCGCCAGATGTCAAGGTCGGAGATGGTTGACTAGTCTGATTCTATTTGGCTCCTTTCCGGGCAGGTTTCTTGGGAGCTGGTGTGGAGGCCTTGTCCCCCTAAACTGATTTAGAGTAACTCGTGCTCATTTAGGCACTCGTTGGTATGTTTTTTTAGTCTGGGTTATCCACAGCGTATGTTTCCGCCTTCCAGCAGCGGTAACAGAATAGCAATAGCTTCGCTGGACATTTAGAAAATCGGTGTCCAAGTTGTAGGCAGCTCCAATATACTGTAGGGTTTGCGACTGCCTCGAGGAAAGGTGGGTCAATATGTCATCCTGAATGGTAATCTATGTGGACTCCACTTTTGAGACAGGGATTGACTCATTGTCTATATGAACAGCTGCTAATAACTTTGCTGTGCTACAGTTTCAGTGACTAGGTCCAGTCATGCGAGGTTGTGGATGGAAGATTGCAGGCCGTTCATCTTATCATTCTTGCCTAAGTGCAGGAAAGTGAAATGCATACACGGTGTATATTCGCACGTGTAGCAGGCAGTTTTGAAGCTCCCACTGCGAGCTCACCCTTATAGTCTCCATAAGCTTTTCTTTGGCTATAGATGTGCAGAGCCAAGTCCTTATGCATAGTAAACTAGTATAAAATTGGTCAAACGTTTCATAAGAACTTTGCTTACGCTTTCATATTTTCTCGTTCAACTCCCGTTTAGTGAGTCCATCATTGAAGCAGTTGCAAAAAGTTTTTCAAAACGAATTCTAATCTGAGCCTGCTAGGCAACCCGTAAAATACGAGTACTATTCGGTGGCACGCGTGCCAAAGAAAGGCCGCAAAATCTCCTCCCAATGTACCAGCTACTAATAACTGCACTCTGAACAAGAACCCCTTCACCGGGGTGGTCGAATTAAAGCCGGTGAAGCTGAGGCGCAAAATCTCTTTTATACGGGGTGTTGGGTCTCAGAGTTGTGTCACGAAGATTAATTAGCTGAAGCTTGCATTTTCGGTATCGGTGGGGCTGTATTACTGAGCCTGGGCCTATACTCTGGGGCGAAGGGGTCCCAGTCGTCCATGAGTCTAGAAGTGGGAATAGCTGCGTTTGGATTTGGTTCTCCGCTAGGTGGGGTTCTTGCAAGACTAGTGAGCTTGTTGTTTTTTAGGTCCTGGAGCTTTTCCTCCATGAGTCAAATCTTGTCGCTCAGCCTCTGTAGTAAAGACAGGACTGCGTCATTAACAGTTGCACTCAGTGGCACTGTTGGAATGTTTACCGGGGTCACAGATATCAAGTCTTCTCCGCCAGTGGTTCCTTGAACATCAGAAAGGGACTCCATGTGCACCTTTCTCCCGGAATCTTTTGACACTGCTCCAAGCAAAGTTTCTTGCATTCTGGGTGGGGTGTCAAAAATTTCACGTTCAATAGGACGTCTTGTACTGAATTCCGGCTGTACTGGCCTTCTCCTATTCACAACATCAACTAAACGCTTTCAAGGTTATGCAAATCGACATACTATATATGCGAATGGAAATTGTTGCATCCGTCAAAATGGAAAAAATGTGTTGAAAACGGAATCGAAGTGTATTGGTGAGTCCAACTTTGATTACGTTGCCAGGGTAGGTAGCGGTAATTGGGCAGAAAAGGATTGCGGGATTAGTTTGTGTTAGTTTTTACTTTGTTTTGCGATGGAAGTGAATTTTTTGCAGTGTCGGATAAGGTTTTAATTGGAAATTCGGGGGTAAAGTCTTGATTTTGGGGGAGATTGAACTTTATTTTTGGGTGGTAACGGCTTGTGGTGATAGTGAAAGTGGATCAAAAAAGCGATTTTCGTGTGGGGAATTACCGTGGAAATTCGATTGTGAATTTGTGACTATTTGAACTGACAGAAAAAAAGAGAGGATTCAAGGGAAGTGTTGGGGTGTAAAAAGTTTAAGCTAAGATTGCAGTGTATTGGGAAGTGAATTTCACTTATCCGTGACGCTGATAGTATAAGTTGCAGCAAAGTGCTGGACCATAGCAATATTAACTACTTTGCCAAGATTAAATGAGTACGAGATTTGAGACTGATAAGAGGAGAGAAAATTATCAAATTGCTTACATAAAACTGCTTGATTGATTAATGGAGAGGACAGAGTGATTTTTTTCCATTTTATTGCGTTTTTAAAAAGAAATTTGTATTTAGCCTACCCTATTTATATAGCCCATGACCAATATTAAAAAACCATATACATATGATTATTGTTATTGGAGGAAATTCAAACGGTTATATCTCCTGTAAATTTTATTGAAACTTATAGAATATAAGGATCTCGAAAGAAATACTCAAATGTCTAATTTTGTCCAATTTAACGATACTAATGCAGTTTTACTGATGAAAACGTTAAATCCTACTGCTATTAGCAAAGTTCAACGAATTTAGACCTCTACGTATTATGTTATTGAATTTGTCTCCATGATTTTTAGCACTTTGCAAAAGAAATTTTACAAAAATCTACTACTTTCGCATCCCGTCTGTCCGTTCGTCTGTCTGTGCATTACAGCAAGTTTTTCACAAACTAGGTAAGAGGTGTTATTTTAAATAGCCCGCTATTTCGGTAGATGTCACTTTTGACATTTGACAAGTAAAAACTACGTTATTAATAAAAATGGAATGATACACGCTTCAACAACGCATTGAAATTATTAAAACTCACTATAAAAATGGTTAAAATTTGGCAGAGACGGCTCGTCAAACTCGAACATTTTTGGGTCGTCGTGAAGCACCTTGTCGGACCGCAATACAGTAATTGGTGGGAAAACTCGAGCTGTTGGGACAACTTAGTGATGTGAAGAATAAAACCCGCGCACGTCACTCAGGAACAGCCGAGAATATTGCTGCTGTAGCCGAAAGTGTTGAAGAAAACCCAGGTTTGTCCATTCCTCGTCGCTCTTTGGAATTAGGCATTCTACAAACGTCATTACACTGTATTTTGCCTAAAGATTTGGATCTTAAGGCTAACAAAGTTCAGTTAATACCAGAATTCAAGCTGGTCGATCATCAACAACGTCGTGTCTTTGCTGATCGGGTCCTTGAAATGCATGAAAATGGTCCGGAATTCCATCGAAAAATCATCTTGGCTGATGAGGCCCATTTCCACCTGGGTGGCTTCGTCAACAAACAAACTTGTCGCATCTCGGGCTTGGAAAACCCAAGAGTTATTGTTTAAAAACTCTCTCTGTCCTCAACGTGTGACTGTTTGGTGTGGTTTATTGTGCGGCGGAGTCATTGGACATTACATTTTCGAAAATGAGGCTGGAGCAACAGTTACGGTGAATGGATTGCGCTATCGAGCGATGATAAATGATTTTTTATGGCCGATGTTGGACGATATTGATTTGAACAACGTTCGTTTTCAACAAAACGGTGCTACGTGCCAAACAAGCAACGAAACCATTGATCTTTTACGGGAAACGTTTCCGGACCATGTTATCTCTCGAAGAGGTGATCACAATTGGCCACCGAGATCTTGTGATTTAACACCTTACGACTTCTTCTTTTGGGGCCACGTAAAAGACAAGATCTATGCCAAGAGCTCAGCGCTGGGTCAAAACCTCAAAGATTTAATTCGTGAGGCTATCGGGGACATAGGGCAGCCACTTTGCGATTTGGTTATGGGAAATTTCATGAAAAGTATAAAGTCCTGTAAGCATGGTCGTGGTGGTCATTTGCCTGAAGTTGTTTTTCATTATTAACGGCATACCTTTTTCTTTATGATGAAATAAACCTCCGATCATTTGTATTAAAAAATGGCATTTTTCTTTTAATATCAAAATAACACCTCTTATTGAAAAATCCTGTACAGAAACTTCAATGCTCAAACTATCTGAAAAGCTCAGAAGTGGTGGTCTCTCAAAAGTTTAGGTCTTATTAAACGGTTCAATATTTATAAGGCAGTGATGCGAAGGGACACCAATACCAGCAGGACGCCCTCTTCTTATCGTTGATTATCATGTTTTTAGGTAAAGATGATGACGCACCTTTGGTAGCTCGCAGATGAATGGGACAGGTGAGTAGTAGGACAATATGATCTTTGGTTTGTACCTAAGCCTCTTGCGCTACCCTTTTTTGTTGTCACGCCATAAATGCATGTATGTGCAATAATTTGTAGATGGGGAAAGAACACGTCGAAGAACACCGCAGATGCTAGCCTGCCAGCGCATACACGTATTCCTAGATCAAGTCGATTTCAGTGAGCACTAATATTTGGCTCTCTGCTGCAGAAGGTCACCACTGCAAGTCCTTTACGGACCTTTACAAGTACGAAATCACTGTAAATTTTCATGCCGGGATTAATTTTATTCAAAAATTAATGAACAAATATCAATTAAGCTTTAACATTTTACAAATTATTTACGTGCCCGAATTGATTTATTATACGTCAAAAAGACGTTTGTTATAGATTAATATATTTTAAGGTCTACGAAAGAAATGTTTGTTGCCAACAAATACATAATTTTTTTATGTCAAACAATGATATAATTCACCTGAATCGATGACTAATTGCCCAATATGATTAAGGTAACCTTAAATATACAATAAAGCCGTTCTGTCAAGCTTAATACTTAACGTCTCCTTTCTTCTGAGAATATTTTTGTAAAGCTCTCAAAAAATGTTTACAATCAAGTCAGTGCATTAATTGCGTAGACCTCATAGTCTGAATCAGGCTCAGAAATGTTGTTGAGAAGGCTATCAAGTGCCTCAGCTCTCGAGCGTAATGCATCTATATCACGTGCTGATTAGATGAAATACATCACTGATAAACTAAATCAGATTCCCAGAAAAGACAAATTCCACCACAGGATCCTCCAATTCCTCCTCTCATAGCATGACTAGAATTCTTATATAGTTGAAGACTCCTGTGCTTTGTGGAATTAAATCTAAAAATTTTAATAACCGTATGATTTAATGACCACTGGATCGTCATCCTCTAAACCAAGATTTCTTCATTCAACATTGATTTCGAAATGTCCCACAATGTAGGAAGGCACCAATTTTAATAGCTTAATTTAATGTTGGCACTCGTGTATCTTGAAATGTTTTCATACCCGTATTACCAATGAATTGATATGAATCATTTGTCTTATTGCTCATACCTAAAACCAATAATTTAAGAATAACTTCCTTACTTTGCACATTTCACTCAAGTTCACTTACCTGAAATTCATTGTTTTCATTTCATTACCAAATCATATATTTACTATGCATTTTTTGGTTCATTCACCTTACTGACTTATATAATTAAAATCCCTACTAATCATTTTGTTTATTTATTTGTAATTATTATTCCTATTAATTTTGACCAAGGTAATTTAATTCTGGATTAAGTACAACTTACATATTTTCAATATTATTGCAATTTTTATCGACCATCGATTTTTAATCGTTTTTTATTGTGTAAATATCAAGCATGATGATCAATAAAAATTACTGTTCTTGTAAGTTCAGAGTAAGTCAATTTTTTGATTTGTGGAAAGATATCACAGTTAGAATACTGTCGATATCCCTTTGTTTCGTTTTCTTCAATAGCTACACGATTTAAATGTCGCTATTGCATAGTTAGTTTACAAGCAATCAAATTACTAAACATTTAACACCATCTACGATAGTTTCACGGTTCAAGTACCGTCGTAACTTATTTACAAGTGTTCAATTTGAGCTTTGATAACGACAGTGGCTCAAAGTTATAATGGAACAGCATAGATATATAAGGTTATACCTTAATAAGAAATTAACTAAAACTCTGTTACTTACATTGTTTTTTATTTTAAGTAGCATAATTGACCTACATTTATTATCAACAAAAAAACTTTAACAACATTCACATTAAAAACAAGAGAAATTGCATTACATAACAAAACAAGTACTTCAGCCTCAAAGTTATAATGGAACACTGTTTAAAATTACTCAAAGCTCACTGTTGCAACTGCAGCCAACTTAATTTTATCTATAAAGCTGTGCAGTTAAAATATGTGGTATCCCTAAAAGTCTCATTTTACAAGTTTAATTTATTTTTCTGATCGGTGATAAGTAGAATGGCACCGCGCAGTAAGCAAACATCGGTTGAGCGAGAGAACCATAATTCGATTTTCAAAAGCAGGTGAATCTGTACGGGATATAAGTGCTATAGGTAATCGAGTACCAACAACTGTTTTTAACATCAAACCACAAACTTAAAAAAATAAATTGAAACCAAGTGGTACCAACATTTTTCCGGAGTCAGATGAGCGTTGGCTACTAAAAACTGTTAAGAAAAATCCAAAGAGCATTGCGCCGTAATAATATCAGACGCAAAAAAGTATCCTGGGAAAACAGCCAATCCTGAAACAGTTAGAATCGTGCTTGCAAAGCATCAGTACCATGAACGAGTACCTAGAAAAAAGCCATTTGTAAGCAAGGCCAACATACACAAACGAATGGAGTTTGCCAGAAACATGGTTAGTGAAGATTTGTCATTCAGGAAAAAAGTTATATTTTCAGATGAAAGTAAATTCAACGTTTTTCGATCAAATGAACAAGCATATATCTGGCGTAAAGCTAGTGAAGAGCTCAAGAAGGCCAACCTTATTTCTACAAAAAAGCACAGCTTAGGCTGAATAATGTTATGAGCGCAATATCCGCTGCTGAACCGGGTAGTTTGCATATGATCGAGGGAAATATGGACAAAATATGTTACGTGAATCTCTTAAAAGCAAGCAAATGTAAAAGAGAGCGCTCGAAAACTTGGAAAAGAAGATTTCATATTTTAGCAGGATAACGACCCAAAGCACAAAGATCATGTTGTGCGCAGTTGGTTGCTCTATCATTGTTCTGTTCCGTATGTATTTTTTAAGTTTACAGTTCAAATAAAAACTGACACTATCCACTTGAGTATTTATTCCTGGACAATAATTTAGTCTCGTGATTTCAATACTTTCATTAAAAAATTTGACTTCTGTTTCATGATCTTTTTAGGGTTTTGTACTAAAATACAAAACCCTATTGCAATCACGACCTGTGTCCGTCTGTCCGTCCGTCCGTCCGTCCGTCCGTCCGTCCGTCTGTATGTCACAGCACTTTTTCTCCGAAACTATAGAGACTACAGCCATGAAACTTTGTGTAAAGATCAGAAGTGGTGACCTCTTGAAAGTTCAAGGGTGGAAAAATTTTTCAAGGGGGTTTAAGGGGGGTCTCCCCATATAGGGAGGTGACCCCTCAAAAAAAAAATTTCACCATTGGTAGTCGAGTAGGGTGTCATTGGAAAGGTCTCAATGAAATCTTTTCAAAACAAGTCTTAAAATTGCCTTATCGATACCGAGGGGGGCAGGGGAAGGGGAAATGTACGAACTTTTCGCGTACCCCCCCCTCGCGATTGGAAACCTTCCATCCGAAAAATCTGAAAAAAATCATGAATGTAGGCCTTTATGAGTACAACAACAACAAATACATGAGAAGTCGAAATTCACTCAACTTTGTTAGTAATAGTATGATTTATCGATTTTAAGTTTTCTTGAATAAAATCTAAACGGAACCCTTAAATTCAATAAAATTTAGCAAACAGATGACTTTCTATAAGATTGATCTTTTCTGAAAGTTTCATAAAGATCGAATAGTATTTAACGAAGTTATAGTGGTTTGAATTTTCCCGTATTACTATGGAACAATATGCCCTGTATTACTATGGAAACATATGGCTATGGAGCCATATGCAATTTTACCCGATTTAGACACTACAGCTTTGCTAGGATTTGCATGAACATTTCAGGAATGATAGATATCATGAAGATGAGTACATACAATTGAAACAAGTCGAAGAGGCAGGAGAGAGCTCCTAGCAAAAGGGCTTTGTAACCATTCTAGGATTCGAAAAAATAGGCCATGAATCGATGATTACAGTACAGAGGAGTGGGCCCTGAAAAAAATTTCATGAAAGGTAGCCAATATGAATATCAATTGAAAGTTCTCTATGAGAGCTTTTCAAAACAGTTCTTAAACTGACAGTTTTTGCTTCAGTGGGAGCACAGGGGGGGAGGAAATATATGAAAAATGTGTTTCTAAAAAATCTGGAAAAATTATCAAGGGAGATATCTATGGGTATAACTATAACAAAAACCTCAGAATTCATAATTCTTTCAACTTTGTTAATAATAGTATGATCCTCGAATTTCACATTTTCTCCAATAAAATCGTCTTTGACATGTTTCTTGATTTTATTCGTTGCTGGTTACTGCATTTTGTAAGTTGAGTACAAAACCCTTCTGACATGAGCATAGGTCTGTCTACCCAACTTGTTTCTATTTAACTTTATCAAATTCAAAAACTTCGATTTTTCAGCTGTTTTAATGTTCAACCATTCACTGCGAATTCAGAAAAACGAATCAACAGTATATTCAATTTCCACTGTAACGCAATCTCCCAACAAAGGAATTCGGTACTTTCTGCTTCACTATCAGAGAATTTCAAAGTGACAATATTGTAACTTCGAAATTCACAATATACCATTTTTGATAAAATCATCACCGTGATCTTCAGTAGACATTGGCAATCAGCTGTCATAAGCGTCTGCCTGCATCAATTGGCAGTCGACATAAAAACATTCAAACAGCGGCCAACCGCAAACGTTGACACAAATCCAAATCCGAATAATGCCGACATCGACTGTTATTAGATAAGTTCCATTTTCATATTAAAATGCACAATTCTTTGTGTTTTATATTAGTTTCAGATTTCAGCGCGGGAGTCAACGTCATCAAAGGAAGAATTTTAGTAACAGATTTTGAGTTAATTATTATTACGGTATTAACTTATATATGCATGCTGTTCCATTATAACTTTGAGCCATGAAATATGAATCAAATACCGTCGTGATTCGGTTGAATTATAAGTATTCAATTTAGTGAGAATTTCAAAAATAAGTCAAAACTATTTTATTGATAATAAGCCAATTGTTTTTTTGTAGCGGTTAGCTACAGTATACCAAGGCCCGCACGAACATTTCTCACACACATGCAAGCATCCACACAACATTCACGCAAACACTCATGGTCTGAAGTTATATTGCATTTAGCGATTGGTCGTGCACACGCCATCAATGAAGCAACACCTGTAACTCCCAACCCCCAAACATTTAGTTGATCTTCGAATAAATTTTTTTGTCATTTACTGACCAAACCAATTCCCACAACTGGTGACGTGAACGATCACGACGACAATTTTGCTACGTTATTGCAAAATCTACCGACGCCCCGCCACGAATAGTTTCCATAATCTTTCGTAATCCAACCCACCTTGTCGGAACGACGCTGAACACAGTGCAAATCACTCGTCATTAGTGCAATATAAAACAGTGTCATGCAAATCATATACGATTAGCAGTTGAAATAATAATAAGACAATCAGCTTAGTCCGATCACAGTATATTTACGTACAGTAAACAACCGGCGAATTGATGGGTACCTATAGAAGTTGTACTACGCTTGTGTATGCGTAAGAACTACATCTGTGTACCTGTGAATTGTGTCTAGTGAATTACTACCATCATGTGTAACGACAACAGAGATTCACCGTCGACCGAGGTGGATGCAGTGAGCAACAAATCAGTGATAAGGCCACCGACCTTCTCATTCAACCACCCGTCTTTTTGGTTTACTCAGCTTGAAAAACAATTCGAGCTATTCAACATTATAAGTGAGTTAACACGATTCAGGTATGCTGCTGCCTATCTTGATACGCGTGCTGCTATGAAGGTAAAGCCAATCAGCAACACTCCGCCCGTCCAAAATCCATACCAAACACTTCGCGACACTTTTATTGAATGTTTCTCGCAATCACTCGAAACAAAGATAAAACAAAAGCTCGAGAAAGAAGAGCTAGGCAACAGGAAACCGTCACGATTCCTACGCTATCTTCGCACACTCGTCAACAGCGTGCCTGAAAATATTCTTCACGCTGTCTGGCTGTCACGTCTACCTCTCGCGCATCACAAAACTGATCCTCTCGATGTAATAGCAACAAACAACGTCAGCATCCATGAAGTGACGCCACAACTTCAGCTGGCCGCGATCGGCAAACAACCGTCGATGCAGAAACAAATCGACGAGCTAAGAAATCAAATGACCGAGCTCACAAATATCATCAGACAGCAACGATCACGCTCATCGTCACGTAATCGATCACGATCACCATCACGTGACAGATCATCGAGAACTATCGTTGATCCCAATCACTGCTGGTACCACCAAGTGTTCCAGAATCGCACGAAGAAGTGCAAACAACCCTGTATGTATAAAGTAAACGACAATCAGGGTGATTAACGGCGGTAAATGATCCTGCACCCACGTCAAACCACCTCTTCGTCACTGATCGAGTCACAAATGTCCGATATTTCGTGGACACTGGCTCAGACCTCTGTGTATATCCACGTCGTTTGCTCAAGGGTCGCAGAGAGAGGCTTGATTACACACTATATGCTGCAAATAGCTCGCAAATCAACACTTACGGTTGCATCAACATCGTACTCAACTTTGGTCTTCGTCGAGATCTCTCGTGGTGATTCGTCATCGTTGACGTGTCAAAACCAATCATTGGCGCTTATTTTCTCAGTTTTTACGGCTTTCTCGTCGACCTCAAAAACGCCAAACTCAACCACTGGCTTAAAAACTCAGGGCAAGGTATCTCGCTCCAGCAACGTATCATCCATTAAACCAACACAAAATCAATGTCCTTATTCATTGATCATAAAACAATTCCCAGGCGTAACATGACCCGATGGCATCTGCAGAGGAGCTAAACATTCAACTGAGCATCGCATCGAAACAACACCAGGTCAACCAATTGTCTCCAGAGCTCGTCGTCTTGCTGCCGATAAACTCAAAGTTGTCAAAGACGAATTCGACAAAATGACTAAGCTTGGACTTGCACGACCGTCAAACAGTCCATGGTCTTTACCTCTCCACCTGGTCCCGAAGAAATCTGGTGACTGGCGACCTTATGAAGATTACCGTCAACTTAATGATCGCGTTCGTGCCTTCAACCAAATCCCTTTTGCTTCAGGAATACTTGCAAAACCACAATCATTACACCATTCAGTCTCTACGAATTCCCATTCATGACATTTGGGCTTCGTAATGCATCTCAAACCGTTCAACATTTCATTGACGAAGTCACGTAAGCACTTGACTTTGTATTTCCATACGTCGACAATATTCTTGTCGCTTCTTCTACCGAGATAGAGCATCATAAACATCTTCAACAACTCTTTAGTCGCCTGGAAAAATTTGGCACCGTCATCAACATCGCTAAATGTCATTTTGGCCTGCCAGAGGTGGATTTGCTCGGCTACCGAGTATCTTCAGCAGGCAACATACCGCTTCCAGAGCGAGTGGCAGCAATAGCAGAGTTTCCTAAGCCATCAACAATCAAACAGCTACGTAAATCTCTTGGCATGTTTAACTTTTATCGTAAACATTTTAAAAACGCTGCTAAGTTTCAGGCTATACTCAACGACTGTCTCCAAGGATCGGACGTTAAAGGCTCTAGTCCAGTGCCCTGGACACCTGAACGCGAAACTGCCTTCGAAAATTGCAAAAAAACAGCTCGAGTCACTCGTCATGCTCGTTCATCCAAACAATGAAGCACCTTTGGCCATCTTCACCGATGCTTCAGTCTTTGCATTCGGTGCCGTCATCCAACAGTGAGTCAACGACACGTGGCAACCGCTCGCATTCTTCAGCCAAAAGCTCTCACCGTCGCTAAGTAAACACAGTACTTACGATCGTGAACTTCACGCAATTTATATGGCCGTGTTTCGCTTCAAACACATCTTCAAGGGCAGGCAAATCACAATTTACACCGATCATCGACCGCTCCTCCACATCTTCAAGCAAAATCCTGATAAAGCACCGCTTCGGCAATTCCGCCGGCTTAATTTTATCAGCCAATTTACAACCGACATTCAACACGTCTCTGGCAATGATATTTTCGTTGCCGACGCGGTATCAAGAATCGAAACAATCTCTGTAGAAATCAAAGTCATCGATCTCGCTCGCGCACAAGCCAACGACAAAGAATTTCGACAATCATGAACTTCATCTTCGACCGATCAATGTTCCCAACATCGATCTACCAGTCGACTGTGATACATCAATCGACACAGCACGTCCATTCGTCTCAATGCACTACGAAACGTGTCTTCGATGCTCTTCACAGCATAAGGCAGCCCCGGCAAAAAAGCAACAGTCAAATTAGTATCACAGAGATACGTTTGGCCAAGCATCAAACGAGACTGCAGAGCATGATCTCAAGCCAGCATCGAATACCAACGTAGCAAAATTACTCGACATGTTGCAGCGCTACAGCACTTTCCACTTTATTCATGTCGACATCATCGGACCATTTACATAATCACGAGGCTACAGACACTGTTTGACAATAATAGACAGATTCACACGGTTCCCTGAAGCCTTGCCACTCGACGATATCTCCGCAGAATGCGCAGCCAGAACACTTTTTGCTGGCTGGATCTCTCACTACGAAGTACCACTCAGAATCACCACTGACCAGGCTGATCTATTCAACGCATTAGCTTGTTTACTAGGCAGCAAACACATTCATACAACGAAATATCACCCAGCATCTAATGGTCCCGCCGAACGTCTTCATCGTCAGCTAAAAGCTGCAATTCGATGTCACACATCCAGCGCATGGGTTGGTACGCTACCAACCATCTTGATGGGCATACGGGCTGCTTGGAAAAAAGACGTACAACCGAAGCCAGCTGACCTAGTTTTCGGCGAACCAATCCGACTCCCTGGTGAATTTTTGGCACCATCAGGACAACTCGACGCGCCTCCAACCGATTTGGTACAACGACCTCGTAACCATTTCATTGACTTACGACCCCAACCAGTGTCTCGACATGGAAAAAACCGATTTTCGTCCTCAAAGAGCTACCCACATGTTCGCACGTACTCATCCGTGTCGATGCACCTTGACTAGCATTCGAGCAACCATATGAAGGCCCATACGAAGTCGTTAGGCAAACCGATCGATACTACATCGTCAAAATTTGCAGCGTCGTCCCGCCGGTAAGAATTGACAGACTTCAAAGTCAAAGTCAAAAGCGCTTTATTTAATACCAATCGTTATAAATTTTTAAAAGAACATAAAGCAAACTCCAAACAATAAAACTATAAAAAACTAAATGGTCCGAATGGCTCTCTAAATTTATACGTTATCAGTTAAACACATTTAATGAAAAAAATACACTTGCAAATTTAAATTAATTAAGATTATTAGATATTTTTTGATTCAATTGGAAAAAGGAGAAAAAACCAACCAGCATTATTCAAAAATTACTTATACTACTAACACAACAATGAACTTATATCCTATACCTAATATGTTACACCCTAATTCTAAATAAGTTCAATCAAAAAAAAAAAAAAAACCTATACCTAATTTATAATACAAATAAACAACAATACTATGTAGCAATAATGAGATGAATCTAAAAATCTAAGTAACGAGAAAAAGCACAAAAACAGAAAATAAACACGAATAATTTAGACATTGTCATTCAGCCACCAATACCTAGATTGCCCCGTCTCAACTCGATCAGCCTCAACGAATCTAGCAAATGAGTATCTCCATTGGAATTGTTGGTCTCGTGAACTCAGATTCGGAGGATATTTTATCTTCTTATCGGTGGCCCGTCGGTATATGTGATATATGATTGGGACGCCGTCAGAATCCAAAACATATCGATTCATGTCCAAATACACGAATGCTTCTGGAGGAACGAAGCCAGTAGTGAGGCAAGTCACAATATACCCGTCTGTAGGGTGGAACGGCTGTGAAATCCAAGGGTTTTCACTCACAGTTACAGATCTTGCGATATGATTCCGAAGAAGTTTCAATATGAAGATATCGACTCTTGTCACTTGAGCGGTTTGATAAATTTTTCTATTCGATATATAGTGCTTCCAATCCGTCTCAGGCTTTCTGTACAAACCAGTACATGCACGAAGACATTTCCTTTCGAAAAATCTTAATCTTTCCATTGTACTAGCACTCTGGTTGTACCAGATCTGGAATCCGTATGTCAAAACTGGCCTAACCAGGGTCTTGTAACAAATAACTTTGACTTTTTGATCGATGTATCTGGAATGAAAGAGTCGCCGAAGGGCCATGACTACTTTTAGTGCTTTACTGAGCATGATTTTGACATGTTCAGTATAGTACAGATACTGATCGAGATGAACACCGAGGTATCGAACACAGGATTTATGTGGAACCCGTTCTGAACTACCCTCACCAGCCATAATGTGGAAATCCTTCCAATTACGTTTCAGGTCTTGACTGGCCCCCTGCAGCGTTGTCCGAAACAAAATTGTTTCGCACTTCTGCGCATTGATTTTCATTCGCCCATTGTCGGTGTAGAGCTGCACATCATTAAACATTTTTTGAAGATTGCTCTGAACTATTGTAGCTTTTCGGTCTGCCGTATAGATGATCAGATCATCAGCAAACGCTACCAATGATCGCGTTGGCGAGACATTAAAATCAAAGCTGTTCAATAGCTTGCGAATGAATATTGAGAAAAGCAGAGGCGCAGTAACTGTTCCCTGCTGTAGACCATTCAAGACCTTGAATTCGCGTATTGTTGTCAGATTTCCATCAGTTACAACAAATGATTTCCCGTATAACATATTACACATCATGGCGACAAGGTGTCTGGGGAACCTGTCCTGAAGGAGTTTGAAAACTAGTCCATCTAACCACACCGTATCGAAGGCTTTCTCCATATCAATGAGACATGCTCCAACACATTCTTTGTTGTTTAGTTTCCAACAGATGTCTGAGGTTACTTTCGTTATTGCATGTATGGTCGAATGCCTGGCACGAAAACCAAATTGGCAATTCGGCATCAACTCATATTTCTCAATGTGGGCGTTTAATGCTCTGTTGAGTATCACTTCAAACACCTTGCTGATGTTAGACAGCAAGCTGATTGAGCGATAGCTTTTAGGGCATGAAGATTCTTTTCCTTTCTTCAAGATCGGAAATACCTTAGCCTTTTTCCACTCATTCGGGAAATATGAATTGTTCAACATGTTGTTGAACAATATGCAATAATTCCTAATAGCAACCTCAGGCAAATGTCGGAGAACTATGTTTGGAATACCGTCAGTACCACATGATTTTTTGTTGTTTATTCTGCGAAAAATGAAACACAAGTCTTCATAGCTGACAAAATAATCAATAAGATTCAAGCTCGGTATGAGGTCAGATGTTAATGTTTCATCGAAATGAAGAATTGATTGGCCGTTCAGGCTTGATTTGAAGTCGGAAACTTTTGCTTCTACGACCTCCGAAAATATTTCATTCCCTCTCTCAGGGTATGGTAGATGAACCAATTCAAAATGTGTTCCATTCGGGGCAAGTTTATCCAATCCTTCACAAATAATCCTGTTTCCATTTCTATCCGGAGTCGTACTGGCAATTTCGATACCAGCTCTATCGAGAAGATTTATCTCATCGCTAGCGACTTCAAGATTCGATACCTTCACTCGAGACTTCCTGCGGAATAAGCTATTCACTTTCGTGAAAACGCCATCTGGGTCCTGTGGGCTAGTACCCCTCAGTTTTTCCGCCCATTGATTGCTGACCTCACTCCTGAAGTATGAACGGATTAAGTTCCGGACATTCTTCAGGTGTAATTTCAACAAAGCCAACGAGGGATGGTTGTGGTCCAAAAATCGTCGATAAATATTGTTGACGCGGGTGAGAAGAAGGCTTTTCAATCTTTTCAACCTTGCGATGGTTGGTGTTTCATATCCTTCCATATTGTTTCGATGTTTAATCTTGGGAACAACTTTCTCAATCGTTTCCAGCGTCAGCTTATCTAACGTCGACAAATAGAGATCTATTTCATCGTCAGTTAGATTTCTGTTATTAGAAACCATTGAGCAAGCGTTGCCATCATCAGAAGAGGGACATTGCTTCTGGTACTCTCTATTAAACTTCTTTTGAAACTTTCCCCAGTCTGTTTTTTTGAAATTCAACCGATGGTTTTCATGTTGAACTGGAATGAGGAAGAAATCATCCCTTTGATGATTGATTTCCATTACGATTGCGTTATGGTCGCTATCGTAAGGAAGCACCTGCAGTTTCCGTTGAGGACTATTAAAGCTGAATTCAAGTCTTGCGTCAGCAATGCAGAGGTCCAAATATGAATTTGTCCTAGGGTATGTTGGGAACTCCGACCCATATAGGTTGCACCTGTATTCAATTTGGTTCTCTGTTATCCATGATTTCAGGAATACACCTCTTGGATTATTGGTGGCGTTTAGCCGTGATGTATGCTTGGCATTCAGGTCACCGGCAAAAATATAATAACTATGCAGCCTGTTCAATTCGAGTATTTCAAACAAGGAATTGAGCTCTTCCTTGAACTTGAGAACATTTTGACCAGTTGCATACGCAGAGATAACGAAGAGGTTATCCCCACCTGGCAGTGAAATTTTGATGACGGACACTTCAAGAAATTCAAAGTTTTTGAATTCGACTTTTTCAATATTTTGGACACAATAGGGTCTTCTAACCAATATCCCGGTGCCACCTCCCCCATCACCTATTACCCTATCGTTTCTTACGAATGCAAAATCTTTGAATTCCATGGAATGCCATGAATTGAGGTGAGTTTCAGTGAGAAGTATGATGTCAGGCTTTTGCTTAACAACAAATTCAAGGAGATAATCACGTCGATGTATAGCAACGATAGAGTTGACGTTGATCGATATGAGGCGAAGCCTTTCCATGGGAATATGACTGGATGACAAGTTATTATTAGGCATTTGAAAGACCTAAACGCTGAAAAGCAAAGTTAATTTTTGAATCTTGTTTGTCGATTCTCTCCGATAAAGAATTAAGTTGCTGGTAAATTTTGAGGAGCAGCTCATTATTGCCACTTACATTATTTACATTATTTCCAGCATTTTCTGCTGGTCCTCTAGCGGCGAGTGCAAATGATACTCCGGGCTTGACGAAGTTGGAAGGTATGATATTACGGTGTACTTGTATTTGCTTTGGAGCAAATTTAACTTTTGCATCTTGATATCGGGAGCATCCTCGATATGATGCTGGGTGACCAAAAACACCGCAGTTAACGCAGTATAATTTTTCTTTAGGCTCCGTTTGAGCCAATTTGCACTCACCGGGAACATGAACGTCTTTGCATTTAACGCAACGATAGTGCATGGCACAATTGGCAGCCGAATGTCCAAATCTTTGACACCGGTAACACTGGTTGACTTCTCTTTTTTGGAGGCGTTCCCACCTCACCACTCTGAAATTCAAGTACCTTATTTGTTGAAGGGCACTTGGACTGCTCTTATTTGCAATTTGTACCAGGTAAAGTGGTAAATTCTTCCTTTCTATGGTCGACCTTCTTGTCGCAAAGGCTTTGACTGAAACAAAATCAATATCTGGTGCAGCCTCCTTGAGCACCTGAAGAAGATAGACCGTATCCTCACCGCTCTCCAAACCCTTCAACAAGAAGGTCTGATTTTTTTCACTTTTTGGGGTATAGGTGAAGTGTGGAACCTCCCCAGGAATCAGCGCATCTTCGGCTGACTTGAAATCAACCAGTGATTTCGTCCTTATAGTTAATTTTTCGGCATTAACACTTTTGATTTCGAAATTGGCCAGTTTATTTTCGGCTGCCAATAGCCGAACCATATCTTTCCCGGTTTGTCCGAACACGTTGATTGGCGGAACTTTTTCTGTCTTGTTGGAAGCTTTTTCAGAGGAACCAGCAGAGCTGCGGGCTGGTTTTTTCGCCTTAGTTTTGTTCTTTAAATATTGAATAAAATTAACGTCATTATCTTGATTAAAATTACCTGCGATGTTTTCTTCGATTTCCATATCTTCGGTTAATCCCTCCAGCGCTGCAAAATAATTTTGGCTCTCGTTGGTGCCACCAGCACTTAGAACTTCCTCAGGATTTACTTGCTTAGTACTTTTCTTCGGCTTTGTTACCTGTTGCCATTGATTTTGTGGCTGCGTCTTTTGAGGCTTCATCCCTTTCTTGAAAAGATCCTTGAGAGACTGTATCTCTTGCCTTAGTTCATCATTTTCTTTCTGCAATTTGGCCATTTGTTGATTGTCCGCTATTATTTGCAGCTTGCACCCTCCATCTACGGAGTTTTCTTCGTTATGTTTTCATTTGGTGATTGTCGCCAGTTTCGTATTCGTCGTTTCCCTAAGTTGCCCCAACGGTGGGAAGCCGTCGGGCTCCTCTATACCAGCGGCGAAATTTTCTTTGTGAATTTGTTTTTCGTTACCAATCAAAGTAAAAATATTCGATAAAAATTTCCTGAGTCGATTACTTCGACAATATAAGATTTTTTTCCGATAAAAATTAACTTCGGACTAACGTTTTTAAAAAATTAATATAATTTTTGAAAACTTTTAACAGGAGCGATTTAAAAGATGTCTATACGCAAAGACGTATTGACAGACTTAAACCAGCGTTCATGCTTCCTGACGACGAACTAGAGACGCAACTCCGCCGCCTCCACACAACGAACCAACTCGGTCGACGTCTGGCCATACAGCTCCAGCTTCGCGTACGTCATCGGAACCCGAAGATACATCGTCACGCAGACGCATGACGTCTTTTCGACCATCATCTTCCGACTCATCGAGCAGCGTTTCATCGTCCCAACGACAATGCAGAAAACGTGTGAGATTCAACGACAACAATTAATTCATTTTCCTTTTCTCCTCAAAGGGGAGGAGTAGTTGCAGCGGTCAGCTACAGTATTCCAAGACCCGCAAAAACATTTTTCACACATGCAAGCATCCAGACTAAATTGACGCAAACACTCATGGTCTGGTGCTATTGCATTTAGCGGTTAGTCGTGGACACATCATCAATCAAGCAACACGTGTAAGTCGCAACTCCCAAATATCTAGTTGATTCTTGAATAAATGTATAGTTAGTTAAGTAAAAATTCGAGTTGTCATTTACTGGCCAACACAATTCACACATTGTTTTTACTTTTTGAAAGTTATGGATCAATTGCCAAGCTCGATCGAAAAGCCTCCAGTTTGATGAATTTGCAATTGGATACAGATATGCGCAAAAGATTGAGGGTCGACTTCAGAATTGTTCCATTGGCATAAAGGAACATTTTTGGTCTCTAATCTTCAGTATGTCTAAAAAAAACGCGAGGGGAGAATATTTTTGAATTTACTTGTAGAAAGAAGGGGTTGAACTGAGTTTGGAAAATACATTGTTACAATATTTATGAGATAGAATTCGAAAGTTTTTCTTTGTGCAAATATCTACACGTGGTAAGATACATTAATTAACTATAGACTTACCTCACCTACGTTACGCTATAACGACGACGATGAAGTTGAAGAACTTACTTTTATCAATGACCTTCGTTGTATCTTCAATATTAAAACATCAACTTTAAAATTTTCATTTATTTTATTTAATAATATTTTTTGAAATTTTCATATTCGTTTTTATTTTCTTTTTCTTTCTTACCCCATCAAAATTTTCACAAACTTTCAAAAATCCTACAATGGCATTACATTTTCATTCGAAACTTAATTTAGGATTTAAATTCTAAACATACGTTTTCGTCAATTGTTGTCGATTTCATTTAAATTCAGTAAAGTCATATTAATGATAGGTTTTGTTTTTCATTTTATATATATTCAATATTAAGTTCGTGTTTATAGTTTTTCGTTTTTCTAGTGATAGTTCTTATGTTTGTTTCCATTTAGTATGATTCAGTTAGAAAGAATTATTTGTTACATTTTTCGAGTAACTTTTAGTAATTTTTTGTTTTTACTCTGTCTTAAGTTTTAACGTTTCTTGTTTTAAATATTGCCTGTACTGGTTTTTTTTATTTATAAGTTTAAGTTTCTATATTTACATGAGGAAGTAGCTGATTAGTGTAATTTATATTATGACAATTAAATACATACATTCCTTTTTAAAAGAGTTTTGAATATTCTCATATACAGATCTACATATGCAATAAAGTATGTACATTGCGTAACGAAAACTATTTCTTATTTATATATTGTAGAGTTGTTTAGTGCTAATGAATCACTAAATCTATTCTCTAGACTTATGTTTATTAAGTATTTTTTGTGGTCTAACGTTAATGCAGATTTTATTTTTAATGGTTTGAATGAAAATATTTATAACGCATCAAATCAATTTTTATTGTTAACATTGATATTCATAAAATATTTCTTTCAAATTTAAAGCAGACTTACACAGAGTTTGATATATCGTTGATGAATTACATTGAAGAGTCTTTATTGATTTATTGTACACAAGATCGTCGAAATTAGGGAAAACAACGCGTATGTGATTGTAAAATCCCTTATCCATCCAGTGTTGAGCGAAACATAACAAAATTTTTTTTTTCAAATGAAGGAAACAAATGGCGCCTATCACATTAAAACGTATCACAGGTACAAAGTGTATTGTTATGGCATCGTTCGATATTTAGAAAGTATAAATAATTTTATTTTGTAAATTAAGACTGGTATTAAGATTTACACTGTGGGCTTTGAATATTTCATGTTTCATTTTTGCTTATTCCAATATAGGATATATTTTACTGTTTTTCATATTTATTTTTCAATTTAAGAATCTTCGAATATAAATTATTTCAACATGATGCCATTACATCCACTCTTAAATTGCTACCTTAATCTAAGTCTTAAATATTTTATACATGATATTTAAACTTCAAAAACATTAAAATCTAATCATTTCTTGGTTATTTTTCCTTTTTTTTTTTTTTAATATTTTGTTATTGCTTAACTAGATTTAATATTAGTTCAATCGTCTAGGACAGTATAAAGTATAAATTATTACGCCATATCTCGATTTCCATTTATTTACACATTTCAAAAATCCGAAAAATTCGTATTGCATTCCGATCAGTATATTTTGCGTTTCGTAATATTTTCATCAATAATTTTAAAGATCGTTGTTAAGATCCATTTTTTACAGCCAGGATTGATTAATTCAACTTCATTCTGGCCTTTAAATGTATTTCTAATTTCCTCAAAAATTTTTGTTAATGATCAATAATTTTTGTTGTTGCAATACAGTGTCAGTTTATGGTATATAAAAATGTTGCTATAAAAATTTGGTTGAATTTTTTCAGTTCAGTTAAAAATTATAAATATATTATTATAAAGTCACTAGTTCTCTTCAACGTACCAAATGCTTTTCAATTAATTGTCATTGTTTTAATATTTTGTTGGGGTGTAATTTTTCAAGTCTTATTGGTTGTTTAAGTTATTTTATTTTTATTCGTTTATGCTTAGAAGGAGTATGAAACACTAACCATTGGGAGATCACTCTAAAGTTCACTAGTTTTTCATCCATAAAAGTGGTTTTTATGTTTTTGTCGACTACGTTTCTTTTTTTTTGATGATTTTCATTCAATGATTGTTAAATTTTCTTGTAATTTAAATTGAGCTTCAGTTTAACTTAAACAGAATAATATCAAATCATTAAATTATTTATTTATAAATTGATTGTGCGCTGGCATTTATATTAAAATTTTGTCAAGCCAAACAGTAACGAATCAAAACAAGCTGTTAAAAATTGGGAAAAGTCTGACAAAGAATAGAATAAAGAGAAGAAGAAAAAATCACTTCTTTGGGCGGTAATTAAATGAAAAACCCGAAGTACGATGACTAGTGATAATAACAAAGGATCGCTAGTTAAAATTCATCGAACAAACTCTTGAATTGTTTTATTTTATCCCTATTTGGAAAAAATTCGGACCGAGTAAAAATAATGCTCGTAAGTATTCAAGCAGGGTCTAACAACCACTCAATTGCATTTTTGCGAATGTTCAGGGTCTAAAGGTTGGCCAAATATATAATCAGGAATAAAATTTGTCCAAACTGGTCCTAAATAGGGCTCAAAAATCGGCTAAACCAAAAATCTGGCCAAAATAAGCAAAATAAAAAGTAACCCAGGCATAAAAAGGCCCAAAAATAAGTAATTTAACTTTTCAGGGAAAAACGGGCTAAATATTGTCCTCAAATTGAAGTAATATGAGTAGTTGTCCGCATTAATCAGTGAAATTGTTCAATTAAGAGCAATGAAGTAAAGAATTCTTAGAATTTAATTTTCCAGTAAAAGAGTGAATTGGAATTCAATTTAATTTGAATGTTAATGACGCATATAACTGCAAAGCACAATAACAAAATATTAAACAAGTTGGGTAGACAGACCTATGCTCATGTCAGAAGGGTTTTGTACTCAACTTACAAAATGCAGTAACCAGCAACGAATAAAATCAAGAAACATGTCAAAGACGATTTTATTGGAGAAAATGTGAAATTCGAGGATCATACTATTATTAACAAAGTTGAAAGAATTTTGACTTCTGAGGTATTTGTTATAGTTATACCCATAAATATCTCCTTTGATATTTTTTTCAGATTTTTTAGATCACGGGTGTCCATTCGCGAGGGAGGAAACACATTTTTCATGTATTTCCCCCCCTGTGCTCCCACTGAAGCAAAAACTGTTAGTTTAAGAACTGTTTTGAAAAGCTCTGATAGAGAACTTTCAGTTGATACTCATATCGGCTACCTTTCATGAAATTTTTTTTTTCAGGGGCCACTCCTCTGTACTGTAATCATCGATTCATGGCCTATTTTTTCGAATCCTAGAATGGTTACAAAGCCCTTTTGCTAGGAGCTCTCTCCTGCCTCTTCGACTTGTTTCAATTGTATGTACTCATCTTCATGATACCTATCACTCCTGAAATTTTCATGCAAATTCTAGCAAAGCTGTAGTGTCTAAGTCGGTAAAAAGCGCATATGGCTCCATAGCAATATGTTTCCATAGTAATACAGGGCATATTGCTCCATAGTAATACACGAAAATTCAAATCGCTATAACTTCGGTAAATACTATTCGATCTTTATGAAACTTTCAGAAAAGATCTACCTTATAAATAGTCATCTCTTTGCTAAATTTTATTGAGTTTAAGGGTACCGTTTAGATTTTATTCAAGAAAATACAAAATCAATAAATCATACTATTACTAACAAACTTGAGTGAATTTCGACTTCTCACGTATTTGTTGTTGTTATACTCATCAAGGCCTACATTCATGATTTTTTTCAGATTTTTCGGATGGAAGGTGTCCAATCGCGAGGGGGGGTACGCGAAAAGTTCGTACATTTCCCCTTCCCCTGCCCCCCTCGGTACTCATAAGACAATTTTAAGACCTGTTTTGAAAAGATCTCATTGAGACCTTTCCAATGACACCCTACTCGACTACCAATGGTGAAAATTTTTTTTTTAGGGGTCACCCCCTTATATGGGAAGACCCCCCTTAAACGCCTTCGAAAAATTTTTCCACCCTTGAACTTTCAAGAGGTCACCACTTCTGACCTTTCTGCAAAGTTTCATGGCTGTAGCCCTTATAGTTTCGGAGAAAAAGTGCTGTGACATACAGACGGACGGACGGACGGACGGACGGACGGACGGACGGACGGACGGACGGACGGACAGACGGACACAGGTCGTGATTGCAATAGGGTTTTGTATTTTAGTACAAAACCCTAAAAACACTTTAAATTTAGTAATTTGCGTAAAATTTTGTTTTGGCACTACAGCTTCTTCCAAATTTTCGCTTAGAGACAGTGAGAGTATCTGTTAATGTTGAATTTGTAATCTAGCAATATTTTAAATCACAATACAAAAAGGAGTAGAAACTAGCCGTCTTTCCATTTACGATAAAAAATCTGGATATAGATTCTTAATTGAAACGAGAGCGGAAATATTAGTCATACCCAGATCTTCGTGCAACAAGCAACATTCCACCGATTTGAAACTCTACGCCGCAAACGGCTCAGTTATAAAAACCTACGGATCAAAACTCGTGGCAGTGGAATTAGGACTTAGGCGCAAATTTACCTTTGCTTTTGTACTAGCTGACGTCACACAAGAAATCCTAGGAGCCGATTTTTTGCAGAATCACGGCCTGGTAATCGACTTAAAAGCTAGAAGGCTATTGGATAAAAATTCAAATCTAAAGATTTTTGCATCAGTGTCAGCAATTCACATGTATAACATAACTGACGAATCTGATCAACTTTTGGCAGAGTATGACCAAATAACACGGTTTAATGTACAAAAATCTGTGGCGCATTCAATCCAGCACCACATTATAACACACAGTACAACGGTTGCAGAACGTGCGCGAAGGCTTTTTGGGGGAGAAGCTTAAAGCTGCGAGAAAGGAGTTTGATTTTATGTTGGAAAAGAACATCTGCTAACCATCTGACAGTGAATGGGCCTCGCCCTTGAACCTAGTCCGGAAGAAAACTGGCGAATGGCGGCCTTACAGGGATTATCGTCGTTTGAATAGTATCACCATCCCTGATCGATACCCTGTTCCACATTTGAGTGATTCCACGACCCGGTTAGCTGGCTGTACAATTTTTTCAACGCTGGATCTCATCAAATCTCCATTGCTCCTGAGGATCGTAAAAAAATGCCTTCATCACCCCGTTTGGGCTGTTTGAATTCAAAGTGATGACTTTCGGTCTCTGTAATATGGCGCAAATGTTTCAATATTTAATGGATACGGTTCTTCATGGATTGGATTTTTGCCACTGTTACATAGACGACATTCTCATCGCCTCGAAACATTCTCAGCAACATTGCAATGATTTAAAAGCCGTTTTTGAACGTCTCCAAAAATATGGTTTAAACATTAATGTGGCAACACGCGTTTTTGGACAGCAAAAGCTTTGATATTTAGGATTCAATGTCAATGCAGAAGGCATTAGATCTCCACAGGCCAGAATTGAAGCTCTAACTAAACTTGAAAAACCAAAAACTGTCCAAGAACTACGTCGCTTTATAGGCACAATTTAACTTCTACCGAAGCTGCTTCTCGCATGCGGCTCATATGCAAGCACCACTCCTTGACCTCATAAAAGGAGCGCGTAAGCGTGACAAACGACCAGTGCAATGGACACCGGAAGCGTGAAAAGCATTTGAAAAATACAAGAACTGGTGGCAGATGCAGTTTTACTTGCACTTTCTAACAGAAACGTTCCACTTACTCTTTATAGCGATGCCTCAGACGTGGCTATTGGAGCTGTAAGTCAACGGAAAATGAATGCCACTAGGCTTCTTTTCACGTAAATTGGACCGATATAGCGCATACGACCGCGAACTTATTGCATTAGATCAAGCAGTTAAATTTTTTCGTCATTTTGTGGAAGGCTGTAACTAAACAATTTTCACCGACTATAAGCCGCTTACGTATGCATTTTTACAAATATCCGACAAAGCTTCACCTCGTCAACTGCGACAATTAGATTACATAGGACAATATACAACAAAATTGTTGCATGTTAAGGGCAAAAATAACATCGTGGCCGATACACCATCGCGTATCAAAGAAATAACTATGCCATCGACAGTCGATTTGCAAGAACTCACAGGTCAGCAAGCTACTAACGAAGAACTGCAGCATATTTTAAAGGTGCCATCATCTTCATCATTGCGACTGACCCCCTATGGATTGGAAATTGTGTAACGCCTGTCTACTGTGACGTATCGGCAGGAAAATTTATAAATTATTCCACTTGATGTTACATTCCAGTGGAAGAGTGACAAAACGGATAATCAGCAAAAAATACATGTGGCCTAGAATGAGTAAGGACATTAAAGTGTGTGCAAGAAATTGTCTGGAATGTCAAAGAAGTGAAGTTGAGCGCCACGTCAAAAATGTTCCTGAGCCCATTCCAATTCCTTCGAACCGATTCCGATGTGTACATTTGGACGTAATCGTGATGCCGCCATCAAAATGCTTTAAGTATTGCCTTACACTGATTGATCGGTTTACACGTTGGCCCAAGGCAATACTGACCATTGATTTGAGCGCTAATACAGTTGCAACTGCTTCCTTCCAGTAATGGATCTCGAAATTTGGAGCACCAGAAACGGTTACAACAGACCGAGGTTCTCAACTGGAATCACAACTTTTCGATTGATTTACAAAATTGATTGGTTGCACCAAAAACAGGACAACAGCATATCATCCGGCATACAATGGATTAATTGAACGATGGCATCGGTTTTAAAAAGCATCCACCATGTGACATCAGGATAGATAATGGGTTGATGTTCTTCCATTCGTCCTTTTAGGATTGAGGACCAGTTTAAAACCTGATATTGATGCAACAGCTGTCGAACTTGTTTATGGGACAGCATTGCGAACTCCTGGTGAAAATTTGTTCGACGATCTTGATGAGCCTCCATTGGACCCAGCAGTATTCGCGAGGAAATTCAAACTTTTAACTAAAGAAATCAAGCTGACTCTTACAATTTACCATAGCCATCCAAAAACTTTTGCCTTCAAGGATCTGGAAACTTGTACCCACGTTTTCGTTCGAGTTAATTCGACTAAAACTCCATGTCAACAACCATACGATGGCCCTTTTGAAGTAGAAGAAAGACTGTCAAATCGGGTTTTCTGCATCAAGAGGAGTGGAAAGTCAGAAGCAATTTCCACCGAAAGAATTAAGCTGGCATATGTTGAAAGACATGCAGTTGCTACCGAAAATGAGGAATCAGCACCATCCATACCAACAACAACATCATTTGCAAATACCCCCGATCCGATTCGAACATATTCGCACATTAAAAATGTTGGATTCAAAACTCAGCAAACTCCTAAACATACATACTTCATCTGACTGTCAAAAATCAAGTAAGCTGAGTTACTTGGAGGGATACGCAACTGTTGGTGAGATGTAGCCACTTCAGTCGTTTAGTGGATATAATGAATTTCACAACTCCTGTCAATCAAGCAATCACTTGAATTGTAACCTCCGTGAATTTAAAACGCGTAATCATGTAGCTTTCGACATATTAATTTCAGTTCATATTTTTGTTTGCTAATAAAGTTATTTATTTTTTAACTTGTTCTTTCCGGAACGCGCATCGCAAGGAGCAAAACCCCACAACTTGAAAATGACGAAATCTTACACAGATAAAAATAAAAATGATTCGCGCGATGGAACAATTGACAATGAACAAGAAAACGAACTCGTAGATGTAGATGATGCAGACGCCGCAGGTATAGATGACATCAATAGTCATAAAATCGATCCTAGAATCACTAATAAACAACGCAACGTCACAAAGAGGGAATTGTTGAGGATAACCATATCAACCTTCGGCCCACATGGTTTGCTAGCCAACATTCTCGTATACCCGAAACGATTCCTACAGGATACATGGGAAATTAACTTCAATGAGACGAGGATTTATCGCCGGAGATGCAATCCAAGTTTCATCAATGGTTACGGAATCTAAACGAATTGTTGCATTTGCGAATTCCTAGATGATATTCATGCTCAGTTGCATATTTTTGCGGACGCTAGTGAAGAAGCGTTCAGAGCAATTGTATATTGGCATGTAAGAGACACTGGAGCGAATGTCGCCTTTCTTTGCGCTAAGTCGAGATGTGCACCATGTTTAATTGGCTGCACCCAGAATTCTCGAAGTATAAAATATTTGTGGCACAACCGAATCGGAGAAATTCTAGACTCGACATCTGCATGGGAATAGCGTTGGGTGCCTACTACGATGAATGCTGTAGATGAGACTACAAGAACAGTGTACCCGTTGGAGTTCAATCCTTTGAGTATATGGTTGCAGGGATCAGAATTTTTGAAACACGACAAGAAGGATTGGCCTTTGGCAATTAATCTAGTTAAACAGCCGATCGAAGGAATTCGAAGCAATTACATATTAAAAATCACATTCGAAGAAAACCCATAATTCAAATAACTTGAAAAATTCTCTATGTAGTGGAAAATTAAACGTGTATTGGCTTGGATTATATGATTTATTTAACAATGCCAAATCAAAGTCTAGGTCGACAGGTGAACTGACGGTATATGAGGTGCGTTTTGCCGAAAATACTGTTTTTAGGCATATTAAAGGAACTATGTTCAGTGGAACGCTATTGATAAGCAAAACAGCCTGTAAAAATTAAGCCCGGGACTCAATGAGCATGAAGTACTTCGTATCTTTGGACGCATCTATTTGGCCTACTTTTTACCAGATTCTTAAGAGACCAATAATTTTTCTGCCTCATGACGAATTCGCAGAATTGGTAGTAAAGAATATTGTCAAAACTTTGTGTATCAAAAGAAGTATACGATTTTATGTTAGATCCAGAGAAAGCTTCATATCCCGAGGTTCAGGCACATTGTAAAAGTAGTGAAACGTAACTTCAGTGGTTACTGGACCGATAAAACAATTCCAAGGAGACCTCAAATGGGGCGGTTGCCAACCCACCGAATCACACCGTTTGTACGGCCCTTCATATTCACGGGATTGGATTACTTCAAGCGTCCACAAATTGAATTATTCATCCAATACTTGGATAAGAAATCGATCAAATTTATGCAAAAGATGCTACATATGTTTCTTCCATAAGCACATTGCAGTCGCTATTTCGATTCCGGTTAAATAATTTTTCTGGATACTCGCCCGATTGAACATTTTAAATTAAACATTATTCCTTAAATTTTGTTGAAAATTGGAAAAAAATAAAAGTGCCTAGGTCAATTTAATTTTGTATCAATCTTCAAACCGTGTTATTGCTGTTGTAACTCCATACAATTGAAACAGCTATAACCCACTCGAGTATCATCTGTTTTTATGACGTAAAGGTCGTGTATTAATATATATATACTATATATTGGGTGTACAACTTAATAACCGGAATTTGACGCTAGATGTCCGTACTAACAAATATTGTGAAAGCTCGAACTTTATATAGTATGTCATTTTGAAGGTACATTTGACAGCTATCAAAATCAGTCAACAAAATAATTTTACCTTGTGTGCATCATTATTATTTTTCACGATGAATAACTTCGAAAATTCGAGAAAAAGACAGCATTTGCGGGAGGCTCTGTTGGGTCATTTTTTTGCACAGAAAACTGCTGCGGAAAGTCTTCGTTTGCTTGTAGAAGTTTATGGCGACGATGTTTAGCGAAAACACAGTGTTTTGAATGGTTTCAATGCTTCAAAAGTGCCGATTTAGACATCAAAGACAAAGAACGCCCAGGACAGCCACAAAAGTTTGAAGACGAAGAATTGGAGATGCTACTCGATGAGGATTCGTGTCAAACACAAGATAAACTTGCCAAATCGTTGGGATGGATTCAGCAAGCCATTTCGAAACGTTTGAAAGCTACCGGATACGTTCAGAAGCAAGGCGATTGGGTCCCCTATGAGTTAAAACCGAGAGACGTTGAACGGCGCTTCTGTATGTCTGAAATGCTGGTTGAGCGCCATAAAAAGAAATCATTTTTGCATCGGATCTTGACTGGCTATGAAAAATGGATCCATTATGACAATCCCAAGCGCAAAAAGTCATACGTGAAGCCCGGCCAACCAGCCAAATCAATGGCGAAGCCATATATCCGTGGCGCCAAGGTTATGCTGTGTATTCAGTGGGATCAGAAGGGGCCGTTATATTATGAGTGGTTGAAATCGGGCCAGACAATCAAGGTTGACTTGTACCAAACACAATTAATACGTTCGAATCATGTCATTATCGAAAAACGCCCGGAATATGCGACCAGACACGAGGCTATAATTTTTTATCACGACAACGCTCGGTCGCATGTTGCAAGATCCATGAAAAACTATTTGGAAAATAGTGGATGGGATAGTTTTGGCCGACCCGCCTTATAGTCCGGACCTTGCTCCGTCTGACTTTCATTTATTTCGCTCGATGCAAAACGCCCTGACCGGAATACGCTGCATTTGAGAGCAAGGCATCCGAAACTGCATAGATTCGTTTTTGGCCGCCAAGCCAGCGCAATTTTTTGGGAATGGAATTCATAAATTGCCTGAAAGATGGAGAAACGTTGTAGCTTCCGATGGACAATACTTTGAATAAAATATATTGTAAGATTTTTCCACAATAAAGCATCAAATTTCGCTAAAAAATTCCGGTTGTTAAGTTGTTCACCCAATAATTGCAAATATTTCAAAAACTTTAAGGATACCGTTTTGATTTTACGGGCAAAAATGTAAAATCTGCAATATATACTATTATTAACTAAGTTGAGTGAATTTCGATTTGTATTTATTGCCATTGTACTCACAAAGACTCACCTTTGTGATTAATTGCAGATTTTTTGGCTCAAAGGTGTCCAATCACGAAGTGGTACACAAAACGTTGGTACATTTTGCCTTCTCCTGCACCCCCTGATGCATATAATAATCTTTTAATTTCAAATTCGAAAAGTCCTATTGAAGACCTGTCATTTGATGCCCCATTCGACTACCTTTGATTTAAAAAAATGGTTAAGGGCTATTCGTTATAGAGGGGCCCCCTTAAACAATTTTAAAATGTTTGGCAAGACCTTAAGTTTTGAAAGACCACCGCTTCTGACCTTTTCACAAAGTTTAAGCTTTTGAGCTTCTATAGTTTCTGAAGAAACTTGCTGTGAGGTACGGACAAAAACTAGTAAGTTGTTATAAAGACCTAAAAACTACGATCAACACGAACGGCAACTCCAACAAGCAACCGCGGAGAAACCTGTATTATTATCGTAATAAATTTTGTTCAAAAGCGCGAAAATGCCAAGCTCCCTGCAACCATATTCTCTTCAACTTGGAAAACTTATTAGCTCGTTGTTGGAGCAGGCAAACAGCAGCAATTCTCAGGAAAAATTCCGCCTACACATCACTGAACGTTAGCTGAAGATAACTTTCCTCGTGGATACAGGAGCCGTTATCTCCGTGCTGCCTAAATCATTTGACAGGTGGAATGTACCCTCGGGGCTGAAACTTTACGCCACCAATTGGACACTAATATGCACATATGGTGACATGTTAATGTTTCTCGACTTCTATCTAGGCTGACTGTTGAAGTAGCGTTTTCTGATGGGTCTCGCGACTTGTCATAGGAGCAGATTTTTTCATAAAATTCCACCTCTTAGTCGACCTCAACAATGGGCATCTCATCGACGAAGCCGTTCGAATCATCATTCTCATCAAAGCACGATTATCATCTGAAAGAAGTATTATCGATATACGCTGTTTCATCAACTATTGAGGAATTACCCCGTTCTTACTAACCCCTCACTCGCCACGGAACACACGAGTTACTAAATTCGACATTAAATCGTAACAAGAGGACTACCTGTGGCTATGCAAGCCCGAAGACTGCCACCTGAGAGACTGTCGAACTCGCGAAAGGAATTTGAATATTTGTTCAAGCAGGGATATTGCCGTCAGATTAACAGCCCCTAGGTAAGTCCACTTCATCTGGCGCCGAAACGGATGGATTTTGGAGACCTTGTGATGATTACCGCAACTGGATAAATATGCAATAAGGCACATCCGCGATGCCTTACTAATACTAACAAGGAAAACGATATTTTCAAAGATAGACCTCATATCCACCTACAAGCAAATATCAAAAGCAGAAGAGGATGTTCCAAAGACAGCGGTTACTACGCCATTTGATCTGTTCTAATTTCTGATGATGACATTTAGTACAAAAAACGGATCCCAGACATTGTAAAGATACAGGGATCAACCGCTTTGTGGCCTGGAGGACTTTTGTTCCTGTTACATTGATGACATTCAAGAACGTAGAAGAGCACCTCAAACAATTGAAGATAATTTTCAAATGCTGGGTGAAGTATGGCCTAGTAATAAATGTAGCCAAATGTGTGTTTAGAGTTGAAGAAATCGAATACTTTGGGTATTAGATTCACAAAAATGGTAGAAGACTGCCAGAAGCTAAAGTACAAGCTATCTGTAGTATCGAAAAACCGAAAACAGTAAAAGAACTGCGCCAATTTTTTGGTATGATATATTTTTACCACCGGTATCTCAGAAACATACCAATTACTTAAGATCCATTAAGCCAGTATCCCAGTGCAAGAAGGATATACAATGGGCCACTGAGGGTAGGGAAGTATTCGGGAAGCGCAAAGAAGAACTTACAAAGGCAGCATCTGTAGCAAGCTACCAACCAAACGCATCCGTTTTCCTGCCCACAGACTCGTCAGATATCGAAATAGCGGCGGTTCTTGAGCAAATGTAGGAAAACGCAATGTTACCGATAGCTTTCTACAGTTGAAAAGTAATCGCGATAGCGCAAACATACTGTCCATATGACCGCAAACTTCTAGCAATTTTTTGTGTAGTGAAACACTTCCGACATACGATAGAAGGACAACACTTCACCATAAGGATAGACCACAAGCCATTGACTTATGCACGTATCTAAAAAGCCGAAAAGATGCCACCATGCAGAGCTCATCAACTCGATTTTATTGCTCAATTTTCGACCGACATCCTAGTGACTGCAACACTGTGACGGAAACATTATTACGCATAGCACCAATAGACTTGCCAACGAAAGTCTCACGAGAAGAACTTGTAGGCAAGTAAGTGAAAGAAAAGGATCTCAAAGCTATGCTACAGTTGGAAAAAAGCAGCATGAAATGGCACATATTCCTTTCAGATCATAGCAAACATATTTACTGCGACATCTCTTCAAATAACATAAGACCGTATGCACCAGAACTACTTAGACGAAGGTTTTTCGAGAATGTGCACCGCCTCTCACACCCGTGCGGGTGAGCAGTAGCAAAATAAATCGCACCGAAATTTGTATGGCCTAATATGCAATAGGCTATACATCACCGGCTGTGGACCTAGATAGCGTGCTGGCACTCAAAAATTCATCGGCACACAAAAATGTCCCGGAACCGGTGCGAGTTCCTGACAACCGTTTTGAACAAGTCCACCTAGACTTAAAGCCTAGAAACATGGCATCAGTGCACCATGCAAATTTAGCATAAACCTGGTGTGAACTGCCAAATTAAGTCAGATGTCAAAATGAAATATCAGAAAGTTAAAATGCACTTGATTTCTTGCTATTTTTTTCCAATATTTGCATGCAAAATTAATAAATATTGTAAAAGAATTATTTTAATTTATTTGATGCAACGAAATTTCATTTATACTGGGATTTTATCCTGGTATCGATACGTTTATACTTGGTTTCAGAACGTGGTATACTATGTTATATGTAGTATACTAGGTTCGTATACTGTATGTCTGTCTAGGCTATTAGTTGGCCCATTGCCTAGCTCGAGAGGATTCAAATATGGTCATCCAAATAGCAGAAGAAGTCGCGGAGGCATTTTACAGCAATTGAATCGCAATGTTTGGCACACTCAAAGTAATAACCGATCAAGGTACTCACTTTGAATCCACCTTTTTCAACAAATTACTTGAACTAATGGGATGCTGTCGAACCCGAGCTTCGGCTTACCACCCAGCAGCAAACGGTCTTGTGGAAATTTGACACCACACTTTAAAAGTAGAGTTGATGTGCCAAGAAAACATAACTCACTTGGCCATACTATTGCCAACAATTATGCTTGGGCTAAGAACCTGCTACAAGGAGGATATTAAGGAATCGTGTGAGGAGATGATACATGGTACGGCACTCCGAATCCCTGACGAGCTCTTCGTGGATGAACTAGTGAATAACAACGCAGAGATCTTTCTTCATCAACTACGCACAGGAGAACTACGCTCAGCGATATCATTTCATGCACAGCGATCTCATTTCCTGCACGCATGTACGAAAAACATTGATCTAGCCATACACTGGCCCCAACAGCTTTACAGAATATTGGTAAACAAGAATGGAATCAACGTTACGATAGAGCGCTTAAAGCTAGTATTTTTGGTTTATGAAGGCTCACCAGCTCCAGATACAGACTATGCTAGAGAAATAACTAGAGCAATAATATTCCGGAGTCAGCAATCACCAGGCGTAATAAAAACATACCCGCTAGCGAAAAGGTAATAGTGTTCATTTCGCTACAAACGTGAAATTTCAATAAGTTTGCCACTCAGACGAGCCCTGGAACAGTATCAGTAAAATTTGGCCTCTATGGGCAGTTGGCGTGTACTACAGTAGCCATTTTCTGGGATAGGAACAAAGAGGTTTATGTACGGGCTCAACAACTCACCAGACAAGGTTTAACCATCGATTCATTAACGGTAAGTATACTGCAAAGATTTGTAAGGGCAGCAATATCCTCACACTATTCACGGAAGTAAATTTTACATGAGGTTAGCTTACCACCTGTGTAGCGACCACAGTTAATTTTTGTTGAGTTCGTTTACTAAACGGTATCCGATTACACAATGTTGTGCTGCTCTCTATTAGAAATGGATGAAATTAAAATCTCTACACAAATTCAATGTAGATGTTCCTTCCTTGCTTACTTCTCTGTTAACTTCGAGTTGAATCACACGCGCTGTAGCCAAGCGAATATTTTGTTATAATAAAGACTTTTTGTCAACTTTAAAACTCTGCTCACAATAGGTTATGAGCCCAGGCACCCAAAATCATTCGTAAAGTAAATAATACTTCTAATAAAAGTGGCCGTGTAATACAGCATGTAAAAAGTTCCCCAACGACGAAATAAAAATGGCGGCGTCGAGTTCGGTGAGAATCGAAGTGCTAAATAAAGAAAATTTCGACACATGGGAAGATCCAAATGGAAGCATTATTTGTAAAAAATGATAAGTTGGGAGCGATGGAGATTACGATTAACCCTGATCTTTTAACAGTGATGCTGTTGTACAGTCTAGTTTCGAGAATTTTCGGTAAGCTATCGAATCGCGAGACGAACTATCAAAGCCCGAATTATTGCGCGTTAAAATCACAGAAGAGAGTGATGTCTGAAGGAACGATATTGAATTGAAAGAACATTAGCGGTGATCGTGGTGGAAATGCCCAAAGAAGTGATAAGTCTTTTAAGTTTAACGATCAGCGTTGCTACAAATATGGTCATAAAGTCAATGAGTGCACGGAAATTAAGAAACAAAAGAATGTCGCAATAAAGGCCGTGAACGTGAGTTTTTATGCATTTGACGAATTTATTTTCGAACAAAGCCCGTTTAGCGTTGTAAACTCGGATAAGAATGATATTTGGTGTCTAGATGGTGGGTGTACGTCACATTTGTGCAAAAATCCGAAATTTTTTGTAACAGCGGCGAGTTGAACTTAGCAAAAATCGAAGCAAGTGGAATAGTGTCAATCGCGGCAAAATCAAACAATCAGCTGTTGAGTATGAAGTTGCACGAGACATTACATGTGCCAGATTTGCAAATGAATTTGCTTTCGGTCGGAGAAATTATCGACAAAGGTTTCATTGTTATTTTCAATAAGAAATCAGCAACAATAGTCAAGAACGATGGAATGCTGATGATAAAAGCTAGTCGAATAAATGGATTGTATTATTTACGTCAAAGAAGCAACAAATGTAACTCTCCAGAAAATAGTTCAGTAGTAGCAAAATCGAATACGTTGGAATCATGGCATCGGAAAATGGATCATTTGGATATCAAAAGTCTTGTGGAGTGTCAACACAATGGAATGGAACCGATTCAAAGGGCCTAAAGGAAGATTTTGTTTACTCTCGGCAAAATGACTAAAGGTCCGTTTCTAATTAGAAGTAAAAGAACTTCAGATGCTCTTAAAATTGTTCATTCTATTTTGTGCCAACTAATGCGAGTCAAATCCAATGAAAAGGCTAAATATTTTGTAACATTTATCGAAGATTTTTCGCGTTGGTGTGAAATTCGATTGCTGAAGAGTAAAGATAGTTTTTGAAGCGTTTAAAGACTTTCAGACATCTGTTGAGATCCAATTCGGGAAAAAGATCAAGTTTTTGCAAACCGAACATAGCACGGAATATGACAACAAGAGTTTCCATCAATACTTACGAGAAAATGGATTTGGTCGCAGATTAACGGTGACATACACTCCTCAACAAAGCAGTTTAGCAGAGAGAAAAAATCGCACTCTTCTAAATTCTACTAGGTGCCTGATGATCCAATCTGGATCACCTCCGTCTTTTTGGGGTGAAGTCATCAATACGGTGAACTATATAAAAACAGGTGCCCTTAATAAACCTTCCTTCGAGATATGGAATAATTATACGCCTACTGTGAAATACTTTAAAAGATTTGGCTGTGAAGTATTTGTTTTGACTCAGGGAATTTAAGATGAATTTGAGCCACGATCAAAACGAGGAATTTTTATCGGTTATTCGGAGCAATTAAAGGCATATAGGATATGTATCACCGAGGAGAAAAGAGTAGATATTACTTGAAATGTCAAGTTTCTCAACTTAAGAAAGTCAATCTTGAAGGACAATTATCACGATTTTTCACCCGATATTGAAGAAATTTTCGGCCAAAGTTTTTTTAACATCCAAATAAACTCCAATCAAAAAATCTCAGATGAAAAAATCCGAGAAGAGGTATTGGCCGGCCAAAAATTTAAAAAAATAGAAGAAGGGGAAGACCAAGAAAAAAAAATCTAACCTCGTTCTGATTGCAGAAGAGAATGAACCCAATGAAAATAATGAATTATGTTGTTTAGCAGAAGTTCTTTTCCAGAACGCCATAAAAATTTCAGATAATGAAGAATGGATGAATCGAAGAAGTTCGAAGTCAAGAATCTAGAAGATGTGAAGTTGGTCTTGGAATCGATTTTTTACACGACGAAAATGGAATTTATTTGAACTAGAAGGAGTTTGTCAACGACTTTCTGAAACGATATGGAATGTATGATTGCAAATCAACCTCAACTCTGTTGGATCTGGGAAGAAAACTTCAAAAAGGTGAAGTTCAATCTAACATTACGGCACAAAGTCTACCACACAGAGATTTAGTTGGTGCCTTACCTTATTTAGCAATGTGTACTCATCCAGACATTGCTCATGTTGTGTCTGCTAAAATTAAAATCAATGGATCGCCGCGAAGTGAGTCTTACGCTAATAAAGGGATCGGCTGATGTCAGTCTGCATTTAAAAGATGTTCAAAGTCATTAATAGGATTCGTGGATCCCAATCGGCAAAATTGCTTGGTTGACCCAAGATCATTTTCTGGCTATGCGTTTGTCTCAAGTGGTAGCCCTTTTTCACGGGAGTCCAGAAAACAAAGGACAGCTGCTCTTTCATCAACAGAAGCCAAGTATATGGCATTATCAGACGCATCAACAGAAGCGATTTTTCTCAGAAGATTCCTTACTGAGTTCGGGTATGATTCTCTTGCTAGAGTCAAATTATTCAGTGACAACTGCGAAGCTAAGAAGTTGGCAGAAAATCCAGCATATCATGAAAGACTTCTGGGTCTTAAAACGTGTTAATCGCTCATCAAGGGGAAGTGTTGAGTATGATTATTAAACGATGTTTGATTACACAATGTTGTGCTGCTCTCTATTAGAAACAGATCAAACTAAAATCTCTACACAAACTCAATGTAGATGTTCCTTCCTTACTTACTTCTCTGTTGGCTTCTAGCTGAATCACACGCGTTGTAACCAAGCAAATATTTTGTTATAATAAATCCAGTTAATTTTTACTTGAAACCGTTTTGTTTTTTTTTTCTACTCTAAAACTCTGCTCACAATAATATTAGGTAATGCTACTGACCCCTGCGGCGTTATAAACACATGTTGGATATATTTGACATCCCTCTATTTCGTTCTATTCGATTCGTGGTTCCTAGAACGTTATAAACTGGTATGTCATCAGCTCACATATTTTTGTATTAATGTTTATGTAGAGAATAAATTCTTGTTGTTCTTGTGAGCGATACCATATCTGCAAAGTAATAAGGAAGATATAGTATGGTTACTGCAGCCCCATTATGGGTAAACTTTTTCATAAATTATTTGAGTAATATTCAGAGTCACAGCTATTAGCACATTCCAGTGGCCAATTAGAAACTATTCACATTACATTACGTACAAAATAAATTGCTGCTGTGGAAATGAGCAAACAATCGCTCACAGCCTCAGTGATTGACTAGCACTAGCTAGAGCCAGACAAAAACACGGCGCAGTATCTGTCTCGAAGGTCTAGAGAGTATCGCTAAAAAATGATTGGAGAGTTGCTATCCTCCCTGAATACATAAGGTTGAATTCAAAACTCCAGAGACTTCGGCCACGACAATCAGGTTGATCAAAATGTAGCAGCAATTGTTTGCTAAATTAGGCTCCAGATTGGAGCCAGCCTCTGTTACAACCAACCAAATGGCTTCATAAATAAAACAAATTTAAGTATAAATACTCCATAGGATCAAAAACCAGTTCATTCTACAAAATGAGATATACTGAATGAAACAAGATATCTCCAAAAATCAGAATTATTTTAAAAATTTTGGTAGATTGGAAAAATTTAGCCGAAATTTGACCTACATAAAAATCAATGGCTTCATTCCATTGAATATGCCACACTACAGCTCCTTTCAGGCAGCGGCTTGCTTCAGTTATTTCTTCTAGTCATTTTAGTTTCCCCTGAACTTATTGTAACTTTCACATACTCGTAAAGGCCTCCATATGGTCAAATATTTGATAAGCCATCTCGTTGTAACTCAGTACCATGTCCCTTCAGACTCTACTCCAATAACTTATCTAAGGATCTACCTCATGTTATTCAGAAACAATTTTGACCAGATTTTATATCCTGGTTATTTGCTTTGAAATTAGTGGAATGAAAAAGTAGAAGCCAATAGTACTGAGATCAGTCTGCTTCAAAATGTCGATCAAAATACCTGAAACTTTACGAAAGGTTAAGGAATTTTTTCGCAAGGGCGGAAATGTAGGGACAAAAAAGTGGCTGATATTCTTCTTCTTTGTAGCACTACAGCCCCTCTCGGGCCTTCGCTTAGAGATAGGTAGAGTATCTCATTTTCATGACCGTATATTGATTTTTTCGGAAGTTGGTTTGGTCAGTACCAGCTATGATATGATCTGATTAAATCAGTACATATCACCACTGAGTGAACACTCGTAGTCTGTCCGAAAAATTCCCTGAACTAAATCACGTTGCTCCCAACGAGATTTGAACCTGGGACCTTCGGCTTATGCGTTCATGCTCTAACCACTAGACCACACAGACTACTGATATTACTCTCATCAAAAACATTTTTTTTATGAGTCGGATGTCTCAACGATTATAAGACCGTAGAAGCTGCAATGGGCTGGCCACGTAAATAGTATGGATGAATAATGGATATCCATATAGGTAATCGTTGCGAGAACTGAACGACGAACACCTGTAGGGAAACCGATGAAACGCTCATCCGACGAAGTCAGTTTATTGCTGCTCAAATTTCGGGATTGGAGGACGCGGTTGATGACCGAGACATTTGTAGGAAACGTAGGTCCAACGGGGGCTGTAGTGCTACCAGGAACTCAATTTTTTTTTCAGTGCAACTTTCGTCAAGAGAGCTAATGTCAAATTTAGAAATCAGAAATGAAATTATAGCTGAAATTTCATTTATTGATTTGCTGTACGCTTACTTTAAAGTAGTCAATCTATCTCACAAATCGAATCCCTCCAACATCAATCATCCACTTCACTCCCATTAATATTCGACGCTAATCCCCAATTATTATTTGAAAAATAATGAAGTCAGCAAATTTATTTTTCTTTCCTTTTTCTATAAAAATAATCCAATAAACATTCTTTTGTCATATCAAGCACGTGCTATTTAATACGACTTCTACCTAAGATCCCATTCCAAGGAATAAGGATGGCCCTTGAAAACATCTGTTGTTGTTCCTGTCCTATATCAGCAAATTGCCAATTTCGTTTTTGTCGATTCGTCGAAAAACGGAGTACAGGACAAAGTACTACATACAATCAGTGACTCCTTCCCTTCAATCTACTTCCTCCAGAACATCATCCCAAACATGTTGTTAATCTGCCATCCCGAAGGAAAAGGAACAAATAAGAACCGAATGAACTTCAACTCATCCATTTCCTTTAGATTAAGGAATGTTTGCAGTTTACGTTTCAGTAATTTAAGAGGAAGGATACAGTATCCACTTTGAGGGTGAATGGATTAGAAAAAATGTTTCTACTTTCACTTTACTTCCTCTCATTATTTCTTTCTGTCATGTTTTTACAGTATGTGTCCTTTATTGATTAAGTTACACTATTGGGGCTTGCAAGAAAAATTAATCCTTGAAAATAGAAATACAAACATTACAATTAGTACTTCCCTTATTTCTTTTTGCTAGTAAATTTTCCTCTTTGAAATTTTAGGTTGATGGATTTCATGGCAGGGATAATAAAAGGAGCAGTGGGTGACATAGAAAACTCTTCGACTGTGTGCTAAGTGAAATGCTACTGATGTTCTGTAAGGATAAGTTTTGTGCAATGTTCAGTAAGGAGTGTTTAAGTACACTGGAATTGAAAATAAATTTTCATTTAAAGCGTTTTCGTCTAGTAGAAATGAATCCTGATATTTTCGTTAGGCAGTAACTAAGCATAAACTTTAAATCACTTTATAAAGGCCTCTACTGAAGACTGCTAAGAATTGAACGTTAAAAAAATTTAGATTTCTGTGAATCTATAACTGTAAAATAATTTTCAATATTAGCTGTTTCAAATCGATTTAGCTTTATATAAAAAAAGACATAAAAGGATCACAGAGGCCTATATAAATGATGTTTTATTGTAACTCTGAGTAGCACGTGGATTAGAAAGGACACGCATTTCAAAAATCAAACAATACAACATTATAAAGTACATGCCATGGATAATAAAAAGGACGCGATCCAATAATTCAACGAAGCAAAAACATTTCCCTCCACACATACACACACGCGCATCGAATTCAGCTATTATCAACAAAAAAGGATGCAGCCCCATTTGTACGGATGTAAAAGGGGGAAAAAATTAGAATGAATGCAATTCCGAGTAGGCAAGGGTGAGCTGCAAAACTGTGTGTGCATATCTGAAAAGACTCTAAAAGGATAATCACCCTTATACACCAGTCATTACTTTTAGCTCTTCGAAACGAACGACCTAGAGCCACATGAATGAAAACAACAAGGAAAAGGTATTATAGGGAATCCCTTTGCGCTAATAAGAGGTTTTCGAACCGAACGTTCATGATGAAAGGACGTTAAACTGAACAACAAAGGGATCGTATAAAAAAATCAATAGTGACAATTCATAAAACGGTGTGTCGTTGCGGCCGGACGACGTTCGTCCCTGCAATATTACTTACGATACGAGAAGGCATGCGTTGTGTTGGCATAATTCCGAGAGGGATTTTAATCCTACACTCACTAGATTGGACGATTTTTTGATAGAGTATTGTGGTCTCAATGCGAAGGATTTCCGGTATGACGTAGTGCCAAGGATTCATGGGTTGTGATTAGGACAATACGAATTTCAACACATCGTTTTGAATTTATTTACGCACACTGCGTAATTGGAGATTATTTCGAAATCGATGTAATTATTTGCGTCCCGTTGGGATCGCATTTGGGCCTACCATTGTTCATTGGGTGATTTGATTTTGTTGTCAGACTTCGTTATTTGATTAACTAGAAAAGTTATTTAGTGGCAGTGTTGAATTTATTATTGGACTCAATTAGTCCCTCTGGAAATAAGTGTTGGGATAGGGAATAATGGATTTTATGGCCGAGGTCACACTTTTCAATTTCATTTACACAAAAACACACTCTGACCCTGTTTTAACAAAAGAATGACTTAATCTCCTGGGAATATTGGCAGAATGTTTTGACTTGACAAAATCTGGAAAATGTAAGATTGGCAGTCATGCTTTGTAATTGAATATATCATCATAAAGGAACAAATTTTTGTAGTCACAATTTTTCGAAGTTTTATACGTATATGTTATATAAGTTGTTGAGTCTTATATCGTCATAAATATTATGTTCGCGTATAAGATTTTAGTTGCCTACTTAGACGCTACGATTCTTTCTAATCTACTTAGTTCGATAGTAGTTACTTTAATACATGCCTGAATAAGCTTTTCTACACATTTGATAGATGTAGATCCTAGTTCGGTGATGATTTGGTCATCACACTATTGTGTGGCATGATCTGGGTAGGCTCACCAGCTTCAGCGTAAAGACAAGAACTTTCACTACATGAGCAAGTATCACCATCGCGGGAACTACAGCAATCGCTACAATTTCGCTGATCCGTATCACCACTTGTGTCACATGAACACGATGACTTCAGCATATGTTCACGTTCAGTCTCATCAGATTCTTGGAAGCTATTATTACCGTTGCAACGATTTAGAATATAATTACCTGACTTAAGGTTATCATGACTATTTTCGGCGGCGGAATGTAGGAGACCATGCGAATTGCTAGAATGCGGTAGTGGTGGTTGATGATGCTGAGGATGTTGATGATGTTGATGGTGATGATGCTGATGATGATTGTGATAGTTGTTGTGCGCATGATGATGTCCTTGATGGTTGTTTCGTAACGAACTATCCGAACAATCGGAGGAACATGTGTAGATTTGATTTTGCGTAGCGCTGCTTGGCAGCGGTTGATACCATTCCGGGGTGGGAAGTTGTGGTGATGTTAGACCATCGCAGCTATTGCAACTTCTGAAATAAAGAGTACAGTCCAGTTTAACCCATTTTGAGGAAATTTGCAAAAAGTTATATGGTTTATTTGTATTTAACAAACAATAGAGACTTTCATAACAAGAAGTAATAGAAATTGAAATAAATAGAAGACTAATGATTATTGGAACCATTTGAAACGTCAAACTTTGAAATTAAACTATTAACGCAAATAATATTTAGCATGACTTTCATCTATTTCAGGCAGTATAAACCAGATCCCATAGTACACATCCTTTTCGAGCCAGTGCGGATAAAGATTGGTGTTTTGTGTTCGACCATATTCCCTCGGAATTTTTCTACTATTTTGGCGTTGATTTTTATCATTAATATTGCAATTTTCGGACTCGAAGCTTTTCTGTTTTTGTTTCGATAATAGTATACGTTCCAAAGTTTTGTTTTGAGCAGATCATTTTTTCTGACCTATGCCTTTTTGCTTTAAGTTTGGTGCCTAAATCGGCGCGTGTTTGGGAAGGTTAGCGTAAAGCGAGATGGATATTGTTGTTATCGAAGAGCCTTCTCCAGACTCTGGGCCCCACCTGAAACAACAGCGAGTAAAAAAAGAAGGACAATAGATGCACCATATAGAATTCCTAATAAGGGTGGAAGGAAAAACTTTTTAGAGGCAATTAATAACGATATTGAGCTACCCGCCTTAAAGACATGTAGATCATCATAAACAAAATAGCAAACCCTAAACACAAACGACATGTTAATGAACACACCTCCGAACCAGGCAAATTCTGCAGTTAATACTACGGGAAGAAAAGTGATCAAATACGAAACTCATTCAAAAGAGAATTTTGTTTCCTGTGATTCATTATTGAAGAGGACAAAGAAAAGTAAGACTGACGCCGATGAGATTCTACATGAACAATAAGAAAATGGGCCTCACAGAGGTGAAGCAATGTGGGCAGAAGATCAAAGTCTTCTTTACCTCAGTTAGGAAGCCACTATCGCAGTAGATGAGTTCACCATAACCAACATGAATATCAGAGCCTTTATTCTTAAGTGATGAAAAATGTACCTTTTGAAATGATACTAGAAGAATTAAAGAGTGTATCGGTAACATGCAAAAGAATGGGAGTTCACTTATCAGACGCATAATTTTTGGATACAATTAGCCTCACATGAAGGGATCCCAACAATCCAGATTCTTTCATTCCAACTTTCTATATTAAGATCTGATATTATTAAAACTGCATATCTAACTAGAAGACTTGGTCACTCAACCGTTGGTTATCAAAATAACAAACCCGTGTACCTAAATTTATTTACTCGCATTTCATGATTCCATCTTACAGATAATAAATCCAATAAGAAGGAATAGAACAATAGTAAAAAAAAACAATAAACTTCATGTGCATCAAAAAACTTAATATGGATTAAAAAGATATAGAAAGAGAGAGAGAGAGAGACAAAAGTACAAACAGTTAACATTTTACAAAGCAAAGTCAGCGATTTAAAATTAAATTCTGCAAAATTCGTTTTAAAGCCGTGATAGGTGAGGGGAAAGGTCTAAGCTGTAGATTGTTATACGAGCATATGGAGTTATAAAAAGGGAAGAAACACGAGCGGGACATAATGAATGGCGAAAGTGTAACTCAACAGAAATACACGCCGGAGTCTGATAGTTGCAGAGTCGATATAGAAAACACTGATCCAAATAAGATCTACGTGCATTCAAGTCCAGAAGACCAAGGAAGGATAAACGATCCTCATATAGGAGATATGGCAAGTTAATCTTAGAGAATACGAAGCGAGTAAACTTCCCCTGCACAGATTCTAACGAGGACACAAGATGGGAATGATGAGGAGCCCCGACCACAGAACAATACTCAAGTAAAGGACGGGCAAGACAAATAAACAAACTAATCATAGTCAAGACATTACAAAACTTGTGTACATAACTTAGTATGAAACCCGAAACTTTAGAGGCCCTAGCAATCACATAGGAGATATGAAGGTCAAATTTTTTTTTTTCTTTGTGGCAGGGAGGTGAAGGCATTTACGCCCGCCGAGTCTGGCAGTGTGGGACTCCCATGGAGGATACCCTTGGACTACCCACTAAACACCTCCCCTGTCAATCTGAAAACCTAGCCTGGAACCGTTTGACACATTATTTCGGGCCAGGTCTCATTTTGTTACGCCGTGGGACGCCTTCAAGCTGGGGAGTCCCTTTCCTAGCGGGAGGGGAGAGGGGAAGAGGAAATGCCAGACGAGCGATCCCCCAGCCCCAGCACCTCCGGCTGCTGCGAGTCCCTTTTATCTTTTAGGACTGCCCGAGCATAATGTGCCACCTGGTTCCATTTGTCAACCGATTCGAGCATCACCGCAACTATATTATCCGGGGTGAGCTCTCCCGTCTCCCTGTAGAGTTCCCTTCGCAGCCTGGCCCATTTGGTACACGCAAAAAATGTGTGACAGGCATTGCCCTCCTCTCTTGGGCAAAACCGACAATCGGGAGACCGTGACTTACCAATCTTGTGCAGGTAAGACTGAAAACACCCGTGCCCGCTCAAAAGCTGGGTCAGATAGAAGTCGGTCTTACCATGCCTTCGATTTAGCCACGGTCTCACATGCGGGATGAGGCGCGCAGTCCACCTTCCCTTCGTGCAATTCCCCCAAGACTGCTGCCAATCGTTGAGAGAGCGTTGTCTCTCCTCGCGGACAACCATCTCCCTCGCATCCTCGGTTCGGCGCAGGTAAATAGCGCGGCGCTCTCTAGCAAGGAGGGCGACAGGTATCACGCCTGCAATCACTCTCACCGCCGAGTCGGAGACTGTTGGATACAAAGATGCAATTCTCAGTGCTCCTCTTCTCTGTACCTGTGCCAATCGTTTTCGGTATACCTCCTTGGTGAGAGCGTCGCCCCATACCTTCGTACAGTAGCACTGACCCTACAGCACTCATTAAGAGGCGTCTTCTTGATGGGCTGGGTCCCCCTACGTTGGCCATAAGTCGACTCGGGGCCGATATTCCCGAAGCAGCCTTCCCAGCCGTTGCCCTAATTTGCTCAGAGAAACTCATCTTCGAGTCGATCAGTAGCCCCAGGTGCTTCACCGCTGGCTTCGATTCGATTTGTATATCTCCAATACTGATCATCCTTACTCTAGGGATTCTCTTTTTTGTCAAGATGACCACTTCGGTTTTCTCCAGTGCTAAACTGAGTCCGCGAGCAGTCATCCAGTCCCTCACTCGGCGCATTAGCATACCTAGTCTAAGTTGCGCTTATTCAACGGTGTGCCCGGCGACCAAAGCCGCAACATCATCCGCATAGCCGATCAAGTGCGACTCATCTGGCATCTCAACTCTCAGTAGCCCGTCGTAAGACACGTTCCACAGGTCCGGACCAAGGATAGATCCCTTGGCAACACCCGATGTAATTTCCATCCTTCGTTGGCCCTGTGTCGTGTCGTAGAGCAGGCTTCGGTCCTTCAGGTAGTTCCTCAGAAGCCGCATTAGATATTCTGGAACTTGAAAAGAGTTTTCCAGCGTGTCCAGAATATCCACCCATCTAGCGGAGTTGAAGGCATTCCTGACGTCGAGTGTCACCAACAGGACGATCCGTCGCTCTATGCCTCTGCCTTTTGGACCGCGTTCACCACCTCTGCAATCGCATCAATGGTAGAACGTCCTGCTCTAAAGCCGTACTGCCGAAGAGATAGATCCCCAGCAGCACGAATCGCGTCAGTGAGTCTTCCCTTGATGAGTTTCTCTAGCACTTTCCCAGCCCTGTAAATTTAAGTTTGGAGTCAAAAGTAACTCCAAGGTCATTATACGTGGTAACTTCAGACACAGAGGCCTCCTTCAGTATATACGAGTAAGTACATATACGAAAAAGGAAGGCCCAGGAATAGACCTCTGAGGAACATCAGATGTAGGACAGAATGGAATATACGTTTTACCGCAAAAACTAACCCGACAAGAGCGGGATGATAAATAAGACGAAAACCATGACAAAAGAGAATCAGAGATTCCAAAAGCTCAAGTTCACAGCAAAGAAGATGCTGGTTGATTGAATCAAATGCTTTTGTAAAATCTGTGTATATTACATCGACTTAATACTGACTGTCCAAATCCTTTGCAACAAACTTAACTAAATTAGTGAACGTGAAATGACCTTAACGCAAGCCATGCTGCCCACAAGCTAAAACAGAGCTCAACGGGCCAGAGAACCGGTTGTGGACTAAATGTTCAAGTTACTTCGAAAAACAGGAAGTCAAGGATATAGGACGATAATTACATACACACGAAGGACCACTACTTTTAAAAATAGGTACATTACGAGCATTTTTCCATTGAGAGGGGAAAGTTCCACTTCTAAAACTTAGATTGAAGAGAATAGACAAGAGAGGGGAAAGTGACAAAGCTAAGGACTGGACAAAAATATTTGGTAGACCGTTTGGACCAGAACTAAGAACCAGGGAATGAATTAGGGATTCAACTTCAGAAGGGTCAGGGTTTAGAGTAGTAAACGAAACACCAAAGTTGCTCTCAGTGTAGGATCTGGCGGATTCAGTGGATGGAGCAAATGTAGACGAAAAATATTAGGAGGATAAATCCGCAATTGCCTGGGGAGAAGAGCATTCTATATCATCCCAACGGATCGTAAAAGGAACAGACAACGAGGTCTTTAAAATTTAATATAAGACTAGAAGGGCTTCGCATTACCAACATTGAGGGAAGCTTCCAAATCTAAAAAGTAATTCGTCATAGCATTTTTCATTTCCTTTTTGGCATCAGAATGCAGCTAGCAAAAGTTAAGTTTGTGCTCTGCTGTATCTGAATGCTTAAATTCACGACGTGCCCTATCTTTGGCATTTAAGGCTGTAAGAACGCGTTTCGTAAACCAAGGTTTTAGTTTAACCTTACGGGCCGACTGAAGAGTTTTCAGCCTACAGTTGAGGTACTAAAGGAGCGCATAAAATTTATTGCGTGCAGATTCGCAATCAAGGTTTTGAAAGAACTGAGACCAATTCACAGACAAAAGTTTTGAATTTATTTGCCTCATAATTGGATTTGAAAAAATTAAATTTTGGGACAGAGACAGATTTTCTAATTATAAAAGGACTATGAGATGAATGGAAAGAGGTGAGTGGTGTTGATTAGGATAGATGATGAGCAGAAACATTCGACAAGACAAGACCCAGTAGCCGACCCTTCGTATTATTGACTTGGTTGTATTGGGAAAGAGCACAGAGAGAAAGAAAGGAAGAGATAGCTAAGGAAGAAGAATTAGAAGAACAAATGGAGGGAACAGGTGAGTTAACTCAATCAACGGTACGTAACTTAAAGTGTGGATTGAGGGTGACGTACTATGAGATCGGAGGCGAGATCTTCAAAAAAGACTCATATAATTTAAGGGAGGATTGCAGGGAATATATACCAAAGAAATCAATAAGGACGAATTATTAAGTAGGGATCTTTTGACAATTACACATTTCAATACATGGGAAAAATTGATATCAGTACAACGAGAGCTGGACAGAGAATGACTGCCACCCAAGAGTTTACTGCAATTATTGCCGACTTGGTCCCGGAGAGGAATCTGGCAATCGGCACTCTGAAAACCCCAGTCAGTTCAACAAATGCCGGAATGACAGATCTATGACTGGGAACCACTGTGAGACTTTGTTTTTCGTGGTTGTCACCGACTAACCAACTTTGCATGTCTTCGGCAAGTTGAAATTGTTCTTGTGTGGGGACGTGTTTGTGGAACCAAATAAAAGTAATTGAAAAGGCGATAGTAACTATATTATTTATAAATTAATGTGTCCTCAATTTCAGCTGTGTGGAAGAAAAAAAAGGACAGAAAAGAAGAAAGAACGAAACTTGCGTCGGTGTCGGACGTTAAAAAGCCTTCTACCTTAGATTATACCGATTTTGGCAAAGATACAGGTAAGGGTTTCATCAATAATGGAAAGAGAGGTTAGGAAAAATACTTGTGTTTCTCTGGAATTTTTACAATTTTATATTGCTTTTAAGTAAGCGGAGGCCATTCAGCCGGTTGGCTATATTTAGGACGCGTTCCTGGTGTGGATCTCGATGAATTTGAAATGCAAAATCCGTCGTTCCCGCTGTCCTGGAAGAAACGCCACGTTATTTTAACTGCACCAGACGAAGCCACTATCAAAGCTCCTGCCCTTACGAGAAGCGTGCATCAGGTTCGTGCGTCAAATGTTGAGAGATTGGACATCAACACCGAGATTGCCCGAATCCAAAGAAAGTTATGAGAGTTAAATGCACCACCAATACCGCTGCTTACGTCAACGAACTGATGAACGATAGTGATATAACTGACGATGAAACTAACAGCGCCATCAGCGCAATTAATCTGGTAAGGGTTGCTTTTACTTATAGTCGGGGAGAATACACAGAAATGGTAAAACTCTTGTCGCTTTTCGGCACCGGCAGTCCAATTAGTTTTGTGAAACGATCTGCAGTCCCTCTACTCAGTAGTAATAGAACCTTCGATACGAGGCTCCACGGCTTAGGAAATGCAACGATAAAAACGTATGGTAAGGTCAAGGCCGATGTTAAATTTAAACAATGTAGAAACATTCCTCTTTCAGTGATTCCAGATGAAACAGTATAAATATCCACAATCTTGGGCCGAAATTTCCTAAAGGAATTTAATATTTATCTTCATGAATTGAAACATATTAATACCCAGATGTATAGTCACAAGAATAAAGCGTTTGAAAAAGACAAAAGTAATTTCTGTGCCTTCAAACCGACAAATAAAAAAGGATTGACCGGTCCGTGTGTTAAATACGAGCTTCGTAGGGAAGCCACCTATGAGCCTAACAACATTAGATCTACTGATAAAAGTTCGGCCAACGCTGGTACACAAGTTAATGATCAAACCGACAATAACCTTGTCCGAACTTACTACATTACCTCCAGATGACACAGAAACCCTAGAAATAAATATGTGCCTGAGCAAAAACCACACTGAAGCCCTTAGAAAGACCATTTACGAAAAATATTTGAACCCGACGAATCTCATTGTAGTGCCCCATCACTATCAGATGGAAGTTCACTTAAATAATAACACTCGGTTTCGCTGCACGCCACGAAAATTATCTTACCACGAGCAAACAGAAGTTCAGAGGATCACAGAAGAGCTACTAGAGAAGGGGATAAATAGATCCATTGATTCCCCATACGCTTCTCCTATAGTCTTAGTTAGGAAGAAAAGCAGTAAATTGAGAATGTGTGGGGACTACAGAGCCCTAAAGAAACAAACCATACGAGACAATTTTCGGCTGCCACTAATAGAAGACTCCATCGATTATTTGGCAGGAAAGAAATTCTTTTCAATTTTAAATCTGCTTCATGGACTCCACTAAGTTAGAATGTTACTTGAATCTGTAAAATACACACTATTCGTAACTCCAAACAGTCACTATGAATACTTGTGGATACCCTTCGGACTGAAAAATGCTGCTGCTACATTCTAGCGCTTTATATGCGAAATATTTAGAGACATGGTCGAGTCTGGATCCATTGTCGATTGCAACCGCATCCCTTGAAGACCATATTGAGCTACTAGGTCGAGCCTTGAAACGTATTACTGTAAAGAACGTTGAGTTAAAATTGGGAAAATGTAGATTTGCATTTGAAGAGATCGAGTATTTAGGATACTCTGTCAGTGCCTCTGGAGTGCGTTTAAGTGAGGCACATATAAAAGCCATCAAGTAATATGCTATACCGAGGAATCAGAATGAATTTAGACCTGGTTAGGATTTTTCTCCTATTTTCGCAAGTTCATCCCATCATTCTCAAAAATAACCAAACCGCTGCAATACCTCACCCGTGAGGGTGTAGCCTTCGAAATCACTGTCGAATGTAACGCGGCTTTCAATGAACTGCGCACTAAGATAGCCGCTGCCACATTATTAGCAATTTAAGATTCAAAAAAATGAGCTTCATTGCGATGCCATATCCTCTGGCTACGGAGCAATATTGTTACAAAGGCAAGTCGATAATAAGTTTCACCCTGACCTATTTTTTTCGAAAGCTACCACGCCCGCTAAATCTCATTATCACAGTTTCGAACTGGAGACGTTGGCCATTATTTATGCATAGCTTTTAAGATAATTACAGGTTGTAACTCTCTGACGCTCACTCTTAACATAAGATATGTAAATCTTATAATCGCCAGATGGTTCCTCGAGCTTGAAAATTATGATTACACAATATAGCACCCAAGCGAAATATCCATGGGTTATGTAGACGCATTGAGCCGGTGCTACAGTTCCTGCACTTCTTCAAATGGAAAATCAACAACTGATACTAATACTAGAGCTACTATTTCTGATGCAAAACATATGATGGATCGTTGGTGCGTTACTTGCGCTCTTAGTCACGCTCAATTGACTTATCCTTAAACCATTACCCCGAATCAACCAAAGCCAGTACCAATGCCCCTCGCTGTCCTGTCCTAATATCTGCTGTCCCTTATGCCAGCACTGACGACCCTTTCATGTATCCTGCCATTAGAATCAATAATTACGTACAAAGCTTTAATAAAAATGCCAGCTTCTCCGCAGATACACCACGCGGAAGCACAACTGATGTAACTGAGCAAGTATTAGCCACTGTTGACAGTGACGACTTAGAGTTGTTGATCCAAGTCACGCAAAACCGAGACGAACGCATCCAAAAACTTCGCGAACAACTAAGCTTATATGCAGTCCCAGGTTACCAATTATTGGACGATCTTGTTTTTAAAAGAAATGAATCCGTGAGCGGACAAACGCAAATGTACGTACCATTAGAAATGGAGGATAATGTGATTCGTTTGACGCACGAAAATATTGGTCACCTAGGAATAGAAAAAACATATGAGGTACTGAAGAAACACTATTGGCTTCCGAACCTTAAAGAAAAGTCACAAAATTCATAAGAAACTGCGAAAAAAATAGAAAGAAAAGTCACAAAATTCATAAAAAACTGGGAAAAATGTATTATGCACTCGCCACAGCATCGAAGCTCTATAACATACCGAAGGAAACAATACCATTTGGTACTGTACACTTGGACCATTTCGGGCCTTTACCTACTATCAACTCAAAGAAGAAACACATGTTGTTTGTTGTAGATGGATTCACTAAATATGTTAAACTGTATCCAGTTAACTCGACAAGTACACGAGGAGTTATCAATAGCCTTGATAAATATTTTAGTTATTACAGTCATCCCAGACGCATAATAACTGACCGAGAAACTTGTTTCACCTTTTTGGATTTTAGCACATACCAAACAGAACATCGATCATGTGAAAGTTGCTGTCACCTCTCCACAAGCCAACGGGCAAGTAGAAAGGGTAAATAGAGTTTTGAAACCTATGCTTGCCAAACTTAGTGAGCCCATTAATCATGCCGATTGGTCTACGCTTTTGTCCCAGATTGAGTAAGGCATTTACAATACCATCCACAGTGCCACTAAACAGTCTGCTAGTAAACTTCTGTTCGGGATAGAGCAGATAGGTTAAATTGTGGACGAATTAACTGAGTACTTAAGCGAGAAGATAGATGAGGACTCAGATCGCAACCTAGATGATCCCAGGGTACTTGCTGCCTCCTCCATTCAGAAATCACAGGACTACAACCTCCAGTACTTCCAGAAACAGAGCAATTCTCTCCAAACTTTAGTGTAGGAGAATATGTCGTCATTCGTAACGTGGACACTACCGTTGGCACGAATAAGAAACTAACCCCTAAGTACCGCGGACCATACCTTATACAGAAAATATTACCAAATTACCGATACGTTATTAAAGACATCGAAAACTATCAACTGACTCAATTGCCTTATGACAGAATTTTAGAATCCTCGCGAATACGTAGGTGGCTTTCGCAGGGATCTGGACCGCAAACCACAGAAGTACAAAGCAACACAAACCCTTTTGAACTGATTTGTCACTTTAAATTTGCTTTTCATATTGTAACCTCAGAAAAGAGAGAGAAAACCCGAATTTTCACTCAGGATTTGCTTTTCGTACTTTGACAATTAGTCGAGGTCGACTAGCTAGTCAGGTGAGCTGAGTACTGATGAAAATTTAATTTGTATAAAAACCACTAGTTAATACTTGTATAAAAACTATTAGTCAGTGCATGCATTGTTCTATTGCTGTAATCCAAATTGAATTGTTCAGGGATAGGTAATGGAAAGAAGAAAAGACAGAGAAAAACTGACAGGAAGGATTCGAAATACAATCGCTGAGCTAAACAGACGGTTTTTTTTATTTGTCCGCGAGTTTGTAAAGTTTTTAAAAAAGAGTGATTATAAAATGGAGTTTTTTTCATAATTATTAAACGTTTCGATTTATTTATTAATGTTTCCGACCTTTTTGAGAGGGAGGATAAGTCTATTTTTATTACACAAGTTATTCCATAACTGTTTCTGCAAAAATCAGTGTGCCACCCTCAACAGCTCTGGTCTTATATGTCAACTTAAGAATGTAGTAAACATAAAAAATACCATATGTATCCCTAACCTTCTCAGCAGCCTTCAAGCTACATGCGACAAAACTTACAATCGAAATATTTCAGCCATAGAAAAGATTTTCACCAGAGTTATTCTCTCCAATGAGTTCGTTCGCAAGTTGCAAGCTAAAAAAATATCACACCAACAATACGGAACTCTCTTCAGCAAGTTTGAAAACGACACCGATAGAATAAACGATGAAACATTTGTTTCGCAGCAAGCCTCATCAATAACGATTCCTCCAATCCTTCAACCATCAGCCGTAAAATATACCGGACCATTTTTTACAGAAGATACTAAGTAAATCGAAATAGACAACATAAAAGAAATAAAATTTCTTCAATCTGAAAAAAATATCCAGCACCTTTCCTCATATAGCCTTAGCATAATTATTGGCATCATTATAGTCATCTTAACATACAAGAAGTGATGCTCAGTATCCACCAAAGAAATTAAGATGACCACAAATATATCATCAATACCTGAAACAAAAATCGAGGCATCGTGCGCACCTGCAACTGCGTCATCTCAACCACTTCAACAATTCATAGAACCGACACAAAGAGTTAAGTTCCACAAATTGCCCTACTTCTGACAAATGGGGGAAAATTGTTTCCAATGCGGAGGAGTTAACCAACACCTTGAATACGATCTAAGTACGGTGCACCAAATTTAATTACAATCGTAGACATGCAACATGCAATATTGCACTTTGTTTAGATAATAGCAAAATGCATTCCCGCGATAAAAGAAAGCTAAGATCAGCAAATTAAGTTACTTCGAAGTTGAAATAAATACTGGGAACAATCCTGTTCCTCTTTTTAAAAAAATTCAATAGTTGTAAATTTTTATTAACTGATATACCAAATATAGGGATTTCCATTAAGGACATAACAATAAATAAATCGGTTAAAAGGCATTCTGTATGGCCAGTGGCACCGTCTTGTGAAACCGCATATCGCTAATGTCAAGTTCACCCAATTTTGGCCGCAAATAATCTTCCAACATAACACGATAGCACTCTCCATTGACGCTAACATGACGGTCCTTTTCATTCACGAAAAAATATGGTCCAATCACACCTCCGGCATGAAAACCGCACCAAACAATGATTTTTTTGCGGATGCAACGGTTTCTCAAGAGGCACATGTGGGTTTGTTGTTGACCAATAACGCATATTTTGCTTGTTAACAAAGCCGTTGAGCCAAAAAATTTTTTTCCATGATGAAAATGTTGACTTTAGCTAACGTTTGGACATTGACAGCTTATTTAAAAAAGTTTTAACGGTGCGTTCAGATAAAGGTACGAAATGGTTATGTCCCCAATACAAAACCCTATATTATAAGAATAAGCAACTCTAACCCTCAATTAAATTTGTTTCGTACCATCTATGAGGTAAATGTTGGTGAGATAATTTGCAAATTAGGGAATGAATTTTCTTAAACATCTTAAAAGTGCATCTTTACCGGTTGTAGATGGTCACCGCGGTAAAAAGTTTAATATTAATGAAAGTGCATACAACCGCTTTCCGAAACGAAACAATGTCCTTTCCTTCCTTCTTTAATAATAAAAATCCCCGTTGGCAGCACCAGCCGGAAAGGTAAATTTCTCGTATGTAGCATAAAGTTTCGAAAAAGAATTTGGCTTGCCTACTACTAAACTTCTTTCTGCAATTTTTGTAGTACCATATGGGTATTTATTAACATAAAGACCTTTTATAGGGGGCGCAAATATTTTGCTAATTAAATTGAGTTGCACACGTATGGATTAAATATTGAAAATCGGAGCATAATAAATTGTTATAAACAAACAAATACCAGTTTCGCCCTTCTCGCATTTGCTATTTACACAGTTCACAGTGGTAACCACACAAAGGCTTAAATAGCTCGAATAGTTAATTTCAAAATATTTCCATAAAAGTTTAATCAGCACTTGCGTTGCCATTAATAAATACATTTTAAATTTTTTTCTGAATTATGAGGGCCATCATTTCGATTTTTATTGAAATCGGCTGCTTAAAAATATTAAGCTGTAAATTTTCGACTTTTTAATTTGTCATTCGATTTGCATAATTAAATTAAATTAACTTGCCTTGATAACTTATAATTTCAAGTTTCAACGGAATCTGTTGAGAATCTTGGCTGCTAGAGGGTTACAGAAATAAAAAAAAATTTATGCCACCCCCCTGTATGGGGAGATCCACCTGTATGGGGAGACCTCCCTTAAATACCTTAAAATATTTTCTTGCACTGCAAATTTCAAGAGTCACCAATTTTAACCTACGTAGAAAATTTCCTCATTCTAGCTCATGTGGTTTGCGGGAAAACAGGACAGACAGACAAGTCGCGATTTTATAATTTTTTAGGGTATTGTTAAAAATATTTTACAATATCTTAAAAATGATCTGGTTTATAAGTTCTTTCAAGTAAAGTCATTTAAAACGTTTCCATGAAAAATATTCATTAATTCAGTTGGCACTAAAATAGCGAATTGCGCTTGCCTTCAGACCTTTGGGGCCGCCATTTTGAATGCATGCATTTGATTTTGGATTATTTTAAATCTTTGTATGCTAGGACTTCATCAACCAATGTACTATCTCGTTCAAATAGGAGTTTCACTCTAGATAGGGCAAAATAATTCAATTTTTAAAGAAAATGGCAGCTAAAAATTTTAGGCTTTAAATTTTCGACTTTTTTATTTTTCATTCAATTTTAATAATTTCCTGCAAAATATAAAAACATAGTACAGAGATCCATAATCTCAAGTTTCATCAAAATCCGTTGGAAAATGTTACCGCTAGAGGGCCACAAAAATATGTTAAAACGCAGATTTAAACGGCCGCCATTTTGAAATTTGCTCATGCATGATCACCAAAATATCAAAGGCTGTAGGTCTAAGTAATGTCTATCTTGTAACCAAGTTTTATATATGTCGGATTAAAATTGCGACTTTTAGAAGCCTTTGAAATTTTGACATTCAACTGGCCGCTATTTTGTTTTTTGCAACCTGACCTCCAGTTTTTTTCAGCAATTCTTTAGATACTTATAATTTCTATCAAACTACCGAATTTCATAAAAATTTGTTGAAAGCTTTGACCACTATTACAACAACAAAATTTTGCACGTTTTTCGACCTTTGAGCGGCCGCCATTTTGTTTCTGGGGTACCGACTTTGGATTTTTTATTGTGAGATTCATCACATACATCAGTGAACCTTCGTACCAAATTTCATCCAAATCGGAGCTACACTTTGGTCAGAACAGAAATCACGATTTTTCGTCTAAAATGGCCGCCATTTTGTTTTCGCCCGGCCGATATAGCTGGTTCCCGAACTTAGCCGAGATAATTAACCAATACACCTTTCCTGAAAATTTGATGAAAATCGAAGCAAAATTGCAACCTCTAGCGTGGTCACAAATTTCGTTATATCCCATATATATATATATATATATATATATATATATATATATATATATATATATATATATATATATATATATATATATAGTTACATGTACAAATAATTACATGTACAAATAATTCTGCGAGCTGCTGTCGCAATTGCTTTCATAATCAACGTCAACAAATGAATTTACTCGAACCCACGAGAACCCAACAAGCATTATCAACATCTGCAAGTGACGTCACTCCATTCATTAATTTGCTCGAATCTACCAGGTACCTCTCGGTAGAACATTCGATAATTTACGAGAAATGGGTGAATAGGTAGAGACCCTATATAAAGGCGAGCTGAATGAATGGGGGGGTTCATTCATTACAACCGCGATAGAAAACTGCGATATAGTGGAACGCGAAGTAAAGACGATTGATTGTTTGAGTGCGAAGTGATTTAGAAGACAATTGCGATAAGAAATTTATGGACAAGTGTTAGATTTTTTTCATAGTGAAAATTAAAATAAGTGAAAGTGTTAAATTGTTAAATTGTTTATTGTGCATTTTTGTAATTAAATAAATTCTTTTAACTTAAATTAAAAGACATTGCGTTTTCACTTTCCCGGAACATTAAAATTATTGGCCGCGAACCAATAACACGCGACAATGGTGTCAGAAGTGGGATATTGCAAATGTTAATGCTGATGCAGCAAGAGCAGCGACAACAGTCATCTAATTTAACTGTGAAGCTTAATGAACAATCAGCGAAGCTTAATGAACAATCAGCGAAGCTTAATGAACAATCAGCGAAGCTTAATGAACAATCAGTGAAGCAAGGTCAACAAGCGATCGAAATCAAGGCAGATTTTCAAAAACAGTCCACCGAAATAAAAGCGGAGCTCAGTAGTCTTAACAAGCAAATTAAAGGCGTCGAGGAAAAGGTTGACCAGGTCGAAGAAAAGGTTTACCACGTCGAAGAAAAGGTCAGCCAGGTCTAAGAAAGAATGAACCATGAGATGGAAAAAGTGAAAAAGGACTTGGAAGCAGCGAAGGCAGTAATAACCACCTCACCAGCCCCAATTATAACCGCAGCGCAAAGATCATCTAGAAATGTGCAAGCACCAATATTCGATGGGCAAACGGTCTGGAGTATTTACAAAATCCAGTTTGAAGCAGCCGCTAGGATAAATCACTGGAATGAGCAGGAACGAACAACTGCGTTAATTCTTGCTCTAAGAGGCCCAGCTGCCGAGCTTTTGCAGACTATCCCCGTTGAGCTGCATTCAAACCCGGTTCCTATAATGAATGCGCTGGACATGCGTTACGGAGACGATCATCTGAAGCAGACTTACCGGGCACAGCTACGGCATCGGATGCAGAAGTCTGGCGAAACCTTGCAGCAGCTAGCACAAGACATTGAGCGACTGGCACTTTTGGCTTACCCAGCGTACGACCCAGAACATCGAGATGACGTAGCAGCAGAAGCATTCATCAGCGCCTTAAAGGACAAGGAATTGCAACAAGCCGTGCGGTTAGCTCAAAAGCAAACAGTCAAGGATGCATTGGCTTATAGTTTAAATTTTGAGGCAGCCAAAAATGTGACCCGTACCACTGCCCGGGTTCGCGAGGTACTGTCAGATAAATCCAGGTGTGAGCGCGTGGGAATTGAGCGAGCGCTGCAGGTGAATGGTGCGCCCAGATGCTGGAATTACGGGGAAAAAGGGCACCTGCAAAGAGACTGCAAGAAGGGAAGAAGACCGAGCTATTGTCCAGGGTGTTGGAGATCCAGACCGTGCCAGGAGCCTAGAATGGAGGCCCATCAAACTGCAAGGGCCAACTTCGTGGGGCGAACGTTGGCTAGGAGTATCGACATCCCCAGCACCGTGCCAAGGCAACATCGCGGAGAAGCAGACAGATGCCTTCCTGGTCAAGTTGGTGAAGAACAATGCACCCTAACAAACGATACTGGTGCAACCCGATCGACGATCCGACCAGACCTAGTGAGGCCCCAACTGCTTCACAAGGGCAGAGTTCATGGAATTGCTGACGCCCTATCTCGTCATCTATGTCCAGCTAACTGCAAGCATTGCCGACGGATTGAGGAAAAGGAACCGCCCGTTGATCTGCGACTGATAACGGCGGAATTCGATGAAGGTTGGTCATCGGAGGAGATTCGAAATGGCCAGCTAGCCGATGAAGACATCGGACCATTGATCGTATGGAAGGAGACAACTGGGCGACCGGAGTGGAAGGACGTTTCGATGCATGGCGCAACCCTGATAAGCTATTGGGCACAATGGAACTCTCTACAGGTGGAGGGTGGCGTACTCAAGCGTAAATGGGAAACGGCGGATGGCAGCTCCTATAGGATGCAAACTATACTACCCAAAAGCCGAATCCACGATGTGATTAAGGAAACGCATGAAGGATCCTCGGGAGGCCACCTTGGTGTTAACAAGACCTTAGCGAAATTGCGGGAAAGGTTCTACTGGCTCCACGCTCGAGAAGACGTAGAGGACTGGTGTCGCAGATGCACAATTTGCGCTTCCGTCAAAGGCCCAAAGCGACGACTGAGAGGACAAATGCAAACCTATAACGTAGGCGTGCCATTCGAAAGGATTGCTGTTGACATCGCAGGACCCTTGCCTGAATCCGATTGGGGAAATCGATACACGCTGGTTGTAGCCGATTATTGCAGCAAGTGGCCTGAGGTCTACCCCATTCCCAACCAGGAAGCAACTACTGTAGCCGAACAGCAAGTGTTAAATTGGGTCAGTAGGCACGGCGTACCTAGCGAACTACATTCGGATCAAGGCCGAAACTTTGAGTCACTAGTTTTTGGCGAAATGTGCGAGCTGCTCGGAATACGGAAAACGAGGACAACACCGCTGCATCCCCAATCCGATGGAATGGTTGAACGTTTCAACGGCACGCTCAATAAACACCTGGCCAAAATGGTTGACGAGAACCAAAGGGACTGGGACCGACATATCCCACTATTTTTAATGGCGTATAGAGCCGCTGAACATGCATCGGCGGGCCAAGCCCCAGCCAAAGTCATTTTTGGAAAGACTATTCGTTTGCCAGCCGATATAAAGTTTGGAACACCCCCTGAGAAACCCCAAACGGTCTCGGAGTACGCAAGTGATCTAAGACAACGGTTGAACCAGATACATCGGACAGTGCGAAAACACCTCGAATCGGCTACTGACCGCATGAAGACCAGGTATGATCTAAAGGCTAATTCTACTGGCTTCCAGCAAGATGACTTGGTGTGGCTTTATAACCCGCAACGGCGAAAGGGTGGGTCTCCAAAGTTGCAACATAATTGGGAGGGACCATACCGAGTTACAAAGCGAATCAACGACGTCGTATACCGAATTCAGGAACATCGTAAGCTGAGAGCTAAAATTAAAATCGTGCATCTGGACCGTCTTGCCCCATATTACACCCAGGGAGAATTGACTACAAATAGCGACACATCTTTTCGGGGCGAAAAGAACTGAGGTGGGGGCAGTGTTACATGTACAAATAATTACATGTACAAATAATTCTGCGAGCTGCTGTCGCAATTGCTTTCATAATCAACGTCAACAAATGAATTTACTCGAACCCACGAGAACCCAACAAGTATGATCAACATCTGCAAGTGACGTCACTCCATTCATAAATTTGCTCGAATCTACCAGGTACGTCTCGGTAGAACATTCGATAATTTACGAGAAATGGGTGAATAGGTAGAGACCCTATATAAAGGCGAGTTGAATGAATGGGGGGATTAATTCATTCGACCGCGATAAGAACTGCGATAGTGTGTTCGTAATAGTGAAGTAATTTAGAAGACAATTGCGATAGTAAATTTATGGACAAGTGTTAGATTTATTTTAATAGTGACAATTAAAATTAGTGAAAGTGTTAACTGATTATTGTGCATTAAATAAACTCTTTTATTTTAAATTAAAAGACACTGCGTTTTCACTTTCCCGGAACATTAAAATTATTGGCCGCGAACCGAAAACACGCGACAACATATATATATATATATATATATATATATATATATATATATATATATATATATATATATATATATATATATATATATATATATATATATACATATATATATATATATATATATATATATATATATATATATATATATATATATATATATATATATATATATATATATATATATACATATATATATATATATATATATATATATATATATATATATAAATATATATATAGTTATATATATATATATATATATATATATATATATATATATATATATATATATATATAGTGAGTCACTTGGGTTTTCGTACAGACCCAAACATACCGTTTGCACTGTAGATAATTCAGTTTTCTACACTGATTTCCTTAAAATTTATGGATGATAATATATTTTAACACATCTGCACTTAGGTAGGAAAACAATTTCTAAAATCTATCAATTCTTGAGATTTTATTTTGTTTACAAATTAAAAGAGACCCAAAATTTATGTCACTTGGTTATTCGTACAGTTCTTAATGCCCTGGTAAAACATATTTTCCCGTTATTTTTCTGGTTCATAACAAACAACCCAGTTAGATATTGTAGTTATATGCATGCAGTAAAGGTGTGCAGTTGTCGATTGAGCGCGTTTGAATGAACATATACGGAAAAAGAGAAAAAATGGGTCGTAAATCCAAAAACCATTCTGTTGCGGTTCGCGAATTAGTAATATCGCATCATAAAGCCGGTAAATCTTTGCGGGAAATAGCGAATATACTTAATATAAGTCATCCTACAATTTAATACATAGTTGAGTGCTTTAAAACAGAAAATCGTGTTGTTGATAAGAAAAAAAAGGCACACGGAAGTCGTTGGCTAGTTCGAAAAATTCGTGAGGACCCTAAATTAAGTGCACCTAAGCTAGCTGCCGCATTTGAGCAGCATTCAGGTAAGCGGGTGTGTGCGGAAACTATACGGTGAGTACTGAGGAGAGCTGGTTTTAACGGACGAGTGGCCAGAAAAAAACCATATCTATCGGAGAAGAATAGGAAGCAGCGCTTGATGTTTGCAAAAGAACACCTTACCAAAGATGCGGAGTTTTGGAACGACATTATATTTGTAGATGAGTCCAAATTTAATATATTTGGCTCAAATGGACGGACAATGGTTTGGAGAAAACCAAATGAAGAGCTTCACAAGAAAAATCTGCGCGCCACCGTAAAACATGGTGGTGGATCCGTCTTAGTTTGGGGTTGTATGTCGGCACATGGAGTAGGAAATTTGCACATTATCAATGGAATAATGGATAAGAAAGTTTACCTCAACATTTTGAAACAAAATTTAAAGCAAAGTGCTATCAAAATGGGGTTTGAGTAATAGTTTTAAATTTTATCAGGACAATGACCCCAAACATAAATCACACATTGTTCGAGAGTGGCTTCTTTATAATTGTGCAAAAGTCATAGAAACTCAAGCACAATCGCCCGATCTTAATCCGATCGAGAATGTTTGGAACAAACTTGATAAACACCTTCGAAAACATACCATTTCTAATAAAGAAGTTCTTAAAGTAAGCTAAAACACGAATGGTCTAATATATCAGTCGAATACACAAAAAAGCTAGTGGATTCTATTCCCAGAAAACTTCAAAGCGTTGTTAAAAACAAAGGACTCCAGACAAAATATTAGTTTTTTCTCACAGTTTTTATTTCACTCTAGTTTTTCGTTGTGTACGAAAATCAATGTGACGTGAATTTCTGAAAATATATATTCATTTTTGTATTTTCATTGAAATTATCAAGAGAAGAGCGATATTTTTTTTTTATTTTTGTATTACATAAATAAAAATAAAAGATTTCTTTTAAAAAAATTGCAACTTTTTTCATCCAGTCCCAAAATAGCGCTACCTAATGCTTAAGTTCTCAAGTGTACGTTTAACCAAGTGACTCACTGTATATATATGATGCTCTCCGCAATAGGTAAATTTCTCTCGATAAATTTACCTAAAAGCTTAATGTCTAAAGCCAAACTAACATCTACTCTCTTTTCTACTTATAGTTATAAAATGATCATCACCTTACCTTCCGTTGCTGCACCTCTGCGTCGGATGTGCTGGAGGTTGATAATCAGACATTGCATGCCTGGGTGGTGGATAGTGGATATGCAAACTACGTGGCGGGATTGGATTCGTTGATTGTTGAGGTTGTGGATAATATGGCAGAGGTGGCGGCAATTGACTTGTCGGCGTTATTTGATAACGATTTTGACTACTAGGATGCGAATTATTTGGTGGTGGATATGGTATTGGGTTATTATAATAGCCCTCTTGTCGATTACAATATTGTCCAGGAGGCACTGCACCCCATGATGAAAACCCTCCCGATGATCCACTATGCTGCGATGAATTCATTGTACTGGGGAAGAACAGAGTGAAAGTAATAAATTAAATAATTGATTCACATTATAATAAGATCAATTCTAAAATGACATCTAATTCTTTCAAAAGTAAAATACTTCTACAACTTCTGGGAAAGCAAATGACAAGTACCTTCCAATAAATTCATTGCAGAAAATATATGTTATGTGTAAGAAGAGGTTAAGTCCTTATGAAAACTTTCAGGAACTTCAAATCTCAAGTTTTTTCTAATTGGGTTATCACACCAAATGCACAGTATGTTGGAGAAGAAATTTTATTTGAGGAGCTTAGGTAACATCCTTTTCTATGCAAGTTATTTGCTCTTTGAGGTACTTAAGTAAGAATGAGTAAATTTTCTAGAATTTCATGCATACTATATATTCAAGGAAATTTACTCATTCTTGGTGAATAGAAGTATACAGGAAAGTAGACGTTCATTCACTTCAGTCGAAAAGGTTTTCAAATTACATCAACTTACGTTCTTTCCTATTCAAAAGAACCAATTTTCTCCATTCCTAACAAATTTAGCTTAACACAGGAAATTGAGAGCAGCCTCAATAAATATGTAGCAACAAATTCTTATGCCAAAGGCTGACGTGACGTTAGAGGTGTTCCAATTAGAACTGAGTCAGTCTAAAGTATTCTTCTCCATCTAAAGTCTCCAGAGACAAATAGCCTACAGCTTATAACAGATAAGTTTGGAGGACGAGATTATAACTTCATTTTGCTATAGGACAGCGCCATAAGTTAATTACTGGCAATAAACATCGAAACCCGTTTGAAATTCAATAGTTTAGAGCACATTCTTTCACCAATTCATTTTCTCGACTAACTATCCATTATCTCAAGTAACAAAATGAATTCACTATCCACTTACTTTTGATGCATCGACATTCCTGATCCTGATTTTGAACTTTTCCGGCTCGATTGAGGACTTCCTGGTGCATAGCAACCACCTCCTCCACTGCCCTGTGTGCTGTTTGTTCCATCGCCACCTCCTCCTCGTCCGCCCATTCCCGGTGGTCCTTGCGGTGCCGGCGGTGGATGTTCTGGCGGCGGAGGAAGGAATTCTGACCAATTGATTGGAACTTTTGTAAGTTAAGTCAGTATAATAAGTTAGGAACAGGATGAAGATTAAAAAGTCGAGTGTATACAGAAGAGAAGCAATTATAAAGTTAATTGCCTACTTACCGGGTGGATATTGATGATAATTATGTCCTTGCATGTGCTTAGGTCCACCACTTTGTATGCCACCATATCCTTGGGATGGATCAGAATGAGGACTATGAGTTCCTGATGAGCTTTGCTCCGTACTCGATGATGAATTTTTCATACAACTGTCCGTTGAGGAAGTCCCGATAATCATTGTTGTTGCATATGGCGTCGGATTGTCTGGCGACTGTTTGAAAGAGGATAGAAATGAAAAGGTCAGACGTACAAGGGATAATAGCTTGACAATCGTTCCATCACTGGTTCAACAGAGCTTTAGATACGATTTATAAATTTTATGCGGCTTTAAAAAGTTGTTAAACATAAAAGATTTACGAGGCCATGAATTTTCATGCAATCATGTGGAAAAGGAAAATGTGATTAAAGGGTTATACACAAACATCCTTTCATGATTTTCAAATAACAATGAAACAGAAAAGAAATAAAACTCGCCTTTCGACAGTTATAAAACGTGCTCAAGTTTCGAGTGTCCACTTCAGCATAGTCAGTTCCGGCATCTGTGTAATTTGACTGTTGGCTATTCGGGTTCGACAACAATTTCGTCTCACTTAAGCCCGAATCCTTGTCTGTATCGGTAGTCCTCCATCCCCTGTCGATCCACAGACTTTCCTTTCCGTTTATGTTCAAGGCTGTTATCTCGCTGGCACTTACAACTGGAAGAGCTAAGAACAATTAGGATAAGGGTTGTTGTACACTTCATTTCAAAATGATAAGACACTTCGAGTATCTTCGCAGGATTAGGACAATGGGAATGAAAATGGACAAGGACATTTAAATCTCTTGTTATCTGCATTTGACTTGAATGTTAAAAGATTGCTCGAGATACTTTATCATTTCACATTAAAGTGTCCACCCGCTAAGCTTATCACCCCGCCGTTAAAAATCAAAGACAAATCCCCGCCTCACTTACCGCTTAAATGGCCCAACTCCTTGGTAAGTTGATGACGACGCTTGAAGAAGAGCATGGCGGCTGCGGCGGAAATCAAGATTGCCAAAAGCATGGTGATGACGAGTGCCATGAACCACGTCTCGTGGACAACGTTCGATTTTCGATGTGTCGAGGAAGACGAGGCGTCGTCGATGCCACTCAAGGATCCGCTTGGATGAGCACGGGGTGGTGAGAGTAAGTGAGCCGGGTCCATCACGAGTGCTTTCTGCAAAATTAAACACAATTAATGTTAATGGCGTTTCGTCGCTGCTCGGGTTCGGGGCTGGGATTCATGCATGCCGGAATTGCTGGTACTCGAATAAATCACTTACAGGCTGTGAATATGGTCCTGCTCCCACTCGAGTGTAGGCAACCACCCTGACATTGTAAGTAGCTCCTGTGGTGAGGTTGTTTAGCATAACAGACATGGTGGTGGCATTTAGTGTCATTTGGGCGAGAACTTTAGATGAGTTTCCTGCCTTCACCTATTGAAATGAAAATGTATTAATGTAAGAGTTAATGGTTGATGGTTGGTAAAATGTTCAGAGTAAAAGTGATACGAGGAAGTAAGGGAATAAATATTGGTTGAGAAAAATTTTGAAACAGATTTCAAGATAAATTTAGATAATTTTTCAATATCAGGAATTTCGGGATATATGTTTAAAGTTCTACCTTTTTTAAAATTTCAAGAAGTAAATCAGATGATTTTAATAAAATATAATATAAAAAATTGGCTTAGGAAACTGCAACGCAATTGTACGTTAAAACTTTATTTAGTTTTTGACGTTTTTATTTATTTATTTATTTTTTTTTGTGTTTCTTAATGTGTTTTCATTGATCTGATTTAGATTTACCTGCACGCGAGACTACAATATGAGTAACAATCATTTGAGACCTGTATAAAGGCGACAATATAACTTTTTCGCGTTTGTTCATCATCGGATCATACAATGTTTCTTCAAAAAAAAAATGAGAGGAAAGAGCTTCTAGCATAAATTTCATAATACCCGTCCTTGGATATAATGTCCCAAGTGAAAATGATCAAGGCCTCAGCATGGCCTAATCATTTTTTTGTCGTTTTTGGCCTACCCGATAGAAAATGTTCAGGGCCGAAACAGGCCTTAATAACGTTTATTTTGACCATTGATGGCCTAAATGCAGCCTAAAAACTCGATTAAAAATAAAATTTGCCGAAAAAAGTTCTCCAAGTAGTCCGCGTGGTGTGGTGGTTACAGTGCTCGTCCTATATCCCGAAGGTACCTGGTTCAATTCCGTTGGCGACAAAGATGTTTGCTTCGAATGATTCTTCGGACAGACTATAAACCCGTTCAGTTATGATACGTACTGGTTTAAAGTCAGAGCCTATCGCAGCTGTGTGAATGGTCACATGACCAAAGCATGATACTGATCTTATCACATTCTCGATTGGTGACACATTCGATTAATATAATAAGATACTCTAATTATCTCCAAGCAAAGTTCCGAAAGGGAATGTAGAGCTAAAACAAAAACAAAGAAGCAGCCTACAATAGGCCGAGAAATGAGGTAAATGAAGATTCGCGGATGATTTTGGGCGAAATTGGTCTAAAAGTTTATCATTTTCTTCTACGGACGACAAACAAGAAAAAAATTGCTAAGGGTTAAGAATAGCCAAAAATTTACCCAAAACAAAAACAATTTGCATTTCTATATGACAAATATATTCAGGATTTGAAATTAGCCCAAACAAGGCCTTTTTGATTTTCATTATCTGAGAACATTAATTTTTAATTGAAACATGGCTCAAAAATTTGAGAAAAATATTGTTATTAAACTTTGCTGTTAGCAAAGTGTTAGAAGTGGCTACCCTGCGGTGGTAAATATACTATTTGAAGCATGCCAACATTGTAAATTTAGAAAAATTAAATTGTTGGTGAATTAGTGCATCTGGGGTTGATTAAAGTTGACTTGAAGGTGATCTGCTATGGGTTGTTCTATAAGTATGCATTTATTAAATTAACTAATCTTCGTACATAACCATCGACAAACTTTCCAATTTATGACTTGGCACTGCTGTCGGCTTCATCTGTTTAAAAAATTTTACTTGTGATTCATATTTCACTTGAAAAATGGATATTTGATGCTTACTTGGAATAAAGATTGAATATTCATTACACAAAAGAAGAAAACTTTGCATGAACTATTTTATTATTCTTTTTTGGTGCCTCTTTGGGCTTTTTGGGGTCTCTTTTACGCCAGTTTCGGTCTTGTTTGGGTCTCTTTTAGGCCACCATTTGGCCTTATTTGGGCTTCTAAAACCATTTTTTGGCCCGTTTCACTTTAAATTAGGAGAAGTTCAGGCCACTTTTGGGTCTAATTTAAGTCAATATTATTGTAAATTATTAGTTCAATTTAAGACTGCCTTTTTCTTTTTCATAGCACTACAGCCCCCCTCTTGCAACTGCTTCCTGAAAAACTTGCTCCTAACTGTCTCGGTCCACTGAACGCTTCCTCTTATTTCGAAATCCAAGCAGCGATGAGCTGTCTCCGTCGACCTATTCAGATCAGCGTTTTCTCGGTTGTCTCACTGGTTTCCGTCCTGCAGCTTCCACAATGAATATATTTTTAGGAGCAATTTCTATTCTAACAATCGTGGAGACTTTCGGCTCGTCAAAAATTTGAAAAAGGTTACGGTTTTATCGAACTCACCATTGGTCTTCATCTAGTTTCAGTCTCAAAGGCATTCAATATATTAGCTTGTCGTAGTGATTACACTACTTTGAAGATTCAATTTAAAGCTATCTCAATTCAAAAACTGAGCGTTATAAATAAACAACAAGCTGGTTAAAAATAAACTTGAAAATGGACAATCAAAGAAAGCAAAAATGCGGTGCAAGCTCGACAGAAGTTGTGTGAAGTTTATTGTGAGGACTGTCTTACTGAACGCCAATGTCAACGTTGGTTTACTCGCTTTCGTTCTGGAAATTTTAATGTGCAAGATGCTCCACATAATGGTCGTCTAACCACTACTGATGACGACAAAATAAAGCCTTTTATAGAAATAAACGAGTGTATGACAACTCGAAAGATAGCAGAAAAGCTCGACAAATTGAATTCAACCGTTTGCTTGCCCTTACAACAGCTTCGTTAAGTAAACAAACTAGATGTTTGGGTTCCTCACGAATTAAAGAAAATTCACTCACCGAACGCATTAACATATGCGACGCTTTGCTTAATCGTAATCAAAACGACCCGTTTCCAAAAATAATCATGAGTGATGAAAAATGGATTGTTTACAATAACGTAGTTGAAAAACAATTATGGACCAAGCAAAATAAGCCCTCACAACAGACATTCAAAGCCGAATTTCACCAAAAGAAGATTATGTTTTCTGTGTATAGTCTACTTTTAGCTCCTTACAAAGTACCAAACTATTGATTCGAATGTCTACTGTCATCAACCATCGAAATTGAAGGAAGAAATCAAGAAAAAACGTCCTGTACTGGCCAGTCGCAAAGGCGTGATGTTCCATCATGATAACGCCAGACCCCACACCTCTTTGATAACCCGTCAAAAATTAATGGAGCTCAATTGGGAACTGATGCCACATCCACCATATAGCCCTAACTTAGCACCATCAGACTATCATTTTTTCGCTCCCTTCAAAACTATTTGAATTCCATCCCAATCAGGATACTAAAAATGAGTTGTACCAGTTCTTCGCTTCTAAAAACCAAGGCTCTTCGAACGGAAAATTTTCCAACTAACCGAAAGATGGAAAAAGGTCATCGAACAAAATAGTCGATATATCAGTGGTTAATATTTGTTGTTAATATAGACAAATTTCCTTTGTAAAACATGAAAATAAATGACTTTCATTATCGAACAGCCCAATATTTTTGGAAGCTCGGCTTAGGATTCATGTAAAACACAGGCCTCATCATAGGCTTATCTACTTAAAGCGTTGTTTTCCTGTGGATGTAGCTGGTCTTCAAGATCGTCTAAACTGAACAAAATGTTAGTTTATATAAGGTTGTGATGTCAAAATTCAAAGAGAAAGGATCTCTTCTCATGTTGTGCCACACATTGCTGTACAGAATCGTTACAGGATTATTCTCACAAAACAAATGCAAAAAATTTTCAAAATTGTTTATGGATTAAATACTTGAAACCACGAATATAACAGAAGACAAAAAAGTACCTGGAATGTACAGAATATCTGACCAGACACTAATACTTGCAGTGGAGAACTTGCAGGATATACTTGCGCACATCTTCACTGCGAAAATACAGGGTATATTTTAGTTTCATGAGAGCTTTCAATAAGGGTAAATTATGTATGACATGTATCGAAATTGATAATTTTGTGACATTTGTGTTCCGTTTAATCATAAATCGTTCAACTCTAGAATAGCGCTTGCAAATTGTAGAAATTTATTTTCAAAGGCAAAGTCCAATTCGGGAAACTTATAAAGCCCTTTGTCAATTTTATGGTCGACATAACCGCGCATCTGAGCAAGCTATTTGTGGTTTTATTGATAAATTCAGTACCAATTATTCATTACATGATTTAAAGCTACCAGTAAGATAAAGAAATGTGCGTACTGATAAAAATATCGCTTCTATCAGTGAAAGCGTTACCGAAGAGCCAGAAATGTTAATTCGTCCACCTATACAACATCTTTTAGCATTTGTTCATATAACAAATGGAAAATTTTACGTAAAGATCTTGGTTTGCATTCTTTCAATATTGAATTGGTTCAAAAAACAAAGCCTAATGACCATCGTTTGCGTCATGCGTTCACAGATTGGGCTCATAATTAATTGAAAATTGATACAAATTACAACAGTCAAGTTTTGTGCAGTGATGAAGCTCATTTAAGGTTAACTGGATATATCAGCAAGCAAACCTGTCATATACAGAGTGACAATAATCTAAGAGAACACCTTTAAGCTCTATTACATATGTTAAAGTTGACTATGTATAGTAGTGTGGTGTGCAGACTGGTGGCATCAACTGTCCATATTTTTTCTAAATGCGGAAGGAACGGCCATTACGATTTATGGTGGACCAAGCTCAATAAATTTTTGTTTCTAAAAGTCAATAAGATGAACACCAAAAACAATCGGTTCCAACAGGATGACGCTGCAAGCCACACAATTACCGAAACAATCGACTAATTGAAAACGAAATTTGGAGACAACATTATTTCACGAAATGGTCCAATCAATTTGCCTCCAAAATTATGCGATATGACGCCTCCAAATTATTTTCTCTGGAGATACTCGTATGTCAACTTGTTTATCTACGGTAACAAATCAACATTGGAAGCATTGGAGGGGAACATTCAACGTGCTAAATAAATAAGAACAGATGTACTGGACAAGTTAGTCAAAAATTGGGTTGTCGAACGTGCTTTGCCACTACTAGTCGTGGTGGCAATTTATCAGAAAACGTTTTGAAATGCTAAATGGCATTGAATTTACCTTCACTAAAAAAATAATAATCAAAATAATTTTGAGTGTGGTATTTCAGTTTAGAGTTCTTAAGCTCTTAAAAACCACCCTATACATCTGTGTACAATGGAAAAGCAAAACCTGGTTCTAATTCTAAAATCAACCAAGCTCCCGAATCAACCGTCATCAAATCGGCCTTTTCACACTACGGGAACATAGTGTAGCGTATTATCTACAGCAGGCTGTATATGATGATCGTGTTCCAAAATCTATGGTCAGATCAATAGTTTGGATTTCAGAAATCGCGATCAACAATTAATGCGTTGATATAGCGGAGAAATCTTCGGAAGGTAGATTAAGCACAATTGAAATTCTCGATTTCAAAAAGCATTTAGTTCTACGAAGATGAGTGACTTGGATGTTTCTTTTTACGTATTATTATTAATAATTTCTCTGAGAGAGCATTTTCGTATGAGATGAATGAGGGAAAGAAGACATATTCTGTGACATCACAAGTTCAACAAGGATCTGCTCTAAGCCTTTGCTGTTGGACATTATGTACGATCAAGAATATCGGTTATGTGTAACCAAACAAGTGGCCATAATAAGCTTTGATGATGACGTCGGAACAGTATCTGTCAAAGGCGTAACACATACGCGCTATTATTCGGTACTCGGCGCATTATTGGAGATTTTTTGTTATTCGTCGAATATCGAATAATAGCTAATATTATAGGACATTAGGCGAAAAGTGGTCTAAAATAAATATTTAAACAAGTTGGGTAAACAGACCTACGCTCATGGCAGAAGGGTTTTGTATTCAATTTACAAAATGCAGTCACCAGATCGAATCAAATCAAGAAACATGTCAAAGACAATTTTATTGGAGAAAATATGAAATACGAAGATCATACTATTATTAACAAAGTTGAACGAATTTCGACTTCTGAGGTTTTTGGTATTGGTATACTCATAAATATCTCCCTTGATAATTGTTTCACATGTCCAGCCGCGACGGAGGAAATACATTTTTCATGTATTTACTGAAGCAAAAACTGGCAGTTTAACAACTGTTTTGAAAAGCTCCCATGAAAACTTTTATTTCATACTCATATCGGCTACGTTTGATGAATTTTTTTTTCCAGGGGCCACTCTCCTGTACTGTTATCATCGATTAATGACCAATTTTTTCGAATCCTAGAATGGTTACAAAACCCTTTTGCTAGGAGCTCTCTCCCACCTCCTTGACTTGTTTCACCTATAAGCATTAATTGTGGGTACTGATCTACAGTCATTCATTAAATTGAATCAAGTGTTCAAAGCATGCACCTTAAACGTTGAAGTTGGGAAAAAATAACTCAAAATTATTCAATCTTCGCATTTAAAACAGCCACTTTTTGCTTTACGATTACTGATACCACCAGCTCAACCGATTCTCAAAGATATACATGACACCTATCATTCCTGAAATTTTCATGCAAATCCTAGCAAAACTGTAGTGTCTGAGTCGGTAAAAAGCGCGTGTTGTTCCATAGCCATATGTTGCTATAGTAATAAATGCAGCGCATATTGTTCCATAGTAATACAGGAAAATTCAAACCGCTATAACTTCGCTAAATATGATTCAATCTTTATGAACCTTTCAGGATAGATCAATCTTATAAATAGTCATCTGTGTACTGAATTTCATTGAATTTAAGGGCACCGTTAAGATTTTATTCAAGAAAACATAAAATCGATAAATCATACTATTACTAACAAAGTTGAGTGAATTGCGACTTCTAACGTATTTGTTGTTGTTGTACTCATCAAGACCTACATTCTTGATTTTTTTCAGATTTTTCGGATCACAGGTGTCCAATCGCGAGGGGGGGGGGGACACAAATTTTTCGTGTATTTCCCCTCCCTGTGCGCCCCTCGAAGCAAACTTTGCCAAACAAAGACCTGTTTTGGAAAGTTCTCATCGAGACCTTTCATTTGATACCCATATCGGCTACCTTCAATGAAATTTTTTTTCGGGGGGTCTCTCCCCTATATGGGGAGACCCCCCTTAAATGCCTTATAAAATTTTTTTATATTTGAACTTTGAAGAGATCACCACTTGACACCTACATACAAAATTTGATGTTTCTAGCTTAAGTAGTTTCCGAGAAAAACTGCTGTGACACACGGACGGACGGACGGACGGACAGACAGACAGACGGACAGACAGGACGCGATTTTAGAAGGATTTTGTAAAATTATTTTACAAAACCCTAAAAACTATAGAGTTACAAACAATCGAACTTAAATTTTTCTTAAAAAACAAAACAGAGTATTAATTATTATATATTTTGCCGAAAATCGGTCATATCGTATGGAAATTGATTAGTTGGGCTTTTAAATTAATATTTAAAGTCTAAAAGATCCGGATTGTGGGGAAAAAACTAGTTTTTTTATCAAGTGGCTTGCACTTTTCTTCATAAATCAAACCTGTCTTAGAAAATAGTCTTTATAAATAAACATAGCTTGCTGGTGTAATTAAGTATCATTCAGCAAGCTTCTTTAAAATGAGGAGAGCTTTGACGTTCGTTCTATAATCTGCCACTGGTCATTGGTCAAATTTTCAAAATTCACGCTCTTTGATTTTGAGATACGCACTGAATTTGCTCTATTTGTTCAAGTAGACGCTCCAGTAGGTACTATATTGAGGTCCAGCGATTTTTGTTTCTATTGAGACAGGCACTCACATTCCACGTGCTATGAGGATGAAAGTCGAAACGTATCTCCCTCAAAAGTGCGAAAAAGTGACCAATTAAGTGCAAAAGAGTGACCAATGAGTGCGTTACTCGCGTGAACATGCCGCCCTCTTTGCTGCAACTCGAGATTGCAGCAAATTGACCTGCAATCACATACAATAAGGCGTGTAATGCACTCTAATAGGTTTTTTGGGTAGCAATATAATTGCAATAATTGAAGATTTAGATCAGTCATTGAACGGTTAACTTCTTTTGCGAGATGAGTTTAAAAGATAGCTGCCGCCCGCTTTGCTGCAGTTCCGTAAAATACCTCAGGAATAATTCAGAAATATGGAATCTACAATCTAGATAATAAGCAAGACAACCAATGATTTAACTATACATGACTTTTCCTTCAGTTTGTTAGTGAATGAAACAACAAATTCAATGAAACAGATTGATATATATGCCTTAATTTTCAAAACTAGCACTTTAAATTATCTTCTGATCGAATAAGCTGCCAAGAAGGTCTGACAATACCTCAATGTGTATCGCTCGCGTCACGAAACAGACGAAGATGACAGTGTAACTTTTCATTCTTTTGGCCCTTCTTCTTGTTTTTTGTGGTTGGGACTTGAATGTCATTTACGCACAGAGTGTGGGACTCCCATGCTCGCAAGAAGGCGACTCAACTACCCACTGAACACCTCCCCTGTCAACCTGAGGACCCCTTCCCTTGGAGAACAAAGTTTCAATAGGTCCAGCATAATGAAGCCCCGTGATTGCAAAGGGTAATTGCGGAGTTATCTGTGATTTAGGTAGAGGGGCCCTCTGCTGGATTCAATTTTGTTGAATAGCGTAAGCATTTTCCGCAGTAGCGAGTAACCTTACAATCCTCGGTGCTCGTATGATCCAGACTGTTCTGTATAAGTGCGAGAACATAAGCTGCGGACCCCCGTGTAACAATTCTTCGTGAATATGTTTTATGTAGTTTCGTACGACAACGTTATTTCCAGGTAGTATTATGGGATGGCGCTCATCGTATGGAAGTTGGGCATATTCAAGTCTTTCTATGACTCTCATAATGCCATGTGTGTCTTTGAACGGCACAAGGCAAGCTATGTTGGGCCACTTGTGTAATGGTCTTCCTTCTTGTAGATTTTGTAATTCATTAGAATATGCCAAGCGTTGGATGATTGCGAAGCAATAGTTTGGAGCTGTCAACCATTCTCTGCTTACAAGCGCGCGTTGTACCGCTACCTTGGATATTATGCTAAGATGCGTGGATTTTTAATGAAATTCAAGTTCTTCGTAAGTATATCCAGTATCTCGTTACTTGGTATCGTCTGTATGGCAGCCATCAAGGATTAGGTTTTTGTTTGTGGATTGCGAGACATTTCTTGTTTTATTGCATTAGTGGGCCAGTTTGTCGACCGTTTGGTAGTCAATGATGGGCCATGCCACCAAATGCTGTGTTCTGCTAGTTGAGCCGGTGCTGCATTTCTGCTGACTTCACATGTCTCCATTCCGCTACCGGAAAATATGAATTTATCCTGCTTACCCTGCTGGCGATGAAAGTGGGACTGCATAGATTTCTGCCGCATCTTGTATGCATCTGTGAAGATGCCACATTTCGTTAGCTGAGCAGCCTATCTACCTTGAAATTTAACTACAGTTGAGGCTTCCTAGTGACGCATGAAATGTGGTCCATCTCTTATGAAAACTGGTATCAACAGGCTGATCTTAATCAAGTTTATTAAGCCAAAGGTCTTGAGGGACTACCTTTACCGTAGTAATAACTGGAAGTATCCATCCAAGTGGGTCGGATAACTTTACAATTTTGGATAAAATCATATTTTTCGTAAGAGTTGACTCAGGCGGCGTACTCTAGAGCTTTGAAAACGACTCAGTAGGTGGAGAACTGGCGTTTAGTCTTGTTACAAAATAATCCTGCTGATGCAGCCATTTAATTTCTAGCGCTGAGACAGCTTCTTGATCACCTAAGGATCCCTCCATAGCTTCGGCAAACACCATTTGTTTTGAAATCATTATATGAATAATATATCATAATATACCTGCAGACTGAAGTAGATTGATCAATTGATTTTGCTGTTGAATGGCCATGTGCATCTCTTCCGCTCCCCACTGAATACGTGATGAACTTAAACTTGGTGATCCAATAAAGAAGCAGCGTGCGGATGGTTATTTCCTTCATCCTCCGCGAGTTGTTTGAGTATTCGTACTGCCGAAAATGGAACCGAGGCCATACCTTGCACGATGGCTGTGACGCGGATATCTTGAATCTGCTGGGTGGAGTTTTCTCTCTTTACAATCCTTTGCCAGTCTCGATCCTCTTCATGCACAAGGAATTGTCGGAACATCTGTTTTATGTCCTTTGTATAGACCCATTTATATAAGCGCTAGCAAAGTATGGCGGTCGTAATGACTGTCTGTATTTTCGGGCCTGTCGCGAGCACATCATTCAGCGACCTTTTATTCAAGCCCCTCTGCGAAGCATTGAAGACAAGTCTTATTCCATTGGACTTATTGTGTCGAGGCACGGCTTGCTGAAAGACATAGTAACTTTGCTGAGTTTGTCACCTCCAAGTGGTGCTGATCAAGGTAGTCCAGAATGTATTCTTTATAATGGGTGTTGAACGTATCATTCTTGCTGAGACGCTCTTCGGCGCGGAGAAGGCAAGCGACAGCGATCTCTCTGGATCTGAAAAACGAGGGTTACTGTTTGAACGGACATCGTACTACAAAACGGCCTTCTTCATTGCGATGTGTAGTGGGCTTAAATTAGTCTTCACATTCCCTCTCCTTCAAGGTGAGAAGTTTCTCCTGAGGAACTTCTTGGATTTCCGAAATTCGAGTTAGCATTGATTCCAGGGGGACTTCAGTGATTGTGTTATAGACATTGGTTGTTGCATCTGCGTTGGATAGTATCCAACCGAAAATGGTCTGTTGAGTGAGAAGAGCCCCAGGCGGACCTTTTACTAAGCCTGGAAACAGGACTTCATTGTAGATGTCGGTCCACTAGATGAGTCTTTTGATGTGACTCCAGGTTGAGTAGTCTATATATTCTCATGGCAAAACTCTAGTCAAAGCTTTCAAAAAGTATGCTCAGAGACGAAGGATGGCTCAGAGTCTGAGTTGATTAACCCACGCACCTTGAGTTGATTGTGGTGGGAGTTCGCCAAGATAATGCAAGTCGTGCCAGTAATAGTTGATCCTGTCAGTGGGCCCTTCTTGGGCAATGCGGGGTATGTCGTATGCCTCACAAGGACTTCTATTTCAGTTATTGGCTCTTTTTGTCGATCTTTGAAGTTGGATTCGTTTTTTTCCATAGTCTTCTTATGCAATTATGTGTGGGGATGTCCCTTGCACTTAAAGCATCTTCTCCTTGACTTGAAATTCTTTAGAAAGTGCCCCTTTTGCAAACAGTTTAGCCAAAGCTTTTGGTTTCTGCAAAACTCTATTCGTCGCCCCACCGGCTACTCCTTGAACTTGGTGCATGTGAAGAGGTAATTATGTATCTTCCTAACATAAGACACAACATGATGAAATTTGCATTTGATGCGATGACAGAGCCTTGTATTTTGCTGAAATTGCCTTAGCCTTTGACGTCTCCGGAGATTCCTCAAACGAATTCTGGGCTGCAAGATTTCGTACCTGCTTTTCTAAGAACTTCGGGAACATCATATAAGCCGGAAATCCCTTCTATTCCTCAGCTTCAGTCTCCCAATCAAGTAGCGTCCTAAAGTCCAGCTCCCACTTATTCCGATGGTATCTGTGATTCATCGATCGATTGTTTTGACAACTAGTCGATTGAGTTTCATCAACGATCGCTATTTTATTCAATTCCACGATATCACATTTGATATGTACGACGAGAGCAGATATTTATTATTGTCGTATCTGTCAAGTAAAGCTGTCCATGTTCCTTCGTACTTTTCCGCTGTGAGTGGCTGAGATAGCAGGTGAGTTTTGGCCTCTCCCTGCAAAGAGCTGGTAAGATACTGTAATTTCAATATTGGAGAGATCGTAGGCATGTCGTGTAACAGGGCGACGAACATACCCTTAAACATCTCCCAGTCTTCTTTCTTACCTGCAAACTTTGGCAAGGCGTTCCTTGGACATTCTGTCCAAAGTCATTGACGACTGATTCCTGCCAGGCATGATGGCGTCTAAAAATGTCGATTTTGTCACCGTATACTGCGGGAACACTTGATCGTACATCTCGTTGGCAAAATACTCGCGGTCCGAGTGCTCTTCTTTGAGACCGTTCAAGTATAAATTGGCTTCAAGGAATTTTTTCCACATGTCCTCCGAAACGTTGATTTTTGTTTTGATACAACCGACTTTCCGCTTCTCAGTCACTGTTTTGAGGGCGGTAGCACGAAACGCAATAATTTTGGAAGCTAAAATCACTTGCACATTAATTTCATTCTTGCCCGCAATTTTTTCTAACGCACGAGTTTCAATTATCAAACGAGTGTCACCAGTTCACAATATGTCTGCCGTACTTAGTTCGGATCATTCTTGTACTCCTTGTAGAGCTATTCCGCCATCACATTCTCACATGATCATTACAATGTAAGAAATGAAAATCTGCCAATCACCCACCACACCATTCGCAAACGTCAGCAATGCACTATATCTCTGCCGCGATCTGTCTGGAACGTATTTTCACTCCTTTTGCAAACAATTCTGATACTATGGTCGATTAACTATCACGACATAACATGTTTTTAAACGACGCCGCTCACATTTGATGCAGATGATACTCGTTCACTTTCTGCAGAAAGTTACCGAGAGTCAATATCGCGTACAATTGATGAATTGTCCTAATAGTTGATTACCAACCACGATCGACTAACAAATCTCCGGATACAGGCCACAGAATAATCTTAAACAAAACTTATTGAGTTTGATCACTATCCTCTCATGCGTGACAATTTTTAACCGGTAAAATTCCCTCTTCGTACGATCAGCCTGACTAAATTACGTTCAGCGCAAAGATAATGATTCGAAAAGCGACATGCACATACCATACGCAATGAGAAGAAACCACGCTCTGTTACTAAATTGTTCATGATAGCGCGATGGATAGTGGTATGGATGTACGAGTATATGGAAGCGTGATGAACGGGAGCTTTATGAGCGGTTGCTCTCGTGGTACTTGAACTGTTTTTGGGTATACGAGTATTTACTGACGCTATTCACACACTTGGAATTAGTTTCGTTATAAAACACTGATATTTATTCACCATATGACCCACAAATATATATACACAAATATATGAATCGTTCTTATTTATAAGAATTCTTAAAGTTCGAAGCTCATAGTTTTCCGTTAGTCGATTTTCGTTTCTTTTGAGACACCGCTTATAACCGAATTGTTACAAGACCGAAAAATTATATAGAATTATATACGTGCTATGAGGATGAAAGTCGAAACGTATCTCCCTAAAGAGTGCGGAAGAGAGACCAATTAACAGTGTGTAGGTCCTGAGTGCGTTACTCGCGTGAACAACAACTTTATATAGGCCCAGATTGATGAGAATGCAAAGAAGACTTAATATTAAAGAGACTAGCATATTTCCCTGCAAGGATTAGCCAGGTTTTGTGTCGAGGCTTTTATCGCTACAATTATTTGGCTTTCACCTCCTTCGGGAAGGTAAGAAACAATATCTGAAAAATTAAACAATACAGAATCTGTGATGATGTTCACATAAAAAAAATTTTGCGTTTCTATATCTACTGCATTTCAAAAAGACGAATGTTGATATGATGCATTTTTTAAGACGTACAGATATTTCGTTTATGTATATCAAGGGTGGTCCAACCATAATGCACGATATTAATTGTGAGTCACACCTTAACGTTAAGTTATTCACCAAATTTAATTTGACATTTCTTTGTTTCAGTGTCTGACAAATTTAACCATGGAGAGATACCCAATCGAGCATTGCGTTAAGGTTGTTGTCAAATCAAAATGCATTTCGTGCACTTCGTGATTTTTTTGGCCAGCATAATCGACCAAATGTGCCCACAATCGGGAGAATTGTGCGCAAATTTCAGCAAACCGGGCCTGTAGAAAATTTTCTGCGCAAAAAATTACCGTTGTTTCCGATAGTGTGTCAGAAGAGCCGTCATCCTCGACTTGTCGCCTTGCCCAAGAATTGAACATCTCACGAACATCACTGATGCGAATTTTGAATAAAGATTTGAATTTACATGCTTTCAAGGTTCAATTGACTTAAGAGCTGAAGCCTACTGACAATTTCAAGCATTGGCTATACGCCGAATGGTTGGTTGAATAGACAAAAGGGAATGGTGACTTTACAAAGAACATGTTTAGTGACGGGACACACTTTCACCTCAGTGGATTCGTTAACAAGCAGAATTGGCGCATTTGGGCAAATGAGAATCCACGAGTGATTGTGGAAAAGCCGATGCATCCACAAAGAATGACTGTTTTGGTGCAGCTTATGGGCTGGTGACGTCATCGGGCCGAACTTCTTTGAAAATGAGGATGGCCAAGCAGTTACCGTGAATGGTGTTCGCTATTGCGAGATGATAAGGGACTTCTTAGGGCCAGAAATTGAGGTTATGGACCTGGACGATATTTGGTTCCAACAAGATGGTGCCACTTGCCCGACAGCCAACGAAATAACGGTTCTTTTGCGCGAGAAATTCAATGGCCATGTTATCTCACGTTGTGGCGATGTTAATTGGCCACCATGATCATGTGATTTGACACCGTTGGACTTCTTTCTCTAGGGATATTTAAAGGAAAAGTATACGTCAATGAGCCAAAAACAATTCAAGAGCTAAAAGATGAGATAATACAGCACATTAAAGCCTTTGAACCTCAATTATGTCTCCGAGTCATTGAAAATATGGACCATCGGTTAGAAGTATGCCACCGTAGCCGTTGTGCGTATTTGGGCGATATTTTGTTTCACACATAATTGTCATGGATTCTTCTATTGTAATAAAAAATATTAACATAATTCTCTGAAAAATTTATATACAATTAAGATCGTGCGTTTTGGTTGGACCACCCTTTACTATAAAAGAATTTGAATCCCTTAATATCTTCGTTTCTACAGAAGTTTCAATCTTCAGTTGTGTATTAGTCGAGCAGTCACACAACCAATTTGCTCGAAAACTTTCCTATCTCCTACTCGGAGTTTTGTGGCAGATTGGAGGAAAAATGTGTAATTGATTTTATTTGCAAACATATTTCTGTAGAATACTTTTTCATTGTATAAACCTTATCAAATGTTTTTTTTATCAATTTTCCTTCATTTTAAAATTTAAATGTCTCCCTTTAATTTTATTCGTCATGAGATTTAACTTTCGTTACAAAAATTCAAAGTTTCGTTTCTCTACTATTGTTAAAATTTCTTCACTTTACTTAAATTTCTTCACCCCATTGAAATTTTATTTATTTATTTATTATCTTTCCCACATAGCAAATTTCCTTACTTCATTTTATTTTTTTTATACGTTAATTGAATTTTATTTTAAAAATTTCCAATCTGCATATAAAATTCCGGGTTTGAGGAAGAGAAGCGAACAGATCTGTGGGAATCAGCTGAGGGATTCACCGTAGGCACGGGATGAAGAAAAAGACAAGTTTTTGGACAGACCCAAAAGTGAAAACGGGGAGTCCGCTTCAAATCACCAAGCAGCGAGGTCGGGAGGATCGCGTGGGATTGATACCTTGACTCGAGTGTGAATGTGATCTTAAGAGTTTCACAGAAAGTAAAGTTAGTTTGCGAAAATTATCCTGAGATGAGCGAATGGATCCGAAATAGTATGCGAATAAGTTAACGCGATCGCAACTAAATTTTTTTGAAATATCACACTAAATATTGATCGAAAAGATATTCCGTGTTTGTATCAAACGGAGAGTATTTAGTTCTGTGATATCCTTGTCCCCATGATTCAGAATTAACAGAATCCAAGCATGGCATTAATTTTCACAATAATAAGTTTGTGAACAGTGTCGTGTATTACGTTTCGATTTGTGCGATTCGGAGTGCTTGCCTTCAGATCTACGACATTGAGACGGAGGTCTCAATTTTGTCTGGCCGGATGATCTTTCGAAAGAAAACTTGTCAAGAAATTCGCACAGAAAATCATCGATCATAGACAATTTTGTGCATTTCGGAACGGAGAAGTAGTTTATAGGCAGTTTTCGCACATAAATGCATCCGCGAGCGTTGTAACGAGTGTTGAAAAGTGCAATCGTGAATCGCAAAGTCGCACCGATGTAGTGAACCAGACGCACTGAACACTCGTTAAATCAGGCGACGCGACGGAAAGAAGAATATTTGCAGTTTGGCGTAGCGGATTTACCAACTCCTGTCAGATGGATCAAGGGCAAACGGAATATTTGAATTCTTATATTTCATCGGTAGAACCGTAATAGTTGAAAACTTTGTGCGAAGTATTAAAGTTCTGTATTCCATTGCTTCAAAGACGTGTGCAGTTGAAGACTATTTGAATTGGCATGTCACATGTTTGACAGTGGGACGGAGGCACGTAGGAGAAGAATTATCAGTGCTCTGGCAAGTGAAACATGTAAAGTGTGCAGTGCTTCATCCAAATCGAAGTACGAAAATTGCAGACAAGTGTATTAGCGTTCAGTAGAACATCAGAAAGTATTTGCTATGAATATTGGTTAGAAAATAAAACAGTAATTTTGAATTTTGCTGCATAAATTGGTCGGCGCGAAACAAGAGTTTGAGGTGATATGGAGTAGGCAGTGCACGCTGCATATATTAAGTTTACAATGTTAATGATTTTGTGCTTAAATAGAAATCAAAGACAGTGAATATTTCCTAAAGTTAATATAAGTTAAAATTACTAAATTATAAGCGGAAAGTGTTAAAATATTAAATATTGAAGTGCGTCTAAAAGAATACAAGAAAATTTAAAGCAAAGAAGTTAACTGACTTTATAAAAATTAAAGAAAGGAACGAAAATCCTTTTTTGAAGAAGTTGCAGATGTACCCACCCCATCTACGAGCGCTCGTCAAGGAGGACGGGTAAGTACCCGTTTGTTCTATATTGCTTGAATTATTGTATATATTACATTTTTTTTCATAAATTATATATATATATTTTATTGATTTTCTTGTTTATAAAAATTGATTTGTTACATAAATAAATAAATTGTAGAACGCTTGCATATATATTTATATTGCGAACTGCACTCTCAAAGAGTGACTCCCATAAGAGTTAAAGTTAAAGAAATGAAAGTGTAATATCCCAGAGGATATGCAAAATAAAAATTTGATAAGTTACGAATGCAAACTAAAAGTAAAATTTAACCGTGATATATTGTATTATTCAGTAATATAATTTTCTTGAACGACGTCTATGCAAACGAGTAAAACGTTCATTGTGTATCGAATTTTGGGCTTACATAGTAATGATAATGTAGAATCGCGTGGACCTCATTCATGGTTCGAAGTTTGTTGAGCTTTTAAACGATTTAGTGAGCGAAGAAAGTACGAAGGAAATATTTACATTGTTAGCTACGTCGCGATTGTATGAATAGAAGTAAATTATTTATATATATATATATATATATATATATATATATATATATATATATATATATATATATATATATAATAAATAAAATGAATAGAATAGTGAATCAAACTATAAATCCGGTCTTTCCATTTTGTTTCCTCTGACCGGGTATAGGACCCGCCACGATGGAAGGCTTTCCGCATGACATGGGCTAGCCATCGGGCGCGCTCCATCTGTTTTGTCGTTTTCAGGGGCTCTTGCCGGGTTGAGTGGCCTTCCACTCACGTGCCCGTTTTGTGATATAGAGTTATGTGACTCGATCACATAAGTCTGTAAAACAAATCGGTCAAATCCGTATTTCCCGTTGATGGGAGGGCTCATACAGAGGAGGTTGGTATGAGTTTTCCGTTCAAACGGGAGATGTACGGCCACGTCAACGTTATGATCTTGATCCGGTTGGGCAGGTGCGAGGGGATACCACATCCATCAGGTTGCCCCAGTCTTATTTGTGCGCCATGAGAATCGTCGGGTAACGACGAAGTCTCCCCAAGTGCATCTGTTTTGACTCGTTTCGGCTTGTTCTCCGAGCAAGCAATTTTCCCCTTCGTTAGTTACCTACATTTTTCGACTTCGGTCGACCTTTCTTTTAACACCCGAGAATTCGTGAATGCGAAATTCTTTTGTAGTGGGTCCTTGTGCTGGGGGAATGAACCCGCCCCACGACACCGCAACGCTAGCCTGCCAGCGCATTCACGCGTCCCCAGACAAGGCCAATCTCGGCTGATGTTACCATCCTCTTTCGCCGAGGCAGTAGACCATTGCTGCAGTCCTATACGGACAATTCATACCAAATAATTCACTACACTTGCTTCTACCCAATTTTCGAGATAAATATTCGTTACCACTTCTTATGTTTATAATTGAGAAAGTCTAATTTTGGTATTTATTAACCAAAAACTAAATATGATTTATGTACAAATGCCTTAAAGCCTCATACGTGTTACTGGTCTTCCAACCATTTCATCTCACCACGTGTGAATGCACAGCTAAACCAGCAGTCATTTTCTGCTGAATCTTTTATTAAAATTGGAACCACGTTTCAGTGATATATTCCCCCATTCTCTAAAGTAACCATCCTTAAATTCATATCATGACAATTTTATTATTGAGCAATCCAGTATAAACAACTGTTCCATCCAATCCCAGGACAAAGTGCAATATAACTTATAAAATGACATGATTTACACCAATCTCATAGGTCACTGCATCCAATTGCAATTCCTTGCACTCATCTCACATGACCGCGATCAAATACTTTCAAGATTCACTTTTCTATACTTTTCTATCCGTACCAGATCCACAAAGGGTTCGCTCAGATAGAATTGCATCTAAGAGTACTCTTCCTACCAAGTGTTGTGAAATAGTTAAAATAATATGTTGCTTCATAAAATATATTAGAGTAACAAAATGTTCATTTCATAGTTGGTCGCAGGAGCAACCGTTTGGAACGTGTTGAATATTTTTTAAGCTGTAGTGGGGGGCAAGTATATGTGTGTTTTTGTTTTGTATTTTATTCCAATTTACCTGAATTTTATAACCCTGTAGAATTCCATTATGATGCTGCGGTGGTGGAGGCTGCCATTTCACCCAACCAGCTGTTAAATTCAACATGCCCGTTTGAACATTGTCTGGTGGAGCGGATGGGACTGCAACACAACGCGGCACGGCACAACAAGGACGATGATGATGAGACGATGGTGACCAATCCAATGATGGCAATGATGATATTGTAGTGCAAATAAAAAGAGAAGCGGAAGAGAAAAAAGATTTTTCAATTTCGTTTGTAACTTTATTATTATAATAGAAAAAGATGGGAAAAATTGCTTCAGGCTAGAGGAGCCAGACATTTTCTTTTAATACTATCAGCGTCTGTTTTGGTGAAATGCATACTGTGATATTCAGCGAAAATTAAAACGCAGCAATAAATTTGTATGCAATAATATTTTGTGCTTTTTATATGCAGATTTACTTTTGCTTGTAATCATTTTTTACTTTTAATAAAATTTATAAATTTAACAAAAACTTTCAAAAGTTTTCAAAAAATCATTAAACTTTGTCGCGCAAACTGTCGAACTAACGAAATGCATTTTGTGCATAAGACTCCCACATGAGACTCCACCTGTAACTTCTGTTACAGGATCATATGTTTACTTACCGTCTTCTAGCGTTTGAACGAGCTTTGAATTGCTTGGCTGTCCTTCCAACGTACGATAGAATGGCGCTATGAAAAATTCATATTTTGTGAACTTTTTTAGATTGGACACGACATGAGTTTCCAACGACGGATTCAATACGGTCATGATGTTATACTTCTGGGAGCCACCACTTACATCACGAAAACGAATATATAAACCCTGGACATTCAGGAAACCGTTACAGAAAATGAAATGAAATGGAGAATGATGAGAAATAAGTAGATGGTATCATAAAAACTAGCAATAGTAGATGTTAAAGCTAGTAAGTTTGATAGTACGAATTTTAACGTGTTTTTTTTTCTCTGGATCTCTTGCTTGGAAAATGGAAGGGTAAAGTTAAGAACAAACTTACCTCAACGTATTCTTCGGTCATGCTAACATACATCTGCCAGTCTAGACGAACTGAAGTCGAGTTTATTGGTTGAGCGTCGATAAGTTCGACAACCTGGAAAATTGAATTGCATTCATCTTTTACATCATTACAATCATAAATGGTACGTGACTACTGAAAACTATTACTTTCGAGGTGGAAATAGTTTACGAGCGACAAAAATATCAATAACGGAATACTGATGGATGTTGCAAGAATAAGTGTGGAAGTTAATGGTCGGAGTAGGTTTACGATGGTACAAGTTGCATTTGAACAATTGGTAACATGACGGATATAACAAGCATGAAATTTATTCGTTTGGCCTGATTGAGTTTTATATTATCAAAGAGATATTCAAAGACCTCAACGAAATAGTCATAGCTCTGAATCACTGAAATAATGGATACTTTTCGTAGATGAAAAGCAATGGAAGATGTAAACATTTCAACATTTATTTTTCACACTTGAGGGCTTATAAAATGGTTTTCTCCCTCCATACTTAAAAAATTACCTAAGCTAGAAACATGAGATTTTGTAAGTAGTAGGTTAAAAGTGGTGCCTTCTGCAAAGTTTCAGTACAAAAAGAAATTTAAATTTTTAGGTAGTATGTTGCTATTTATGTGCAAGTGACTCTTACGAGATTTTTTCCCAAAGGCTGTCAGTATGGGTGTCAAATGCAAGGTCTAAGTGAGCATTTTCAAAATCAGGTGTTAAAGGTACAGTAACAATGTTAAGAGATGTGGAGGAAGAAATATCTGGAAAATTTGTCCTCCCCACTCAGAATTCGAGAACTTTAAGTAAAAAAGTCAGAAACTACCTCAAAAGGCAAAATTCGATCGACTCTACTTATTATAGTATGATATGCGTGTGTTATATTTTTGCCTATAAAATCAAAACGGAACCCTTAATTTTGCCGTAAATTTCAGAGAATTATGCAATTGTAAAAATAACACCTGATTTTGGAGAGAGACACAATTCCAAATTACCTAGACCAAAGACTACAAATATGTACAGATTTTAAAGAAAATTTTAGAAATTATATGTAGCACTGGCAACATCTAATTGAGATGACGCTAATCCATCGAATTCAGAGTTAGCATTTAATGAGTGACTTTGATGACGAAATCACAAAATAATTTTTCATGCGTTTTTCCCAAAAAAAATATAGGAGTTGCTTCTATCTGCGCATAAATAATGGTGTTAATGCAAATCGACAGCAAGTTTAAATACATCGGAACAACATTTTATTTTTTCCTAGCTCAATTTCTACGAATAAGCCAAGTTATTGATATTCAGGAGACATTGTTTGGTTAGTAATTGGTTTGCAAAACCCTTCTGACAGGAATCTCTCCAGCCACTCCAACTTATTCTTTTCTCAAAAAGAATCTAAGGCAGTGCAAACTAGGCAATTCTAAGTATCTGGTTAACTTGAACGAATATATCGTCACTCGAGAAGGTGATATGGTCAGTACCACACTTCGGCGGCGTATCCGTTCACCCAGCTGCGATACGTTTTGATTCTAAACCAATACGTATCATAACTGAATGGGTCGAAGTATCACACGAAACGACAGGATTCAAACCATTACATTACGATTTTTGAACTGACAATGGCATTATGTCTTAACTATTTGAAAATGCAAAAGGTAGCATTTTATTAATAGAAAATTATTTATATTCTCATTAAAAACCCTTACAATTCCAAATTATTGACACTTATTTGCGCATTATTAACACGTTTGCATGCATAATTGAAACATTGTTTTTAAAAAATAAAACAATGAATCAGGTCTATATGACCCAATTAATTCACAGTTTATATTTAAAGGGTTAATAAACACGCCAAACTTCATAGAAGTTCTGATTTTGGTGACACAAAATTATAGAAAAACTCATATTTAAAAAAAAAAAAACTATTATTCATCATCATATAACAATCTTGCATAATTTCATGTTTTTTAATGGCTTCTTGAAAACAATATCCTTACTTTTGTTCAAACTTTACTTATTTAAATTCTTTATGTCAGGTGAGCTATTGGGCAAATTTTACGCTTTTTATTTTTCAAGCTAAAAAAGTGGCAAAGAAAGAAACAACTCACCATCAACCCCAAGATCGAACATATAAAAAAAACATGAGCCCACATGAAGTCAGATCATCGTATGCCTGTGTTAAATAACCAAGAGACAACATCAATCCTCAAACAAGTCTATACAAAAGTGCAAAAGAAGAAATTATAGGCAGCTCAGTCGATAGTAAAAACAGGTAGCTGCAATATTTCCAGAAACTATTCACAGCGTCCCCAACAACGACTTAAGCTGTAGACATTCCTGAAGCAGAGTAACAGGTCTCAGTTTCACCACCAGCCAGGCAGCAGTTAGGGATTGCAATCCGGAAAGCCGGATCCGGTAATCTGGCGGATCCGGCAATATTATGCATGACTCAAATATTTTCGAAAAATGCTCGCTCAATGTTGCTTATTCGTGCAAGTGACACCACGCCTATCCTACAAGGCTTGATCTCAGATCAGTTATTTTTTGCCACACTCGAATAAAAAAATGAGTTTTGTTACTGGTTTGGCGAATAATGTATTCAAATTTACTTTTTTATTGTTCAATTGATACAGAAGTTATGATTATGTTGCAATTACGAGGAGTAAGCGAAAGTGAAAGATTAATATAAATAGTTATATTCACAAATTAATTGAGTACATGGAGAGAAAAAAATAACAGAAATTAGCCTGCTCCCTATGGTAACGCAGGCAAAGGTACTAAGACAGGCTTGGGAAAATGCATCCAATGCTTCGATACAATTTTATTCTTTTTGCAGGATAAGTTTTAAGGTTTCCAGTTAGAACTAAATAATGCCCTTTTATTACGCACAATTTATATTAAGCGAATTAATTTATATAGTTAAGAAGCTTATTTCCCAGTATCATTAGCAATCAATTGTATTCCGCGTTATAGTGTCAACAGCAATATTCCTTTATTTAGAAATGATTTCGTGGGCACGATCATCTACGCTAACTGCTCGACGTATTCTGTCGTTGATTGAAAACGTGAGTGAGTTTATGGTTGTGGTGACCTTTATTTTTTGATTTTGTATAATACAAATATCTTCTTACTTAGTGAGTGAGTTACTGAGCGAAAGCTTTACATTTTAATCATATTTGTTCAGCAGGTACAACTTAATTTCAAAGATATGTCGTTTTCGAAAAAAAACAGGACGATAAGAATAAGGATGAGGACTATGGGAAGAACAGATGGCATTATTTTAATAAAATGGCCAAAGATAACTCCGCAAAATGTTCTCCGTGTTCTGACATATTAAAGATCAGTAAAGGCTCTTACAAAGGTTTGAGAACACATTTAAAAACAAAGCATTGCATTGATCTTATTTCTGGAAGTCAATTAAATGGTCCAACTAATTCAGATTTATATCCTGAAGCATCAACATCAAAGAATAATTCAACTGATGATATTAACAATTGTGAGGAAGAAATACCCAAGAAAATGTTGAAAACAGTTGACAACTTTTTCGAAAAGAAAAACTCGATGGAAAAGATTGTCTCCAGAATGGTTTGTAAAGACGGTGTGGCCCTTAGTCTATTAAGTACATCGCCAGATTAAAGATATTAGTTTTTAAAAAGCAGATTCCAACTTCCTATTTCACCAAACACAATAAAGCCTATAATAACAAACTTCGCAAATACCGTTAAAACTGACATGATAGTTGAGTTCCAAAATCTTATTAAACAAAAAAAAAAAGATTTGCCTTAAGTTTCGACGAATGGACTTCCCAGAAAAACACCGTTATATGAACCTGAACGTATACGACAAGGAAAAGCATTTTAATCTAGACCTAATTAAGATACATGGTTTGTGTACTCCGGAACATACTATCAACTTGAAACAAACGCGCCTAAAAAGTTTCGGTATTAATTCTAATAGTGATATCAGCGGCATGACAACTGACGATGCCAGCGTCATCGTCAAAGTTGGTAGACTAATGAATTGCTACCAGCAACTGTGTTTATACATGGGTTGCAATTAGCTGTACTCGACGTATTGTATAAAAAAAATACGGAAAAGGAAGAAGAACGACAAAACACCTCTCCTTTTGACTCAGATATAGATGACGAAGACACGATCGAAACATCTGAAGAACAAAGCGTAACAGTTACCATTACAATGAATCCTCGGCTTTTTTATCCTTCTAGAGCTGAGGTAATTCCTAGATACAGTGATGTAGTTCAAAAGGTGCGTAACGTGGTGAAATTATTCAAACGATTGGCTACAAAATACGATATGTATTACAAGTAAAGAATTAAGCCTAATTTTAGACTGCCGTACGCGTTGGAACAGTCTTCTAGCTATGATAGAACGATTTTATAAGCTAAAATTATGTATCCACAAAGCTTTGATTGACATAGGATCTCAGATAAAATTTAGCGACTTAGAATGGCGAAAATAAAAGACCTGATTGACAGTTCGCAGCCATTCAAGTTGGCTGTAGAGACTTTATGCACAAGAGATGCGACCCTATCAACTGCTGAAACAACACTAAAATTTGTTTTAGAGAATTTGGTTGCTTCAGAAATAATGTTAATTACTGAATTATCTGAACCACTGCTTGCGAGAATAAAAGAAAGGCGCACTATTGTACCAGGAATCTTAATTTATTTGCAAAATCAAAAAAAAAAATAAGACGGCTATCCAAGACAAGCCGATAGTTCATTTACTGTGCCCAAGAAAAAAGATATACGACTAGAAATGAATCAAATATTAGAGAGAGTCATTCAAAATGAAACCTCTGACAACATAGACGATAAGATAAAATTAGTAGAAAACAATTCAAGCTCATACTTATTGAAAAATGATATGACATTACAGCAAGAGCTACAAATGAAGCCAGCATGAAGCGAAAACCCAAACTATAAGGGATGCATCAGACTACGACTATTTAGCCGCACTTCTGCCGCAAGTTACACATGGTTAAATGGAAGCCCGCACACTGCGATTTTCGACAATTTTGTCCAGGTCGGCAGTCGCAGGAATTCGCGATTTTTCCTAAAACCAGTTTAGTAGGTAGTTTTTGTGATACTCGCGCAGGTGCACATCATTTGGACATTTGACGCTGACGTTCACGGAAGTTTCTTGCATAGCACACAAATGAGTTAGCGCATGTGTTCCTGGCAAAGACATACCTTCAAATGAGCATCTTAGTTCTGCGCATACCTGAAGTTCCTTTGCAAATCTTGTCGCAGTGTGTTCGTATTTGCGTCTGAAAATCGCTGGTTACGGCAGAAAAATCGCAATGGGGCCGAACCCTAAATATCAACAGAGATCGGTTTTGGCAAAAGTACTGAAGAAAGAAATGATAGCGTATGAATGTGAAGGAGTTCGAGGGCAATATTTATCTTAAAATTACAACTTGTTAACAATAAAACCGACAAGTGTGGAAGCTTAAAGGGCCTTTTTTTAGCAGCTGGCTACATTTGTAACTCTATAGGGTTCGGCCACATTGCGATTTTCCTGTCGTAACCGCCGATTTTTAGCCGCAAAATCGAACACACTGCGACAAGATTTGCAAACGAACTTCAGGCATGCACAGAGCTAATGTGGTCATTTGAAGGTAAGTCTTTGCCAGGAACACATGCGCTAACTCATTTGTGCGGTATGCAAGAAACTTCCGTACACGTCAGCGTCAAATGTCCAAATGATGTGCGCCTGCGCCAGTCTCACAAAAACTACCTACTAAACTGGTTTTAGGAAAAATCGCAAATTCCTGCGACTGCCGACCTGGACAAAATTGTTGAAAATCGCAGTGTGCGGGCTTCCATTAAATCATCTGTAACTTGCGACACAAGTGCGACTATATGGTCGTAGTCTGATGCATCCCTTAAGACGCCGATTGGGAGATGAAACGATCGATACTGTTTGCTTCTTAAGATCATTTTTTCAAAACAAACCTTAATTTTTTATAATTCTTTAACCCAAAACGCTTGTTTAAGGTAAGAATATTGAAAAATATTGGGTATTGTGATGATTGTGCCATTCATTAAACAAATCGATGACAGTAAGACTGCTTAGCGCGAAGAAATTGGAAAATTGATTAAATTAGATTTAGGTAATATAAGCTACTTGCAAAAAGTAAGTTATAAGATAATTTTCAGTGGTGTTCTTTATGAAATCGAGTAAGACTGAATGAAAATTGTAATCATTACTAATATAAAGAATATAGTGTGTAACACTAAATATTAAATTTTTATTGTTGACTTTATTTGTGCTCGTCGATGAATTTTTACTAAGAAAATAAAGTCGATTTCTAACAAACAAATTGACTTTTTTGTAATTTTATCATAGACTCACTTAAACATTTTTTATATAAAAGTTGTTTTGATGTTAAAAATCCGGACGGATGATGAAATCGGTGCCGGATTACAATCCCTAGCAGTAGTGTGTGACTTTAGAAAAAATAAGGATACTGTAATAGATAGAAGTCCACACAACTGGTAGGATATTCTAATGACGTCAGTATTATGGCAAGTTCAATCCCAGATGCCACAGGAGCATTTCTGAGCCTAGAATCTGAAGAAAACCAAACTGGGCTACGATGTAACAGAAACTAAATTAATGAAGGAAGAGACCTCTATTCCGACAAAAATTGACCATAGGAGACTATAACCTTGAAAGTGTGGATAACTTTATTTATCTTGGAGCAAATCTGAATAGAAGGAGAACTAAAAAGACGAGATTTGAGGCCGTATAAATGCTGCAAACATTGGTTAAACCTGTGCTGTTAAATGGAAGTGAAACATGGACCTTGACGAGCGAATCCAAAAAGGTAGTGAACATATTTGAATCCAAAGTGCTTTGAAAAATCGATGGCTAAATAAAACAAGGAATTGTTTGGAGACTACTATACAACGATAAGTTGTATGAATTATTTGATGATCCATCAGTATCAGCTTACCTAAAGCTATGTAAATTCAAATGTGTGAACCATGTAGATAGAATGGAAGAAAACCAGCTACCAAAAGGAATATTAAAGGGAGGAGCACAAGGTATACGTGCAGTGAGAAAGGCGAGGAGTCGATGGGAAGAGTTTTTGAACAGAAACGTTTTTTTCGAAAAAATTTGCAGACGTTGCTCAGGCAAAATTCGCAGACGTTGCTCAAGCGTCAATGTATTCATGATAAAATGACAAACCCAACTAATTATAAAACACATGACAGCTATCGCACGATACATTATTACATGAAAAAGTGTTGCCCACTTAAAGTTCTATACCTCTAAAAAAACACCCTTTACTTCCAGGAAATAACTATGCACAAAAAAATAAGTGAACAAAATAAACATTTTTTTGGAATGGGTCCATAAGGTGTTTGTGCCGTAAGTTAAAACTCACTCTGCTAAAATGGGCCTATCTCTGAAAGCCCTGTTGCTTGTGGACAATGCTCTTTCACATCCTTTTAACCAGCTTCAAAGTGACAATGGCAGTATAAAGTGCTCCCTCCATATACAACTCTTTTTATCCAGCATATGGTTCAGGGCATAATAGAGGACATCAAACGTCGATACAGAAGAAGTTTCACTGAAAGCTTGCTGTTCTCTGACAGCGCAATGACAATGTTACCAGTGCATGGACAGATCTTACGGGGACGAGCCTAAGCAATGGATGGAAAAAATTTTGGTTTCAACCTCTACAACCAATTGACGAAGTTTCAGAAACTGAGATGGTTCCGGTTAGTGTTGATCAAATTGTTCGACTACTCGATACGATACTGAACCAAGAAACATTGACATAAAAAGAAGTAGCAGATTAGGTGGAATGTGACAAACAGGATGGGAGAATTGAAATTTTGAGCGATGATGAAATAATATCTAATGTTCTGCAGTCCTATGATCAAAAAGTTGCTGACGACGATGAGATATCGGCATATGAGGATTATCTGACAACTAACTATCTGGAAGCCGGAGCAACGTTAAACAAGTTGGGTGGACAGAAATACGCTCATGTCATAAGGGTTTTTTACTTAAACTACAATATGCGAATATGTAGAATGATTTAATTCAAGAGTAACCATTGTGACATGCATAACAAATATATTCTGGCTTCAAAAGAACTCCATTCTAACCAGCCAACGTTTTGTTGCAAGATTTCTAAAATCATTGATTGACCTGAACTTTAAAAGAATTTTTGTTGTTCCTCTTATCTGAAAATTTGGAAAAATCCAATCAAAAGTGCCTGGTTCGATGAAAAGCCCATGTAGTAGAAAAATCATATATTATTGTTGTAATCGGAGGAAATTCAAATGGCTATGGCTTCTGTAAATTTTACTGAATCGTATAAAATATAAGAATCTTTAAGGCCGACTTAAATGGCTGATTTAATCCAGTTTTATGATACTGAAATGTTAAATCCTACTATTATGAGCAAACATCAACGAATTTAAATCTTTAAGTTATTTGTGATTGTATGTGCCTCCATGATTTTTAAGGCTTAATGAAAGAAATATTAGAAAAACCTATTAGTTTCACGTCCTGTCCATCCACGCGTCTATCTGTCCATCTATCTATCTAACAGTGCGTCACAAGAAATTTTTTGAGAATCTATAGAGTCTACAGAGCTCGAAACTTGTGAAAAGGTCAGAAGTGGTGATCTCTTAAAATTTTAGGTCTTATCAAATATATCAAATTTTTTTGAGGGGGTCCCTCTTATAACTAAGTGGCCCTTAAAAATTTTTATCATCAAATGTAGTCGAGTAAAGTATCAAATGAAAGGTCTTAGCACATTCGGAATTTGAAAAATAAATCATTTTTTTGCATTGCAGGGGGACACAAAAAGTACGAACAATATTTGTGTCTCCTCCCCTCTCGATTGGACACCTTTGAGCCGAAAATCTGAGAAAAACATGAAAGCAGGTCTTTATGAGTAGAAGAGCAAAAAATATCTCAGAAATCAAAATTCACTCAATTGTTTATAATAGTATGATTTGTAAATTTTACATTTTCCCCCAAAAATCGAAACGGTGCCCTTAGACCTCTTAAAATACAGTTATATAGGCTAATATAAGACCCTTATGTCCCCGAAATTTCATGGAAATCAAATCATAATCAAGTGAGCAATCGACATTTCAATTGTATGGAAGTATAACAACAATAACAAGTGTTGATACATATTTCAAATTGACCTAGGTACTCTTATTTTCATCGGGTTTTCATGAAAATATGAGTTAAAATGTTTAATTTGAGCATGTTTAATCGCCTGAGCATTGAGGAAAATTATTTAAGCTGGAAAAATGGCACCTGCCATGTACTTATGCACAAAACTCTGCATCTTATGGATACATTGAAATTTGAATAATTTTCTATGCAAGTAATTTTTTTTGTGGTTGGAAGGTGAATGTCATTTATGCGCTGAGTGTGGGTACTTCCATGCTTGGAAGAATGCGACTGGACTACCCACTAAACACCTCTCCTTTCAACCCAAGAACCCAGCCTGGCACCGTTTGACACAATACTTCGGGGCAGGCCTCGTTTTGCTACGCTGTGTGGCGCCTCCAAGCTGGTGGATCCCTCTTCGAGCGCGAGGGGAGAGGGGAAGAGGAATCGCCAGACAAGTGATCCCCCAGCCCAAAGCCCTTGGCTGCTATGAGTCCCTTTTATCTTTTAGGACTGCCCGAGCATAATGCGCCACCTGTTACCAGCAGTCAACCGATTCAAGCATCACCGCCGCTATATTATCCGTGCTGAGCCCTCCCGTCTCCCTGCAAAGTCCCTTTGTAGCTTGTCCCATTTCATGCACGCGACAAATGTGTGGCAGGCACCGTCTTTCTCTCCGACAATTGAGGGACCGTGACTTACCAATCTTGTACAGGTAAGATTGAAAATACGTATGCTCGCTCAAAAGCTGGGTAAGATAAAAGTCAGTCTCATCATGTCTTCGATTTAGCCACAATCTCACATCCGGGGTCAGGCACGTAGTCCACCTTCCCTTCGTTCAATTCAACCAAGACTGTTGCCAATCGTTAAGTGAGCGCTGTCTCTACTTGTGGACAACCATCTCTCTCGCGTCTACGTTTTGACGCAGGCAAATAGCAAATAGCAACATGTATCACACTCGAAATAAGTCTCACCGCCGAATCAGAGACTGTCAGATACGATTATGCAATCTTCAGTGCTCCTCTTCTCTGTACATTACCCAGGCGTTTTCAGTACACCTCCTTACTGAGAGCATCGCCCCACATTTCTGCTTCGTACAGTAGCACTAACCCTTTAGCACTTATCAAAAGGCGTCTTCTTGATGGGCTGGGTTTCCCTACGTTAGCCATAAGTCGACTCAAATCCGATACTCCCGAAGTAGCCTTCTCAGTCATTGCCCTAACTTGCTCAGAGAAACTCATCTTCGAGTCGATTATTAGCCCCAGGTACTTAACTGCTGGCTTCGATTCGATTATTATGTCTCTAATATTGATCATCATTACTCTAGGGATTCTCTTTTTTGTCAAGAAGACCACTTCGGTTTTCCCCAGTGCTAAATTGAGCCCGCTAGTACTCATCCAGTCTCTCACTCGGCATATTTAGCCTACCTAGCCTAAGTTGCGCTTGTTCAAGGGTGCGTCCAGCAATCAGAAGCGCAACAGCATCCGCATAGCCGATCAAGCCCGACTCATCTGGCATCGCCAATCTCAGTACCCCTTCGTAAGACACGTTCCACAGGTCTGGACCAAGGATAGATCTCTAGGCAACACCCGATGTAACTTCCATCCTTCGTTGGCCTTTTGCCGTGTCATAAAGCAGGTTTTGGTCCGACAAGCAGTTCCTCAAAAGCCGTATTAGATATTTTGGAGCTTTGAAAGGGCTTCCCAGCGTATCCAGAATATCTTCCCATCTAGCGAAGCTGAAGGCGTTCCTAACGTCGAGTGTCACCGATAAGATGATTCGCCGCTTGGTGCGGCTATATGCCTCTATCTTTTAGAATGCGCTCACTACCTCTGCAATCGCATCAATGGTAGAACGTCCTTCTCTAAAACCGTACGGCCGAGGAAATAGGTCTCCAGCAGCACCAACCACGTAAGTGAGTCTTTCCTTGATGAGTTCCTCTAGTAGGTTCCCAGCCGTGTCTAGCATGCATAACAGGCGGTATGCAGACGGTGATTCGGAATTTCCTTTCCTCTTGCTGATCAGCACGAGCCTTGCCACTTTCCATCGTATCGGGAAAACGCCGTCCCATAGGCAAGCGTTGAATGTGCTGAGCAGCAAGTCAGGACAATGTTGATAGACAAGTGCAAAACCTCAGCTGGAACACCATCTGCTGTGTGAAGAGTGGACACTCGACTGCTGTTTCGCCGTGGACTACGTCAACACAGAAATGGTCGGGGAAGAGTGCCCGCACTATTTTGTCCATCTCTCCCGCATTATGCATGCGAGGTTTCCGTACTCCACCAAGCTTCCGCATAACTAGCATGCAGCCAAGGCCCCACGGATCCTTGTTTACATTGTCCACTAAATCTTGCGAGCGCTAAGGCATTTCCTAGCCAACTTATATGCTGCTAGCCGGTAGCATGCCTCATCAGGGTTCCGTGCCCGTTGAGCCTCACGTCCAAGCTTTTGATACTCCCTTCGCTTTTCAGCGATTTTAGTCAACTACCAGTACACTGTGAGCCTGCCATGCCGGGGCATAGAAGCACTGCAAGCAGTTGTGATGACACTCATAGTCGAATTCAGCACGTCTTGAGCTGCCAGTTCTTCCATCTCCTGCGAATCTCCCTGCAGCGTGGCACATGCCATGAGAACCTTGAAAACCTCCCGGCGTCCATTCTTCCGATGTTTCACCCAATTTTAGAAAGCTGAGTGCACGGACGTCAGAAGAAAACGTCACCGAGCTCAAGCAGAATGTACTGATGATCACTGGCTGAGTAGTCATCTAATACTCTCCAATTGCGTATCTTCCGTACTAAGGACTCCGAGGCGAATGTCACGTCCGGTATAGCTCCTTCACAGCCAATACGGCGGAAAGCCGGCGTACTTCCAGTGCTTGGCACGATGAGCGCCGTGGATCTGTTTGAGGCATACCCCGTTCGATTGCTTTAACATTGAAGATCCCCCCAACGAGCACATTCCCGTCTGCGTTCGAGACAGTGCCCTCTAAAGCCTGAATTCTGGCTTGAAAAGATGATATCGATTCGTTCGGAGTTAGGTACACACTAAAAAAGGTGGTCCCTGAGCACCGAACCCACACAAAACCATCCCCCGTCCACAGCTATCCACCTGGAAATTCCTATTCTAAATCCAAATAGCGGCAGTGCCAGTTTCATCAGGATACCATGATGCTAATTTTTTATCATGGCTTTCATGTCCCTCGCTAACTGCTCAAGCAGATTTTGGGCAGTGGAGCTGCGGTGTAGGTTTAGTTGCAGGATGCGGGTAGTTTAAGCTCTGATTTTGCCTTGGCTAGGGCTTCCTGGAAAGCCCGGCATTTTCCGGATCCCAAGGCGTACCCAAAATTCGGTTTTGGATCAGCATCCTTACAAAAAATACAGTTTGCTTCTTCCATACACTCTTTTCTTTTATGTCACATTTCACTGCATTTGTAACATAGGAAGCTCCTATCGGGTCCTTTGCATACTTCTACGGTGTGACCATAGCAAAGGCATTTGAAACATTGAAGAGTCTCCTGCAGGCAACTTACCCTATTCATAATTTGCCCTTATGCAGAAATTGTTCAGCGTCCTTTTCGGTCAAGTCAATGATGGTCATGCGTTGTCTCTTATGGTTTTCTGGTGTCAGCCTTGCGTTGTCCTGCTCACGCTAGTGAACTCTCTTTTGATGGCCTCTTCTACCCCGGCCAGATGTCTCTTATTTCGATCGTTGCCATCGGCTCAAGCAAGGCTATAGTTGCGCTTTTGCTGAGGACCTACTTTACTGCATCGCAGAATGCTTCTTTCATCTCATTTTGCTCCCTTTCACAATTTAATTCCACAGCAAACATTAACAATAAAATTCTCGACTTAGTTTTTACTAATTTTCCGAAATCCTCCCTCTTTTTGGACTCAGCCTTCGAGTCTTACGTTGCCTCCGACCCCCATCACCCTCCTCTTCATCTGGTGATATCTGTGGACTTAGAATCCGTTAGAAAGAGTATCACTCCTATTCGATACAACTTCAACAAAACAAATTACTCAGCTATAGAAAGAGAGATTTGCTCTGTCAATTGGTTTTCTTTTTTATGTAATCTAAATGTTGAGGATGCTGTACGTAAATTCTATAACTTTCTTGACTCTCTAATAGCAGTACATACTCCTACAGTCCGTCCCAAAAAAAGTATAGATGCGCCGTGGTTCAATATGAAAATTGCGGCAGCTTTAAAAGCCAAGGATACGGCTCGTAAAGCGTTTCTAGTAAGTGGTTTGTGTTCGGATTTGCAGCTATTCAGAAGGCTTAGATTGGTAGCTAAAAGAATTATAACTGAGACCCAACTAGATTATCTTAAGTATGTAGAAGGCTCAATATGTAATATCCAATCGAAACCATTTTGGGCTTACATTAAGTCTCTAAGAAATGGCAACAACTTTCCTGGCTCTATGATTCACGAAGGCATTGAAACTTCAAATAATGAAGAGATTTGTGAGCTGTTTGCTCAATATTTTTCATCATTTTATGCTAAGCAGACATCTTCTTCCAATGTCGAGTTTTTCCAACAATTCTCGCCAACAGATTCTTTTTCTTATATTAGCCCACTTGATGTAGAATTGCTTCTTAATAAGTTAGATACATATGGCAGTAGTGGTCCAGATGGCATTCCGAACATCTTCGCCAAAACTCTATCTTCATCTTTATGCGTACCGCTATCAATTCTGTTCAACAATAGCCTAGCCTGCGGCACTTTTCCAACTTTCTGGAAGAGATCAGTTGTCCTTCCTATTCACAAAGCTAGGAATAAAGCTGCGATCTCAAATTACCGTCCCATAACCCTTCTGTCTTCTTTTAGCAAGATTTTCGAACGCATAGTTTATAACAACTTATATTCCCTTCTACTTCCTAATTTAGCTATGCAGCAACACGGTTTTATCAAAGGCAGATCCACTCTTTCTAATCTTCTCTCCTTCTCTCATACGGTAGCTTCTGCTATAGATCAAAGAAATCAAGTAGATGTTATTTATACTGACTTCTCAAAAGCTTTTGACTCTGTCAACCATGGTCTCCTACTGAACAAGCTCAAGGCATTAAATATTAACTCGACCCTTCTCCACTGGCTATACTCCTACCTCTCTAATCGTGAGTGTGTGGTAACGTTTAAATCTTGTAAGTCTTCCTCCTATTGTCCTCAGTCTGGTGTTCCTCAAGGCTCAATACTTGGTCCCTTATTATTCTTAGCTTTCATAAATGATCTGCCATCCTTATTTAACTCTTCGTCGCTTATGTATGCTGACGATTTGAAAATTTTCAAAGTTATTCATTCTCTAGATGACTGCTTTCGACTGCAAGCAGACCTAGATAATCTTGTTTCCTGGACCAGCTCTAACTACCTTCCTTTAAATATTAGCAAGTGTCTCCTTATGTCTTACTCACGTAAAAAATCTCCATTTTCTTTTGTTTATTCGATCAGTGGCACTGCGCTTGGGGTAGTGACCACTCATAAAGATCTTGGTGTAATTTTTGATGATAAACTCCGCTTTGATCGCCACATTTCTTATATTGTTTCGAAGGCATCTAAAATGTCTGGTTTTATTTTAAGGACCTCTAAAGGCTTCAATAATATACGGTCTTGTACCTATCTATTTCTATCGCTGGCTCGTAGTCTATTAGAGTATTGTGCTCAAGTATGGTGTCCTCATCAACGTTATTTAATTGATGCGCTTGAAAAGTGCAGCGTAGATTCACAAGATCTCTTATTTTCAAATTTCAGATTGCATACGTTTCCTATAGCGAGCGTCTCGTTATGTTACAGCTCCCCTCTTTATTATCTCGCAGGATCTTCCTGGATGAATGCCTCCTGTACAAACTTTATTACCATCTTTTGCCACCAGCTGTGTGCGACAATATATCGGCCTTTACTCCTGAACGTATGAGTAGATCTTCAGTAATCTTTAATATCCCGTTCGCCCGAACCGAGATTTTTTTTAATTCGCCTTTTGCTCGGATACCCCGCAATCACAACATTCGTGGTCTTGGTCCTATACCTTCTTCTTTTTACGAATACAAATCTCGTTTAAAACGGGATGTTCTTGAATTCGTTTTTATTAATTAAGTTTTCATTTTTACTGTTTAGCGGATTATAAATTTCTTTATGCTTTTATATGTTTTAATATAAATTCTTTTGCTTTTTTATTATTAATAATTTTTGCCTTTTTTCATTGTTTTTCTTACTTGTCTATATTATAATTGGAGTTTACTCTGTACATATAGATATTACAATAAATAAATTATTATCAGCCCCCGCTCCAAATTCGTCCAGTATGTAACCCGGTTGCGTTAATTGTACTGCTTTAATGGCAGTGTTGGTGTCTTCGGGCCTGACATTTCCCCGCGTAGTGTCGGCCATCTTGGGGTTTTACTAGCAGTGCCTGCTACTGGGATTTTCGCTGGGGCTTCTTTTTCTCCTGTTTCGCACCAGGTCTTATTTCTTGTTGGGTGTCCGTACGAACTTTATTGCAAGCATTGGATAAATAATTCAAGGCATCGATTCATGCCGTCAGAAAATTTGTTTTTAACCCTAATATAGTTACAAAGCCTTCCTGATAGATGCACGCTACTACTTACTTCCCTTGCTTCACCTCTCATTTCCAGCCATTCATTAATAAATTCAAGCAAGCGTTAATAGCATATACCTTAATTGTTGACGTTGGGGAAAAATGACTCAAATTTATTCAATCTTATCATTTGTAGTCAATCATCAATCTTCATTTTGTTTTACGATCACTGATATCACTAGTTGAACAAATCCTTAAAGATATTCAAGATACATAGTGTCATGTGTTATGGTTAGCGGCCAATAATTTTACTGTTCCGGGAAAGTGAAAAAGCACTGTCTTTTAAATAAAGTTAAAAGAGTTTTTACAAAGATTAATTAAAATGTTATTTTCACTTGTCTACAAATTTATATTCCAACTATCTTCACTATCGCCTTTAATTCGCACTCGCCTTTAATTTGCACTCCACGCTTATGGCAGTTTTACTATCGTGGTTTTACTATTCCTCCCCATTCATTCAGCTTGGCTTTATATAGGGTCTCTAGTCATTCAATCCATTTCTCGTATATTGGTGAATGTTCTGGCGATAACTACCTGGAATATTCGAGTGATTCTAAATACCCCGCAGTGGCGTCACTTTCAGATATTGAGCATGCTTGGTCGATTCTTGTGCTTTCGAGTACATTCGTTTATTGATCATGATGTTCTTAATAGTTGCGATAACAATTGTGACAGTAGCTCGCAGAAATGTTTGGACATGTAACAATAGCATTCCTGAAACTTTCATGCAAATCCTAGCAAACCTGTAGTGTCTGAGTCGGTAAGTTCATAGCAGGAAAATTCAAATCGCTATAACTTCATTAAATACCATTCAATCTTCTTGAAACTTTCTGGGCCGATCAACCTTATAAAAAGCCATTTGTGAATCTAATTTTGTTGAATTTAAGGGTAGAGTTACGATTTGATTCAAGAAAATGTAAAATTGATAAATCATATTACTACTGACAAAGTTGAGGGAATTTCGTCTTCTCACGTTTTTGATGTTGTTGTTGGCTTATATTCATGGTTTTTTCGGATGAAACGTGTCCAGTCGCACGCAAGGAAGGGTACGCGAAAATTTCGTACATTTCTCTTTCACCTGCCTCCCTCGGTACTGATAGGGTAATTATACAAGGGGCGTTTGACAATTCCATGCAAAGTCCGAGAGATGGCACCATCGGTCCATACCGAGGTCATGTTTAGTTAGCAGCATCCCTTGAATGAACGCACACCAACTTTCAGCCATATTGGTCTATTTGTTTGTGTTTGGAATTTGTGCAAATCAAGGAAGTCGAGTGCACGCACCAGCACACACCTCAGCAGTTATAGTCGCAAAATTAATGGGAAAAAGATTTTTCTTCAGATTGGGGAACAAATAGTAGTCCAAGAGAGCCAAGTCTGGAGAAAAGGGGGGATGTGAAAGGAGTTGGAATCTTATTTTCATTAATTTTGCGACCACAACTACTGAGGTGTGTGCTGGTGTGTGCACTCTACTTCCTTGACTCACACGAATGTCAAACACAAAGAAATAGACCAATATGGCTGAAACTTGGTGTGCGTTCATTCAAGAGATGCTACTAACTAAAAATGACCTCGATACGCACTGGTGGTGCCATCTCTCGGACTTTCCATGGACTTTTCAAAGGCCCCTCGTAACATCGGGTTTGAATAGGTCTCATTGAGATCTCTCCAGTGATAGCCAAGTCAACTACCAATGGTAAAAAAAATGTTTGAATGGTCACTTCCTTATATGGAGAGACCCCCCTTAAAACTCTTAGAAAAATGTTTGTACCCCAAAACATTCAAAAAATCACCACTTCTGAGCTTTTCACAAAATTTCATGGCTGTAGCTTCTACAGTTTCGGAGAAAAACTGCTTTGACATCCAGACAGACACAGGTCGTGATTTCAATAGGGTTTTGTATTTTAGTACAAAATCCTAAAAAATGTATCGTGTGGTTGGAGAAACAAGAGGATGCCAACTCCACATAGATTCTTCTTCTACGAAAAATATAGAACATTACCGCACCAAGAACTCGAGCTTCAAAGAAGAAGAAGAACATGACGGATTATTTTAAGATATAAGCGTTTATTTAGCGTAATACCATGCAAAAAAGTTAAAGTACTGTATAACCTGACGTACATATAGAACAAGTTCTGTACATAAGTATTTTTATTGAAGCATTTTGTAAGTAATGTTACTAGTAAATAAAATTGTCTAAGCCATCCACGTTTATAATGAAATTTCTACTATCCGTCTATTTGATTAACCATCATAGTCCCGGTCCCGAGGTTGACGGTTAATAGAGGTTCCACTATAGTTATAAATATCGTTAAATGCAAATGCTTGTATCTGAAACTGATGATGGATGCAAAGCGCATGTATGAAAAAATTATGAGAATTTTATAATTTACTCGTAAATTTCGTTTCAACCTACATTTATATTTTCCCCGCCTCTTGTTCATCTCTCAACACCTAGCTAAACAAACATGAATGTTCAATAAAATAACACATCAACCCATCAACTCAAAATCAATTTGCATTTCATGTCCTGCCAATATTGCCAAAGCTTTTATAGCCTTTATATTTTTCCATTATCTTTCCATCAAGCAAATATATACAGTGCTTCCTTACTGTGACTAAATATTCCACAACAATCTGTAAACAAAAGGAGAAGCATCACACCAAGCACAATATTTGTCACGAGAAACCATGTCAGTAGTGTAAGATTGTTGAATGTCATCAATATCAAGATACTATCTAAAGCACAATATTGCCGACACTATATCGGAATATGGATGAGAAGAGACAACACGGAAACAGCTTCACACACTTTTCCTATCATCATCCCGAATGTCGAGTGTTATTTTGTATGGAACAAAAGCAGCTGCTGCAAACATTGACTTTGTATGTCGAGTGGCAATAGATATTGTCTTAAGATACCAAAGCTATCTTCTTAACACTTACCTTCCCACTCAAAACCGATCTGGCGGCAGCCAATTCAGCTTGTGGCACTACACCCAATTCGTTACCCAACGTCCTGGCGACATTCGACAGACCAGATGGAACCGATAGACCGTGTGAATTTTCAGCACGAACAAGGAACACATACGAGGTGCCGGGCTTAAGCTCCGATATCTGGAATGAAGAAAAGAGTGTGTAAGTTGTTGGTCGATACTGTATGCTCGTACGTGTCATTATATTAAATATAAGCAGTCTGTGGTGAAAATATTCTCATGCATAAAGGATTAAGGGAATTGATAGGACCTGTTTATGGGTTTATAAAAGGATTTTGGTTAGATCACAAAGATTTGCTCCCTGAAGCATCAAAATTATATGTTGGGAATTCCAAACTAAGCAATCTTCTTATTTATTTTATTCAATAAAAAACTACCATCAACCAGCAGAATAACACTCCAAGTCATGTACATATATCCTTGGATTATTTTCAATTTACATACTCAAACTTTCATAACCGATAGATATAAAGATACTCAGCAAATAGTCTCTTTCGGCATGAATTGCATGCCAAATGAGATGGTTCGTGAGCCATATCTAAATCTCAAATAGGATGTTAGGGAATTCAAAAATAAAAAGAGAGAAAAAAGTTGCAGAACATACCGTTATTATTTGATCAGGAACACGATGAGCAGCCACAACCCAGCCAGTCTGCAGATCCGAGCTAAAATATTCCACTGTGTATCTGTTGGAAGGAGAAAATAGTGCAAAATATAGCAACTCAGTATAAGCATCTTGATGTTCAATAAAACAACATGATTTGCATTTTTGCAACATAGTTCCGATAAGCACTGTGAAGTAGGCTCAATACTGTACACAAATTGTATCTCACTGGTGACTATAATAATTCTTGCTTGCGGTCGTAGTATCTCCGGCAATGTACAGTAAAAGATAAAGGAATTTTACAAGTAGTACAAACTGGTCATAAGATATGAAAATTCCTATTAATTATTGTTGCAGAAAATTTATTTCTTAGAATCGACAGTTGAATGTTTTAGAAATAAAACTATACTCATTTAAATGCATATCGCTGGTAATGATAATTACCTACTTTTAATCATTCCCAAAGATACTTTCATCTCTTATTGTACACTCGCAGCGAAAACTTTCATCGCTATCATTACAATTGGAAACGTCTTGACCAGTTTGTCTCACTTGAGGTTCGATCTAACAAATGCGATAAGATTGGGCGGTTCGCAGCCACAAATATGCACTCTGCAGAACATGACTTACCCGATCAATGGACTAGCTCCTGGCTTCTCCGGTGGTTTGGTCCAGCGTAATGTGATGGTGCTTTGCGTGACGTTGACCACTTTTGGTGTGCCTGGTGGCGAAGGGAAGGTACTGGGATCTGGAGAACGATGCAAAATCGAAGAACTGCTTTTCTCGACCTGATGATTAGTATGCACATGAAAAATAAAAGAAAAGGCAGAAATGTTTTAGATTCTGAAAAGAATGCAGCCGTAGTGAGTTGAACGTATCATCTTTTGTGTAGAAATAACAATTTGTTAGAGGTCAAAAGATAGCGATAGAGTTGTTTGTCCCTCCAGGTTGAGGGATTATGGATTTTTGTGGGTGTAGACGGAGTTGAAGGGAATTATATTATCATATTTTTTAGTGATTTTTTTTCTAAGGGCTTGTGATATGAGAATTCCATAATTTTTTTTACCAATCCAAAAGATATATCAAACCAGAAATAACTTAGTCTGAAGCTTAGCAACGTATTTTTCAGTTTAGAAAATTCAGGTTACTGGCCTAAGTCTTTCGTTTTACCCGTGGTAGTTGGGGTCATTTTCGACTTCTTGTCTATTTATCATATATTATCGGTGCACAGTTGTTATTATTTTTTATCTATTAAAATATCGTTTTATTTTTCGTTTGATCAAGTATTATTTTATTAATGTCATAATTGTTTGCAATTTTTAGGTCTTTGTAAAATTTTTTTTTACAAAGACCTACTAGTTTCGCGACCTGTCTGTCCATCCGTCCATCGGTCTTTCCGTCTGTCCGTGCGTCACAGCAAGTTTTCTCGGAAACTATGACGGCTAGATTGCTCAAAGTTTGTGTAAAGGCCAGAAATGATGGTCTCTCAAAAGTCTAGGTCTTATCAAAAATTTAAAAATTTTTTAAAGTGGGGCCCCCCTCATAACGAAGTAGCCCCTAAAAATTTTTTTAATCAAAGGTAGTCAAGTTGGGTATCAAATGAAAGATCTTGATTAGAGCTATAAATGAAAGAAAAAGGTTATTTAATGTATCAGGGGGTCCAGAGGGTGGCAAAATGTACCAAAATTTGTTGTACGCCCCCTCGCGATTGGACACCTTTAAGCCAAACAATCTGAAAATTATCACAAATATGGACCTTAATAAGTACAAGGGCAAAAAAATACCTTAGAAATTGAAATTCGCTTAACTTTGTTAATAATAGTACGATTTGTAGATTTTACACTTTTACCCATAAAATCTAAGTAGTGCCCTAAAGCTTCTTGTAATGTTGTAATTATATAGACTGGTATCAGGTCTTAGTACTCACAAAATTTCATGAAAATCGAATCATAATTGAGTGAGGTATAGCCATTTCAATTGAATGGAATTACAACAACAATAACACGTTTTTATGGTTGATATGTATTCCAAATCGACCTAGGCACTTTTATTTTCTTCCGATTTTCATGAAAATTTAAGGAACAGTGTCTAATTTAAATATGTTTAATCGGCTCAGCATTCAGAAAAATTATTTAAGCTCCACCAAAATGGCGGCTGCAATGTGCTTATGAAAGAAACTCTGTATCTTTTGCATAAATTGGAACGATTTCCTATCCAAGTATCGGATAATGATTCAAATTATCAATTCACACTACTAGAACATTTGTTTTCAACCCCAGGGTGGTTACAAAGACATTCTGGTAGGATCATTCTCCTGCATATCCAACTTATTTTTATTACATCTACAATCTAATTATAATATTTATAATATTTTTATTAATTATTTCTCCTTTCTCTTAACTAACGTATAATATATTGAAATTTCTATATGATTAAGCACGATATTACTCTTAGTTTTTGATCGATATTATTATAATATTGTTTAAATTTAGAGTGCCAAAATGGCCATTAAGCATTTTGATTTTATAATGGTTTTATTTTTTGTTTATGTTTTTAAATGATTTACAAAATAAAGCAACTTTGAATTTAAATTTGAGATGAAACAAACAATACTGTACATCGTTTTTATTTTCTGCTAGTAGTTATTTAACATATTTTCTTGCCTTTATTATACTAAACTCTTCAATAATTTCAGTGAAATTGATTTCCTTTGAAACTCTTCTTTCAATTGAAAGCATGGTAAGATAGACCAGTCGCTCTTGATGCATCGTAGATCGAGGGTAACTTTTAATTAGTTTAAGTTTGGAAAAACTTCTCTCGCATGATGCAACGGAGACGCAAATAGTCAAGAAGTACTGAAGTTAACCAATGTACTGGGTAGAGATTCACTGTAGTCCTATTTCATAATGAATTACAGAATTTCTTGGGATGTCCAGCTGGCTGCAATGCTGCACTCGTATTGGTGGCAAGCAGATGCCTACGCTATCGCTTTACTTCTTGCAGCTCCTGCTCTCTATCGAACTCATCGTAATTTTGTACCAGGTTGTCTGCTGCTACAGCCAGAGCATCGTCAGAAGCTTCCAGCATGAACCTTGTTTCAACAATTTTGAAAATTTTGCTGATATCGTATCGTTGGAACAATTCTTTTATAACTCGATCAATGCATTTGAACATTGATCGACGTACTTTCTCTTGAATTGTCAAAGCAGCATCACGAGTTAGTTCACCTAGCAGTATTTTTCATACCCTCCTTCTTCCTCTCCGGTCGATGTCAATATCCATATCGTTACATTTTTCATATGCCAAAAGTAACAGCTTTGTTTACAATCCGGATTCGTTCTGTCACTAAATAGTTGTTCAGGGCTTTTAATTTTGTGAGTGCTTTATCCAAAGTCATTTTAGGATACTGTAGGTATTGTTGCACTAAACTAACTTCTTCTAGTATTGTATGCCAAAATTTAATATACCTTAAAACGCTAAAGTCACAAACAACTAGCAAAAGCAAGCTTGCTGCTAATCTAGTATCAAGATTGGATTTTGATGAATCTTGCATACGAGTATATTCTTAAGTGCTCTCAATTATTTCCACGTTTTCTGTTACGACTTTAACTGATTTGTGATGAGCGCTCCAGAGAGCATCAGATAAACGTTTCAAACTTTTAACTATTTTCTCTTTGAATAATTCTCACCTCTGTGTAGATGATGGGAAGAATGAATATAGCCTTTCTAAAGTTGCAAAACATGTGACGCTGGAAGAAACACATGAGAATGCATGTACTCCGCAAAGATTCAAAGAAGGATTCACACAGGAACTGAACATAGCCTTTGGGTTGATTTCTCAAATTTTTTGTTGCAATCCTCCATGTACACCTGATATTGACGCGCCGTTGTCATAACCTTGAACTTTGCTCAACGCAATATCCAGGCCATCATTTTCAAGCTTCTGTTGAATATCTTTTGACATATCTTCTGCCGTTTCCCCAGACATCCCAGGAATAATTCTCTAATCTTCGCAATGTGATTTTCTATGTGTACATACCTAATGATTTGACTCATTTGGTCTGTTTTGCTTTCGTCGGGAGTGCTGTCAAAAATGATGCCGTAATACTGAGCCTTTTTTATATCTGCAATAATCTTTTGCTTAACATGTTCACCCAAACAAGAAATTAATTCATTTTGTATCCCTTTAGATAAATAAGAAGGTACTCTTTTTGACCCATCTGCGGACTTGTTAAGTTTTATGGAATACTCTTTCAGCACTGGATCATATTTTGCTATTAGTTGCATCAATTCTAAGAAATTTTCCCTATTTTTGAAGAAACCCCTTCACTATGACCGCGGAAAGCAAGATTTTGTTGGGCTAAAAACAGGGTTATATTGAAAAGGCGATGTAAAATGTTTCTCCATTTTTTAGTCTCATCGGTTATAATAACTAAGAGCATCAGCGTCAAACATGTTAGACGCGGGTGGTTTTAACACCGTGTCTGAAGTCGCCCAATGAAATGTTACTTCACTCAACTGTTCAAAACAAAACAAAAAACGTGATGATGTGGATGGTCCAGGTCTTCAGCTGATATTTTGATCAGGTGTTCGTACGGGCATTGAATAACGAGGGCGTCGATGAAACTCATGCAAGATGAAGTAATGAACCGCAAGGTTTTAAAAATTTCAAATTCACCCGGAAAACCTCAAATTGTATGTTCTTGGAAAGGATTCTGCATTCTGAAACAATTCGACTGGTTTAATGTATGCAGCTGATTTCTAGCGGGAAATCCGAGCCAATTGCAGTAAACAAACATTTTGAACCGAAATTTTACGTTTTGGAACGCATACAATCGGTTCAAGTCATAGAAATGGAACCTAGCTGAACGACGGAAATAAGTTTACAGTTTGAAAGCCTGGTATTCCCCGAGTATTGGTCGCTGTGAATATAAAAAATGTTATTACCACGTCAAAACTTCCAATGACTCCAGTGTTGATCTTGATATCTACACTATAAAAAAAAAAGATGATGCTTTCTCAAATCTGAAATGGATGTGGTTATAGTTTATTCATCAAATATTCATATAATACTAAACTGTAACCGTTTGCAAAGGATCGTAGAAAAAATGAAAAAGTACCAAGTTAATGACGGTGAAACCGAATTTACTGTAGGGTGTAGTAATGTATAGGCCTATAGACTCAACAGTTGATGGATATCGGCGGAATATAGATACTATAAAGAAAGGTAGATTGGCAATGGAAGAATTTTCATTTGCATCTACGAGGCCCAAAACATTGAACTGCCTCTTACCAAGTTACTGAACATATTTCCTATCTTGTTTAGATTATGATTTAAAGAACTCCTCAAGATTTGGAGTCCCCTAGAACCCCCCTTAGTCCGCCAGTAGGCCTTGCTTTTTTTTTGAATGAACAGACGGGGTTCGACTCCACTCTCGACTCTTTAGTATCCCATAATTCATTTATTTCCACATTTGAAAATTCATGTTTATTTGCTTTTAATTCATTTCATTCTTTTAAAAGGGTTTTAAAACTGATAAGTTAAATTTTGCCAATGAAAATGGACGAAAAATGGAGATAAACAGACAGTCTGGTGTAGACTGAGATTCCTGCGGTGTTTGAGTGCAGCAAAAAATGATTCGAATGCCAGAGAAAAGCGGGAAACTCTGCAGGACGCACCAGATGTTCGAGCGGTGGAAGAACATTAAAAAAATCGATGATTACTGCTGTGATCGCTACCGAAGCGACCGAAGGAAGGGTCGTAAATCTGGAAATCATAACGAACCATCTTGAAGTTCACGAGGAGGTTACGGTAGGAAAATACAGGAGTGACCAGACAAATAAAGCGCCGTTGTGTGATTTCATCGCCAGCGTCGAAAATGTGGGGGAAGTACTGTATTCGAAAAAGGAAGCCGATAATCTCTCCCAAGAATGATAGTCGCAAAGTAAAATTACTATCCAGCGACATGAAGAAGAAAGGCTAATCTGAAAAGCGAGGGATGTTCTAAAAAGAATACAATCTGCATGCGACTAGCCAAAAATCAACGAAACCGCAGGGGTTGGGCTCCCTTAACTAGAGGAGCTCCTAGACCACACAGGGCAGTATCGGAGGAGCTGGTTAAAGGCCGAAGAGGACTAGAAAGGCGAAGAATAGCAGAAAGCCAAAGAAGCGCTGGGGGCTAAATCTAAAGGGCACGCATAGATAGCTCCATCATCAAAAATCAATAAAAGAACGGCATCTAGCCCAATCAAAGGAGATTAGAATAAAATAAAGAAGGAAACGCACTTGATGGGCGCGAAACGTCAGATCAGGGGTTTCAGATAGTGCTGACAAAAGGAGCGAAAAAAACTGGAAAGAAGCTCCTTCAAAAAGTGCCAGAAAATAAAGTTCGCACAGACGCCCAACAAGAAAAAATCCCTGATGCGAAACAGGAGAGAAACAAGCTCCGACAAAGACCCCAGCAGCAGGCACTGCTCGAAAAACAATAACTACAGCCTCACTCCTGCCGATGGCAACGATCGATATAAGAGACACTGACTGCGTTACAGATCTGGCTGAGGTAGAAGAGGCCATCAAAAGTGAGTTCCCTAGCGTGGGTAGGACCAAAGCGAGGCTGACACCAGAAAATCATAGGGAACAACGCATGGCCATAATTGACTTGACCGAAAAGGATGCCAAACAATTTCTGAATAAGGGCAAAGAAAGAATAGGGTAGATTCTCTGCAGGATACGGTGAAGAGCAGCGCCTCTTCAATATTTCAAATGCATTGGCTGTGGTCACACGGCACAAGTATGCAAAGGAACCGGTATGTTACAATTGTGGTGAAATGGAGCATAAAAGAAACAAGTGCACGAAGGAAGCACATTATAGTCTTTCCAAGAATGTGATTCAAGACCTGATCATGGACACGTCTTGGGCGCAGGAAAATGCCCGGTTTCCCAGGAAGCCCTAGCCAAGGCAAAATCAGAACTTCGATGACCCGCATCTCACAACAAAACTTACACTGCAGCTCAACTGGCCAAACTTTGTTTGAGCAGTTTGCGAGGGACATGAAAGCTGACTTTATGCTAATGAGTAAGCAACACCATGGTAAAAGTTCGGCATCATGGTATCCGAATGAAACTGGTACTGTCGCCATTTGGGTTCGGAATAGTGATTTTAAGGTGGAGAGCTGTGGACGCGGGGATGGTTTTGTGTAGGTTCGGTACTCCGGGACCACTGTCGTTAGCGTGTACCTAATGCCAAGTTTAATGCATTAGAGGGGCTGTCCGAACGCAGACGGGAACGTGCTCGTTGCAGGAGAGTGTAACGCTAAAGCAATCGAATGGGGCATGCTTCATACAGATCCGCGGGGAAAAGAGTCCTAGAAATGGCGGCCAGGACGGCGTTCGTCATGCTAAACACCAGCAATGCACCGACTTTCCACCGTATTGGCTGGGAAGCAACCATACCTGACGTGACATTCACCTCGGAGCCCTTAGAACGGAGGATACACAATTGGAGAGTATTAGAGGCCTGCTCAGCCAGTGATCATCAGTGCATTCTGCTTGAGATCAGTGGTGTTGTCTCCCGACGTCCGTGCTCTCGGCTTTCTACAATAGGATGAAAAATCGGAAATATGGACGTCGAAAGGTTCGTCGAGGAGCTCACAGCAGGTGTCCCGCTCCAGGGGGATTCGCAGGGGATGGAAGATCTGGCAGCTCAAGACGTGGTGAACTCAACTTTGAACGTCATCACAACTGCTTACAACGCTTCTATACTCCGTCGAAAACCCCGGCACAGCAATCCTTAAGTATACTGGTGGTCAACTAAAATCACTGAAAAGCGAAGGGAGTGTCATAAGTTTCAGCGTGAAGCTCAACGGGCACGGAACCGTGACGAGGCATGCAACTAGGTGGCAGGATATAAGTCGGCCAGGAAATGCCCTCACAAATTGATTAACAACAGCAAGGCTCGCCGCTGGCAAGATCTATCTAGTGGACAATGCGAACAAGGATCCGTAGGGCCTTAGCTGCATGCTCGTTATGCGGAAGCTTGGTGCCCTACACGATACGGAAAAGATGGACGAGATAGTTCAAGCACTTTCCCCCTTCCCGCCCGTGCCGACGCTGTCCATGGTGAAACAGCAGTCGAGTGTCCATTTTTCATACAGCCGAAATTGAAAGGGGCAGTCCTTTCACTGAAAGCGAGGAAGGCTCCAGGCCCAGACGGTATTCCAGCTGAGGTGTCGCAACTTATCTATCACCATTGTTCTGACTTGGTCCTCAGCACATTCAACGCTTGCCTACGGGATGGGGTGTTTTTCGGTACCATGGGAAGTGGCGAGGCTCGTGCTCATCAGCAAGGGGGAGGTATACTCCCCGTTATGCACGCTAGACACTGCTGGGAAAGTCCTAGAGCAACTCATTAAGGGAAGACTCACTGACGCGATTCGTGCTGCTGGGGACCTATCGGCTCGGCGGTACGGCTTGAGAGTAGACATGCGATTGCAGAGGTAGTGAGCGCGGTCAGAAAGGCGAGGCATATCGTCCTGTTTATGACATGCGACGTTAGGAACGCCTTCCACTCCGCTAGATAGGTGGACATTCTGGGTACGCTTGAAAACCCTTCAAGTTCCAGAATATCTAATGCGGCTTTTGGTGGACTACGTGAGGACCCAAAACCTGCTTTGCGATACGACACAGGGCCAAGGATGGATGGAAGTTACATCAGGTGTTGCCCATAGATTTATCCTTGGTCCAACCCTGTGGAATATGTCTTACAACGGGCCACTGAGACTGAAGATGTCAGATGAGCTACACTTAATCAGCTGTGTAGATGATATTGCAGCTCTGGACGCACCGTCGAAGCGCAACTTAAGCTAAATATGCTAATGCGCCGTATGAGAGACTGGATGACTGCTCGCGGGTTCAGTGTAGCACTGGAGAAAATCGAATCCCTCGAGTATTGGAGATATACGAGTACTAATCGAATCAAAGCCAGTGGTGAAGTATCTGAGGCTACTGATCGACTCGAAGATGAGTTTCTCTGGGCAAATCAGAGCAACGGCTGAGAAGGCTGCTTCGGGAGTATTGGCTCTGAGTCAACTTATAGCCATTTAAGGAAGACCCAGTCCATCAGGAAGACACCTCTTGATGAGTGCTGTAGAGTCAGTGCTACTGTACCGAGCGGGACTAAAGGGAGACACTCTCGGTAAGGAGGTTTACCGAAAACGTTTGGCCCAGATACAGAGAAGAGGAGCACTGAGGATAGCATCTTCGTATTCGACAGTCTCTGATTCAGCAGTGAGAGTTATTGCAAGCGCGTTACCAGTTGTCCTCCTTGCTAGAGATTACCACGCTATTACCTGCACCAAAACGAGGATGCAGGGGAGATACAGCGCTCACTCAACGATTGGCAGCAGTCTAAGGTGAATTGCACGAAGGGAAGGTAAGCTGCTCCTTTTCCCGGATGTGGGACCGTGGCTAAATCGAAGGCATGGTGAGACTGACTTCTATCTTACCCAGCTTTTGAGTGAGCATGGGTGTTTTCAGTCTTACCTGAACAAGATTGGTATTTCACGATCTCCCAATTGTCGGTTTTGCTCAGAAGAAGAAGACAATTGTTGCCACATAATTTTGCGCGCACGAAATAGGACAGGCTGCGACGATACAGGCAGGGAGATGGGAGAGCTCACCCCGGGTAAAATAGTCGTGGTGATGCTCAAATCAGTTGACAAATGGAACCAGGTGGCACATTACGCTCGGGCAGTCCTAAAAGATAAATACGAAGGTGCCTCACGGCGTACCAAAACAATATCTGGCACGAAGTAATGTGTCAAACGGTCCCAGGCTGGGTTCTCGAAGTTGACAGGGGAGGTGTTCAATGGGCAGTCCAGTTGCTAGCCAGCATGGAAGTCACACACTCTCTGCGTAAATCACATTCACCTCCCAACCACAAAAGAATACTGTCAGGTCTCCAATTCCTTTCTTCCGTAGCCTTGAGCAACATCTGCCAGCTACCTCATAGTTCGAGTGTGTAGGATCGCGTCCCTACCTATTTTGGAAGAATGTATTCGAAATAACTAAGTATGTACTGTTAGTTTCGAAAATTACTTTGCAGTGAGTAGACGTCCTTATTAGTTGAATTTTCAATTTCAATTTGTCCTGTTAAATAATTTCAACAATATGTCAGAAGATTGCTGCATTTGTGATAAGCCTTTGAAAGAAAGTGAAGTTGTTGTTGAACGTAAAATTAGGGCTTGGATTGATGCAAGTGATGAAAGATATGATAAATGTTTTGAACGCTTGAAAGACAAGCGACCAGTGACAGTCTACATGCACTATCGTAAGATGTACAATCGAAATAGCAAGGTAGTAGATCCACCATAAGTCCACCTCATACTAGAGCACGAGTAAGTGAGCCAGATTCTTTTAAAGATATTGCTTATTTCACGTTGGTGAAGCGAACGAAGAAGCTGAAAAGATCCTCATCACATCAGCTCCTCGTCACATCAGTTTCTCGGTACTTCCCCGACCTGGTCGATGGTAAGCGGCTCCACCAATCCATCCATCTCCATCCTAGAGGCGTCCGATTTTTCTAGTTAAGCACTCTGTTCATTCGCAGGCTCCCAGCTGCAAAGAGTAACAAAGGAGCGGTCTAAGGCTCTCTTCGCTGTCCCACCCCGCCCAGAAGCTCGCCGAGCTATAGTTCCACCGCCAACAACCACCAGGCCCCCGTTAGACGTCGTTTTCGCTGCGGAACTCCTATAAGCCCCCCGGCCCATTACGTTGGAAGAGTATAGGGCTGGACAGCAGCGGAAACAACAGTCCACAGCTGGGCAGAAGCAACAAGCTCCCCAGTACTCCCTTCGAAGCCACGAAGAGGAGGTTAGCAGACGAAGTTACGGCACCAACTGGGGGAGTTGCTGCGTTCAGTTTGGGTCAGCGTAACACCAGAGGAGAAAACCCGTTTCTGCGACCAAGCGTGGGCCCTCCAGAAACAGCGTCGCAAGAAGCAAAGGGAGAAGCACTGCCAACGCCTCCCAGACCAAAACGAGTTAGGGGACATTAAAGCATTTTGAATACATTAACCTTGTAGTTGCGTTTATAATTAATATACGAATATAACGTTTGAAGAAAAAATCAAACCCAGGTCTTGTCCTTTTCTCCACTGGGAAGAATCTTTTCAGGTGTTTCTTAGGTAAGGTGCGATTGCCAGCCACAATTATCAACAGGGGTATTAATTGTATTTTTTATAAGGAGTCATATGTTTTATAACACCGTTGAGTGAGAATCATATACAGTTGATATAAAAATGAGCAACAAAGGATATTCACTGAAAACAGTTACGCACAGCAGAAATCGCATAGTTATAATAAGGTTGTGGTGACAACAAGCAGAAAGGAAAATAGGGTCAACGGCAAATGATTTGAGGTTGGCTAAGGATGGATAGAAAGTTTGGAGTTGGATAACGGAGTTAAGTGAGTATCGTGGAAAAAAATCATGTTCTGTCGTGCACACAAGGAGTGTATTGGAGCTATCGCTATGAAAGAAAAAGGGCCCGGTCGTGGTCATCAGTTTGAACGTTTAGTCTTCCATGATTTTCTACTGCTCTTATTGGATATTTGATTTGTATTACTTGCCAAGGGGGCAACTTTAAAAGTCATGTGGAAGGTTTGAGTAATAATTATCTTATACTGTACGAGGTGTGACAATTAAGTAATGAGACTGATTCTATTGCCGCGCTTGTGGTAAACCTGCGACCTTGGAATTCCTTTTTTCTTCCCCGGTATCCTTTTCCTCTTCATTGATATATTTACTATTGCTCTAGCTGGTTTAGTTTGCCTGCTGTGTCGTGTTGGGTAGACGTGTGTTGGTGGTGCTCGTCACGAAAATGTAGAAACGAAATCAAAAGCAACGAGTCGCAATAAAATTTTGCGCCAGATTGGGCGAAACAGATTCGGAAACGTACGCTAAAATTGTCAAAGTGCATGGTGGCAGTGCTCTAAGTCGAGCCCAGGTGTTTCGATGGCATAAAGAGTTTAAGGAGGGGCGTGAACGCGTGGAAGACAAGGTGCGGAGCGGGAGACCAGTCGAGGTGTGGACTGACGCGAATGCGCAGCGTGAGCGCGCCCTAATCCGTGAAGATCGGTGTTTAACAGTTCGAATGCTGGCCTCGGAACTGGGTATGAACCGTGAAATAGTCAGAAAGATGGTTCCAAAGAACTTTTCTGAGGAGCCCTCAGCGTGTCCCAGTATTTGGCCTCTAAAGCGATCGCCATGTTACAACAGCCACATTATTTGCCCAATATGTCACCCTGTGATTTTTTTTTTGTTCCCTAGAACAAAATCGGTCGTCAAAGAAACCCATTTTGAGTCGATTACGGACATCTAGGCGGCCGTGACGAGGGTACTCGCGGGCATCCCAATCGAAGCGTTCCAGAAATGTTACGAAGAATGGAAAACGCGCTGGAATCGTTGTGCAGCTGCCCAAGGGTACTATTTTGCAGGGTATGGTAGAGTTGTAGAGTAATTTTTAGGTTCATTACTAAATTATCACACCTCGTATGCATATATGTATAGCTCCAAGTTAAACGTTTGAATTCTTTTGAATAAAAGATATGGGCATACGCAAAGTCTTATTCTCCAGTAAATATGCACACATAATTCAGATAGATTAGATTGTACTTTATATTTCTTACCAAAAGAAACTTGAAAAAATTCCCTTGAATAAAAAAAAAATTCTGGATGAGATGAAATGCAAAAAAGTGGAAAAATAGATATCAACGCGAGTTTTTTTCTCAGTCCTATCTTCTTCTTAAGGCGGTCATCAACTCTTACCTTCAGTTGCCGATAGTTGAAGTGTTTCCTTCAAATAAGTGCAAAGTCAAAGATTGTTGCACATTTCAGCTATTTGACGTGAACTGCTTGCACCGTGAAAGTACGAGTTCCAAGCATACAATGCTTTTAGAAAACCTACTAGATAAATCCTCCGTCAATCTTAGAACCTCGGCTGGAACCATTTCAAATATTAGTTTCAGTTAGGCCTCATTTTTGTCATTTCCTTCCCCTCCCCACGAGAAGGGAGTACTAAAGAAGAGATTCCTGTACACTCGATACCTTTCGGCACAACAGTTTGTCTTTTTCAACTATCAGGACTACCTAGACATTATGCGCCACCCGGTTACTTTTGTCAACCGATATAAGTGTCTATTCAATAATAGTTTCCAGGGATAGCGTCCCAACTTTACTGAAGAGATAACCAGGCTGCTTGTCCCCCATCTTTTGCAGGCAAAAAATATGTGGCAGACATCTACTACTTACGTTACTTGTGCAAAAAAGAAGTTGTGAGATCGTGATTAGCAATCGTGCGTAGGTGAGACTGAAAATTTCCATGCCCATGCTAAAGAGCTGGGTCTGGTAGAAGATTAGGCTACGGCCTCAAGTTAAGGACCAGGCGTGCAGTCCATCTTTCTTTTGTGTGTTTAAGTGTATTGTATTCATTGTACATTGCAACAGCAACGAATTTGTTAAATTTCAAAAATGATCCAAGTCATTGGCTGTTGTTTATTGACTCATCAAAAAACTAGTTTGAAAGCAGTCTTGCTTTATTGCGGAAACAACCTTCCTTCGATGCTTGCAGTTCAAAGAGACTTAGGAAACTATAAATTCTTTCTCAAAAAAAAATAAATACAGTGAATAAACTTGGCAAATTTGTGGGGATTTTAAAGTCATCCCTTTTTTTACTTGCGCTAAAGCTTGGTTACACAAAATATTGCTGCCTTATTTATAAATGGGGCAGTAGAGACAGGGTAAAGTATTGCATAAAAAAATATGGCCTAACCGTAAATTACTTACTCTAGGGCATAAGAAAGTTAAAAATGAAGAGACCTACTTTTACCGCCGTCACTTATAAAACTTAGCCTAATGAAAAATTTTGTAAAAGCCATGCAAAAGGAGTCGAGAAATCCTAGCAGGTTATTATTAGAGACTTAGAAGAGACTTTTATTTAGCAAATAGCAAAAACAGGTACGCAAATTCGAAGAGGATTTGTAGGTACGCCAGATTGCAAGTAAAATATGCAGACCCATAATTATTTGAGTATTTTTCTATTAGCCTTAGATGTTATCTCTCTCCTGTACAGTAAAAATATGTTTGGAAATAAACATTTATTCATTCAGATTTGGTTATTTGAAGTGGAAATACCAAACTCATCGAAATACCTTAATTTTAACGATGTTTTGTAGAAACCTTAAAAACTACGTGAATCTTCAACGCATTAAATTGAAATTTATTGTGATGATAAGGGTAAGTTCTCAAATTCAAAAACGTATTGTGATTGTGTTGGGCACAGTGCAAAAACCGTAGTTTGCCGAGTAAAGCAAAAAAGTGGTAGACCGTCGGTACTTTCAACAGAAGCAAAAAGGAAAATTCAAACAATGGCTGAAAATAGACCAGGAGCAGTTACGCGAGCAATGACGAAACGGCTTGACAGCTCTTGGGAGGCCACTAAAAACGTGTCGAGGTAAACTGTTCAGCGATACATTGGGTCAACCAACTGAGGGCGGTAAGCCTATAGATAACGCAAGAAACCTGTAATTTCCGAGAACGTTCGAGACTGGCTGAATTTCTGCTAAGTCTTAAATACCTCGGATTTACTGATAACAACGCCCGTGGTGAAAGGCTGCGTATAAATATCCTTTTTACAGATGAGTCGTGGATTTAACTGCATCCATGCAATAAAATAGGACAGTGAAAACCAGCGATCTGGCAGATATGGCAAATAGCGGAATGAGCAGTCGCGGAATAAGCCAACTTCACTTTGTTCAATAACAAGTGACTGTTAATAGAGAATATTATAGAGAAAATATTCTCCCTGTTTTTGTGCCGTACTTTACTAGTCGCCAACAATTCAGGGATGGAAAGGAAGTGATGTTGATGCAAGGTGGCACCAAGGCGCAAACTGCTCTGAAAACTTATGAGCCGATTTATGAGTATTTTTCCAATGTGTGGAATGGTTGGCCTGATAATTCCCCTGATTGAAACCTCATCCAAAATGTGTGGTCCAAATTCAACGTGAGTGTCTTTAGATATCCTACACGAGAAATAAATAGGCAGCAGCTGATTCGACATGTAAAAGTTGAGTGGAATGCGATTCCTATAAACTAACTAAAAATGAAGGTATGTGGTAGGTATTCAGAAAGCGGCTTTTAGAGTGAATAGAAAACGGAGGATATACTTAATACCAATTATTCATTATATTACCTAATATGTGTAGCTCATAATAAAATTATAATATTAAACCAATCAAATTTTACACAAGAAATACTATGGTCAGAAACGTTTGCCCCGCCATGTATCAGCCAAACATTCACGAAAATCATAACTCTGTATGGCATATTGAATAATAATTTGTTTAATTGTTCGATTCTTGTACTTTTTATATAAATATAATGCTTTGGTGTCACAAATAAACCTAATGTATGATTTTTTTGTGTATAATATATTGGATAGTTTAAAAAGCACAGAGCCTTTCTTGTCACTAGATGGTGTTCGTTGTCATATATCGAGCAATACTAATCAGATTGAGTCAAACTGACATGAGTTTGAAAGGTGACATTCCGGTCTACAATTTTCATACGGACAGTTTTGTATTTCGTCATTCGTGTCGAAATTTGTGTTCATTTAAAAATGATTAAAGTTTCTGAAAAAATTGGTTATATTTTACAATATCACTCCGGGGTGAGAATGCATCGCAGGCCCGTGAAAATATTTGTGGTGTCTACAGTCAAGATACTTTATCAAAAGCCACAGCCAAGAGATGGTTCGCCCGTTTTCGTTCTGGAAATCCTTATGTCAGAGATGCACCTCGCTCACGTCGTCCAATCACTGAAAAAGTCGATGATATCTTACAAAAAATTGAATATTCATCACCAAAGAGGTTTGAACTATTTGCGTAAGGCTGAGTATACAAAGAAACTCGACTTTGGGGATCGCATGAATTAACACACAAAAATTGATCGACCGAATTTCCATTTGCGAAATGCTAATAAAACGCAACGAATTTGAGCCATTTTTTAAGCAAATCATTACCGGCGATCAAAAATGGGTAAGATACGTGAATGTCGTTTGAAAAAGATCATGGTCAAAAAAGGTGAATCATCACAAACGACTTCAAAGCCAGGATTGATACCAAATAAGGTTATGCTGTGTGTTTGGTGGGATTGGAAGGGAATTGTTTATCATGAGGTTCTAGAACCTGACCAAACACTCAATTCCGCTCTGTACTGTCAGCAATTAACCAGATTGCAACAAGCAATTCAAAAAAACCGGCCGGAATTAATCAATAACAAGGGCGTTGTCTTACATCTTGACAATCCCAGACCATACACATCTTTGATGACCCGGTAAAAATTGACAGAGCTTGGCTGGGAAGTTTTGATATACACCGTATAGTCCAGAACTTGCATCATCAGACTTTCATTTATTTCGGTCTCAGCAAAACTTTCTTAATGAAAAGAAATTCATTTCAAAAAGGGACTGTGGAAATCACTTGGCCAAGTTTTTCGCCGATTAACCCACTTTAAATAAAAGAAATATTCAATCGAAAAATTACAAAAAAAGGCTCAATACTTTTTAGAATATCCAATATATCCATGCAAAATTTTTGTTTGGTGGGCAAAGTGCATTCAAAATTTGGTATGAGTTTTCGTGTAACAAAAAAGTTTAAAACTTGTAGACCAGTGTTACTTATATTCAAAAGATTCTAATTAGCTCATTAATAAATGAAACGAAACCCCCAGCCAGATACAAGCCTAGACTTATTTTATTACTTTATTTTTCGATCTTATCTGCATTTCTACTCGTATTTTAACCGCATCATAATTAAAGCGATTACCGTTAATTATTAATACAAATATCTTCTCATTGATAGCAACCGCAGTCAATAAAGTAGTGTTAATCCTCTTCGCATGCTGATGATAATTATCATAAATGACTGCAAGCTCCACTCTGCATTTTAACCACTCATTTGTCCCTTGTGTCCTAATGAATCGTATTCGTAAATTTCCTTGCTACCACACGTTACACAATTTACTTCATAATTTCATTATAATTAAATTCTTATGCATATTTTATTGGCTTTATTCAATAATTGGTCGCATCCCTCGCGAAGTCATTAAAAACCGTTTGGAATAAATTAACACAAAAGGTGTTATGCGGCCACTTAAAAATTTCTTAGATATGGAAAAGTCTTAGCCGCAAAATGTTGTCTGTTTCAATTCGAACAAATTAGAGCCCACGCATTCAACAAACGAATCCAGAATCATTTGAATAACACATACGAGTGAGTGTAACGCGACGAACAAATAACATATGGAAATAATCCGTGCGCGAAGAACGAGACCCTGGTAAGGTATTTTCTCTAAATCCGTAAATGATGCCATCAAATTTGCATCTGTCGCCTTAAAAGGGCCTCCTTCGATTAGTTGTGGTCCCGACCCCGACCACAACCATAACATTTATGACATCTCATGCATTGAGTTATGAGCCAGCATAAAATTCAAATTCTTCAGGCAAACATTTATTGGATTTTTAGATATTTTCATCTGCTGGAGAAGTATTTCCATCGTTTCATATGTATGAGCCTTGTCGAGTCAGAAGGCTATTTAAGGAAAATTTGGTTCAAAGCTTTTGCTGGCACGTGAAATAATTGAGAAATATGGTAAAGCAGATGATTTAGGTTTCACGAAATTCTTGAGCCAACTACAAGAAAGCTGAAGTCATCATAAGTAGCCCACATTCTCACCTTAAACTCAATAATGCTTCAAGCCGCATCAGAATAAAACCCGTGCAGAGTGTAGAAAGGCTTAAAAAAATATGTGACCAAAGTTGAATACCTACGGCTAAGCCTAGTTTATGGTCAATTAAGTTCAGAATTATACACTTTCTGGTGAATTCTTGAAGAAAACATAATGGACGAGTGGAGAAAATAAAACGAAGAAAACCAACTCTGGTGACCAAGACATCGATTTGATGCGGTCTGCTGTGATGGCTTCACCACATGGCACAGGATTCATGCTCAAGACTACGTCACGTCAAGATTTTTATTACCCTCTATTAAATGACCGCGATGGTGTGTGAATGGAAATTTTAGCGCATTTCTTGCCTTCACCGCGACCAGACGTGTGAGCAATTAACCAGTCAGCTGAAGAAAAGGTGTCACAGTATACAGATTATGACGCTTTTAAAGAACTCGATTTGATGGTCGTAAGACGATGCAGTGAAAGAGCTTTAGAAAAAAATTGAGGGCTTAATAAAATGGTTAATAACTTTGAATAGCTTATTTTCTCTCTTGAATACTTACAGTTAATGTTGCAGACCAAGATGTCTCGCCACTTTCTGAGGATGCTGTGCATGTGTAAAGACCAGTGTCCGTGAGCTGTAAATCTGTGGAAATAAATATTGATTTTATGGTTTTATTTTATGTATATTCGATTGAAATTTTTTTTATGTATTGGAACTGTATCAAGTAAAGATTGCAATTGATGCCGATGGCAAATGTAGATAAATATTGTTAAGCACACATGAAGATGATATTATACAAGAAGATATTCAGTAATTTTCAATAAGATATTTTCTGAGCTCCTTATATTTCAAGACATTAGTCCATATTTGCATATTGCAGAAAATGCAATAGTCATTTTGAATATGAAAACCCTTAACTCGAAACTAAAATTTTCAACCCTCTAACTGGCATGCCCGCCTTGAGGCGGTTTCAGTTTGCACGCAAGTGAATTTCGCTTGTAGTAAATACGCAGTCCTGACTTTTGTATTGAACGTACCCATCCACTGATGCAAGTGGAAGGAAAGCCGTGTTTTGCTTTCAAATATTCTAGTCAGTTTGATGGGAGATCCCAACTGAAGTGTACAAGCCAAAAGAAGATAGTTTTTAGTGTTGGAAAATAAATATAGGTGCCGTGTTTATCAAACCAGAAAATTTATAGGTGAGAAAATAAAGGTGTTTTTAATGAAATAGCTTATAAACAAAACTTGCTTTGCCTTTATTTTTGCTGCTGACTACTTATAACCACTACCAGTCTAAAGGCGGTCTTGTCGGTTGGAGGCAATATTTTCAATTCATGTTCGTTGTCATTTTGTACACAGACATGGCATCAAATATGAATTCAGGAAGTGGTTATTGCTCTACAAAACAAAAAAATCGACTTATCCGAAATGACGGTTGATGAAGTATTTGAGCTTTTTAAATCCATTTTTGTCAATGGAGACACCACAGATGATGAATTGGGATATAATTTTGATGATGACCACTTGGTAGCATATTGCCTGGTTTGGCACGCCAAATTGACGAATGTATTGAGTTTTTAGATGTATCTCTTGATAATGAAGTCGCTGAGACATCCAATAACAACTGAAATCCCCGACAATCTGCAAATACAGATTTCAACGGAATTCATCAATGCGGGACCAACAACGTCGGCTGCATTTACATCAACAGTAGCGTATGCGCCATCTTCATGTTCAACAGAACCATTCAAAGCAGAATTATCAACCTTACCTGCACCATCCACAATCTTCCTACGACGTAAGAAACCTAACAAACGACCTCGTAGTCCTCTCCCAGAGTGTGAAGAGGATGGTGATATCCTTGGAACCAATGCTGGTGGTGTTACTAGAACTGCGCATGACCGTACAGTACAATCAAAAGAGTGTATATCAATATTATGATTCAAAAAGCATTAACAGCTACAAACAAGTTGGGTAAACAGACCTATGCTCATGTCAGAAGGGTTTTGTATTCAATTTTCAAAATGCAGTCACCAGATTGAATAAAGTCAAGAAGCATGTCAATGACGACTTTATTGGAGAAACTATGAAATTCGAAGATCATACTATCATTAACAAAGTTGAACGAATTTCGACTTCTGAGGTTTTTGTTATTGTTATACTCATAAATATATCCCTTGATAATTATTTCAGATGTCCATTCGCGAGGGAGGAAACACATTTTTCGTGTATTTCCCCCCTGTGACCCCACTGAAGCAAAAACTGACAGTTTAACAACTGTTTTGAAAAGCTCCCATGAAAACTTTCATTTCATACTCATATCGGCTACGTTTGATGAATTTTTTTCAGGGGCCACTCGCCTGTACTGTTATCATCGATTAATGGCCAATTTTTTCGAATCCTAGAGTTGTTACAAAGCCCTTTTGCTAGAAGCTCCCTCCCGCCTCCTTGACTTGTTTCACTTATGAATATTAATTGTAGGTACTGATCTACAGTCATTCATTAAATTGAATCAAGTGTTCAAAGCATGCACCTTAAACGTTGAAGTTGGGAAAAAATAACTCAAAATTATTCAATCTTCGCACTATTTTGTTTTACGATTACTGATACCACTAGCTGAACCGATTCTCAAAGATATTTATGACACCTATCATTCCTGAAATTTTCATGCAAATCTTAGCAAACCTTTAGTGTCTGAGTCGGTAAAAGCGCATGTTGTTCCATAGCCATATGTTGCCATAGTAATACATGCAGCGCATATTGTTCCATAGTAATACAGGAAAATTCAAACCGCTATAACTTCGTTAAATATGATACAATCTTTATGAAACTTGCAGCGTTAATCAAACTTATAAATAGTCATCTGTGTATTAAATTTCATTGAATTTGAAGGTACCGTTAAGATTTTATTCAAGAAAACATAAAATCGATAAACCATACTATTAGTAATAAAGTTGAGTGAATTGCGACTTCTCACGTATTTGTTGTTGTGGTACTCATCAAGGCCTACGTTCTTGATATTTTTAAGATTTTTCGGATGGAAGGTGTCCAATCGCCAGGGGGGACACAAATTTTTCGTGTATTCCCCCTCCCTGTGCGCCCCTCGAAGCAAACTTTGCCAAACTAAGTTTTGAAAAGTCCTCATCAAGACCTTTCATTTGATACCCATATCGGCTACCTTCAATGAAATTTTTTTTTCGGGGGGTCACTCCCCTACATGGGGAGACCCCCCTTAAATACCTTATAAATTTTTTTTGCAGTTGAACTTTGAAGAGATCACCGCTTTACACCTACATACAAAATTTGATGCTTCTGGCTTAAGTAGTTTCCGAGAAAAACTGCTGTGACACACGGACGGACGGACAGACAGACGGACAGACAGGACGCGATTTTTTAGAAGGGTTTTGTAAAATTATTTTACAAAACCCTAAAAAATGCAGTGGAGCATTTGGAAACACCTTACCAATGTTTCATATACTATTTCATCTAGGAAATTTTTGATGAAATTACAGAACAGGCAACCTTATACGCTCGGTAGCATGATATTCAAACAACGTTTTCAGTGGCAGCTTCAGATATTCGTAAATACATTGGGATATTGATATTCATGTCAATATATCGATACCCAAGTGCTGCAGAGTATTGGGGTCGTTATCCTTTTGAGCCGATTCGCACAGCAATGACATCCAAGCAATTTTATGTGATTTGAAAACATCTCCACTTTAACGACAAGCCTAAAGAAATACAACGGAGCCAACCTGGATTTGACCCATTATATAAAGTTTCACCTTTGATGGAACATTTCAACGTACGATTTGAAACAGTCCCTAAATTACCTGGATTATGGGTGGATGAGCAAATGTCGTAGATTTGATAACTGTTATATGGAAGGACAATAAAAACGTCCACTTGGCTTCTTCATATGTCCGGTTCAAGAGCACAAACGATATGCACACATCTAAAGCAACTCGATTTGATTGAACTACAAAAAAATATGTTGAGATTGATTGCCCGACCATTATACGTGAGTATGACCACCACATGGGTGGAGCCAATCTGCTGGATAGTCTGCTTGAATAGTACAACATCCGTTTGCAGACCCGTAAATGGACTTTGCGATTATTTTACCATTTCATCGATGTGGCAATGGTAAACGCGTATTGATTACATAAGCGTATTCACGACATATCACCCTCATTGCCAAATTTTACAGCTAAAGTAGTTTCTGTGCTCAGCGCAAATGTACCGGGCAGACCATCACTTGCTTCACAACAAGATGAAATGCCAGAGACAAAACCGAGCAACAAAACATACGCTCCCGAGCTAGATATTCGATTAGATGGTTTCTTGATAGAAACGGTAAGCGAATGTGCAAAAATAAGGGTTGCAAAATGTTAGCCAAGTTTTTTGCTGTAAATGCAACTTGAATCTGTGTCTATTGTCAACAAAAAAAATGTTTTCGAGGGTTCCGTACAAAATAAAATTGATAAATAGAGTTCTTTAGCACAACCCTACACGTTGAAACACCAACAATGTTTGCGATTTCATGAATTGTTGTACCCACCTTTCTCAAAACAAGTATTTGTAAACGTTTTTTAAGTAAGATTTCTTTTTTGAACCATTTTTAGCAATCACAATCGATTTTGCGCATGTAAAGAATGACGGGAACGAATTTGACACACAATCAAAAACTCAAAAAATCAATGAATTCCTTGTACTTTTCCAAGGTAGTGTATATTGAAGCTCATTACAAAAACTTCAGAATCGGACCATTAAAAACACAATTTCGGACCCTCAAATCTCGAAAAACATTCTCAAGTTAGTTACTGGAACTATAATGAAACATGGTTGTGTAGTAGAGACTATAAGAATCTAGTCAAAAAGACTATAAGATCTTTCAAAAGTTTTAAACTGAATATACATATTTAGCTCCTATTTTCCATAAAAATCGAAAATTTTTGTGCAATCTAGAGTATAAATCCGATTTGAACGAGATTTGGTAAACTGATTGAGCATACTCTAAGAGGGATATTTTTTAAGACTATCCAACATAAAGAGCTTGAATTGAAGATCAGCATCTTCTATGGTTCGACAGCACAAGTTGGACCTTAACCTCCAGCAATAATCTCCTTCAATCATCACACTTCTGCGACCACGTTTGCCAGTTGATCCCTCTCAGCTATGGTCTGTTGCCAGTTTCTATCATGCCTTCCCATTGAGTCCTTAGTCTTCCCGTTGGAAGCTCATTTGATAATCTAACCGTTAATGTGTTTTTGATGGCCGGTTTTCACCCATTCCTTCCAAATTGCCATTTGCAAAACTTCCTGCTGCAAGAGCAGATGGCTAAAGATAAAATTCATACAGCTCGTTGTTGTAACATAGTCTCCGCTCTGAGTCGTAGATTTCTCGGAGTACTTTGCGTTGAACTATGTCCATTGGGATCCGTTCATCACGGTCCATGTTTTACTTCCATATAACAGCACATGTTTGACTAGTAATTTGTAAGTCCGAAGCTCATTTTTCATGTGCACCACATTGGACTTTACAATCAGAAGTACGAAGCACTAGATTTTGTTTGCAGTATTTACTCGGTCTTCAATCTTTCTCCGTTTGGTGCCTCCTCTATTCAGATTATCTCTAAAATAAATAAAATTGTCCACACTTACAATGTTTTAGTCTCCTACGGTCAGGTTTTGTCGAGCCGGAGTTTTCCTCCTCGTTTAAATCATGAATTTAGTTTTGGTTTCATTAACTCGTAGGCCGGTTCGGCTTGCTTCAGATCCTAGGCTCAGATTTGCTCCCTTGGCATCTGAGATTGAAAAAGCCATAATATTGTCGTAATCAGCATATGCAGTCAATTGTGTGGAATTGAACATTAGTGTACCCGAGGTTTCAGCTGATGTCTTCCTGATAACGTGTTACAGTGCAATACTAAAGAGTTTGTTTCAAGCGTGATTCCGTTATGAACCTGTCTTTTAGTTCACAGTTTACCTTGACCTGGGACTTTATAGTGGGCATTATGACTTTGACCATGCGGACTAGTTTTGTTGGTACGCCAAATTCAAGCATTATTTTGTACAGCGTATTGCTATCGACGCTGTCGTATGGTTGCTTGAAATCTACAAAGAATTGGCACACATCGATGTTATATTCCCTGCACTTTTCAAGCACCTGCTTAACTCGGAATATTTGGTCTATTGTAGAGCGTCCACTTTGAAAGCCTCCCTGATACTCTCCTTTAGTACTCTCATAGCACGGATTAAATTTTGTTTCTCTGATTTTGTAAAGCACTTTATAAGATGTACTCGTATATAGTAGAGTGATGCCTCTGTAATTTTCACATCCTTCTCTCTCTTTTTATGCGCAGGAGATATTATACTTTTTTGCCAGTCCTCTGGTGACTGCTCCTCTGACCATATTCTGCATATTATTCGATGCAGAAGACAATTTAGATGGGGTCTCCCTGCCTGGAGCAGTTCTGCTGGAATTCCATCAATTCCAGAAGCCTTATTTTTTCTGAGGTCCAGTGCTGCTACCTGAACTTTGTTTCAGGTTAGTGGTGAGACAGGGATTTCTTGGTCTGCTTCTGGAATGTTCATAGCTTCAGTCATTGTTAGGGATGCTGTGAGTAGCTTCTGAAAATATTACAACCATCTGTTTTTGGTTTTGACTAAGTAGTCCATAATTGCTCATTCTGCACTTCAGCAAAGACTTTTTTATGGATTGAAGCCACCCCTAAGTTGTTTGATAGAAGCATACAACGATCAGACTTCATGTAAGTTCATATTTTCATTTACCTGCTAAAACTTGGTGTTGATGGTCAGTCGTTTCTTTCTTTAGCACATTTTTTTTTTGAGCGTGTTATCGAAGGGTTTTATATTGTTCTTATTTGGCCCGAATTGGTGACTGAATGTAGGCTTTGCTCGTTTGGTCCTTTTCTAATTGCTTCCTTGCACTCTTCGTGGTACCCGTCATTCCTACTTTTCTTTGTCTGGTACCCCAAGACCTCCTCGGCTGATTCACTTACTGCGTCTTTTACTGTCTCCCACATGGTTTTGATTTTATCATTACTTTCTCTCACCTGCGGAGATGTGTTGATGGGATTTTCCTGCCCCGACATGCAAGTGGACATTACTGAGCTATTATTTAGCTTGTGTATCTGATACCTTGCTACAACTGATGTTCCTTGTTTACAGCTCTTTGAAATGCGGCATCAGAACTAGACCCTTATAAGGTAGTGGCCCGAATCACAGACAGCATCGCAGAACGAGCGCGTGTTGAGAACACTGGTAGCCGCTTGTTCTGGTTGAACTTGCCACCGTTTGCCTCTACTAATAGCGAAGTCTATCAGGCACTTTCGTTGTCGCTAGTCTCTTTATGAAGGCTGTGCCCTTTAGTTGTTCCTCTTCGTGCCGTTTCTCGGCCGATCAGTGCATTGAAGTCATCCACAACATTTTAATATTGTTTGACGGCAATGCACCGACAGTGTGTTTCAAGGTGCACTTGACAGTATTTCGTTAACGGGCTTCGAGTCGGCAATAATTTGTTTAAATGTGCTGTTAACAATAAAAGCCAATCCGAACTCATGGGTTCCTTGCTATTTCCCGCTTCTAATTACGGTTTGCTTTGCATATCAAATACTGTGATATTGTTACGAAATTAAAAAAAATAACCCGGAACCACTCTTGGAAGGCAGGGATTCCTTGCACTCCAGCAATTTAATTGGAATAATGTCAAGGAACCACTCCACGCACTGAAGGACTGTTAGGGAGAATTAATTAGTCAAGTAGATTCATTTGTAGCATAAATAATGTATTTGTTAGTGACAACTAATGTTAGGGCTAAGATGCCAAATGGAATGAATATACGGTGAGCTATTTCAAGAAATTCTTTGCCACCGAACTACAAACTCCGTTCCTATGATGATTGGCCAAAACTTTTGGAGCTAGAAAGCGCAATCTTCCTAAGAAATTCCGAGATGGACGCTTTAATCACCTATGATTTCAATGACAATGATGTTCCTTTTCAGTGGTCTCCCAGCATAAACCACCAATATAATAATATTTAGTCATCATGCCGTCCACCAGAGCCTGTACCGTTTTCATTTCTACCATCCCAACAGCCCCATTGTCACCGCCGCTATTTATTTGCGACTAGCCATCAGCATTAACGTCTTTAAAAAAAAGTCTTCAATGTTCATCACGTGGTCATTTTGTTGCTCTGCCACCGTGTGCATTGTTTTATATTTTTTGTAACTTATCGTTGACTTCAAAGCTATTTAAAACCAAGTAAACTTTCGCAATGACTCGGTGTCACCAATTTAGTCACGAAAAAGAAACTATGAACTGAAATGGCCGGAAGAGATTCTCGACCTACCAGATCCTCAGCTAATATAGCGGGCCTTGAACACTCTTCCAGCGATGTCTCCACCGTGCAATTTCAATGTGGCGTTTATCAACAGACGAATGACATTTGCAACCAAAACAAGTTGATATTGCTCTCATAGATAATGCAGATAATCTGCGCAAAGGAAAGATGGCCACCAAAAACTCGGTTCGAATATGGGAAAACGTTGTGAGGTTGAGTTGCCGTGGTGGTTGCTGTGGCCTTGGACTTGGCTTCATCACCTCATGAAAGAACTCCGTTGCCGGCAGAGGTAAAAAAATCGCCAACGACGGTTGGACTGGTCTTCTTTGAGGGTTATTTTCTGGTAAAGAAGGCGTTTTATCTTTTTGACGTGAACAATAATCGTGATTTTCATCATTCGTTCGTTTCTATAAAAGCTAATGGACAGCAAAGGAGTAACATAAACAGCGTTTTGATTAGCTAAGACGGCGTTTGAGTTATCGTTGGAATTGAGCGGGGCGATAGTGGATGATTTGAAAGACGCTGAAGTTGCGGTTTGAACAAGAATGGGGCCCCTAATGTTAGTGAAAAAAAGAAACTCGTAAGTCTATAAAATATTGCATTATTTTGTTAATTGAATTGAATAAAATATATCAACTATTCCGGGGAGCTTAGCCAGTGGAAGAAAAATCAATTGGTATGCAAGGGAAGAGTATTTACCAGCTGGGATCAATTCCTTAATTTTCATATAAATTATTGGTCAGTTGAGTGTAGGATAGTTGGTCTAGACCTAGTGTGCGGCACTAATTCGTTTTCTTCGAAGTGTATCAACTGCTCCGGGGAGCCTCAAGCTCGTCAATTGGCTCTTGAGAGCAGTTCAAAGTATGTCAAGAGGCGCAATCCAATCCCGTCTCTACGGGCTAGTCGCGACTTCAAAGTTCCCAGCTGGAATCGATTCGAAGAACTTAGCACGATCTAGTTTCTTGCACTGCTAGGATTTGATTATCTATTTCTTTATTTCATCCAGAAGATGTCGCAGTGTACCTGGTCTGTTCAATGATCTAAGATTCCAAGTTTCAAAAGAATAGTCTTTTATACGTTGCTATACTCGTTGCCGTTTATCCAAAGCTGTTGTTCTGATTCCATGACTATGTAGAGCGTCGTCAGTGCTTCAACCTAGTAGATCTTTAGTTCACCCTGCCAGTTAGGGCACCCTCTATCCGCCACTGAAGACGCAACCGATGGGGGACCAAAAGCCCATAACTGCTATAGTACTCATAATTCAATAACAAAACAATTTTAGAACCTAGTGAATATGTTTGAAATCAGCTAAATATACAATACACTCTAGTTAAAATCTAATGATTTCGATGCCACCAATGCCCTCTCCGTGCTGAGGCATTTATACCAAAAACTTGCATTTGCCTACGCAGAATAAACTGTTGAGCAAATTTTTCTGCCTTATATTTTTCAATTGTCAAACTTTTTAAATAAATTTAAAAAAATACTATCATTACTTTAGAACCACAGGTATAATTATGGATGATTTATTTTCAGGGCAAAAAAACATTAATAAATAAATGAATATAACAATTCACTTTCGATCCGCAATGCTCAGCAAGATCTGGTACAAAAATAATTCATTTTCTCTTTTCGTAGCACTACAACCCCTCTCGGGCCTCCACTTCCTGCAACAAGTGCCTCCAATTGTCTCTGCCAAAATTCGAAATCTAAGTAGTGATAAACTGTCTTCGTCGACGAAGTCAAATTAACGTTTCCTCGGTCTCACCACTATCCTCCGCCCTTTAGTTCTCCCAACGAATAAATTTTTGGGTATCCATTATTCCTCCATACAATTAACGCGGTCAGCCTATTGTAGCTTCTACAGACTTACAACTGTTGAAACCTCCGGCTCATCAAAAATTTCATACAGCTCATGGTTGAAACCAATTCGCCACTGGTCCCCGTCTAGCTTCACTCCGATTATTCGCCTCAGGACCCGCCCATGTAAGGCATTCAATATTTGGATGCTTGAGTTAAGGTTAATGTTTCACATCCATGGCATAGCACATATTTATCATAAATTTGTATATTTGGAGCTTTGTGTTCCAAGATCGTCAAAACTGATTAAAATATTTTTTTGGCAAGCTGGATTCTTTCATGTATTTCGTTCCTTTCATTACTAGTTCTCGTTATTTTGGTGCCTAGATACACAAATTTTTCCACATTCAATACTGTATTTGCCACGTATGATATTTCATATATTTGAAATATTTTTCCTTGACTGAGTCATGAGCTTTGTGTTATACTCATTGATTTGTAGCCATACTAGTTTTGCTTCGCTGTCGGGTTTACGGAAGAGTTCTTTGGCAGTTGTTAACAACTGTGACAAAATGTTGATGTCGTCTGCATAGGCTACGACTTGGCTCGACTTGTAGAGTAATATACCTCTTGTATCGGCAGGTAGCTTTCTTGTTACATATTCCAGAGACAAATCGAATAACAATGGCGCCAGCCCATCTCCCTGCTTTAGTCTGAAGGAAGGTTATTGGTGTCATTGTCATTTTCGTAAGACGGACTTATTTGGCTGGCATCCCACAACAAAACATTATTTGGTTCAGTACGTTACTATCAATTTTGTTGTATGCATGCTTAAATTCAACGAAAATTTGGGTAGAACTAAGTTAAGCTCCCAGCATTTTCCAGGTACCTGCTTGACTCGAACGAGTCGGTCTATCGTCAATTTACCTGCTCGAAAACCCCCTTGATCCTTCTATAATTTTTGCACTGTAGCTTGTCACCTTTTTTGTGGATACGGAATATAATTCATTGGCTCCACTCTTTCGGCATATGTTCTAGTTGCCAAATGTGCTGGATGACTTTGTGAATAGCTTTATGAACACTGCTGCCACCATATTTGATGAGCTCTACTGGAATTTCATCGATACCCGGCGCTTTATTATTCTTTTGGGCTTTGATGGTGAAACAAACTTCAACCAGAGTCAGTGGAGCCAATGGAAGCTCTCCGCAGACATCTTTAGGCTCCAATATTCTTAAGCTGTGTGGAGGACTAAGGAATCTCTTGAAATATGATACCCATCTGCCCTTAGTCTTGGTTTCAACAGCAATGATGTTGCCGATGTCATCACGGCAGGGCATGGTGTTGATAACCACGTTTCAAGCTATTCACTACTTTTTATGTTTGTCTTGTGTTGTTACTCGCTAAACGTACATATATACTTCTCAGTTAGTCAACAACGTATTTTCTTTTCTTAGTTCTCATTATCTTGTTTGCTTCTGTTCTGAAATTTTCATTGTGTTCTCTCTTCGTCCTGGTTTTCCTACCTACGTATTCTTTGTACGCCTGATTCTTTTTGTCTAATGCATTCTGGCACTCATCATCGAACCAATCGTTTCTCTTGCGCCGGGTTTGATGTTCGATGATCTGTTCTGCCACAGTCTTAATAGCCACTTTCACTTCCATCCAGAGCTCGATGCTTGTTTTTAACTATGCGTCTGATAAGATGGGAGCCAGCTGGTTGTCGAGGGTATCCGTGAAATTTTTGGCCTTAGACGCCATTTGGAGCCTGCCGATGTCAAATTTTTGTAGCGGGCTGGTCTTCGCCGAATATCCCTTTGACATACGACATCGATAGATTAATTTGATCAAGTAATGATCTGAGTTACAATTGGCTCCTCGGTATGTACGGACGCAAAGTATGCTCGACGGGGAACGTTGTTGGATCAGAACATGGTCGATCTGGTTTTGTGTGTTACGATCCGGTGATACTCAGGTCATTTTATGAATGCGTCAATGTGGGAAGCAAGTCGAACGTATGACTAGATTTCTGCTACATGTAAAGTGAATCAGGTATTGGCCAATCTCGTCAGTTTCATCTTGGAGGCCATATCATCCAGTTGTTAACCAATTAGATAGTGTATTGCCAATCGTAGAGTGAAATCACCTAGGATTATATTCGTATCTTTTGTAGGAAACGAGTCTCTAGTTTCCAGGTGATCGCAGAGCGTTTCTTATGTTTTTCGGTCCAGGCATGTACGTTTATAAGCCAAAATTTTGAAGAGTTTTACTTTTATACAAATCTCACATATTTGTTCATTGACTGCCCTAAAATCAATAACGTGTGATTTGAACTCCCTATACACAATCCGTCCTGATACTCTGTAACATAAGTTTGCAATAAATCAAATAATTTTCACGGAAGTCATAGCCATTGAAATTTCTCTAATTGCACAACAACACCATACGAATTTGTTCTCGATGGACTTGCCATTAGATCAGACACTGCAGTTTTGATTTGATCTTCCTAAAACTTTCAAATAAAATGTACAACACAAATATTTTTTGAAATTCACGATGGGAGTGATTTTTGTTGCATTACAACAAAATGGCGCCCGCTTAAACGTGTGCATCTCATCAAAGTGTTTCTTGAGTTTATTTATTGTTTGTGACTGCTTATCGCAGGTTGGGTATAAAATCCTTCTGACAGGAACGAAGTTCTGTTTACTTAACTATTTTTTGAAAATTGATATTTCTAAATTTCAAAGCACATAAAAAGGGTGTAAGATACTACGTTTCAGCAGACGAAATCAAAGTCAATACAGGTAGTAAAAAAGTTAAGTAAAATCCCTGAACAGCGCAAATATCGTATTCTATGTTTTGTTCTTCGACTAGATATATCTCAATTTCTAAATCCCCAGAACAATTTTCAAACTGCATTACCTTAATAAAAGACAAGAATTCAGTATTACTAATACATGACTGTTAGTAAAGGCAAAGCATAATCGGGTCAATCTATTTGCTTTATAAATTATCCTTATTCCAAATGAACAATTGAAATGCATTGAACATGATTAACAAAATCCCAAGTACATCCACCTGCACATTCAATAAATTCCCAGAAGAATATCCGTACCTAGAACATTTTCATTGATTAATTGACAATCTAACATGACTTCCCTAATTTTCCATGTAGTCCGGTCGGTACGTCCCTTCAGCTCCAATACAATCAACCCACCCAACTTGATACAGTATCCCTTATATGAATGAAGACAACATTGACTAAGTACACTTACCATCGATTTTCAATGAGCCGCCCTGAACAATCATGAATCGGTGTCCGTTCGTCAATGGTATGCCATCCTTGTACCATTTGACACGCGGCAAAGGATTCCCAGTGGCTCGACACGGCAACGTTGCTACACTGCCCTTCGGCAATGTCTGATTCGACGGACCAATTTGAATAATGGGTGGCGGTGTATCATCCACGGACGTTACCTAATAAATTATTCATATTTAGTCAGGACATCAATGTGCACATTTCGTACACTACGCTAAACAACACAAAACACACCACACTGATCACATTCATATGCATGATGAGAAAAGGATATCGCAGACTCAGCGCCAAGCCACAATTGTACCGTATTATCCGGTCGACCAAATGCAACATAGGCCAAGCCACGAAACTATTCCTGATTGAATTACCTGCAGAAATGTCCGAATTGTTGATGAGCCTGCGACGCTCAGAGCGGAACAGACAAAATATCCGGCATCCTCCTTTTGTACGCCTCGAATTTGCAGAGTTCCTTTGCTCGTTACGTGTAAATGTCCATAGGAGTTGTCCGGGAACATGAGTATTTGGGAGCCTTCCTTTGTCCAGAAGATAGATGGAGGCGGATTACCGTTGGCTACGCAATCAAAAGTCGCTATACCGTTGAGACCGACCTTTTTATCTTGCGGTTTAGCGGAGAACGTTGGCGGTGCTGTTATTGTTGTTTGGAGGATTGCAGAAGATGGAAGAAAAAATGTTGTCCTGGTTAATTTTTGCGGTCAGAAAAGGGTCGATGGTAATAGGGTTGACGGCAAAGTTCGTAGGTGGCAGCGGAAGGATAAGGTCATTTGTAAAAACTTTTGAATTCGGAAATTGAAAAACTTTCCGAAAGGCTTAGTGAGAAAGTTCTAAAGGAATTATCAAGTTGCTTCGTTAACAATTAGAGTGCTATTTCCGAAAGAGGTTCCAAGGAAACATTTTAGAGAGTAAGCTTCTTAAGTATACTAACGGATGACCTAAATTTTCCTCCTTCAAATCTCAACTTGATAAATTCAATTAAAATAATATTTCCAAATCATCCTGTACTTCATACATCGGATCTCACTATTGAATTTTTCATTATCCTTCCACTGCCGTGGCAATGTAATATTCCGATTCCCTTCCTATCTCCTTATCCTCATCATTCTTTTATACTTACAATGAACGTAAAGATGCGCTCGAGCACTAATTTGTCCAACTGCATTGTGCGCTTCGCAGATATAAATGCCTTCGTCTGCAGGTTGAACGTTCTTGATAATAAGACTGCGGTCCTCTTCCTGAATGTCAGCTCTGCGTTTGTGGGAGTAGAGAAAAGTGAAATACATAGATCAGCATATACAGCAATACAGAAATAGACAGGATGGAAGTATTTTGAATTTGAAATTTATGTTGCCCGTTGCTCTCAATTTGCATGGTATGAATATTTTCCATGTATATACGAGTAGATATGAACAGGAAAATACGCAGAATACTCCTAGATGCGGCAGATTTAATAGGACATGCTTGGAGACTTACCTGCCAACTGGCATGTTTCCGTCATCCTTTCGCCACAGGATCTGTGGCTGTGGGTCGCCACTAACGGAACAATGGAATTGCACTGTTTGTCCAGCAACCACAGTTGTATCCGTCGGCTCCTTGTTAAAGGTGGGTTTGACTGAAATGAAAATAGAAAATTGTCATGGATATTAAATCAATATTTTCTTTTGTTGCATTTTCGTCAAGTGTAATTGTGGTTTTAAGCTTTTGTACGAGTATGATGCAAACTTTACTTTATTTGTTTCAAGTAATTTTTTCTTTCTTTAATTTTGATAAATTAAGCAGATAACGTGGACAAATTGAACCGAATTAAGATTAAAGAAAACAAGTTCAGTAAGCAGAAATATACTCCAACCAGAAGGATTTCTTATTTAAACTTAGAAAATAATGACTCTACGGAATTTGTTGTCCTAGTATACATAAAGAGCTTCTTCTTCTTTGTAGCCCTACAGCCCCTTTCGGGCCTTCGCTTAGAGATAGTTAGAGTATCTCATTGTCATGACCGAATGTATCGACACTCCACAAGGCGATATGATCATTATCACGCTTTGGCCGTGTGTCCGTCGAACCAGCTGCGATACGTTCTGATTCCAAACCAGCACGTATCATAACTGAACAGGCTTATAGTCCGTCCGAAGAACCACTTGAGCTAAATCTCGTTGACGCCAACAAGACTTTAACCAGAGACGTTCGGCCTACGGGCTTAGAGCTATTTCTGTTATTTTTCCTAGATTTCTAAGTTAACGGTGTGTAAAGTATCGTTTTCTTGGCCTCCAAGATTAATCTCCTCAAATCATTACGGTTTTGGCGACCTTGTTCGCCATCCGACCACACCCAGTAAGGGTTTGCTGCCAGCTTATATCATGTCTTCCTATCGAGTTCTCGGTCTTCCCGTTGGACGTCTACTTCGTAAATGACTACTAACTTTTTGGTGCGTCAATTGGAAGGCATTAATGTTGCTGATATGTGGTTTCAGCAGGACGGTGCCATATGCCACACAGTGCGTGATAAAATTATTTAATGAAAGACACATTTGACGAACGATTAATTCCACCAAACGGTCTTGTTAACTGGCCACCCCGTTTGTGTTATTTACCACTATTCTTTGAAGATATGTTAACTAGAATGTCTACGCAGATTAACCAGAAAACAATTGCGTACTTGGAATCCAAAATTCGGCATGTTATTACCGGGATGGAGTCTGATATACCGCGAAGAATGTGCAAAAATTGAACCTCTAGATTACGCCACCTACGTGCCAGCTGCAGTGGTCACACGCCCGAGATTATCTTTAAATATTAATGACGAAACAACATTTTTCAAACAAAGCTAATTGCATGGATATAAAAAACATTTTTCTTTGTTTTATTAATAAAAAAAAACACTATATAACATATATATATATATATATATATATATATATATATATATATATATATATATATATATATATATATATATATATATATATATATATACTCGTATATATACGAGTATATATATAAATATATATATATACACATATGTATCTATATAAAGTGCGCTGAACTCATCGCTGGAGGCATCAAAACTCGACTTGAGGAAGCTTTTTCAGAAATTCTCAAGATATCAATAAAAGAAATCGAACAGCGATCACCGCGAAAAGAAGAGCCAAAATTACCGAGTTGCCTGTTTTGGGCCTTGACGGAGCCTGCCTTCGATGTGGCCGTTACAATCTCTTGGTGAAAATTGCAGGACCGATTTCAAGAACCTCAAATGCTCAAGCTGCAAAAAACAAAGACATGTCAGAAAAGTCTGCATCCGTACGCTTCTTGAGAAGAAAAAGAAGAATAAGCAATCAACTCATTACATTTTGAACACATTTGAGCCCAAAGATTACAGCACTTTCCACATCGAAGACGTCCTCCAAAATCAACACCTATTGAAGGACCGATTAATCGCCAAGGTAACAATAAAAGCAAAGCCAATAAACTTCGAAGTGGGCTCCGATTCAGGCTATACATTTCTACCCTAAAGTCAATTCGAAGAATTGGAGCTCAAGGTTCCTTTGTTACCAGCATTTCGGTCCTACGCCCGAGATTTGTTTGTGCCTAATAGTAAAATCGAGGTCAAAGTTGGGTTCAGTGAGTCAACAACCGAAGTAGAAATTTTCATTGATTCGGATGAATACTCCACACTTCTGTTGCGAATTTGGATTCGATGCCTCAACATCGACTTGAATTCCATCGACAAGACTTTCACGAAATACCAAGAACGTTCGATTCAGTGCATTGACAGCAGCGAAATTTTTTCCGAATTCACAGACATTTTCAAACAGGAGGTTGCATTCCTAATTTCAAGGTCTCACTAAAACTACGTGAAGGAGCTAAACCTGTATTTTTCCGAGAAAGAAAAGTTCGTCACGATTTGGTGAACCGTGTCGATCAAGAACATGAAAAGGCTAGAATCATCACCAAAGTGGAAACCAGCGACTCGAGCTCACCTCTTGGGGTAATTTCCAAAGCCAACAACAAAGTGCAACTATGCATCGACTACAAAACCGGGGTTGAACGAGAGGCTCATGGGGGCGTATTACACAATTCAAAAAATCATCGACATTCCTAATAGTCTCAGGGACTCAAAGTACTTTTGCAAGTTGGATCTTTACAGGGTCCACCTGCACATCCCTGTAGACGAAGCATCTAACTAAATTCAGTCAATAGCAACTCACCGCGGGACGTACAAGGTCAACCAACTTTCCTTCGGCATCAACACAGCACCATCTGAATTCAACCAAATTATGGACCAAATTTTTGCGTAAAATTCCTGGGATCGAGGTGTATTTCGACAATATTTACATTCAGGGGAGGACCAAGAGTGAATATAAGGACAATCTTATCAAATGCCTTAATCAACTGTGCAAATGCCTTAATCAACTGTGCAAAAATGAATAAATGTGAATTTTTTTAGGATGCTTAAGTTTTTATAGCATGTTGTAGGAAACAACCAAGGCTCCATCAGCAGTCGAAGCAATTTCGAAAATGCTGGGACTAAAATCGGCAACAGAAGTCAAATGCTTTTTGGGACTCACGGCTTACCACACAAAGTTCATCCCAAATACATCAACCATCACAGCACCTATTCGAGTACTTTTAAAAAGGATGCAAAGTTCAAGTGGTTAGTCTAATGCGACGCCACCGTCATCAAGCTCAAAGAAGAAATTGCCAACGAGTGTGTGTTGGTGCCCTACAATCCAGCATTTTCAGTTCAATTTGCGTGCAACGCCAGCCCCGTGGTCATTGGTGGAGCACACATCATCAATAGCCAAGAAAGACCAATTCCGTTTGCGTCCAGATTTTTGACACTGCAGCAAACCACAGAGTTCACAGCAACTGCTGACATTAAGTTTTAGCAGAGGGTTCACAAATTAATGTAAACCCCCTTCTTAGTGGAATTTATTCGAAACAAAGTATTTATAGAAAAAAAAAGATTTATAATAATCGCCAATAGAGAAAAAAATTCAATGTAGAGCAGAAAACTCAAAAAAAGTAAAAATAATTACTGACCCTTTTTTTGAAACTGCGGAGCGCTCTACTCTGGACTAATAAAATTTATTAAAACCAAATTAAATTTGCCTCAGCAAAGTATAAAATACAAATCCAATGGCCACAAACCCGCGTGCTAGCTCCTTGAAATCGTTGAATGACTCAATACAAATTGTCTTTAAAGCAGTTACTGTTACTTTCACCCTGTTCTATATGTTCTCGTAGATTTTGTTTTTGTACTAAAAAAAAATTCACCAGGGGAAAAAAACCATTCGTAAGGCCCCAAAATCTACACACTTTATTGAATAATTAGATTAACTCAGTTAAACACTTTGTCACTCACAAACTACTTCCAATAGAAAGCAAACAATGGCTTCCTTTAGCACAAACACTACTGTTGATTAACTGTATATTCTATCATTTAATTAATACCAGAATCACAAGTTTATCGTATCACACTATTCTTTCTCCACTCTATCCATCTAAAATTTTAGTTTTCATTCACTATAATTTTTTTCCTAAATTTCCTTGTCTTCACAGCACCATCACTAAACACTTTTTCCCATCTCCTCATAAAACTTTTCATTCCCACCCTCCACTATCACTAACCACCGCTTCCGTTGCAGCCAAAAATTGAACGAAAAAAGGGAACCATCTATCCCAAACTAAAAATCAAAGAAACTTTTCTTCTCGAATTGAAAACTCACTCACCGAATCCTAAATCAAGAATTTAACTAGCTCAATCCGGCAGTCCTTTCCTTCCCGATTACCGCTGTTGCATCGAGATAACGTAATCGATGTTTAATACACTTCGACTCCGTCGCCCACACATCTTTTCCGTTTCGTCATATATGCGAAATGGAAATTGTTGCGTTTGTTACAACAATTTCCATTTTGCATATATGACGATTTACATAACCATGATAGCACTTGGTTATATGCAAATTGTCATACACACGGAAATAATTGCCTTTGCCGATATCCCAAAGAGAGTGTTTTCTGCGCTCAGGAGAACTTGAACCCAGGGTCTCGGTGGATCCCATGGTCGCGAGTCAACGACGCTGACAACGGAGCCACCTTCTGCTGATCTCCCATTTATTCATTTAGCAACTTCAACTGTGAACATTTCTTAATGAGCATTGAAATAGAATTTTTTAGTAGGGAAGCGTGAATGAATTTTTGTCAGTATAACAAATAAAATTTGATAGTGGGAGATAATGAATAAAGTTAGTTAGTATGAAGGAAGGAGTAAGGTTTTGTTAGTGAAAAGACCTCAAATGAAATTTTGTTAATGGGAAGCAATGAATGGAATGTTGTTCGTGGGAAAGATAAGATTATTATCGTTATTTTTTTTCGTAAAAAAAATAGAGTAAGAAAATAGAATTAATATGATAGGGAAATAAAAATTAAAGGTGAATGGAATAACTATAAAAAACATTTACAAAGAAAAGGGTAGGTGTGCCCAAATGAAGGTGGAGATTTTTCGGAAGCAGTTTGAAGTTGCGAATGGGAGAATGCCGGTACGCCGGAATTCACGACAACACCGGCAGGAAAATATTACTCTCAACTCGATCGTGAGGCTCTGGCCATAATTTTCTCTGTCGATTATTATTTTTCAATACTTGTTTGGTCACATGTTTAAATTGGTGACAGATAATCAACCGTTAGCCCGGATTTTCTATCAACATGCAAAATTGCCACCCATGACGGCCACTAGACTGCAACGGTATGCAGCATTTCTTTCTGGTTTCCATTACCAGATTGAACGCAAAAAGGGCATCGACAACGGCAACGCCGACTGCTTCTCCAGGGCTACAAACCAACCACGAAAGCATTCCAACAGCTTCACCAACGCTGAAATTCACCCAATTTTCAACCCCACAGTACAAATTGTTTCAACCCTGACATTGTCATTCAAATCGACTCGCGAGTAGGCATGCAAGGATCAACACCCGCAACAACCCCTGAAGAGTTTATATCGACTATTATTTATTTATTTATTTCATGATTCCATCTTACAGATAACAAATCCAATAACAAGAAGAAATAAAACAATAGTTAAAACAAACAATAAACTTTATGTGCATCAAAACACTTAATATGGATTAAAAAGATAGAGGGAGAGAGAGAGAGAGAAAAAAAGCACAAACAGTTAACATTTTACAAAGCAAAATCAGCGATCTAAAATTAAATTCTGTAAAATTCGTTTGAAAGCCATGATAGATGAGGGGAAAGGACCAAGCTGTAGATTGTTATGATTTCTCAGGAGATGTACAACAACATCAGTGAACTGAATTAAATTAGTGGACGTGGAATGACCTTCATGAAAGCCATGCTGCTCACAAGCTAAAACAGAAACAGAGCTCAATGGGTCAGAGAGCCGGTTGTGGACTAAACGTTCAAATAACTTCGAAAAGCAGGAAATCAAGGATGTAGGATGATAATTACATACACAGAAAAAGCCATGCTACTCACAAGCTAAAACAGAGCTTTAACGGGTCAGAGAGCCGGTTGTGGACTAAACGAACAAGCAGGATATCAAGGATATAGAACGATAATAACATACACACGAAGGATCACCAATTTTAAAAGTAGGTACAACACGAGCATCTTTTCATTGAGAAGAGAAAGTTCCACTTCTGAAGCTTAGGTTGAAGAAAATAGACAATGGAGGGGAAAATGGCAAAGCTAAGGACTTGGCAAAAATATTTGGTAGGCCGTCTGGACCAAGGTTGACATTAGGAACGAGGGAATGAAATAGGGATTCAACTGCAGAAGGGTCAGTGTGTAGAGTAGCCAAAGTTGCTCTCAGTGTAGTATCTGGTGGATTCAGTAGGGGAGCAAAGGTAGACGAAAAATATTCGGAGAATAAATCCGTAATTGCCTGCAGAGAAGAGCATTCTATATCGTCCCAGCGGATGGTAGAAGGAACAGACAACGAGGTCTTTACTAACAATGAGGGAAGCTTCCAAATTGGAAAAATAATTTATATAGCAATTTTTATTTCCTTTTTGGCATCAGAACGCAGCTTGCAAAAGTTAAGTTTGTGCTCTGTTGTACCTGAACGCTTAAATTCACGACGTGTCCTATCCTTGGCATTTAAAGCTGTAAGAACGCGCTCGAAAACAAAAGTTTTAGTTTATCCTTACGGGCCGACTGAAGAGCTGTAAGCCTATAGTTGAAGTACTGAAGAAGCGTATAAAATTTATTGAGAGCAGAATCAAGGTTTTGAAAGAAATGAGACCAATTCACAGACAAAAGTTTTGAGTTGATTCCCTCATAATCGGATTTGGAAAAATTAAATTTTGGGGCTGTGGCAGAGTTTTTAAATATAAAAACGATTGACAGTGAGATTAATGGAAAGAGGTGAATGGTGTTGATCAAGAGGGGTATAAAAAAGGAGATACAGATAGACGATGAGCAGGAACATTAGGCAAGACAAGATCCAGGAGCCGGCCGTTTGTATTACGGACTTGGTTGTATTGGGTAGAGCACAGAGAGAAAGAAATGTAGATATAGCTAAGGAAGAAGAATTAGAAGAAAAGATGGAGGAAACCGGTGAGTCAACCCAATCAACGGTTGGTAAATTAAAGTCTCCACAAACAAGGATTGTGGATTGAGGGTGATATACTATAAGATAGGAGGCGAGGATATCAAAAAAAGACTCATATAATTGTAAGGAAGAATCGCAAGGAATATAAACCGAAGAAATCAGTAAGGACCCATAGGGATATTTTGACAATTACACATTCCAATGAATGGGAAAATTTGAAATCAGTACAACGGGAGCTGGAAAGAGAATGACAGGCGGCAATCAAGACTCTTCCAGCATCAGACATGTTAGTGGCATTATGATCACGATCACGCCTATAAACAATATTATCAGAAAAGAGTTCCGAATCGAGAATATAAGGTTTCAGCCACGTCTCAGAGAAAAAAAAATATATATATATATATATGTATATATATATATATATATATACATATATATATATATATATATATATATATATATATATATATATATATATATAACGGTATCATCCCTGAGCTGATAAGAAATTATAGGTTCCACAAGCTTAGTCCTCAAGCTTCTAACATTTTGATAAAAAATGGAAAATTGATTAGTTTTCTTGTGGGAGTGTAAGTTACGGCTGTGAACCATGTTGATGTTGACATTATATTTAAGACTACATGATGAGTGGGATTTTTTTTAGATTCCGAAAATTTCTTTTTCCGACTGAAACAAACTCTTCAACAAGCACATGTAGGCCAGAAATCTTAGCAGAGGATTTCTTTGAAGTCAGGGTCAATGTCGATTTTGATTGGTGATAGATAGCGCTTTTCATCCGTAAGTTTTCTATATACGAAGAACGGCAATTATGAATTTGCTGGCTCAATGTATTTGATGACGCCGGGCTACTCTAAGGTCATCAATTTCTGATTGTGATTGATGCCAAATTGAAGTGAAGAGCATTCGAATCATGTCGTTCAGCTCTAAAATCGACATTTCAATCTTAAAACACACGGAACAGCTTAGCCGAAAGGAATGTTGAGACGCTGAAAAATCAAGTCTTAGCCATGAAGGATGACCCGACGCCAGTGAATGAGCAACACCGTTAAAAAGTGGACAGTCACCGGCCGAAATGTATTTGCATCGATGCATCAAAATCCAACTGGATGCCCTGAAACCAACCATTTCCCAAAAAATTGTTAACTCCGGACAGGGCAGCTCGACAACTCAGAGTGGGAGAACGAATCCAAGCACGGTACTAAAGCGACAATTGCGCTATCAGGTCAGACTCGATGACAGATATACGCTAAAACACACATCAACCAACTGTGCACCTTCAGGGTAAAACCTCCAAATAACATAGAAAGAATTCTCGAAATTCCTGACAACGCAGTATCCGGATTAGACGAAACTCAGGAACCGATTGAATACTCTAACCTTGGTGATCTGGTCAATATTCTTGCTCCCGGAACTCCTAGACACGGCCCCAGTTGAAATCCATGAGCCAATGGATTTTAAAGAGGAAGGACATCGACAGATCGCACTAGATCCGGAACCTTTACGGCGATCCAACAGGCAATGTCGGGTACCAGTACATCTACAACGAAACTTCATCCTGTGACTTCGACTTTTCTACATATATCCTTTTTTGCAAAACTTAAACAAATTTATGGAATCAACTTTTCAAACTCACAAATCTAAAATAAAAAAAAAACATTTTATAACATTTAAAAACCATTGATACATATATCACATTTGTTTCTCAAATTAGCGTGGAAGACTGTAATACCCTAATCAAAGACTGTAATACCTCAACCAAAGAGTGAGATATCTCAATCAAGTATTCCGAGCTAGTTAGAATGACAGCTAATCATATATTCTATTCTATGTTCTTATGTTTTCGAATTGACAATAAATTTTATCAAGTTGAGTTCCATAAAATCAAGGCTTCTATTAATTTCCCCCTTCGAAAATAATAATTGAGACATAATACATGCCTAAATTTTTTTCATGAAAAACGAATAATTCACCAAATGTCAGTATTACGCAAAGTCTTAAAATGCCATCTTGTTCTGCTTCACAGTGTGTTGAAACAATCGATAAAACTCCTCTTATTGTATGTTCGGGCTTCCTCGCGTGTTCCTTTCATGCTAAGTGTGCACAGCTTCCAGATTTCCAGATCATATTGCTGATGCTATTGTTAGTTGTGGTTCGGGAGTTTTTCTGGCTTTGTGTCAGATGCCGTGGACTTCCCCTTTCAACTTATGTCAACAAATTGAAGAGGACAAATGAGATTGTTAGCATGCTAAATGAAGACTTCCTTTGCATGCAGAAAAAGTTCAAAGATGCAAAAAAAGACATTGCCAAGTTATTGCAGTCGTTGCATGTCTCCGAAGATTTATCGAACCTGATAGAGCGAGTGCCGTGTGTGCCGTTAGTTATCACTAGGAGTAAGAAAAATTCTAGACTATTGCAAAATCCACCTCCTTTGGCTGCTACAGTTAGCACTCCTGTAGATAATCAACAGCAGAGTGAATGCATTTTAGTTGATGCTGTAATTGCTTTTCCTCGCCTTCCGTTAATGATCATCATGGACTGCAAAGTACGAGCATTTCATCAGACCCGAACTTGGTTGTTAGTCCCATTGCTTACGGTTCCGGAGTTGCTGGCTCATTAGTCGCAGATGGTTCTACCAATAGGAACCTTTTACTAAATCCTTCATCAGATACTGCCTCATCTTCCAATCTGTCATCGCCTATGATTACGCAACTATAAGGTATAAATTCATGTGATGCCAAATATCTTTCCAGGTACTAGTAAGGAGTCTGATGGTCAGCGCTCTAGGCTTGTGACTGCATCGAACTATAAACCCAAAGAAAAGGGGCGTTTGGTCGTAATATCACCGCCTCTCAGTGTATTTATTTCTCGTTTGGATTATGACACTACTCCCGATGATATTGCTGATTATATCGAATCGAAGCTGGGGTCATCTTCATGCATCATCAGCTGCAAGAAGCTAACTAAGGAGAAACTACCAAACAAACTCCTTGCTTCTTTTAAGCTTATTGTGCCTGCGTCCATGAGTCAACTAAAGAGCCCGGAGTTTTGGCCTCCTGGATTGCTTGTTAAACCATTTGTTGCCAGAGATCGTCGTAATTTTGTAGAGCTTGAGCGCCCAGAGAAGCGTCTTCGCCGTTGATAAATGTGAACAGTCATTTCTCAATTTATTATCAAAATTTAAGAGGATTGAGAACCAAGCTTAAAGATCTTTCTGCTTCAATAATTACCGCTAATGATGATGTTTTTTGCCTAACGGAAACATGGTTGAATGAATCTGTTTCTAATATTCATATCTCCCCAATTCATAACATTTATAGACAAGATCATTGTTCGCTTTCTAGTTGCAAATCAGTTGGTGGTGGAGTTCTTATTGGTGTAAAGAAATCATTTTTCAGTGTGCCTTGTTATGACTTTCTTCCATCTATTCCTGTAGAATGTATCATTGATAGACTTCATATAACGCATAACTCATTTCTGCTTATTGCATCTATTTATATACCGTGTCAATCTTTACTTACTCTCTTCGAAACTTTTCTTGATGAGCTGTCTGTTTTTATGCTATCAAAATACCCTTCAGATTTACTTCTGCTTTGCGGTGATTTTAATGCACCTCAGATTGACTGGGATCCTCTTAACTATGCACAAATCATTAGTTCCAATCGTCTTTCATTTATTTTTTCCTCCTTTATGTCCCATTGTTCCCTTTCCCAACCAAATCAAATTTTGAATAGTAACGACCGCATTCTCGACTTAATTTTTATGAATAGTGCTGCATCTATTTCACTGTCATTTCCAACCGTGAACGTCTATGTGACTGCAGACAGTCAACATCCACCACTGCGCATGGAGTTCTGCTCCTCTTTGTTGAAACATAGGCATGGTGTGCTCCCTTGTAAATATAACTTTCGTAAGGCTAATTATGTTGCCATTGCTGAGGGTCTGTCTTCTATTGACTGGTGTTCATTTTTCCTTAATTTGGACGTTAACTCTGCTTTATTTGAATTGTCTTATCGCCAGAAATACTCCAGTCTACTGTCGATCAGAGTCTTCGCATCCACCTTGGTTCACTTGTAGAGTTCTTGCTGCGTTGAAATCTAAAGATAGAGCCCATCGATTTTTCAAATTGACTGGCTTTAATGAAGCATATGCAGAATTTTCAAGACACCGAGCCTTGGCTAAACTTGAGATACAGACTGCGATGAAAAACTATTACTTTTCCATTGAGAAATCATTAAAAGCTAACATGCCTAAGCCTTTTTGGTCTTACATTCGCTCTTTGAGGACATCGTCCACGGTTCCTGATGTGATGCATTATGAAGGTTCTAGTGCTGATACACCAGTTGATATCGTAGGGCTCTTTGCCCAATATTTCGCGTCTATTTACCACAACGCCAATGTATCAAATTCGTTCCAGTCTGATTTTTCATATCTACAGTGCATGTCTTCCTTTTCCATTTGTCCTAGTGATGTTGAGTTTGTGATCTCTAATTTAGATGCGAGCTTGGGTCCGGGTCCTGATGGGGTTTCTAGCTTTTTTGTTAAATCACTAGCTCCTGCCATTTCCCCTCCTCTTGCTACTCTCTTCAATATAAGCTTAGAAGAGGCCTCATTTCCATTTGCATGGAAGCCTGCGTTTATTACACCGATACTGAAAGGGTGATGCATCATCTATGAAAAACTACCGCCCTATTTCCATTATTTCGTGCTTCCCCAAAATCTTTGAAAAAATCATGTATGTTACGACTCCTTAATTGTTGTTTACCGTTTTGTTCTCAATCGCAGCACGGATTCCTTCCTCAGCGTTCGACGACTAGTAACTTGTTGGAACTCTCTAACTTTATCGCCAAATCATTTGATGCTCGCTCGCAAGTTGATGTTATATACATCGACTTTAGTAAGGCATTTGATATGGTCCCGCATGATATTCTCTGTTATAAGCTGAAATGTTATGGTTTCCCTTATCCCATTGTATCCTGGATTTTCTCTTTTCTATCAAATCGGTCTTGCTCTGTATCTCTCCGTAATGTGGTGTCACCACCATTTTATTCAACGTCAGGTGTACCTCAAGGCTCCATTTAAGGCCCTCTTCTATTTATCATATTTATTAATGATCTTCCGCATCGATTTGAGTCGAACTCACTTCTTTATGCGGATGACTTAAAATTGTATAGGTGTATTAATACACAATCAGATTGTGGATCTTTGCAAGATGACCTCGTTGTCCTAAGGAACTGGTGTGAGTCAAATAAACTACCCTTAAATATTTCCAAGTGTAAAGCTATGAGTTATTCTCTCAAGCCTCAGTTTCTTTCCTTTACTATAAATAATCATCCTCTGCTATTGGTGTCTGAAATGAAAGATCTGGGAGTCGTTTTTGATTCCAAACTCAAGTTTGATAAACATGTATCGCATGTCACTTCTAAAGCGGCTAGGTTGTCTGGATTCATTCTCCGTCATATTAATATTTTTAGCGAAATATCTTCTGCCTTGCTATTATATACTTCTCTGGTCAGAAGTATTCTGGAATAATCTGTTCAGATTTGGTCTCCGCAACATGCTTACTTAGTTGCAGATCTTGAAAGTATTCAACGAAAATTCACAAGGTGCTTGCTTTACAAATTCAATCTGCCTTACAGAGTTTATAATGAACGTCTTGTCCTATTAAAGCTCGACGTACGTTTTTAGATGAGTGTTTGTTATTTAAACTTCACCACCGTCTGATTTATTCCCCACTGGCAAATGATATACGATGGAGGGAATCTGATAGACTAAATCGTCTTCCTTCTCGACTTTGTATACCTTTTGCAAGAACGGAATTATACTATGATTCAACAATGTTGCGTCTGCTCCGGGTACACAATGAACTTAGGCTTGGTTCTTTTCCTTCTAGCTTTCTTATTTTTAAGAACTCACTTAAATATTTGCTTTTTGGATTTTCTTAATTATTTTTTTTTTTGCTACTGTTTAATTTGTTTTAGAATTGTATTCGCATTATTCCCTTTTTTTGTTGCGAATTAATGTATTCCTAACTTTTTAATATTTTATTTTTTGTACCAACTCTGTAATTGGGATTACTCCTGTTGATCTTGGCCTAAATAAATAAATAATTTTTTTAGGTCACCTTTTCTGATGCTCTAAACAATATTTATTCCTGTAATGCTTAAAGAAAGATGTGAACTTCAAAATGATTTTCATTTGAACTTTAATTTAGCACCAAATAAATTGAATCAAATTTTGAAGTGACTGTTTTTCACCACTGAACACGTTTATCTTTGAACAGTTGTTGAACAACTTTGCCTAACGCCTCCATCAATATTTTAAAAATATCAATTATTACCCTCAGCTTAGTTGTTCAATAAATATCAAATCGTGCAAGTAAGTCCGCCAAATGGTCGGAATACCAATGTATTTATGAGAGGCTGACATTAAGGTGTCATAACAAATTAATTACGTAAACCACTTTGGTTGATTAGATCTAGGCGCCTCCAAATGGTCGCATACCTTGTCGATCCACTTCCAATCTTCGTATAAATGATTCATCTTGGTACAGTGGAGCCCAAGTCAGCTAAAGCGGAATCACATAGCAAATGTTAATGCATGCTACCAATATCTCCTAAGAGTATGTATGAGGAGCAACATATTCGAGTACCAGCTAATGAACATCGTCCTGAACTGGTTGGAGTCGGAGTTGGTTTGGGCTCTGAACTTATTCGAGGACCCACATGCAAAATGTTTACAAGACGACCGAACCATACGATAATGGCAAAACATGGAAGGCAATTAGTGCTTTCTTCGGTGGAACATCTTAGCCTTGTCTCATTTTGCACGATTTTTTGCAGATGTTACCCTGCTTAGTTGGCGTCTTGGTCGTCGTGTGAATGCAACTCTGTCGTCGCTGGCATTCAGATGGATTCAACCGTAAAAGAGAAGTTGGAAAAACTTGACTTGCAAATGAAGTGCGCACATGCACTTTTGCCCCACAACATACCGCAAGTAATTCCGACAATAAAAATGATTAAATGATGGTAGTGATGACGGAATTATATCTTCTTAATTTAGTTAAAAGACACTGAATAAAACAGCTTACCCATTTATCATTTTAGATGACTCTGGAAAAGGAGACAGTTGTCGCTGAAAATTTCCTTAGAGCCATTTAAAAAACACGACGGAAAAATGGAATGCAATTTATCTGAATACATAATAATTAAATTAAAAAAAAAATATAATCACATTTATATTAAAAAATAAACATATTTTCTCTTTTCTGGAAAAATTAGTTTTTCAATTTCTGTATTGCGATAAGAATGGTATGTATTTCAATTTTAGCTACACACTCTCCTTTCATTCTGGTTTTTATTTTTACTTAATTTAGAAAATTCCCTTTGATGAATAAGACTCGTTATTAGTCTAATTACGAGCTTGATGAAATTTTGTGAAATTACTTCAACAAAAAGATGAAAAAGTAAAATATATTTTGCAGCGTTGTTGTAACTCAAGATGGATGTCACGTAGCTGCTGTTCATAATTAAATTGCGATGGAAATGTACTTGATTTAGTCACTTAGTTTCTATGCAAGAACTGAGTGGATTGTTGTGTTTCCATTCTTGTTTCGGGAAGCAAATGTGTGGGAAAGGTGAAAAAGGTTACGTGTAATTTGGTAGTGTATCATTTTAATGGAATACGTGATGATTATTATCTTTATATTGATTTTCAGGGATGGGAATTGCTAGTTAAGGACAATGTAAGCTTAAATATAACCGTAAATTTTAATATTTCATAATTATATATTTTTTAAAAAGGTTTTTCTTATTATTGCATCGCGGTTTTTTAGACTTGATTTTTTTTTCATTTGTTATGTACATGATTTGACATAGAGTAGAATTGATTTGATTATGATTCAAATCGAATGATGAAATTAAGACGGTGATATGACCAAATTCATGCTTGACTGTAATATCGTTAGTAAATACAACATCCATCAAGGCTGGGTGAGCGAAAGTCTATCTACAGAATCTAATAAAACCAATGTCATTGCCGCTAATATCATTTGATTCAGCGAGATTTGGAGTGAATGGATAGTATATTTGTGACTGTTACTCTAGTCAGGTTTTAAAATATCTATGAAAAAGGAGAACACATTTCAGGACAAAATACGAAATAATGTTTCCTGTTCTTATCTCAGAAATTAAGAGAGAACATTCATCATGGGTGGAATTATGTAAAAGACCGGATTTTGTAGCAAAATCAGTTAAATCTGGCACAACATAGAGCTTTCAAAATGTTAAAAAACACGTAGCTTATCCTTTCTACAATAACTTTTATTTTTAGTATATGCGCATTTCGGGAGCGACTTACTCCCTTCCTCAGTACAATAGCTACTTATTCATTGACAATTTTTAGAACCTTATAAATAGTTTAGGTAGTTAAGCATAACATATGAACTTACTACTATATGCAACAATAAAAGGTTATTTGAGTAGAACAATTTTACAAGGTAACAATATGAATGAACTATCTACAATGTAATCAATAACATACATAAATAAAGGTAATTAGAGAGGATTAGGATGATTGGGTTTTACTCGCTAGGACTTCAATAATTTTGGACGCACAATTTCCTTGATCCGTATTTAAAAGATTATCGGGATCTTGCCGGATAATGAAGAGGCTTTCCCAAGCGTCTAATGTGTCGGGTCGATTAACGTACTTTAGGAGTTTCAAATTGTCTTCTCTATAATTTCTCAATTATATGCATGGCTCCCGCTGATCGTACGGTGCTGAGACCTCGCTTGTTTCCGTTAATCACTTCGTCGGTGTGCTCTTGGAAACGCGTTTTGATTAATCGTTTTGGCTGGCCGATGTAACAGTCTTCACAATCATTGCAGCTAATCTTGTAGATCCCGCTCATTTCCGCCATTTTTGGGGGGTCTTTCTCGCTACGTAATCGGTGTTTGAGGGTACTGCTTCTGGTGGATGCTACGACGCTGATATTGAAATGCCTAAGAAGAGATTTAATTTTATAAAACGACTCACTCATGGGAATGCTTGTATATAAAGAAGCAATACCAAATGTTCAAAAACCAGCATACAACTTTCTTCACGCAAGATAGCTTAGAAATCAAAAAATTTATAAGCATTCCAATGAGTGAGTCGTTTTATAAAATTAAATCTCTTCTTAGGCATTTCAATATCAGCGTCGTAGCATCCACCAGAAGCAGTACCCTCAAACACCGATTACGTAGCGAGGAAGACCCCCTAAAAATGGCGGAAATGAGCGGGATCTACAAGATTAGCTGCAATGATTGTGAAGACTGTTACATCGGCCAGCCAAAACGATTAATCAAAACGCGTTTCCAAGAGCACACCGACGAAGTGATTAACGGAAACAAGCGAGGTCTCAGCACCGTACGATCAGCGGGAGCCATGCATATAATTGAGAAATTATAGAGAAGACAATTTGAAACTCCTAAAGTACGTTAATCGACCCGACACATTAGACGCTTGGGAAAGCCTCTTCATTATCCGGCAAGATCCCGATAATCTTTTAAATACGGATCAAGGAAATTGTGCGTCCAAAATTATTGAAGTCCTAGCGAGAAAAACCCAATCATCCTAATCCTCTCTAATTACCTTTATTTATGTATGTTATTGATTACATTGTAGATAGTTCATTCATATTGTTACCTTGTAAAATTGTTCTACTCAAATTACCTTTTATTGTTGCATATAGTAGTAAGTTCATATGTTATGCTTAACTACCTAAACTATTTATAAGATTCAAAAAATTGTCAATGAATTAGTAGCTATTGTACTGAGGAAGGGAGTAAATCGCTCCCGAAATGCGCATATACTAAAAATAAAAGTTATTGTAGAAAGGATTAGCTACATGTTTTTTAACATTTTAAGATCAACTACAAGTTTCGGAAAAATTATAAATATAGCTCACGCTAAACAACTTTTATTAGTTCCGGTGTTGCTGAAGACCAACTACGCTGGAACAATTTATTAATAGTAATTTTTGAAGCCATATTCCTGGAAAAATTTTCATAACACGGCATAAAGAAGGCCGATGGCTAATGTCCTAATCTACACAATAAAAATGTTATAGTTGGGTAATTCTATACAAAATAATCAGAAATTGTCAATAAATTATTCATTTATTTATTTAAAATTACATTTAACAGATTAATAACAATCCAATTACAAAATGGAACAAAACAAACAGAAAAGTAAATTAATGCAAATTAGAATTAAGTGAAAAAGTTACTATATAAAGAAATTCAATGAATTAACAATAGTAAGTACTATGTTTTAAAAAGAAGAAAAAAAAAAAAAACAAAAAATATATAAAATTAAATCAAAGAACAAACAAGTCAAGTATTTACTTCAATTGGGTTGTAAGGATCAGGCTTCTTAATCTCAATTTAAAAACAAGGTATGAGTCGGGAAAAGGACCAAGCTCAAGCTTATCATGATTTCTTACCATTTGTATAATGAGAGAATGCAAATATAAATTTGTACGAGCAAACGGTTGTACGAAAAAATTGTTTGCCCGAGAAGAATTCCTGAAAAAAAGTCCCAATATTTTTGAGGCCCTAGTAGTCGCGATTAGAATGTGTGCATCAAAATTGAGCTTAGGATCAAAAGTAACACCGAGATATTTAGCAGAGCTCACACCAACGAGTGGGACTTCATTTAACATATAGGTGAAAGTCAGCGGAGATTGATTTAGATTAAAAGTCATTTTATCCCATTTGTCAACATTACGACAGAGGTCGTTGGACAAACACCAGTTACTTAGTGCAATCAGGTCCATCTGAAGATATTGACAATCTTGTACAGACCTGATAGCTCTAAATACTTTGAAATCATCGGCGTATAGTACGCAATTAAAGGCGCTAGCCGAAGGAAGATCATTTATAAACAATAGGAATAGGAGAGAACCTAAAATGAAAACTTGAGGAACACCAGAGGACGGATAAAATGGAATAGAGGTAGTTCCACAGTAACTAAAGCAACATATACGAGTAGACCCCCCAAAAGCTTTCAGTTTGTAACAGAGAAGTTGATGGTTGACCGTGTCAAACGCCTTCGAGAAGTCAGTGAAGATGACATCAACCTGCAATCGATTGTCTAGGGCCTTAGCAATATAATCGGTAAATTCAATTGAATTTGAGGTCGTAGAGCGACAACCTATGTTGTTCCTTTGACAAGATAGGAATCAATGAAACTGTACCTGACGCTCGACTTATTTCGGGAAACAGGAAATTAAGGAAATAGGATGATGATTGGACACAGAAGAAGGATCACCACTTTTAAGAATAGGAACAACGTTTGCTCTTTTCCAATAAGTAGGGAAAATACCAGTCTTTAGACTGAAGTTGAAGAGAAAAGCCAGAGGGATACAAAGTGAAGACGCTAATGACTTGACAACAATATTCGGTGAACCATCAGGACCAGGTGATATATTAGGATTAAGTAAATTAATGAGGGATTCAATTTTAATATAGTCAGTAAAAAGTGAAAAAATGTCGCTGGTGTGAATACAGGTGTATTAACTGGATAGGAGACATGAAAAGAAGTAATAAAAGTTGACGAGAAGAACTGAGAAAACAAGTTGGAAATATCCTGTGAAGAAGAGCTAACGATATTATTCTAGTGGGCTCAAAGAAGGGCAGAAGAGGATTATTCTAGTGGGCTGAAGGAAGGGCAGAAGAGGAGGACTTGAAGGATCTAATGCATGACCAGATTGGTTTCGCATTATTCGCCATGAGGGAACTCTCCAAGCTACTGAAGTAGTTTTTCATTGCAGTCTTTATTTCTTTTTTGCTACAACACGCAGATCGCAAAAGTGGGCTCTAGATTCTTCAGTACCACAACGCTTGAAACGGCGGTGTGCTTTACATTTAGCATTCAAGGCACAAAGTACTTGTTTAGCTAGCCATGGTTTCTGCTTTACTTTGCAAAGAGCTTGGAAAGGTGTGAAGTTTTTAATCAACTCATAGAGGTAATTATAAAACTTACCCAGAGCTTCCTCACACTCCAAGTTATCAAAAAACTCCAGCAAGTCAGCCAAGTTCAGTTCGGAGGCCAGAACTTCGTAGTTTGCTTTGAAGAAGTTAAATTTTGGAGAAGGAACAAAAACTCGATGTGTCAAAGGTGCGATTGAGAGATCGAGCAATAATGGCGGATGATGACTACCAATGCGCACAATATCATTCGATTCTAGGGAAACAGATAGACAGTAGAGTGAAAAGTTAGAAAGAACAAAGTCAAGTACCCGACCATTAGCGTTAGGGTTATTATTAAATTGCATCAGTGAACAGAGTGATAGAAACGAGGAAAGAGATAAGGAAGATGCATCGGTTGATAAAACAGAGAAAGGTAGGTTCTTCGTCCATTGCACTGTTCCCAAATTAAAATCACCGCACACTAGAATTAAAGATTGCGGATCATGCAAGAAGACATAAGAGGAAAACTTGCCAAAGAATGTCTCATACACATATAAAGGAGAGGTACTAGGTATGTAGACAGAGGAAACTAATACAGATGTATTGTTGGGAAGAAAGATCTTGACAATTGCACAATCCACAATACGGGAAAAGCAAAAATCAGCACAAAAAGAGCTGAATACTGTATTTCTAACAGCTACAAGGGTTCCGCCTTCATCTTCTTTATTTGCAGAGGCCAAATCCCGATCACAAAGGTAAATATCAAAATCAAGGAAAATTTCTGAGTTTGAGATGTTACTATTTAACCAGGTTTCCGTAAGACATATAAATACATCTTCGCTGAGCTTTAACGATAAAAAGAGCTAATTAAGCTTGGCCCTTAACCCACGTACATTTTGCTAATATACTGAAAAATTAGAAGTTAAGTTACAGTCATGAAATCTTATATCAGTTCGTAGGTTGCAGTCTTCCCGGTGCACGAAAGGACTTCCTTCTTCTTGAGCTAAATGGTCTAATAAGTACTCCAGGTGGCCAAGCTTCAGAGTTCAAGATAGTATCACAATTTGAAAGTACTGTAAGCTTGACAAAAGCTACCATTTTATTCTCTAGATTATCCCTAATCAATTTGTCGCAACTAATAACTTTAACACTTGGCCCAAATTTTTTGCAAACATAGTTTTTTAGGTAGTCCGCAGTTCAATAGTGGCTTAGGGGCCCCTCTTTTGGAGGGGATACGATGTCAAGTGGTGGGACTTTGTCATCCAAAATCAGAGTAGCCACAGCCGATGCGTCAACAGCAGATGAGGGTGGAAGACTAGGCGAAGGATTGTTTTTGGTTTTAGGGATCGCCCCCCGATTTAATGGTGAGGGTCGCGGAAAGCTGTCACGTGTTACAGGTAATTCATTGTCAGCAATGCCTTGAGTTGTTGCTGAAGCCACGGGAGAACTCAAACACGACGTAGTGGTCCTAGAACTAGCAGCATGATTCGGTGTTTTAAGAGTGGGTAACTGAAGCATTTTCAATATTGATAAAACTTCGTAGTTATCTTTGTTTCAATGTAAAATAAGAAATTTTATTGCTATATTTCATCCTCATCTATAGCTTGACAGCCCATGCTAGGCCTTGGCCTCCAGGATTAATCTTCTCTAATAATCACGGCAAATATCTGCTGTCAGACTCTATCATTTTTTACCATCAACTTCTCGGTTTTCCTGCTGGACTTCTGCTTTGTGCTCTACCCTTTAATGTTCTTTTGAGTAGTCGGTTTTTGTGCATTTTTTCTACACGGTTCAGCATATTTTGCTTGTGAACAACTCTGACAGTATGGAGCAATGGGCTTTATTTTTGGCATTTATTTGGGGTACAATGTCATCTTTTTTGTCGCCTCTTCTATTCATGTTGATTCCAAGATTAAAAAAAAAGTTCCTACTTTCAAGGTTATAGCTTTTGTCAGGCTGAGGTGTTCTTTTTCGTTTGAGTCATCAATTTCGTTTTTATTTCATCAACTCGTAGCCCAATTTGGTTCGGTTAAGGTTCTTGACTCAGATATGCTCCTTTAGCATCTGAGATTAAACGCGCCATACTACGAATATTGACGTCATCATCGTACGTTACCAATTATGTGGACTTGAACTTAAGTGTGTGATCCTTAGAGAATTTGCTGGGGGGCAGACATCGAGCCGAAGCTACTGTTGATATTGATGATCACCGACAAGTCGTCAAATTTGTAACAATAGACAATACACTCTTTCCGGTCTTATACGCTAATGATAATCGTTTAGTCATGGAGTCGGCACAATGACGGTTTGAGAAAATCGACTTGACGAACGTCCATATCGGAACTGAACTCACTAAGGATGATCAGAAGGCTTTGTATTTGCTAGTCGAATGATTTTCAAGCAGTTTCTTGGAAGGGATTGCCAAATGAGGAGGATCTTGGGACATTGAGATGACTATCGTTGTAAATTCAATTGCTAAAATGAAACAAAGGTCATACTGAATACAGTTGCTAAAAAAGACGGTCCCAAGCCCATTTGAGAAAGGAGGAGGGAGCCCCTTGTTTCCTCTAACACATAGTTTCCATGATTCCTCATCGTAAACCTCCAATTAAATGGTAGTAAATGATCTCGGGGTCGCACATTGGGATTACTGGTTCCCCAATAATGGGACATTAAATGCCACGAAATGCTACTAACTGTAAAGACATCTACAGCTCTGCTAATAAATCCTACTTACACCTCCTTTGTGGGGATGTAAAAGGGTGAAGGCGAGTCTCCCGTGCCTGATAAAGGAATCGAGGTAATAACCATGCTGCTTTTGATGACGGTCTAATCCCCCGTCCTTGGAAAACCTCTGAATGTTTCGAAACATGCAGATGAGCCTCGGAATGGTTTGGAATCGCGGCGACGACCTCACAAACGAAAAAAGGATTATGGCATTGAATCTTGGAATGTCATATAACTCAATTACATCAGCGCTGTTATGACCCTTTACAACAGGCCAGTCATACAATTAAACATACACGAACTTGACTGGAAATGACATTCATGACATGAAGTCAGACACAATACTCAAAAGTGGGAGGCCTACGGGAAAACCAGATGTCGAAGTGGCCTTCATTGAGGATAGGGAGTTCAACTCGCACGTTATCGATTTGAAAGCAGTTTATAAATGGTTGTGTGGGATCCGCTCTTCAAAATTTTGCCGATCAATGTTCAAGCCCCGAACAAAGAAAATGACGAAAAAACCAAGGAATCTTTCTACAACCCCCTGGAAAGACCAGTCGACTCATTACCTACAAACGACACAAAAATAATTATGGGTGATTTCAAAGCTAAGGTTGGCAATAAGTTATCTCATCGGGGAACGACTGGAGGTTATAGCCACCACGATGAAACAAATGACAACGGCCAGCACCTGATTGACTTTGTATGTAGCAGAAAATCAAGTCATACGTTCGACTTGCTTCCCACATCGACGCATTCATAAAGTAACTTGGGTATCACCGGATGGCAACACACAAACCCAGACCGACTATGTTCTGATCCTACAACGATGAGCCTCGAGCATACTTGACGTCCGTACACACCGAGGGGCCCATTGTAACTCAGATCATTACTTGATTAAATCAACCTATCGATGTCGTATGTCAAAGGCATATTCAGCAAAGACCAGCCTGCTACAAAAATTTCATATCGAAAGGCTCCAAACGGCGTCTGTGGCTAAAAATTTTATGAAAACTCTCGACAACTAGCTGGCTCCTATCTTATCAGACGCATCGTTAAAGAAAAGCAACGAGCTCTGGATGGAAATGAAAGTGGCTATTGAAACCGTGGCACAACAGATGATCGGACATCAAACCCGGCATAAGAGAAATGATTGGTTCAATGATGAGTACCAGAATGCATTAGACAAAAAGAATCAGGCGTACAAAGATTACGTAGGTAGAGAAACCAGGACGAAGAGAGAGAGAGCACTACGAAAATCTCAGAAGAGTAGCGAATAAGATCATTACACTTAAGAAAAGAAAACACTATGACAACCAATTAAGAAGTATATATGTAAGTTTACCGAGCAATAACACAAGACAAGCATACAAAGGAGTGAAACGTGGTTATCAGCCAAAAACCATGCTCTCTCTTGATGACATCGGTAATATCACCGCTGATGAAACCAAAATTAAGGAAAGATGGTAATCATATTTCAAGAACATCGTTAATCTTTCGCATGGCTCGAGAACACCAGAGCCTATAGATGTCTGCGTAGAGCTTCCATTGGCCCCACGTACTCTGGATGAAGTGTGTTCCATCATCAAAGCCCAAAAGAATAATAAAGCACTGGGCATCGATTGGATTTCAGTGGAGCTCATCAAATATGGTGGCAGCGGTGTTCAGAAAACTATTCACAATGTCATCCAGCACATTTGGCAACAAAAACATATGCCGAAAGAGTGGAGCCAATCAATCATATTCCCTATCCACAAAAAAGGTGACAAATTACAGTACGAAAATTATAGAGGCATTTCACTACTTTTTACGGCGTAAAAAATATTTTCTAAAATCTTAGAAAATAAAATTGGATCATACGCCAACAGTATTATTGGGGAGTATCAAGGTGGTTTTAGGGCAGGTAGATCAACAAAAAACCAACTGTGAATAGTCAAGCAGGTACTTGCAAAATGCTTGGAGTTCAACATAGACGTACACCAAGTTTTCGTTGACTTTATTCAAGCATACGACAGTATTGATCGTAACGTACTACACACAATAATGCTTTGCTTTGGTATTCCAGCCAAATTAGTCAGTCTTACCAAAATGACGACCTCGACAACCTCTCAAGCCCGCATCAATAATCAACTCACCGATGCCTTTGACACAGATAGCGGACTGAAGTAGGGAGATGGGCTGGCCCCATTGCTATTCAATTTGGCTCTGGAGTCCGTCATAAGGAAGCTACTTGTCGATACACGAGGTACATTACTATACAAGTTGAGCGAAGTAGTAGCCTATGCAGACGACATCAACATTTTGTCATGGTCATTAACAACTGCCAAAGAACTCTGCCCGGTACTCGATAACAAAGCATAATCAGTAGGGCTACAAATCAATGAAAACAAACCAAAGCTCATGACGCAGTCGAGAAAAATACCTCAAGTATACAAAATATCACACTTTGCGAATACGGTATCAAAAATGTGGGCAAATTTGTGCATTTAGGCGCCAAAATAACAAGAACAGGTAATGAAAGAGACGAAATATGCCGAAGAATACAGCTTGCAAAAAAAATGTTTTATTCAGTTTTGACGATCTTAAAGACCAGCTGCATACATAGCAAAACAAAGCTCCAAGTATACAAATCTGTGACAAGACTTGTGTTATGCTATGCGGGTGAAGCATGCACCCTAACCCAAGCACCCGCAAATAAATATATTGAACGTCTTTGAGCGACGGATCTTGAAATGAATAATTGGAGCGGAGCTAGACGGGGACCAATGGCGAATTTGATACAACCATGAGGTCTCAACGATTGTAAGGCTGTGGGAGCTGAAATGGGCTGGACACATAAATGGTATGAATGAACAATGGATACCCAAAAAGGTATTCGTTGGGAGAACTGAGGGCCAGGTACCAGTGGGGAAACCGCGGAAACGCTGGTTGGACTCGGTCGACAAAGATTGAGATTTCGAAATTTGAGGATGTGGTAAATGGACCGATACAGTTGGAGGCACTACTTGCAGGAAGCAAAGGCCCAAGAGGGGCTGTAGTCCTACGAAGAAGCACTTCAAAGTTTTTACAACATTTACTCAAAGATTTGCATGAAATGTGTTTCAACCTTCAATAAATTATATACAATACATTCTGTTTTCGTAAAGAAATCCTAGAAATTCCTAAAAAAAAGTCGCCCGAATCCTGTTTCCCCTCTTAAGTATAGAGTTTTCCATTAAGGACATAGCAATTTTATCTATTAATAATACATAGAAATATTTGAGACATTGAGTTCAAATTTATTGTGGGTGTAGAGTAAGCATTACATTCTGGTCATATAACCGCCACGAGCCCATTTACCGCGGTTGATTCTTTGGACCCAATTTTCCATACAAACACGGCACACATTTCGACCAGAACATTAGCAATTTCGAGTTGGATGTTGTCTTTGAGTTCGTCTAAAGTTGACTTTGTATAACTCCATTGGCGTTAGATCACACGAATGAGGTGGTCATTATCGAGATAACACATCCACCAAATTTGCCTTTCCAAATTTGCCTTTCAATAAATCGATGTGAGGCGTGCTGTATGGCTAGTGGCACCGTCTTATTGAAATCGCATATCGTTTATATCAAGTTCATCTAATTTTGGCCACATATAATCTTCCGACATAACACGATAGCGCTCTCTATTGACGGTAACATGACGGTCGTTTGCATCCTCGAAAAATACGGCCCAATCACACCTCCAGCATGAAAACAGCACCAAACAGTAATTTTTTGCAGATGCAACGGTGTCTCAAGAAGCACCTGTGGGTTTGTTGTTGACCAAAATGCATATTTTGCTTATTTATAAAGCCATTTGGCCAGAAATGAGCTTCATCGCTGAAGATGATTTTTTAATAAAATTCTTCATTTTCTTCGAGCTTTGCCGGAGCCCAATTGGAGAAGTTTCGACTTTTCAATGATTAAGTGGCTTTAGTTCTTGAGTAAATTTGATCTCGTAACCATGTAGGCTAAGATCTTTTTGCAAAATACGCCAACTGATTCGGCTCATTTTGTAATCGATGCACTTCCGGCAGCGATATTTGCTTTGCTGTCTCTATAGCACACACAACCTGTGGGGTGGGACGATTATTACGGCCGAAAATTGGAGTAACCACTCTTAAAGTTGCGACCACTGACTCAGAATTTCGGTAGTAATTTTTAATAATTTCTAAGCGTTGCTAGTTCGTTAACTTTACCATAATTAAAATGTTGACTTTAATTAACGTTCTGACATTGACAGTTTATTTAAAAAGTTTAAGGGTGCATTCGTATAAAGATACGAAATTGTTATGTCCCTAATGGAAAACCCTATATTTCCTACATATTTTAATTTTAAGATTCTATCAAAACTATAGAGCGATGTACTCGTATTATTAAAATTGCATTTCTAAAATTCAAGTGACAGGCATATATCTTTATCACTAATAGCCACAATGATTCTCATCCTTCAAAATCAATCTCAATAAAGTGTCGCCTTCCTTTCAAAAGACTTTGGCTTTGCTGACTTAATGGCAACTTTTAAAATCCATCTAGCATTTCACTACACACTAGAGCGTTCATCGATTTTATAGAGACGCTCCCAAGTGAGGTGTCGAAGCGATAGATGTACGACTTTTAACATCAGCGACCATCTGTTCAAAGTTTATGTCCAGGGAAAAAGGTAAGTGCCTGCCATTTTACTTCACATATGTTCCCATAGGTCAGTTGGGGTCAATTTGCCAGCTATTTGTCATGACAAGTGTTTGCGGAACACTTTGAATTCAATCGCTGCGGGCGCCACTTGAATGAATCGTTCCTATCCAGTCCACAGCCACACTGAGGTCCAGGTTGGGTCATATATAGACGAGGATATGAACCTTCGCACATGTGTTGAGCTCACCTCTGTGTACCGATTACTCCATTAAATTTAACGAGCTTATAGGATGGATATGAACCTTTTGTAAAACGTCGAACAGAAGGGCAGGGAAAAGGTTGTTGAAGCTATTAAAAAGGAATAGGATGCTATTTGTTTGATGTGACTCTATGGGCTAATGCCCAGTGTCCAAGGACTTATAATGTCCGTTTGTAGCACTTAAAACAAATGATCAATTTCAAGCAATTAGGTGGGCGGAGGATGTCTTTGAGTAGTTTCGTTAAAATCTAAATGATCCTAGAATTGGATAAATTAAATATTTTTCTTTACACCAACTCATCTCTGCCTGATGGCGTTTAATTCAAGGAAGTTTCCAGTTGGAGCAGACCCCATACGATGACGCCAATCACGACGAGGATGATACATCCACTCTTGTTGAACATATTAAAATAATATCCAGCATCATATGTGCAATGTGCTAAAGAGTACAACAGAGACAGGTCTGTGGGTTGCGCATTGAATCGATATATGGCGACTATAATGTGCCGCACCGCCGTGCACTTTAATAGAGTATATCCAATTATCTCGTTAAAATTAATTCGAAATGATACACAGGACGGAGAGCCTTTGTGGGCTGCCTGCATCAACATTACGTCTTCTTTCATTGCGCCACACATTCACACACACGAGGCCCGATATCATATGCATTTATACTCGTATGCGTCAGCCATAATATGGCTTTTATTCAGCATTTAGCGGTGCATTTCGTTTATGGTACAAACATATTTTCACTAGCATAGTGCAGTTAGTGATTGTATGGTGGATGCAACTCATAAATATTGTTTCTCAGATGATACATCATAAGAAAAACTCCTACACACGTGTTCAAGTTCGATGCACAACACGAGCTGGTGCTTAGCATATTTTATTGTAAACACTCGTCATATTGTTTACTTTTAACATCCTACGTGTTAATGTGTTATGGGAAATGGGCAATTGTTGCAATTTTGTGCAGAACAGGGAAACTGAATTAGCATGTGAGCATTTACAGCGGTAATAAAACTAACAGATATGTTTTTTTTGGGTGTTTTGTAATGCCATAGCTAAGCCCTATTAAAATTGCGAGGGGTTTTTCTGCCCATTCATCTGCCCCTCATGACAGGTTCTTAGCAAATAACTGTTAAATTTACCATTATATTTGGTGACTAGATCAAAGAGTATGATTTTTCGCAAGTTTTGGCATTCAAAAGATGTTACAGTGCCCCAGGAATGAAGGTTGGGAATGTGCCTCACAAGCGTTTCCATATGATCCTGTCTTCTTCAATTTGGCTTATCGTCCGCAGTTTTCTTCGCTAGGTCTTTGGATTCATTTGTCTACAGATTAACTTATGAGTATAGTACATTTTTATTTCTGCCAAAGCAGTTGAGCCTTGTCTGATAATTCCAGGAATTGATCTTCAATTTGGGTCACATTTACCGAGACCTCGCTATCAAGAACTACCTGCATTCTGCTACGGTGACACTGCGATAGTCATCCGAGAAAAATATTGAAAAATTCGGAACAACTTATCCAAGTTGTAGTGAGTTGCACTAAACGTGGGGCCTAAACAGAAGAATTCCATCTCAATCAAGCTCCTGCTCTTCTCAATTTTTGATCGCAATGGGAACTAGTTGACGAGATTTGTGTATTACCCGGTCTGCTAAGAAACCATTCTCCATGTAGAGCGAGGCTGACAATAAAAAAACCATAGGCAACAATACATGCCCATAATTGACTTGTCCGAAACGGACGCCGCACTATTTCTGAATTAAGGACAAAGTAAGAATAGGGTGGGTTGTCTGCAGGATTTGGCGACGAGTAATGCCTCTTCAATGCTTCAAAGGCCTTGGCTATGATCACACCACACAAGTATGCAAAGGACCCAATAGGAGTTCCCTATGTTACAAATGCGGTGAAATAGCGCATAACAGAAAAGACTGCACGAAAGAGGCACACTGTGTCCTTTGCAAGGATGCTGATCTATGACCGGATCTTGGTCCCGTCTTGGGATCAGGAAAATGTCGGGGTTTTCTGGGAAGACCTAACCAAAACAAAATCAGAACTACATTGCAGTTCAACCGTCCAAAACCCGATTCAGAAACTTGCGAAGGGCATGAAAGCTGACGTTTTGCTACTGAGTGAGCAATACCATGATAAAAGTTCTTCATCATGGTATCTGGACGAAACTGGTATTGCTGCCATCTGCTTCGAAACAGAGATTTCCATGTGGGATGGTTTCGCCTGGGTTCGGCGCTCAAAAATCACCTAGCACTGAACGGATCTATATCATCTTTCCAAGCAACGCTTAATAATTTGGAGGGCACTATCTCAAACGCAGGTGGCAACATGTTCGTTGGGGAACACTTCATTGCTAAAGCAATCGAGTGGGCATGCCTTTAACAGATGCGCGGGAAAAATGAATCCTAGAAATGGTGGCCAGGACAATGCTCGTCGCACAAAACAACGAAAATATGCTGAATTTCCACCGTATTGACTGTGAAGGAACCCTACCGTACGTGACATTCACTTCGGAGTCCATAGTATGGAGGATATACAATTGGAGAATATTAGAGGACTACTTAGCCAGTAATTATCAGTAGCTTTTGCTTGAGATTCGTGATATTGTCTCCCAACATCCGTGCTTTCGAAATCCGACAATTAGGAGGAACATCGGAAGGATGGCCGTCAAGAGGTTCGTCGAGGTGCTCACAACAGGTGCTCCGCTGCACGGTAATTCACAGGGGACAGAATAACTGGCAGCTCAAAATATGGTAAACTCAACTATGAGCATCATCATAACTGCTTGCAGCACTTCTATGCGCCGTCCAAAACCTCCAAATGAAAAGCGGCTAGTGTACTGGTGGTTGACTGAAATCACTGAAAGGAAAAGAGAGCGTCACAAGCTTCCGCATGAGGCTCACACGGCATAGAACCGAGACGAGTCATGCAACTGGGTATTAGCATATAAGTTAGTCAGGAAATGCCTTCGCCAATTGATTAAGAGCAGCAGGGCTCGCTGCTAGCAACATCTAGTGGACAATGTGAACAAGGGGCCTTGGCTAAAAACTAGTTATGCGGATCTTGGCGCCCTATAGAATCCTCGCATACCAGATGCGGAAAAGGTGGATGATAAAGTGCGGGCACTTTTCCCCGCCCATCCCAATCGAGTGAACACTCTTCACACAGCCGGAACTAGAAGAGACAATCCTATCATAAAACCCCAAGAAGGCTCCAAGCCCAGATGGTTTTTCAGCTGAGCTGTTGCAAATTGTCTATCAACATGGCCTGACTTGTTGCTCAGCACATTCAATGCTTGCTGTGGGACGGGGTTTTCCAAGCCTGATTGAAGGTGGCAAGGCTCGTGCTGATCAGAAAAAGGGAAATTCTAGAACGCCATCTGTATACAGCCTATTGTGCATGCTAGACACGGCTGGCCAAGTGCTAGGGAAACTCATCAACGGAAACTCACGAACGCGATTCATGCTACAGCGGACATATCTTCTCGGCAGTACGGCTTTAGAGTAGGACGCTCCACCATTGATGCGATTGCAGAGGTAGTGAGCGCGGTCCAAGAGGCAGCTGCATATAGCCACATCAAGCGACGGATCGTTCTATTGGTGACACTCAACGTTAGGAACGCCTTCAACTCCACCAGATGGGTGCATTTTCTGCATACACTGGAAAATGGTTTTCAAGTTCCGAATATCTGATGTGGCGGACCTATCTTCTCGGCAGTACGGCTTAAGAGCAGGACGCTCCACCATTGATGCGATTGCAGAGGTGGTGAGCGCGGTCCAAAAGGCAGCGACATATAGCCACACCAAGCGACGGAACGTTCTATTGGAGACACTCAAAGTTAGGACCGCCTTCAACTCCACTAGATGGGTGGATATTCTGAATACGCTGGAAAACTCTTTTCAAGTTTCAGAATATATGATGCGGCTTTTGAGGGACTACCTGAAGGAACGAAGCCTGCTTAATGACACGACATAGGGCCGACGAAGGATGAAAGTTACATCGGGTGTTGCCCAGGGATCTATCCTTGGTCCGGGCTACTAAGACTGAAGTTGCCAGATGAGTCACGCTTGATCAGCACTAGTTGCCGGAAGCACTATTGGGCAAGCACAACTAAGGCTAGGAACGCGAAACTGAAGTGGTCATCTTGACAATAAAGAGAATACCTGGAGTAAAGGTGATCTGTATTGGAGACATACTAATCGAAACGAAGCCAGCGGTAAAGTACCTGGGGCTACTGACCGACAATAAGATGAGTTTCTCTGAGCGAATTAAGGTAATGGCTAAGAACGCTGCTTAGGGCGTATTGGCTCTGAGTCGACTTATGGCAAACGTAGGAGGAGGACCCAGTCCATCAAAAAGACGCCTCTTGATGAGTGACATGGCGTCAGTGCTACTGCATCCAGCAGAAATATGGGGCGACGCTCTCAGTAAGGAGGGGTACTGAAAACGCTCGGCACAGGTGCCGAGAAGAGGAGCACTCAGAATTGCGTCTTCCTATCCGATAGTCTCTGATTCGACGGTGAGAGTTATTGCGGGCGTGATTACTTTCTGTGCCCTTCCTGGAGAGCATCGCGCTATTTACTTGCGTCAAAGCGAAGATGCGAGAGAGACGGTTGCCCACGTGGAGAGACAACGCTCACTTAAAGATTGGCAGCTGTCTCGGGTGGATTGCAGAAAGGAAAGGTTGGCTGCATACCTCATCTTAGATCTGAGACCATGACTAAATCGAAGGCATGGTGAGACTGACTTCTGCCTGACCCAGCCTTTGAGCGGGCATAGATGTTATCGGCCTTACCTGCACAAGATTGGTAAGTCACGGTCTCCCGATTAGCGGCTTTGCCGAGGAGAGGAAGACAATGCCTGCGACACATTTTTTTGCGAGCAAAAATTAAGATAGATTGCGGTGGGCCCTCTATACGGAGACGGTAGGGGTCAACTCGGACAGTATAGTCGCCATAATGCTTGAATCGGTCGACAAATGAAAACATGTAGCACATCATGATCTGGCAGTCCTAAATGATTAAAGCGACTCACAGCAGCAAGGGACGTCAGGGCTGAGGGATCGCTGGTCTGACAATTCCTCTTCCCTTCTTAAAGGCTCCTCATGGGTTCCCCAAATCAAGACCTGGCGCGAAGTTATGGGTCAAACGGTTAGAAGCTAGGTTCTCAGGCTAACAGAGGAGATGTCTAGTGGATAATTCAGTCGCTCAATAGTATTGGAGCCCCACTCTCAGTACATAACTGGCATTCACGCCCAACCACAAAGAAATAAGAAAAATGCTTCTTGTCACCATTTACATTTTTGATAGCTGAATATCTTATCTAACGGAAAAGACTATCAGCCGCGAAGTTGACATATTTTAATAAGATTTTGTTTCTGGAAAGGTAGATTAGTCTTTAAAATTATACACCTACGCCCCAAAATCCTCGCCAAACAACTTGCACTTTCCTGTTACGACAGTAAACGAGGAACCCTTCTGGAAATCGTATAAAGCAAGATATTTGTACTAATTAGAAAACATTGGATATTCTAAAAAGCATTGAGCCTTTTTTGTCACTAGATGGTGCTCGTTGATTGAGTCAAACTAACTTGCATTTGAAAGATGACATTGCAGTTTACAATTTTCATATGGACAGTGTTAGATTTCGTCATTCATGTCAAAAGTTGTATTAAATTAAAAATTATTCATCATGAGGTACTAGAACCTGGCCAAACACTCATTTTAGCTCTGTACGAGCAGCAACTAACCAGATTGCAACAAGCAATTCAAAAAAACCGGCCAGAATTGATCAATAGAAAGGGCGTTGTCTTCCATCATAACAATGCTAGACCATACACATCTTTGATGACCTGGCAAAAATTGACAGTGATTGGCTAGGAAGTTTTGATGCATCCACCGTGTAGTCCAGACTTTGGACCATCATACTACCATTTGTTACGGTCGCTGTAAAACTTCCTTAATGAAAAGAAATTCACTTCAAAAAGGGACTGTGAAAATCACTTGACCAAGTTAGACTTACTAATATATATATATATATATATATATATATATATATATATATATATATATATATATATATATATATATATATATATATATCAACTCCGCTCTTTGTTTATCATCACTGGCAAAACAACTGTTTTGTCGTTATCATGGAAGTGTGCATTGTAGATAATATGTGTACGATCTGATTTTACAACCTTTAGATGCACAATATGATAGTGAAGTTAGCGGTCCGCTAGAAGCAAACGTAGCAGAACTTTTGTCAAATTGGGCTTCGTCTTTGAACAACGACAGTGTTTCTTTTTTATTCCATCTACGAGGTTGGATGTAAACCAATTATCAATAGTAAGGTTTTTGTCCGGTCCATGAATAGGTTGTGTCAAAGTCTGCAAACAATGATCAGCAACAGGTTGATTCCAAGGCGTTGATCCTTTATCCAAACATACTTCTCCGTTGATCATATAATTCGTTTTCGTATCTCAAAGTAGCACTATTTTCAGACCGTATTTACCAGGCTTATTGGGGATATACATCCTGAAAAGGTAGCGCCAGTGAAACCCCAGTAGTTGCTCATCCATGGTACAACAATCGGTCGGAACATATAATTCCTTAGATTTTTGAATTATATTATCAAAGAGGTCATTTTTACGGTGATCCTCTCTGGTGATTCTATCATCGAACCAGAAACAGTTCGTTATGAACTCAAATCTTGAACCAGACATTGTAGCTCGAAAGTAGGGCACTCCTGAATCTTTGTCAAATAATTCCTTTGTTATTACAGTATTCGTGTTCAACACACCGAACAAGTAGTACAAATCAAGTAAAATTTGTAATTCATGTGCGGTCCTATCACGGGTGAACGATAGTCGAATACTACCCGGGCCCTGATCGTCGTCAAAGTTGCTTCGGTTATCTTTATATTTTTGTCTCTGTAGCATTATTTCTGCGCTGATATGCGATACAATACGGTCTATTGTCGTAGTAGCAACAAAAAAAAAAGACTAAGCATCTATCGCGGTAGCGATATTCTTCACAGATTCATTACAACCAGCTGAATTTTTTATTATGTTTCTTGCTGGAATCCAAGATAAGCTTGGTTGTTTTTCGCTCCATTTCTATTTGTATGTACCGTATAACCTTGATGACTCTTCTCAAACTTTAATTAATATCCCGCGAATTCGATAAGGGATCGTCACCCTTGGAGTCTGATGATGTTTCACGAAAATCTTGAATAATTTGGTCCAACTCGTTATCAGATGCATCACCTCCAACGTAAAGTTCATTGTCGTCGTCATTGTCTTCCAACAATAACCACATAATATCTTCGTCATCAAGCAAAATGCATCTACTAGTACTCGCAATTATCATAAATGCCCTGTCTAGCACTTAAAATTATTTCGAATGAATGAGAGTAAAATTAACACTAATAATGACAATATACACACATAAAACAATTATTTAGATTAGACTGGATAGTAACCAAGGTTGCTAGAGTATCCTTCGCTATTTATGTATTTACATTACTTGACGTGTGTTGGTGGTGCTCGTCACGAAAATGGAGAAACGAAATCTAGAGGAACGCATCGCGATAAAATTTTGCGCCAGATTGGGCGAAACAGCTTTGGAAATGTACGCTAAAATTGGAAAAGTGCATGGTGATAGTGCTCTTAGTCGTGCCCAGGTGTTTCGATGGCATAAAGAGTTAAAGGAGGGGCGTGAAAGCGTGGAAGATGAGGCGCGGAGCGGAAGACCAGTCGAGGTGCGGACTGACGCAAATGCGCAGCGTGTGCACGCCCTAGTCGGTGAAGATCGGCATGTAACAGTTCGAATGTTGGCTTGGGAACTGGGTATCAACCGTGAAACAGACAAATTTTAACCGACGATTTTGGGATGAAAAAGTTGTGCGCGAAGATGGTTCTAAAGAACTTTTCTAAGAAGCAAAAGCAGCATCGAACTACCGTTGCAGAAGACTGTTTGGAACAAGTGGAAAACGATCCCACGCTGCTTGGTCGAAGCGTTCCAGAAATGTTACGAAGCATGGAAAACGCGCGCTGGAATCGTTGTTTGGCTACTTTGAAGGGGATGGCAGAGTTGTAGAATAATTTTTAAATATACGGTTTTTCATGGAATCAGCCTCATTACTTAATTGTCACACCTCGTAGATCAATAGCCAAAGATACTGAGATTACTAAGCGAAGGACGGAAAGGGGTTATAGTACTAACCCAATCATCACAGTTTTCATACTCAAAAACCAATTAACGATAATTGAATGCAATCACGTTTTATGATTGAATGTGGACTCAAATAAAAACTTTTGGGCATTGCAGATATGTAGGCATGACGAAATAATCGTATAAATTCCTGTCTTGATTGAACGGCTAAGCAATAGTTGCACATCAATTAACCCAGAGAGATATACGCTCAATTGTAATTGCAAAGCAATGTCTTTCTGACTTGTAGGGTTTATGCAATGGATCTTTGGCGTCTAGTTTCTTGTCTTGGGCACTCAAAAATACCTAGAGGAATCTTTTTTCCAAATGCGGAAAAAGGTTTATTCATCATGGTTTCTGGCTGGTAATTTTTGTGTGATATTGTACGTGCACTAAATACGCACATTGGTATATGGAGCTCGTGCTTGATGGAGAGCAGGAAGAGCTTAAGAGTCATCTTCCTGAGCATGTAATGAATCGCCCCTACGCCACTGGCGACTAACATATGCAAATTTGCTACCACACGGCTTCCTATCCCACGTCAGTTTTGACGATTTTCCATCCCAAGTGAGTTTGGTCGGGGAATGTCAAAGTGGCAGTCTGACTCAGCCACATGGCGAAGCTAGTGGCGAGGTTGGTACGCCCGAAGTTAAAGGTACAAACAGTGATTAAAAGTGTTGATCTATAATTAGCTTTACAGAAAATAGACAACTTGAACTTCTTTCTATCGTGAACGTGATCTTCATGCAAGGTATACGGTGGGAATTTGGGGTTATCTGCGTGGGAATTGGAAATGCATTCAGCAAATGTGTTCCATTAAGAAATGTTTGTATTATTATTTAAATGTCAAATGGACATTGAATTTGAGTGTTTCGATTGATAGGTTTTCTTTTGTTTTTTATACTTGGTTACCGGTCTCAATTAAGATTCTCAATTCAAACCTTAAAACGTTAAACTGGATATATATGAACTGGAGTCCCGTGGATACAGGCTATGATTTGGACTTAGATGTGGATAGTATTTGCGGAATTTGTTTGACACAACCAGAAAAGTTTGTAACTTTGTTCTCTACTCATATAGGATCTTACCGGTTATTGTTCATTATTGCCTGGATATAGAAGTAGATAAACAAGAGGCTTTGTCGCAGAAAACCTGTGAAATTTGCAAAACAACTGTTATCAAATATTTCACCTTCAAAGAAAGGGTAGGCGGACAGAAACTGTTTTGATAGAAACACTTTAAAAGGCCAAAGCCTGTTGATCAACAATTTAAGATCTTAGCACAAAATTTTTAAAAATATTTCGAAGAGCAAGCCAAATAGTTTGACAATCTTTGGTTGAAACTGTTCAAATTTTCTAAGCCGTCAAAAGAATTCATGCACTTAAACATTTGATGCCTTAGCCTCCCTCAAATCCTTTAACTACCTGCGAATTTTCTTTGATATTTAACAATCAGCGAACACTAGCAATTTAATCGTTTTTCGTCAAAAATCTTAAGAGCTTGGCATAAAATTTTCAAAAAGGTTTCAACTGCTTCACTACTGTTACCACTAGATACCAGGAGAACAATACAAAAACCTTTCATGCCAGTGGTATGAAATATGAAAATACTTTTTGAAGATATTAATTCAATATTTCGACAGGCCTACGCAAGGTAAAATTTTGAAGACTCAAACTTAGCAATTTGGCATGACCTCGATGTCTTCTTTTTGAAAGTAAAACTCAAACGGAAACTTGATCTTCATAGTACCTTTTTGAAAGAAACATTTTGACCTACGTCTAAGGAGTTTTAAGCTCTTTATTTGAAACTGTTAAAATTTTCATTCAGCTGAGAACCCATTTAATCGTTTGTGGTATAACAGAGATTAAATATTTAATCTCTTCAGCAAGTATTCCATTTCTGGGAAAACTATACTAAATAATGTTAGAGCAGATAATAGACGAAGTGTGCTAGTAAATAATTCTTGTCCACCAGCATTAAAAACGTGGCTCTATTTATTTCCTGGAAATTGACACGTCAAATTTTAGCTTCCTTATTTTGGCACTGAATCTTATCTTAACTCTTGAGCTTTTACGACATGCCAAAACTCAGATTTCCCAAAGATCCTTAACCTTCCTGCCAGAAATTCTAAATTAAATAAACTTTCAAAGGCTCGTGACCCTACTAACAAACATATTTGCTGAAGTCCTATATTCCATTAATAGTTTTGGACCCTAAAACTCCTTTAGCAAATCTGCAAATGATCAACCGTCCTCCAAGAGCTTAGAATTAATCAAATTAGTAAGATCAAACGGGTACCGCCGCAATGTTTTTTAAGCTTTTAATATTTTAGACTCCCCAAACCCTGGTATTGAGTTATCTTTTAGGTTCCTTCCAAATTATCAATCTATCTTCCAAAGTTAAACTCAAATCAAATATCAGTGGCTCCTTAGCCTTACCTTCTAGTTGACCACTAAGCAAACACTGCCGCTATAGTTCTAGACATTAAATCCGGGAAGAATTGAATGCTCAGAAAGCAAGGGTTGGATAACGGTAGCCCTAAAGCCCGGCTAGCTCAGCCGGTAGAGCATGAGACTCTTAATCTCAGTGTCATGGGTTCGAGCCCCACGTTGGGCGACATTTGTAATAATTTTCGTTAAAAATCGTTCGAACGAAAACGGAACCGACCTCTCATCGGTTCTAGACGTGAAGTCTTTGGAAGTGTGTCCAGACTTGTTGACCTGTGAGATACAATCCGTTGTCACGTCCAAAGACTTAACGTCTAGAACCGATGAGAGGTCGGTTCCGTTTTCGTTCGAACGATTTTTAACGAAAATCATTACAAGCAGTCTTAGATAACGGAAATAGTGAAGATATGGAATAGTAGTAGTCACAACAAGAGAACTGGGAGAAAAGGTCAATGGATCATGGCTGCGATTGGAGATCATTTGAGGGTAGATGCAAGATTTAGATGAAGGTAGACAATATTTTGAATTTCAAGGGTGAAATGAAAAAGATAGTAAGATATGAAATTGATTTATCCTGATTTTTCACTTTGACTTTTGCCTGAAAACACCAAAGCTTGAGAATGCGCTTTGGAAAAGCACAAAAAAACAAGTTTATCCCAAAAATCAACGCGGACCCCAAAATCATATTCAGGAGAAGGAAAGTCGCGCCTGGCAACAAATAAGTTAACCGGGGAATTTTAAGCAATAACATTCAATTGATGGTGAAGAGTGAATGCGACCATGACATACGTGAATTTTTGAAGTAAATTTTGATACGGGTGTCGAGTAAGTTCTTCAATTATTTTTAATTCAAAATATAAGAGTAATTACCTTTGTCATCTAGCCTGATAAATTCTGTCCAAATTCTGACATGCACTAAGGCCGAGCTTCTATGCAGCACTAGAAGATTTAAGTTTAGCCGAAAAATCCACCAAACATGGTTATGAACAGAAAAGTTATTTACGTAACACAAATATCACCAGCCAAAGCGAATTTAATGGCCAAATTTATATTTGGTTACGGGTGAGAACCACAATTTCATTCACAATTTACAATTCCTCTTATACCTAAAATCGACTTATGTTCTCATTACTCAATACTTAATTTGTGTGGTCCAGTGACACACAAATCACTTAACGCATTTGTTTTCATTCATATGCACTAGTAACTCGATCCATCAATACAATCAATGGAACGCACAAGTGCATATATGCGTTGTATTACCATTTTTCTAGGTAATAAATTCATGGTCTTGGCCGTAAGAATGCAGATGAGAATGATGACACATGTTTATATTTACTTTTTGTAAACTTTTTATCTCAAATTGATCTGGGGTGAACTTTATTATTTTTTGCAGGCTTTTAATTCATTCAAAGTCTCAGCATTTTTGGGTAGCAAATTTTTTAGTTGATATTTAAATCAAATAAATTTATTGAAATCACAATAAGCAATAAACTTTATTTTATATTTTAATAACTTTAATATAATTTTTAATAAAAAAATTTTAAGTTCGAAATTAAAATTTTACTTGAAATCTGTAGTAATCGAGCAGTCACACAAGCAAACTGCTTGAAAACTTTCCTATCTTTTTTTCTAAATTTTGAAGGCAGATTTTAAAAAATATTTAATTTTTCCATTCATAGTCGTAATTTGTGAAATAGTTTTCTTTCTTATTATCATTATTAAATGTAATTTTATATCAATTTTCCTTTATATTAAATTTAAATGCTCCCCTTTAATTATATTGGTCATGAGATTTAACTTTTTTTACTATTTAAAATCTTCTTAATTTTTATTTACTTCAGTTAAATTGTGTCTTTAAAAATTTTAAATGTGTCAAATAAAATTTCGAGTATGCGAACGCTGATCTAGTACACTCCAACGGTGTATTACATTACCGAAGGGAAGCTAACTAGGCTGAGCTCAGCTTAGGCGATTTACCGAATACCGGGATGGAAGAGAGAAGAAAGACACGGATCGTGGAGTTGGACTTGGACGCAAAGAACGACGGCGATTTTTCTTGGCCGCGTTTTGAAATCGGGAATTAGCGAAAGTGCAATTTGCGGCCCCAGCTGTCTATTGTACATCTCGAAAGTTGTTACGTCTTATTTGTGGGCCATTCGCAATGCTGTGGTTCTATTTTTGTAATTAAGTCGGGAAAGATTTTGCATGGCATTCGTGGTAAACGGCATCGTGACAGTGGGAAAGTGCAGGAGGTGCCGCCACAGCCCTGAAAATCTATTTCCAGTGAAGTCTTACAAAGGCTGCGCGAAGAAAATCGAATCAGATATGCAGTGAATATAACGAAATGTCATGAGAGGAAGAATACAAAGACTTTGACAGCTGCGAGTGGGATTGAGCAAGGTTGGAAATTACTTTTGTTTGCAATGGTCGTGATTGCCGGTAGCCAACCGTGAGCGGGTTTATGACGAATGTCGAGCGGAATATGCGGAAGGTATTGACAACAAATCTATGTACGATGCATGTTTATTTTGTCTGCAACTTGTGGAGTTCGGCGTTGTTTAATTTGCGGGACTATTTACCAATTCCAAGGAATTTCAATCTGCCACTGAGCATTTAAATTGGTCTCCCCTTTTGGAAATCGAATAAAATGAATTGGTCGCCACCGTTGAATTGAGTTTGCTTAGAGTGGAGAAACAAGGAATCCCGTAGGAGAACGGAGCCCCAAGTGGTTCGCCCATGAGTCGCATTGTCTTGGCTTAGTTTGAGTCAGTGGGGCGAGAAAATAAAAGCGATAAAAACTGAATTTCATTTCATCATCCCAAACCATTGTGAGTGAAATTTGGTGAATAAGTGCCTCCCCTCCAATATATATTGTTGTGTTCCTTAGGTCAGCCATTGTGGACAGAGTGCAGTAGCAAAAAGTGCTGCTTCCGTATATTGCTTGGGAATTTACGATAAAAGTGCTCATGTCCATTCAACCTTGGCTGATTAATCTCTATCTGCTGTATTCCTGGAGCTACTTGCAAAACAAATAATAAGAGGCAGAGTTGCTGATTATTCAAATATAGTTCCTCAGTTCGTGATAAGACAATAAAAATATCAACTGAACAAATTGCAGTTAAGCTTCGGATAATCACGACCCCGCTTGGACTCAAAAGCGTCAATTCCTATGTGGTAATGCAAATTTAATGTTTTGAGTAAAATACAAATCATCATTCACAAGATTCTTCCAACATCGTGTAATATTATGACGTACAAAAATTCAAGTGAACGGCCATCATCAAAACATTCAGCAAATAAGTCACCGAAGAAAGCTCACCAATCCTACTAAATACGTAAAGCAACAAAAGAAATTTCCAATAATATCCAAGATGCAGCTCACGATTTGTGCACGGTAATCGTGTTCCGTGATAAGAGTTACAGAAAAAACTGTCCTAGATTTATCACGAAGTCTTTCAAGATGCTTTGGAAACAACAAAATACCAGCGATAAGATTGTCAATTAGGGGAAGATATTACTTATTAAATTTGCAACGTTATATAAGCAAGTTAGATTTAAAATTTTTTTGTTTTGGTTTAATTATAAAAAAAATCAATCGTTGAGATTATAATCAATATAAATTTGATTAAATACGATGCCATTTACACGGAGATTCGGTAACATCGCATTGATGTAAGTTAACGTGTCAGTTAATTGATTAATCATTCAGTTACTGCGAAAAATGGGCATAAGTAGATAACGCGAATAAATGTAAACATTTAATTGAAACATAGATTTACAACGTTATAAAAGTAAGTTAGATTTTAAATTTTTTGCTTTGGTTTAATTATATAAACCACATTCGTTGAGATTATAATCAATATAAATTCGATTGAATACGCATTGATGTAAGTTAATGTGTCAGTTAATAAATTAATTATTCAGTTACTACGAAAAATGAGTATAAGTTGATAACAACGCAAATAAATGTAAACATTTAATTGAAAAATTAAAACAAATGCATTTGTATGTGAATCAATAGTTTTTGTTAAATATTAGCAAAGTCTAAAAGTCTATTAAGTAAGAAAAACGTTTTCTTATTGTCCATTATAGCGAGTCATTTCACATTCACATAACTTAATGTTAGGCTAAGTATTGAAACCTTGTAAGTCTTCTAGTGTCAGTGTTGATCGCGATAAATAAATAATACAATGAATTGTTAAACCTTAAAACTCGGTGTTTCCATTTCGTTTTATTTGTCCAGGCATAGGACCCGCAACGAACATGGGCTAGCCATCGAGCACGCTCCTCCGTTTTTTATTGTTAACAGGGGCTCTTGCCAGGTAGAGTGGTTTTCCGCTCGCTTGCCCTTTTATGGTATAGAGTTATGTGATTCCAACACATCTATGTTTCTCATTTGATGGGAAAATTCATGCAAATTATGTTTGTATAAGTTTTCCACCCAAATGGGAAATATATGGCCACGTCTATGTTTTGATCTTGATCCGGTTGAGAGGATGCGAGGGGGCACCACCTCCATCTGGATGCGCTACTCTTATTTGTGGGCCATAAGGATCGTCGGTAACGACGAAGTCTTAAGTCCGTCTGTTTTCCCCAGGTCTAGTTTGTTCCTTGCATTAGCAATTTTCAACCCTTAGTAGGTACCTCGACCTCGACACCAATCGATCAGCATATGTACCTGTTAATTCGTGAATGCGAAATTTTTTGTAGTGGGTCCTTGTGCTAGGGGGAAACAACCCGCCCCACGACACTGCAATGCTAGTCTACCAACGCATTCATGCGTCCCCAGACAAGGCCAATTTCGGCGGATCTTAACATCCTCTTCCGCCGAGGCAGCAGAACATCGCTGCAACCCTTAACGGGCATTCATATACCTACTAATTCACTATAAATCCGCCTGTTATCATTTGAGCGCTCATTGGAGTAAGAGAGTAAGTATTATAATTATTCATTTAGAATAATAATTTTTAATAGTAATCAATCGTTCGCTTTTGGATTGGAGCATTAAAAATAATAAATAAGCTCGAATGGATTTTAGTTTTATTTCTCAGGATTTATACTTCTCCTTTTCTTCCTCCTCGAAAGTGTTTTTGTATGTTAATGTAGGCCGTCTGGCACGGGTAGGAAGTATCCTGCAAAGAGATCTAGCGGGACAGAACTCTAGTCGTTTGTGTCACCCCGAAGGAGCAAAGGCCTTGCCAGTTAAATTGGCTTCGAGTGCAGTGAACGCCGCGGCGAAACAATCTATTCATTCGATACCAAAATAAGGAATATGTTAATTCTATTCTTTGCCAGATTTCTAGATATTCTTAATTCAAATAATGTGTAAGAATTCTTTACGTTTGCCAATATCTCCAAGTATCTCTATCCACTCGCCAAAGTACATTCAAATGCAGACGAACTTAATTTATTGACTTATACTAAAATTCCTTTAAACCCTCATCTACTCTGAATGAAATAGTGTGTCACATTAGTTCAATTCAACTCCATAAATTTTCTCCAAAAAGCTTTTTATTCTATTTCATTCGACCCCTTTATAATTATCTTCACTATCTTTAACACTGTAGTGAAAATATCAAAAAGAGTCCGACATAAATCAATTAAACAAAAAACCCCTTGAAATCGCTTAAAACACTTTATTCCCTTTGCAATTCCATTTGGTCTGAATGATATCGCGCCATATAAAAGAGCATTATACAAACTTATACTTTTTTCTCTTCAATGTCTTTCTTTTTATATAATGTATATGCCACCATGATTCTTTCAGCTATTCACTTAAGACGCAAGAAGAAAGATTAATGTTTTTTTGAGTTTTATACAAAATCAACTGAATAATATATTGCCAACCTTATACATATTATTGTGCTTTTTGTTTGCCTTTTTCGGCACATTCTTTCCATCTCGTAGTAAATTTTATTTAAAGAAGGAACAAGATTAAATTGAAATACAGGGAAAAGCCGAAAAAATTTAGATATAAAGCTATCGGAATGGAAGGAATTACACTCACGCGGACGGTTTTTGGGATTTATCAAATGGAAGGAAATGAGGACAGTTGGAATAAACTGTTTAATGCTACATGTCGTGGAAGTGCATAGTATCACGCGATTGGGTTTATTCAAGACCATGTTGAATTATTTCCGTTTTTTTTGCAGCATTTTGAAAGTCACACATATTAACTAAGATATGTTTTGAAGGATAAAGTTCATTTCCTATCAATTCCAACTAATGTTGAAACAAAACATAACCCAACGGACTTAGAGTTCCAAAAGAAATTGTTAACATGGCAAAATATACCATCATTAATCAAAAAAGTAATCATAAACACCTTCTTCAGAACAAAGAGCCAACTTGAAAAAACAAAAGATTTATGAATATCAACTCTCCACAGTGAAACCATTATCAAATGATAAATTAACAAAACATTTCATTTAAATATTATAACCATAGCACATGCTTGCCGTCATTACTCCCTACTTGAACTTGCACGAAAACCTAATTGAGAGTAAAATTTATGAGCAAGCTCCTGTGAAAACTATTTACTCCTCAACTGCTCGCATTTTCACTAATATATTGTATACCATGTGATTCATCATAGTTTCCTTTTCACTTTAACCACATTAAGATGAATTGCTAGGAGTCATGAAGCCAAGGAGGTTTTGGCACGAATTTAATCAGTTTAATGACCGAGTATAAAGTTTACTATTTTGTGATACCACAACTTGTTGCGCAAAAAGCTTGATAAGAGCTCCTTAATTCGAATGTTTGTTGTAAATTAAAGCTTGTGATTGTTACTGTCAGGCGAGAAGATAAAATGGGTTGTATCCTTTCATTGAGAATATACTTTATTCTTACCTTGAACTGTTAACTTGGCAACAGCACTTTCACGATTTCCAACAACGTTTTGTGCGATACATTTGTATTTACCCTCGTCGATCCGTTTGACGTCGCTAATTAATAAATTACCACCGTCAACGATTCGTATTCGTGACATGGTGCCATGTGATTGTCCTCTGAGATCGTCCAAATCTAGAGGGACACCATCCTGTAATGCAAATGAGAAAGAAGATATTTTAATTAACATGATATATATTATAGATAATTTAGAAAGCAAAGATGTTTTCGGAACGGGATAAAATTTGAAAAAAATTATTATAAAACTGCCAAATGGAAAATAAATTTTGTAATAATCGAGCCGTCCCCTAAGCGAACTGCTCAAAATCCTTCCTAACACCCATCCAGATTTCTGCTTGCAGATTCGAAAAAGACATTTTTTACTATTCCAATTTATAATTATGAATCTTGAAAATTTTCTTTTTATATCTCTTTACTTTTTAGGGTTTTGTAAAATAATTTTACAAAACCCTACTAGTTTCGCGACCAGTCTGTCCGTCTGTCCGTCTGTCCGTCCGTCCGTCCGTCCGTCCGTCCGTCCGTCCGTGTGTCACAGCAGTTTTTCTCGGAAACTACTTAAGCTAGAAACATCAAATTTTGTGTGTAGGTGTAAAGTGGTGATCTCTTCAAAGTTCAACTACAAAAAAATTTTATAAGGTATTTAAGGGGGGTCTCCCCATATAGGAGAGTGACCCCCCCAAAAAAAAATTTCATTGAAGGTAGCCGATATGGGTATCAAATGAAAGGGCTTGATGAGAACTTTTCAAAACTTGTCTTAGTTTGGCAAAATTTGCTTCAAGGGGCGCACAGGGAGGGGAAATACACGAAAAATTTGTGTCCCCCCCCCTCGCGATTGGACACGTGTGATCCGAAAAATCTGAAAAAAATCAGGGATGTAGGCCTTGGTGCGTACAACAACAACAAATACGTGAGAAGTCGCAATTCACTCAACTTTGTTAGTAATAGTATGATTTATCGATTTTATGTTTTCTTGAATAAAATCTTAACGGTACCCTTAAATTCAATGAAATTCAGTACGTAGATGTCTATTCATAAGATTGATCTATCCTGAAAGTTTCATAAAGATTGCCTCATATTTAGCGAAGTTATAGCGGTTTGAATTTTCCTGTATTACTATGGAACAATATGCGCTGCATGTATTACTATGGCAACATATGGCTATGGAACAACATGCGCTTTTTACCGACTCAGACACTACAGTTTTGCTAGGATTTGCATGAAAATTTCAGGAGTGATAGGTGTCATGTATATCTTTGAGAATCGGTTCAGCTAGTAGTATCAGTAATCGTAAAACAAGATAGTGGCTGTTTTAAATGCGAAGATTGAATAATTTTGAGTAATTTTTCCCAACTTCAACGTTTAAGGTGCATGCTTTGAACACTTGATTTAATTTAATAAATGATTGAAGGTGAGTACCTACAATTAACGCTCATAAGTGAAACAAGTCAAGGAGGTGGGAGAGAGCTCCTAGCAAAAGGGTTTTGTAACCATTCTAGGATTCGTAAAAATTGGCCATGAATCGATGATTTCAGCACAGGAGAGTGGCCCCTGAAAAAAAAATTCATCAAACATAGCCGATATGAGTATGAGATAAAAGTTTTCATGGGAGCTTTTCAAAACAGTTGTTAAACTGTCAGTTTTTGCTTCAGTGGGGGCACAGGGGGGAAATACATGAAAAATGTGTTTCCTCCGTCGCGGATGGACATCTGAAATAATTATCAAGGGAGATATTTATGAGTATAACAATACCAAAAACCTCAAAAGTCGAAATTCATTGAACTTTGTTAAAAATAGTATGATCTTCGCATTTCATATTTTCTCCAATAAAATCGTCTTTGACATGTTTCTTGATTTGATTCGATCTGGTGACTGCATTTTGTAAATTGAATACAAAACCCTTCTGACATGAGCGTAGGTCTGTTTACCCAACTTGTTTTGTTTTAGTTGCCAAACTACCAACGAGGGAGGAGGTTGTGCCGTCCGGTGAACTACGGGCTACGGGTTCTGTTCAAGGCCCTGCACGAAAAAATTTTCGTGTCGCAGATCCAACTTTCGAACAAGAAGTGAGTGAGTTGTTAGCTACGGATCAGTCTGACAATGAAGAGAATATTGAAGGTTTGTTTATATTGGAGTCCGAACTAATACAAAATCATGAGAGTGACAGTGATGAAGATCAGGACCAAGATCAGGACCAGGTCCTAGGAGAAGAATCGGATAGTGATAGTTCCGACAATATTCCGTTATCGCAGTTAGTGACAAGCAACTATTACTACGGCAAAAATAGGTATAAATGGGCCAAGACGCCGCCTTTGGCTAGGGTAAGTATCCCACAACATAATATTATAACATCTCGTGCTGGTTCTTCAAAATTGACTTCTGAAGATGGTCAAGATCACTACAGTATTTGGAATAAGCTTTTTGATGAAGAAATGCTCCAGTGCATTCTTACTTGGACCAATCTTAGAATTTCTAGTTACAGAACCAAGTATGTCCGTTATTACAGATCAGAATTGAATGATTTAGACATGGTTGAACTGTTTTACTCAGCTGTTTTGAAATCAAATGATGAGAACACGAGTTATTTGCTCGCTTCAGATGGCACACGTAGTGAGATATTTAGGTGCGGAATGCCAGAGACAAGATTTTTGGTTTTGTTATTGTGCCTACGATTTGACAACCCTGATGATCGTGAAGAGAGAATGAAGGCTGATAAGTTGGCTGCTATATCCCATATTTTCAATAAGTTTGTGAATAATTCTCAACAGTTGTATGAATTGAGCAAATGTGCCACAGTGGATGAAATGTTCATCAAATTTCGAGGAAGAAGTCACATGATATCATACATGCCAAAAAAGCCTGGTAAGTATGGATTGATAATACGAGCATTATGTGATGCCAATAACTATTATTTTTATAATGGATATATTTACTCTGGAAAAGACTCGGATGGTATCAGACTAACAGCTCAAGAAAAAAAATGTCTAGTTCCAACTCAGTGTGTCCTACGCCTCACAAAACCCATTCATGGAACTAACCGTAATGTGACGGCTGACAATTGGTTTTCATCTATAGAGCTCGTAGACCAACTATCATCACGGAAACTGACGTATGTGGGTACTCTGAAGAAGAACAAGAGGGAAATCCCGATAGAATTTCAGCCAAAGAAGCAAAGAGAAGTAAACTTTACTTTATTTGGATTTATGAGCACAAAAACGTTATGCTCATACGTGCCAAAGAAGAATCGAGCAGTGATGCTTGTATCTTCCATGCACCATAGTAACCAGGTAGATGAAAACACAAAAAAACTGAAATTATTATGTATTACAATTCCACTAAAGGGGGCGTCGATGAGGCTGACGAAAAATGCTCGATTTACTCCAGTAGCCGTCGAACAAAGAGATGGCCCATGGTGTTGCTATATCGTGTCCTAGACTTGAGCGCCATGAATGCGTACATTTTATATAACATGCATCAACCAAAAGCTGTGGAAAGAGGAGATTTTCTAAAAAAACTAGCACGTGTGCTTGTAGTGCCTCATGCGCAAAGACGTGTTATAAATACACGATTGCCAAGAGAACTAAGGTTGACTATGAATCGCGTTTTAGGTGATGATATGGTTATAGAAGGTGTCCAGTATCAAGAAACCATTCAAGGGTCCAGAAGAGCATGTAGAATCTGTCCTGCGAAAAAACATAGGATGACTACCTATGTTTGAGTTGGGTGCAAGAAACCTGTGTGTCTCCAATGTTCTTGACCTTTGTGCACTGACTGCCAATAAATTTGCGTTATTAGACTGTTAATATTTTTTGTATTCGTTACCTGAAGTAGGTGTTTTGTGTTTTTGGTTCCTTATGTATTATATTTAAAGAAAAAAAGACTCATTTTGTTATAGTAATAAGTTTGGCTGTCTTTAATATCTAAAAATGTAGCCTAAGTAAATTTAGACTTAAAAGTGCCATAATTTTTGATTTTTCACATTTCTATATTTTTTAGATTAAAAATTGATTACATAAGCACGTTATTTTATTGCTAAATCCCTTAGCTTCAATATCCAATCAATTTTAAAGCAACCTTATATCAAATTCTCAAAAAAAAAGTGTGTGCATATAAGAGCCTGTGAGACTCCACGTCCGCAGTAGTGTTAAGAAAAAATTACGTCCATACTTAAAGGTTAAATATCAATTTTAGATCATTTTGTTTTTATTTATTAAATTTAAACCTTGCGTAATAGTTATATTCTTTATGAGTTTTACCTTTTCCTTTTATTACTTAAATTATTCCATAATATTAATTTTCAAATTCCAAAAAAAATTCAAATCTGCAAGTAAAATGCGGATTTGGCAACTCTTTTCCTGTTGCACATACACGTATCGCATTGGCGAAGGCAATTGGCCAGCGGAATGAGTGTAAGGCCCGTCAACTGCCGTTGGAAGGATAACGCAAGAGACAAGAAGCAACAACGGGGAGTTATGTTTGAGAGCTCAGGCGAGTTTGTCGGAAGGTTAAGACTGATGTCAACGAGATGGCATTATGCCATTATTTTTTAGAAAAATTATCCGTGGTTTTCGACCGCATTACTTGGACCTCTTAGTCCGTTACGAGTATTCAGAAAACTTGAATGACTCAACTCAAGAAATTTTCCTGGTCATGCCGTTCGGTTGATTATATGTTGAATTGGAATTGGTTAGTGAAGTATTAAATGAACGAATTGAATCGCGAATTATCTTGTCATTGAAACGCGCGAAGTAATCATCCCATCGCTGACATTGCTGGCGTGGTTAGCAGCCTAAGTTAATAATAAGCGTTCTCGGATGAAGCTTAGTCCTATAATTGTTCTATGTGAATTCAAAGAGTGGTTGAAAAGAAAAGTATCCCAGCAATTTATGCATTGGGAAGTGAAAACCGATGAGCTAAAGACGATATGATCTATGCGGGACACATGCGGAAATGGATTCGAAATTAATGTATACTGGCAAGGATCACTTGAGTTTTGAGTTGTGTACTTCGTTTCATTGGTATTTGTTGAACGAAGGCGAAGGTTCTGAATATTTTTACATAGGAAATTTGATGGCCCATTGGTAGAATTTTTTACAAGAAGGTTCACAATGGTGAAACTTTTAACGGGGGTCTCTGTGTTGTCCAACGTCACCTTGTTGAAGAGATTTTGTTAGCTAAACGGCAAAGACTTTAGACTAAAAGTGGCCAAAATGTAGAAAATTATTGTTGGGTGCGCGTTGGTTGAATGACGGAAAGACCGTAAATGTGTTTGGAATGGGAAAATTTATTTGAACGGAAATAAATCAGTGTCAAGTGAGAAGAAAACTTTTAGAAAGGTAATATTTTCTTGAGCAGACAAAGTGGTTAGAAAAATTTTTACGAATCAATGCGATTGAAAAAGTACTAAATATTGATGTAAAACGTTGATTTTTTGAATTCAAAATTGTGTTCCTTTAGCCTAATGCTACAACCGTCATTTGTCACTCTATTCACTTCTGTCAATTGCATTATTGTCTATAAAACAATAACATGGTAGCAGAGCGTAGTTCGATTTAAGTGAACCAACGTTTTTTCAAGAAGATTGAGCAAAATAAAACGTGTTTTTCGAAGAGATTTTCTCGAAACTTGAAGGTGATAGTTGCTGAAATTTTGGAGACTGACAATCATGGAATTTCAAGGTATTGAGAAGTTAAAAGGTTCGGAAAACTGGAACATTTGGAAGTTAATGGTGCGCAATTTATTGCGAGCAACTGAAGGAGCATACAAAGTGAGTATTGGAGAATCAGTTCTGCCAGTACTGGCGCCTAATGCTAATGCGGCTGCAATTGATGCTCACAATGCACCAATGAAAATTTGGGAAAAGGCAGATCGCGTCGCTTGTCAAATAAAAATCAAGACAATTGATTCGAGTGTCATGACTTTGATCGTCGCTTGCAAGATTGCTCATCAGATGTGGAACAAATTTCATGGTATTTATGAACAACAAACAAGGCAAGCCGTTCATTTAGTTCAGACTGAGTTTTTCAGTTTTGACATGAATTTAGCGGATGATATGATAAGTCATAAAGCTAAATTTGAAGATTTAATTCTACGCATGTAGCAGTTGAAAGTTAAGCCCGACGAGTCAGCTTTGATGGTCAAGTTGCTGGAAACGTTTGACAGTTTTGAAAGTTTCAGGCAAGCTTGGTGGGCCAAGTCGGATGATCAGCAGATCCTCGATAACCTGATCAACGTGTTGACATCTGGTGAGCACAGGCGGAAACTTCGACAAGAAAAGGAGAACAATTTGACGGTACTGATGGCAATCAAGTTGAAAATTCAGTCCAAAGGTGCAAGTGGAAGTCAATAAGGTGCAAGTGGAAGTCAACAAGGTGCAAGTGGAAGTCAACAAGGTGCAAGTGGAAGTCAACAAGATGCAGCTGGTAAGCAGGCCAAAGATGATGTCAAGTTCAACCAGAAGGGGAAGAAGTCGGCTTTCAAGTGCTACGGTTGTCACGGAACTGGTCATTTTAAAAGAGATTGTCCAAACAGGAAGAAGAAGAGTGATGAGACGTCTGAAAGTAAGTGTTCGTTCGCGAAGTGTTCAGTGCGGAAGGCAAGAACGAAGCTTGGATCATCGATTCTTTTGCGACGGACCACATGACCTTCAAGAAAGAGTGGTATTCATTCTTTGAGGCTTTCCCTATTCCAGCAGAGATTCGTATCGGAAACAATTCTGTGATGAGTGCTTTTGGAAGAGGAAATATTGACTTTGAGGCGCTTGTATTGGACTTCTTGTCACATGGAAAACGTGCTGTATGTTCCGAAAGCTAGGAGAAATTAATTCTCGGTTACGCGTGCACTGGACAAAGGTATGGCTTTCAGCTCATCCAAGGATAGCTGTGAACTCCTGCTTGATGGTGTTGTCAAGGCTCAAGGTGTGCGGTCTGGTCAGCTGTTCAAGATGATGCTCAAGGTCAAGGAACCGGGCACTTGCTGTGTGAGTGAGGCTAATCTGGCGGTCAAGACTCTCTTCAAGTCTGGCATGAGCGTTTAGGTTATCAGAATAAAAGACATGTTATGAAGATACTCAAGAATCACGGAATTGAAGTATAACAGGACAATGACTTCTGTGGATCGTAAGTAGAAGGTAAACAACATCAAGAACCGTTCAAGTCACGTCAACAGCGTTCATCTGTGCCAGGAGATGTGATCCATGCTGATGTCGGTGTTTCACTTGGACAGGAGTCTATTGCTGGTGCCAGGTACTTTGTCTGCTTCACGTGTGACTATTCAAGATTTCGTTTGGTTTACTTCTTGAAGGAAAAATCTGAGGTGTTTGACAAGACCAAAGGAATGTTGCAGCTGGTGAAGACTCAACGAGGTCGACCGGTAAAGGTGTTCCAGTGCGACGGAGGAAAGGAATTCGACAACATGAAGATGCGAAAACTCATGGATTTTGAAGGTACGAATATGGTGATTACGAATCCTTATATGCCTCAGCAGAACGGTTGTGCTGAACGATCAAACCGGACAATTGGTGAGCTAGCACTGACCATGCTTGTTAGCAAGGATCTGCCGAAGTATTTTTGGGCTGAAGCTGTCAACGCTGTGGTTTACATTCTCAAGCGAAGTGGTCCAAGCCAAGTTTGAGAACATCTGCTCCTTACCGTGAAAATGTAGGATGTCTGATATACTTAGCTGTTGCTACTCGTCCTGCCATCGCGTTTGCAGTCAATTATGCTTCGCAGTTCTTGGAATGTCTGGAAAATGTCCACTGTTTGCTGGTATAGAGAATCCTGAGATACGTCAAAGGGTATACGTCAGTTGGTATCAGGTACAAGGCGGGTTCCAAAGGAAGTGTCTTGAAAGCCTTCAGTGATGCAGACTATGCTGGTCAATCGGATACTCGTTGGTCTGTTAGTGGAATCGTTTTCATGCACAGTGGAGGACCGATATCCTGGGCTAGCAGACGTCAAGAGTTTGTGTATCTATCCACAACTGAGGCTGAGTATGTCGCTGCTGGTGAAACTGCCAGGGAATCTGCGTGGCTGAATCGACTATTCGCAGAAGTCTCTCCCTTAGACAACATTCCAATTCTTTTTGTGGACGATCAAAGCGTAATCAAGTTAACGAAGAATCACGAGTTCCACAAGAGGACCAAACACATTGAAGTGAGGTACAATTTCATTCGAAAGGAATTGCAGGATGGAAGGTTGAATATTCAACATGTTTCAAGTGATCAACAACTCGCTGATATCCTGACGAAGCCGCTGCCACGTCTGAGATTTACTGATCTACGTTCTGCCCTTGTAATGATCTGATCTGATTTTGAATTTGATTTTAGTTTGTTATTGAAAAATTTAAATATCGTGTTTTAGAGGAAGTATTGATGTGAAACGTTGATATTTTGAATTCAAAATTGTGTTTCTTTAGCCTAATGCTACAACTGTCATTTGTCTCTGTTTACTTCTGTCAATCTGTCTGTCAATAAACTTAATACAAAGTTGGCAAACTAAAATCATATTATTGTCTATAAAACAATAACACTAAATAAGTTATTCAAAGAGCTATTCTACTCGTAGTACAAGAGACGGTGGTGATGTGTTGATTGACTGCAGCGTATGAGATTTTCGGAGTGTAGTGCCACGCTTCTAGAAGGTTAGAGCCGTAACCAACTTGAATAGTCAGTTTTTTTTTTAGAGGAAATCGTTTGAGTGATTTTGTGGCTCCAATCTTGATCGGCTGAGGAGATGTTGTCTTTTTCTGGATATGAGAGTCGTTTGAAAAGTTTCTGTAGAAAACAAAATTATTTTTGTACGCTGGAATGAAACTTCGAAAGTACAAACTTATTAGCATGCTTGGAAACGTGTAGAGGCATGGGGTATTTATTATTGCAAGGATATTACAACGACCTACAGCCGGCTTTAAAGGATATTTTAAAAAAAATGCAATTTTAGTGGCTTGGAAATGTGGTCAACAGTTGTTATTATGATATGATAAACTCAGCAAGCTATCGGTCACATTGGATGAAATGCGGAGCGTAAGAAATTATAATTAGAAGAAGAAGTATCGCAAATGCTTAGAAAAATGCATGTGACGTACTTATACAAGAGGATAAGGCTTTTCTAAATACATAAAAGCATACGATCGAGACCAGGACAATATCAATAAAGGCTCAGATTTGAATATGGACATGTTGATTTATTCTTTGCTATTGATACGATCACGTTATCAGTCATTGGATCATTATTTATAAAGACTACATAACACAATTGTATAGTAATATACAAAATGTGCATTCAGTTGAAATTTGGTCTTTTGGGTGATAGTCAGCGAAATCCAAAGGCTTGATGAATTCCTTTTTTTGGAACAATCAAAAAATTTAAAAATATACAAATAAAATTTAAGGTAGATGAAGGTCGATTATTCCTACTCTAGTAACGATAAAATCGACGGGTGAAACATACAATTTTGGAAAATATTTCGTGCGTTTTTCACTGAGATAGACTTAATACGGTACCATATTTTTGTTTTTAAGGTAGAAACTTCTTTATAAATGGAAACATCAAAAAATCGATCAGCAAATGCGTAAATTACTTTTAATTTTATTCACTACTATCATTGGCAAATTTAATAGAATAAGAGAAATTTTATTTAAAACCAGAAATCGTGGGTGATCACAAAGCCGCACCCTTACTGTCTAGTATTTTTACTACTGTATTCCTTACACGACTCATCAAGTAAAATTCACATGATGAATATAATTGAACCTCTCAATTAATTTAATACATGATGCAAAATAATTATTAACTTGTGTAATATGTATTACCCAAAGCAACTGACATGACCCAAAGTTAAATTTTGCCCCGAAATTGTGCATACAATAATAATAAACAAATAAAGTCGTAGAATCAAAATAGTGAGGTCAAAAATAAATTCTTTCGATACGTTCTTTATAGAGAAACATTGGTAGGTATGTAAGTAAATTTTGTTTATCTTTTGAAATGATTGTTTTCCAATATTTTCGGCTTTTTGATTTCTTTTTTGTCAAACGATTTTTTTTTTATGTTTAGTACTTATGTTATTTTTTTACACAATCCTTCCATTATCACAGTATTAAGTACCGTACAAATAAAATATGTTTAAATCTCTCTGCAACTTACACACTTACACCAAAAAGAGTGTTTAGAGACATTTCAATAAAAATCAAGAGATAACCAGGTTAAAAGAAATTATAAAAGCAATTCGAAAAGAAATAAAAATGAATTGTTAAATTGAAAATTCGGTCTTTCTACTTCCTTTGAAATCCTGACCGGGTATTGGACCCGCAACGATGGCAGGCCACTCCGCTAAAATGAGCTAGCCATCGGGCGAGCTCTCCTCTTTTATGGCGTTTTAGGTTCTCTTGCTCGGGTAGAGTAGCCTTCCACTCACGTGCCTCTTTATGGTATAGTGTTATGTGATTCCATTGCACAATACTAAAACTTAAATTGGCCACGTTTATATTCCTCATTTGATGGAAAAATTCATGCAAATTATGTTTGTACCAGTTTATCACTCAAATGAGAAATATATGGCCACGATAACATCTGGATCTTGATCCGGTTGGGAGGCTGCGGAGGCGCGCTGCTTCCACCTGGATGCCCCACTCTTATTTGTGGGTGAAAAGTATCGTCGGTAACGACGAAGTCCCTCTAAGTCCGTTCGTTTTCTCAAGACCCTATTTGTCCTCTGAACCATCGAGTTCACAGTCCTTAGCAGGTTACCTCCTTTCTCGACTCCGGTCGATAATGATATAACCTTATCAAAATTCATGGATGCGAGAAAATGTTTTTGTAGTGGGTCTTGTGCTGGGGAAAAAACCTGCCCCACGACACCACAACGCTAGTCTGCCAGCGTTTTCACGAGTCCGTAGACAACACCAAACCTCGGCGGACACTACCATCCTCTTCCGCTGAGGCAGCAGACACCTTGTCGCCATGATATGCAATATGTTAAATGGAAAGTCGTTTCTTGTAACTGATGGAAATATGACGGCTGATGATTTACAGCAAGGAACAGTTGCTGCATCTCTGCTCTTCTCTATATTCACTTGCAACCTGTTGAGCAGCTTTGATTTTAACATGTCACCAACGTGATCGTTAGTGGCGTCTGCTGATGACCTGATTATGTATGCGGCAAGCCAAAAGGCACCAGTCGTTTACCGAAACCTTCAGAAAACATTCAACCGATTGTTGGCCTGTACAAACAATTAGAGAATGAAGGTTTCGAGGCATAGCTCACAAAAATGCGAAACAATTTCATTCCAGACAACGCTGCGGTTGGCCAGTCAGGACTTTAAACGTAACTATTCCAGGAAACGTCGAGCTTCTGGTATGTTTGTTGACACTGGAAAGTTGCGTATCGCATCCGTTTTGACGTCACCGGATGAAATTACTGCTTCCAAGACTATGTATTGCAGGAACTTTAGTTGCGATACGAGAAACGTGTGCTTTTCTAGCCGGAGTACCTTCCCGGCTTCGTCCAGCAGATGTAGAAATTCGGTCAGCGTCGTTATTGATTCCTCGACCGTGTTGGTTGCAATGATGATTTCGTCTACATATTCGCTTATGCTGTTCTCCATTTGCTTTAATATGGACGTGATGACTCTCTGGAATACGGCGAACGCATTAACTAGTCCAAAGGGCATGCAGTTAAATTGGTAGTGCCCGTAGGTCGTCACAACTGCGATATTTTTCCGTGAACTCTCATTGATGGGCATGTGTTAATACCCCGCAATTAAATCTAGCGTTGTAAAGAAGTTTCGTCCGGACAACCGCGATAGCTGCTCTTCCACGGTCAGCATTGGATATCCTTCTTGCACGGTAACTGCGTTTAAAGCACGACAGTCAACGCTTAATCTGTCACTCCCATGTGCTTTCTTCACCATCACTATGGGTGCTACGTATTCCGATTCACTTTCTTGAATGATGTTGTGGTTGAGAAGATCTTCAATTTTCACCTCAACCATTGCCCGTTTGGCGAAAAGAGTTCGATGTAGGTGTAATGTCACCGGCTCGTCACTTTTAACTTTAATGTTCATTTTGGCTGTTACACACTTGCCCAGTTGAGAGAGATTGACGCTAAATCAAGACTCATATCGTTTTACTACCACACGCACTTAATTTACATCGGCTGCTTTCAAATTTCCGCACTTGAAATTTATATCGTTCCTCTTAATTTTGCACGAACCCTTCTCAATAATAATTTTTAAGTTTCTTCTACCGAGGACGTCCATGCTCAATAATATAGGCGTATCGGATTCGTGATAGCACATTATCTTTACATCACACACGATTATGTCAAGGGTTCCTTTAAATTCGTAACGTATAACACCGCCTGCGAGTCTCTTGAACGTTTTCGTCACGGGCACAATGTCTACGTTTAGTCTACTCGCCACTGATTTCCGAATCAGAGACTTTTCGCTAGCAGAGTCTTTTATCGCGTCTTATTTGTAGCCGCGCACTGCAACAGGACACGTCACCATATTTACACCACTGTCTTATAATTGCTGGGCTCGGTTTGAATGGCACTTTTCCGTGCGATGATTGGTCTTGAGGCACTTTTAGCACCGAGGCCTCCTCGCTGGCTTTTGGCCATTGAGCGATACGTGCCCCATTCTGAAGCATTCTGATTGAGTCCTGTAATCGTCTTGAAGGTATTGATACGCTAGCTTTTCGTTCGTCATCGTTTGTTGCCGTCGTTGGTCTCGTGCTGCTACCACTAGTTGCAATGGCCCCTTGCGTTGGCCGAAAGTGGCTGAGAAATTGTCGTACCGTGAATAGTAGGTTCGTCGTTATTGCGATCGGGATGTCTGCGATTCCGTTCTACAGAGCTGGATGCTTTGCGCTTATTACCGCATCGCCGCGTTGCATTTATTCTGTGGAAGTAGTGTTCCACAGACTCGCCGTTTCGTTGGATAGATTAACTCATCAGCAGGTGTACAGATGCACTGCTGTCGTTAGTCGGAAAATCCTGGATAAGTCGTTTCGCAAAATCTGTGCCTCATCGATGCCGTTGGCCCAGACTTTTGCGTTTCTTTTCATGTTTGCCCAGATGGAACATATTAGTAGTGGCTCGTTCCAAAAATATGTCTCCCAGAGTTGCTCACGCTAGAGATGAGTTGCTTCGCCGTTCGGCCGCATTGCGGAGCTGGATCGAAGGCTGGTAATATAGCGATGATATCGTGGATCTGCATAAAATTCGTCATCGTCCTGCACTTGTTTCGTTGGGGCGTTGTCGTGTGCTCGCATTATCGAGCCGTTGTTGCATGGGAACACATTGCCGTATCTAGTTCGCCACCTCCTGTTGTTATCGTCTGCAAACCGGTCGCCGTGTGTGCCTCACCACTACTACCATGCGTGTGCTCGCAATATCGAGGCGTTGTATGATGCGAGTGGGTTGTCGTGTATGGGTCACCACCACCACTATTCGTGTGCTCGCAATACCCCGCCGTTGTCACCTGTAAACATGTCGGCGTTGGTGGCTTAGTACCGCTACCATGCGTGCGCTTGTAATGTCTAGCCGTTGTAGGATGCAAGCAAGTTGCCGTGTGTGTCGCACTAGCACAAGCCATCGTATGTCGCGACTCGTTGCAACTACTGCTGCGAGCGTTTCGACCATTTGCCGCAAGTCACCAAGCTCCGTCGCGCTTTGGTCAGTCTCGGCATCTTCGGTGGTCTCACCGTTTTTGATGCCGATGACATCCGTCTGGAGTGCTTCCTCCAGCCTCGTTTACAACGCCAGTTTGTTGCTCGAACAGTGAGACTTCCTTTTTTTCAGCTGATGGCACAACTCGTTTACTGAGAGCTCGCTAATGGTTGGCATTTTACTTTTTGGGACTGGGAGTCCGTATCCCACTTCTGAATTTGTCAGATTAAAACAGGAATACTTTGTACTGGTATAAGGACTTTATTAGATTGATCGCAAAAGAAGACTCTTTCGAGTGCGTGAAGGGCGCTCGTATTTATATGGGTTCTGGTACACTATTACTAGTATGGGTTGATGGTGTTGGTGCGACTGCCGCCTGCACGTGTGATAATTGTGTACTTGATTCTGAATTGAATGGTTTGCCTTTAGCATAGTTAGTGTATCATCGACAGGTATTGACGCCTGGAGCGCTACTTGGATTTCAAAATTGGAGGCCGCGGTCAATGGACCGAGACAGTTGAAGGCGCTATTTGCAGATAGCGAAGCCCCGAGAGGGGCTGTAGTGCTACGAAGAAGAAGATCAAGAAGAAGAATGTTGCATTTATCAATTCTATTATCATTTTTAACAAATAGACACTGAAGATGACTCGAAGTAGTCAAAACGCGTCTGCTCATACAACAAAGCAAGGCCCGACGGCTTTAAAAAAAAATAAGTGTATTTCTATTTCTAATGTATTTGTTATTGTTGTGCTCATAAGAACATACCACCATGATTTTGTTTCCTCTAAAATGTTCGCTTTTTTTCAAGAGTCAATAGTCTGCACGTGCTTCAAATGTAAGGAATAGGAAAACATTACACACATTTACTGAATATTCTTACTTAAAATGGCCGCTAAAGAAAGAAACAATTCTCAAAGATATTTATGATATATATCGTTCCTGAGGCTTTCATACAAATTTTAGCAAGCCCATAGTGTCTGAGTCGATTCGAAGTGCATATTGTTTGGTAGCCATGTATTGGTGTTGTTGTGATGCAGGAAAATCCAAACCACCATAACTTCGTTAAATTCTATTCGATCCTTGGCAATTTCGATTGTTGATTAGTTTTATATGTAGGCATCTAGACGTCGAATTTCATTGAATTTATTGGTACTTTCAGGATTTTATTCAAAAAAATTTTAAATTGGTATATTGTACTATTATTAACAAAGTTTAGCGAACTACGGCTTCAGAGGCATTTATCTTTGTTGTATTCATATAGAACCGCTACCACGATTTTTTTTTTTCAGATTTTCCGGTCCACAGGTGTCTAATCGCGAGGTGTTCGACATTATTTTCTGGTGTTCCACCGCTTCCTACGCCTACCTCCTCAACCATATTGCAGTTTTAACAACAGATGTTAAAAGATCTCAGCAAGACCTTTTACTACTGCGACTAAGCTCGGTGAAAAGAAATTTCGGGAGTCAAATCCTTATATGAGGAGACCCCTTTGAAATCCTCAGAAATTTTTTTCCCCTATGGAACCTTGATCAGGCAGCAACTTCTGGGCTGTTCACAAAATTTGATGATTGTGGTATGTCTAATTCCTGAGCAAATTACAGTGACGCTCTAATGGACAGACGGACACTTACCGATGTTGATAGGACATTGTAAAAAAACTTGTGCCAAAGCACTAAAAAAGATAATAAAACTGATAGAACTATAAGGCAGCTAAAAAGCAAAAGGCTGTTTGGAAGCTTTCTGAAAGCAGTGAGGATAAAAAGGAGTAAATACCTTGCAATTCAGATGTTGATACCGAAAATAAACAAGACAATTGTGCTGGATGTGGAGAAAAGTATTACCCTACCCAACTTACTGACGATTGGCTTAAATATACCATTTGTTCTTTTTGGGTACATGAAAACTGTACTGAGTTTGACATGTGTTCAAAGTTTGGCCAACAGAAAGAAAAATGAAAAAGAGTTGAACAAAAGACATTAAAAATGCCCCAAAGGAGTCAAAATGCGTCTGCTTACTTAAAAAGGTTGCGCCCGATGGCTTTTCAAGAAGAAAAAAAGTTAAATAAAATACTGGAGATCATCCCTCTCCTAACATACTCATCTCTCCCGGGCACCTCAATAGAGATGGCCAATACTCGTACTTTATAATGTTGCTTGATTAAGGGTTGGATGATTAAACATTGCTCCACAATAAATATTTTCGAAAAATTATTAACAGTGTAATCCACAGCTAAATTTTCAAGAAAAAACAACTTTTTAAGAGACGTGTGATCTGCTTAGCAACCATATAATTACCTTCCTATTTTTGTAAAAGCAATTCACATTCACCATGAGGTGATAGTCGATAACAGCAATACCAGCAATAATCAAAATAAAATACAGTGATTGACGAAGTTACTGATTTTCAAAGGGGAGGCTGCAGCCATCTCTCCTGGGCTCCCCCTAATATTCGTTTTTTGTCAACTTTCCTTTGATCGAATTTGAAATTCGTTACCTTTTCAATTTAATTGACTTTTTATTTTCATGAACTCAATTTAAATGCCACCTTATGATTACTATTACAATCGTTTTAAAGAAAAACAGTTAGTTATTGGTTGCGATTTAGTGCATACGTAGTAATAATACGCACATTATAATATAACCTAAACTTTCAAAAACGATCAATCATATTTATTTGCTTATTAATTATCAGGTATAACTGGTACTCAATGATTGATATTGAAAAAATACTTCTTTCCTAAAATCTATTACAAAGCTTAACGACTAATTCACTTTCAGTTTCAATTCAATTTCCGTAACGCTCAACACTAATTCGTTCAATAAATAATTCAATTCAATACTGAAATTGTCAAATATTACCGAAATGAATATAAATCTAACAATAAGTCAAGAAGCAAACAATTACACCCTCAACGTTCCTTACCATAAAATATTCATCATCGATAACAATAGATATTACCAACAAAAGCCTAGTAACGACTCGTTGGCTCTTCAACAGTGAATATTGCTATACTCGTATACTCGAATGTAGGTATGAGAAGATGCTACAAGAACATCAGCTTACAAAATGGTGGTGACAAAATAGAATTACCTTTTCCCAGATGAGGGTCGGCTCGGGATTGCCCTTAGGTGGTCCACATTCTAAGAGGGCGGTCTCGCCAGCTGCCACTCTAGTATCCTTCGGCTCCACTCTGAAGTCCTCTCGCAGCACTAGAAGAACAAATAAAATGGAAAATGATGAATAAATGCTTGTAAATAAGTGACATTGTGTACTATGGCAAAAGGCGTAACAATTTGTAACATGATAAATTTTCTTCAAGAAAAAAAATATGATTGTACTCGTACTTGAAAGAAAGCAAATGGAATCACGTATTTACATAGAATATAAGCCTATTCTACTGTGCCCCTTTTGCCACTACAAAGAAGTTGTGTCAACGAAAGCTTCTGGATGTTATTTAAGATCCTTTGTATCAAAATAACTTCTCGAGCTAATCATTCATTGCTGCAGAGCACCAACTGTTTCCTCAAGTACAAATAAGAAAACACACAATTATTTTCTTAAGATTTCCACCGGCAGCAAGCACCCAACCAACCTCTTCGGCTTTGACCAAACCTTCTTTCCCAACTTGTCTCTCTGTATGTGTAACTATAAGATCCATGTGACATTAAATGTTGTTTACTTGTCACATCAATAAATCACAAGAACAAATAAAAGAGGGTTTTGCCTTGTTTCAAGAAAATATGTCACACCATAAGTTTGTTAGGGTGACGTGGAAAGAAGGCCAGCAGAAGACTTGCTTGGTGATTGAATGAGTCCAAGGTGTTCATCGTTTTACCACTTAGCGTTAGTGTAATTACATATCGCTTTAGGTACAACCATCAGTTGAAGAACAGTTTAAGCAGAAGGAAGAAATTCTGTTGATAGTTATCGCAATCGAGGTTCGGCTAAAATCAATCATTTATTTGTGTGAAACTATATGTGGTACTGAAGCGATAATGTTTTATTTAAAAATAAGCTAGTCAGGTTGAAAAACGGTGATTACGTAAGTATGAGAAGTTCTAATTAAAACCTCATTATAAATGTTTGGCAAGTTAAATTTTTAAGGACTTGTTTAATATTTAATTATTGATACTACTTGTTGTGATCAAATACTACCCTTACTTACGTCCTAGCACGTTTCTTTTTCATGTACGTTTAAACTCTAGTTAGAGGTATTTTCTTTGAATAACATTATAGTGCTTTACTTAGTCCTACTATTTAAAATGTTTTAGATATTTAAGAGGGAATTGGCACGAACTATTGATCCTTGATAGCCTTGATGCAACTCCTTCAATATTATCTCACTATAAAAAGTTGGCTCTCCATAAAAGATGGACCCTTAAATGCTAGTGAGTGATTCCCATCAAGCAAGTTGAAGTTCATGGTCCCCCATTTTCAATGTAATCTGCAACTTCCCTCATCGTTTGGCATCTACTGGTTTCTTGTTTGAGAGCTTCAAAGGTTATGGGCAGCATTCGGGCTATTTCGATCGCAAAACAATCTATAGAGCAATTCCCCATCCTACCGATAACAACATCTTCGTTAGATTTCTCTTGTTTTGCCATGAGCCGAGAGCTGAAGTCGGCATATGCAAAACTTTCCGTATTAATGTACTTCAGTTTTTTTGTGGCAAGGAGGTGAATGCCCATTTACGCACAGAGTGTGAGACTTCCATGTCCACAACAAGGCAACTGGACTACCCACTAAACACCTCCCCTGTCAACCTGAGAACCTAGCCTGGAACCGTTTAACACATTACTTCGGGCAAGGTCTCGTTTTGTTACGCCGTGAGGCGCCTTCAAACTGGGGATCCCTCTTCTAGCAGAAGGGGAGAGGTGAAAAGGAAGTGCCAGATAAGCGATCCCCCAGCCTCAATACCCCCGCTTGCTGTGAGTCCCTTTTATCTTAAAGGACTACCCGAACATAATGTGCCACCTGGTTCCATTTGTCAACCGATTCGAGCAACACTGCGACTATATTATCCGGGGTGAGCCTCCCGTCTCCCTGTAGAGGGCCCTTTGCAACTTGTCCCATTTTAAACACGCAAAAATTGTGTGACAGGCATTGTCTTCCTCTCCCGGGCAATACCGACAATCCGGGGACCGTGACTTACAAATCTTGTGCAGGTAAGACTGCAAACACCCATGCCTGCTCAAAAGCTGGGTCAGATGGAAATCAGTCTCACCATGCCTTCGATTTAGCCACGACCTAACATCCGGGATGAGGCGCGCAGTCTACTTTCCCTGCAATTCACCCAAGACTACTGCCAATCGTTGAGTGAGCGCTGTCTCTCTTTGTGGATAACCATCTCCCTCGCATCCTCATTTCGACGCAGATAAATAGAGCGGCAATCTCTACAAGGAGGTCGACAGGTATCACGTCTGCAATTACTTTCACCGCTGAGTCGGAGACTGTCGGATACGAAGATGCAACCATCAGCGCTCGCCCCAAGGAATGCTTGTAATTATTGAACGTCTTTCGGTGCCGGCATTTTGTCCAGAGTTTTGATCTTCTCTAGACTTGATCTTAAATTTCTGTCGACCAAACGAGCACTTCTCGATCTTGGGCTGAAACCCGTAGCTTTGGATACATCTCAATACTTCAAATAGTGTTTCACGATGGTCGGCCTTATTAGCCACTCCCACGATAAAGTTGTCAATGAAGGGGAATACACCTTTTGCTCCGCTCATCATTGTGTCGACCAGTTGCTTGAAATGCCTGGAGCGGTTTTAGTGCTAAGTTGAGGGTGATTTGCTGGGAAGAGGCGACAGTGTGTGTTGATCGTCATCATTTTCTTCGCTTCATCGTCGAATTTCACCTGCAGAAACACATTCGAAAGGTCAATCTTACTGAACACCCGATATTGGGACACTATAGAGAAGATATTGTAGTACATATCAATTACGTACATACGTAATTACTAATTAGCATAATAACTATCACACATTCCTTGGCATTCAATTTAGTCATGCATTTCATATATCAACTTGTGCGAACATCCATTGATTCAATTTAGTCATACATATCATATATCAACTTACAAGTGAATGTCTTGCTTGTACGTTGTGCATTATGTAACATGTGCATGCATTTTCGGCACTTGCCAACAACGTTTTGTTTATGTTATGAGTTACAGCGATTGCGGCCGATATATGAGCCATGCATGTGAAAAGAATGAGTGTGAATATATTATGGAATTGGGAATGTTCATTGTTTTAAGAAATCCGGGTGACCTCTTGATTTATCGACTGAGTCAATTGGATCATGAGAAAGAGTTTTCTACATGTGTGTTCCAAACAAATTTAGAATAGAATTTATGTATAAATAGTCATAGGAAATATTGTAAATGGGGGATTGGAATAACAGAGCTTATCGAGTGCACTATATAGAGCAACAGTAAGTTAATATATACAAATCGATCATCTTTTATTCTTAGTACTAACGGCTCAGCTTAACAGCAAAGCCATCACTAGTCGGCGTGAAAACGCTGTTTAAGGGATTATAATTTAACAAAGTCTTTATTGATTTTTAAATGAGTCATTCAAAGCCGTCGAATAATCAGCGCGAATTCTTACCCTGCCATCCTTCTTTTTAACGGCAGCAATTGGTACTGCATACTCTGAGTAACCGATAGGGCTAATCACCCCCAACTGCTTAAGCTCGTCGGCTGTCGGCGCTGCAACAGCAAATGGGGCTGGCCGCTTATTTAAAAAAACAGGTTTGGCACCTTCCTTTAGCGTGAGTGATGTCTTCAATTTATTGCATCGCCCCAATGCATCGTCAAAAATAGATGAAAATTCCTCTTTCACCTTCTCGTCTAGTGACGGTGCCTTCACTTGCGTTATTGTGCTACAAAGTTTATCAATAACCACGTTCCATAAGTCAAGCGCTTCCATCCAGTCGCTTCCAAGCACATTCAAATTAAATGATGAGACATACCAGATGCCGCTGCTCTCTCTACCTTAAAATTTTCATTGTGTGTTGAACTTGCCCAGTATCTTCACTGGATTTCCCGCGATGCGCTCACGGCTTGCTCCTTGTATGCGGCTTATGTCAGTGATCCTAACAGTCTCCAATTCGCCTCAGAGATAATCGTCCAATCAGAACCTGTAGCAAGTTGTAATTTCAGCTTCATGTTGTCAATAACAAACTTGCGCGTCGAAGTAGCCATCGATCAAACTTTGAGGCTCCTGCTTTCGTTGAAATCTCGCCAGCGTCTGGAACGTCATGCCGATCCGACGTACAGTATCGTTTTCTGTATCCGACTCTTCTCCAGTCGGGGCAACCTTTCTCTCGGAAAAGACAGTCTCTGTGGAAAGTGATATCGCCACACTTGCGGCAGGAAAATTTTGCTTTTACAGAGGTAGTGTACTGCATTCTTCTTGCTCCTTCTTCTTATCGTAGCTTGTTCGCGTTCTCCTTCAGTTTCTCATGAACTGTCAGCATCTCACTCTTAAATATGCTTTCCGGGCACAAAACCATGGACTTTTTAGCTTTTCAGCCACTCAGCTGGTTTGCAAGGTTGACACAATCGTGAAGTTTAGGCTTGGCACTACCATTTGATGCTGCGCCGGCACAGTCTCCCGCCAACTCCTGCTGCTCTAGTTTTGTCAATAATTTCTTTGAAGCCAATGAGTCTTGTGTTTTATGTAACCCCAGCAGGAACATAACTTGCAAACTGCACTTTGCAATGTTGAATTTTTCACACCTTGCGTTGACTTGTGCAGCATATTCTGGAAAATTTCATTTAAACCTTTCTCAGTCTTCAGACATTTGTATCTAAGCGAAATTGTGACTTCTGACGACCGAAAATCCGCTTAATCCTTGACAACGTCATTGAAGGGGATCGTTGCCTTCGTCTGTGGGAGAATAGTATTTGCGAACATCTGGTAAACTTATGGTGATAATTTCTTTGTAGGTAGGTCAACTCTTGTTATGCTTATCATTTTGACAGCTGCTGTCATGAAAATGGACTCATAACGCGCGTACTATAACTCAAACGTCAGGTCGTCTTCCGCACTGTACGAAAATTTCACCATTCGATCCGCCAGATTGTTTTACAACGACGTTTCCGCTCGGGCTGCCAATGGCTGATGCTGAGTCACTACTAGGGCTGCCGATGGCTGATGATGAGTCAATCGTTGGATCAATATATGGTAGTATTTTCTGAAGGCCAAGGCATAGATTATGATGACAACAGTATTTTACTCACATGCCAATATATTAAGGTTTGGCAGCAGTCTTAGGTGAATCACACGAAGGGAAGATGGACTGCGCGCCTCATCCCGGATGTGACACCATGGCTAAATCAAAGGCATAGTGAGATTGACTTTTACCTGACCCTGCTTTTGAGTGCGCATGGGTGCTTTCGGTCTTACCTACACCAGATTGGTAAGTCACGGTCCCCCGATTGTCGGTTCTGCTCAGGAGAGGAAGTCGATGCCTGCTACACATTTTTTGTATACCAAAAAGACAGGCTGTGACGAGATCTCGACAGGGAGATGGGAGCAATCACCCCGAAAAGTATAGGCGCAGTGATGCTTCGATCAGCTGACAAATAGAACCTTGTGGCACATTATGTTCAGACAGTATTAAAAGATAAAAGGGGCTCACAGCGGTCGAGGATATCGAGGCTGGGGGATCACTTGTCTGGCAATCCCTCTGCATCTTTCCCTCCCACTGCGTAACAAGACTTGGCCCAAACTAATGTGTCAAACGGTTCCAGGGTGGGTTCTCGGGTTGATAGGGGAGGTGTTTAGTGGTTAATCCAGTCACTTGCGAGCATGGAAACCCCACATTCATTGTTTAAATGGCAGTCACCTTCCAACCACAAAAAATAACAAACCAAAAATTTTTTAAGGTCATTGTGTTGAAAAATAAAAATTCATAAGTGGAAGATACTCACTTCGTCGCTAATTGCATAGGTGGACGTCAGCACCGGAAGAACATACCACCTGGTAATTAGCGATGGAAAAACTAAGTTCAAGTTTTTAGTGGACACAGGGGCGGATGTTTGTTGCGAATTCCGGCGTACCAACTTTCTCCCATTCGCAACTTCAAATGGCCGCCGTAAGATCTCCACCTTCCTTTGGGCATTTATGCCTTTTCCCTGTTATTTATTTAATTTTATTAAAATTTTTTCAATTTCCCTTTAATTTTAATTTCCACATCATCATAATCCTACCCTTTTCCCTTATTTCTCATCACAACAAACTAGTAATATAATAATAATTTTCCCACTAACAACACTCCCTACATTAACTCCCATCAACGAAATTTCATTCTATACATTTTTTTTTTTATTTTTTTAAACTAACGAAAATTCATTCACGTTTCCCTACTAACAAAATTCAATCTCATACCCAGATGCATCGTTGAAGTTCCTTATTAGATGAATGGGCAATCAATAGAACATGGCTCCATTAGTTGCGTCGCGAATTCTCGACCAAGGGTCTGCTAGTACCCTGCGTTCAAGTTCCCCGAGCGCAGGGAAGCACTCTTTTTGGGGTATCGGCAAAATCAATAGTTTCCGTATATGTATATGTGACACTTTGCATCTAATCAAGCGCTTCTTTGATTATGCAAATTGCCATATATGCAAAACGTTTGTCGATACGGAAAAAAGATGTGTGGGTAGCGGAATCAAAGTGTAATGAGCTTCGATTACGTTACTCAGATGCGGCAGCGGTAATTGAAAATGAAAAGGATTGCGGGATCAGATTTGATGGAGGTGAAATGTGGGATTGAGTTGTTGGAATTGAGGAAGTTAGTATTTGGCTGGTTTTCTTTACGATTTCGAGGTGATTTTGGGGGTTTAAAAAATTCGGAAAAGGCAGTTGGTCTCTGACTGGGAGATAAGAGGATTGCGTTTGGCGGTGCGGAACTGGGAATTCGAGGAGAAAAGATTCGGTTTTGGAGTTTGAAAAGAAGAAGAGGACTAATTTTGATTTTAATGAAAAAATGTGGCTTTGAATTGAATTACAAACGTGGGAAATTGAAAAGATAAACTATTAAAATTTTGCTTGTGGCATATGCGAGTGAAGTTAAGTGTGGAAAATTAAAACGTAGTTAAATGGAGTGAACCGGGAATGAAAATAATGCAGCATAACTCGAGAAGAAAAACAAAAAAAGAAAGAGGAAAGTTTCCAAGAAACACTTTGTTTTATGTATGAAGTGGTGAAAAATTCAATTGGTGAATTTGAAAGTATATTATTGGAAGAACTTGAGAGGATAATGAATGAATGAAGAAAGTGGAATGAGCGTCTTGCGAAAAGTGGCTGTTCTGTGTTTAATTTCAGAACTTTGTTCACACTAATTTTTAAATTGTTGTTTCAGGTGCCCCGAACTCCTTTCTTTTGTTCTTCGCCGAGCGCTCGGATTTCAACAAGGAAAGTGTAAGTAATTATTTGAATTTGTTTTTGTATACATATACTTTTAGTTTATCTCAAATTAATATTTTTCTTATTTTGCTGTTATTAAATTGTATGTAAATTGTATTTTGCATGCATAAATTTTAAAAAGGGGAGTTAAAATTTGTAAATTTCACTTGAAGATTTTTTTTTGTTCGAATTAAATAAACGGCCATGTCTTGTTAGAAACCATATTTTTCATGTCTTGAAATAACCTCCTCCTTTCCCGTCCTTTTCCCTCCGTGTTAGTGTTTTCTATGTAAAGGTGGCTCAGCACGAGCAGAGGGTGTCCCGGAAGTCCCACGATATGACTGAGCGCTAGCTGGCCTCAGTATGCCGCCCCGGGCTACCCACAACTCTGCTTATACTTAATGTCTGCAACTGCGATGATTTCCGTGGTTTGCAACATGCTTCAGTAGTGCCTGTATCCATAGCGTACAAATAAAATAAATTGTCACCATCTAAGCTGTTTACCGCAAACTGAAGCATTATGAATGTGTTTGGTAAAAAGCGTACAAGTCCCTAATTAGCACTCAGCCTCGGCTTACTTGGGGATTTCAAAAAGCATCTGTGTTGCATCCAATACTAGGCGCGGATTTTATTAGGTATCATAGATTAATGGTTGATCTAGAAATCGTAAGTTAATGAATTTTATGATGGGGCGATCAGTGATAGGTTGTATCAGTCAATTGACATGTTCCTCTATACAAGTGTTTACTGTTACCAAACGTTTCGTGTTTCATACAATATTGAGACAGCTTACCGATATTATGAACCCCGCAACAGCAAAAGAATCAAAGGAACACAATGTGTGCCACAATATTATAACGAAGGATTCTCTAATAGCTGATCGCCCTCGCAGACTTACGCCAGAAAAAGTAGGAGTGGCTAAGGCGGAGTCCGTGTAATGCCTGGTCAGAGGTCTATGTCATCCATTTAATAGCCTGTGGGCTAGTCCACTTCATTTGGTACCAAAAATGAACGGCACTTGGCGACTTTGTGGCAACTATCGCCATCTTAGCACTTTTACCCAGCCGGATAGATATCCAAGGCTAAATGTCAAGAACATCATAGGACAGCAGGCAAAGAAATGACGTGAAGCGTTTTTTCAAATTCCTATCGCCCAGAGGGACATTCTCAGACCTGCTGTTAGGACATCCTTTGGCCTCTGTGGGCTTACTGCTATGACATTTGGACTCAGAAATGCAACTCAGTCCCTTCAAAGACTGATGAATGAAGTTCTAAAAGGACTTGAGTTTCCTTTTTTTATAATACCTTCATTCCACTCTCTCTATCGCTGTTTCATTGCACTTCACACGTCGTCGATTCCTACGTGTGCCTCCAGTCAATGCGAAAACATCGGTGTAAGAGGGCACACAAAATGCTGTGAAGTACTTCTTCTTTGCTAGTCTAGTTCGATTCGTGAACAGTTCTCAGAGATAAAAACATATTATAATACGACGCAGTAAAAAAAACTCCGAGTTTATAAAAACTAGCTATCTTTAAGTATCTCGACGATGGGGTCTAAATGTCTTAAGATACTGCCTTTTTAATCCTCCGGACTTATCATTAATTTGAGTTTATTTGATGTTCCTTAAGTCTTTTCTTAAAAACCAAAACGTTTGCATTTCTGGAAGATTGTTGTATATACGCAGAGCATCGTTCGGTCCATGCTTGTTATGTCGATGGCATTATCATCGCATTAAGTTCAGAGAACGAATACTTGGATCATCTCTGTACTGTTTATGAGATGTTAAAGCAAGCCGGAATTGTGGTAAACACAGTAAAATACACTTTTTGTGTGAAAAGCATAGAGTACTTAGGAATACTGTCAGTAAGCATGGAGATCCATCGTCACAATTACATGTACCTGCGATACGCATCTACCCAGCACTCGTGACTGTTCAATAATTATTTAGAGTCTCCAGAACTTCAAATTTTTATCACCGATCTGTCCCCAATACAGCGAAATTGCAAGTACCATTAAATAAATTCAAAAATTCAAAAAAAAAAATGATAAAACTACCATTATTTGGAGCTGGGAAACAGAAAAAGCGTTCGAGGATTCAGAAAATGTTTTGCAGACACAATCTTACTGGTGCATTATCAACACGCTAAGCCCACGAAATTAGACACTGACGCATCAGATACCGCCATTGACGCTGTAGTTGAGCAACTTCGAAATGGTTAATGGCTCTCACTGGAGTTTTATCAAAAGACGCTGTACGCCCCAGAAACCAGATACACTGCTTATGACTGAGTACTCGTAGCAATATATAACAGCATTCACTACTTCTTTCAGATGCTTGAGGGCACGGGTTTTCCACCTATACTGATCACCAACTTCTTATCTATGCATTTTCGCAGAGCCCGGAAAAAGCCTCCCCACACCAAATCCGATACTTCAATTTTATATCACAACTTAGCACTGACATCTAGCATGTTCCAGTCAAAAATAAAAAGGGCGCAGATGCACTATCTTATGTGAAAACGGCTCTAGGTCGTTTGTATCGAGAAAATTATTAGCAAACAACAAAAGGGCGCTGAGCTTAAATAAGGACTAAGAGGTGTTGCACTTAAACTACACCCTATTACAGTACGAGTAAACGGAACCAGTGGACTTATTTGTAAAACATCTTCTGGAGATACGCGCCCTCTTATACCTGCAACATTGCGAAGATAAATGTTTGCCACATTTCACTAACCGGCTCATCCAAACGCCAACGTCAAACGAATTACAAAGTCGCATGCACAGCCTGCCAACGCACCAAAATCAGATGGCACGTACAGAATACTTTCGAATAATTCACCGTATCGAACCATTGGCATTTTGTCAAGGAAATAAATCTTGTCTTATCAATTTTCGTGTTGATCCGAGGCAATACCTCTTAACGATCAAACAGTCGAGTCGGTAGCAAAGGCGTTTTTCAACTAGTAGGTGGCACGTTCCGACATACTTAGTTAAGTAACTTAATTTGAATCAGCATTCATGGGCATTGTGTGAAATGGGTGCCCTGCACTTCAACCTTTGACAGATTTACTGTACCCCCACTCTCATTTGAGTGCATAGAGTTCCATGAACAGACCAACTTCTATCAGAAAGTGGATGAACTTCATTGGCTGCAGGTGTTCAAGTTGCTCTTCAGCTATGCCGTGAGTTCCTAGAATATCTGTTCTGTTGGTTCATCAGCAAACTTGCACTCGCCGTTCTCCCTAAGATTCATTTTTGTAAGATGTCCTTCAAGTTTACAGTGCCTCGTGAGGAACCTTGGAAGGATCTTTAGTTGATTCTTTCCTAATTTGATGTACGAGTTGTATCGTTTTTCATCATATGTTTTAAGTCCTGGATAATCACTCCAGTATTTCTTACATTCTAAACTTTCTACGTTCTTTACGTGCCTCCACACAAAGTACATCTCAACCATACTGAAGAGTTCAGGACCAACGACCGCTGTCGGTGATCCTTCCCTCGCTAAGAGCTCTGCTTTTTCATTACCTTCAACCTCTGGGTGTCCTGGTACCCAGTAATCTTAATAATCTCACCCAGTTTATCAAGTTTGGTTTAAAATTCTTGAACCATCTTCAATTTGATTGTAGACCATTCAAGGGCCTCAATAGCTACTTGGCTGTCAGACAAGATGGCTATTGTTTTGCCCTTGTATATTTTATCCATGCAACATTGTGCACTTGCTGCAATTGCATAGACATCCGCCAGGAATATGCTTGGGATCGCTCCAAGTGGTTTATAATGTTTGGTCGCCGGTCCAAATGCTCCGATTTCTGTTTATCTACGACCATCCCAATTTTTACGCCCTCTGCAGCGCTCCGCTGAGAAATCAATACCGGATAGCTTGATCAAGTCATTATGGCTTCAACACCTCCGTCACAGGATCCGCGCCATCAAAGAGCGCGGCAGCATAGAAGGATTGGGGTCTGCCACAGGTCATATAGCCAGGACCGGAACAGCAGACACACATCGTGCATGCAGACTGGCCAGCCGGCAGATGACAGCAAGTCGATCCTAAGAAGCATCGACGATCTAAGAACGGAGGCTAACCGCATCCAAGCGTCGTCACAGCAAGGCAGCACTTCCGGTTGCATCTCTTGTCATTCCTCGTTTCAGCAGCCGACCCCGCGTAAAAATTACACACAGTATGTGTTATCTTCTACACCGTTTTGATGCCACTGCGGGACAATGTCGACCGCTATGCTCTTTTATTTACAGGCAATCGGGAAACGCATCGAGCCACTAGCCCAGGAAGCTGGTTGTTCATCGGCAAGTCGCCTCGAATTTTTGACCCAATATTGACATTCAAATTCCTCATTGACACAGGAGCGGATATCTCTGTTATTTCAGTTTCTCATCTGCATCCAGCCCAAAGTGTGTCCCCATACAAGCTGTTTGCGGTAAACAGACCTATAATTTATATATTCGGTGACAAAGCTCTCGCGGTTTCACTGGGCCTACCACGCCAAGCTCTTCAGACGTTTCGGTTTACTCGTTGACTTACGGAAGCGCAGGCTCTCGGGCCCAACGAGTCGGGTGGCTATATCAGGGAAGGTCCGGCAGCATAGCCAGATGTCCGTTTCAACCGCTGTTAGAAGTTCACCGTACTCATTACTGCTCAAGGAGTTTCCCCTCCGATACATCATACTAAGCATTTTTAACGAATATGAGCCCTCCAATGGCAGACCGCCCACGTCGATTGAACCAAAGCAAGCTACGCATAGCACGGGAAGAGTTACAGTTTCTGTTAAACACCTGTAGATGTTTTTATCGGCCATCCATGAGCCCCTGGGCAAGATTTTCGTCGCCTTAATGCCGCGACGATCCAGCATAAATATCCAATGTGACGCATCGAGGACGTAACCGTGAACTTGAGTTACATGCGTGTGTTCTCGGAAATTGATGTCTTGCATGCGTTCCGCCAGATCAAAAGAGTAAATGAGGACGTCTCGAAAATGGCGATCAAGACTCTAATTGGAATATTTGGATTCACTGTGATGACATTTAGTCTTCGTAACGCGGCAAAGACTTTTCAGCGTTTCATGTAAGATGTGCTCCGGGGACTCGATTTTTGCGTATGCTACCTCAACGATGTACTAATTGCGTCGAAATCAGAAAAGGAGCATTTACAGCTTCTGCGAATGGTCTATCAAGTTTCGGGGTTATCATCAATGTTTCTAAGTGCGTGTTTGGTGTGAGCGAGAAGGGTATACGCACCCCAACGTCTCGGGCAGAAGCGATTCAGAATTTTAAAAGGACCGCCACGGTAAAAAATCTTTGGTAGTACTTGGAAACGCTGAACTTTTATCGACAGTTTGTGCACGACACTGCTGTGCTTCAACCTCCCTTCAACAGGTTATGCAAAGAAAACAGGAAAGGAGACTTTTCGTCCCAGTTTCTTTGCGCAAGAAAGTTTCCGAAATTTTTCACAAACTGACCAATCCCAGTGTTCGGTCTACTTATAGGGCCATCGCAGAAAAGTTTTTTTGGACAAACATAAGGAGCGACATCCGTATTTGGGCTCGTTCGTGTATGCCATGCCAGCGCTCGAAGGTTATTCGTCATCAAAAGAATCCGATACAGTCGTTTCCGGTGCCCGACGGTCATTCCCAACACATTCAATCGTGCGGCCACTCACCCTATCGCAATGTTTTAGGTATTGCTAACGATCGTTTTTCAAGGTGTCGATGGAACAAATTAAGCCGGCTTTCAGAGAGCCACTGACCTGCCGGATATCACTGAGACAACGAGAGCCGTTTATCTACTGAAAGTTTCTGGAGCGCCTAGTGTAACTCCTGCTGAAGTGGATCATGCGAGCCCACCGACGCTACAGCATTCTTTCCCTAGCGTACTCCTCCCGTCATTTAAACACCTGTGTACCCACACCGGCGGGGACGAGGACTTACCCGCCGAGTTAGAAGCGAGTGTGTTGCAATGTGCGAATGATCAGTGTCATCTGATTGACACTTGGGAGGGGGTACTATGCCGACGCAGTTCAAGATTGCAGCATATTCTTCACACCCTTCCAGGCGTGATGATAGGCAGTTAAGTTGGCAGAACCTACAATCTCACTCTCTTTCTCTCTCTCTCTCTCTCTCTCTCTATTCGGACATCCTAACGGGCAGATGCGTTTTGCCATAGCCCTGTTTAACCCCATAATAAAATAAAGATCACTTTATTTTGTCAACGAGAGTTTTACCTTTTTAGTTACTGATACTCTAAATATTCACTCCACCGGCGAAACGCCATCTTTATCCGGGGAGAAGTACTGTCGGGACTAAGGAACCTCATCCTTAGAGGTCCCATCAATGCGTAGGAAGATTAATTGTTTCAAAATGTAAATTTTTCATATATTAGGTCAATAAAGGTTCCAGAACTTGACAAAGACGGAGAAACAGCGTGTTTGATCTTGTGCCCTATAGAAGTATTACATTAGATTTACAAAAGTCTTAAATAAACAGTGGAAAAGCTGTTGATGAAACCCCATTTAGAGTGCATCCAGGCGTTCACATTAATGAGTTAAGAGTTAAGCCAGCACAAAATAAAGCATACTGAAAGATGTTGTCGCTTTGCTTGGTGGGTTTGTGTCTTAGCTCGCATATTATTCTACCCAAACTGAAGTATCTACGGTATAGTTGAGGAGATTTCACAGTTTCAAAGCTCGGGGTGGTTTTTTCCCCATATTAATCACAGTCTGCCTAGACCGTTAATGTTAAGAGGTGTTCCCGTAATGAACATGAAGTTGCTTAGTAAATAGAATGCTTAATCTCTTAGTAAATGGTGGGGGAGTAGTCCCAAGCATGGGCCCCCATATACAAACACTTTATCCATTATAATGTCTAGTAACTATGGAGCATTATTGCGAAAAAGATTCACGCCACTCTACCTGGTTATTTTCAGCCGAATAATTTCCGTCGGCTCCTTATCATCCTTATAACCGATGGGAGCAGGGTCCTGCCAAAATTAAAGTGAACATTTTAAGCTATTAAACTGGTGCTAAATTGCTGAATACGCATAAGCTAACCTTTCAAAACATCTTCCGTTTGTTCAAACCTCGAAACCTGATTGTTTTATTCAAATGTAAATCTATCTTTTCCACGAATCTATTACTCGAACGTTATTTTCCATCTAACACTTATGCCACCCATCTCGCGTGCGGATGAATGCATGCATACATTATCCAATTCAAACAGTAAGTTCAATATTTGACTGGAATTTTATGACCCTATTAGTTAGTATTGTAAATGTTTGAAAACTTGCACTTACATATTGTGTACAGAAAACGTGCTATCTTCAATACTCTTCAATACTTTACACTTTTGATTTTCCTTTGAAAATCTGAACTAGACTGTCGTCGACTTGGGTTGGGATGGTCTCAATGGTCTTTAAAATGTACATGCGAGTACGTACCCACTAGTAGATATTACCATATAGCTGTTCTTATAACACCCACAACACAGCTTGGCAATGGAGTGTGATTTTGTAAAACACATTGTCTTTAGCGTCTTGTCTTGTTTCTCACTCTGTGCCTGCACTGTACACATGTTTTTGTGTGAAAATTAAACAAAGATTGGTTAACCCATTAGCCAAAGCAATGGGAATTTATTGAAGATACTCTTTAAAATCAAAACTACGAGTATTGCAACATTTCCATGGATTATGTATTGGTAGGTTTTATGAGAACAGTTTGTGCTTAAAGTTCGTTTCTTTTAACTTATGAAAGCGGCGTTCTTATAATATTCGACAATAAAGATTAATTGAATCGACTTCTTCCGTACTAAATACTTGCATTCCAACTAAGATTTTCGACAAGTTTTCTTAGTATTTTGTTTATTTTCTGCGACTTATTTTTACAATGTTCACTCTCTTTAGGACAACATTGTCCAATGTCTTCCATCTGGGACTATGCTACGAAACAGAGACATAGTATGGATCCCCCCATAAATCCCCAAGTATGGTGACAACAGAGGGATAATGGAAATCACACATTAGTGTGGTAATAAAATCAAACATTTATAGAATGTGTGATTTATTTGATTATTCGGAGAAGTCTTCTTTAGATGGGTGTGGATGTGGCCATCAACATTATTTAAAATCAACCGAAACAATATTAGACTTGAACGCAGTACTAATTCTGCGAACAAATAACGTTTAATACTTGCGCGGTTGGGCAAATGCTTTGATGTGGCGAATGTATGAATTTTGCTGTTCTAGGAAATATACAAACTGGGTCCGCCTCTTTTGTCAAAGTATTTTCACTAGGATAAAGTAAAGGTACATACTTAAAATAAGTTAAATGCGCAGCTCATTCCAGAAGGTTTCGGTACACAAAATTCAATACATCGACATCTCTCCTGTTTTTTCACGGAAATAGGAAGAAATAGTTTTTCTTCTAAGATAAGTTTCGTATCTCTACATGAACCCACTTTTAAACGATTTTAATCAAGTCAAAACGTTGGTTAAAGTCAACATTTTAATCATGGTAAAGTTCACGAGCCAGCAACGTTTGGAAATTATTAAAAATTACCACTGAAATTCTGTTTCGGTGGTCGCAACTTTAAAAGTGCTTACTCCAATTTTCGACCATAATAATCGTCCGACTCGACAGTTTCTTTATGGTACAGTCGATAAATTTGAGTCCAAATTCTCACTATTGGATGTTCATGTGCCAAAAACACGTCGTACCGCTTGAAGTGAAGGAAATATCGCAGCCAAAAGTGCATCGATCCAAAATGAACCAAATCAGTCCATTCCACGCCGTTTTTAAGACTTGAGCATCGCTCAAACGATACTGTGGTGTATTTTGCAAGGTTCAAGTTTATATACTTGCACTTAGTTGTCCAAGTACAAGCAGTTGGATAAAAAAGCTACAGCATAAGGCTAAGCAACAAGCCAAGACATAGTAGTCTTGACTTTAGCACTGGGGTTTTGCAATCATTTTAAAATAGGGCAGCCACTTATTAAGGGAATTGACTACAATCACCAGACTATATTTACATCAAGTGTGTGTACCCATGTTTCTACTTGAAAAAAAAGCAAATGAATGGCGGTCCATTCCGATGTTACGAGACATTATCATAAAATAGCTGATTTATTGTATATTTCAAGTTTCTACGTGTTTACTAGATTATAGCATTGCTTTTCAACCGGAGAAACTGGCAATTTTTGAAATGGCGAATTTAATTTTATGTAGTCGAATATACAAAGAGAATAAATGCATTTATACTGAAATTAAACACCTTTATTGTACCTTGCTGGGTTTAAGATCTCTTGTCGGCTTCTCATTAAATACGGAGATATTTGGAGGTGAAGCCTGTATAGATCACAGCACATTGGAACTGTACTATACTGTGATGCTGCGATTTGGATTTTGCTACATATGTTCTGTAATTTGTAACGAACATACAAAAATAAAGTATTTAGATTACTTCAATGTTTAAAAAACCTGTATGCACATTAATAAACAGAAGCTCCAAAAAATGTTCGCACTAACAACGAGGAGGGACCCAATTACATTGACACTTTCTAAAAAATCATCATCTGCAGTAACGCCAACAACAACGGCGAGAAAGCACGACAAACTAACAAATGGTAACCTAAAAATGGAGAAATATGACCAAGTTATATAGCAAAAAAAACCGTTCGAGCGCTGGAGCACCCCCCACAAGCGAGGATTTACGTGACCAGAGCAGATGGCAGCGCAAAACCGTGGATTAGAAAGGCCCAAAGTTACGCTGACGTATGGTTTCGCTGACACAACCATTTAGAGTCCTCGATTCAGGGAAGACCCTTGAAAGCTCAAGCTTCTCTAATCGTTCTTGCAACGCTCAAAAAAGCATCAAGAAAGATGTAATCAACGGTGTTCTGAAATTGGAAATTCCTTAAACAAACTTGACATTACAACCGCATATGGCTGAAGGTGGAGAAGGAGCATAACGCACCAGTCATCGTAACGTATTGGCCTGTATCCCAATCGAAGGGGACAATAGAAGGAGGAGGAAGGGTGAGGTCCCCAAGGAGCATATTACGCCAAATGAGGAGTTCTGGGTACTTTGATCAAGACAGCCAAAAAGCTCCTCCAAATGGCGGAAGAAAATAATACGTTTTCCCAAACAACAAAAACTGGAGAAATATCTAAAGCATTCCTAGCTAAAAGTCAGCCACAGCAGAGATTCTAAAGTAGGCTCTTTTAATCAACTATACTGATAGTAGGTTCTATGCAGACGTCCTGCGAAAAATAAAGGGAGCAGTTAAGCTGGGTAATGTGCGAACTGATTGAAAAGGTCTAAAAGGTCCATGCTCGACCCTATGACAATGCTCGACATTAACTGCGTCGAGCAATTGACCAAGGTTAAAGACCCCATGATACGTGGTTTCCTAGCTTAACTGGTGGTTAAACTAAAGTTCACATAGAAATATAACAGGGGCAACGGACATTCCTGAAAATTCATCAGAGCAAATGCTCAGCAAGGGTAAAATAAAAATTGGCTGGGTTAGCGGAGAGAAGTATCTTTTTGTTTTGTTTGATGACCACGAACATACTGCAAAAAAGTACGGGGTCTGATGGGACTTTTACAATTGTGCCAAAGCAAGAAACAAAATATAATAATACACGAAAAAGGCGCATCGCATCCTTTGTAAGAACTAACCTTAGCTTTAACAATCTCAAACAGGCCTTGAAGGAGACCGTTGTGTGTTTTATTTTTCTCGAAATCGATTTTCGACCGTAATCGTTCGGTCTTCTTCAGCGAATAATTTAGCTGAGTTTAAGGAAATTTACTTTAGATCATTTTTAGGTAATAGAAGGTAATTAAAGAAATTTGCTTAAGCTAATAAAAGGAAGGAAAGGTAATTTACGAAAGGGTACTTACAAAAATATTGTTTTTACAAAATTCAGAAAAGATACCATTATTATTATTTAATTGCCTCAACTAGCCATAACCTGCTGTTTTCATCATCGTGATTCATCAACTTTTTTCTTTCCAGAATAATTGCCAGGCTTTCCATCACATCCAACTCACGTATGTCTCTAGCTTCCTTGGTGACCGTTGCGTCCTCCATTGTTATCTCGTGTCCCTTCATGATAATATGTTCCGCTACCGCCGACTTGAAATTCGAAGTTCTTCCTTTCTTCCTTGCTGCTGCTGCTGCTTCACCTAAATGTTCCTTGATTCGCATGCCGAAGAGTCTCCTTGTTTGACTTATATACACTTCTTCACAAGTGGGGCATTCGATGCGATAGATACCAGATTTTTTGTGTGGTTCCCGTGTGTCCTTCATTGATCCGAGAATGTTTTTGAGCTGGTTTCTGCTGCTAGATTTGATTAACCGTACAGAATTGAGTTGATTGATTTGCCTCTTGATCCAATTGCTGATACTTTCATGATAAGTTAAAGCCTTCCAATACGTTCTTTCGGTAGTCGCATTCTGGTTACCTGGATCTTCTGTGCCATTCTCCTAATTGTCGCACCCTTGAAGCCGTTTAGCCTAGCTGTCTCAACAATGTACCTCATCTCCTTTTCCTTAGTTTCTTTGCGTGGTGGCAAATCAAGCATCCTGTGGATCATGGCAAATGATTTAATATGCTTGAGATCGTTCTCTGTGTGTGGGTTGCTTTCCGGTATACATCGAAAGTTATATTCGTTTGAGTTCTTCTTACTATCGTCTTTCTTTTCCTCCATCCTGAATACTCGTACTATATTCTTGTGGGCTCGATTCAGGTCCGCGAGCACCTTCTCCACGTCACTCCTTTTCTAATACGCAAAATCACATCGTCCACATATCGGACCCAATATTTTGGTAACTGGCCTTTCTTCTGCAGTCTCTTTTCTAATACTACTACTTTCAGTTGGAGTATTTTGTGAAGATGAATTCGATTAAAAATATTGAAGTAGCTACTAGGCATCAGTTGATATTTTTTAAGTTTACGAAGCATAAGAAATCATTAGCTAGGATCAGGAAAGACATCAAATTTTTTAAAACGTGTCTTGAGAGAAGACTGGTGGGTTGAAAAACGCGATTAGCCAAAAGAATGTAATGGAACGAAATTTAATGAAAATCAGCATCAAGAAACTTTACACGAAATTGAACGATACGACTCTCAAGACTACCCTGTGGTAAAGGTTATATGGAGGACTTACTGCAAAAAGCGGACATAGCATACCAATGTGAGAAAGACAAGAAAAGGGAAATACATCGGAAAAAGTTGAATCGATTGGAAGGAGCAGCCAAACCAGTGAAAGAAGTGTGGGATTAAATTGCGCTATAAAACCATCAAAAATACCTATAGAGGACATCATCGAAGAATCGGAAGCAGCAATGAGTAGACTACCGGAAGCACAGAAAACAATGGTAAGGAATGATATAGCCAAGGTGATAAAAGGAGCAAAAAAGGTTGCAAACAGTGAAGAGACGAACATAGTTGTTGAATTGAAGAAGAAACTGGTTCACTTCGTCAAGGCAGATAAAAGAAATACAGTAGTAGTGATGGATAAAAGCAAGTATGATAAGGCGGTTATACAAAAGCTAAGCAGCGGTAATTTCTTCGAGCTACCCTGAAGCCCGTTAGAGGAATCTATGAAAAGATTCGAAAGGACAATTAAAAGTTGTGACTCATGAATTGGTGAATTGATGAAAGTTAGAGTGAGCAACCCTACTGTACAGTACTGGGATACATAGAAGAATGGCTTTCTCACCAAGAAAATTCATTATCTTGGAAAATAAAAATTCGGCAGCATATCCAACTTGCGAAACTGCGTGGGCGAAAAGTATTTCATCCTTAGGAAGACATTTTATAAGACTAAAGGCGGAGTAGTGATGGGAAATCCACTTTCACAATTCTTCGGCGAGATATTTATGACGAAATTAGAAGAGGGACTACAGTAGAAAGGCCAGTTACCAAAATATTGGGTCTGATATGTGGACGATATGTTTGCGTATGTGAAACGGAGAGACGTGGCGAACGTGCTTGCGGACCTGAATCGAGCCCACAAGAATATAGTACGAGTATTCACGATGGAGGAAGAGAAAAACGGTAAACTAGCGTTCCTAGATACAGTAGTAAGGAGAAGTCAAACAAATATAACCTTCGATGTATGCCGGCAAGCAACCCACACACAGAGAAGGCTCTCAAGCACATTAAATAATTCGCAGCAACTAAAGGTTGCCATGATCCACAGGATGCTCAATTTGTGGCTAAGCAAAGAAGCTAAGGAAAAGTAGGGTTCGACAAAACTACTGGAAGGCTTTAATTTGTCATGAAGGTATCAGCAATTGGATCAAGAGGCAAATCAATCAACTCAATTCTGTACGATTCATCGAATCAAGTAGCAGGAACCAGCTCAAAAACATTCTCGGATCAACGAAGAACAAAAGTGAAAAACACAAAAAATCTGGTATCTATCGCATCGAATGCCCCACTTGTGAAAAAGTGTACATAGGTCAAACAAGGAGGCTCATCGGTACGCGAATCAAGGAGCATCTAGGCGAAGCAGCAGCAGCAAAGAAGAAAGGAAGAACTTCGAATTCCAAGTCGGTGGTAGTGGAACATATTATCATAAAGGGACACGAGATAACAATGGAGGACGCAACGGTCATCAAGGAAGCTAGAGACAACCTTAAGTGAGATGTGATGGAAAGCCTAGCAATTATCCGGGAAAGGAAAAAGTTGATAAATTAGGAAGATGAGAACTGCAGATCATGGCTATTCGAATTAATTAAATAGTAATAATATATTTTCTGAATTTTGTAAAAACAATATTTTTGTAAGTACCCTTTCGTAAATTACCTTTCCTACCTTTTATTAGCTTAGCAAATTTCTTTAATTACCTTTTATTATCTGAAAATGATCTAAAGTAAATTTCCTTAAACTCAGCTAGTATATAAGCAGGAATGTAAGTCAAAATAAATTAATCGGTGAAGAAGACCGAACGATTACGGTCGAAAATCGATTTCGAGAAAAATAAAACACACAAAATTAAAAGGAAGCTTTGCATTTCTACTTTCAGGTATATGCACGCTGGAGGAGGCTTCAATGTATGAAGTGTTTAATGCGGCATTCCTCAGCCAGATCTAGGGAACACATGTCCTGGAGATGGAAGCCAAAACTGAGTTTGCAATTTTAAACACCAGCAATATCTCTAAAATGAGCCGCTGGAACTGCGTTGGAATCATACTTGAATTCTTTTACAAAAAGGTTACACAAATGAAAGTTCTAGAGAATATCACGGCCAGTGACCATCAGTATACAGCAGTTGAGATTAACGATTTTGCAGATTATGGGAAGATCAACGTTGGGAAGTATGTTGATGTCCTAATGGCAAGCCCACTACAGCATGTCGAATCGCAGGGCGTGGGTGACCAGCAGCTACGAAGCGGTGAACTCAACTATGAGCATTATCACGTCTGCCTTCAAGCCATCTGTGCTTTGTTGGCAAGCCGCCAATAAACTGGTGGCACGGCAAGCCTCTAGCACACTGGTGTCATTAGAAATGACTGAATAGCGAAGCCCATGTCACAAGCTTTGACAGGAGGCTAGCATGTATGAGTTGGGGATGAGGCATACCCCGGGCTAGCTACATACAAGTCGGTTAAAAAATGTCGGTGGCAAAACCTATAGAGACATATCATTATTTTGCCCAGCGTACAAAATGTTTTCAAAAATCTTAGAAAATCAGATCATACAAGAACAGCATCATTGGGGAGTGTCAACGTGGCTTTAGAGCAGATATATAGATAATAGACCAATTGTTTACTGTCAATCAGGTACTTGAGAAATGCTGGGAGTTCGACATAAACATACACCAAATTTTCGTTAATTTTAAGTAAGCATACGCCAGTATTGGCCGTCATGTACTGTACCAAATAATGTTTTGCTTAGGTGCCCCAGCCAAGTTAGTCCGTCTCACCAAAATAACAATGACGTCGATAACTTTCCAAGTCCGCATCAATAACGAACTCACCGATGTTTTCGACACAATTAACCGATGTTTTTGACACAATTATCGTGTCATAAGAAAGCTACGTGTCAATACCAGATATCGCTATTATACAAGTCAAGCCATTTGACAGCCTACGCGGACGACATCAAAATTTCGGATCGCTCATTAACAAGCACCATAGAAGTTTTCCTGAACCTGAAGCAAGTAGTAGGGCTACAAATCAATGGGAATAAAACAAAGTTCATGACGCAGTCGAGACAAAATGCCTCAAATACTCAAAATACTACAATTGGCATATACAGTATTGAAAATGTAGCCAAATTTGTATATTTATGCGCCAGAATTACGAGAACCACTTATAAAAGAGACGAAATACGCCGAAGAAAACAGCTTGCAAATAAAAATTTTTATTCAGTTTTGACAGTCTCGAAGACTAGCTGCACACACAGGAAATCAAAGCTCCAAGTATAAAAACCTATGATAAGACCTGTGCTATGCTACGAATGTGAAGCATGAGCCCTAATCCTTGCGTCCACCAACACAGTGAGCGCCCTCAATGGACGGGTCGTGAGGTCAAAAATCGGGTTAAAGCTAGACGGGCACCAATTCCGAGTTCGATGCAACCATGAGCTGTATGAATTTTTTGACGAGCCGGAGGTCTCAACGATTGTAAGACTGCGGAAGCTGCAATAGTGTGGCCACATGAATCGTATGGATGAACAAGTGGTACCCACAAAGGTATTCGTTGGGGAGACTGAAGGGCGTAGCCCTAAAAAGCGCTAGTTTGACTCGATAAACGAAGATAGTTCACCACTGCTCGGATCTCGAAATTGGAGGACGCGGTCAATTGGACGCGGTCAGTTGGACGCGCTCGTTCCAGGAAGTGAAGGCCAGAGAGGGGCTGTAGTGCTGCGAAGAAGAGAAGAAGTTTTTTTGCCGGTTATTGTTGTGACCATCCGAAAATATGGCGTCTCGAACGGGTTAAGTGAACTTTGAAATTTTCAAACTAAGTTATTCATTTCCTGAATTAACGTTATGATTTAATTCATACAGTGAATCATTGCACAGTGGAATATAAACAAAGTGAAAGGAATTTCTAATACTTCACCAATGCGTTAATACAAATAAATCTAAAGAATTTGTTACAGACAAGTGGATTAAAGTACAAAATAATTTACATGGAATCGATTCATACTTGGCTGAGCAATTAGAAAAATTTGTAATGATAAAAATCTGAAAGCAAACTTTATTTATTTATGGATGTTTTGAGACGGCTTCAATAATATCGACTGCATTTTCCAATTAGAATTCAGAAGTAACAGAATAGACGTAGCATACTCTGCACTACAATTAGTTCTATATTGATCTAAAATACCACAAAAATACTCTTCTATCAATCTGCTTCCATTTAGAATCATTCAATTTACAGCTGAAAATCGCAACAACTTAATGCAAATTTACCTAAATTGAATCACTTAACCAAATTCAATAAAGTCACTATACACATCCATTTATTCGCAATCTATAACTCGTAAAGCCGAAATTCGAAACTAAAACTTTGCCCAACTAATTACACAGCAAGTTAAACCAGTAACTAGTCAAATAGAAAATTATACACTATTTGCCTTTCAGCGTTCTATCCTTAGATACATTTACATCCTATTCGCCACTCACAATACCTACGTACATATACAAAAGCTCAACTGAATTTGGATGGATTCCAAACTGCCAAACAACAACAGGAACAACACAATCTTCCTCAAAAAAGAAGGATACACCGAAATACTATCAAATTTCAGAGAGAACTTGATGCTGTTAGTGAAATCCTGTACCGGAGGCAAAAGAGTGTTTTAAGTTTACCGGTACTATGCATTATTTAGTTAGTTCCAAGTTTTTATTGGGTTTCAAATTGTCGTATCATTGTAAAAGTCCTTTTGCCATTGAACGTTTGTGAAGCAATGTCAGGGAACAGAATAGCGTTTCAGTTACAGTCACTTTTCCATCAATGGATACATGTTTTGGATTGACATAGCAAATGGATTTTCCTAGTTTCCAACTACAACATGAAACAGAAGTCGAAATCAAGTCAATAGAGTTTAGAACATAAACTTCGAGATGGAGAACAGGACTTGCATCTATACGTCGGTTGGGGATTATTGGGCGCTATTTAGCACCCATTCTTCGTTTCTGCTATTTGTCACATTCAAATCTCCGTTTCCTAGGATTTCTGAGTGCTCCAGCAGTTGGAGAGTAAAAGGAGAGTCTTTAGATAGGAGGCAGACGCGATGCACTTAGGGAAAGGATATTGATGTTGGAGCCGTAAGAGATGTTAAGGTATACGACTGTTGTAACAAATTTTAGGAAGATGTTGAAGATAATTTCGAGCCAAGGGAAAGACTTGACTTGGCGTTATTTTATGGAACTCTTTTAATTTAACCCAATGTCATTCATGTTGACATGATACCTACAGGGTTCCTTTACATCATTATTCTCTGCTCTAGTCAAACAAGACAAAACATATCCAGTGATGAGTTTCCTTAATGAGACTTAATACACACATACGAGTATGCGTATATAGATTAACATATGCAGAATAATGTAGCGAAATCCATCCTGATGTTTGCCGATAGCGTGATGGTTTTCCGCATAGTTCGAACTGAATTCCAATTCCCCAGCGGGTTGACTTTGATAATGATGATGAAAGCATTACGACCACAGTGGCAGTCTGCTCCTTGCTCAACCAAATGACAAGAAACATACTATTAATCCGAAAGCATCATCTCTGTTTGGAATTGAAATAAATGAAGATCATACTCGTGTGTGCAATGCATGTGGGATGGCAGGATGGATGCAGATAAAGTGAAATTGGATAGGTCTGTTCCATTCGATATCATCCTGTTTTTCTCCATCATATCGGATAATGATTATGGGAACATGCTGACAGTGTGGCAATGAATATTCTCCATGCTGTGTTGCTAGGCAAAATCATAGTCTTTGCTGATTAATTTATACATTGATTAAAGAGCCTAAAAGTACGGTTACATATAGCGACCGCTACAAGCAGTCTGAACATTTGGGGGAAAAAATTCATCAGTATAAATCCCTAAACATTGATATTTATTGAAAGAGTCACTTACGAACGTTACATCTTCATCCGCTTCCGATAACACTTCTGCCTACAACCTGCATGCATCGCTCCAAATTTCATTCTAAATAGCCATCATAAATACCAAACAAACATCAAAAACGCTTCAAAATTTCGAAACACCTCTTATCCTACAACGACCCGCACACATGAAAATATCAAAGCTACCCAATAATTAATTTCCTCATCTCAACAAATTGTCATTAACGCTGTTCAGAAATGCATAAACGATTCCCGGTGAAAAATTATTGCATTATCGACTGGTAAAATATTGCAGGTACTAATCTGTTAACATAGCACATGACTAGATACTCGTATATCAGCCTGCATCCCAGGAAAGCAAATCATCCTGAAATATCGCGTGGGCGTGCTTGGTATCATCACCGAGCGCTCGTCCACTATTTCTAATCCCCAAGAAATAACACCACATGTCTGGGGATGCATGCAGCAGACCCGATCTAAAGGAAAAAGTCAGCGCTGATAAAAAGGCAAGAACGAAGACATGGGAGATATGGAGCTCGAGGAAAAAACCGCAGATCCGTGAAGTGGAGATAAAAAGCTCTGGACCAGCAGCATCCAAAGGAGCTATAATCCGTGAGTCATGGATGGCAATTAAAAGACGATGACTACACTCTGCGGGCTTGGATGCGCCTGGGTGGACTTTATAAACGACATGCAGACTGTATTCTTCTTCATATTCCACCGTTTCATTGGGCTTTGCTTGATATCTTTGTCTGCTGCGATTTTTCTTCGTCCACATGATTTAAATGAGCACGAAAAAGTTGTGGTTATGCGACTAGGATGGTGGTGGCGTCATTGAAAAATTAGAATTTCAAAGAGCATCGTCATTTCGGACAAAAAGACGGGTGAAAAAGTCATTTAGCGCATTTTTAAAAGGAGCCACCCGGAGTGACATCAATCATTATTTTTTTTACTAAGGGGTTTTTAGGGGAAGAAATAAACTGAAAGTTGCAATAAAGTGCAATTCACTGATGGGACGTTTGTGGTATTTAGAAAACTGAACAAAGAAGAGCAAAATCAAAAATGTCAACGAAATAATTCAAAAGCCTATGAAGTACTCAAATACTCGTAGAATCTTTTTTCAGTTTTGATTGAACTTAAAGCTGAATAAAACAACAAGTTGGGTAGACAGATCTACGCTCATGTCAGAAGGGTTTTTGTACCTAACTTCTTCAAAATGCAGTCACCATCAACGAATGAATAAAGTCAAGAAACATGTCAAAGAAATGTGCACGTTTACATGAAAATCCATTGATTCTCTATTTTCAACGATCGCCATTTTGTCCCAAAAAAGCACAAATCACTCAATTTAAAAATTCCCAAAAACAATTTATGTTATTGATATTAATTGAAAATTTTAAGAAGATCAAATCAAAACTGCAGTACCTGATTCAATGAAAAGTCCATAAAATACCAAAATCATGTGTTATTGTAATTGGAGAAATTTAAAATGGCTGTAACCGCCGTGTATATCATTCGATTTTCATCAAACTTACATAATATGAGGACCTTTTGTAAGACTACTACCTAGAGCAAGAACGTTCGCCTGTGAGGCGGAAAAAAATCATTTTTTTATGAAATCTCCCAAGCCGTTGCTACTATCATAGCCATCGCTTATGCCAACTCAGTCTAGTGCTGTGCGAGTGTGTATGCGGAAGTGCATTAAGATCTGGTTTTGGATTATTGAGTTGTTCTTATTTTAGGTGCCTGTGAGGCGAACTTTAGTGTTAAGTAAGGAATTTTTTTCATATTGACCGGTACTTAATTTTTGCCATTTAATTAGTAACGTTATCATATTTTAGTGGGATGACATCAGAAAAATAAATTTTCCAGTGGTTGAAAGAGCTGGAGTCAGAAGAAAGTGATATTGAAGATCACCTGGAGAAAGAAAGCAATTCAGGGGAGAGTGGGGATGAAACAGATAACCTTGTGAGCTCAGGCAATGAAAAAAATAGAATAAATAAGAAACTAATAGTGGTTGTGTAGTAATCGAGCAGTCATACAAGTAAACTGCTCGAAAACCCTCCTATCTCCTACCCAAAATTATAGTGGGCCTTAACAAGCTTGTCGGCGTGACAACACCATTGCAGCAAATTTCCCAGCAGCAGCGAAATATTATGAATAATAGCCAAGCAATAGCAACAATAACGTAGGTTCAAATAACTCTAATGTGGTAAATATCATTGGTGCTGCTTCCCATCAACCATCAGTACTAACATCTGGAATGAATCACCAAATGAATTTGTCTGAAATCAATCCAAACGCAATTCATCTCCCTACGGTGACTGTTACACCAAAATCACAACCGGAGATTGTTCAAACGATGCCACCCTTGATCAGTATGAATGCTACGCCTCCAGTTCGCAGAGTTCAAACCATTCAATTGACGCCACAACAGCGGCAACTATTGAAACCCGTACAAACGCAAATTCAACAACTCTCGTTACGGCTACAAAACAAGAATCTTCTGGCCAATCGTAATATCCCGTCAGACTTCAACCCAAACAATCCAATTCACAACAAACCAGCTCCTCAAACAGTCCAGTCACCATCACCATCGCTGGCTCAAGCACCTAATCCTCAACCTCTACCATACCAAGGGTAAATAATCTCTAATTCCACATTAAATACCAATAAATACAATGCCGAATTTTCATAATCCAGATCAACGTAAAAATTACTTTGAAAATGAATGCTCATAGCCAAGAAAAATTCCTGTTCACATAATCCAAAACATAGAATTAAATTCGTATCCAATGATTACAACATGGTAGCAACATGAATGGGCCAACTTGATCCGCATCACGATTGCGGCAGCAACAATAAATGCAATTTACAGCAGCTGAGCAAGGGGCTCGTCTTAATCCACCGTAACAGCGTGACGCGACGGTCGACGAAGCACAAGCAAGAAGAAAAACTTGCTTGGGCACGAAAAAAAACACCGTTGTGACGGGGGGACTCAGCTGGAAAGGGAATAAGACGGGAGTCTGGTGAAGATCGCGGGACCGCATGGACGACGACGAGAGCGAAGTGGAAAAAGTCGTCGCATCTGTTGAATTATTTCAATCTTGCAATTAATTCGCTAGTAAAAATAAAACGCAAAATATGAAAATCGGTAGCGTTGGCGCGTAAGAGAATGTTCGAGTTTTGTACGCGAGATTGTGGAGTGATCGCCTAGTGAAAACGACCCGATAAAAATTTTTGCCAATCCCACTCGAATTAGAAGCACCGCTAATTATATGCGGTGATATACGTGGACAGTAAATTGGGGCGAAAAGGAGATTGTAAAACTGCACCAATGTCGTCGGCGGTTATAGAGCAAATACAGAAAAGTACAAGGAGATGACTGGACTTCGGCGCTATGGGATTATATGAAGTGATGGAAGACTGAAAAGTCACGGAAACTGGTGCATGAAGAGACGACGTTGAAAATAAGAAAGGAAAAGAAAGTGTAGTCCTTCTATTACTTAGAAATAGATTGAAAGAGGTGATGTGAAAATGGCTTGTTGGATTGTTGCGCGGGATGAATTGTTTTCTAGCTGGAATCAACAGTAATTGAAACATACTATATAACCAAAAGAATCTTTTGTAAAGAATCTGAAAGAACATCCTGATATAACGCTTCGTCTATGGGCCAAACAGTGTGAATTTATTTTGGCGCAAATATTCCGTCGCAGCCATCAGATTGTCATTTTCTATCGCTGCATTTGGAATAAACATAAATTGGAACAATTGCTCCATAGATTTCACAGACAGCATTACAAATTTATGGAGTTCTGAGCACATCCGCTACGAGGCCTCTATTGGTTGCAAGGGGGATATCAATTTTCACTAAAGCTTATAGAGGTGTCGATTATAACTGGAGTAACTTGGGTAACGGTTGAACGCGGTGCGGTGTGTTTTGCGTATATCGCACAGATTACTTCTAAATACCAACATGTTAATTCGGGGGAGTTTTTTTGGTGCATTTAAGTGGAAAGGATCTAAATTATCAGGGCGATTCCTTAGATTCCTGATTTGAAACCGTGATAGTGGGCGCTGTTTGTTGCTTTCACTGAAGAAATTTTTTTGTTGGAATTCAAGAACGTAATCGAATCGTCACTGTGCATTTGCGCTTGTGTTTCACTTTTTCAAATTAATCGACTTGAGTGTGTGCACGAATATTACTGGCATAGAAATTCTTTCAAGCGGAAGAAATTAATGGTAATCGACTTTTGAAAAGTGTAATTCTGTTGCGGTGCTGAACAGTGGCGTCTGTGTGGATATTGCCTTCTATCATCGCGCCTTTACGTCTGCCCTATTCACAACAACCCGAATTTCATTTCGCTGCACACGTAATATAATTTCCTTGAACGACGGGTATTCAAACAAGCAAAACGTTCATTGTATAAAGAAAGGCACTGTTAGAACTGATAAACACTAGTAGATGGTAGACGAAATGAATTAATGCTTGAGCGAGAGTCCTTAAGACGAAGAATTTGTTTATCGTCGAGTTCGAATTTTTGCTTAAATAATAATAAAAATTTTTGAGTAAATTATAAAATCGGTTTTTCCATTCACTCTTTCAGACCGGGTTTAGGACCCGCACCGCTGGCAGGCTTATTCGCTCATATGAGCTAGCCATCGGGCGCGCTCCACCGTTTTGTTGCTGTCAGGGGCTCTTGCCGTGTTGAGTGGCCTTCCACTTGCGTGCCCTTTTATGGTATAGGGTTATGTTATCCGATCACATAATTCTATGACATAAATCGATCACGTCTATATTCCTCTTTTGATGGGAAGGCTCATGCAAAGTATATTTGTATGAGTTTTCCACTCAAAAGGGAAATATATATATATATATGGCCACGTCAATATTTGGATCTTGATCCGGTTGGGCGGGTGCGAGGAGGCACCTCATGCATCCGGTTGCCCCGAGTCAGCAGACTATTGCTGCAGTCCTTCACGGACATTTTAATACTTACTTTTCACTACAGTTGGTGGTCCTGAAGCACTGGAAACGAATCAGTCTGATTTAGACAAAATGATATTAATGCCACCCGAAGCTGTTTTAAGAGTCAGGAACAACTTTGTATGGAATCTAACACCGAATTCTGTTAGAAAAAACTCACAAAGAACACCAGCCAGAAATGTCGTTCATATTGTACCTGGCCTAACGGTCAACGGAAACAGTGCCAGGATGCCAATTCAATGTTTCAGGAAATTTTTGACAACGAAAATATTAGATATTATTCGTCAGCGAACTACTGATGATATTGCAGTCAAAGCAAGTAAGTACAAAATACAATAGTTACACCAGTTGCAAAAAATGAGCTCGAAGTTCTACTGGTGTTCTTAGTTTGAGCGGTGCGATGAAAAATAATCAGTTTTCTACCTCGGAGCTCTTTGATACAACCCTTTGTGGATCCAAATATATTGTGGCAATGAGCAAAAATTGCTTCTAATTTTTGGTAAAATGTTTTCATTTTGATGACCGTAGCACTCGCACAGATAGAAAAAGGTCAGATAAATTTGCCCCGTTTAGAGATATTTGGGAGTTGTTTGTTAAACAGTGCAGGGATATGTATAAACCTGGAACCTACGTTACAATAGACGAACAACTGCTCTCATTTCGCAGACGTTGTCCTTTCAGGATGTATATTCCGAATAAACCCGCTAAATATGGCATAAAACCCGTCTCAATATGCGATGTAAAAATAAAACACATGCTCAATACAGCTGCCTACCTAGAAAAGAACAGCAAAATGCCTACAAGCGAGCCTTTGGGTAGTTATTATTGTAAGCTGCTCATAAAAACAATACGTGGGAACAATCAAAACCTTACTGGCGATAACTGGTTCACTTCTGTACCTTTGGCCAAGGAGTTACTTGGAGACAAATATAAACTGACATCAATTGGTACAATTAAAAACAACAAGAAGTAAATTCCTGCAAAATTCAAACACATCGCATCCCGTCCTATGGGAGCATCCATGTTTGGTTTCTATGAAAAATTCACTCTGGTCAGCTAGAAGCCGAAGTATCATAAGACGGTTCTTGTATTGTCGACTATGCAAGAAGGGTGTGCCATTAGCCAAATACTTAAAAAACCTTTAATAATCGAAGCGTACAGTGAGACAAAAGGACTTTTGACCAAATGAGTGCTCACTATAGTACTAGCCGCACAAAACCAGAAGTTGACCCCTCTGTATGTTTTTTGGTATTTTTAATAGTTATGTAATACATGCTCCCAATTGTACAGTTTCTCACATAAAACCAATGACCAGAAGAAATTACATGAAAGACTTGAGCAAGACTTTATGACACGATTGGAGCTCAACACGGCTTGACGCACACCCCAATATGGCCGAAAGACTTCGCGATTTGATACAAGTAGAAATCGGATGCTCCGAAAAACAACTCGATAATTCTCTCCAACCCGCAGTAAAAAAAGGAAAGAGATCCGTTCGCGATTTCTGTCCAACGAAAATAAAGCGCATGCACCTTATTTAATAAAACATATTGTATGGAACACAGGTCATCACATTGTTTGGAATGCGATAAGATGTACCTTAAAAAACCCAATTCACAAGGTGAGCTTGAACGTGCAAGACAACAATTTTTTTTTTATTTCAAAGATCATTTCAATACCTTAATAATGATGTGAAATTATAACCGAAAGTTGTGAATTAATTTCTTAAATTTTTTTTTTTTAAAGCTATCTCCATGAAAGAGTGACTGCAATATGTGTTCATTTTATTGTAAATATTTAAAATTAATACATTGCTTTTATTATATGAATCAATTTACAATTGACCCTTTTGAAAATCTTAAATATAAGAGCTTGTTGCCAAGCTTGTTTTTGAAAGAGATCCTTACTTATTTATATATATACACAGCATGGATTGGATACTTTCAGAAGCTGTATATGGAACTAAGAAAAGATCCCTTTCTGGATTTGTGAAGGAGAACCAACACAACTATGAAGGAATGCGAGCATATCTTGATAGCCAGCAGCTTCTGAAAGTCTTGCATGTCGAAATCAAATAAGCTTGAAAACGAAATGTAAGAAATAATTGCTACGGTGAATTTATCTACTCACGAAGTTGCAAAATCGCTGATAAACTAATATAATAACAACATCCTGGACACCAAAACCTGTCCCTAGAACTGTAAAAAGCAACCAGGAGGTTGTAGCTAAACTCGAGAAATCGGTAAATTTCGTAAAAATAAACTAGCTGTATTATTTGATGTTAAAACTTGGTTCCCCAGTATCTGAGTAAAGGAAGCACTGGTGATATTGGAACAAATTTTGATGAATAAAGACCATAACAGCTAGACATGGTAGAAAAAGGTACGGTTCCTAATGAAATGAACTGCCCTCTGCATGAACGAAAACTACTTCATGTTCAGACGACGTTCATGTTCCTTCAGGCGAACTTCAACAGCACGTTTGGTTTGTCCAATATATTTTTTATCACATTCTGTGCAATTGACTTGGTGGATTCCGCTTTTTTGTTTTGGCGAAAAGGGATCATTCGTAAAACCAAGTAATGAGCAAAGCTTGCGGGTGTTGTTATGCACAATCTTCAGATTCGCTTTGCTGAATTCCTTTTTTAGAGGGTTGGAAATCATAGAGGCATGCCAAGTTACACGCAATTCGTTATGGTTTGCTGTACGGTTTTGGTTGAAAAGGGTTGAAGATCTTTCTCCTATAATTTTTTGCATGCATTTGGCAATCAATTTGTCCATTAGCGCTTTATCGTATCAATTCATTTTAGCTAAATGTACGATATACTCATATTCGTTCCTATAGTCTGCTAGTGATAAGGGCAATCGACACATATGATATATCATCGATCTAAATACTGCGATCTCATTCTGATGTGAACAAAATGAATCTTTGGTGATATATCTACTTGTTGTTGTTGATTTTCTGTGAATCGTAAATTTTATTTTTCGGCCGTCACGCGTAATATTAAGATCCAGAAAGGGCAGCGTTTGTTCTTCATTTTCTGGTTCGATGGTAATTTTTATGGTTGGGTAACGACTATCGAGCAAATCTAAGAGATGATTTACTCTTGATTCCTTAATAATGGCGAAGCCATCATCTACATAGCGCCACCAAATCCTTGGTAAGGTGCCTTCAGATTTCATTTCTTTTTCTAATCTGGACATGAAGGCTTCGGCTATAAATGGTGACAAACTGTTCCCCATAGTACATCCAAAGTCACTCGAATCATATTTTCCTCTTAATCCAAAGTAATTATATTTCATACATGCCTCGATACAGCGTATGTATGTATGCGTATGGTCGGCGGAGATGTTGCTTTTTTGGAGAACTGGAACGCTGAGGAAAAGAGCTGTGACGTTGAAAGAAACTAGCCGCTCGCCTTCCTCGATATCTACGTCCCTCATCCTGTCAACAAAATCATAAGAGTTATTAACGGAGAACCCTTCAAGGTAGCCAAATTGTTGCATTTCATTGACTATCCATTTTGTCAATTTAGAGAAGGGTGAGTTGACACACGAAACGATTTTCCTCATTTCATCTCCTGTCTTATGGATCTTCGGGAGGCCATACATCAATGGAACTTGTGGATTAGGTACTCCTAAATGATGTTTATTTACGTTGAAAACAGAGTGTAAGGTATCTATGATGGACTTAGCATCTTTCACCATTTTATTGAGAGAACAAGGACAGACTGCAAATTTATCCTCCGATATTGACTTCATCATGCGTTGATCATAGTCCTTTTTGTTAATTATGACCACCTTGCTTCCTTTGTCGGATTTCATGTAGAAAACATCGCGTTGTTTTAGTGATTTTAAGGCGCGATTCCATTTAATTGTTTTTGTGCCTGGTTTGTTGTTAGCAGCATCTTGTTTAGCTTCGCCGATGACGCGCGTTGCTTTTTCTCTGATTTTATTTATGATGTCCATTGGTTTGTACTGGATTACAGAAGCGATATCTGCAATTATGTCAATTACAGATGGTGATAAAGGCTTGAATAAGAAATTGAGGCCACGATTTAACAATTCCAGTTCATTTTCTTGTAATGTCTCCTAAGATAAATTCACAACAATACCATTGACATTTTTAACATCTGTTCTTGATTCGGTGTTACGATATACGAATAATATATATGTGCTTGACAAGCAGGAGCCCAAGAACAGGTTCACTAATTACAGAATACAGAATAATGTTGTTCAATATGAAATTACTAGCAAAAAAGCTTGACACAGTATTCAAAATTACTAAGAAAGCTTACTTGTCAAACCGTACGGTAATCGGGCGCAATGTGTCTAACAGATCTTTCCGCTTGTCAACCAGCACTGTAAGTGAAGTTGCCACTGTCAGTGGCACTGGTAGAGAGGCAGCTACTGAGCGGAAGAACCAAAGACGACTTATGGACCAGGCTGAGCAAGACAATGAGCTCGCACTGTGTCTAGCAAATCAGTTACCCCCGACGGAGTGTTAAACGCATAATTTTTTTTAAGGCACAATTAATAATTAGTATTGAACTCTTGGATGTGATTTTCAACATCCCGTTAATGATAGCAAATGATTTTATGAACCACTTTGTAAATTAGTCGATAGCCTGATTATATCTTGATAGGGCGAAACGCGGTGCGTGCTGGTCTAATGTAAGAGCAAACACGTGAAATAATAAAGTAATCAAAAAACTTTAATAAGCGTTTTTATTATTTAATCAATAAGATTTCCAATGTTGGCTTCTTCGCAAATAAGGCTGAAATGGAGGCTGTTCTAAAAAGGATCTTTGATATTGTTGGGCAGTCATGTTTCTCTATAGATTTAAATTAAATGGAATATGCCCTCTGAAAGCGGCTCTAAACCTGATCATAAAAAGGAATTTGTTTTGTTAGCAGTTAGCAATTAGTTACTTTTTCCCAATGAAATTCCAGTACCGTACAAATTTAATTGTTTACCATAATCTCGCTTTACCTGAAAGAATTTACCTTTCCGACTATGGGTGCCAAGAGTTCAGTCTAACATTTTTGATCACAAATTTTTAAACTAACTTTGATTGTCCGAACAAACCTTACTGTTAATCAAAATAGAGCCACAATTTTACAAATGATCAGCCCAGTAGCTTTCAAGCTTCTTATATATTATCAGACAACATACTAATTAGTTTCCCTTCTCCCCCAAAAAGGATTGAATTAAACCTAAGTCTGTCAGCCGATTTCGATCGCGTTGGAAGTATACTTCAGCAAAATTTGCAATCTGCCGTTGCAATTACCAAGTGCAAACTCGCGACTACGCATTCCAGCAATTAACACTTTAGCTAATGCAAAATTCCACAATTTCTCCGTAACTCACTCTCATTTATCTTTAATCGTCTACAAATTAAAAACAGCAGCAGTACAAATACAACAGCTTCAACTTCTGCACGCATCCAGCTAAGAAATGCCGCGAAGGATGGATAAAAACGTTTGCGTTCCAAAGAAAGCGATACGCAGCGACCAAGTCAACCTCGTCCAGGTCCATATTTAGAATTGACATTATCATCAGTAAAACGGCCACGTGCTGTACGTTCGTATAAGATACAAAAGATTATTCGAGCGAGTATGTATCATACGAAATTGCAAGAAGGATTTACTGCACCAGCAAAAATACATGCCAGTCAAGTATGTGCTGCTGTTGTGGCTGCCGTTGCCGCCTTGGCTGCGGTTGGAATATGTTGTACGCATGGGGAGTGCAAAGTCCTCTTCGTCCCCACGTAGCACAGACCAAACCAAACCAAGTATGTTCAGCCGTAGACATCCATCTTGGAGAGAGAAAAGAAGGCAATAAGGTGCCACTTAGTTGCCTGTAAACGACCATAAGAAACTAAAAACGAACCATAAATTGGTCTTATCTGTTTGCAGCCTATCTTTCTGTTCGGCTCCATAAGACATGGAGCATGGGATTCGAGAAATGTTGAGGTTTTTGGTCATGTATGTTTTTGGTATACCAACCAAAAATTGAACGGATGAGCTATAAGGAGATATTTTCGTTACTTTTTAAATTCTAACAGGACTAAATTTTGAGTCTTTCATGCAACTAAGTCAGTGAAGCAACATATTAAGCATCTTAAACTTTGCCCCATAAAAGAAACCATGAGGACTACCAAACTCAAATATACTGCCGTCGGTTTTTTTTATACTAAAGAAGTCTTAACTTGAGTTTCCACTAAAACCATGATCTCGTACTAAAACCTTAACAATTTACTACCCAACAACAATCAATAAAATAAAAACTAAAGTTTAAAAAAAAACTTTAAACCTATCACTAAAACACTTAGCACACTTACCTGCGATTTGTAACGTAGCATTTCGACTGTAGACTTTTCCGGCTTGATTCTTCGCCACACACCAATACACGCCTCCGTCTTGCTCCTTTTTGCCGTGGACCGTTCGTAGGAAGAATAGCGATCCGGATGGTAATAAAACTCGATGGGATTTATTATCGTTGGGGCTTGTCTTGACTGGTTCACCATCCTGTTGAGGGTTTTTTTCCATAAAATAAGAAAAATGGAGAGCAGAAAGGAAAAGAAAGATTTATTAGCATTTCCTTTTTTTCTACATTCGACTACTGTTTGTTTTAGCTGGAGCGTAATAAGGACACACGAAATACATTCATTGCCAGAAAACTTTACAATACAAGATAATAGCATTTTTAAGGTTGTCCGAAAGTTTTATAAAGTTCTTACTTATTTATTTTCAGACGAAATGTACAAGGATAAATAAAAGTTTGATACCGCAAGAGAATTATTGGAGCACATCGAAAGTTTTTCGATTTTCGGTACATTCGGTCCAGGTACTTTCATAAGACGATAAAAATAAAGATTCGATCGCATTTATTTCCTCTGTTCAGAATCAAATTCATTAAATTTTAACACCGGACACTAAAGGACGAATAAAAGTTTTATGTGAAAATTTAAGTTTACTCATAAAACACGCGACGCCGAGGAGGATAATTCAATCAACGGAAAACAAACTTTACCATTAGATCGTATCAAAGTTGAAAGGATACAAGTTAACTTAGTTTATTATCTCCCGTTCCTTTTTTCCACTAAATAAATTTTCTAATATAAAAGATCCAATCAACTGGCAAGTGCCATTTTCTGGCAACAACTGTATCTATTCGAGACTCCTTTATTCTAAGGACATAAGCCATGATCCAATCACCATCACCATCTTAAGACAATCGGATGGAGTTTGGAATTTGGCTCGTAAGCGAAATATTTCATAGAGACGGAAAGAACGACAGAAGGCTCTATAACGGAAGGATAGATAGGAATTGAACGTAGCATAGATGCGGCCCAAGTCCTTTCTTCCTCTCAAATGTGGATGTTCTTTTCTCCAGACTGTTTTATCTATAACTTTTGAAAGATTTATCACTTACCTTAAACCATTCGATTGTCGGAGCAGGTTTGCCTTCAGCCTTACAATTCAATGTGACTGGCTCATTTTTCGGGACTACTATATCACTAGGATGTTCCGTTATCTTAGGCGATCTATATTGAGCTGCAGATATAAAAGAAAAGAGAAAAGAAAGTGGTTGGGTTAGTGTTAATGTCAATCAATGGAAGATAGAATAAAGATAATGGATATCAACTTAGGTTGTGTTTTTATTTTCATGAGAACAATAATTTGTTGAATTTGTAAGGATTATAAATGACAGATGACTTGTGAGTTCTGTGAAGAGAAACAGTTGGGCTATTTCTTTAAATTTTCCAGAAAACACAAAGAAATTAAGTTCTAAAAATAAGCAGACATTTATTTCGGGGATTAGAGTTCTTCTCGCCTTTGTGTTTTTGATGAATCTTAAGGAGTAGGAGTTCTTTTCCCGAAATATGTGTACATCTACTTGCTTTTAAAACCGTTGCAAATTTCGGCGTACCGGCATTCTCCCATTCGCAACTTCAAATGGCCCACGAAACATCTCCACCGTATTTTGGGAACAAATACCATGAAAAAAGCAACGCTATTTATTTGTTTTTCCGACAAATATATATATTTCGGGAGTAAATGTTCTCCCTTCTTCAGTGTCTAATTTTTTCCGAAGAGAAATCCTCAAGATGTACAATATATATGCTAAAGCGTATTAGTTATTAATGACCGTACTTAACAAAAGGATGCATATCAATGAAATAACAGGTCATAAAAGTATATTTTAAATGTGGGTCCAAGGAATTTTAGTGGAACTTTTAATTTATTTTAAATTATTTTCAAAATTTTGTAACTTGACCTCAATTATTTAGAAGTAATTTTAAAGGAGGTGAATCTCCATTGCCAACATCATCATTTAATCGTGTTTCCATAGGTTGCCGCATAATCCAAAGTGTCTTGTATGCGTCCAGTTTCCTCAAATCTCGTATTTCTTTGATAACTTCCAACTGCTCCCAATTGACGTTGTGTCCTTCGCTAATGTGACGGGCTACCGATGATCGAATGTCTTTTACTTTATTTTTCGTTAGTGTTGATTGTGCTTCTCGAACATGCTCATTGAACTGGACTTTCACGCTGCGTTTTGTCTGCCCAATGTATACTTTTTCGCATTGCTGGCAGTTAATCTTGTAGATCCCTCGCTTTTCATGTTTGCTCCTCATGTCTTTGATTTGCGCTACGTTGGTTTTAAACTGAAACTGTGAGCTTCTGGTCACCACTTGGATACCGTTTTTCCTCGTCATTCTATTCAGGGCACCGCTAACCTCCGACATGATCATTACTGCCTTTGCGTTGGTTCGTCCTTGAGTGTACTCAGTTTTGTGAGCTTGCGTCTTTGTGCTCTTTTTTCCATTTTTTCCCCCATTCGGGGTCGTATCCATTTTTGACAGCTGTGTCCATGATGTAATCTTCCTCTTTTTTCCGGTTTTCTTGGCTTAAGGGGACGGTAATCATTCGATGAAGCCAAGTCCGGAAGGATGCCATTTTTGTGAAAAGCTGTGATTTGACGTAGCTGGTACCGTTCTTTGTGTTCTGGTGATTTTTCGGTGTATATCGAATTCAAAACTGCCTGTTGTCCTTGTTATTTACAGATCTAGAAATGGGATAGTGCCATTTGTTTCGACTTCCATTGTGAAGGTCAAGTTTTTATGTACGGAGTTGAGTTTTTGTAGTATGTTTTGGGCTTCATTCCATTCTATAATCGCAATCACGTCATCCACATAACGATACCAAATCCTGGACATCCAACCAGACTCTTCAATTTTGCTCTCCACCCATTCTAAAAATACTTCGCTAAGTAGAGGTGACAACGGGTTGGCCATAGGTGCGCCGGTTTTTTGCTTGAAAAACCGACCCCTAAAAGTAAAAGAACTTTCTGCCATGCAGACTGTTGCTGATTTTGTAATGGCTCTAGCTTTTTTTCCCGTTGATTGATGGGTCTTTTCTTCCCAGCGAGTCTTCTAAAAGGGCCAACGCTTGCTTCACAGGAACACTAGGGAAAAGAGACTTCACGTCAAATGACACCAATTGTTCTCGTTCGTTGATCTTCTGACTGTCTGTTAGTCTTCTTACTAAATCTTCTCGATTCCTGATGGAGTACTTGCTCGAAACTACACCTAGTTTTCCACATTCCTCCAGTACCCATCTGGCAATTTTCGTTGTCGGAGCATCTGTAGACGTTATTATTTCTCGTAGTTCATTGCCTTCTTTAAAGACTTTCGGAAGGTATTTGATTCTCGACAAAACAGTGTTGGGAACTCGTAGTTTACTGACGTCCTCAATTATTCCTTTGCACTCCTTTAACGTTTTCTCGACCCTTTTTACTGAGTCTGGGAGTGGATCATTCCTTAATTCGAAGAAGTCCCCACTCGTGAGTTTTTCGAACACTAAATCATCGTAGCGGTCCTTGTCCATGCTGACTACTTTATTTCCTTTGTCCGCCTTTAAAAAATATGCAGGTTTTTCCTTCAATTCTTTCAGGAGCTTGATTTCGTTTCTGCCGTGGTGGGTAAATTTACTTTCCCTTGATTCGATGATTTTCCTTGTTTCTTCTCTGATGTGGTGTTTTTTCTCGATAGGCATATATTTTAATGGCCGCTTCTACATCCATCACAATATCCTCTGTGGGCAGTTTGTCACATTTGATCGCATAAGTTAAGCCCATGTTTAGTAAGTGTAACTGGGATATGGTGAAGGTTTCTGACGATCTGTTCACGACTAAATCTGGAATTTCGGCTACTTTATTCTTAACGATGGTTTCACTCTTCTTGCCTGCTAGAAGTGCGTTCAATTTTTTCCCTAAAATTTGTCGCTTCCGATCTTTTTCGCATTCGAAGGCCCTTTCTACTTTGTTCAAAACGTCCGTCATCCATCTTTTCCAGCTTTGGAAGACATAGTATATTTTCAAATGCAAATGATAAGCTCGTATTGTGATGTCATCTAGCTTCGCGTAAAGTTGGTTGATGCTATCCTTGATGAGGTTCCTTTCCATTTCTACCTTACGTTTCTCCGCCCCTGGTAACGAAATCCTTATTTTTATGCAATGGCTCCTTGGAACTACTTTAAATGACAGGCAAAGTTTTAAAAACTTCATGTCTTCGCTGATTCTACCTTGAGCTCTTTTATTAGCAATAGTCTGCATGGCAGAAAATTATTTTACCTTTAGGGGTCGGCTTTTCAAGCATAAAACCGGCGCACCTATGCCCAACCCGTTGTCACCTCTACTTAGCGAAGTATTTTTAGAATGGGTGGAGAGCAAAATTGAAGAGTCTGTTTGGATGCCCAGGATTCGGTATCATTATGTGGATGACGTGATTGCGGTTATAGAACCGAATGAAGCCCAAAACATACAAAAAAAACGCAACTCCGTACATAAAAACTTGACCTTCACAATGGAAGTCGACAAATGGCACTATCCCATTACTAGATCTGAAAATAACAAGGACAACAGGCAGTTTTGAATTCGATATGCATCGAAAAAACACCAGCACACAAAGAACGGTACCAGCTACGTCAAATCACAGCTTTTCGCAAAAATGGCATCTTTCATGACTTGGCAACATCGAATGATTACCGTCCCCTTAAGCCAAGAAAACCGGGAAAAAGAGGAAGATTACATCATGGACACAGCTGTCAAAAATGGTTACGACCCCATGTTAGTGAAACGGATGGGGGAAGAAATGGAAAAAAGAGCACAAAGACGCAAGCTCACAAAACTGAGTACACTCAAGGACGAACCAACGCAAAGAGCAGTAATGATCATGTCGGAGGTTAGCGGTGCCCTGAATAGAATGATGAGGAAAAACGGTATCCAAGTGGTGACCAGAAGCTAACAGTTTCAGCTTAAAACCAACGTAGCGCAAATCAAAGACATGAGGAGCAAACATGAAAAGTGAGGGATCTACAAGATTAACTGTCAGCAATGCGAAAAAGTATATTTTGGGCAGACAAAACGCAGCGTGAAAGTCCAGTTCAATGAGCATATTCGAGAAACACAATCAACACTAACGAAAAATAAAGTAAAAGACATTCGATCATCGGTAGCCCGTCACATTTGCGAAGGACACAACGTCAATTGGGAGCAGTTGGAAGATATCAAAGAAATACGAGATTTGAGGAAACTGGACGCGTACGAGACACTTTGGATTATGCGGCAACCTATGGAAACACGAATAAATGATGATGTTGGCAATGGAGATTCACCTCTTTTAAAATTATTTCTAAATAATTAAGTTCAGGTCACAAAATTTTTAAAATAATTTAAAATAAATTAATAGTTCCACTAAAATTCATTGGACCCACATTTAAAATATACTTTTATGACCTGTTATTTCATTGATATGAATCCTTTTGTTAAGTAGGGTCATTAATAACTAATTAGCTTTAGCATATACATTGTACATCTTGAGGATTTCTCTTCGGAAAAAATTAGACACTGAAGAAGGAAGAGCATTTACTCCCGAAATATATATATTTGTCGGAAAAACAAATAAATAGCGTTGCTTTCAAATTATGTTTTTCTTTTTGTTTAAATTACAGCGCTAAAACATGGAGATTTTCCAAACATATACCTTTTAATCTGTATATTTACTTATTTTTTTTTATATTTAACAATTTACTTCCCCAACATCTCAATTCTACCCTTTTACCCTATTTTTAATTACAAAAAAAAAATATATGTATAATCATAATCTTATCTTTCCCACTACCAACATTCCATTCTTTACTTCCCATTAACGAAATTTCATTCGAGACCTTTTCACTAACAAAACCTTATTCCTTCCTTCATACCAACTAATTTTATTCATTATTTCCCACTTACAAATTTTATTTCTTGTGCAAACAAAAATTTATCCATGCTTTCCTACTAACAAATTTCATTTCAGTGCCCATTAAGAAAGGTTCACAATAGAAGTTGCTAATTGGATGAATGAGAGATCAACAGAAGGTGGCTCCGGTGGTAGCGTCGAAAATCCTCGACTGGGGTCCACTAGGACCCTCGGTTCAAGTTCTCCCGAGTGCACGAAAACACTCTTTTTGGGCAAAAGCAATTATTTCCGTGTTTATGACGATTTGCATATAACCAAACGCTATCATGATCATGCGAATCGCCATATAAGCAAAATGGAAATTGTTGCGTTAGTTGACATGGAAAAGATGTGTGGGTAACAAAATCGAAGTGCATTGAGCTTTGATTCCGTTACCTCGCTACAGCAGCGTGAATTGAGGAAAGGAAAGGATTGCCGCATTGGTTTTTGAGGGAGGAGAAAATTTTTGATTTGGAGGCAGTTAGTCTGGTCGGGACACTAAAATCGTTAAGGTTGAAAACTGGGAAGAGATTTTGGCGGGCCGTGGAAAACAGATTGGCAGAAAGTGGGATCGTGGGGTGTAATGAAAGTGGAAAAGATAATGATTAGAAAGTGAGATTATGGGGTACAATTAATATGGAAAAGATGGTTATTAGAAAGTGAGATTTTGGGGCGTAATCAACATGGGGAATATAGAAGAAAATTAAAAATTTCTTTGCAATTAAGTATCAATAATTTATTTTATTTTAGAAATGCACGACGCGTTTCGTTGAACTAGTCAACATTATCAAGTGCAGTCTGCACTTGATAATGTTGACTAGTTCAACGAAACGCGTCGTGCATTTCTAAAATAAAATAAATTATTGATACTTAATTGCAAAGAAATTTTTAATTTTCTTCATTTTCACAGAATGTATCAAAAAGTAAGCACTAATTTCATAGATCTTATGGGGAATATAGTTATTAGTTTTTTTTTTTTTTTTGAAAGAGGAACACTAAATAGGGGTGAAAATCAAGCTCCCTTGCATATACTGAATGCGTTGTTAAGGGGCAAAAAAGTTTTATTGTGTGGAGTTCAGTAAAAGGATTGATAAACAGAAATCTTGATGTGTAGTTGTATAAATCCACATCTATTACAAACAACAGTGGACTAATAGTAGACAAAATTTTTGCTGCAGTTATATTTATCATCATTTCCGGATTAAAAAAGAATTAATTAAGCAGTAACAGTTTGAAAAAAAATATTTAAATTTTAGCATTTGCCCTGTTCTCCTTCCAGTTGCAGAGCGCGGTTACAAATTCCAGAGGAAATGCTATACACTCCACCACTCTTAAGTTTTTTGAACAAATCATCTCCAAATAATCTTTGTCGGCGGTTTCTATCTGAATGAGGAACAATATGGTTTTCGGACAAATAGGCCCACTACTACAAATATTATAATAATGACTTCTCACGTTCTTTGTAACATAGAAAAGGGCAAACAGATCGACGCTATTTACACCGACTTTAGCAAAGCGTTTGATTGTGTGAATCATTCAATATTAATTGAAAAACCGTGCAGCTTCGAAGTTACCGGTTCACTGCTTAGTTGGATTCACTCTTACTTGAAGGACCGTACACAATTAGTCAAGTTCCAAGTACGCTTATCCAGGGAAATACATGTCCTCTCTGGGATTCCTCATATCATATCTTTCATCGTTGTTACCTGATGTTCAGCACCTTTTTTATGCTGATGACCTCAAGCTATATCACGTAAGCACTATTCCTCCAGTCTCAATTGAATATTTAATTCTTTTTTTTCTCAGCCTAATCATAGATTAGGTATAACATTGGCTATGGCCTGAGTGCACACGCCATCGTTGTACGACCTTGGTCCTTTGGACTTATGATATCCTGTGTCCTTCAGTGGGCTTTTTATGCGTTGCCTTGATCGTTTGGGCTTATGAAAACTTGTGGCCTTTACTCGGCTACTTAATCTCTGACTTGCATTGAGCTTAACTGTTTTAATTTTATTTAGTGTTTCAGTATTGGTTGGGGTATTTTAATTGAAGTTTGGGTTTATACTTAGTGTAAGATAGAGAAATAGTGGCTAAAGGTTTTAAAAGCCTGGGATATCCTGGTCGAGTATTTCATAGTTCTATCTTGGCTTCCACCAGAAAATATTTTATTCCAATGGTGCAATATAGACCAACTGTCACGGAACCTGGAGAAATGCCAGGTAATAAGTTTCGCCATGAAAAACAATTTCATCTTCTACAACATCCGAGTTAATAACACATCTCTGAGTAGAGTCTTGGCGGAGTCATAATTAGAGAGATTCAACCTTCATTATGGTGAAGTCCTTTCTAGAGCATACAAGATGCTGGGCTTTATCAAAAGGAGGGCCAAGGAATTTAAGAATATTTGGGCAACAAAATCTTTATACACATCATTGGTACATCTTATTCTTGAATACGCTTGCTTAATCTGGAATTCTGTTTACGATGTTCGTGCCAATAGGCTGGAGTCAGTGCACAAGTAGTTTTTACTCTTTGCTTGGAGGTCTTTTTACAATCCCAGGCTTTTCCATAACCTACCACCCTATAACACTCGACACCAGATGATAATTCTAACATCTCTCTCTTTGCCAAGAACCCCGTTATTTAATGCTTGGCTTTCGATGTCCTGAGAGGTACTATTAATGTAAAAGTTATCTGCGATCGAATCCACTCAAGAGAGGGTGGCACTCTCCCATGCTTACTATTAGCAGACACCAGACGAGTTATGGATACAATAAACCAATCAAGAGATGTTGTAAAGATTTCAATATGTTTAGTGACCATTACTACCCATCCAAGGCATGGTGAGACTGACTTCTATCTGACCCAGCTTTTGAGCGGGCACAGGTGTTTTCAGTCTTACCTGCACAAGATCGGTAAGTCACGGTCTCCTGATTGTCGGTTTTGCCCAGGAGAGGAGGACAATGCCTGTCACACATCTTTTGCGTGTACCAAATGGGCCAGGCTGCGAAGGGAACTCTACAGGGAGACGGGAGAGCTCACCCCGGATAATATAGTTGCGGTGATGCTCGAATCGGTTGACAAATGGAACCAGGTGGCACATTATGCTCGGGCAGTCCTAAAAGCAAAAAAGGAACTCGCAGCAGCCGGAGGTGCTGGGGCTGGGGGATCGCTCCTCTGGCATTTTCTCTTCCCCTCTCCCCCCCCCCCCCCGCTAGGAAAGGGACTCCCCAGCTTGAAGGCGCCCCACGGCGTAACAAAACGAGACCTGGCCCGAAGTAATGTGTCAAACGGTTCCAGGCTGGGTTCTCAGATTGACAGGGGAGGTGTTTAGTGGGTAGTCCAAGGGTATCCTCCATGGGAGTCCCACACTGCCAGACTCGGCGGGCGTAAATGCCTTCACCTCCCTACCACAAAAAAAAAACTACCCATCCATATCCAAGGTCCTATTTAAATCAAAAGTAATAAAATCTCTTTCACCCCCAATACCTTAATGTAATAATTATTTTTGTATAGATGAAGTGTAATAATTATTTTGTATATATATGAGGTGTAATAATTATTTTCACCGAAATGATCTGCCTTGTTTTGGCAAATAAATAAATAAAATCATAAAACTTCTGACCAAGCTGTGTAATTTAAAGTATTCAATAATGCAATAAAAAAGGAAAACATAGCTTACCCTACTTATCCGTTGAGAGCACCGTCGTCACTGTTGAACTGCGGTCACAACAAAGTAATTCTCACCGCAATTTCCAAATGCTTCCTTCTTTTCTTCGAAACTCCAAACCATAGTATACTCAAATAGTAGCCACACCTTTCATTTACCCTGTGTTGCACACTTTTTGAATTTCGCCAGGGGCATTACAGCTGATCTGGGGCATTACAGATGATCCATTTTTGGCGCGCTCAAGAAACAAAGCAAAATGCAGATAAAATTTCTGCCGCACGTGTTCTTTCACGCATTTCAGAACATAGGAGTGCTGCCAGATCCTAATAAAAAACTAAAAGATTGCATCGAACGAATTTGGTTTTCTGCAATGTTATTGATTTTTTAGCTCTGGTAGCCCTGAAATCTCTCATCGAAGCATATGTTTATTTTCGCGCCATTCCTCGCATCAGCGTTTACCATCTACCTGCTACCGAAGATTTATGGCTTGCTGTTCGGCTTGTGTTCGGATTTTTCCGGAGGGTTGATGGAGTGTGGTTACTATTTGAGTATACTATGCTCCAAACTAACCGGGCGGATTCCAATCCGTGTAAATTCTGTCCTTCTAAACTTGTCGCCAACCAGAATGAATTTTATCGGTATCTCGATTACTTGCCACCTATCTTACGACTCCGCATTCAAAAAGTTAACAGAAAGAGAGAGAGAGAAGCGCTCAAAACACACGAGCTTATATGCGTTTTTCGCTTACGGATCCATCGTACATACATATACTCTCATACTCATTGATGGCTTTTCCTCCACGGTGGTGTACTTCTCCGCTGATTTTCCATCACATGATCTCGTTTTCTGGAGTTGTGACGAAGATATATAGTGGGAAGATACGTACGGTGAAAAAATTGACATTTGCAGATGATGTTTGATATTTTCACGTACGTCAGCTAGTATTTATTTTGATATTTGCGTTGGCAGAATTTCAACTATTTTCGCCGTCTTTGGAAACACGGTCAAAGTGATCGTTGATTGGGCGTTGTCTTCTCACAGCTACTATAGGTTTTTTTTGTGATTGTGACGTATAAACTCCAATTGAGTGTCCGCCAACCACTGGAGGTTCCGGTCATCAGGGATGAATTCAGGTACGTCGCATAAATTATTTAAAGACGAGGCGCCATGCCACGCCTGATTGCGGTTGAGGCAAATAGCATCGATATCTGCATCCCGTTGTGACCTTACTCTGTTACCCTCCATGTTGAGGATCCTTCGGCTTGGGATTTCAGACCCGGTTTGCCCATCGAAGACGGTCGTAGGAGGCGCCACTCGCTTGTCCCTTGGTACTAAGTAGGCGCCAAGCGAGAAACGCGACCACCTAAACACCCCTCACAAAGCTGAAATCAGTACCTTTTAAACTAACTTAGCGGAGCTTCCACGAAAAGAACTACCCTCCTCACTCTTACTGTTTCTTTTGTCATACACCAAAGAACTATCTCACTAAATCTCGTGAGAAATTTCACGTTAAATACCCCTGTAATCCTCCCGTGACAGCTAAGGGTAATTTCCCCAGTCTTCAAGAATGGGGCAACCACTTCGCACTCTTTACCCTGTATGTTTCATCCGAACTGAAATATACCCGTGCCAAGTGTACAGTCCACATAAAGAATAATTTCGCTCGAATGCATAAGATGGTGTTAAAAAAAAACAAATCGCAAAATATAATTCACTGTTTAGATAGAACACAATTGAACAGTATATCCGCTATACCTTTCCTTGCTTCTATTCTCCTGATTGGAGGCACCCCGAATTAAATTGCGTCGCGAAGTTATCTGTTGCAGTGCGCCACTCGCCAAATTTCCACATCCCAGTATCTCAGCCTACAATTCCTCAGTTGAGCTGCTAGTTTAGATACTCACCCTTGATACTTTGCTTCGTCGTACTCTAGATCCTCCCCTGTCGATCTTCGTTCAACAAGAGAGACCCATCTTTTGTCCGTAGGTTCTTCGTCAGCTCAGGTCAAAACAGCGAGCCGTTAATTTTGCTCTTTGAGGCAATTCAACTTTCGATTGTGGTGCTGGCTTGTATCAGCGAGACCGAAGGAGATTTTTGGTGGTCTAACGATAATTGTGCAAATGCTGAAAACGAGCTACCAAATACGATTTTGGATGATGGAGGCGATGAAACACAGTTAATGCTGAAGAAATATACAGCACCGTGTATATTTCTGAAACTGCCCTACCTGCACTCTTCAGGCCAGCATGGACGGTTTTCGTGCGGTGAAACTTAATGTGTAATTTGTGATCATATGGACGTTTACGTAGCAAGTTTACATCTTCCCACACCCAATAACATCTACTGCTGGAGAAAATAAACATATAACAACCGGCAGACACTTGAAGTCTCAATCCGGTACGGCCGCCAACATCGAAAATAAGGAAAACTAATTTAAAAAATACAGGGAAAAAACTTGCAGCAAGGAAGGTTCGAGCCACGGATATCTGGAGCTCCAAGACGCAATGATAGAACTAGAATCTATGAGTCCAAGAAGTCGCGGCCAACTTCACCGTAGGCAATTTAAACGGGGCGAAGAAATCCCATCCAAGGCGAGCACGGACCGAATCGTGAGCGAAGGGGTCTGTTTTCCGTGTGGGAAGGTCCCGCCAGCGAGCGAAGGAAGTCATCCCAGCTAGGGATCCTCGAGTCGGTGACTGGAGTATTTTGTGGAACTGGAGGGTAAAACGTGACTCCCATCAGAAGGACAACGCCAGGAATTCTTCCGCGAAGACGACAAACAGAAATATGGGGCCGCCACGAGAAATCACAATATACTTTCATCAGGATACACGTGGCTAGCGTGCAACGGGACACAAACGAGGCAGAAAATTTACCGGGGGCCCCCGTCGTTGAGATAGTCAAGTTAGGTAAATATAGTTTAGAATTAAGGCACAATCTCTTGAGAGTTATTTACCATGGTAGTGTTATAAAAAAAAAGTTTTCTTGCGTTTGTTCCAAAACTAATTGGAAAAATAATAATGAATTGTGAATTTACAGTGAATCGCCTGAACTCTTATTTCTTCTCTCGGTCATACTTGATTCGGGAGTGATTAAAGAAATTTCAAGGCACCCATTTTCCGCCTCAATAATCTGCAAGTGCTGGGGTATATATGGGTCTTTGTTTAGTGCGAATTGCAGCTCACGGGGAACTTAATTTCACGTAAACGAGGATTTAGGACAGGTAGAGTGCAGAATTGTCGCGGGAGTAGTTACATGTGTTGTCCTCCTTCTCTAGACTAGTGATTTCGTTTCTTCCCTAAAAGTGAACACTCCGGCGCGAGCCAAGCTCGTCTCAAGGCTTGGGGGGACAACTTTACGGGTAGACGAGTGGCGCCCACGCTCGTCTCCAATGGAGCGACCCGGGACCCAAAACGCCCCCGGCCGGAGTCAGAAGGTATGGTTGAGTCATCTTTGCGAGAAAGTTTTATCGCGTAAAAGTGCAAAGGCTTTCCGTGACACATTGCAAGATCGATTTTGGGAATTTTATTGTGGATTCAATATTGACGACTATTCCATATGTGCTGCGTAGTATGAACGTAGGTACAAGCTAGCCCTGGCCATAACGTACGTATCAAACTAGTAAAATTAATTGAAAAACCTTGAAAATCCTCCATTTGATATTTGTAACAATTGTAACCGAATTGAGTCTATTTAGTTTGTTTTTTTTGTTTTCTTTTTAATTTTTTTAAGGTCTTTGTAAAAAAAAATTTTACAAAGATGTACTAGTTTCTCGACCTATCTGTCCATATGTACGTGTATCCGTCCGTTCGCCCGTCTGTCCGTCCCTCTGTCCGTGCGTCACAGCAAGCTTCCTCAGAAACTATAGATGCTATAATGTGCAAACTTTGTGAAAAATTCAGAAGTGGTGGTCTCTCAAAAGTGTAGATATTACCAAACATTTCGAAATTTCCTTCTTATAACGAAGTGGCCACTAAAAATATTGTTAAATCAAAGGTAGTCGAGTAGGGTATCAAATGAAGGGCCTGAATAAAACTTGTGGAATCTGAATTTAAAAAGCTGTTTTGTGCATCTGAGGATCCAGTGGCAGGCAAAACGTACCAAAATTGTGTGTGTCCAAACCCCCGCCCCCTAAGGAATAGTGTTTAATTTGAATATCTTCAATCAGCCGAGCATCTGGAAACATTATTTAAGCTGAAAAAAATGGCGATAACAACATGCTTATGAAGGAAACTCTGCATGTTTTGGATAAATTTGAACGATTTCTTACCCAAGTATTGGATGATTAATTCAAGTCACCGATTTACGCTATTAGAAAACTTGCTTCGAACCCTAGGGTAGTAACAAAGACGTTCTAGTAGAAGCACTCTCCTACTTACTCAACTTGTTTTACTTCTCATGAGTAGTGTGCGATGCCTCGGTAAAGGGTAACAAGTTCCACAATTAGGCTTTGAACGTAGGGTTTTGTGGAATGTTCTAAAGCCTATAATTGGATACACCTGATTTGGATGCGAATCACTTTAAAGCTGCCTATCCTAAGTCTCTTTAAACTTTTCGACGTTAAGTTGCCGCCATTTCGAAATAGGAAGCCATCCCTATATATTGAGCATGGGGTCCAAATATTCCTACTAAAACGTATCGACATGCACCAAAATAATCCAAAATTGACTCTATTACGGCTGAAAGGGCCCGAAAATTCTACGGAAGGCGGAAGTTAAATTTTTTCCAACCAAAATACATAATTTCTAACTTAATGAATATTTTTGAACGGAGACAAAAACAATGTCAAAGTGACCCAGTATTTAACATACATTCAAAATCTTAACCCTTTACGGCGCAAGAACGTGTTTTTGTTTTTTTTTAATTGAAAATATGTTAGGATGAGCTATATAATAACGGTAAAAATAGTCTAAAAAATCATATGTAAAAAAGGTATTTATTTTTGAAAATTAAAACAATGAGATGCAGATGTGCATCATGGTGTAAAAACATATTAATATTCACGAACTGTGGAAAGAACGGAAACAGTTATTGTTTTTATCAAAACATAAGGCTACGCCACACTTTTCACATTCCGTTTGGGCTGTTCCAGTACATCCTGGATATTTACACCGAAGCCTTTTGTCGGTCCAAACAGGCCAGTGCCCTAACTGATCCAATCTGATATCTTTTGGCGGGATGTGCTGACAAAGCCCTTTTTTCATTTTGTCCTGGATGTGTGCTTCTTCATCGCTAGTACGCTTCAGCCGGTTCGTACTTTTATGTTTGGCAAAAGTTTCAGCAACTTCTAATCGGAAATCAGCAGAATTTAGCACCTTGACATTATTTTCCGTGTCAGCATGAATTCTTCTATACAATAGCCAAGAATCAGTCATGGTCATGTCCAGGAAATGGTAAAAGGGCCTTATAAACCAACGTTTGCTCCGAAGTCTAATTTGATAATGACCCATTACGGAGTCCATGAGGTCTACACCTCCCATGTGTCGATTATATTCTGCCACAATAAAGGGTCGTTCAACATTGATTTATTTCTTTTGCGACCTGTCGAATCTACTTACGATAGATGTGGGATTTTTGCCATCAAAGTTGGATGCTAGATTCACAATTTTATTATCTCTCTAGGCCACCACCGATATATCAATACCATTATAGCTTGCAACCTGTTCAATCGATGTGCCTCTAGCCTGTTTTTCTTCTGGGAGTTTACAGTTCGGGATCCGGTTTCTCTGAACGGTGCCCAAAGCTAATATACCACGGTATGATAAGAATTCAATCAAGGGTAGCGATGTATAATAGTTATCAAAAAACAGTCGATAGTTTTGGTTGTCAGGAATCCCTCTGGCAAGTCGGACCACTACATTCGATGGGGCACCTAATTGAGGCTCGTCATCTGTGCATATATTCTCTTGGCCACTGTAAACTTCAAATTTGTAGCCATACCCACATGCACCACAAATAACGAACAGTTTGAAGCCCCACTTGTGGGGTTTGTCTGGCAAATATTGCTTTAGAGCACTTCATGCTTTGGTTGAACACATTTGTTCATCAACAGACAAATGTTGTTCTAGAGGCACTTTTCTAAAGTTATGATTCAGCTTTTCAATTATTGGCCTGATTTTATAAAGTCGATCAGAATTTGGCTGACTATACGGTAACATTTTAGAGTTATCATTGAAGTGTAGTACTTGCCTCAGAAACTCGAACCGTTTTAGTGTCATTATCTCACGTATGTTGGCATAGCCATATTTCTGTGACCAGTACATTCGAACATTGGGCAGGGCAATTATGGACATGTAGTAAATAATTCCAATAAACCGTTTTATTTCCTGGCTTGTAGCATTTATAGGTTTACTGGCATCTTTTTGCACGCTGTACAGGTTTGTTTCGTCTCTTATGAGATCCACAATGTCGTCAGTAAATAAGTAAGTACCTGGTAAGGCGTCTGTAATTCCAGTGTTTCATTTTATAACTTGGCAGATCCCCAAAACCTCATCTGGTCTTCAGTTAGTTCTAAGTTTTTATTTTTCCATATGATATTTGTTTTGGGATCACATGCGCTTCGTGAAGTTGTGTTGACTTTGGAGCTGGTACTGGGTACTGAAACAGCAGGCGGTATCTCACATGGTTGAACTGTAATGCTTGTACTGGTCTCAGAGCTCGGTGGCAAGATGTCATCTTCCTGATCTTCTAGGAAGGGTATTTCTGGTTCCTCATCCGAATCTTGGCGTAAATTTCGATTTTCCAACATGTGCGATGGATCGGCTACATCGTCGTCGTCTGAAAAGTCTAAGCCATCCTCACTATCACTAATAGAAAAGAAAATATTTCTCTCACGAAAAAAGAAAGAAAATATAATAGTTTACCGCAGTGTTGCATTACTGCATCAAAACAAAACTTGAGAGTATCTCTCTAAAAACAATCTAAACATTTGAATTGCACGTTCTTAGCAAAAACCAATAACTAACCTTTACTGTGCAGAAATTTAACGTCAATATTTCCAATACAACCACTCAAAAAAACAACGAAAATTATGCGCGAACAACACAAACCGGTTCTAAGGGATCCGTCCCTTCAAGTGGCCAAAAATTACAAATAACACTTTCTAGCGCAAAAGTAGGGAACTAGTTCAATAGAATGCTTTGCTGCAGATATGCATTGCTGCGTTGAAAGGTATTTTATTCGTTGCTTTGATTGACTTGCTAGTTTGAAGAGTATGATGCAGATCTGCTACTTAGCACCGTAAAGGGTTAAAACTTCAGTATTAACGTGAATTTTCCTTCCCTTCTTTTTGATGATTTAATGGCATAGTTCAATCAAAGTTTAAAATATGAATGGTGCAATCGCTCGGAAGAGGCCTTTTATGCGAATTCTTATATTTTTGTAATTTGTCTCGGTATTTCTGATGGTTTGTTTGCATCTTGAATATTTGGTGCAAAGCTAGCAAACTGAAAACATTTATCTAAATCAATCTCTCAAAATGTCCAAACATATTCATATCCTTATTCATACAAATCCTGCATCCAAATCGTATCTGTAAATCATGAAAAATTCCATCTCATTTGTTTCTTTGAGTATCGCGACATTGATCATCGTTAAGATTCATCCAATTATATCCTTCTGCTTGCATGAGTTTGACAAGATTCTTCCTTAAGACACTCATGTAAATTTTTAAAGCCCAGCCTATCCATCGCAGCAGGCAGGACTCGCATTGTACGAAATATGTTTCTCCTTATTTTTTACTGTTACAGCTCGCCTACACTTTTATATATTCATATTCTTCAAACGTATGGCTCATATCAACCTTCGTACGTACACCAGTGTATATCTTATTTTGAAAAAGCTTTATCTATTCGAATGAGTAATATCCATACGACCTTATGTCGTACAGTATCTCTCCCTCATTTGCACAAGGGCTCATGCATACGAACAATTCCCAATATTCATCTTTTTGCGATAGACATCAACAAATGGGCTTCTGCTTTGCAGCAAACACAAAAGGACTTAAAAAATTTTCAATTTTTTTCCACCACGTTTTCCAGTAACTTGTATGAATATGAGTACCGTAGAGTATATGTAGGTCCCGTTTTCTGCATGCAAGGTATTGTGCTGTGAGCAAAATGAAATATTGGAATACATGAGATGTGTGCAACGGATGGATTTGATGATGTGCCATGCCGATGGCCTCACATGTGGAATTCATTGGAAAAAACATACTCAAGCCATCGATGCTGATCGATCGATTGATCCTAAACCCTCGATGAATTGTGGGAGTGTAGTATATGTCAGGCCATGAAGGATGTAATGGATGTTATGGGTACAGTGGTTATGCTGAAAAATCGTGCACATCATGCAAGAAGGGAGAGTTGTGATAACAGGCTCTGATAATTTCATAAATCACAGTATTTCGTGGAAATGGAATTATTTTGAAAAATTACAATTAATCTTTTAATGCACCACTTTAATGTCATATAATCCTAGATGGACTATTCCACAACTTTACGCACATAGTGTTTGAACCACTTCAAGGAAACATCTTTACAGAGTAACTCCCTAGCATGAGTACTATTCAATGTAGCGAATATATTAAAAGATACTTCACGTTTCAATCTAATACCTCTTCCGTTCTATTCAGATTCAAATCGATATGATAACGATATGATCAATATGTGGATAGGAGCAGCTCACTGAAAGCCTCAGTCAAAGCCTTACTGACGTCGCGTCGTGGGTAGGTGCTCGTATGTATGTACATATTTAATGAGGCGCGAAAATTCAAAAGGGTTTGCTGTGAGTCCATTGTAGTCAAATGCATCTACTGCATAGTGAACGAGTATTTCTACGAGACTATGCAGACTGGAGCCCCCTTTTTCGGGCTCTATTATGGTTTTTAAGCCTTTTTCAGGGTGAACGTAACGCGACAGCATAAATGTCTAGTCCGGACACATTATAGAGCACCAAAACCATAAAAAGAATGCGCACGTACCTACAGTGCAGGACCCGGGACTTGGGATCATGATGGTACCATCAACTAACGAATTGACATGTTATGTCTAGAGGGCAGTGTTTCAGGCACAGTGTACATGAGAAGGTTAGATTTTTTCCAATTTAGTTTTTTCCTTCATTTTCATTTCGAGGACAATAATAATGAAGACGTTAACATGTTACACTATCGTTCCGCGTCAATTTTTAAAATGATTTTGACGTCACCACAACTCAGCATATTGCTAGTAATGGCTTTGGATTCAGAACTCACATGTACGGGCGTAACATGTTGGTAATCGAATGAGATATTGAACCGATAGTTTTGGTTCAACAGATATTGGAAGTTAAACATGTGTTCGTCCAACAGTTCATCAATTTAGTGCTGACTACAAGAACATATCGAATTAGGTCTATGAAAATTTTAAATGAAATTTATGATGAGTCTGTCATTGTTAGTTGCTATTGATGGGGAGAAGAAAATATGCAGATGTTGTTGGTCATTGATAAAATCTTTCATTTGAAGCGGAAATTGTCGCAAACTTTCTAGAAAGTAGGTGCGAATTGTAAAATAAGCATATGTCATAATCGGCAACCTTTACGTATGTCACGTCCGAAATGAATCGATTAACAGTCTAGAAGAGAACTTTGGCTTTGTCACATACATATAAATAAACAAGAAATCCGGTAAATGTTGAAATTTCTGGCATTTTATTCAGAACATTTACCCTTGGTAGTATCCAAGCGGAAATTTTTCATTTATTTATTTATCAAACCTAACAAGGTGTTCACACAAAAATAAATACAAATACATATAGTATGTCTTAATAGTTTCTTAAAAATATAAAACTATCATAACATCACATTTTCATTGCTTTAACGTTACGAAAAAGGATAGGGACGAGTAGGAATTAGGACGAAATTAACTTGGAAACGGCTGTTTTAAATTGGGATCTTGAGATGGTTTGAGAATAAAGGTGACCTACACTGTTCAGAATTTTGCAACATCTATTTATGGGCTCGTTCTCACCATAGATCGTGGAATGTTTGGTTTCCACCAGTAAACGAGAATGTCGTGTAAATCTTGCTTGTTCGTTCAAGATTATCCTGTCGCCGAGGTACTGAACTTTAATAGTACCCCTGAGGACGTCAAATGCAAAGCAAGAGCCTATCATAGTCCTACGGGAGGCAAGTGAATTCATATTAAGAATAGATACCCGATTTTCATATGATGGCAAATTATGAAAATTTTGTGGGTCGTACAGGGATCTCAAAGCAAATAGCAAAAACTGTTTTTGAACGGACTCCAATCTCGCTGTATGAATACCGAAAATCGGATTCCAAACGACACTAGTGTATTCGAGAATGGGGCGCACTAGTGTTGTGTATAAAGTTTTTGTCACCCACAGATTTTTAAATTCTTTAGCACGCCGTTTGATGAAGCCTAGAACTTTATTAGCCCTGCTCTGAACTTCATCGTAATGTAAATTAAAGCGGAGTTTTTTATCTAAGAGGACACCAAGATCTACTATACTCTCAACTCTGGCAAGCTTTATATTGTTGAGGTGATAATCATTGACCAAAATTATATTTTTCCGAGAAAAACTAATCACCTGGCATTTCTCAAGGTTCAGATATAGACAGTTATTATTAGACCACTCCAGGAGGGAATTCATTTTATCTTGTAAGAACAGTGAATCCTTTTGGGATGCTATAACGTGGTATAATTTTAGATCATCCGCATAAAATAAATGTGGTATGTCAGATAACACTTCAGACAGGTCCGATATAAATATAGGATTGGTCATTAATATGTTCAAGTGGCAGTAAGTCGCGACTTTTAAAATAAAGTTATGTCAAATATCGCTTATGGATTTATTTATTCCATCTAACAGACTGAATAATCCAATAACAAAATGGAACGCAAACAATAAATACTGTAATATTTAAATGAAAAATATACTAAAATGACGGAGATTGATAGTTAAACTAGTAGTAAGTCCCTTAATTTTCTCTTAAATGCTATGTGAGAAGAGGGGTAAGGGCCAAGCTCGAGATTATTATGATTTCGTACGATTCTTAAAATTCGTGAATGGAAATACAAATCAGTTCTAGCATATGGGAAAACGAAATAAGAGCTCATCCGAGAAGAACGAAATGTTTGTCGGAAACGCAACTCAGAAAAAATATTTAGCAGAGTTTATACAAAAAACATTGGTCTAAATAAGTTCGTCGGGATATTAGAGATAGGAAGGATAAACGGGTTTCATAGGGCTGATACGGCAAATTAAACTTAAGGAAAAGAAAAAGCGTAAACTTTCTTTGGACAGTTTCTAAAGAAGACACGAGATAGGAATATCGGATGTATACTTTGAGAGCATACTTAGATTAACTTCAGAGCCTTGGTGACTGTACGGCAACTGCCCCACTGGAACTTTGTTGATGTCCTTGATAAACTTCCAAAGCCTACTAAATTTTTGATGAAATCGAATAAGTTAACTGAACTTCTTAAGAATTTTTACTATCAAATAATATGCGCGTCAATGGTCTGGAAAATTGTTTGTGCTTTACATAAAATGCAATCCAAATTATCCCATGAGAAAAATTTTCAAAATGAGCAATTACTTCACGCTATATGATTATGTTGACTTTTTTCCGCAAAAGATTCAAGAATTTTAAATCATCATAATCCACGCCACGACAGTGCAAGCCAAGCCTTGGCCTATAGGATTATTCTCCTCCGATCATGATGATTCTGCGATCTAGTTCGTGAGTTAATCACTTCCAGCTGGGATCTGCTGTCAGCTTCTATCGTGGCTTTCCGTTGACTCCTCCATCTCCCCGCTAGTGCTCTGCACCTTCATGTTCTTTTGGATAGCTGTTTTTCTTTCATTCTTTCTACATAGCCCACCCATTGCAAGTAAATACAGGTGGATCGTCAAATAGTTGATAAAGCTCATCGTTTAAAAGTAGTCTCCACTTTGTTCCTTGTTTCACTGGGTCGTAGATTTTCCGGAGCTCTTTGCGTTCAAATATGTCTGTCTTATATATTTTATATTTTAAATGCTTATCTAGATTCAAGTCGCCATATAATTGTAACTTTCTTCATCTTTTACTGCGCGATACTCAAAAGTCTCGCATGGCAAGTTGCCGCTGTTTAAGTTCCTTTCTTTATAAGACTGTCCAATTAGTATATGCACTATATGTCCGGAACATAACATACGAGGTGTGACAATTAAGTAATGAGACTGATTTTATTGCCGCGCTTATGGTAAACCTGCGATCTTGAAATTCGCTTCCCCTTCTCCGGCATTCTTCCCCTCTTTATGGATATATTTATTTACCATCGCTCTAGCTTGTTTAGTTCGCCTGCTGTGTCGTGTTGAGTAGACGTGCATTAGTGGTGCTTGTCACGAGAATGGAGAAACGAAATCAAGAGCAACGCGTTGAGATAACATTTTGCGCCAGATTCGGTGAAACAGCTTCGGAACCGTACGCTAAAATTGCATGGTGATAGTGCTCTTAGTCGTGCTCACGTGTTTCGATGGCAAAAGAGTTTAAGAAGGGGCGTGAAAGCGTGGAAGACGAGGTGCGGAGCGGGAGGCTAGTCGAGGTGCGGACTGACGCGAACGCGCAGCGTGTGCGCGCCCTAATCCATGAAGATTGTTGCTTAACAGTTCGAATGTTGGACTCGGAGCTAGGTTTGAACCGTGAAACAGACAAACTTTAACCGATGATTTTGGGATGAAAAATTTTTACGCGAAGATGGTTCCAAAGAACCTTTCTGAGGATTCCCAATATTTGGTCTCTAAAGCGATCGCCTTGCTGCAACAGCCACCTTATTCACCTGATATGTCACCCTGTGACTTTTTTTTGTTCCCTAGAACTAAATCGGTGGTCAAAGGAACCCATTTTGAGTCGATTACGGACATCCAGGCGGCCGTGACGAGGGTTCTCGCGGACATCCCAGTCGAAGCGTTCCAGAAATGTTACGAAGCGTGGGAACCGCGCTGGAATCGTTGTATAGCTGCCCAAGGGGATTTCTTCGAAGGGGATGGCAGAGTTGTAGAATAATTTTTAGATATACGGTTTTCATGGAATCAGTCTCATTACTTAATTGGCACACCTCGTTTTTCCCCTTCTGTGCCCCCATTGAAACAAAAACTGTCAGTTTAAGAACTGTTTTGAAAAGCTCCCATAAAGAACTTTCATTTGACACTCCCATTGGCTACCTTAGATGAAATTTTTCCAGGAACCACTCCCCTGAAGTGTAATCATCGATTCATGGCCGATTTTTACGAGTCCTAGAATGGTTATAAGGCCCTTTTGCTTGTTACACTTATGAGTATTAATGACAGGTACTCATTTTTAGTCATTTATTAAATTGAAGCAAGTTTTCAAAGTATGCGCCTTAAACGTTGAAATTGGGGAAAAATTACTCAAAATTATTCAATCTTCGCATTTAGAACAGCGACCATTTTGTTTTACCAATTACTGATACCACTAGCTATATTCATGGTACCTATCATTCCTGAGATTTTCATGCAAATCCTAGTAAAGCTATAGTGTCTGAGTCGATAAAAAGCGCATATTTTTCCATCCAAATCACTATAACTTCGTTAAATACCGTTCGATCTTTATGAAACTTTCAGCGCAAATCAATTTAATAAATAATCATCTGTATATTGAACCGTCAAGATTTTATTCAAGAAAACATTAAATCTATAAATCATACTATTACTAACAAAGTTGAGTGAATTTTGACTTCTCACGCATTTGTTGTTGTTGTACTCATAAAGGCCTACATTCATGATTTGTTTCAGATTTTTCGAATGAAAGGTGTTCAATCGCGAGGGGGGGGGGGGGGAGCACGCGAAAAGTTCGTACATTTTCCCTTCCCCTACCCCTCTCGGTACAGAAAAGGTAATTTTAAGACTTGTTTTGAAAAGATCTGATTAAGACCTTTCCAACGGCACCCTACTCGACTACTCAACCTATATGGAGAGACCCCGCTTAAACCCCTTTGAATGATTTTTTCACCACAAAGCTTTCAAGAAGTCACCACTTCTGACCTTTCCACAAAGTTTCATTGCTGTAGTTTCTATAGTTTCGGAGAAAAAGTGCTGTGACATACAGACGGACGGACGGACGGACGGACGGACACAGGTCGCGATTGCAATAGGCTCTGTGTTTGGGTACAAAACCCTAAAAATAAAAATTTCAACAAGAAAAATTTCAATTAGGAATAGACGCCCTACCTTAAATCTATCTTTGCATAAATCAAGCTTAAACATGGTTTTCGACACTCCACTCTCAAAAATCAGCTTTTTAAGGGCCACAACTTTTACTGTAGAGAAAAAGGGGTTTCTGCTGGTATTGCAACAAATCAGTCAAGCCCATTTTGTTTTTTAACATTTGCCATTACCATAGAAAAAGCGTGCCCATTATTTTTGTTTTTCCATGAAAAGCCGTCGGGCCTTGCTTTGTTGTGAGAGCAGACACGTTTCGAAATGCATCTGCGCACACAACAAAGCAAGCCCCAACGGATATCCAACAAAAAGAGAATTGGCCAGCGGATATTAAATAAACAAAATATTATTTTTTGCCGCATATCCTATTCGGGATTATACAGCAATAAAGCACTGTTCATTTTTCTGTACAACTGAAGACAAATTTTTTCAATGACTATAGGAACCTCGAAAGCTAAATATTTGAAGCCCTCATTATAAGAAGTTGAAAATCTGATATTCTCTCCGTCGGAGATAGTGGATTACTAAATGAAAGGCCTTGACATAAAATTTTCGTATGAGGCTTGAAAACTGCGGATTCAGTGAGTGAAAAGATAAACAGAATTGCATGAGAGTGACCCTGTTGATTCCGACATGGAAAATTTGGCGAAAAAATTGCAACAAAAAGGCCAATTTATGAACGTAGGTCTGAGGTATGATTTTCTATTTTTCATGAATGAAGTCCAAAAGAGAGGGTCAATGCTTTTTTAAAAATTTTAAAAGAATCTAACCGTATTTCCCATAGTTACACCAAATCAAACTTTTATAAATTTTATTGCAAATATACGTGATCACTATCCGGCCAGAGTTCAAATCTCTGCGCCAAAATGTTCCAGTAACCTTTGCGTGGTATGAGCGTAACTAATAATGCCGTATTAACTACCTAAAGGATGCTAAGCTAGAACATGGCAATATCAATCAAGGGCTAGGGTTGGGGAGATACCAGGTTTGCAAAGAGGCCTTAGTCAAAGCCAAATCTTTACTCCAATGAACCCAATTCTACAAGTAATTTGCATAAAAGAACAAGGTCTAGGATCTGCTTGAGCAGTTCCTGAGCAAAATGCAAACCAACTTGCTGTTGCTCAATGAGCAACATTACGACAAGAACTCGCAAGCCTGGTACGTTGATGAATCCAACATATGTGCCACATGGCTTCGAAGCAGAGCCTACTAACAGATGCAGGGTATAGACGAGAATATGGTTTTGTATGAGTAAAATGTCTAGGAAAAATTTTTTTTAGTGTTTATCTCACGCCTAACGAACCAGTGCCATTCTTTTGGACCAAACTCAATGTGTTGTCTTAAACATAAAGGGCCAGCTTCACGTCAGGGGAGACATTATGCCGATAGCCATTGCATGAAGCATGTCTCAATCAGACGGTATAGGAAAGCAGGTTCTAGTATGGCAGCCAGAGAAGCTTTTGTTGAACACTGAGAACACCCTACTTTCTGTCGCGGGGGTTTCCCAGGAACTATACCTGATGTAACGTTCGCTTCGCAGCCCCTGATGCCAAGAGAATATAACGGGAGGGTAGTAGAGAATTTATCGGTCGGTGACCATCAGCATATAACGGTTGAGATCCGCGGCGATGCTCCTCGGCGTACACAAGTCCAAACTCCAGATTTCGGATGGAAAACTGGCAGCTCCAGCGTGAACTTGAAAACGTACAGCAAAAGACGTGGTGAACTCAACTATTAGTATCATTATATATACTTGTGGTAGTCTGTGTGGTCTAGTGGTAAGAACATGAACGCATAAGCCGAGGGTCTCAGGTTTAAATCTCCTTGGTAGTGACGTGATTCAGTTCAGGGAATTTTTCGGACAGACTACGAGTGTTCACTCAGTGGTGATATGTACTGATTTAATCAGATCATATCATAGCTGAGCAAGCACAAGTGAGCATGGTACTGACCAAACCAACTTCCGAAGAAATCAATACGGTCATGAAAATGAGATACTCTAACTATCTCTAAGCGAAGGCCCAAGAGGGGCTGTAGTGCTACAAAGAAGAAGATATATACTTGTGAGTCTTAAATGCTCCGTTGGAGACTCCGTCACAGCAAGCCCTTATCACGGGCTTTGATGAAAAGTCCAGTGGATGCAAACGCGAGAGGAGGCAGACATAAGGCTAGCAGCATACAGACTGACCAGGAAATCCTTTTGTAAGCTAATTGACAAGAGCAAGGCCCTATGCTGGCGTGGCCTTGTAGATGATGTGAACAGGTGCCCGTAGGGCCTGAGGTACAATATGATCACACGAAGGCTCGGCGCTCTAAGGAAGCCTTGCTCGCATGAAGCTAAAGGGTGGACGAGATTGCAGATGCTCTATTCTCTGTAGAACTCATCCATGTCAATGGAGTCCACAAGAGAACACGGTTGAAATGCCCATCTTTTACGAGGATGGAACTGGAGGAGGCAGTTCTCTGATGGGAATTATATTGATGCAGCACTTCTCGACAAACTCCTGTCACAACCTGCTATCAGCTCCGAATCCGCACGTTCGATCAAGTTGTGCCATGAGATAACCAAAGAATGTGTCTTGGGTCTCAACAATATCAAGATTGACACAACGAACTGTGACCCGCTTTTACTCCATGTGATGATAAAGAAGCTTGACAAAACATCGCATAATTTGTACGAGCAGTCCTTAAAATCCCCACGAGAGCTACAGTCGCTGGATTCGTTCTTGGTATTTTTGGAACAGAGGTTTCACTCCTTGGAAGCGTTGGGTAGTGCAAATCAGAAGGCCCCACAAAGGAAGGTTTCTGCACTAGTATCCACAAATCAACAAACCACAGTGCCGTGTAAACATTGCGAAGGTGCCCACAAGATATTCGCTTGTGAGAGTTTCAAGAAACTCAATATCCTCAACCGAATAAAAAGGGTAAAACAATTACAACTCTGCTTAAATTGTTTACGGCCAGGCCATAAGAGTACTGACTGTAGTTCCAGAGCCTGCTTGAAATGTGACAAGAAGCATAATACCTTGTTACACAAAGAGGAATGTCCAGTAGTTCCAGCAAATAAACCACCATCTCAAAAGGTGGGAGCGGAGACAAAAGAAAAGACCACATTAACTGCGGAAGCAATAAAATCGGAAATACTGCTAAGTACTGTAGTTGTCCATACCTCCGACAACCAAGGAAGGCTGGTCGACTTACGTGCAATATTGGACAGTGGTTCCCAAGTTGATTTGATAACCGAAGCGGCTTTAAAGAAGCTCAACCGCAAGGCACAATTAACAAGCATCTCCATAAGCAGTATTGGAGGACTCGCTCAAAAATCTACCAAGCATATTGTGTTGCCAATACAATCTAAAGACACAAACTTCAAAGTACAAATGAACACATATGTTGTCAATCAAATAACCGCTCAACAGCCCTCAGAATCTTTCAGCGTAGATTATTGGAAAATACCACGAAACATTTCGCTAGCCGATCCAGAATTCAATCAACCTGGACCAGTGGACATGCTGATTGGTGTGGAACATTACTACCAGCTATTATCGATTGGTCAAATTAAACTGGGAGAAGATTTACCCGTATTGCAAAACACAGTATTCGGGTGGATTCTTGGTGGAGCATTCTACGATTCGCGCAGCCGAGTGAACAACAAGAAGGTTACTTGCGGAATGTTTCGCACAGAAGGTCCGAGATTGGACGAGGAATTAGAAAGATTCTGGAAGCTCGAGACAAACGAGGAACCAATGGTCACTATGACCGCTCAAGAACGCAAATGCGAAGAGCACTTTCAACAAACCATGAAGAGGTCTAAGGAAGGACGGTTTATAGTTCAGCTACCTTTTTTAAAGGATCCTAAAAAACTTGGTAAAACTCAACGGACGGCTTTGTGGAGATTATCGCTGCTTGAGGAACGCTTGGCCAAGAATGAAGATCTTCGGCAAGCTTATCAACAGTTTATGCAGGAGTATTTGAAACTTGGTCACATGACGGAAGTCGAGATGCCAAAGGCGTCGGAGCCGCACTTCATACTACCACACCATTGTGTACTAAAACCCGATAGTTCGACGACCAAACTTCGAGTGGTATTCGATGCTTCAGCCCCTTCCACAAGCAAAATCAGCTTAAACGATGTTCTGCACACTGGGCCGACCCTGCAAGATGAGCTGTTTACAATACTGCTCAGATTCCGCTTATTTAAGTACGTCTTTTCTGCAGATATTGAAAAGATGTATCGACAGATTTGGGTAGACAAAGAAGATCGGCCTTATCAGATGGTTTTATGGATAAGATGTTATCAACTAACTACCGTAACATATGGCACAACCGTAGCACCATATCTGGCAACCAAATGTCTGTTGCACTTGAGTTCAATGTATAAGTTTAAGTACCCTCTGGGAAGTTTGGCTGTTCGGAAAGATTGTTACATGGATGACCTACTGACGGGAGCAAACAGCTTAGCAGAGGCTCTTCAAAAGAAGGAAGAAGTCCAACACATTTTAAATTCCGCTGGGTTTAAGTTACGAAAATGGTGTGCGAACAATGCCAGCTTGATTAATGACATCGATTTGGTAGATCGAGAAATACAATTCAACTTGTCAGAGAATACAACTGAACAGGTCAAGATTCTTGGCTTGATATGGCTACCGGCAAAAGACTAGTTATTCGCGTTCCACCAAATAAGCAACCCAACAAAATTACTAAAAGGCAGGCACTTTCAACCATCGCTCACATCTTCGATCCTCTTGGCCTCATGAGTCCAGTAACCATCACCGCAAAAATCTTTATTCTAAAGTTGTGGAAACTGAAACTTCATTGGGATGCAGCCCTTCCCATGGAACTTCACTCCGAGTGGAAACGGTTTCATGCAAGTCTCGGACAGCTTAACGAAATCAAGATTCCACGTCATCTATTCGGAGCTCGAGTACCTCACGAGGTACAATTACACGCCTTTGCGGACGCATCCAATAAGGCCTTTGGTACAGCAATTTACCTAAGAGCAAATCACTGCGATGGAACCATCACTGTTCGACTACTTTGTGCCAAAACACGCGTAACACCGATCAACAAACCGACCATACCCCGCTTAGAACTATGTGCGGCAAAACTAGCGACCGAATTTGTTCATCGTCTTCAAGCTGATCTAAATATTTCCGAGCAGTCATGTTACTTCTGGACGGATTCAGAAATAGTGTTACACTGGATCAACAATGACGCTGCTTTATACCAAACCTTCGTGGCGAATCGAGTCGTTGCCATCCAGCAATATTCAACGCCAGCTCAATGGCGTCACGTACGCTCAAAATTAAATCCAGCAGACCTCGCGTCTTGAGGCGTAAGCCCGTCCAAGTTAAAAGAAGCGACACTATGGTTCTACGGACCTTTGTTTCTTCATGGTAATCCTGACACGTGGCCAGCTACTTCTATTAAAAAGGAAGCTGAATTGGTGGAGGAAAAGTTCGATTTGGAAAAAAGGAGATGTAAAAGTGTTTATATCGCCACCCAAACGGAACCGCACTTCATATATCAAGTGAATCATGGAAATTCTTTTCATTAACTCAAGTGCATCGTGGCCTTAGTCATTCGGTTTACACGCATGACACGAAGGAGAATAACGTCCAGAGGAAAGAGTGCCCCATCAACAGTATAAGAGCTGGAAGAAGCCACCAATATCATTATCAAAGAAGTACAAAATGAAGCATTTTACGAAGAAACTCAGGAACTCAAAACAACAGGGCAACTCAGTAATACTAATCGACTTTGTAAGCTGGCTCCTGCATTTGACAAAGATGGATTACTCAGGGTTGGTGGAAGACTCGAAAACGCCGATCTTGAGTATTATCAAAAGCATCCTATATTGCTTCCTTACGCTCATCCGGTCACAAAACTCATCCGTACCCAGCTTCATCAGGACCATAAGCACGCAGGCCCACAAGCTCTATTGGCGATAGCTCGACAGCGCTATTGGCCTATCAATGGTAAAACCGTAGCAAGGTCAGTAGTTCAAAATTGTGTTGTTTGTGCTAGAGCAAAGCCCCGACTAATGTCACAGCTGATGGGAAATCTACCAGCAAATCGAGTTCTGCAAGCAAGACCATTTTTGAACACCGGCGTGGATTTTGCTGGACGTTTCTACACACATTTTAAGTTGCGAGGAAAGCAACCACAAAAAACTTACTTGGCCGTATTTTGTTGCTTTTCTACAAAGGCTATACACTTGGAGCTCGCTACGGAGCTAACAACAGAAGCATTCATTGGAGCACTTAAACGGTTCATATCTCGATGAGGAAATTGTCGAAATATCTACTGCGACAATGCAACTAATTTTGTGGGAGCCAATAACCAGTTCCTGAAGCTCAAGCAACAACTACACGATGAGAAGTCACAAGAAACCATAGCTCGTTTCTGCACCACCAGAGGTATGGACTTTCATTTCATCCCTCCTAGATCGCCACATTTTGGAGGATTATGGGAAGCGGCAGTGAAGCCGGCCAAATCCCTGATCCTGAAAAGCTTGGCAAACGTGAAGCTGACTTACGAGGAACTAGAAACAATTATCGTTGAAGTGGAAGCCATCCTCAATTCGCGACCACTGACCCCGTTGTCTTCAGACCCAAATGACCTGCAGGCGTTGACACCTGGGCACTTTTTGATAGGTGAACCACTTACAAGCAGGGTGGATAAAAATCATGATTTTTTTATTTTTGACAGATTTTTTTTGGTTTTTTTAAAAAAATCATGATTTTTTTGATTTTTATTGATTTTTTTGATTTTTATTGTAAAAGAGAAGGCCCGATACCAAAATTTTTTGATTTTTATTGATTTTAATGATTTTTATTATAAAAGAAAAAGCCCAAACCCCCCAGAGTCGATTAGAAAAAAACATATGTGAAGTTAAAGCTGATCAATAGTCTATAATAAATGACATATACTCAAAAGTGGTTGGCGCCATAAAAAAAGGTTTTATACCAATCATATCTACAAAAGTAGAGCATATATGTAAAGTAGGCTTAAAAAAATCGGCCAATGACAAGCAGTACGAGTATAAACCTTTTTTTCTGAGCCAATCACGATAGTGTATAACGGTGATGGATTTTACTTTTAAAAATCCACTCCTTTGCATACATAGTCGCTTTCATATATGTATATAATTTTGGGCTTTCTTCTCTGTCTCAATTTTCATCGTAAATGGTAGAATTATACTTCAACTGCAAACTTGCTAAGAAAACCACAACCTTTTACATTAGCAACACTTAGGCCGTCGTCCCATCTGCAATGTGTTCGCAGCGGAGCGCAAAAGTTCTCACGCGAAATGTTGAATACCACCAATACGGGTTAAATTCAAAATATTTCATTTGCGACATCATTTGCTCTGCCGCGAACGCGTTGCATGGGATGTCAGCCTAGCACGTAAAGAAAAACTGGGATTTCCCCGAAATCGCTCACCAACTCTCTACGAAAAATTACTATATTTCCGGGGTTCCCCTAAATTGTTATACATATTATTCGTCTAGTGAATAGTGAGTAGCGCGTCGTGAAATTGTGCTATAATAGTGATACTGATTTGGTTTGCGAAAATGACTGGACGAAAAAAAGATCCTATTTGGCAGAATTATACGGAAGTTCGTGATGTAAATAAAAAGGGATCTAGGGCAGTGTGCAATGAATGCCATAAAGAGATACAGGGAATATCGCAGCGATTAAAAGACCATTGGAAATCGTGTAGCACTCGAAGTAAGTATTTTTTGATATAATTAAGTAAAATAAAACACTTGTTTTGAAAATAAAAAAACCCTTCCTTTAAATTTTACGTTTAAGTTTACTCGATCTTAATCGGTTTTCGACCATTAAAGTTCGGTCGAACCGTTGAGGAAGATCGAACGATAAAGGCCGAAAATCGATTACGATCAATATATACTTAGCAAAATTAAAAGGAAAGCTTCTCTTTTTCTCTTTACAATTAGAATAATTTTGCGAAAATGGAATCAATAACAAGCATTACTGTTTCATTAAAAAATATTACAATTATCTTTTTTTGTATCGTTTAAGGTCTTAGATCCTCGAATTCCTCATCAACTGGCAATCCGGAAATTCAGGAACCTTCAATTGGAGCATGTGCTGTAAGATTCAGACCCAGTAAAAGCAGAGTAGAAGACATTTCAACACCTTCATCACCTTCGAAGAACAAGTGCAAGCCTCAAAAATTGTCAACATTTCTTGTAAGGACTTCAGAAGAGCTGAAGCAACAGTTAGACAAGCAAATTGCGAAAGCTGTATACGCTACAAACAGCAGTTTTCGGTGTATTGAACATCCTCAGGTTTTAAAAATAATAGAAATGCTGCGACCGGGTTATCAACCACCATCGCGATTTGATTTGGGAAACAGATTCCTCAATGAAATTTATAATGAAGAGAAGCAGAAATGTTTTTCTACTGTGAAAGATCAGACAGTGAATTTGTCAATAGATGGGTGGTCTAATGTTCATATGGAGCCCATCATTTGCAGCTGTGTTACAACTGAATCTGGAGAGGTGTATTTATTGGAAAGCATCGACACATCCGGGAAACCTCACACAGCTGATTATCTAACTGAAATATCAAAGGCTGTTATAAAAAAATGCAAGACTGAATACAAATGTAGAGTTGCAAGTTTCGTGACGGATAACGCATCAGCCATGACGAAAATGCGATTAGACTTAAGAGCTGATAATGAGAATGAAGAAGGTATATTGACCTATGGCTGCGCTGCTCATATTCTAAATTTACTCTCTAAGGATTTGGATATTAAAGAGGTGCGTGAACATGTCGTACAAATTGTGAAATATTTTCGAAATAATCACTTCGCTGCCGCAAAATATAAAGCAGAATGTGGCAGATCCCTTATTGTCCCGCAGGAAGTCAGGTGGAACACCCTATCAGATTGCTTCGAAATATATTTGTCAGAATGGCAAAAAATTCTGAAGATATGTGAAGATAACAGAAATTGCATAGATAGCGTCATATACCAGAAAGTCACAAACATGGTACTAAAGAGGTCAGCCGAAGATTTGTTAAAAATCTACAAGCCAATTGCGATAGCGATAGATACATTACAAAAATCAAATGCATCATTATCCGAGGTTGTTGAAGTCTTCAAAAAGCTGGAGACAACCTTTGAAGAACAGGATGCTAATATAAATCAGTTATTTGCACTTAAAAGAAGATATAAAATGGCCCTAACGCCTGCTCATTTTTTGACTTATTTGCTGGACCCTTCAAAAACAAAATTCCAGTTAACAGCTGAAGAAGAGGCAAAAGCTTTAGAATATGCTCAGAGTGAGTATACCGGAACAGGCCTACTGCCTTTAATAATAAAGTTCAAAGCTAGAACTGATCCATTTAAACAAGTTATGTTTGCAGAGGAAATAATAAAAAGTGTAAAACCATTACAATGGTGGAAATCGCAGTTGAGCACCATAGATAAACATGGTCAACTAACTCCTATCTTGTACCAGTTGTTCACAGCTGCGGCCTCCTCTGCATCTATAGAAAGGATTTTTTCCACATTTGGCTTAGTCCAATCGAAACTTCGGAATAGGCTCGGAAATGAAAAGGCAGCAAAATTGGTGTTCCTTTTTAAATATTACAATAAATAGTTATTTGGATGATTTCTTATTCATTTATAGTTAACCATAATTACTTACTTTACATCAATAAATAAAAACTGTGTTTGAAAAAGTATTTTTCTTTTATGTAACTGATTTGTTAATTATGATTCTAAGGAATCAATGAACTTTTATGAAAAAAATCAAATTTGATTTAAATCATGATTTTTATAAAAAAAATCACTTGATTTAAATCATTGATTTAAATCATGATTTAAATCAAATGATTTAAATCAATCAACCCTGCTTACAAGCACTATTGACGTAAATGCAGACACTTCTCGCTTACCACTAGGGCATCGGTGGAAGTTGGTCAAGGACCTGAAGCACCAGTTTTGGCAAAGATGGTCAAATGAGTATCTACAAGAGCTACAACACAGGTACAAATGGAAACAACGATGCCAGAATGCATCTCCCGGCCTGATAGTTGTTGTAAAGGACGATAAAACACCAGTATTGAAGTGGCCATTGGGAAGGATTGTCAATACTATCAAGGGAAACGACGGACTCGTGAGAGTTGTAGATGTGAAAACATATTCCGGTACGTTCAGACGATCCATCCACGATTTAGCACCCTTACCAGTGAATGATACGGATGCGACTATTGAGGAAAGCCCAGCCGAACTCGCTAGTCCAGCAGAAAAATCATCCAGCAAGCGAGTACATGAAACCTCTGATGGAACTAAATCATCGAAAACTAACCAACGCCGCTTAGGAAATTTGGTTCTACAAACATTGCTTTTGGTGGGACCCGTCTTTCCCGCTCATGCCAATCACGTTAAAATCCAACCTTTCCAATCATCACCCGGTCTTCTCATGGAAAATTTAGGACCAGCCCATTTGGTTCTTAATGAGTGGAAACTGATCGTTTATTATGATCATACGTCATACTGGAGAGAGCTAGCCACAATCCAGACCGGAATTAATCAATTGCTGTTCTGGAAGCAATTACTAAAGCACGACCCGGTATGTGAGGACATCATACAACAGCTGCAATCTTGACTAAGGGAGACAGAAAGAGTTAATCGACTGATGCAGCTAAACCCCCATGATGGAAACCGCTTGAAAAGGCGTGGTGCTTTGAATATTGTGGGAAATATAGCTAGCTCACTCTTTGGGGTTCTTGATTCGGACTATGCCGAACATATGGCCGAAACCATCGAAAGACTAGAAGACAGCGATCAACATCTGCGGGGACTAATTAGGAACCAAACCTTGGTAATAAACTCTACCGTTAACATCATGGCTGAAGCTCAACACCAGAATGAAAATCGGCTGAATGAACTAGAATCGGCTATGAATAGGAACACTCAATTAGCGAACAACATGACACACGACATGCAAAACCAAAGGGTTCACCAGGCCTTTACGTTGGCCACCACCCAATTAGGATTAACCTTAAATAAATATCAACGCACGCAATCGGCACTTTGGAATTCCTTTATTGACTCTAATCATGGGAAGTTAAATTCTTTGCTGCTCACTCCAGATCAACTGCAATCAGCTATAGCTTCGATAAAGGAAAATTTACCGAGCAATGTTCGGCTACCGATATTAGCAGGAGAATTGTCAAGTCTCTACAGAATAATTACTATTCATGGCTGCTCACTAAAGAAAAAGGTGATGATGTTTCTACTGAAAATACCATTAGTGTCCTATGAGCAATTCGAAGCCATTCACTTCAGTCCAATCCCAATGACAGTCAACGGAAGCCTGATGGAAATAGAGTTTCAAACAGAATTTTTGATTATTAATCGTCATAGAGACACCTATTATCCAATATCTAGATCTAGATCTAGATCTTGTAGATCAGCTGCCGAGTTAAGCTATTTATGCAATCAAATCAGACCATTATACCGCCGGGGATCGGAAGAAGCAGCATGTGAATTGAGTCTCGTGAATCATCTAATCAAAGATAATAAGTGCTAGCTTAGAAGGACTGCTAAACATCGAAGATGGACTCCCCTAGTAAACCCCAATCACTGGATTTATGTCATGACTGAAACTTCAGTAGTGAACATTGATTGCGGGAAAGTGATATCTACAATATCTCTTGATGGCTCCGGAATCCTAGAATTACCAGAAGATTGCTCAATAAAGGAAGAAACCCTCGCCATTCAAGCGCATAAGATTTTCCCGTCATCATTCAAAACCCACTTTCTTCCCACAAGGAATATGTCCCAGCAATCATTTAAGGAGCCCTTTGAATTAAAACCCATGACGCGGACCAACGTCTCCAAAGAGAACAATTTCCAGCATCTACAAGAAGCGATAAACACCTTACTTGGTAATGAATTCCATCCGTCTATTCTTCACAAGCGAGAAGTTCATCAATTTGCAATAGGCTATAGTGGGCTAATCATTGGCGGGATCGCTGTAGCTTTCATCGTTGGGAATCAGCTAACCAAGCGCCGCAAAAGAATCTCCAACCAGACAACGCCGATTCCCGCACCCAGGACAAGATCAGACGAAGCATTCAGTTTACGACTTCAATCTTAAACTATCGTTTAACGCGGGGAGCATGTACATCTTCAATGTACTTTCCATGTTCATGGTCACATGTACATCGTCAATGTAATTAGTCCATGTACATCTTCAATGTACATGGACTAAGTTCATGTGCAATTTATACGCATTCTTCATGTTCTTCATGTTTCGGTTAATAATTCAAATCTTAAATCTATTCAACTATATGTATAATATCTCAAACCGAATTGGAGATACTCACCTGTTTTTCACACGTCGTGAATTCCTCAGACAAGGTCAGCTTACGATTACCTAAATCTCGTCTGAAAAATTTTCAGAAAGAATGCCATATTTCACCGCGTATCACATTCAAGACTGTCTGAGGAATTCGCGACGTGTACTTGGGTGCAGTCAGCACTTTTTACACTAAAATTATTATAAACGTGGGAAAGTTTAGAAATTCCCAGGTAAAATTAGCATGAACGTGGGAAGGGGTGCAAATTAGATTTTAAGATATAAATTAAGATGTTTTGTTAATAAAGCTATGATTCTGATTCTAAACGCCATAAACGTCTTTTGAATTGAGTTTGGTTGAGTCGTCTCAGTATTGCACTGACCGACTTTAGGGAATAATTGATAACAGTTGTCTCAGTATTGAACTGATCAACTGACTTATCAAGTACTTCGTTTGGTTTTGGAAGCCCTTGGTATTTGGACCGAAGTCTTAAATTTTAACCATTGAAGCGGCAGAAGAAAAGCCTTTTGTCGCTATAGAAACACCTACTTTATTAAGAAGGCGACTTCTGATGAGTGCGGTATAGTCTAAGCTACTTTACGGATCGCGCTCTCAGCAAGGAGCTATACCGAAAATACCTGACACAGGTGCAGCAACAAGAAGCACTGAGGATAGGTTCCGCATATCAGACATTCTTTGAGTCATAAGTGCTGGTAATTACAAGCGTTGTATCCATAAGTATCCTTCCAAAAGAGCGCTGTAAAACTTACTTACGCAGAAACAAAGGTGGCTGTGCTTGAAGAGAGACAACGCCTCTTCGGCGGTTGGGAACAGTGCTGGTTGAATAACAAGAAGGAAAATAGACCACACGCCTCATTCCCAACCTCAGGCTGAGGCTCAATTGGAGTTATGATAGGGCTGACTTCTATCTAAACCAGTTCTTCAGTGGGCATGGATGTTTTAAGTCTTACCCGCACAGCATTGGCAAGTCACTGTCTGCTAATTGTGTCTTCTGCGCTGGGGAGCTAAATTACGTTTGCCATACATACCAACATAGTCTAATCGGAGAGATTTTCACATCAGTTGACAAATGAAACGTGCTGGTGTAATTGCTAAGAAGGAGCGCCAGGAGGCATTACAGGTACGGGGGTCAATTTCTAGCATTGTTTTGGCTAACTTCAAGACGGAAATGCCGCTCAATGAACAACGTTTGGACGAAGTTAAGATAATTCAAAATAATAAACGATTAAGCTAAAGGCTTTTTTAAAATCTGACTCTTACGTCTACTTTAGGATATAGAAACATCGATGGAATGGTGTTGTCCATATAGCGAAAACTAATATCAGCGCAAAGATATGAACTTTCGGGCAGACTTCGTGCAAAGATCATATTGGTGTAATGAAACTATTAGCCTCTATGCTTGAATTTTCATTCTACCTAAGAAGAAATCTTTCCAATTCGTAATGATGAAACATTTTCTTTGGTTTTCACAAAGATTTATTCTGGATGCAATATTGGATGTTGAAGTACTTCGACAAATGTTGGGATTGGTCTAGGGGTTATTGAACATTGAATATTGGAATATTTACTGAAATACTTTTCTGCAAAGCAAAACCTGTGTAGCGATACAAAGAAATTTCTTCCGATTTACATTTCGTTATGAGCAAGGTATTGAATAATTGGTGGTTTCAAATCATGGTAGTGCTCATTTACTTCATAAGAAAGTTCGAGTTTCGAATTTAACCATCATCAAAGCATCAAAAATTACAGTATATGCTCCTTTCGTCTTTGAACGCCACCAGTATCATTACCATCTAATATCAACTAAATTAACTCAAATCAACCTACTCAAACCATTGTCATGAATTACCCAAAATTATGAGTAGGATTATCGCTTGCTCATTTTCTTCTTTGAAATGAAGCAATTCCCAACAAACCCCTACGTATTCTCATTAGAATGACTTGTGCAACCACCCGCTATCGTTGTCGGCACTTTGGAAATGTTAAAATCTAGCAATCACACGATAACCCCCATAACTGATATTCTTACTTATTCGCTTGGTCATAATATGATAATTATTATTTATTGTTTTCTAGTCGCCAACATTTCATTTCACTTCTCTCATTCTCGCGCCCCAAAAAACCCAAAGAGATCTCATCAAACTCCTACTCAACCAATTACACATGCCTCGCACTCTTATCAGCTCTGAAGCAAGACCTTGGAAGAAAGGCTACAAAGTCATCATCATCATCATTGCATTAATTGATTTTAATGGAGTGTTGTTAGTGAAACTCATCCACATATTCATATATGCACTGTGGATTCAATATGAAATATATATTTTCGACTTCGTTCTTTCATCTATGAGAATTCAATTTTCCACTTTGAAATGCTCAAGAGAAAAGTTCACTTTGAAGATGATTTGATTGAGGAAGGAGACGATATAGCCCAGTCATATTAGGGCTTTCACCTCGGAATGAAAGATAATAAGCTGCAAATTGGTATGAACCTTTGTTTTGTCATTCTAAATGTTGTCTCAAAAGTCAAAATCATTATCGTGTTCGCGTCTCAAGATATTCAAGGTCAAAGGTCACAAAAATCGGTTTTTCGCGAATATCTGGCTTCCTATCGGTTAAATGAGATTTGCATTTATTATAAAAGTTGTAGGCTATAAAATTCCCTACAACTTTTGTTTAAACTTTTTTTTCATACGACCAACCGTTTTGAAGGTAGAGCGCGAAGAGTGCACATCGTACAGTCATATACGGCCTAATGCAAGGTCAAGCGTGAGTTATGGTTATCAGTACGTTATAAAGTCAATTATTTACTTGGAAATTATAATTATTAAACAATGCCTATTATTTATGTACTAACTATTAATTATTTATATTTAATTAAAGTAAGTAACTTGATTATTTATATATAATTATTCATATTTAACTCATCATTGACACAGCTATTGCCTTATCAGAACATCAAAAGACTGCTGTCATCATAGGAGAAGATATCGATTTGCTCGTTATTTTAATTGGACGTACTCAGTCACATCATCAGGAAATTTTTTTGAAAAAAGTTGGCAAAGGCAATGTCAAAACACAAATATATTCTACTAAAAGTTTTGACCAATATCCTCGTACTAAAAAGCACATTTTATTTTTACACGCATTCAGTGGCTGTGACACGACTTCTGCGCTATTTAAAAAAGGAAAAAAAACTGTTACTAGAGCATTGGAAAAAATTCCTGATTTAGATAAACTGGTGGAAGTATTTCAACAAGAAAACTGCCCAAAACAAACATTATTAGAAAATGGAGTGCGCATCTTGTTGGCATTATATAATGCTCCAAAATCTGAGGACAACATTGATCATTTCCGCTACACGCAATTCATCAAATTTACAAAACTAAATAAACCTGTACAACTGTCAACACTTCCACCAACAAGTGTAGCAGCTCATCAACACATAAAATGTGTCTACTACCAGATTCAAACGTGGTTAGGGAAGGACTTAGAACCTAAAGAATGGGGCTGGATGCTTGAAAATGAAATCCTGGAGCCCATACGAACGTTATTACCTCCAGCACCAGCCGAACTACTAAACGTAATATTTTGCAATTGCAAAAATGGTTGTGGTTCCCGCTGTGGATGCAGAAAATCAGGGCTACAATGTTCTTTAGCTTGCGGCCAGTGCAACGGACAAGCTTGCCTCAACGCTTCACTGTATCCAAGTAATCCCGATGAAGAAAATACATATGATCCCGATATTCTGGAAGGTTTGGAGATGAACATGACAGATAATGAGGATGATGACAATGAATCGAACATTTTTGAGCGACAAGAAGAAGAAGACGACGAACAAGAAGAAGATAATTAGCTTCCATTTCCAATTTCATTACAATTAAAATCAACAAAGATACTTTTGATATTTGAACTCACATTTTGATAAATGTATATTATGCCGTATTTAATAATAAATAAAAATATGTGTAAAATATATACTCTTACTATCATTTTAACTTAAAATAAAACTAAAATATATAATCCAGAATTAATAATATTTTATACTTAAATAGTTAAATATGAATAATTATATATAAATAATCAAGTTACTTACTTTAATTAAATATAAATAATTAATAGTTAGTACATAAATAATAGGCATTGTTTAATAATTATAATTTCCAAGTAAATAATTGACTTTATAACGTACTGATAACCATAACTCACGCTTGACCTTGCATTAGGCCGTATATGACTGTACGATGTGCACTCTTCGCGCTCTACCTTCAAAACGGTTGGTCGTATGAAAAAAAAGTTTAAACAAAAGTTGTAGGGAATTTTATAGCCTACAACTTTTATAATAAATGCAAATCTCATTTAACCGATAGGAAGCCAGATATTCGCGAAAAACCGATTTTTGTGACCTTTGACCTTGAATATCTTGAGACGCGAACACGATAATGATTTTGACTTTTGAGACAACATTTAGAATGACAAAACAAAGGTTCATACCAATTTGCAGCTTATTATCTTTCATTCCGAGGTTGACCCCTATTTTTACCTAATATGACTGGGCTAATGCAAGAAATAATGAACTCGCCTCTGCAACATATTGACTCTATTATTAGCATGATATATGGACACAATGTGTAGGCATGTGAACGCACTCATATTATCGCCTGTGATGGGTATTGTTTGAAATGCTGCTGGTTGAATTGTATACAGGATGATGGAATATTAGCAAGTAATCATCAACAGCTGTGCCAGGGATCAACGTTTATGTTTCGACGATGATTATTATTGATTTGGCTTTATGCCAATGTCGAAGAAGGAGATGTTGAAGTAGAGTGACGTAGGATCAAATGCGAAGAGTCAGCAGGAGAGACCTCCTAACAGCAGATTTCTGTATAAAACTAAGTTTGAGTAAACTATATGAGCGATTCATTGAATGATATTAAAATATTGTGGGAATATGATAAGACCTTAAATTGGCAAATCGGCAATGAAATTCATTCCGAGTGATCTGTGAGTCCCGAATTGATAGTGATATCAGTCTGGCAAGCATTACTCGACTAAGATTAATTTTCACAGAAAGGAAAACTTGTCGGTTGACGTTGACCGACCTGAGTTCGGGTATTGAGTGTATTTTGACTGCATTCCATTCAAAAGCTTGTTTTAAACGAAAAAGAATCAAACAAATTTATCAATGACAAAAATCATGAAATAATAAAAAAAATTTTAGAAAAAAAGAGAGTACCGTCTTCCAAACACCCTTAAAAGTATGAAACAAAATTATCGGAATGAATGTCCAATCAGATTTTTTGCATTTCAGTTGCGACTTGTCAGGTTACCAAACAAATTTTCAAAATGGGGAAACTAATTCGGCATAGATTTATATTAAAAGATTTTATTGCATCCTTTTTAGGGGGTTTTAATGTCGGTTTTCCACTTTTTCCTAAAATCTTTCCATTTCGTGATTTTTAGTGACAACATTAACCTTCAAGAAGATAGAATGATCTTTTCTATAAACTATGGACGTGATTTTCAAAATGCTGATAACAATTGTGAAAAGAATCTGCTTCATAATTGGTGGCAAACTGCTCAGCAAATTTTCATTTTGAGGCTAAAATCAGCATTGATTCGTAAGAATAGTGAAAACGATGAACTGCTACTAGCAATCTCGTGGACACTTTTACTGAAGAACTGTTTTAAGTGTTCTTTAATGTGTTTCAAATTTTTATCAATTTTTTTTTATGGTATATTGTTGCTGATGGAGCTGATTATGGGTAATTTATTTTGCCCAGTCTGTAGCAAGCATATCCGTTTTCAAAAAAACATATGCGAAGCATTCGGGGCTGCATCGATTAAGTGTGGGGAAATGCATTATATACATTAATTAATTTATATTTCAAGTTCCTAATTCGCTTAAATTTTCCCAAAAGCACTATCAAATCCAATTTACGCATGACAATTGTTGAAATAAACTGTACTCATAAGATCGTGAAAATTCCAAATCCAAGTTTCCAAATTAACCTGGGACGTGGGGTCTATATAATCCAACATAATCTACCAATCTTCATCTCTCTTCGACTTTTAATACTGCGTACCTTTCAATCAGTCGAGTGTCAACAGTTTGCGAGACCGCACACGCTGTTCGTGATTGCTAGTTCGCAATTAATTTTATTTGGGGTCACAACTTTTTTTGTGTTTTTTTTTCATATTTTTTCTTCGTAGAGTTTGCTCATGTACTAAAATGGCTTCAACCCGATTTCCTATGAAGATCAATGATCCTCGCTTCGATAAGTGGGCGAGATCTGTATTAAACACTGAAAGTGATGGCAGCGACACTGACGTTGATTCAATAATAAGTGATCATGACTCAAAATCAGAACTTGAAGTTTCTGATAGTGAAAACAATTTTACTCCTTGCGTTAGTGGTTCTCCAACTGCTAATCTAATTGCCAACCTGTCTTCAGCAGCTCCTGATGTCGAATTTTCATCTTCTTTTGATAGTGATGAGCCCTCGTCAAAAATAGTAATACGTGATAGTGGCAAATTTTGCGGGAAACCCCGATTTGTTTGGGGAAGTGCTCACCTGCTCTCAATACGCGAGCTAGACAGCACAATTTAATAACACACCTTCCTGGAAGAATTGGTCCTGCCAAAGCCCTTGGTGACATTTGTAGGGCAAGTTCTGCTTAGGCGCTGCTTTTTGATGACGACGTATTGAATTTAATAGGCCTCCATACCAATGAAAAGCGGGCAAAAGTTCGGGCAAAGTTTGAGAATGACTTGAAAAGTGAATATAAAATCTTGTGCGTCGTTGAATTAAAAACAATGTTAAGAGTCATGTATATGACTGCCATATTCAAGTCAAATAATGGTAATTTAGAGTCTCTATTTTTAACTGATGGTACAGGACGATACATCTTTCGTGCTACTATGTCCTTGAAGAGGCTAACTTTCATTCTGATATGCCGTTTTGACATAAGGAAAGTTGACAACAATGGTGCAAGCAATTTCTAACATCTTCAAAAAATTCATTAAGAATTGCCAACTGAATTATTCAATCGACAAAACACTTGTGTGGATGAAATGCTCGTTGACTTTAGGGAAAAATGTTCTTTCAGAGTTTTTATACCCAATAAACCCAGGAAATATGGTATAAAAATTATGGCCCTCACCAATGCCAAAACTCATTATCTCCTCAATGCATATATTTATACAGGAAAGGACAGTGATGGAAAATACTAAGCAATGAAGAAAAAACGTTCAATGTGTAAAACAAAGTGGAAATCCCGAAAGAATTTCTTCTTTCAAAAGGACGAGAAGCAGGTTTTCCGTTATATGGCTTCACAAGGGACACGACATTGGTCTCATATGTGCTCAAAAAGAACAATTCTGTGATACTGCTGTCATTCATGCATCACACAGTAACCACGGGTAAAGAAAACAATAAACCAGAGATAATTATTTTCTACAACAGTAACAAGGTTGGTGTAGATGCCTTGGACGAAAAACTTACTGTCTACTCAGCTAGCCGAAGAACCAGAAGGTGGCCCATGGCTATCTTCTACACTTAACGTAAGTACGGTCATCGCTCATGTTATCTATTCTTCGTGTGCAGGGAATTCGGAAATATCTCGAATGAATTTCATCAAAATTCCAGCAAGAGAGCTCATAGGGCCATGCCTAGAAAATTGCCTAACGAATTCAAGGTTGCCTTGGGAACTAAGGCAAAATATAGGAAGCATTTCGCAAAAACCAGTACCATTTGAACCTTGGGAGGATATCAGTAAACGAGGTAGGTGCAAAAATTTTGTCGTGGCACAGATAAGAAGACCAAATTATTGTGCTACCAGTGTAAAGTTCCAATCAGCTTAAGCTGCTCTCCTTATTGTTGCCGCGATTGTACTTATTATTAAGGGGCTGCAAATAAAAACCTTATGGAAAAAACGTTCCAAAAAATTTAATTTTTTGTTCAAATCATTTATCGTGGGTAAGAAAAAGTAGAAAATAAAACAAAAAAAACTATAAATTCATGAGTTTATGTTCACATTTTTAAGAACAACTTCCCAAGTCCGCATCAATAACCAACTCACCGATGCCTTTGACACAAATATCAGACTAAAGCAGGGAGATGGGCTGGCCCCATTGCTATTCAGTTTCGCTCTGGAGTGCGTCATACAGGGTGTCCATCCGTCCGTTTTTACACGGACATGTCCGTGTTTTATGTGCGCTGTCCTGGTTTCCGTATTTTTCGGGAAATGTCCGTATTTTCGACCAATTTCGCCTAAAAATTTTTTTTGCTTAAATTTATGGATTTTTCGCTGTTTTTCGTACCAACAAAATGAGCGATACGTACGATAACAACGTACGATTAGAGAAAAAATCGATTCTCGACCCGCGATCGATGTATCGAACTACGGAACTCATAGGGACAATTAGCAGTAAATACTACTAAACAGAGACCAGCTGTATAAAATGACCAAATCAACTCGAAACTCTATCAGATTTACGGGAGTTTTCGTTGTCTTCGAGCAAATTTAGCGAGACGTTTCTTTTTTGGTGTGGAACAGTGTTTGAAAACTAAAATTTCCGCGTCTTTGTTCATCAGTTGCAACTCGAGATCGTCCATCGAATCTTATTGTAAACAGTAAGCACGATATACTCATTAATCAGGTTATGGTCGTTGTTGATGTTTTTTTGCCGATACGTTCATTGTAGTATTTAGGCTCGAAGGCTATTTGCGAATTTACAATACAATATATTATTTACAGGTGACAGCTCACATCTTGGGCGTTGGAGAATTCGATCCGAAATTAATGGAATTTATTTTCCTAAAATTGATGTCGCACTGATGACGAGATGTCTCTTTCAAAAGCAAAACGATTCAAACCAGACGATGAATCCAACACATCAAAACGCAAGTGTAAATTTAATCAAGATTTGAAAAATCAATTTCCATGTTTTGATTTTGGGAAAACAGAATGGCATGGATATTGCAAAATATGTGACAGTGAAGTTTCTGTTGGCAATAGTGGTTCGTATCTTAGATTGTGTATATTTTTATCTTTTTTGAACGTTTTATGATTAATAATATACATAATCCCAGACTCTTCATACAATTTTATGATTATATTCACGCTATTATATACAAAACTATACACATTATTCACGAAATTCTAAACAATATTTACAAAATAAAAAATTTCTCCGAAAATTTGTGATATTTAATTTCAAACTTTCAGTTCGAAAAAATTTTTGAGCTACTCATAAAGTTCAAAGAAGTTCCTTGTATACATATATAAGCATATTTCTGTTAATTTTGTTATGTACTATATAATTCATATTTTTGACCAAAATTTACGATTTTCCTAGTTTCCTCACAATTTTTCAATTCAAATTCCAAATTTCATTCTTAATTGATAATTGTGCTCTTGATTCTACAGGAGCAAGAGACTTGAAAGCACACATTGAAACTGAGAAACACAAAAGAATGATACGCGATGCATCGACTTCTCAATCCATGAAAAACTTCATAGTGCAGAAGTCAATGCCAGAGGCATATGCAGTATGGGCAGCTGAGGGCACGTTGACGTTTCACACAGTAAAGCATCACCAGTCTTTCAGATCAATGGATTGTACGGGAAAACTCTTTCGCGATATTTTCAAAGACTCAAAAATCGCAAGCAAAATTTCTTGTGCTCACACGAAAACGGAAGCAATTTTAAATGCAATTTTGTCGAATCATTCAGTTGAAATGATTATGGAAAGCTTAAAAAACATACCGTTTTTAAGCATCGGTACAGATTCTAGTAATCATGGAAATTTGAAAATATTTCCGTTAGTTATTCAATATCTCGATCTTTTCGATGGGGTTCAAGTCAAACTACTGGATATCAAAGAAACATCAAATGAAAAAGCGAAGACTGTTGGAACATTACTGGTTGACGCGTTAGAAAAGTACAGTTTGACTAAGAAACTTAATGCATTTGTCGGTGACAATGTCAATACGAACTTTGGGGGCTTGCAGCGCAAGCCTGGAGAGAATGTTTTTACATATTTAAAAGAAATGGTGAATGAAAATCTCATCGGCATTGGATGTCCGGTCCACACTTTGAACAATGCGATTCACCATGGATTGAACCAATTCGGTTCATTTGATGTAGAATGCATAATTTCTAAAATTTTCAATCATTTTTCCATTTATACGGTTCGGACGGCGGATTTGAAAGAGTTTTGCGATTTTGTTGAAATAGAGTATCAAACTTTGTTGTCACATACGAGGACAAGGTGGCTCAGTCTTATGCCTGGTGTTGATAGAATGCTCCGTATGTACCCAGCGTTGCGTTCATATTTTTTGTCGACAAATGATGCGCCGAAAGTTTTGGAACAATTTTTCAACGATGATTTCGGTGAGTTGCATTTTCTGTTTGTTCACCCTCTCATGTCAATTTTCCACAACAAATGGAAGAGCATGGAAAGCGAAAGTAATAGCGTTATTGAGATCTTATCAATTATTGACTCTGTGCTCGAATGTTTGAAAAGCAGATGCGACTCAAAATTTGTACCAATCAGCATTAGAAAAGTACTCACTGACCTGAGAAATGATGGCAAAGACGTAGAATGTGACAAATTTCTCAATTCTATGTTTTTGGTGTACAACAAAACAGGCGAATATTTGAAAAAATTGACGCATCGCTTCGTCATTTGCAGGATTTTGATTGGTTGGATTTCAAATTGGGAAAAGAATTGGAGTATGAATCAGTCGAAAAATCTGTTTCGTTTCTCGATTCCAAGAACGTCAAAATCAACGATGATATTTTGTTTGATCAAATAGCCAATTTGAAAAAATTTCTCAAATCAAAAGAAAATGACAGCGAGTTTTTCAAGAAACCTTCCAGTTTGAAGATCTGTGATTTCTTTGCTGCCAATTCAAATATTTCATCATATTCCGAAATTCGGAAAATTGCCCAGTACTTTTTCGTTATACCGGCACATAATGCTAGCTTTGAAAGAATTTTTTCCCTTATCAATACGCAATGGAGTAATGAAAGAAACAGGCTGAAATTGACGACTGTAACAAATATTGTCATGGTTCAACACAATTTCAAGCATTTTTCATGTTCAGAATTTCACAGCTATTTGGGGAAAAACAAAAAACTGCTGGAAAAAATTGGTCAGGTGGAAAAGTATCATCAATGAATATATTGTTTTATGCGAGTCAAAGAATCTGTGTATGGTATAGTACATATGTGACGTGCGCCGAAGAAAGGGGCCTTACAGGGAAAATTAGATTTTTCAGGGCGACCGGTTGAAGTCGACCAGGCAGACACTATTGTTAGGAGAGAGGTACCTAGCAACTTGATTATCAGCAAAAATAATGCTGAGAAATTTTTTTCGATCGTCCCATTCAAAAGAGAAACTCAAAAACTATAGAAAAGTGTAAAAATCTCAAAATCTAATTTTTCCCTGTAAGGCCCCTTTCTTCGGCGCATGTCACATATATTTAGAATAAAAATTGGTAATGTAACAGAAGTAAGAAACGGACTTTATCTCGACACTCGACAACCATGTTACAAGCATCACTTGCAGTTTGTATTGATTACAAGAATGATGAGACAATAAAATGTACTATTCTGCAATCTTTTTCGTTTTTTTTCCAGACAGCGCGAGTCTAAAGAGTAGGGAAATTTCAGAACACTGATAACTGATCTGTGACTAAAGGGTGGTGAGTGGCGCAAAGGGGGGGGGGGGGGGGGGGGTTTGTCGTCAAATGTCCTGGTTTTGGGTTGTGACCAGATGGACACCCTAACGTCATAAGAAAGCTACCTGCGGATACACGAGGTACGTGACTATACAAATCCTTCCAAATGGTATCCTATGGGGACGACATCAATATTTTGTCACGGTCATCAACAACTGCCAAAGAACTCTTCCTGGAACTCAACAGAGAAGCAAAACTAGTAGGGCTACAAATCAATGAGAATATAACAAAGCTTATATCTCAAATGCCTAAAATGTTCCACTTGGCGAATACAGTATTGACAATGTGAGCAAATTTGTGTATTTAACGCCAAAATAACGAGAACGCACCTCTCAAATAAAATATTTTATTCAGTTTTGACGATCTTGAAGACCAGCTGCATACACAGGAAAACAAAGCTCCAAATATACAAATTCATGATAAGACCTGTGTTATGCTATGGGTGTGAAATATGGAGTCTCATTCGATCATCCGCAAATGTATTGAACGTCTTTGAGCGACGGGTCCTGAGCCAAACAATAGGAGCGAAGCTAGAAGCTACAACCATACGAAGAAGAAGAAGAAAAAGGTATTGGTACCGCGTCGGTATATAGATTAGTAACGCAAAATTTGGTCTTTGTTTTTCTTCTTGTATTTTTTCGGAAGTTTTTAAACCGAAATATGCATTGGTATAGAAACGTCGAGTGCTGGTGAAAATTTCAAATGTGTTTTAAATCAGGCAATTTTGAGGGTGGTTGATAAATTTTAATAGAGCCACGGTCTACTCATGAGATACCCCACGACTCAAGACTTTAGGTCTATGAACCGGTCGATTTGGATTTCCCTCGGGAAATAGTTGAAGGAACGATCGAAAAAGAAACCATTACAATTTTATGAACATAAATTGACACTGTATGAGCTTAGGCCGTTGTATAATTCATCTCATGTTTCCGAACATTTAGTTGTGTCAATAGAAAAAAAAATTATTGTACTGAGCCAATTTAGATGACACACGCAATGATGGGCAGACGAGAGAGTCGAACGCGAGACGCCGACGTGGATGGAACGAGTTAATTGATGTTAAAAAACAAAACTAAATATAAAACTATCCTCCGACTTTTATTAAAACTATTCTTGAGAATTTAATGATTTGGCATCATTTCCATTTTTAACAGTTTTCAGAAGTGGGCTAAAGTTTCTAAAACTATCAATTTTCATTACATGGTGGTGCAATTACGCGAAAAATTGTGCGCGATGGGATTACCAACTGCTGGAAACAAGGCGCAGTTAGTCGAAAGACTGTAAGAAAATCAATATGCCGATGAATTTACGCGTGCTCTACATTCGAGTGTTGAAAATCAGTTGAAGAATCTTGAGGTGACGCTGATCGAATTGCGATTCTCATGAAGCATTGATGTTCTGCTAAATCGGGCGTCTCCAAACACGACAGTATCGCGCGGAGTAGTAAATGTGCATACGGTTCGACGAGTGAGTTGCGACGGTTCCCAAAGTCTGTGGCTAACGGATTACTTCCAGTCACACATCGTGCGGCGATATTTGCGAGATTTGTGGTAAAACACGAAAGTCACTGAGCAAACGAACGTGTTTCTGACACTAGGTGGCGGAACACCCGTATCAATTACTGGAACGATAATAACATGTTACAACGCCCCAACGATGAATTTTATTCCAATGATATCTACAAGCACAAGTGTACCGTCGTACGAGGAGATCCGACACGTACATTTCAACGGGGCTGTGAAGCTATTTTACTGGACGCGTCAATATGGCAGTGTGAGTGGGACACACAACAGGCAACATGATCTGTATATCCAGCCGGTATAGCCAATTGTCAGCTGCTACCAGTGTTTCAGATGGTTTACATATTCCAAAGTCGGCGACGGGCTTCAGGTATAAACATTGGAACGACCCGACAGCTCGAGGTGGAAATACAGGCTCTGTGTTTGCCTGTCAGAACACGGTGCCTACCGCTGACTATTGCCCCCTTTGAGGAACAAGATAAAACCGGAGTGGACATCCATGTGTACACGTTGTCGCAACTACCCCTGCGACCGCCTGCCTAACTACGTGTCTTTTTGCACCTACCCCTGCGACCGTGATTCAAAAGCTAGTTAAGGGGAACCCAATGGGTTGTCACAAGAAAGTAAACAAACGCTTATGCACTCGTAAATATGGTTTTATTGCAAATAACACTTCACAGAACAAGAAAATAGCATTGAATACAAATAAAGCATTATGGTCACTTAGGATAGAAAACACTGTCGTATCGATAACCCATCGTTTTCTAGCAATAACGCACATTACACTTTTAATTGAGTTCCTCGCTCCGATTTACAATGTCACTCCGTAAAATGTTGTTATCCCTAAACCAGGTGTGATATTACTTTCACTACAGTCAATATGTACCTTCGGACACGTTCTCGAACCGAAAAAACGACTAAATTCCGAATCGTATCTCACGCGCCAGGTAAATTTCGCGTCCATGTTTAGTCGTCAAATTGACAATCTGGCTCTCGAGAGGAGAAATTGTGGAAATTATTGGAAATGAAATGACAATCATGCTCAGAAGGTGGTCGCATCATTTTCTATGGAGCTTATATGAGCATAGCCTCTCCATTTGTTCCGTTCCTCAAAGATTGCCCCACTCAAAATGCTTATTTGCTGTCACCTATCATCCAAAGTTTCAGAAACGTACACGACATGACTGCGATCTTGTCAGCGTTCGGCCCTGTGGATATGGCGATAAAGACATCGTCACAGTTCATTGAACGTATCAAAAATCTCAGGCAAGCGTATTGATAGGACGATAGAGCCTTGCTTTTTGCTGTTCAGGTGAAGTTGAAAGAAGCGGAAAAATAATGGATGGATGCAAATCCGATCGTGTATTGCAAATGGTCTCAGTTTGTGCAAGAATTTCAGGCAGATTCCCGTCATGTGTGAATATTGTCGAAATTCACATGCAAAGTTGCCTGAAGCTTTTTACTATAGAATTATTTGTATTGGAGCAGGAAGTTCACTGGACGATCAATCAATGATCAAATATGTAATCAATGGACTGAACAAATTCGATATGAAAAGAAGTATGTCGGTCAATTCGTCTCCAATTTGTAGTGCATTGCTTCCAGCGTTGATGCAGTATTGCTTCTACAATCCGTTAAAAATGCAAAGTCAGCGGGAAAACAACAAACCAAACATTGAAGGAACGTGTTTTAACTATCACAAAACTGGGCATACTCGTATGTATCGAAATTGTCCGCTACCATAAAGATGGGTAGGATGTGCTAACTGTGGAAAGCAAAGTCAGCCTGAATAATAACCAAGTGAACGAAAGTGAAGGCAATGTTGGTACAAGTGAGACTAATATGGTTACCAATAATGATTAATTGTATGAAGCATTGATTGATTCCGATATTGTACGCCCTAAGGTGAAGACATCAATTGCCGCATCAAAATTGTGCAGTTATCCTAAAAGGCTTTGAAGGTGGGCGATTAAAAAGTACCATTAAGGTAAACGCCAGTGTCTCAACAGATAATCAAACATACGATTGTGAACTATTTATCATGGATGTCGAAAAACAATGTGGAATTTACTATTAGATGGAGACATTTTGTCTCATAATAGTTGCTTTGTCATTGTCGGGGAGGGCTGTTGGATCCTGAAAAAGGAATGGATTAGCACTTCTAAAACTACGATTGAAGAATATTTCGAAAGTCTTTAAGCGGTGTTCAAACAATTCGAAGGCCGGTTTGCTAACGAGAACCTACCAATCGGCAAATGCAAAATTGTAAAAACGGATATTCGCCTGTCAATTGATAAGGCTTTTCAGTTGAAACCTGATCGTATCCCATTTAATAGACGTGACATTGTTAGGAAAATCATCGAAAGGGTTCTTAAAGAAGAAATAATTCGACATATCGTATTGGTTGTGGAGAAAAATAAGGAACTCAGACTTTGCATGGACTATCGCTAACTGAATCGAGTTACAGCTCGTCAACTGTTTCCGATGCCTGTCATGGATGAGTTGTTCGTAAAGTTGGCGGGATCCAGGCTCTTTACAACATTGAACTTCAAGATTAGATATCATAAAATTTAACTCGAGGAGCATGTGAAACAGTACACGGCATGTACCACAACTGAGGGCTATTTTGGGTATATGTTAGTATGATGCTTTTTCGGCTTATAAGCACCCGAGCAGTGTTCCAACTGGTAACGATGTAGTTACTTGATAGGCTTAAACCAATTATAGCACTTGCATATCTCGATGACTTCATTATACCCTTGCTGGGTGTGGTGAGGGCACAGCAAAGCACCGGGAGTTTTTAAACAGTGCTAAAAGAATGCGGCTTGACATTCGGGTTAGAGAAATGTCATTTACTAGTAACTGAGATTGATTTGTTAAGCCATCGTTTAAGTTCCAACAAAATCGAGCCGGATGACGATAAGGTGATTGCTATCAGGGACTTTAAGACTCTGGGTACAGCCACAGAGGTGACGTGCTTTTTCAAAAAGTTCGTTCAGGTTTACTCTCTGACTCCACGATGGCTGACAAAGCAGGCAAAGGTGGCAGCATGAAATTTTGTGTAGACGGATGCTGAACAAGAAGCTTTTGACGAGCTAATCAAGTGTTTAAGTTCTAAACCTGTACTTGCTTTTTACGATCCATCTTGTCTACATGAAGTATATACAGATACGATCCACGTTGAATTAGCAGCTATTTTATTGCAATCAATGAAGGTAAAGCCTGGAAAGCAGTTATATGATCCAGTCGTCACTGCACAAATGTAGAGGCGAATTACCATTGTTTGCTGTCATAGAGACATTCCAACAGTCCCGGATTTATCATTCCAAAACATCACCGATCGTACAGCCATAAGAAGTGTGAAGGTGAAAACTTCTCTAATACCACGTAAAGCCCGATGGTGGATGTGACTTTTGGAATATGATTTTAAATGTGTCCATCGTGCTGGAAGCCGAATGAGATACGTTGACGCGATGAGTTGAGCCACAGTGGTAGAAGTAGTACCCGAGGACTTCGTGTTACAGCTGAACGAAGAAAACGAAGACTGACTATACACGATGCAACTGCAAGACCCGAAACTTACTAGGATTGCAGTAATTTTAAAGGGGGATATAACTTCGGATCAACGTGAACATAAAAGGAGCGAATACTGTATTCAAGACAAACGAGTCTACAGACGCGTGTGAAACGAATTAGTGTTCGTTGTACCGAAAACTGTTCGCTGGAGGATCGCCAGACTCTGTCATGACGAAGCGGGCCATTCCGGAATTGGGAAGACTATTCAGTAAATACAGAGCCATTTATTGTTCGTATGTCAACGTAACTTTGTAAAAGGATACATATCGGTCTGTATACAATGTTGCTATAATAAGCAAAAGAGTGGCAAGCCTGAGGAGGAACTAGATATCCACCCGGTTGCTCCAACGCCTTTAAGGATTATTCACATCGACCACCTAGGACCGCTCTTGAAAAGCAAGAAGGGAACATGTATTTTTTTTTTTTTGCTATCAGCGATTCATTTCATTTGGACGTAAAGGCGGTTAAACATACGAAGACACAGCTGTCTTGCATTGAATGAACTGTCGAACTATTTTGAATCGCCCTCACAGATTGTAACCGAGAGAAGACCTTAGTTTACGGCTAAATTTTTTGAAAAATACTGCAACTAGAACCATATACATCACATAAAAACAGCAATGCAAACACGTCGTATCAATGGGCAGTTGGAATGAGCCTACTGTATCATTGAAAGCTTCCCAAAAACAATCACAAATAACCCAAAAGATTGGGGCAATGACCTGAGACAATAGAGTGTGAACGCCCAGAGGAATGCGACAACTGGATTTTCTCCAAATGAACTCGTTTTTGTTTTTAAATTGCAGAACATCATTCAAAATTATATGTTTACTGCCATTCCTGACGACTCAACTACTGATCAACCAATAGAAGAGAAGCGTGCCAATGTCCTGGAGAATATCGGAATGCAATGGAAGAAGTGGAAGAGCTGATACGCTAATAAGCACCAAACGCCACGTATGTATAAAGTCGCCGACCTTGTGGTAATGAAACATGAACCCACAGCTTCTGGAGTGTCACGTTATAGGAGCCTTTACATGGTAGCGAAGGTATTGGAAAATTATCGGTATCTCATGCAGGACTTCGAAGGTTCACAGTTGACTCAACGGAGGTTCTCATCGGTATACTCTGCCGACAGCATCATGGTGTTTAGCTCCACCCGAGTTGGGCAGCGACAGCAGTGACGATACTTCGAAAGTTGAGGGGTCTCCAAGGACATTGGGACAATGCCTAATTAGAAAGGGCTGAATAGCCTACGATATGCAGACACCAATTATGATAAACTCAAGAAAAACTTCAATGATATCTACTCGTTTTAACAGGGAAACCATTTCAACTTGCTGCCAGTTTGTTGCCATATCACTAACAACCATTGACTGAATGAAATCTTCAACATATTTTTAATCGTTCGTTATATCTGGAAATTAGAAGATCCAATTAAAAGTGTAGCATCTGGTTTGGTGGAAAGTCTGAATGATAGAAAAGCCGTGAATTGTTTTTGTTGTACTCAGAGAGCTTTTAAATTGCTATTACTTCCGTAAATGCGATTTAGCTTTTTTGACAATTCCAGCCTGTAAGGACCTTTCCTTGAACTATTTAAAGTTAAATTTAAAGGCGTCCGTATAAATTCACAGGGAAAAATGTTATATTTACAAATTTTACTATTTTTGACAAAGTTGAGTGAATTTCAACTTCCAACGTATTTTTTATTGTTGTACTCATGGAAACCTACCACCAAGATTTTCTCACCTTTAAAATGAATTTTTTCATCAAGAGTTGATAGCCTGTACTTTAAATGCTGAACTTTTTGAAAAAACTTTAATTTACTCAATGTTCTCGTTCAAAACGGTCGCTATTTTGTTTTACGCTAAGTACTCGTAATATCACCCGTTGAACAGATTCTCAAAGATGTGTATGGTACACTCCCTTTCTGAAATGTTCATGCAAATCCTAACAAGCACGTAGTGTCTGAGTTGATTGGAAGCACATAATGCTCAATAGCCACGGATTGTCGCTCTTGTAATACCGAAAATTTAAGCCACCATAACTTCGTTAACTACTATCCGATGTTTCTGAAATTTTCTTGGTTTATCAGCCTTATACATGCCCATATACGAGATGTGTACAAAAAGTAAGGTGACTTTTCAAATTTCGCGGGCAATATACATTCGATTATCGATTTTTTTATTTTATTTTTTTTTGTTGGTACCCTCGTCACGAACATATATTTATAGCTTCAGCAGTTTAATATGCTTATTTTGTTTGTGAGAGGCATAACGATTAGAAGTATTTTGCGTGCGAGCTTTTGGCCCAAAACAACACCACAATCATACCTCAGTCACCATAATCACACCCATATGACTTTTTCTTGCTCCCAAAAATGAAGACAACTACGGGGATCCGCAACTATTGAGGAGATAAAGATGGCATTGCTGGATTGGAAAAAGCATTGGCAAAACTGTATTGGCACAAGTGTATTGATTACTTTCAAGGGGACAGCATAAATATTGACGAATAAGTAAATATTTTCTTCCTAAAAATACAAACTCACCTTACTTTTTGAACACACCTCGTATACGTAAAGTTTCATTGGATTAAAGGGTGCTTTTAAGATTTTATTCATGTAAGTGTAAAATTGATAGATCATACTATCACCAACAAAGTTTGGCGAATTTCAATTTCTCAAGTATTTGTTGATGTTGCATTCATTGAGAACTACCTCCATGATTTTTTTCAGACACAAATTTTTCGTGTTCTTCCAGTCCGACAATAATCATGATCTACTCGAGTTCCTCCCGAAAAATAATTTAGTTGGGCAAAATAATCATATGATGGAAGGAAATAATTTAAATCAAAGTAGCCGTGAAAATCAGAACCAATGTCCAGCGGGACCCCTTACAAATGTAGAGGGGTTGGAAGCACGTATGCGTGAAAGTATAGGTGGTCCAGATGCAAGCCATTTGCAAACACACAACCAGAATCACTCAGCAAGCTGCTCGCTGCAAGTTCGATTTCAAGTGGCCCACATTGTCAACCCCATCCTCAACAAAAGCCGCAAGCACGACAATCACAACCTCAGCAAAATTTTCACACGCAAATGCCCAATTACAAAATAAGCCAAACAAACTGTCACCACCGACAGCTGGATATTAACTGCATTACCCACGCAATAATGCCAACCGAGTTGGAAGCTTATTGCGACTTGTGAACGTCACCACTGGAAGGAATGAAACGGCTTTAGAGGCCACTGTTGGAACGCGCATATTACGATTTCACGAAGGAAGGGCAGTTGCCCAGGAAAAGACAATAGGAGAAACGGCGGCTATGATCGAGGTGAAATCGAAGCTGGAGGAGGTGTTCGAGGTCTCTTTTGACGGTTGGACTTCAACCGTAGCGGAGGTCCCGGGAAAACTTTTGGAATCGACACGAACAGGATTGCAGGAGCATTTTAGCAAATGGAATCGGAGTTACAAAAAGGCCTAGCAGGTGATTTTACGAGTGCAAAATCAAATTAGCTGAATTCAATAGTAAATTAAGCATGTATACTTGACTCTTGGGACATTATTTTTGAAATTATATTAAATTACAGGCGTACCTCGATATAAGTCGTTTCGCACAAAGTCGTTTCACACATGAGACGCCAAATAGTTCCTACCCCGATTCAATTAACGACAACTTTGCTTCACACTTGCGTCACTTTCCGAAACTTAAAAATTCGTAATTACCAAGAAAAGTACATAATTACGGAAAGTATAAGTTCATTCGAAATAGGCAAATTTTGAAATGTTCAATTTTTATGTGTAGCAGTGTACTTATGACCTTAAATATGCTTCAAAGAATTCTAAAATGTCCCCATTGCACAAAAATTATGCATGTATGTATTCGTCTTTTTCTAATTTGCTGAACATGAAGAGTGTGCAGATTTATTAAAGAGGGAAATCCCCGAATATACACAAGTCAGAGTATTCTACATATACGAAAGGTTTTCGTTTTTTTCTGTCTCGTTTGGTAATTTGTGACTTATGATGTGTGGAAAACGCAGTGCAGAAAATTTTACTGCGATCAGCTCGAAGAAAGCTAGAAACACAATGACCTTAGAAAAGAAAATGGAAGTTTTAAAGCGCATTGATTCCGGTGAAAAAGTTACGTCCGTTGGACAAGCATTAAATTTAAATCGTGCAACTGTCCATACCTTAATAAAAAATGCCGAAAAAATTCGAGCAAGATTACAAGCTGGTTCATCTAAAGCATGCTCTGCAATCACGAAATTGCGAAGTATTAACATGGAAACAATGGAAAATTGTTAAATATTTGGATCGAAGATCTCAATCAAAAAAACCTGCCTCTCAGTACACTAATAATACAAGAAAAAGCTAGGGCTTTGTTTGCATCCGTGAAGGAGCGAAATGGCGGTGGAACAGAATCATTCCAAGCAAGTTCTGGTTCGTTTCACAGATTTAAGAAGCGGAGCAATCTACATAACTTGAAACTATCGGGGGAATCAGCAAGTGCGGATATAGATGCAGCCGCTAACTTTTTATCTACATTTGTGGGTGTCATTTCAGAGGGAGGATATGCTCCACAACAGGTAAGCGTTTCCAGTTAAATTTGGATGTATGGGCAGTTCAAAACTCTCTATGTTACTATAGATCTTTAACGTGGACGAAACGGGCCCTCCAGGACACTTATATCTGTAGAAGAAACTACCGCGTCCGGTTTCAAAACTAACTAACATTGCTTCTTGGAGCGAATGCTTCTGGAGACTTTAAGTGGAAGCTTTTGCTTATTTATTCTTCGGGAAATCATAGAGCGATGAAGAACATTTGCAAGGAAAGATTACCCGTAATTTGGCGCTCGAATAAGAAGTCTTGGATGACTTCCGTAATTTTTAATGATTGGTTCCAAACATACTTTTGCCCGGCAGTGAAAGATTATTGCCTAGAAAATAACTCTTCCCACAAGGCAATACTAATTGTTGACAATGCATCGTCACATCCGGTCAACTTGGACGAGTTCGACGAGAATATCAAAGTGATATATTTGCCCCCCAACACCATGTCCTTGCTCCAACCTATGGATCAGGGGGTGTTGGCTTCTTTTAAGGCTTACTACTTACGCAGGATATTCAAGCAACGTATTGCTGAAATTGATCAAGGGGACCAGGATACTGACAAATCAACTACAATTCGAAGCTTTTGGCGCAATTTCAACGTTCTCAAAGCAGTTGAATGTCTTGGAAAGAAGTAAAAAATTCCAATTTAAATGCTGCGTGGAAAAACCTTTGGCCTGAATGCGCTAATAGGCAAATAAATCTGAAGAATTCGCCTGACACCGTTCAATCGGATATTTTAAGTTTGGTTCATCAGATTGGTTTTAACGATGTAGACGATAATAATTTGGCAGAATTATTACAATCGCACTTCTAAAAAATCATGATGCTATTGAAACTGAAGTGGGTGAAATAAGGAAAAACCTTAGCTGCAGCCCTTCTTTAACTATTCAAAAATTATCGGAAGGTTTGGAATGCTTAAAGAACGCCGAACAAATTTTTAGTTTAGACACGGATAGGGAAAGACATGAATAATGTATGCGACTCATCGATGACGCATCTTTTCCGTACAAGGAGCAATACACTGAAAAAAGGAATGCCACAATGCAGTGTACCATAGACTCATATTTTTCAAATTCATAAGCAACAACCTCGTCAATGCATGTTTCAAATGAAAATTTTTTCTCCAATTAACATAATTCTTCATGTTTTTTGCCGTTTATTTACTTTAATAATAAATAATATTATAATATGAATTTTGTGTCTTAATTTTACCTAATTCGTTTACATATGCATTTAGTTCTGACCCGGTTTAAGTCGTTTCAACTTAAGTCGCCTTTCCCTGGAACGTATCCCTGTCATAAATCGGGGTACGCCTGTATTTGAATAGTCATATGTATTTGATTTTTGTGACATTAATATTGAAATAAAATTGGATTATCGAGTTAAATGAAGGGCATTTTTGACTCTATCGGCGAGATACTGACGAGACAGTTACCCAGAGTTTTTGTTTTTTGAATGCGTCGTAATATATTGATTTTTTTTTATCTCTGAGAGCTGATAAGAAATTTGGGCCCTCTTATACCGATGTATTAAACATTGTCTGGGTGGGACACTTGACAAAACGACGAGATGTGAAGGCAGACCGCACGAGCGTTGTGCGACGAAGAAAGAATGATGAAGAGAGTGGTAGGGAATGAAGGTAAAAAAATTGTTGTAGTTGATTTGGAAGGTGTAATGCCAGGCATTTGAATCAAAATTGTCGATCCAACAGTGTGTTGTGAACTTGGCTCTGATGCGAAGAAGTAACACCGTTGTGTTGATTCTATTTTTCAGTAATACTGTCTTTCAGTGTTCGAAAAGTGAGAAGGCACTGGACGAATGACGAATGCAAGGCAGTTGAACACGGGTTTTGCGGGAGAACTTTAAAGTTTCGGAGTATAGAAAGATCAGTTGATTACTTATTTTTCATTTGCATTTTTTGTCGTGTGAGAATAGTACAGGTGCAGTGGCGGACTTACATTTAGGTACACTAGGCACGTGCCTAGAGGCGCATCCTCTTTTGGGCGGCAGCCGAAAGGAGTCATTCTTGTTTTTTCTTTACCAGTAAATTATAAGACCATTTACAGTTAGTCAATGTGACCATCAAATTCATCTCACAGCAAAAGTTGCATTTCAAATTCATAATAAAATATTCTGTTACCAACCATGAAAACTCATTACTGTCCAGCCACGGCGCCCATCACCTACACCCTGATTACAAGTGATAACTCATTACATCGGGTGTTGCCCAGGGATCTATCCTTGGTCCGGACCTGTGGAACGTGTCTTACGACGGGCTATTGAGACTTGAGATGCCAGATGAGTCGCGCTTGGTCGGCTATGCGGATGATGTTGAGGCTCTGGTCGCCGGACGCACCGTTGAACAAGCGCAACTTAGGCTAGGTATGCTAATGCGCCGAGTGAGGGACTGGATGACTGCTCGCGGGCTCAGTTTAGCACTGGAGAAAACCGAAGTGGTCATCTTGACAAAAAAGAGAATCCCTAGAGTAAGGATGATCAGTATTGGAGATATACAAATCGAATCGAAGCCAGCGGTGAAGTACCTGGGGCTACTGATCGACTCGAAGATGAGTTTCTCTGAGCAAATCAGGGCAACGGCTGAAAAGGCTGCTTCGGGAATATCGGCCCTGAGTCGACTTATGGCCAACGTAGGGGGACCCAGCCCATCAAGAAGACGCCTCTTGATGAGTGCTGTAGGGTCACTGCTACTGTACGGAGCAGAGGTATGGGGCGACGCTCTCAGCAAGGAGGTATACCGAAAACGATTGGCACAGGTACAGAGAAGAGGAGCTCTGAGAATTGCATCTTCGTATCCAACAGTCTCTGACTCGGCAGTGAGAGTGATTGCAGGCGTGATACCTGTCGCCCTCCTTACTAGAGAGCGCCGCGCTATTTACCTGCGCCGAAACGAGGATGCGAGGGAGATGGTTGTCCGCGAGGAGAGACAACGCTCGCTCAACGATTGGCAGCAGTCTTGGGTGAATTGCACGAAGGAAAGGTGGACTGCGCGCCTCATCTCGAATGTGAGACCGTGGCTAAATCAAAGGCATGGTGAGACTGACTTCTATCTGACCCAGCTTTTGAGCGGGCACGGGTGTTTTCAGTCTTACCTGCACAAGATCGGTAAGTCACGGTCTCCCGATTGTCGGTTTTGCCCAGGAGAGGAGGACAATGCCTGTCACACATTTTTGGCGTGTACCAAATGGGCCAGGCTGCGAAGGGAACTCTACAGCGAGACGGGAGAGCTCACCTCGGATAATATAGTTGCGGTGATGCTCGAATCGGTTGACAAATGGAACCAGGTGGCACATTATGCTCGGGCAGTCCTAAAAGATAAAAGGGACTCACAGCAGCCGGAGGTGCTGGGGCAGGGGGATCGCTCTTCTGGCATTTCCTCTTCCCCTCTCCCCTCCCGCTAGGAAAGGGACTCCCCAGCTTGAAGGCACCCCACGGCGTAACAAAACGAGACCTGGCCCGAAGTAATGTGTCAAACGGTTCCAGGCTAGGTTCTCAGATTGACAGGGGAGGTGTTTAGTGGGTAGTCCAAGGGTATCCTCCATGGGAAGATTTTTCAAAATAGTCTCCTCCGGCCTCGATACACCGTTTTGCGCGATCCAAAAGCTTTTCAAAAGAGTCTTTCAAGTCATTGACCGGAATGTCCTTCAGGGTGTCGGTACAAGCCCTCTACGGACGCAAAGCGTTTTACTTTCATGACCAAATGCAATTTCCTGAATAGGTAGAAGTCACAGAGAGCCAGGCGAATACGGTGAGTAATTAAAATCACTCTTTCAAATGTTAAATTCTAAGCAATTTTTGGTCATCGGCTAACTTGTGCGGAACAAAACGTGCACAAACCTTTCGTAAGCCCAAATAATCGGTTAAAATGCGATAAATCGATGTTTTGGAGATATGTAACTCCGATTTCATGAATTTCAACGATGATTTCGGCTTATTTTTGAGAAATTCAGGCTCAATTTCGATGGAGTTTTTGGTGATCATTGATTTTGGGCAGCCCGTATGTTCATCGTTATTTGTGTCCTCACGACCATCTCTGAAACGTGTAAACCACTCATGAACTCTGGCCCGAGATAAACACTCATCGCCATACATTTTTTTCATCGATTCAAATGTTTCGTAAACGATTTACCGATTTTAAAACAAAATTTGATATTAGCTCTTTGTTCAAAACTCATGTTTGTACTGATGACACAAACATACTGTCGCTTTAGACGCAATAACTCCGCTTCCGCTGAACTTAATTTCACCAAATTTTCATTGGAAGTCAGGGAGAGATGTAACTTTCTAACGCGCCATCTCTTTTACAGATGGCGCCACCAAAAAAAAATTATGACAAAAGTCTCGATTGTATGAAATTAACAGTGATAATGATAAATGTGATACTGAAACTGAAAGCAAGAATAGTGTAACAGTCATGCAGCTAGATAATTTAAAGGAAATCGGACTTTTTAGTGATGATCCAATTGAATGGACAGTTAATGATGCCACAATTGCAATTCTATTGCGTCGAGATATTAGCCAGAATAGGAAGATTGGAGAAAAAGCAAGATTTTAACAGAGGGTGCTTTTTATCGTCAACTAGCCAGTGGTGAGATAATATCAGGAGACTATTCAGTTTATTATCCATATAAAGGTTCCGTTTTCTTCGCTCCATGCAAGCTTTTCGGCTCAAAATATGTGGTCTCCACAAGATCAAATATTGCTACCGTAGGCATATCAGACTGGAAAGATATTGAAAATATTCCAATTGAATGTGCCTTTTATCTTGATGCGTTTCTTTTATTAGCAAAACAAAAAGGAGCGCCAGGCCGAATCGTGCCGAGGAGCGGCACCATAGGTAAGTCCGCTACTGCATTGGTGGTGAAAAGCGTCGCTTTTCCTTGTCCTTTGCTTAAATTGTGGCACGGCAAAAGAAGTAGGGAATTGGGTTTTGACCAGTCAGTCTCCCTCGACCACTCACAGGGCTTCATAGGAAGTAAGTGGTGCCCAAAGTCCGTGTCAGACGAGCACTTCGGCACCGGGAGGCTCACCAGAACCATCTGCCTTTAGGTGCGGAGCCATTATGTAGCTAACACAACTTATTTCAATACAAATCCCGAAAAAAAAAGATTTTCCTGATATGATATATAGTTATGTAAATTATCAGATAATTTGATTCCTCTTTTCTTCCAAATTTATTCAGATCAACCTTATAATTTTACCTTCAAACATTAATTTATAATGTTCAAGCACAAACACACCCCTATAAGGTCATATTTTCAACTCTTTGACATGCAAGTTCTCGAAAAACTAAATACGCAATCATATTTTACTGTCTAAAATCCGCAATATGTTTAACGGTCGCTAGACCATTTCACAAAAGCAGCCGGTGCAACATTTCCTCACATACCCACTAATGTCACATACAATGCACCCGCGAAATCTATCTATTTGCAAATTTCTCCCGTTACGATGCATGATTCTACGTTAACGGTCGTACCTACGCTTTTGCAGAAAGTCACTAACTACCATCTTCTTTCTCTAAATTGGTGTTAATCTAATGAGACAAGTGTAATTAATTACAGAAGATAAATCATTAGGTGAAAATAATACGCACACATGCATCCACATATGAACATGGTCCTTCCTCGTTTTTGCAAACGCTGCGAATGTTCCGGCTGTAATACAAATGGGTCTATGTGTAATTTTGCTGTAACAACATTTTGCAATTAGACGATGTCTAGTAAATGAAATGAATCATTTTCCCAACATGCACTTACAGATGAAGAAGTACGCGAATTTACTGGTGTGGCTGCGATTTTGTTGGTTTGTCTATTTGTTTCTCCATGGCGCTGCTAACATCGAAAGGTGTTGGCCATGTTCGTATGAAGTATTAGATGGCATTATAACTAATATCTCGGGCGGTAAAATATGTACTAAAGGGAATTAGGTAAAAATGTTCCGAATAAGATAAATGACTTACGATGAAAGATAAATAGAAATGTCTTAATAGCTAATGTGAAAGGAAATCAGCGACGAGCAAGATAAATTTCTGCTTTGGTTTGATATTCTGTTATTTATGGGAATTTTTGGGGTGATTACATGGAGCTCTACACGTGGTTCAGGGCAGAGGACTCCCCAAAGATTTTACCGACCAGCGCATAGTCTCCAACTTGAATGAATTATGGTTTAGATTTAAGCTCAATGATAAAGTAGTAAATTTTTCTGTATTCATTATATGTGTCAAGCTACAGTCCCAGTTCATTATTGGAACCAATCTATAAAACTCTTTTATGGCGCTAGTGCTAATGAAGTCAATTTTTTGTTTATAGCTTATCTATGGCTTATTTATGCAAAATTCAATTCAAAACTAGCATAATTTCACACCAATTGTGAACATCTGATAAAATTTACGGCACGACATGACGGCAATCAAATTGAAATGATATCCACGATAAAAGACACATTACCATGACCCTAAACCAAACAATCTATACATCTTTCCGCCAACAATCCAAATAACTTTCTTAATATTCCCGGAAATCGTTAAGTGCATCTTTGAAGACGAAACATCCAATAATAGTTGAATTCATCAACTCACACGCTCGCTCGCTCGCTCTTCACACTTGCCGCTGCTAAACTATCACACGCCACACTGCATTCTAGCTAGATTATAGCTAGCGATACCGATTTGAAAATTTCACCCAATAAATTTTTCCACCATGACATTAATTGGTCCCTCATGAGTGCCATAAGTGCTTCACTTAAGAATCGGAATCACAATCGCATCTTATGAAGAATCGGATGAATATAGGAAGAATTCATTGAATTGAATAAAAAAGTAAGTGAAGACCAAACGTGAGATGTCAAGAAAAATGTGTTAAGGCATCCTACACATATTTACGCTTGGGATTGGTGATGAGGGAAGAAACGGAAAAAATGTATCTCAAGATACAAGTATCGCCCCCGCTTTCGATGGAGACGACATAGCGCACAATTCAATTTTCTTTTCGACTTGACTTGAAGCTAGATACAATTTTTTCTTAGGGTATGGAAAGCTTCCTTGTAAGTTGAAGTTAGTCGGAAGTAGCGTTAACATGAATCTCCAGAATAATTTCAGCGAAACAGGAAGAGTGACGCAAAATGTATTTCAGGTGTGTTGCGAGAGATAGAGGAAATTTAATTTTTCGATTAAGAGACCATTTTATGAGACTTTAGCGTGAATTTTATTTGCATACTAAATATAAAATTTGAATATAAGAATATCTTGTGAGTCTAATACTGATCAAAAATGTAGTATGATTTAAGGTTCCATTTAAAATACTTAGTCATTGAGGCTGACTGATGAAACTATGCAAAAGTTCTTCCTGCAAATAAATGCTAAATTTCATTCAATTCTTTACCTACATTTGAAATAACATCGATGTGCACCAACTCTTTGTATACTTGACAGAAATTCGCTGTACAAAATAATGCTTGACTTTGACGTGCCAACAAAACTAGTCCGCATGGTTAAGGTTACAATGCTAAACACAGAGTTCCAGGTCAAGATAAACGGTGAACTAACGGACAGCTTCATAATAGAATCAGGCTTAAAACAAGGGGATGGATTTGCCCCAACGCTCTTTAATATTGCGTTGGAACACGTCATCAGGACAACATCAGCTGAAACCTCGATTACACTGATGTTCAACTCCACACAACTGGTAGCATATGCTGATGACTTCAATACTTTGGCTCGTTCAATCTTAGAAAAAAAGAGAAACGATAGGTTGACAGGTGATGGGGGAGGTGGCACCGGGATATTGGTTCGAAGACCCTATCGTTTCCAAAATATTGAAAAAGTCGAATTCAAAAGCTTTGAATCTCTTGAAGTGTCCGTTATCAAAATCTCACTGCCAGGTGGGGATAACCTCTTCGTTATCTCTGCCTATGCAACTGGTGGAACTGTTCTCAAGCTCAAGGAGGAGCTCAATTCCTTGTTCGAAATACTCGAATTGAACAGGCTGCATAACTATTATATTCTTGCTGGTGACCTGAACGCCAAGCATACATCATGGCTGAACGCCACCAATAATCCAAGAGGTGTATTCCTGAAATCGTGGATAACGCAGAACCAAATTGAATACAGGTGCAATCTATATGGGTCGGAGCTCCCAACATACCCTAGGACAAATTCATATTTGGACCTTTGCATTGCTGACGCAAGACTTGAATTCAGCTTTGATAGTCCTCAACGGAAACTGCAGGTGCTTCCTTATGATAGCGACCATAACGCAATCGTAATGGAAATCAATCATCACAGGGATGATTTCTTCCTCATTCCAGTTCAACATGAAAATCATCGGTTGAATTTCAAAAAAACAGACTGGAGAAAGTTTCAAAAGAAGTTTAATCGCGAGTACCAGAAGCAATGTCCCCCTTCTCATGGTGGCAACTCTTGCTCAATGGTTCCTAATCACAGGAATCTAACTGACGATGAAATATATGTCTTTTTGTCGAAGTTAGAGAAGCTGACGTTGGAAACGATTGAGAAAGTAGTTCCAAAGATTAAACATCGAAACAATATGGAAGGATATGAAACACCAACCATCGCGAGGTTGAAAAGATTGAAAAGCCTTCTTCTCACACGCGTCAACAATATTTATCGACGATTTTTGGACTACGACCATCCCTCGTTGTCTTTGTTGAAATTACATCTGAAGAATGTCCGGAACTTAATCGGGTCATACTTCAGGAGTGAGGTCAGCAATCAATGGGCGGAAAAATTGAGGGGTATTAGCCCACAGGACCCAGACGGCGTGTTCGCGAAAGTGAATAGCATATTCCGCAAGAAGTCTCGAGTGAAGGTATCGAATCTTGAAGTCACTAGTGATGAGATAAATCTTCTCGATAGGGCTGGTATCGAAATTGATAGTACGACTCCGGATAGAAATGGAAACAGGATTATTTGTGAAGGATTGGATAAACTTGCCCTGATTGGAACACATTTTGAATTGGTTCATCTACCAAACCCTGAGAGAGGGAACGAAATTTTTTCAGAGGTCGTTGAAGCAAAAGTTTCCGACTTCAAATCAAGCCTGAACGGCCAATCAATTCTTCATTTCAATGAAACATTAACATCTGACCTCATACCGAGCTTGAATCTTATTGATTATTTTGTCAGCTATGAAGACTTGTGTTTCATATTTCGCAAGATAAACAACAAGAAATCTTGTGGTACTGATGGTATTCCAAATGTAGTTCTCCGAAATTTGCCTGAGGTTGCTATTAGGAACTATTGCATATTGTTCAACAACATGTTGAGCAATTCATATTTCCCAAATGAGTGGAAAAAAGCTAAGGTATTTCCGATCTTGAAGAAAGGAAAAGAATCTTCATGCTCCAAAAGCTATCGCCCAATCAGCTTGCTGCCTAACATCAGCAAGGTGTTTGAAGTGATACTCAACAGAGCATCAAACGCCCACATTGAGGAAAATGAGTTGATGCCGAATTGCCAATTTGGTTTTCGTGCCAGGCATTCGACCACACATGCAATAACAAAAGTAACCTCAGACATCTGTTGGAAACTAAATGATAGACAATGTGTTGGAGCATGTCTCATTGATATGGAGAAAGCCTTTGATACGGTATGGTTGGATGGACTAGTTTTTAAACTCCTTCAGGACAAGTTCCCCAGACACCTTGTCGCCATGATGTGTAATATGTTACCCGGGAAATCGTTTGTTGTAACTGATGGGAATCTGACAACAATGCGCGAGTTCAAGGTCTTGAATGGTCTACAGCAGGGAACAGTTACTGCGCCTCTGCTCTTCTCAATCTTCATTCGCAAGCTATTGAACGGCTTTGATTTTAACGTCTCGCCAACGCGATCATTGATAGCGCTTGCTGATGATCTGATCATCTATACGGTAGACCGAAAAGCTTCAATAGTTCAGAGCAATCTCCAAAAAATGGTTAATGATGTACAGCTGTACACTGACAATTGGCGAATGAAAATCAATGCGCAAAAGTGTGAAACAATCTTGTTTCGGACAACGCTGCAGGGGGTCAGTCAAGACCTGAAACGTAATTGGAAAGATTTCCACGTCATGGCTGGTGAGGGTAGTCTTGAACGGATTCCACATAAATCCTGTGTTCGATACCTCGGTGTTTATCTCGATCAGTATCTGTACTATACTGAACATGTGAAAATCATGCTCAGTAAGGCACTTTAAGTAGTCATGGCCCTTCGAAGGCTCTTTCATTCCAGATACATTGATCAAAAGGTCAAAATTATCTGTTACAAGACACTGGTTAGACCAGTTTTGACATATGGATGTCAGATCTGGTACAACCAGAGTGCTTGTACTATGGAAAAATTAAGAATTTTCGAAAGGAAATGTCTTCGTGCATGTACTGGTTTGTACAGAAAGCCTGAGACGGATTGGAAACATTATATATCGAATAGAAGAATTTATCAAACTGCTGAAGGGACTAGACTCGATATTTTCATATTGAAACTTCTTCGGAATCATATCGCAAGATCTGTGACTGTGAGTGAAAACCCTTGGATTTCAGAGCCGTTCCACCCTACAGACGGGTATATAGCGACTTGCCTCGCTACTGGCTTCATTCCTCCAGAAGCATTCGTGTATTTGGACATGAATCGATATGTTTTTGATTCTGAAGGCGTCCCAGTCATATATCACATATATCGACGGGCCACCGATAAGAAGATAAAATATCCTCCAAAGTTGAGTTCACGAGACCAACAGTTCCAATGGAGATACTCATTTGCTAGATTCGTTGAGGCTGATCGAGTTGAGACGGGGCAATCTAGGTATTGGTGGCTGAATGACAATGTCTAAATTATTCGTGTTTATTTTCAGTTTTGGTGTTTTTCGTTATTTAGTTTTTGAGTTTCAGCTCATTACCAAAATCATCAGGAATGTCGAATTCACCAAAATCATCAGGAATGTCGAATATTTTACATTCTGGGAATGAACAGCCTATGAACTGTGACGTCGCGAACTCCATCAATTTTCCATCTAATTTGACTGAAGGTGCTTTAAGTCCGCCGAGGCAGCATCCAATCACGAGAAGCAAGAAAACTGGTATTTGTCGACAGCAAGATTTATCTCCGCCAAGATCTCATTCAGTAGCGAACTCCCCGGTTACGCCTGCGGTGACTCCGGCAATCACATCAATACATCCGGATCAAGCTACAGTTTCAGCTGCCTCTAATGTCCTCACAACGATTCCTGACTTGCCGGAACTTTCCATTATGGCGCCGCCGGTTCAGGTGTTTGTATCTCGGTTGGCTTATCATACCACGGCTGAAACTATTAGAACTTATGTGATTGCAAAACTGGGTTATAAACCGTCTCTGCTTATCTGCAAAAAACTTACTCCCGATAATCTGTCTACTCAGACAATCTCGTCATTCAGGATAACAATCAGCTCAGTTATTATGAATCTACTGAACAAGGACTTCTGGCCAAAGGGTGTCTTCTTTAAGGAGTTCATCAATAGACCACGGAATTTTCGATCAATAGACCTCCAAAAAGGTCTAAAATAGTTAACTCGATTAATGTGTATTACCAAAATGTTCGGGGGCTTAGGACCAAGACCAACGAATTTCGACTGGCTTCCTGTATCGCATCGGATGATATTGTTTGTCTCACGGAAACTTGGCTTACTGAAGATATACTTGACAATGAAATTCTTCCCTATTACATCGTGTTCAGACGGGACCGTAACCGCTCACTCTCTGGTAAATTGGACGGAGGTGGTGTTCTAGTGGGAGTCAGGAGATCTTTTAGTTTGAGTCTCTGCTCAAATTTTGATCCTTCTCAACCTGTAGAATGTATTGCGGCTACCGTTGCCTTATCTCCGGCCATAAAATTAGTTATTTTTTCTGTTTATATTCCGTGTAACAGTTCTGTTTTTGTCTATGAAAGATTTTTCGCTGAGTTGTCCTCGTTTATTAACGATTTTAGTTCTAAAACTTTCGTCTTGATTTGTGGAGACTTCAACCTTCCTAATATCTCATGGAATGAGTCATATACCGACATACTTTCCAATGACAGTTTTTCGATTTCTCTTGCTTCTTTCATCTCATTTTGCTCCCTTTCACAATTTAATTCCACAGCAAACATTAACAATAAAATTCTCGACTTAGTTTTTACTAATTTTCCGAAATCCTCCCTCTTTTTGGACTCAGCCTTCGAGTCTTACGTTGCCTCCGGCCCCCATCACCCTCCTCTTCATCTGGTGATATCTGTGGACTTAGAATCCGTTAGAAAGAGTATCACTCCTATTCGATACAACTTCAACAAAACAAATTACTCAGCTATAGAAAGAGAGATTTGCTCTGTCAATTGGTTTTCTTTTTTATGTAATCTAAATATTGAGGATGCTGTACGTAAATTCTATAACTTTCTTGACTCTCTAATAGCAATACATACTCCTACAGTCCGTCCCAAAAAAAGTAAAGATGCGCCGTGGTTCAATATGAAAATTGCGGCAGCTTTAAAAGCCAAGGATACGGCTCGTAAAGCGTTTCTAGTAAGTGGTTTGTGTTCGGATTTGCAGCTATTCAGAAGGCTTAGATTGGTAGCTAAAAGACTTATAACTGAGACCCAACTAGATTATCTTAAGTATGTAGAAGGCTCAATATGTAATAACCAATCGAAACCATTTTGGGCTTACATTAAGTCTCTAAGAAATGGCAATAACTTTCCTGGCTCTATGATTCACGAAGGCATTGAAACTTCAAATAATGAAGAGATTTGTGAGCTGTTTGCTCAATATTTTTCATCATTTTATGCTAAGCAGACATCTTCTTCCAATGTCGAGTTTTTCCAACAATTCTCGCCAACAGATTCTTTTTCTTATATTAGCCCACTTGATGTAGAATTGCTTCTTAATAAGTTAGATACATATGGCAGTAGCGGTCCAGATGGCATTCCGAACATCTTCGCCAAAACTCTCTCTTCATCTTTATGCGTACCGCTATCAATTCTGTTCAACAATAGCCTAGCCTGCGGCACTTTTCCAACTTTCTGGATGAGATCAGTTGTCCTTCCTATTCACAAAGCTGGGAATAAAGCTGCGATTTCAAATTACCGTCCCATAACCCTTCTGTCTTCTTTTAGCAAGATTTTCGAACGCATAGTTTATAACAACTTATATTCCCTTCTACTTCCTAATTTAGCTATGCAGCAGCACGGTTTTATCAAAGGCAGATCCACTCTTTCTAATCTTCTCTCCTTCTCTCATACGGTGGCTTCTGCTATAGATCAAAGAAATCAAGTAGATGTTATTTATACTGACTTCTCAAAAGCTTTTGACTCTGTCAACCATGGTCTTCTACTGAACAAGCTCAAGGCATTAAATATTAACTCGACCCTTCTCCACTGGCTATACTCCTACCTCTCTAATCGTGAGTGTGTGGTAACGTATAAATCTTGTAAGTCTTCCTCCTATTGTCCTCAGTCTGGTGTTCCTCAAGGCTCAATACTTGGTCCCTTATTATTCTTAGCTTTCATAAATGATCTGCCATCCTTATTTAACTCTTCGTCGCTTATGTATGCTGACGATTTGAAAATTTTCAAAATTATTCATTCTCTAGATGACTGCTTTCGACTGCAAGCAGACCTAGATAATCTTGTTTCCTGGACCAGCTCTAACTACCTTCCTTTAAATATTAGCAAGTGTCTCCTTATGTCTTACTCACGTAAAAAATCTCCATTTTCTTTTGTTTATTCGATCAGTGGCACTGCGCTTGGGGTAGTGACCACTCATAAAGATCTTGGTGTAATTTTTGATGATAAACTCCGCTTTGATCGCCACATTTCTTATATTGTTTCGAAGGCATCTAAAATGTCTGGTTTTATTTTAAGGACCTCTAAAGGCTTCAATAATATACGGTCTTGTACCTATCTATTTCTATCGCTGGCTCATAGTCTATTAGAGTATTGTGCTCAAGTATGGTGTCCTCATCAACGTTATTTAATTGATGCGCTTGAAAAGTGCAGCGTAGATTCACAAGATCTCTTATTTTCAAATTTCAGATTGCATACGTTTCCTATAGCGAGCGTCTCGTTATGTTACAGCTCCCCTCTTTATTATCTCGCAGGATCTTCCTGGATGAATGCCTCCTGTACAAACTTTATTACCATCTTTTGCCACCAGCTTTGTGCGACAATATATCGGCCTTTACTCCTGAACGTATGAGTAGATCTTCAGTAATCTTTAATATCCCGTTCGCCCGAACCGAGATTTTTTTTAACTCGCCTTTTGCTCGGATACCCCGGAATCACAACATTCGTGGTCTTGGTCCTATACCTTCTTCTTTTTACGAATACAAATCTCGTTTAAAACGGGATGTTCTTGAATTCGTTTTTATTAATTAAGTTTTCATTTTTACTGTTTAGCGGATTATAAATTTCTTTATGCTTTTATATGTTTTAATATAAATTCTTTTGCTTTTTTATTATTAATAATTTTTGCCTTTTTTCATTGTTTTTCTTACTTGTCTATATTATAATTGGAGTTTACTCTGTACATATAGATATTACAATAAATAAATAAATAAATAAATAAATAAATTATTGCTACATTTAGTGTTATTGTTTATTTTTGTTAAAAATTAGGTATAGGTGAAGTTTATATTATGTTTATTATATTAGCTTAGAGATAAGGTTTGACGCTTAGGTTAAGAACATTGTTCTAGATTTTTATAGTATAAGATAAAGTTTTTGATTTCATTTATTAGAATTAAGTTAAAACATATTAGGTGTAGGATCAACGTTCACTGTAGTGTTAAGATGATAAATAATTTTAGAATAGTGTTGGTTGGTTTTTTCTCCTTTTTCCAATTGAATTTTAAAAATATGTAATAATCTTCATTGATTTGAATTTGCTATAGTTTTTTTTTTTAATGTGTTTAATGATAACTTACAAATTTAGAGAGCCGTTTGGGCCATTAAGTTTTTTAATTGTTATTGTTTGGATTTAGCTTTATATTCTTTTAAAATTTATAACGATTAGTAGTAAATAAAGCGCTTTTGACTTTGACTTTGACTTTCTTAGAAAAAAAGCATTTCTGAGTCTAGAATATGAGGTAAACTGAATTGGCCTACGGGTTAAAACTAAATTCATGACTCAAACGAGGAAGACAATTCCAATCCGATAAAACCTGACCGTCGGAGACTATAACTTTGAAAGTGTGGATAGCTTTATATATTTTGGAGCGAACCTTAATAGAAGAGGTGCCGAAAAGGATTGGACGTGTTTGAATCCAAAGTGCTCCAAAAAACGACCCCCTGCAAAGCAAGGAACAAGCCATGGAACAGAGTGGAGACAACGCTACAACGCAGTTGTATGAATTATTTGACGGTCCACCTGTATCTGCTTGCGTAAAGTTACACAAATTGCAATAGGCGGGCCATATAGAAAGAATCGAAGAAAACCAGCTATCCAGAAGATATTAACGGGTAGAGCACATCCAGCAAAAAGACCGGGGAGTTGCTTGGAGGAAGTGATAGAAGTTGAAGCTGCTGGGAGTGATTAACTGGCGTGCGAGGTCAGAGAAGCGTGATAATTGGAGGAAATTAGCCTTGGCCCATCGGAAACGAGGATTAGAAATGATTCAACTTTTTCTCCATTTTTTCCTTTGTGAAGTAAATTTGCTTTGCTTTACTGAAACCTAACTTTCAAGTTTACTGTGAAAGTTAATTTTCTGTCAAAATCAAAATTAAAAACACTGCAAGGTAAGCATAACCTCTTTGTCATCTCTGTCTTTGTAACTAGACGAAACGTTCTCAAATTCAATGAGGATCTCGATTCCTTGTAAGAAATACTCGGATTCAACAGGCTGCATAAATATCATATTCTTATCAGTGATTTGAACGCCTGACACATATCACCAATAATAATTGAATAAGCAATTTCGATGAGGGCACATGTTTGAATTGCTAAACTTTTTAGCAGATGAAAAAACTGATCACTTTCTGAACAAGTATTATACTAAAGCAAATATTTTTAAGATACATTTTAGGGACAATTAGCATCCGAAAGTTGGAGAGTTTTTTTTTTAATTTCCGGTTTCCCCACTTGCCTCCGCTCTTCAGATCTCCCAACGGATACCTTTTTAGGTTTCCTTTATTCGTCCATTCGATTCATGTGTCCAGCCCATTGCAGCTTCAATCGTTGAGATCTTCGGCTCGTCAAAAACTTCATTCAACTTATGGATGTATCGAATTCGCCATTGGTTTCTGTCTAGCATCGGTCCGATTATTTGCCTTAGGACCCGTCTTTCGAAGGCGTTCAATATGCTTGCAGATACTAGGATTTAAGTACATATTTTTGACCCATAATATAGCACAGGTCTTATCACAGATTTGTATACTTGAAGCGTTGTTTTCCTGTGTATGCAGCTGGTCTTCAAAATTGTCAGAATTGAATGAAACATTTTATTTGCGCGCTGTATTCTTGGGCGCATTTCATTTCCTTCATTACAGCTTCCCGTGGTTTTGGCACCTATACGAGTATATACAAATTCGCCCACATTTTCTATATTGTATTCGCCAAAAGTGATATTTTGAGCATTTGAGACATTTTCCCTTGTGTGTGACATGAACTTTATTTTATTCCCATTGATTTGTAGCCCCACTAGTTTTGTTTCGCTGACGAGTTTCTGGGAAAGTTCTTTGGCAGTTGTTAACGACCATTACAAAATATTGATGTCGACCGCATAGACTACCACTTGGCTTATAATAACGTACCTCTTGTATCGACAGTTAGCTTTCTTATGACATATTCCAGAGCCAAATTGAATAGCAATGGGGACAGCCCATCTCCCTGCTTTAGTCAGATATTTGTTTCAAACGCGTTGGTGAGTTGGTTATTCACGTCGAGTTTGGAAGTCGTCGACGTAACTGTCGTTTCGGTAAACCAGACTAATTTGGCTGGGATGCCAAAGCAAAGCATTATTTGATACAGTACATTACAATCAATTCTGTCGTATACTTGCTTAAAGTCAACGAAAATTTGGTATACGTTTAAGTTGAACTCCCAGAATTTTTCAAGTACCTACTTGACGGTGAAAATTGGTCTATTGTCAACCTATCTGATCTAAAACTACCTTGACACTCCCCAATAATACCGTTGATGTATGATTCGATTTTATTTTCCAAGATCTTTGAAAATTTTTTGTGCACCGTACAAAAAAGTGATATGCCTCTATGGTGAAACTGATCTGATTATATTTTGATAGTAACTGAGCAAAAACAGAAATCTTTTCCAAAAATTGGACTTACTGCGGTCAAATTCTATTGGTAGTTCAAATATTGATTCTTACCTGTAATGAAAGAAAGAATAGATTAGTACGCATCATAAAAAAAATATATTTAACAGTCAAAATTTTAAAACATATAAAGTTCAGCAACACAAGTTTAGACGTATACATACGAGCGACGGTAAGATAATGTTTGGATGAAGGAAATCAAAGTGTGTGAAGTTGGCACCTGTTTGGTCATGCAGCAGCGCATCACAACAAATTCCGGCCGTGCCAGCATTCTCCGGTACACAAATCCTAGCATCATTGGTATTATCTTTCATATTTTTCAGATAAACATACCTTTTTTCCTTTTTTAAACAAAAATATTAAGTGATCCTAATTTTCTTTTGCTCGCCGTTATCATCAATATTACATTTCCTATCTTATTCTTAAGTACTGTGGGTTCGAATTCTCCCAGGCTCCGAAAATTAGCGTTATTGTATTTGGCGAAAGTTGAAAGATTATAAGAGGGAACGGGATGGAAGTATAATGAACTTCAATCGAACTTTTAATAATGTATGATAAAAAAGTTGAAGTGGCAGGAGAGTACTCCTGCCAGAAGGGTTTTGTAAAACAATTGGTAAATCAAACAATATATTCTGCATGTCAAAACTTGACTTATATACAGATTCCATAAAACATGTCGAAGAAAGAAACAACTGACAGTCAACACCAAGATCCAACAAAACAAAATGAAAGCATGACCCTACATGAAATTCAATTAGCAAAGGTCTCTAACAAACAACTAAGAGACGGCTTTATTCCATCAACAAGTCTTTGCAAAAGTGTACAAGGAGCCAGGGTCCTCTCTTGTTTCGCATCAGGTCTTTTTTCTTGTTGGTATTTTCTGGTACTTTTTGTAGGAGTTTCTTTGCGGCTTTCTTCGCTCTTTTTCTCAGCATTGTCTGAAACCCCTAATTTGACATTCCACGCCCATTAAGTGCTTCTTTCTTCCTAGACGCCATTTTTTATTGATGTTTGATAGTGGAACTATCTGTACGTGCACTTTAGGATTAGGCCTCAACGCTTTTTTAGCCTTCGGCTCTTCTTCGGCCATCTGGTCCTCTTCGGCCTTAAACCAGCTCCTCTGGTCATTCCCTGTGCGGTTTAGGAGCTCCACTAGTTCAAAGAGACTAATCTTTACACCTCTGCTGATTTACGGCGAGTCGCATGCCGATTTTATTCTTTTTAGAACATCTCCCGCTTTTCGGATTAGCCTTTCTTCTTTATTTCACTGGGCGGGAATTGTACTTTGCAACCACCTTTGTTACGGTATTGTCTTTACTTTTCCCCTTAGGGAAACTCCTGCTACCACAAACACAAGGAGTATAAAAAAACGATGGGCCTGTTTTAAGAAGGAAAGTCTTAATTAAAAGACACCATAACCAACCGGGCCACGACGAAAATCAGTAGTTGCAAGTTTCTCTAATCCAGACAAATTTGTGATTAAATTAAGGAATTAGGTTAAGAATGCAAACAGAGTATTTCATGTAATTAGTGAGAACCGTCAGAAGTATGCAGGAATGAATCAGCCCGCTGATCGTTAACGGAAACTTTAACTAGCACAACGAAACTTATTCCACCTGCAAATCTCGATCCGAAGTCGATATGAACGCTGAACTGTGGTACTCTCAGTGTCATCCAACATAGTCCGTAGAGGATGATGGCGTACCGCAGCCTCATTACACCAGAACAGCTGAACTAAGTGGTCATCTAGCACAGAAGCTACGGTGATTTATGTCACCACAATTAGGAGGAACACGATTGTTTACTCGGGACAGTAATAAACATCGCCGTGAAAATACAAGAAAAGCGCCACCGTTTGAGTAAGAGCAAAACGTAACCGAGATAAAAACACCAAAATGAAACTGAATCAATTTCGCCAATAACTCAACACCAATGCATTACCTTAGGAGATTTCAAGATCCTATGATCCAGTTTTTCCGGCCACAACTGCTTCCCATATCGCCGCATTACGATACATCCAAATCACTAATTAACTGTACTAAAATGCTCACTGGGCTTTGTTTTTCAAAAACTTTAAACGCGAAAGGAAAACACTCCGCGGAGTAAACCAACGACCAACGTCGTACTTTCCAGTAATACGACCATGCGCATAAGATGACGGATCACGGAGACTCTTCACTATGATAACGTAGAAATGCCCACTGGAAAGGTTTGAGTCAATGATTCCCAAAAAAAAATACTTTTCCCCGCTGGCACATTTTCCAAGACAAGTGAATTAACCACCGCCCTGTTGACCTCGAAATTGAATCGGTGCTCCGTTAAGGAGAATTTATTTAAGGCCGGTTGGTCAGTGGGGCGGTCTCCTTTTTCATCAATGTGAATCTTGGGAGGAAGCAGAAGGCCATCAGAGCAGCGATCAGAACAGCGATACCGAAGAGGCATTGTTAAGCGAAACGTAGGATTGTGCTGTGAACGGGTGGTTTCGCAACGGAATTAGAGTGCCTGGAGATTAGAGAAGGGTCGACATTTCAGCGGAGTGGAGGTGAAATGGAGCTTATACTTCTGGCGGAAGCAATGTGCACACTTCGAGAAGAAATTTAAGATACGTATTTTTCTTGATTCTGCTTAGTTTTACTATTTCATTTTAGCGATAAGTGTTAAGTAACTAAAGTAAAATTGAATTAGAAAATCGTATTTCCTTTATTTGGCTCCAAGAAGTGTACGCGTGGCTCGAGTGGTTACAGGTTTATCAATTTCATGTTTTTCTTTTGGTGAAATGAATTAAAAAATTTTATTCGCTTTATTTGGCTCCAAAAGGTGTGCGCGTGGCTCAAGTGGTTACGGGTGATCCGTTTTATTAGTTAAAGCGACACACTCGGGTGCGCTGGATGCAAGTTACCTCAGACGTCTACGCCTTCTCACGAGTTGTGGAAGTTGAGGTGGTGTGGCTATTTACCAAATTGGTTACTTTTTTTCAGCCAGTATAGGTCTTCTGTAAGGTTGCTAAATAGTGAGTGGATTGAAAGTTGGTGGAAGTGAGAAAGTTTCTTCTTCAGGTGGTGAATTTAAGTTCCCTAAAGTTCCGTGCAGGTTTAGGCATGGGAATTATACTCCGGCGTACCGCAGTCTCGCCTGGCGGTTATGCGGGTGTGATTTGGGAGCGAGTGGTTCCCGCGTCCACCGTTCGACGAGCGAACCCAGGACCGGAACCCCCAGTCAGAGTAGCACCAGGTAGTACCTTTCTTGGGGGAGATTAACGGCTTCCCTTTCCGAGTACAGTACCTCTGCCACATTTTCCACGGTGGCGATGAAATCACACAACGGCGCTTTATTTGTCTTGTTACTCCTTTCTTTTCCTGTCGTGATCTCTTTGTGGACTTCAGGATGGTTCGTTATTGTATCGGTACTTACGACACTTGCTTCGGTCACTTTGGTAGCGATCGCAGCAGTAACCATCCAGTTTTGGATGTTCTTTATATTTTCTTCCACCACATGAACATCTGATGCGTCCTAGAGAGTTTCCCGCATTTCTTTTTTAGGACGGCCTGGCATGTGCATTAATTTTTGCTGCGCCCGAACACTGCAGGAATCTTAGTCCAGACAATACTGTCTGTTAACCTCCGTTTTTCGTCCATCTTCTCTATCATTGTATTCATCGTTGTTTTTTTTCATCGCTAGTACCGCTCCCGATGTGCTGTAGACATCGTGGCTGCAGCCGCTGGTCATCATTGCTGTTATTTTTGCTTTTTTTTTAAATTTTTTTAAACTCTTTTTTGGGTTGTTAGTTGCTCCAATTTTATTGGGTCCCCGCTCGGAGTCGATATCTCTGTTCATGTGTATAGTGGCCTTTTGGTCCCATGGTTATCTTTGCAGGACCGTAAAGCCATGCGACGGTTGGCACAAGCTGTTATGGGGACAAGTGCTCCGAGCTCCGAGCAACCGAACGTACAACACCACCCCAATGGTGCGAACTTCGAACGCACACCGGGGCCTGCCAAGGTTTCACTGGGACGGAAACGGCATGGTAGTTGCATTGGAGCCCTTCCCAGATGATTGTCACATCGGTGCTAACGTGCAAAACGACTAGTTAAAAACCATCATGTTCGCCAGCCAGAAGCATCAATTCCAGTTCATGGGCCAAAGCGTAGTCCAGATCCAGTCAGGGTCGTTATATGTCATCTCAGGAGGGAACCTCACGGTGCCCTCCATATCCTCGGGTCCATAGGGCAGCGCTCCCCAAAGAATGCTAGCTTCCAGGAGTACTCCTGTCGACCGGCATTTAACCTGCGGGAATTTCCTCGGATACATGCGGATGGGACTCCCCAAAGAATACTAGCCTCCAAGAGTATTCCTGTCCACCAGCATTCCCGCTGAATGAAGCTGGACGAGATTGGATTCCGCATAAACGCTGGAAATAAAGCATATGACTCCGGACTTTCCATTCTAAGGTCCAAAGTGGTACACAGGCAAAATAAGCTCCACATTTACAAAACACTAGGTAAACCTGTGCTCCTATATGAAAGCGAAACATGAAGCTAACGTGCTAATACGGAGAGGCAGTGGACGTATTTGAACGCAAAGTGCTCCGGAAAGCTTACAGACCAGTGAAACAAGGAACAGAGTGGAGACTCCGTTACAACGATGAGTTGTATGAGCTTTTTGATGATCCACCTGTTTCCTCTTGCGTAAAATTAAGTAAATTGCAATGGGCGGGCCGTTTAGAAAGAATGGAAGGAAATCGGCGCTCCAAAAGAACATTAGCAGATAGAGCACCAGGTAGATGTCCAGCGGATAGACCGACGATTCGATGGGGAGACACGATCGAAGCGGACAGCAGACCCTTGTTGGGAGAGGACCAAAGGCGAATAAGGCGGAACGGTGGTGATTTGAAGGGATTAATCCTGGAAGGCCAAGGCGCTTTTTGGGCTGTCACACCATAGATGGTGATGCTGGAATATAAAAATAAAATGCTTAAAAAAGACCAAAGATAACCTACCTGGGATCACGAATCACATAACGATAACCAATTACTTTAGGGTAAAACTACTCCAGTTTAGCAGGAGTAAAAACCCTGAAAAATAATCAGAAGATTTAAACGACAATCGCGACTTTTTTGCAGAGGATGAGCACAAGAGAGGCTGACCACCAAGCGGTTTGTAATTGAGCACTCTCCCCATCTTCGCAGAAGGAAAAGAGCAGAAATACTTCCACTAAATGACTAAGACTTGTATGAGAAGGGTTTTTATTAAATATAAAACCAGACCATAAAATAACCCAGCAAATACTGCAGCAAATTTGGCGAAAGAACACCAAAATTCCTTCAGAAGATAAATAAAACTTTAAATTCTTTTTTATCTATTCATACTACTCGTATAGTTCATTTCCAGCTTCTTTTCAAAAGGACGTAATGTTTAATGAATATATTTTAATGCTTTCTCCAGTTAAAAATGTTCAATAATTTAGAAAACTCACAACGTTTGCAATTAAAACACTTTTAGACGAAAATTATTCTTTTATTGCTGAAATACAAATTAATACTTATTTAATTTCAAATTCAATTTTTTGAATATTCATCAGTTGAACTTCACGTCAAATATAAGTCAATTGCTTACGCGGAACACATTACAAGCAAAAGCACTAAGGTGTCAAATATCAAAGTAAAAACGAAAATAAAAAACTGGTATATCGGAACAAAGGAAATCAAGCACGGGAAACTGGCAACAGCAGAAGTATAAAGCGAGTCCCCAACAATTCAAAGATGGTCCGAGGCGGACAATGACGAGAAGGCGCTTCCACCAAGAACAAAAGCGTCCAGGAAATAAATACTACCGTCAGCAAGAATGGAAGTAGAGCAAGCGGCAACAAATGCCTGAAACAGGATAATTATCGACCTGATCAACACGGAACCGGAAGAATTTAGAACGGTTCAATGTAAATTGGCAATTAAAAGAAAGCTACCCATTCTTATCCAAGCAACAACCCCCCATAATTCAAACCCAGACGCGCTTCTTTCGGGAGAAGCAAACATAACCTCCAAGCAAAACACGTGTGCCCCTGGAAAGAAAAAAACATGGTGTCCACCAATATTCGTGGAAGGAACCACAGCAATGACATTAAAAAAAATCATAGAAAAGACCCCCACAACGAAGTATAGAATTACTTGCCTGAGCGCGAGTAAATTAAAAATTACAGTTGACGAAGTCACCATCGATAATGAACTACTGGATTTGATCCGCAGATCTAAAGCTGAAGGTTACTCCTTCACACCAAAGGAACGCAGAAAATATACAGCCATACTCAGAGGTGTAGACTCGGTATTCGGAGCTACACAGGTTAGAGAAGGCATCGAAATACAATGTCCGGACATTAAAATCGACAATATCTTACCATTAACCACCGGAAAGTCTAAAGCGAATGGCGTGAATTTAGACTTATACAAAATAATACTTAACAAAAAAGAAGACTAAGACCGCCTCCTTAAGCTCTGTTTCATCTTTCATCAGAAAGCGACATGGGAAAAGCCCAGGAGTGGCCTACTCCAGTGTTATAGATGTCAGCACTTTGGCCATGTCTCGGCGAATTGTACCTGCCAGGTGAAATGTGTAGCTTGTGGAGAGGACCACAACCCCCAAGAATGCCAAAAAAGGACATTGACAAAACAAGTAACCCACCTTTCTATGACCTCTGCAAAGGGAAAGGCAACCCATCATATTTCTCCGGAAGCCCGGAAAGGAGAAGATTGGTAGATAAGATAGCGCTTTTAAAAGATAAAAGCACAACCCCCATTCCAACCCTATCTTTCGAACATATCCAAACCCCAATAGCAACAGCCACACCAGCACAATCAGTACCTCTATACACGGAAGTCACGAGTGGAAGAAATTCAACTATGCCCCGGAATGCAGTACCACAAGAGAACCTGCTTCAAAGACTCCACTACGAAACAGTCCAAGTTTTATGAGTGCCACCAGGGGAACTCCAAAAAAGGTTGCCCAATCTGGCCGAAATACGATGGCACGCCAACACAGGACAAGCAAGTTTTGCTCGTTGAGCTATACCTTAACCTATATGGGGGTAAATAGTCTGATTACTATCTGTCTCAACATAAACTCTCTAGTTTCCCATGACAAAAAAATATTCGTGTCTAACCTTACAAAATCCATTCAACCAGTCATAGTTTTCCTTATCGAAACAGTCTTAAAACCGACACACAAGGTCCGAATAGAAAACTACCAAGTACTTAGAAACGACGCAGGCAGAAGGACCGCCATTCTATATCGAGACGTATCAGACCTACCAGTCGACTAAATAAATTTTAACCATCTTGACATATCCTGCACACTAGCAACTTTAAACATGCGAAGACACAATGGCAGTTATGGAAAAACACTAATTGGATCTATTTGCATCCCAGGAAACCTGGGACCTTCAATAGAACCGACCCTTAATAGAATACTTACAATAGCTGCTAATCACGATTCTATCCTCCTTGGCGGAGACCTCAACGCGAGACACGAGTATTGGGATGATTCCACATGGAATCCAAACGGCCAAAGAATATATCAATGGTTCCTGTCGAGCACATTTCTAAGATGCGTCATCGTCAACGCAGGTGTCCCTTCATACCCAAGAAGCACTCCTTCTTAGACAACTTTCTAGTATCACAAGACCTAATAACTGATAGCACAACTCTCTACCAATGTGCAACCCTACCATCGACATCCGATCACTATTGTTTGAAACTAACCCTTCACCTAAATACCAAGCCACTATTGAAGAAATACCGAAAAAATTTCGCTCCTATGCCTCTGTTGATTGGGCAGAGTTCAGAAAAGACCTCGAAAACGATTTGACACCCCCCTCTCCTCCCCCTGTAAATCGAATCATATCTAACCAGGAAATTTATATCCACATCCAGAACCCAACCGATTCTATATTAAAACGAATAGATGCACATGCGCTAGAAGAAAAGCCGAAACAATGACTATACAAATGCCTTGCGCAAGACACCAAAGCACAGATAAAGGAACAAAAACGGAAAACTCAAAGGCTTAAACGGATCTTCCTCCGGCAAAATAATTATATAAAACCAAGAATACCTCACTCTTAAAGGGGAAATCACAGAACTAACCAACCGCATAAGGTGGCAAATAAGACGTGAGATGAATAAAGACTATAAAAGAAGATTGAGTTTACTCAAACCATCTTCAGACGTTTTTCGAGAAATTAATATACTAACGGGCCGACGGTCATATAATTTTAACATCGACAGGGACCTAATCAAGCACAGAGGGTTACCCATCTCTACACCTGAAGAAAAGCTGCAAGCTATCTCCCCATTCTATGGAGACCTGTACCGAGAAAGAGACCCAGAGAACGAAAGAGCACAGGAAGTGATATTGGCTGTAAGAAGTAGAAACATCGGTTAGCAAGGGTCATACCTTATAATATTTTCTGACATCAACAAGGCAGTATCTCTCCAACATGAAACATTTGGGGAATTTTTCACATTCGTGTCAGAAGTAAAACATATACTAGCTGGTCTCAATAATAAAACCTCCTCTGGCCTAGACGGTATTCCCAATAAAGTACTAAGGAAATCCGGCGAAATTGTCGCCAAAAGCTTAACAACCATCTTCAACAATTGCATCAACAATGGTTACTTTTCCGAAAGATAGAGACGAGGCAACCTTAACCCCATTTTAAACCAAACTATGACGGAGACGTAAAAAACTTCAGGCCAATCTCTTTACTTTCCAATATTCGTAAGATTCTGGAAAGAATCACACTACGAAGCTTTAGAGCATTTTCAACCCAGCTACTTCCGGAGTTTCAGTTCGGATTCCAACCTAAAAAATTCACAGAATATGCCATTAAGTTTGTGCACGACACCGCCGTAAAAGTCTTGCGCAAAAAACAATGCACAGTCGCATGCACGCTAGGCTTACAAAAAGTGTTTGACTCCGTGCGGACTGGTGGGCTAAAATTCAAACTCATGTATTCCAACTATCCCCTGGCCCTCACGCGCATCCTTGATAGCTTTCTACAAAATAGATATTTAACTACTGAATTATCCTACCGAACTTCAACACCTATACCTATACTGTCTGAAGTCCCACAAGGATCCATATTGGCACCAACCTTTTCAACTTCTTCCTACACGACATCCCATATACCGCCGCTACAAATAGAATCCAAAACATCTCCAGTAACCCGAACATGCTCATGCACGCGGATGATATTCTAATTCTAGCCAGTCACACTCACGCTATTTAAAAGATTGGGGGCTCCAAATCAAGGCTGCTAAATCGGAAATAATATGCTGTTCAACAAAGCAAACTGATAAGGGCGGTTATCGAAAAGGACACGGTGAACCCAATAGATAACATTAGGTATATGGGAGTGAACCTCAACAACAGGTTCAAAATGAACCCACATGCAAGAAAAGCAATAAACAAAGCCAAAGAAGCTGCTGCATAATTTCACCCCTCCTTTTCTCCAAATCCGTCTTCCCAAATGAGAAACTCCTTATGTATGAAACCCGAATTAGCCCCATCATCATATACTCCTTCCCAGCCTGGCTGACAATTTCAGCAACAATAGCCGAAGAATTGCAAATATAGGGTTTTCCCATAAGAGCTGCTATTTTGAATAGATCTTGTGATTTAACACTTTGCGACTTCTTCCTTTGGGTCCACGTGAAAGAAAAGGTCTACGCTAACAGCCCAGCGTCGATTCAAGACCTCAAAGATCAAATCCGTGAGGCTATCGAGGACATAGGGCAGCCACTTTGCGATTTGGTTATGGAAAATTTCATGAACAGATTAAGTCCTGTAAGCGTGTCTTGGTGATTATTTGCCTGATGCTATTTTTCACTACTAACGGCATACCTTCTTCCGATCTTCCGATCATTCATATTAAAAAATGGCATTTTTCTTTTAATATCAAAATAACACCTCTTATTGGAAAACCTTATATTTGAGAGAAGGATACTCCAAAAATGTATATCGAAATACCAACGCCCCAATAAAAAATACTATAAAAACAGCGTCCTTTACCAAGAAACTAAAGTGACCCCCATCCTGCAATACATGCTTGAAACAAGCAAAAAGCAAATAGCTAAATGGCAGATGCATGAATCACATCTAATCCGGGACCTCTTCAATAGTACCCCCACCTCTGAAAACCCATATTATCTCTCTCCAATAAGAATTAATTATTCTTAATTAACACCGAATCCCAACCAAACCCATTTTCTATTATATACCGTCCCCCAATACCGACAGAGGCTAAAGCAACTTGAATTTCCATCGGGAAAAAATAAAAATCAAATAAACAATAATTGGGGTAGGAAGTGTGCCTCTTCTGAAACACTATTTCGGATGAATGCTTCAAGAGAACACACGGCCAACCAAAACTAAAAAGAAGAGTTACAATGTAATTAGGCTAAGAATAGAATAAGTTAGGTTAGTTTAGTTTAGACTTTAATCTGTAAGTAAGCAGCTTAAAGACAATAACCGTATGAGCAAACGGAATAGAAAAATTAACATTAGCATTTCAAAACCTGTAAAGTATAGAAGTTACATTCCATTCCCACAAATCTTCCCATTCCCACAATTCTTCACTATATTCACTGTGACCTAAATTCCTTAAGATACAATTTCACTTCAACTTAAATTTTCTATTCCCACAGACAGAATTCTTACGAATTCCGTCAGCATTTCTGCCACGAGCACTTTACTCGAATTTAAAACTCACTTACTCAGGTGTCATTGCTCACCTTTTCGGTGCACTGTTGCAACAATTAGAATTGTGCAACATATAGCAATTTCCTAATATAAAAGCTTTTACTAAAGTTTTGTGATTCGCGGAGCACGGTTAAGCCTCCTTAACCTACCCACCTAATGTGAGGCTGCATTAGGGTGCTCATTTACGCCTTACGCGCACAATATAACAATCATTTTGTAAAAAGTGTTCAATCGTTTTACTATCAAATAAATAGGTGATAAAAGTGAACAAGTGTTTTTTTTTTCCACCTACCGGTAACCGGCAAGTTAATTGGCGCAGTCGTTATAGGATGCGCTGCGGGAAAACCGTGATTCTCTAAAGACTTTGTAAAAGCGTATCGAATCTCGTGACCGCGAAAGTATTTTATGAAATCCCCAAGAGGAGGATATTAATAATTAACAAACGCATCGTCGCGAAAGAACTCTGCCCGGACCGATGAACGAAAACCCCGTACACGCTAGCAAAGGTGCGAAGTGTTACGTAAAGCAATCAGTAAATTTTTTGAAAATCCTGAAAATAAGATATTATTTATGGTGTCCCTGAAATAAATAAATGAACCCAACGATTTCATAAGAAAAGTGATAAAATAGTGAAACTTAGCCTAAAGACTGCGACCCCTTTTTCCCTACAGAAATCAAAAATAGAACCAGTGAAAATAGAAAACCCAGTGGAAAGGAAAATATAAAGAACAGTGCAAAATTTTCCAACAAACAAGAAGTGAAAAACGCAAGTGGAAACCCGAAGATTTGGATCTCGATTTTTTGAAGGAAGCTTTGTTCCAGCAGCCGCAAGTATTTTTATGACGAAATTTCCACATATACGAGTATACATGCAAATTTTAAATAATTTCATTTATCGATATTTTTATTAATATATATATATATATATATATATATATATATATATATATATATATATATATATATATATATATACATATATTCACTCATACATTATATTCACTAAATTATTGAAAAGTTTCAAAACCAATTTTTGTAAGGGTGGTTTGGATTTGGTTATCCGATTTTTCTTTCTCTTGATTTTTCCCCCTATACCAAGTTCGAAATGGCAAATGCTCAAGCAGCCCCCGCAATTCAGTTAAACCCCCTCAAATATCTCACTAGCCTCCCTGAATTTGATGGTAGACCCGAAAACTTACAGAATTTTATAAATCTGATCGATCGAATAAACCCTGTGCTTGTGGGATTTAATGAAGCGTCGCAGCTTCTATTTGGTGACCTCATTAAAAGTAAGCTTAAAGGGAAAGCTAGAGAAACCATCGAAATAAACTGCCATGCTCTCCTTTGGGCAGATATTAAGGAAGTCTTACAGAATAATTTCGGTGATCGTCTAAACGTTGACGAACTTTATGACAAATTGCGAGGAGTTACTTTCAAAACTAATACTCTTGAATTCTATAATGAAATTAAAAGCAAGCTAAGAAGGCTTAATAATAAATCGTTAATTGTCCTTGGTGCGGGAAATGAGTTAAACGAATGTGCTCGAAATAATAAAAGGACAGCTCTTAACCTATTCAAAAACAAACTTCCCGAGCCCATGAAAACGATCCTTTTCTGTAGGAATCCAGACACATTGGAGTCCGCAATGGATATACTATTTACGGCAGGTTATGCTTATTATGGTTCAAATGGACGAATTTATCAGCCGACCACAAATCACTCAAAAGAACAGAACAATAACAACCAAAATAGATCAAACAATCAAAATAATAATCAGAGCCGATCAAATAATAATAATAATAGATCGAATAATAATAGCGATAATAATAATAATCAAAATAACAGAAATTTCAACAATAACCACAATAATAATAGATTCAATAATAATCAAAACAGTAATAACAGTAACAATCGGAATAATAACAATAACCATAATAAAAACAATAATAACCAGAACAATAATAGGCCTCATAATAATGCTAACAATTATAGCAATAGTAACAATAATGGCAATAATAACAGGTTCAATAACAATAATAATAGAAATAATAATAGCAATAATAATAGAAACCACAATTATTTAAATGGAGATCAAAACCCCTACAACCATCAATTTGGATTCCCAAATAATCCCCAATATTATCAGCGACAACCGACCCCAGAGCCTATGGATATTAACACTAACGAAACTGTCGAAAATTTTCCTCCACAGGCCTCGGACGAAGATTACCTTTTATAGTTATTAAAACAAGAACAAGACCCCTTAAATTCATTTTAGATACAGCTGCCACTCATTCCATCATAAACCCTGGGATCTGCCACCCCAAATGGAAAGTTGATACACCCCTCATCAACTTGAAAACTCTGCAACACACAATTGACGTCCATGAAAAGGTTAAAATCCCCCTCTTCGAAGAACTAGGAGACAAAACCCAACTTATAGAATTTTATGTCTGTAAATTTCACGATTTATATGATGGAATCCTTGGTAATAATGTGTTACGTCAACTAAATATAATAATAGATTACAAAGATCAAATTTTACATTCTGGTGATAAAAAGGTCCCCATTCTCTTTGAAACAGACGAAGAGAACCAATATTGTCTTTTCAATAAAGCAGGATTCTATGAAGTTTCCGTGCCGATCGAACAAGAAAGCGGTTTAGTACACTACTCGGGCAAGACCTCCAAAGATGCGAAGGTCCACCTCGAGGAAGGCGTTTACGACGCAAAAGACTTTCGGATGTCCGCTTTAGTTAAGGTACTAGGCGACAGTCCCACCAGAGTTAAATTCGGTACCCAAAAAACAACCCCTGTTACTATTGAAAGTTTCAATATTATTGAAAATAAATTAAAAACGTATCTCCCTGTTCTACATCAGATTAGGATGGATCATGTTAATCAAGAAGAACGTCAAAAACTAACTCCTATAATAAAGAAATTTTCCGATATTTTTTATAACGAAGACTCAGACCTCTCATTTACGAATGCAATTAAACACGAAATTCGCACTGAAAATAATATTCCAATAGTGGCCAAGACATATAGGTACCCGTATATTCATAAGGATGAGGTGCGGAGACAAATTGAAGAGATGCTTGAGAAGAAAATCATAAGACCAAGCAATTCCCCTTATTCGGCACCAGTTTGGATCGTGCCAAAGAAACTAGATGCGAGTGGGAAACAAAAATGGAGACTCGTCATCGATTATAGGAAGCTCAATGAAGTTACGATCGGTGACAAGTACCCCATTCCAAACAAAGACAAAATTTTGGAAAACTCGGGCGAAGCCAATATTTTACGACGCTAGATTTAGCAAAAGGCTTCTACCAGATCGAAATTATGGATAAAGATATCCACAAAACTGCGTTCAGCGTTGAAGATGGACATTACGAATTCCTGCGTATGCCGTTTGGGCTTAAGACAGCTCCTGCGACACTCCAACGCCTTATGAACAATATTCTTTCAGACTACATAAATAAAATATGCTTAGTTTACTTAGACGATGTCATTATATTTTCAACATCCTTACAGGAGCATCTCGACTCAATAAACAAAATTTTCAATAGGTTCAGAGAAACTAATCTGAAAGTCCAATTGGACAAATCAGAATTTTTTAAGCGTGAGACTGCCTTTCTAGGACACATTGTGACTAGAGATGGAATTAAACCAAACCCAGAAAAGATTGAGTGTGTTCAAAAATTCCCTATTCCCAAAACACCCAAACAAATCAAACAATTTTTTGGTCTCGCCGGATACTACCGGAAATTCATAAGGGACTACTCTCGTATAATAAAACCCATGACAAGATATCTGAAAAAAGATGCTAAGCTGGATATAAACAACCCCGAGTATATTGAAGCCTTCGAGACAATAAAAACTCTCCTAACCAACGAACCCATCCTTGCTTACCCTGATTTCAATAAAACATTCACACATACCACTGATGCTAGCAACTACGCCTTGGGTGCTGTACTCTCACAAGAAGGACGACCAATAAGTTATGGTAGCTGTACGTTGAACGAACATGAAATCAATTACAGCACCATAGAAAAGGAATGCTACGCAATAGTATGGGCAACGAAATACTTCCGACCGTACCTCTTCGGAAGAAAATTTATTGTAGAGACAGATCATAAACCATTGACATGGCTTTTCTCAATTAAAGAGCCTAACTCGAAACTCGTTAGATGGAGACTCGGACTCTCAGAATTCGACTATACTATCAAGTATAAAGATGGAGCAAAGAATATAAACGCTGATACCCTCTCAAGGATTCCTAAGCCCGAAATAAACCTAAGCGAAAATTCCAAAACTATCCCTACTGGCAAATCTTGCATCAACGCGTTCAAGAACCAAATTATTATAAAAAAAAAAACTAACTCAGGGTCTTTAAGAATCAAGAAACAAAAGATTTTCGATAAAAACAGAACAATCATAAATACCAAACAGTTAGATAATCAAGACGCGATTACTTTATTAAAGAATCATTTCAATCTAAACGGATTAAATGCTGTACTTATTCAAGATGAAGAATTTTTCCAAATAATCCATTCTGCTTTCAATACCAACTTCATAACTAACGGTAAGCTCAGGATAATTAGATGCAACATTATTTTAGAAGACATAACGGACGAGGAACAATTAGCAAAGATCATAGAAGAGGAACATCTGAGAAATAACCATCGAGGAATAGAGGAAGTTTCAAAGGAAATAAAGTTAAAATACTATTCTCCCAACTTAGTAGATAGAGTTACAAGCTTTATCAATAACTGTGAAATCTGCAACTGTGAAAAATACGTTCGGAACCCTTCAAAGCCATTCTTCAAGATAACCGAAACTCCAGAAAGACCAGGAGAAATAATCCATGTTGATGTCTTCTATACTCTCGAAAAACTATTATTTTTAACGATAATAGATAAATTTTCGAAACATGCCTGTGCAATCAAGATTCTCGGAAGAACCTGGAATGAGTTCAGAAGAGCACTCGCCTACTACTTTAGCCAATTCGGCACTGTAAAGAAACTAATTGTTGACAACGAATTAGGATTCAAAGCAATCCCTTTGAAAGATTACCTTTCAAATGAAAACGTAGAAGTCCACTACACTTCCAGTAGCAATCATACTTCTAATGCAGATGTAGAAAGGTTGCACAACACTATCAATGAACACATACGCCTCCTTAAACATGATGATATCAATAACCAATGTACCGTAGAGGAAAAAATCCTCAAAATAATCTCTTTCTATAATAACACTATCCATTCCACTACGAATCGCAAACCGATAGATTTTGTTAATGGCAAAATTCACCAAGACGAATATAACTCTATCCATGAACTTATATCACAAAAGAAATTGAAAACAATTAGCAAACTAAACCAAAACCGAAAAGACAACGACCTTGAAACAGGACCAAATTTTATCAAACAAACCAGAGGAGGAAAAAACCATTCGAAATTCAGAAAGATTAATGCAGAAAAAATTGACGAAGATCATTTAGTCGATTCAGAAAACCAAAACAAATACTTTCGTACCCATGTAAAATCCAAAAAGAAAAACCAAGACGTAAATAACCCTACAATTAAAGCCAAAACTAAAAAGAAAACTAGGATACGCCCCTCAACTTCCCAAGCCCCTCCTAACAACGAAAATCCATAAAATTTATATTCGTCATTCTTTCAGGAAAATGAGCCTGCTCTTGATGATAACCCTTTGGACTACAATAACAGCCCAGACAATAGATATCCAGGACCTCAACTTAAACAACGGCTATGTTCCAATCAAAACTGGAGACGTAAAACTTATAAACTTCTACACCAACGTCCTGCACACTATCAATACAACTGAATACGAGCATACATTAGAATTGATTCGACACAATATCAACACTTTATCAGCTTCCACTTCCGACTCAAAAACAATCCTGGAAACAATCAATAAAAACTTCGAACTTCTAGAATCCAAAATTAATAATCTCATTCCTCATCGACGCCAAAGACGTGGACTAATAAACATTCTAGGAAAAGGACTGAAATACGTGGCAGGAACAATGGACGAAGATGACAGAACAGATATCGAAACTACAATAAAAGAAATCTCTCACAACGAAAACCAACTAAATGATAAAAAAGATAAAACCTTAGTAACTAACAAAATCCTCTCATCTCAAATAAATAACATAACCAAACACATTAACTCACAGCAAATCATAATAAAAAATTACCTAAATAAGTTCAGGGATTTGAACCTTAATGGCATAGCCTCTCTTAGAGATGAAGTAAACTTTCTACAGCACATACAGAGGTGGCCAAAAGTGATCGGACAATACAAGAAACAAGCAATAAAATACTTTTACGAGCATAAGCTTTGAAATGAAATAAAAATTTTTCCCTTATATAAAAGTTACTTGTGTTCTCAATTAATTGCACAAAAAAATTAAACAGAATAAAAAAGATTTTCACAAGCAAATTAACAACTAATTCAAATTCACATTGCATCAAGTGGACAAAAGTAATCGGACATTTTGAAAAGTGTGAAATTAGTCATTAGTTTGGAGCAATTCTTTTCTTTTCATTTCCGAGTTTAAAAGGGAATTCCCCTAATTATATGTTGATATGTGTTTTTCTGATATCAGTCATTTACTTGTCAGTTTTAAGTGAAGAAAGTTAAACATGGCTAAGAATCGCAAAGAAACCTGTATACATGAAAGAAAAGTTATAATAAAGTTGTATAAAGAGAATAAATCCTTTTCTGAAATATCAAAAATAATTGGAAGAAGTCGTTCGACAGTTTTCGATATCGTGAAACGGTTCAGAAAAAATAATCAGGTGGAAAACGAATTAGGAGTGGTCGACCATGTAAACTAACAGAGACAGACGCACGAAAAATCTTAAGAATTGTTAAAAAGAATCCGACTACAACGTCCAGAAGTATTAGGGATCAATTGGCAGATGTAAATGGTACCAATGTTAGTGCCCGGACTATTCGTAGAGCTCTCAGCCGTGCTGGTTATCAAGCGAGAGTACCTCGAATGAAACCACTAATTAGCAAAGTTAATAAGAAGAAAAGATTATGCTTTGCAAAAGAATTTAAAAGCAAGCCGCTCGACTTTTGGACTCGTATAATATTCTCTGATGAGAGTAAGTTTAATATCTACCACTCCGACGGCAGGTTGTTGGTGTGGAGAACTCAAAATAGTGAGCTTCATCCCAAAAACATTCAACATACAGTAAAACACGGAGGTGGCTGTGTAATGGTCTGGGGTTGCATGGCTGCCAACGGTGTAGGAGAACTTGTTTTCATTGACGAACCTATGGACAAACTAGGTTACTTGTCGATTTTGAAACAAAATTTGAAAAAAAGTGCACAAAAATTGGGTCTTGATGGTCATTATTTGCTCCAGCAAGATAATGACCCAAAGCATACAGCTCATGATGTTCGTATGTGGCTCCTTTTCAACACTCCTGGTCAATTAAAAACACCACCGCAATCCCCAGACCTAAATCCCATCGAACATCTTTGGGATCATCTGGATAAAAAAATAAGGAACCATCACATTACTAATAAAAGTCAACTGAAGACGGTGTTATTAGAAGAATGGGACAACATTACTCCGGACGTTACCCGTAAGTTGGTACAGTCTATGCCCAATAGGTTACAGAAGTTATAAAACAAAAAGGATACGCAACTAGATTTTTAATATCTAGTTGCGTATGTTCTAATGGAATCATCAGAAAGAAAAGTATTACAATTGAACGTCCGATTACTTTTGTCCTCTTGATGCAATGTGAATTTGAATTAGTTGTTAATTTTCTTGTGAAATTCTTTTTATTTCTGTTTTATTTTTTTGTGGAATTAATTGAGAATACAAGTGACTTTTATATAAGGGAAAAATTTTTATTTCATTTCAAAGCTTATGCTCGTAAAAGTATTTTATTGCTTGTTTCTTGTATTGTCCGATCACTTTTGGCCATCTCTGTACATCAAATTGAGAACGATATTTTCCTATTGAGAAATCATGTAACAGATATAGAACAAACGATTCTATCAAGTAAATTGGGATTCGTTAGTAAAAATATACTTACTAACACAGAGCTAGACCTCATTTATGATTTCGATCAGTATTCAAATATTAAAACAGCCGTCTCTTCAAACGGTAATATAATATCAATAATTGTGGCGATACCTAACTTTTCGGAAGAAATTCTCACAAAAATTTCTATCGAACCAATCCCAACCATCCAAAATAAATCATTGTCTACAAATTTTAATTCAATTCTAGTAAGCCCCAAGCATAAAGTTTATGACTCGAATGTAAAGAAAGGATTAAGAAACAATTTGGAAGAAATCAATGATGAATGTATTAAAAGTATCATTGAACCCAGAGAATCCCATTGTATTATGCAAACTTTTGATAAACAAGAAATTAAGCAAATTATACCTGGTATTGTAATATTTAAACATTTTTATGAAGAGATACAGCAAAATTGCAATAACAATAACGTAACTATCCATGGAACATTTATGATCAAGTTTGAAAATTGTAAAATCAAAGCATTAAACAGAACCTATTCTAACTTTTATTTCAAAACATACGACAAAATTGTACTACCAAAATTTATTAAATCAATTAAGGAAAATTTTACCATTCCTGAAATAAAAATCGAAGAATTATATTTTAACCAAATTAATAACACGAAATTTATCGACGATATTTTATTAAAAACTAATACATTTAATGTAATAAGCCTGGGTTCAGATATCATAATTATTGTAATAATTATTATTATAATTTTATTGTATGTGTGCGTAAGACGTAGATATCGAAAATTAATAATTTCGTCGGAGCCTCAATCCAACGGTGGGGGAGTTACATTCCATTCCCACAAATCTTCCCATTCCCACAATTCTTCACTATATTCACTGTGACCTAAATTCCTTAAGATACAATTTCACTTCAACTTAAATTTTCTATTCCCACAGACAGAATTCTTACGAATTCCGTCAGCATTTCTGCCACGAGCACTTTACTCGAATTTAAAACTCACTTACTCAGGTGTCATTGCTCACCTTTTCGGTGCACTGTTGCAACAATTAGAATTGTGCAACATATAGCAATTTCCTAATATAAAAGCGACAACGACATTCTATTCGGGTTGGGTTTTTACTAAAGTTTTGTGATTCGCGGAGCACGGTTAAGCCTCCTTAACCTACCCACCTAATGTGAGGCTGCATTAGGGTGCTCATTTACGCCTTACGCGCACAATATAACAATCATTTTGTAAAAAGTGTTCAATCGTTTTACTATCAAATAAATAGGTGATAAAAGTGAACAAGTGTTTTTTTTCCACCTACCGGTAACCGGCAAGTTAATTTATAGACTCAGGTCGTATAAAGAAGCTAAGGACATTTGACGAAAGTGTCACTGTAAAATGAATCGTAACATTAAAAGTAGGTTAAGTAACATATGTCAAAAGAAAAGTCTCAATAAAGTACTACTACTACTACTACTACTACTCAATTGCTTACGAGCAAATTATAACATTACTCCCAAAAGTTATACTCGTTTACAAAGTTGTGCACAACTTTTGAGCAACATTAAATCCTTAAAGTAGGCCTCCATACTATTCCACTGACTCAATATATAGCTTGAATTAAATTCAGAATGAAATTTACGCTGAAATGAAACTGTTATCATGCTGAGGAGTCATCATCTTTGAACGTACGCCTTTCTCCAACTCCATCTCTATTTCTGCATGATTAAGATGTCGGAAATTGGTTTTCTAAATCATTCATGTCAGTTACACAGTACTGAAAGTACTTGGCAAATATCTACCAATAAAAGATGATCTACATATATAAATTATGTACGCATAAGTACGAGTATCTTCATTCCGTTTTGTCGTTCGTATTGAGAGCTACACAAGATAGAAACTGTTTGCATATTTATTGTAGATAATTAACTTGTAGCAATTGATTTCCGTTCTAATTACCGGACTCAAGATTTATGTGTACACTTTTTAGATCGAAAGCTCTCTTCCTTTCCGCTCCTTTCTTTGAACTCGATTAGAAATTTCCCAGTTACAAATTATCACCAACTACCTACAAGAAATTAAATTATCCTTTCACAGTTTTTTTTGCGTTCTTGAAAGTTAATTCAAAGCATACCCCCAAGGAGACGTTATGAGAGCTAACAAGATAATTAAATGATTTTCATGTTTCCGCATTTCGCCAAGTTTATGTTACTTTTGATGTTTTGCAAATCGTACAAACATACATTTGGGGAAAAGTTGAGTTTTACTCGTATTTGGATTATTTTGTAAGTTTCATTTATATCTTCACAACCTTCTCTACGAGTACTTCACCTTAGGGTTATTCTGAGTATTGTGTATCTTTCTCGAAATGAAAAGTAAAATGTTAACCGCAAAAAATGCTTTTTTCGGTACTTGGTTTAAATAGAAAAAGATATTCTGGTATGATGTATGCAAAGATAGATAGGGGTTGATTTCAAGGCATTGCAAATGAGGATAAGATGTAAAAAAATGTTTTCCCAGCCTGATGTTGTCTGTAGCATTACTCGGTTTGTTACTCTGTGACTTTTGCCAAAGGGAAAGAAAAGAATATAAATGTGGAAATAAAGAAGAAAAGTCAATGCTATGAAAATTTCATCTAGCTAATGGAGTTTCCCCGGAATTTAATGCAGAAAACTGGGGCTGTTTTATATTTGAAATGTTTTGATGGATGATCCTTGGTCTGTGAGTGGGGATATGTGAATACAGTCGCGCAAAGAATTTTCCGAGCATGGTGTAATTGAAATAATAAAACAATTTTTTTTCAGAATTTCGATACATAACAGTCAGTTTTTCTGTATTACTAAAAAAATTAGTTGCGATGAAATTTTGAGCAATTTTGAGATTGTATTGAAAATTCTGCGAGTTTTCAGATTATTGGCTCAATTTATCAAATATTGCATTGACTTTGATTTAAAGCTTCATGAACCTAGCTAAAATAAATTAAAAAAAGGATAATGACAGAGGAAGGATATCCAATGCAAAGGGAGAAAAGAAGAGCAAATCATTGTAAAGCTCTCAAAAATATGAACAGTTCCTCCAGTTTCAATTCCAGCATAGAATTTATTAACGTTTCTACTTGTATATAAACTATTGTACGTAAAATCATTCTATCAAACAATTACCAACCAAACATGCATAAAATTTTCCTATACACCCTGCACTTGTATCATCTTCACGTAAAGAACCTTGTATCAAAAGCCATTGCCATAAGGGTAATCGATCTCGCTGTCGGACCGCACCATTAATTAGGTGTTCGCTAGTCGCACAATATCAATTAAAAATTCCACAAGTGTATCGATGTAATTACTAAACGATCGGAGCATGCTAATCAGACAAGGTAAGTGAACGTGTTGTTGGCGTCTAATCACTTCCATAGCATGGAGCAACATAAACACTCTTTGCCAACCACCAACAGAACCCAAGACCTGTAACTTGTCCATATATGCACTAGCAACATCCATCCATATGTGGCGGTGACTTCCTCCCTAAAACCAAACTGAACTTAACTAAACTGAACTGGCTGGCCCCAATAATATTATGTGAAGTCAATAGTCGACGAGATGGTAAGTTCTTCTCCCAGAACGGTCTCATCAACAAGTTTCAGATTCAACTTAATTACCCGATATATCGTTTCCCAAGATGGAGGATCTCGATTGATATCCCTTTACACACGTTAAACTATACGATGAGACTTCTCTTGAGAACTTGGCCTTAGGTGAAGCAGAGCTGCCAGATATCCACGAGTGGAGAAAATAGGTTCTGTCGTTGAGAAGTGGAAGTAGACCAGACTATTGGTAAGGGAATGAAATGATGTTTTGCTGTTCTAAATCGAAAGCCGAAAGGCTAATGTTTTCTACTCAAATATGCAAATGAAACGATGGGATAATGATGAGGATGTATGGAAGTACTAGTTGGTGCATGTACTTTTCCGATATGGCTGAAGTTGTTGTGCATCTAGGTTGTGTCTATGTAGTTCGAGAAAAATTACTTTCCATACATGGTAATTGAAAGGGATATGTGCACGCACATGACATACTGAGAAGGATACTTTATTAGGCATGAATATCTCTGAATGAAAAGTTAATTGATTGGTTTGCAGTAAGTACGAGACAGATAAAGCTTGTGATGAGTAATTAATTTTTGTGTGAAATTAAGCTAAACGTTTTTGGTAATTTAAACAAGGGGGCCTATCGAGGTTACTTCAAAATTTCGAAATCCATGATTTTGGTGTCTGCAGACATCTGCGACAGGAATTCAGGTGTAATTAATGTAGATCCATCTCATCAGCGCAATGGGCGCTGATGTCCAAGTACGCTGAGATCTTCAAACAAAACTTAAACACAATTTGCTCAAAAAGATTCTAGTCCTAATGAGCACTAAATACATGCGCCGTGATTTTTCCGACTGAAGAAACCACAACTTTAAAAGAATTTTTGAAAAAATGTACCGATTTACAAGAAAAAGATTTCTGTTAACACTAAAAGGAAGATCAGCGATGATGATGTATTACTTTATGCTATTATAAGTACCTATTTTGTCTACGCAAATAATTGGACTGGTAAACACTGCAAGCAGCATTTTTTTAAGAAACACCAACAAATTTTTGAAAGAACGCAAAGAAAAAATCAAGACTACAGGACTACAGACGTTATTAAACACTTCACTGTAGGAAAATCTATAAGAATTGTACGTAATTTTGACACATAAAAAATACAACCGGGTCATCATTTTTCTGCCTGTATTATGGAACCAATGATCTTCTGTTACCGCGGTGGTAACCCGGATACTTATGTATAAGACTGCCCAAATCGTAGGAAATCAAAACACTTGCCGAGTGGTACTCAGAACATTAGTTGGCAGCCCAAGACAGCTCCGTCAAGGAGACGGAACTAGCCCTCATATAAAAGTCACTCCCCAGCACAAGCTTTAACTAACTAGCCCTCCAGCTGACCAAATTTCTGTTGAAGTTTTCCTTCCTATTGCTACAGAGCCGGAGACGCTAAGAGTCTCCGATGATCAGATCATCCCGTGGCACCTGAAACCCTACGAAATGCGACTGAGAGAAAATCTTGTATCACGGCTCGTCTCGATTATTTTAAGTTCTTATCCCAGAGTTAACTGCTTCTCTCGTCGGATATGAGGCTTCTGGAGGAAAGTGAAAGAGAACAGGAAACTATTCAATCAAGAAAGGTGAATTATTGAAGAATGGCGTCTGTCTTTATGCGTTAGTACAGATTTTGCAGAATCGAATAGTAGACTTACTAGACACTGATGCCAGTGTCAACTGCATACCAGCCGATTTTGTAACAGAAGTGCTGAATAACCATGCGGATCAAAACCAGCACTTTAATACCTTTTTTTGTACGGCAGAGGGAGCTAGTCACTTCATTGTAGCAAAACTCGTGACTGATGTCACCTTTAATGGTACAATCAAGTCACTGGATTTTTATATTATACCCCAGCTGACACACAATCTCTCTCAAGGTATAGATTTTATTCAACAATTTAACTTAGCATCTAAAATGTCTACCAGCGCTACACTTGACACTGTGGCCACGGTCAACGACATGGCACTGAATTCTTACCCGTATCGACACGCTTTACATGCTTTCAACAGCGACGGCTAGACATTACTGTAGTGGCTTTTTTGTCAGATGAGAAAGAAGGCCTCCGAGGGACATATCTGTTATCTCACACTATTGGTGAGGGAGATGCAAAACTCATCAAGCAGAGACGTTTTGCCAAATTTCTTCAAAGGAAAAATCGCAATTTTACGTATAAGCAACCACCCTGCCTGTGCTGGCGTGATAATTGCACCTCACCACACACTACCACAATCCTTGATACCTAAAGGAGAATGGGGCTGTCCCTCAGAAATAAGAAGAACATTTTTTCTTGCTGTTGGAAATACAAAAAAACTTTATTCTCGAACAGTTTTGTTTGACAATTTACTTTTGCACAATAATTTCAACGTCTAGAACTCGTTTGGCCGGTAGCGCCCGGATCCTAGCTGCCACAGCTAACCTTCTCCTTCGGTCCTCCTCGATTTGTTTCTTGAGTGCCTTGGCCCGGGCTGCGAATAACTCCCGCTCCTCGTCGAACTTCGCGCCTCATGCAAGACGTCGTAGGTTGCCCAGCTCTTCTACAACCAACCCGGGCTTACAACCCTTGTACCATCATTTAGTTCTCCAGTGATTTTTGTTGCGTGGATGAAAGCTAAAACTAGAGTTTCACTGGCTTAGGTCTAAAGAAACTCTATTTCAACTCCTATAGATGTCTCCTAATACTCACGTACTGATGATGGAAACAAAATTATCTTCCCTTGATAGCAAACTTGAATTGCTCGATAGCTTGAAATTACTCGATATAAACGTTGACCGAAACTGTCTCCGACAGACTCCCCTCAATACTTGTGGTTATACTCACTTGTCTTGTCAAATTCGCCAGTAGCTTTAATACAAGCGAATTGTTTGCATTGCTAGTGGCGGTCGTAGACTTTCACTCCAGTTAACTGCAAAACGCTGAACTTGTGAACGTGCTAGTTCCCCTTAATTTGCTTTACTAGGTTATTCCTCTCTCGTTCCTCGGGAACAATCTTGTTGCATGAAAATCCAATCTTATGTTTTCACTCTTTTCGTCTTCAGTATTCATATATCAGAATATTCGACGACTTCTCCTCATACGATTTCTGAGTTGGTTATTGCAATAGCGAGTGCGCGGTGAACTGATACTCAGTTGAGCAGGTTGCGCATGGGAACACACATTCAATTGTGTTCGTGTTCCCCATGTGCTCTCAATACGGCAATTGTATGGACTAGCATGTATGCGTTGGGAATTCGCCAGGGAGCCAGTTCAGTGACTTGACCAATGAAACGTAAGAAGTAAGGTTCTTATATACAATAAATTGGGATTATGTATTCTGTGTAGGGTATCGTCGTTCCCTAAATATGGGCGGTGAAGCAAACCTTGTTTGTTGTTCGCAGAAAAACACTACGTGCGGCGAGCGAGGCATGGGGAGCGTGATCAACTGTTATACGATTCCGAGCAATTAGTATTCACATATGTTTTATATATATATATATATATATATATATATATATATATATATATATATATATATATATATATATATATTCTTATAGGATTCCGAGCAATTTGTATTCACATATGTCAATGAATGTTGTCGTAACAGCTATACGCCCAACTAGTCAGGAAGTTGCAACTAGCCGTGATTGAGGAATCGCAAAGCGCATGGGCCTTACCAGTTACGGTAGTCACTAAACGTAATAAGGTCAGATCATACCCAGATGCAAGGCGCCTAAATGCCATCACTATTATGACGCATACTCCCTACTACTGATCTAGGGTACCTTAAGTCACTACCCAAAGCGCACTTCATCACCACCTTAGACCTCAAAGAGGTATTCTGGTAGATCAGTCTCGATCTTAGTTCGAAGGAGAAGACCGCTTTCACGGTTCTAGGTCGGCCATTGTACCAATTTGTGGCGATGCCCTTTGGTCTCTGTAATACAACACAGACTATGGATAAAAAATATACCATCGTATCTACGACACCAAATCTTTGTATATCTGGATGAGTTATTACTAATACCTGAGACTTTTGACGAGCATATCGTCCTGCTTCATAAAGTAGGTTTGTATATCCGAAAGGCAGGATTAACCATAATGACCTAGAAGAGTCAGTATATCACGACGAAGATTAAGTAATTGGGTTATATTGTAGGGCTCCGTAACAACAAAACGGACCCGGGTAAGAAAAACCGCAATGGACGCGTTTCCTCTCCATCAAGGACTACCAAGCAGTGTCGCCGATTCCTGGGTTTATGCGGTTAGTATCAACGATTCGTAAAAAGAACTATGGAATTGGATCCGGGGATGTCAGATCACTCAATTACCCTGGCGCTGTTGAGGACCTTTTACAACAGGTCAGTCGATTTAAGTTGAAAATACTGGCAATCTAGGAAACGAACTGGACTGGGTATGATATTCAAGACATGAGATCGCACTCCATATTCAATAGTGGGAAGCCTACTGGATAACGAGAATTCGAAGTGGCCATCATTGTGGATAGGCAGTTCAAATCACACATTATTGATTTTTAGGTTGTCCATGAATGGTTGTGTGCGATCCGTATCAAAGCTAAATTTTTCAAAATCTGGCTGATCAATATTCACGACCCGGCCGAAAAAACGAAGGAAACGTTCTACAATCACTTAGAAAGTCTAGTTGACCCATTGCCTACAAACGTACAAACGACACAAAAATATTTTTCAGTGATTTTAACGCTAAGGTCGGCAATGAGCTATCTCATCGGGGAACGACTGGAGAATATAGCCTCCACGATGAAACAAATGACAACGGCCAGTGCCTGATTGACTTAGCATGTAGCAGAAATCTAGTCATACGTTTGACTTGCTTCCCACATCGACGCATACATAAAATGAACTTGGTGTCACCAGATGGCAACACACAAAACCAGATCGATCATGTTCTTATCCAACAACGTTGGGTCTCGAGCATACTTGACGTCCGAACACACTGAGGGGCTAATTGTAACTCAGATCATTACATGGTCAAATTAACCTATCGATGTTGTATGTCACAGTCATATTCTAGAAAAATTTGACATCGAAAGGCTCCAAACGGCGTCTGTGGCCGAAAATTTCACGGAGACCCTCGACAACCAGCTGGCTCCCATCTTATCAGACGCATCGTTAAAGACAAGCAACGAGCTCTAGACGGAAGCGAAAGCGACTATTAAGACCATGGCAGAAAACACAATCGGACATCAAGCCCGCGCAAGAGAAATTATTGATTTGATGAGTGCCAGAATGCGTTAGACAAAAAGAATCTGGCGTACAAAGAATACGTATGTAGGAAAACCAGGCCGAAGAGAAAACACTATGAAAATCTCAGAAGAGTAAAAAATAAGAGGATTGGAATTAAGAAAAGAAAATACTATGACGACCAATTGAGAAGTATAGATATAAGTCTAGCGAGCAATAACACAAGACAAGCATACAAAGTAGTGAAAAGGCTGAAACATAGTTATCAGCCCCAAACCACGCTCTGTCGTGATGACATCGGTAACCAAGATTAAGGAAAGATGGGCATCATATTTCAAGAACCTCCTTAACCCTCCGCACAGCTACAGAACACCGGAGAGCTACCATTGGCCCCACCAACTCTGGGTGAAGTTTGTTCCACCATCAAAGCCCAAAAGTATGATAAAGCGCCAGACATCGATGAGATTCCAGTGGAGCTCATCGAATATGGTGGCAGCAGTGTTCATAAAGCTTTTCACAAAGTCATCCAGCACATTTGGCAACAACAATATATGCCGGGAGAGTGGAGCCAATCAATTATATTCCCTATCTACAAGAAAGGTGACAAGCGACAGTGCGAAAATTATAGAGACATATTACTACTTTTAACGGCGTACAAAATATTTTCAAAGATCGTAGAAACTATAATCAGATCATAAGCCAACAGAATTATTGGGGAGTATCAAGGTGGTTTTAGAGCAGGTAGATCGACAATAGACCAATTGTTCACAGTCAAGCAGGTACTTGAAAAACGCTAAGAGTTCAGCATAGACGTACAGCAAATTTTCGTTGACTTTAAGCAAGCATACAACAGTATTGATCGTAATGTACTGTACCAAATAATGTATTGCTTAGACATCCCAGCCAAATAAGTTCGTCTTATCAAAATTACAATGAAGCCCGCATCAATTACCCACTCACCGATGCCTTTAGCACAAATGTCGACCTAAGCAGGGAGATGGGCTGACCCCGCTGCTATTCAATTTGGCTCTAGAGTACGTCATAAGCAAGCGACCTGTTGATACACGAGGTACATTACTATATAAGTTGAGCCAAGTAGTAGCCTATGCGGACCACATTAACATTTTATCACGGCCATTAATAACTGCCAAAGAAATCTTCCTGAAACTCGACAGCGAAGTAAAATTAGTAGGGCTACAAATCAATGAAAATAAAACAAAGCTCATGAGGCAGTCGAAGAAAAATACTCCAAATACACAAAATATCACACTTGGCGAGTACAGTATCGAAAATGTGAGCAAAATCGTGTATTTAGGTGCCAAAATAATGAGAGCCAGTAATGAAAGAGACGAAATACGCCCAAGAATACAGATCGCAAACAAAATCGCGGTTTCGGTTTTGACGTTCTTGGAGACTACCTGAATACACAGGAAAACAAAGCTCCAAGTATGCAAATCTGTGATAAGACCTGTGTTATGCTATGGGTGTGAAATAAAGACCCCAACTCAACCATCCGCATATATATTGAACGCCTTTGAGCGACGGGTCCTGAGGCAAATAATCGTAGCGAAGCTGGACGCGAACTAATGGCGAATTCGATACAACCATGAGCTGTATGAAAAATGCATTCAGCGGATAAAGAGTGAACAGCACTATCAAACTTGAACGTAATCGATGAATTTGTGTAAAATCGCACACGGACACTCAACAGGAGACCCCCAAAGGAAGAAAATTATCACACATCTGAAAGACAGTAAGAGATGCGGTACCAGGAGCGGAGGAATTCGAATTCGGACGAAACAAGAACAGTATAAGCATTCCGACAACAAGCTTAAAAAGTGTGCTGAAGAAAGAAGTGTAAGTAACAATCAATACTAAAATCCAACAGATAAACGAAAACATTACCCTACATGCAGTAAATCTATTGAACAACTAAGAAAGGGCCTCAATCGTCAAACGAGTCTAAGAGATAATTAATTTGCAAAAGTGCACAAAGAACAATCCTGGGTAACGCAGAGGAAATTAAAAATAAATTCTCAAAATATATCCAGATGCTATCCGCCGCGTCCCCAACAACTACCGAAGCTGCAAACATTCCAGAAGCCTAGCAAGAGGTCCCATTTTCATCACCAACCGGGGGTGAAGTACAGACAGCAGTGCGTGATCTCAGAAAAAAAGGTTCCTAAAACAGATGGAATACCAGCAGAACTGCTCCAGAGGGAATGTCCCTATCTAAATAATTTTTCCGGTCGATTAATATGCAGAATATGATCAGAGGAGTAGTTACCAGAGGTATGACGAAACAAGTTGGGTAAACAGACCTACGCTCATGTCAGAAGGGTTTTGTATCCAATTTACAAAATGCAGTCACCAGATCGAATCAAATCCAGAAACATGTCAAAGACGATTTTATTGGAGAAAGTATGAAAAACGAGGATCATACTATTTTTGTTATTGTTACGCTCATAAATATCTCCCTTGATAATTATTTCAGAAGTCCATTCGCGAGGGAGGAAACACATTTTTCATGTATTGCCCCCTTGTGCCCCCACTGAAGCAAAAACTGACAGTTTGAGAACTGTTTTGAAAAGCTCCCATGAAAACTTTCATTTCATACTCATATCGGCTACGTTTGATGAATTTTTTTTTTCAGGGCCACTCTCCTGTACTGTTACCGATTAATTGCCAATTTTTTCGAATCCTAGAATGGTTACAAAACCCTTTTGCTAGGAGCTCTCTCCCGCCTTCTTGACTTGTTTCACTTATGAGGATTAATTGTAGGTACTCATCTTCAGTCATTCATTAAATTGAATCAAGTGTTCAAAGCATGCACCTTAAACGCTGAAGTTGGGAAAAAATGACTCAAAATAATTCAATCTTCGTATTTAAAACAGCCACTATTTTGTTTTACAATTACTGATTCCACTAGCTGAACCGATTCTCAAAGATATACATGATACTTATCATTCCTGAAATTTTCATGCAAATCCTAGCAAAACTGTAGTGTCTGAGTCGGTAAAAAGCGCTTGTTGTTCCATAGCCATATGTTGCCATAGTAATAAATGCAGGGCATATTGTTCCATAGTAATATAGGAAAATTCAAACCGCTATAACTTCGCTAAATATAATTCAATCTTTATGAAACTTTCAGAATAGATAAATTTTATAGATAGTCAATAGTGTACTGAGTTTCATTGAATTTAAGAGTACCGTTAAGATTTTATTCAAGAAATCATAAAATCGATAAATCATACTATTACTAACAAAGTTGAGTGAATTACGACTTCTCACGTATTTGTTGGTGTTGTACTCACCAAGGCCTACATTCCTGATTTTTTTCAGATTTTTCGGATCACAGGTGTCCAATCGCGAGGGGGGGGGGGACACAAATTTTTCATGTATTTCCCCTCCCTGTGCGCCCCTCGAAGCGAACTTTGCCAAACTAAGACCTGTTTTGAAAAGTTCTCATCAAGACCTTTCATTTGATACCCATATCGGCTACCTTCAATGAAATTTTTTTTCGGGGGGTCACTCCCCTATATGGGGAGACCCCCCTTAAATACCTCATTAAATTTTTTTGTAGTTGAACTTTGAAGAGAGCACCACTTTACACCTACATACAAAATTTGATGCTTCTAGCTTAAGTAGTTTCCGAGAAAAACTGCTGTGACACACGGACGGACGGACGGACGGACGGACGGACTGACGGGCAGACAGACGGACAGACGGACAGACAGGACGCGATTTTAGAAGGGTTTTGTGAAATTATTTTACAAAACCCTAAAAATGCAATATGTCCTGCACATTTAAAAGGGGAACAAGGTAAGGTGTGAAAATTATGCACGCACCGCTCTACTGTGTACGTTATATAAAGTTCTCTCCAAGGTCAAAGAAGAAAAATCAAAGCCGTACTTTGAAAGTATTATTGGAGAGTATCACGGAGGCTTTTGAACTGGATGGTCTGCAATAGACCAAATATTCTCAGTTCACCAACTACTCGAGAAGTGCTGGGTATAAAACATCAATGTGTACCAACTCGTTGTAGGCTTCAAGCAAGCATATAACAGTACAGAAATCCACTGTAGAAAATAATGTCAAGGCCACGATGCTAAACACAGAGTCCCAGATCAGGGTAAATGGTGAACTAACGGGCAACTTTATAATGGAATCAGGCTAAATATTTTACTGGAGCATGTCATCAGGAAGACATCAGCTGAAACCTCTGGTACACTAATATTCAAGTCCACACAATTGGTAATATATGCTGATGGCGTCAATTTTATAGAACGTTCAATTTCAGATGCCAAAGAAGAATTTTTGAGCCTAGGATCTGAAGCAAACTGAATCGGCCTACGAGTCAATGAAACTAAAATTGAATTTATGGGTCAAACGAGGAAGAATACGCCAGTTCGGAGGCTATAGCCTTGAAATTTGAAAATATTAGGGAACGCTTGGTTTTTGGTTGAGGCAGTTACGTGTTTTTCTTTTTCTCAGACCAAAACAAACGGGAAATGAGTTAGAGTACATTAAAACACACATTAAAAGTCAAGTTGGTGAAAGTGGATAGACGCGTTTTAAAGCGGGCATTTCAATCAGTGGCTGATTCTTGTATTTTGGACTTAGTCTGCTCGTGGAAGACCTGCAAACGAAATTCCTCTCCGAACTAGCTAGCCTGCCAGCAGCTATCTCAGAGTGAACTAAGGGTGTCCGGACTCGTTAGCCTCATGGGCACAGTGCATTGACACGCTCCCAGATTTCACGACTATAACGAGGTCGGTTTAGATTTCCCTCCGGAAATCTCGAACGAACGAGATGAAGAGAGTAAAATTTATTACACTTGCTAAAGTCACGCCAGTCATAATAGGCTGGCCATGTAGAAAGAATAGAAGAAAACCAGCTACCAAAAAGAACACTAATGGCTAGAGTAGAAGGTTGATATCCAGAGGGAAGGCTGAGGGCTCGATGGCAAGGTACGTTAGAAGCTGACAGGAGATGTTTGCTGGAAGGGATTAACTGGCGAATAAGGTCGCAAAGCCTGAGAATTGGAGGTGATTAATGCCAGAGACCAAGGCCTGCCTTGGGCTGTCGTGCTACAGATGATTATGTTGATTGCTAGGGTCCACAAGTAATTAGTGAGGCTTGTTCGAATGCAGTTTTGTACTTTATTGGCTGTATGAGAATGTATCAATCACCATCGCAGTCTAAACAGGATATGAGGAGCACTTCTACATTTAGTCAAATTTGGGCCACTTTTGTCTATTGAAGAAGCTTTTAGGGAGACAGTTTGACAATGACTTTCGCAAATAGCTTTGTTCCATCAATAGTTTTTAGAAGGTATAGATCGTTCTTGATTTCTTTCAGTGACCAAAACGAAACAAATTTTCTACATATTTCAGTATCAAACCATCACATGATATACACTATGACCAGCTTATTTAAAAAAGAATCAATCGTTTTCTAGAATCACTGTTTTTGCGGGATTTATAGCCGGTTGTGCATAAATTCAATATGGTAGCTTTTATGATCATCTCTGACAGTAGATACGTCTTAAACCTTTATTATCGGCTGAGTTCTTTTGATCCAACTAATCTGAAAAAAATATGGACATCGATCTTCGCAAGTAGAGCAAAAAGGAATACATTAGGAGACAAAACTCGTTAAATTTTTTTCAATAATACTAACAATAATATGATTTCTTTAATAACACCATCTATGAATATTTAATTTCTACGTAATTCAGATATCTGCAAGATTTGTATATATACGAGGGTGGTTCAAATATGATCGAGACAAGTGCTCTGACACGTTTATTTACTTTCGAAAAAATTTACCAAAATTTACAGTTTTTTAGGTGCTCCCCTTTACAAGTTGCGCATTTTGTACAACTTTCCAGAAGCTTATTGATGCCGGTATCGAAGAATTCCTTGAGCAACTCGGATAGCCTCGTTGTCACTGTTGAATCTTTGACCTTCGATGGCTTCTTTCAGTGGTCCAAACATGTGGTAGTTGCAAGGTGATAAGTCCGGACTGTAGGGGGGGTGTTTTAGTACCTCCCACAACAATTCCGATTTTGTATCAGGCGTGACACGAGTGGTATGAGGGCGCGCGTTATCCTGAAGAAGAATCGCACTTTGTGCTGGAATGCTCTTCCGTTCCGAGCGATAAGCGCAGTTATTTTGCGATATTGAAAGTGTTCGTGGGTGATAGACTCTACACTGCCAATTCAGCCGAAATTTCTCAAACATTCATTCTATGGTCCTCTAAAATGAGTTGTTCTACGCGGCAAATGTTGTCTGGTGTGATGCTGGTTCGCGCTCGACGATCATGCGGCTCATTCTCGACGGTTTCGCGACCATCCTTGAAGACTTTGACCCATTTAAACACAGCAGCCCTACTAAGGCACTCAGAAAAATTTCCATGTTTTTGATGCCTTCCCACACTAGAAAACGAATGACAATACGTTGCGCAACGGTGGTCAGCACGTGACATTCACTCATGGTCGTAGTACGCGCGTGAAACATGCACTTCCAATGAAAACTATGCCACATTGTCCGTAAGGAACTCAGCTATCACATACTCAAGCCATGACCTTCATCACATCCATGGGCGCCATCTACAGCGTTTGTCTCCATCATATTTGAGCCGCCCTCGTACATATATGCAAGTTTGTTATATTTTGCGAAATTCATGAAAATCTAACTGTGTTGAAAGAATAAAACGTGGATAATGTACAGTGTGTTGATAGGTTCTCCTTAAAAATTTCAGATAAAATTAGTGATTTGATTATTCTTGAGTTGTGTCCAATCAATAAGTAAGTAGTACTGGGAAAAAAAACGATGGCCACTTGAAATGGAAACTAGTGTTCCTGGAAGTGACCGTTTAATATGAGTCCAAATGTCACAGGTTGAGTACAAAGCGCTGCTGGCAGTTAGTACTATCCACCAGTCTGCTTGACTTGACTTGGAAATGCAATATTCGTCAAAATGTGATATTTTGCTTTGCGAGAGATCCTGAGCTCTAGCGAATTTCAGAATTAAGAGATTCCACAACATTTCCAATATTATTTTTAACAGTATGAACTTAAAAATATTCGTAAAACGTTCAATAAGTATTTATATCCTCTAACCATTCTCAGATGATCAAACAATAATTAACCATACAAACCCAAAAAAAATCAACAACTTCCCATGACAATGAACATGCACTTATCGATTGCATGCTGGAAGTAATAATAAAATTAATTGAGTGTTTGTTGAATTGTAATTCGTAAAACATACATACACAATGACTCTCATATTTTCTTTATTCGTTTACTTGATTCATTCAGAATTTATTCGTTGTTTTCCTCTTAATCATGGCTGTCGTCGTCGTCGGTTCTGGCCTTTTAATTTCAGAATGTCCGCTTTTGTCGACAGGAATATATTTGTCGCCTTTTACTGAAATCATGTACTGAATATTGATATGTCGGTTTTCCATCATCATCATCGTGAAACCACCCGGTCAGGCTGGAGGACTGTTTTCAGCTGGCGGCATTATGAGCGGAGGTAGTAGCAGTAGTTGTTGTTGAAGAGTGTCATGGCCTTATGGCCGCCTCAAAGTAAATGTCCTTGCATATAAATGTACACCTCGATGGGATTGGGGGTAAGACTGGAGCTACGTGAATGAAATCAACAACTTGAAGTTAATACTTACTCATTATTTCTGATCCTCGCTGTTTTTCCTTTTTTTTTACGATTAAGGAGTAAGGGGAGTTTAGGAGCGCTTCTGCATTGCTAATCAATGTAAATTGGTTGGTTGTGGCAAGAAAACTGTTTTACTAGATTGATTGACTGAAATAAGATATTTTCAGACAAGCCGGAAATTTAGAATTTCAGATGGCATCGTGTAGTAATGTTTTGAATGATAGAGTTATAAATAATATTATTCGTATGCTTCTAGTCCATCAACTTGAAAACAGGACATACAATTTAGCTGCCCTTCAACAGCTACAAATGCGATTAATTTATTACAAACCCTCCCTCTAACACTCAAATTGAATTACGTACATTTCGCTAAAAGCCTTTTTACTTCCCACAACCCCGCCAATTCTCTTTTTACAGAATACCAGCCGCTCGAAGCTACCATTGAAATGTTGAAAAAAATCTATTCCAATTCCAACTAATTAAATTAATATCCACCATAATTCCAAACCGCACTTTATTCCACTCACCAAACTGCCGCGCTTTCATTGAATTAAAGCTTCATTCATGTATCTTGGTCGTTAAATCTCTAATTTCTTTGTATCCTGCAGGGATAGCAGAAAGCCAGCAAAGAAACGTAACGAATGGAAAAGAAAAAAAAAATAGAATAAATCGAAAAACTCAGGGAAAGTATAGTACAAAAGTACTAAATTGAAAAAAGGTCTCCCGCTGTGGCAAACACATTAGGTTGTGAAGAGAAGTTAGGAAGCATTTCTTTTCAAAATATACAATTTTATTCTTGGTCTCGTTTTTCCTGGGAAATGTATTTATGTAGATATATCTGGGTAAACAGAGATATTCGTACATGCTGTTTTTGCTATTTTAACATTTTTGCGTACATTAAGCGAAATGAATAATTTTCTGCTTCTAAGAAATATGATATGAAGAAAATTAATTTCATTCGAAGGATTCTGATTCATTGAATTGAAAGGAAATCTTCCCAAGAAACGTTTATTTGTTTAAATTAAAAAAACTTCAAATTGTATTTAAATGCAATGAATAAAGTTTGATTGATCAAAATCAAAGAAATTAATAGTCCCTGCACGTGTAGGAAATTATTCTGGGTAGATGGGCAAAGCAACTGTCCATTTTCCGATGAATCTTTACTGCTTCCTTATTAACAGTAGATTCACAAGATCGAGCAAGGCACTCTTTTAAAAGTTATGCGTTATCAAAGCTAAAGCAAACCCTAATTTTTTAAATATTGTGGTTCGAGGATCAAGCTGGATACATCGTGAACTGTTTCACTGACTGCTGACTTACTAATGATTATACTGATAGGGAGATTATTCCTCTATATTTACGTTTGGTTTGCCTGCTTTATACGAACAGGTACATAAAACTCGATGGATGAAGCTTCTTACTACTTCTGCACTAAGCTTTTTTGTCCAAGTAAACCTTTTCTTCAAGCTTTTGTATTTGTATTATGTAAATCTACATTATCTGCAGTAGTCCCCTTTAACCCCAACCGAGCGACTATCTTGAAAAGCATCATACGAGTACATCTGTTAGTCAATTCCTGATCTGTATCAATTTTGGCAAGTCGTCTTAAATGTAATTTTCAATGCATTGCTTTATTTGACCGCTTCTTGGTCGTTCTTTTCTACTTCTTGTCCTGTGCTACCTCATTCAGCTAAACCAAATGAGGAAAAAATCTTATCCCTAAGCAGTAGTTCTCCCTCATAGATCAAATTTCAATGGCTGCCTTGTCCTAAGTTGCCCCGGATCCTCATGACCCTCTTTTGGAAGTTCGATAATCGATGAAGTCGGTACGTAAAATATGTTTGCATCAACATTTGTTGATATGTTTACAACACATATCCCCATAAAGTATTAAAAATGCGAGAAAAAATATTCACAAAGCAACGCTTCCGAGGAATGTGACGGTCATCACAAATTAGTTATTGTAAAACTGCTCAATTGGAAACTATTTTTAAAACTCTTTATTATGAAAAATTAAAAAGTTATTTTTATGGTAACTATGAAATCATTAATTGTAGGTTGAGTATGGCCATAAAGTACAGGGTTATCTATTTCGTGGTTGGGAAAGTATAACCCTACCATTTGACATCTGTCAAAATTAAATGTCATCCAAAGCGTGTTTTTTTAGCTAAAGGTTCGCCATTTAGAAATATGGATCGTTTAACAGTCAAAGAACGCGTTAAAATTATTAAATTTCATTGTAAAAATGGTGATTCTGCTGTATCAACATTTAGGGCTTTATGAGCCAATTACGGTCGACATAATCAACCTACACAGCAAACAATTTCGAACACAGTGAGAAAATTTGAAGAGACTGGATCGGTTATTGATATTGCAAGGACTGTGCATCATCACAACTTTCGTTCTGCTGAAAATATCGCTGTAGTTGCTCAAAGTTTGGAGGAAGACCCGAATTTGTTGCTCAACATTTGGGCTGGTCTTACGGCTCATTGTGGCGGATTTTGCATTAAGATTTGCATCTCCATCCATACAAAATCCAACTCACTCAAGAAATTCAGGCTCAAGACCATACACAACGCAGAATGTATGCGAATTTGGTGATTGAATAACAAGCCGATTTTTGAACAAAATTTTCTTTAATGATGAGGCTCATTTTTCGCTCAGTGGTTACGTAAATAAACAGAATTGCCGCATATGGGGCTCTCAACATCCTCAGGTGGTCACAGGAAGGCCAACGAAAAAAGTGACCGTTTGGTGTGCATTATGGTCTGGCGGTATTATTGGCCCGTATTTTTTTGAAAACGATGAAGGAAGAGCCAATTCAGTCAATTCTGACCGCAATCGACGGATGCTAACCGATTATTTTTGGAGGAAATTGAAGATTATGATCTGGAGAACATGTGGTTCCAACAGGACGGAGCCACAAGCCACACAACACAGGCTAATCGAGCACTTTTGCAAGAGAAATTTCCAGAACGCGTAATTTCGAGATTGAGTGATGTCAATTGGCCCGCAAGATCCTGCGACATAACACGTTTGGATTTCTTTTTATGGGGCTATGCAAAAGATCGTGTTTACGCGAACAATCCTCAAAATCTTGAGCAATTGAAAACACATATTCGTGAAGCTATGGCCGAGATATTGCCGGAAATGTGCCGAAAAGTCATTGAAAATTATCTCAAAAGGATTGCCTGTAAGAGATCCCGTGGAGGACATTTGAATGATGTTGTATTTTACGTATAATGGCAGGGTTTAATCTTTATATTGAATAAAAAATTTTGTTTCCATCTGAATATTTTATGTGTTTTCGTGAGCTTTACTTTCCCAAGCGTAAAATGGATAACCCTATACTACTGGTTTTTTGCTATCTAGGGGTAACTCTGCTGAAACTGTGGGCTTGTGACGTTTCAATTGGACTGACGAAGAATAAGTTGGTGCAGAACTGTTCTTAGAGCTAGTGGAACGTTGTCGTTGATAGCATGCTTGAAGTAACGCTTGAATACCATGATAAACGTTTCTCCAAAAATCCTTTGTGGTCACTTCGTCCATATCAGGGCGGTGAATTATCTGAAGTTTTTTATAAACCAAAAATAAATCGACTACAGTATAGTCAGAAAAGTGAAAAAAGATTCGATGCCACCGTTGGACTTTCGATCAATAGTGTAGGCGGTTTCAATTGGTCAAATTAATCCACCAAGTTCATGTTCTTATTATAATGTATCAACGTCTCAGGACAGGGTATTTCTATTTTAACCTCCGTTCAACTCCCCACGTTCCACTTGCCTCAAACTTTTTGAACTATTGTAATTGATTAAAACAAAAACTGACCTCTTGTCTTTTCACTTTGAAAATGCGAATTTTGTATCGCTAGTTCGATAATCGCATTTTCCACGGCTCAGGTTTTTATCATCTTTAAGCTGTGGTAAAAACTTCCGACTTGAATTAACAGTCACACAGGATAATAATTTGTTTTTAAAGCAAGTCCTCTTGCAAGAGATAGATGTTGAAATAATTATCGAAGAACACTTTTTGGTTTTTTGGGCATATTGATCAAGGGCGTATTTGGAAAAGACCAGCCCTCTATAAAAATTCGATATCGGTAGGCTGGAAACATTGTTTGCGACGAAAAATTTTACGGAGACCCTCGACAATTATTAAGCTCACATCCTATCAGACTCATCGCTGAAAACAAGCAACGAGCTATAGGTGGAAGTAATAGGGGCAATTAAGACCGTGGCAGAACAAACAATCAGACATCAAGCCCAGTCCACAAAAACCAATTAGTTTCATGATGAGTGCCAGAATGCGTCACACAAAACAGAATCAAGTGTACAAGCAATACAACGGAAGGACAACCAGGAAGAAGAGAGAACAATGTGTAAATTTCAGAAGACTAGCGAATAAGCTCATCAGAATTAAGCAAAGAAAATGCTATGAGGAACAATTGAGAAGTATCGATGTATGTCTAGCAAGCAACAACACAAGACAAGCACACAAAGCAAGTAAAAGCCAGAGGCATGGCTATCCGTCCAAGACCATGCTCTGTCGTGATGGCATCGCTAATATCATCGCTGATGAAAACAGGATTAAGGAAAGATGGGCATAATATTTCAAAATCCTTCTAAGTCCTCTGCACAGCTTTAGGACATCGGAGCTTATAGTTATTCGCGGAGAGCTTCTACTAGCCCTACTGACGATGGATGTTATTTGCCCCTACATCAAAGCCCAAACAAATAACAAAACGCCGGACATCGATGAGATTCAAGTGGAGCTCATCAAATATGGTGCAGCAGTGTTCAGGAAACCATATATGATGTCACCCAGCACATTTGGCAACAAGAACATAAGCCAAACGAGTGGAGCCAATCAATTATATTCCCTATCCACAAAAGGGGTGACAAGCTACAGTGCAAAAATTATAGAGCCATATCACTACTTTCTACGGCGTACAAAATGTTTTCAAAGATCTTAGAAACTGAAATCAGATCATATACCAACAGTATTATTGGGGAGAATCAGTGTGGCTTTAGAACAGGTGAGTCGACGATAGACCAATTGTTGACAGTCAAGAAAGTACTTGAGAAGTGCTGGGAGCTCAATATTGACATACACATAACTCGTTAACTTTAAGCAAGCATACAGCAGCATTGATCGTAACGTACTGTACCAAATAATGCTTTGCTTTGGTATCCCAGCCAAATTTGCCCGTCTTAATAAAATGATAATGACGACGAAAACCTCCCAAATCCACATCAAAACCCAAATCACCGATGCTTTTGACACAAACATCGGGCTAAAGCAGAAAGATGAGCTGTTCTCATCGCTATTCAGTTAGGCTCTCGAATATGTCATACGAAAGCTACGTGTCGATACAAGAGGTACGTTACTATGCAAGTTATGCCTAGTAGTAGCCTATGCAGATGCCATAAATATTTTGTCAAAGTCATTAATAACCACCATAGAACTTTTCCTGAAACTCGACAGCGAAGCAAAAATAGAAGGGCAGCAAATCAATGAGAATAAAACACAGCTCATGGCGCAGTCGAAGAAAAATATTTCAAATACCCAAAATATCACACTTAGTGGATACAATACCAAAAATGTGGGTTGATTTGTGTATCTAAGCACCAAAATAACGAGCTCCGGGAACGAAAGGAACGAAATACGCAGAAGAATGCAGCTTGCAGATAAAGGTTTTTATTCAATTTAAACGATCTTGAAGACCAGCTGCATACGAAGTAAAACAAAATTCCAAGTATACAAATCTGTGGTAAAACCTGTGTTACGCTATGGGTGTGAAATATTGAATATAACGCAAGCATCCGTAAACATATTGAACGCCTTCGAAAGATGGGCCCTGAGGCAAATAATCGGAGCCAAACTAGACGGCCGAGGACCTATGGCGAACTCGATACCACCATGAGCTGTATGAAATTTTTGACGAGCCGAAGGTCTCGACGATTGTAAGACTGTGGAAGCTACAATGGGCTGACCACGTGAGTCGTATGGACAAACAAGAGATACTCGAAAAGGTATTTGTTGGGAGAACTGAACAGAAACCAGTGAGGAACCCTAAGAAATGCTTGTTGAACACGGTCGGCGAAAGCAGTTCATTGCTGCTTGGATTTGGAAATTGGAGGACGCGGTCAATAGACGGAGACAGTTGGAGGAGCTTTTTGCAGGGGACGAAGGCCCAAGAGGAGCTGTAGTGCTACGAAGGTGGGGGAAAGAAAAGTCTTTGACTTTAATTTTCACAAAACTCCCTCCTAAATCAACTTCTACGAAATCAGCTTATTTTCCAGTTGACATAATGAAATTCAGACTTTCCAGCCCAGTTCCACTCGTTTGTTTTTGGCATGTATTGCTTTCGGTAGCTTTTACCCTTGAATTTTACCATGCCATCGTCAATAGCCACTTTTCTATCGCTCGATAATTTTTTTAAGTGCATGCAGTGAAGGACGAAATTAATATAGCTTATCAAATTCGCATCAATTTTCTTTGGCGTCAGATAATTGATATTCATGTGCAAGTTGTTGAACAGCCAACCAAATCAAGTAAGTACCATTGAAGAGCTTATATACTCGTCGTGCGAATCGGGGGCTGAAGAACAATAATCCTTTCAATTATTTTATTTTTTCACTCCAATCACCAAATTCAATGCAAAAAAAACGAATATTTCTTGTGGAGTTGTAGCAGTAAACCATTTTTCTTTTTGGTTTCCGTGCAAATTAATTTGAAAGCAAATAGTTTCAATCAAATCCTCTGTCCAGAACATGCGAAAGAGCTTCATAGGTGTAATTTCCTCTAATTCCGTGATATGATTTGGTATGCCGCCAGTGCCAGCAAATTTGTCGGGTTCCTCCACGCGATGATTTTTCTTTCATTTCGGCTTCTTCCCAGGTGCTTGACCTAAAAGAAAAGTCGAACGATTTCGTGTTGAACTATTCGTACTGCGTTGATAAGAAGTATCAACCCAGTTGGATACCGCCATCTCGTTGTCCGAGTCAAATGAATGTTCTGATGGATGGTCACCTCGTAGTATTGGGACCAGCTCGTTGCCATTTTCCATATTAGACCTCAAACTGTACATACTGTCACTGTCATCAGAAAGTAATTCCTCCAAAAAGGCATCTTCACCTTCATGTGCGAGTCTTGCCATAACGACAGTCAGACAAAAAATAAACGCAGCACTTCGAAAACAATCACGTTGTTAAAATTCTTACCTTTTTCGCTACATTTCATACTTTTAAAATAATTGATGCCAAAGGCGTTTTCTATCAATGTGAACCCTAGTATTTAACAAGCGATCTACTTTCTTGTACAGTGCATCTAAAATTCAAGAATTCAGCAACTATTCGGCCTAGCACTTCTTCTTCTTCTTGCAGCAAGTGCCTCCAACTGTCCGGGGCCATTGACCGTGTCGTCCTATTTCAAAATCCAAGCAGCGATGAACTGTCTTCGCCGACCGAGTCAGACCAGCGTTTCCTCGGTTCCTCCACTGGTCTGTTGTTCGTCCATACGATTCACGTGGTTAGCCTTTTGCAGCTTCAACAATCTTACAATCGCTGAGGCCTCCGGCTTGGCAAAAATTCCATTCAGCTCTTGATTGTCTCAAATTCGACATTGGTCTCCGTCTAGTTTCGATCCAATGATCCGCCTCAAAGGCATTCAATATGTTTGCGGATGCTTGGATTAGGGTCCATATTTTACTACCATAGCACAACATTCATCTTAGCACAGATTTGTAATTTTAAAGCTTTGTTTTCCTATGTCTACAGCTAGTCCTCAATATCGTCAGAACTGAATGAAATATTTGATTTGCGAGCTGTATTCTTCATCACATTTGATCTTTTTTACTAGCAGTTCACTTATTTTGGCACCTAGATACACAAATTCACCTACATTTTCAATATTGAATTCACCAAGTGTGACATTTTGGATGTTTGAAGTATTTATCCTCGACTACGTCATGAGCTTCGTTTTATTTTCATTGATGTGTAGTCCTAATAGTTTCGCTTCTCTGTCAAGTTTCAGGAAAACATTTTTGGCAGTTGTTAGCGACCGTAAGAAAATGTATCCGCATAGGATACCACTTGGCTTGACTTGTATGGTAACGTACCTCTTGTATCGAAAGGTAACTTTCTTATAATATATTTTCGAGCCAAATCGAATAGCAATCCGATATTTGTGTCAAAGATGTCGGTGAGTTGGTTATTGACGCGGGCTTGAGAGGTCGTCGACGTCATTGTCATTTTGGTAAGATGGACTAATTTGGCTGGGATGCATTATTTCGTGAAGTGCGTTAGAACCAGGACTGGGGTATGCTTGTTTAAAGTCAACCAATATTTGAAGTAAGTCTTTGTTGAAATCCCAGCAGCGTACAAAATATTTTCAAAAATCTTAGAAACTAAAATCGGATCATACGCCAACAGTATTATTGGGGAATATCAAGGTGGTCTTAAAGCAGATAGATCGACAATAGACCAAGCGGGTACTTGAGAAATGCTGGGAGTTCAACATGGACGCTCACTGAATTTTCGTTGACATTAACTAAGCATACAACAGCATTGATCCGAAGGTACTTCACCCAATAACGCTTTACTTTGGTATTCGAGCCAAAGTAGTCCATCTCACCAAAATGACAATTACGTCGACGACCTCCCAAGTCTGCATCAATAACCAAATTACCGATGCCTTTGACACAAGTATCGGACTAAAGCAGGGAGATGAGCTGGCCCCATTGCTATTCAAGTTGGCTCTGGAATACATCATAAGGAAGCTACCTGTCGACTATACACGAGTTACTATACGAGTTGAGCCAATAGGTAACCTGTGCGGGCGACATCAACATTTTGTCACAGTCATTGACAACTGCCAAAGAACTCTTCCTGAAACCCGGCATCGAAGCAAAACGAGTATGACTACAAATCAACGAGAATAAAATAAAGCTCATGATGCAGTTGAGGAAAAATACCTCAAATACATAATATACGAGGGTATTCTCACAGTACCCGACCTGACTTATGAATACAGGTAGTTTTGAAAAAACAATTACTGCGATTCACAATACTACTTTTCAACAACTATATGTGAACAATTCATAACGGTACGTTTATTATTATATTTTACAGACATCTAAAGTGAACGCTTTCAGTAAATTTGTATGTAAATATGGAAAATATCAGGCATCGTTATATGATACAATACTTTCATTTGAAAGGTCTAAGTCCAACCGATATCAAAGCCGAGTTTGATTCTACTCTGGGGAAGTCTGCTTCGTCGTTTACAATGGTCAAATATTGGGTAGCTGAGTTTAAGCGAGGTCGTACGAGCTGCCAAGATGAACACCGCAGTGGTCGAGCAAGTGAGGTCACTACGTCAGAAAATGTGAAGGAAATCCACAAAATGGTGTTGGATGACCGTCGACCTAAGGTGCGCGAGATAGCAGACATGGCAGCATTTCAAAAAGTACTATGCAACGCATTTTGACCGAAAATTTTGACATGAGAAAGCTGTGCGCAAGACGGATGTCGCGTTTGCTCATAATAGAGTAGAAACAACAACGTGAGGATCTTTCCATCGAGTGTTTCACAATGTTTCGCAGCAATAAAGCCGAGTTTTTGCATCGATTCATAACCATAGAAGAAAAATGGCTGCATCATTTTACACCTGAGACCAAGGAGCAGTCAAAGCAGTGGACTGAAAAGGGAGAACCGGCTCCAAAGAAAGCAGAGATAGTTCAGTCAGCTGGTAAGGTCGTGGCATCCGTTTTCTTGGATGCGCGTGGAATAATATTTATTGATTATCTCGAAAAAGGAAAAAAAAATCAACGACGCATATTATGCAGCCTTATTGTAGCGTTTGAGTGATGACATCAAGAAAAAATGGCCCCATCTGACGAAAAAGAAAGTGTTGTTTCAACACGACAACGCACCAGTCCACACGTGCGTCATTGCGATGGCTAAAATCAAGGAGTTGCCTATTCACCAGATTTGGCTCCCTCGGATTATTTTTTGTTCCGAATTTGAAAAAGTGGCTCGGCGGCAAAAGATTTGCTGTTAGTAGCTATTTTGATTGATTGATCGTTGGGAAAAGTGTATCGAGCGAAAAGGAGAATATGTTGAAAAATAAAAAACATTTTTGCAATTTTTTTACTGTTTTCTTTGTCGAGTCGGATACTTTTGAGACCGCCCTCATATCACACTTGGCCAATACAAAAAATGAAAGAATTAGTGTATTTAGTTGCCAAAATAACGAGAACCAGCAATAAAAGAGGCAAAATACGCCGCAGAATACAGCTTACAAATAAAATATTTTTTCAGTTTTGACGATCTTGAAGACCAGCTGCATACAGGTACACCGGAAAACAAATTTCCAAGTATAGAAACCTGTGATAAAACCTGTGTTACACTGTGGGTGCTAGCACTTATGAACGAAGGGTCCTAAGGCAAATAATCGCAGCGAAGCTAGAAGGGGACCAATAGCGAATTCGATACAACCATGAGCTGTATGAAATTTTTGACGAGGCGGAGGTCTCAACGATTAAGACTGCGGAAGCTGCAATGTACTGGCCATGTGAATCGTATGGATGAACAACCGATATCCAAAAAGTTATTCGTCGGAAGAACTGAAGGCCGGAGATTAGTGGGGAAAGCGAGGTTATGGTGATCTGACTTAGTAAACGATGACAGTTCATCAATGCTCGGATTTCGAAATCAGGGGACATAGTCAATAGACTGAGCCAATTGTAGGAGATTTTTGCAGGAAGCGAATACCCGTGAGGGACTGTATTGCTACGAAGAAGAAAATGAGAATTAAAGACTCTGAGGAGTTCTAACGAATCACATAATTAATCTCATCAGCACAACTTTGAAAACCAGATGGCAAACACATTAAATCCTGAGAGGAAACTAATGCTTTGAGTGCTTTAAACCCCACAAAGCGTTAAGGTCAGACGGATATATCCAGTGTTACTCCAACAGTTTTCAGGTATTTAGGACGAGTCTTTCTATAAATTATATATCAGCATCTTGCAGGCGAAACCGAGTTAGCCCTTTGATAAAATTCTGCCCTTCTGTTCTAATAAATATAAAATCGCACTAAACAAGGGCTGTAAAATCTGACCTCATTGAGAACTTATCGATTTACCTAACTTTCAGGGCAACTAAATCATGTACAATGCATATGTAGGAATGACAAACGCTGTAGAATCTTCTTCGTCATTGGGCGAGCAATAGGGATGTCATGGTGACTCAAACCAGAAGTAGTAAATGGGCTACAGGTATATCACGTCATGGTAAAACTCATAATCACAAAGGATGCCCTACTAAGTTCAGCCTAAATCTAATTTTAACATCCTGATATCGGGAGCATCCTCAACATGATGAAGGATTACCACGGTTGCCACATTAAAATTTCTCTTTTGGCTCCGTCTTAACCAATCTGCACTTACAGGGGGCATGAACATCCTAGTATCTTGCGCAGCGGTAATGCATGGCGTGGTTAACAGCTGAATGATCAAATTTTTCACACCCTTAACACTGGTTAACCTTTTACTTTTGTAACTATTCCCGCCTCACTACTCTATAATTCAAGTGCCTTGTATATTGAAGGGTACGCGGACCTTTGTCTTGAAAAATTTGTACTCAATAAAAATATATCATTATCTCAACAACTGTTGATCCCCTAAACAAGAAATGCTTAACTGAAATAAATTCAATAGCTGCTGCCGCTTGCTGTGACATTTCAAGGAGATCAAGCGTAACTTCCTTACAGTCTGGACACTTCAACAGAAGGGATTTATTTTTTTTTCGCCTTGGGAGTAAAGATGAAATGCGAAACTTTCACATAATTCAAAGCTTTTCTAGCTGACTTGAAGTGGGCCAGTTATTTGGTTCTGATAGTAGTTATATCCGAGTATATTCTCTTGACTTGAAAATTTTGAATGTTCTTTTCGGCTGCTAAAAGCTGGACCATCTCACTATTGCACTGTCCGAAAATATGTACTGATGATACTTTTTTTTTAAATTTTGGCCCTAAGGACCAGCAGAACCACTGATTGGCCTTAACTCCATTTTTTCGCGATGTATTTAATCAAATCGTTTTGACTATTTTCAAATTTAACTGCGCTAGATAAGGTACCTGTATTTTTGTTTTACAAATCTTTGCAAACCATTGCATTCTTGTTATTCGAATCTTGGCAATCCATTGCATTAGTCATAGCTGCACGGGCAGCATCATAATTTGATTTTGAACTACCGCTGGCGCTCAATATTTGATCCGTGTCTTGAATAGATTTTTTCACTTTTTTGAGCTTTGATGTTGTACCCTCTATATAAGTTTCATTCCCTAGCTTAAATGACTTTGTGTTGTTGGTATCTTTCATAAACTTTTCCAACATTACTTTCAATGAAAGGATTCTTAACTTTAGCACTTCGTCTTCTTTCATTACTTCCTCCAAACCTTCACCGTTTGCCGTTATTTGGTATTTTATTTTTCACTAGTTATATCTTGTCTTTTCACCTGCTTTACTGTTTCAGTATTCAGGCTCGCAGTATCCAAATCCAATGATATTCACCGATGAAATGATTAATTTCAATGGTGTAGTAACAAGCTGTAGTGATCGAACAGACACCTAAGCAAACTGCTCGAAAACCAGCATAACATGATCCAAATTTTAATTTCTGATTTGGAAATTTTATCATTCCAAATTTATTGCTTATAAGCTATAAAAACATTTTATTGTAAATATAAATTTTATATTATATTTTTCCTCTATATGAAATTCAAATTCTTCTTTATAATTGAATAGAAATTTTATATCATTTTTATCTGCATTAAATTTAAACTTTTCTTTCTAATTATATTCTTTATGATATTTATCTTTTATTATTATTGTATTTAAATTTTTTTTCATTTTTTAACTTCTATTAATTTCAAAAATCAAATCGACAATCAAAATTTCGAACATGAGAGCACTGAAATAATACAGCCATTCACGGATTGCATTGCGAATAGAATCTAACTTAGCTGAGCTAGAAGCTTGGGAGATTTGCCGTTGTGACACTGAGAAATAGTTGGGAGGATGCGAGGAGCATCGCTTCCATCTGGATACGCCACTCTTATTTAGGGGCCATAAGTACCGTCGGTAATGACGAAGTCCTCTTAAGTCCGTCTATTTTCTCCAGGTCCAATATAACCTTAGTGGGTTACCTCCTTCTCGACTTCGGTCGATATTCCTTTGATCCTCGAAATTCGTGGATGCGAAATTTTTTTCGTAGTGGATCCTTGTGCTGGGGTAAAGAACCCGCCCCACGGCACTGCAATGCCAGCCTGCCAGCGCATTCACGCGTCCTTAGACAAGGCCAATCTCGGCAGATCCTACCATCCTCTTTCGCCGAGGTAGCAGACCATCGCTGCAGTCGTTTACGGATATTTTTATCCACCCATTTTACTTAAAACCAATAAACGTTTGCCAGTAAAATTGGTAGTTCCAATCAGCCTTTAAAAAATGATTTAATTCAACATTCATAATCCATCGCACAACAGTTCGAATCCGAACCTTGACGTTTGAGATTTATTGCTAGGGTATCTCATTCTATGACCGTAACGGAATTTTGAGGTGATATGGTCAATATCACGCTCAGCCATTTATTTTATTTATTTATTTCATTGCTATTTCACAGAATTTTTAATCCCAATTATAAAACAGAAATAAGAATACGTGTGCAAAAAGCAAAAAAGGTGAAACATAAACATCAAGTAAAAATTAATCTAAATTTAACAGTTTTGTAGTGAGTAAACTTAACGAGAAAAGAAATTATTGCCCGTAGAGTACCGCAGCATTTTTTTTAAAATGAACCAGAAGGACGACCAAGCTGGAGATTAAGATTGTCTTACCATACGAACCATCGGTGAGTAACTGTAAGATACGGTTTCGACGATAACCTCCTTACCTGCAGCGAAGTAAGACCGAGGAAATTTATCCGATCGTCATAAGGACGATACCGGATGTTATATTTGTAGAAAAGCGTAAGGGAGAACCTACGCTGCTCAACTATGTGATTATTACCTAATTTTTAAGGGTTTTGTAAAATAATTTTACAAAACCCTTCTAAAATCGCGTCCTGTCTGTCCGTCCGTCCGTCCGTCCGTCCGTCCGTGTGTCACAGCAGTTTTTCTCGGAAACTACTTAAGCTAGAAACATCAAATTTTGTGTGTAGGTGTAAAGTGGTGTTTTCTTCAAAGTTCGAATACAAAAAAAATTTTAAAAGGTATTTCAGGGGGGTCTCCCCATATAGGGGAGTGACCCCCCGAAAAAAAATTTCATTGAAGGTGGCCGATATGGGTATCAAATGAAAGGTCTTGATGAGAGCTTTTCAAAACAGGTCTTTGTTTGGCAAAGTTTGTTTCGAGGGGCGCACAGGGAGGGGAAATACACGAAAAATTTGTGTCCCCCCCCCCTTGCGATTGGACACCTGTGATCCGAAAAATCTGAAAAAAATCAGGAATGTAGGCCTTGGTGAGTACAACAACAACAAATACGTGAGAAGTCGCAATTCACTCAACTTTGTTAGTAATAGTATGATTTATCGATTTTATGTTTTCTTGAATAAAATCTTAACGGTACCCTTAAATTCTATGAAATTCAGTACATAGATGACTATTCATAAGGCTGATCTATCCTGAAAGTTTCATAAAGATTGAATCATATTTAGCGAAGTTATAGCGGTTTGAATTTTCCTGTATTACTATGGAACAATATGCGCTGCATTTATTACTATGGCAACATATGGCTATGGAACAACATGCGCTTTTTACCGACTCAGACACTACAGTTTTGCTAGGATTTGCATGAAAATTTCAGGAATGATAGGTGTCATGAATATCTTTGCGAATCGGTTCAGCTAGTGGTATCAGTAATCGTAAAACAAAATGGTGGCTGTTTTAAATGCGAAGATTGAATAATTTTGAGTTATTTTTTCTCAACTTCAACGTTTAAGGTGCATGCTTTGAACACTTGATTCAATTTAATGAATGAATGAAGATGAGTACCTACAATTAATACTCATAAGCGAAGCAAGTCAAGGAGGCGGGAGAGAGCTCCTAGCAAAAGGGCTTTGTAACCATTCTAGGATTCGAAAAAAATTCATCAAACGTAGCCGGTATGAGTATGAAATGAAAGTTTTCATGGGAGCTTTTCAAAACAGTTGTTAAACTGTCAGTTTTTGCTTCAGTGGGGGCACAGGGGGGAAATACATGAAAAATGTGTTTCCTCCCTAGCGAATGGATATCTGAAATAATTATCAAGGGAGATATTTATGAGTATAACAACAACAAAAATCTCAGAACACGAAATTCGTTCAACTTTGTTAATAATAGTATGATCTTCGAATTTCATATTTTCTCCAATAAAATCGTTTCTTGATTTTATTCGATCTGGTGACTGCATTTTGTAAATTGAATACAAAACCCTTCTGACATGACCGTAGGTCTGTTTACCCAACTTGTTTTAATTAGCACCCATCACAGCTGGGTGGGCTGATAGTCTGATAGCAGCATCAGAAGGTCAAACTCGATGCCGCAACCGAGGTTTTGAGCTTGAAAGCTGCTGTGCAAGCCGAGTGTGCCCTGTTTTAAGTAAAAAGGGTCTTGCAAAATAATTTTACAAAACTCTCCTTGAATTGGGTCTTATCTGTCCGAAGGTTCGTCCGTGTGTCACAGCAATTTTTCTCGCAAACTATATAAGCTAGAAAGATAAAATTTTCTAAGTTGGCGTAAAGTGGTGCCTTCTGGAAAGTTTCACCACATAACAATTTTTTAAGATGTTTAAGAGAGGTCTCTCCATATAGAGGTGTCGCCCCCTGCAAAAAAGTTTCACTGAATGTAGACGATATGGGTATCCAATGAAAGGTCTTGATGAGAAGTTTTCAAAACAGGAAGGGGAAATGTACCAAAATGTATTGTTTAATTTACTAATTGTTTCGCAAAACCCTTCTGGCAGGAACACTCTCCTGCTACTTCAACTTTTTTTGAATTAGTAACAGGAGCTTTTAAAAAACACATCCTCACGAAGCTATTAAAAAACACATCCTCCTCCAGACTTGGAACAATTTCCCCTATTTATAAGTAAAAAAATTCAAAAATGTTAAATGCTTCCTAGATATACATACTCGTATGTTACTGATATCAAGAATGTCTAGACAAATCGTTTTGTTTATCGAAACTTTCAAAACGAAATTCGAGCAACCTGCATGCCAGAATCATTGCAGAAATGTCAATATATCAGATTCATAGACAAGCATATGAATAATTGTTTATTAATACGACGATATTCCTTACCAAGTTTGATATGTGCATGGCATTTCCATTTTCTGCAATCACAAATCCTTAGTTGAAAGGTCATGCCCAGCCTTGTCTATTCCTAACCAGAGCAGAAGTTGAAAGTGCATTGCTCTTCAAAACCACAACTTAAGTTTGAGTATGTGAACATTCATAGCCCGTTGAGTATGATTGCTAACACGAACAGCAATTACGAATATGATTCACTCAAATCCTTATTCAGAATTCAAGTGTTAACTAGTTAACCGCGTTCTTTTATTTCTTTCGCTATCGTACCCCAAATTTTTACTTCCCCAAAGTCAAGCGTTAATGAATGTAGAGTATTTAAAAGGATCCCGAAAAGGACTCTAATTCGCCATCTAGATCGAACCGCTGAAAATAAAGCACTGTCAACAAGCGTACACTCATGAGTGTGGTGCCTACAAGCGATCATACATAGAGCTGAGGAATTCCAGGATATTTCCATTCGAAGCTAGAACGACCTGATATCGACATGTACCGTGCAATTCTACGATGGTTAAACGAATGGGTGGTATGCACTTACTTCTGCAGTTCAGCTTTGTACTTTTGCAAACTGCAGCGAATTGAGAATTCTCGGTAAAATCTATAAATGCTGTCGACATTCACTTCACCATATCTACCATCATTGCCCTCGTACGTTGCGCTGGGAGCTGGCTGGCTGGCTGTTGTGGTTTGGTTTTGTTGGCAATTACACGCAGAACTAAATAATTTCACTAGATAGGATGGATGTCGACGTCATTGTCGACAAGCATTTTGGACGAACCTCGACTTTATCGTACATGGACTTGCGGCTGCATTTGAAGTTGCGGTTATTTATAGACGCTCTTTCTATTCTAATCGACATATGTACATATGAGTATGTGGAGTATGTGCTGCTGCTTTTTGCTTTATAATCAACATAAGATTTTCAATTTTACCTACAAAGCGCTGAATGATTGAGGCCAGCGACCGACATCGACACGATATTTTAGGGACCAAAAATTCCTTTTATTTGATCGTGGGCAATTAAAATGTCCTCCTTTCGACGATTGTCGGCTTTTTGTTATGGTTCACTATGCTTAATGGAATATCAACAACCATACCATATAAGTGGTGGACTCGCTACCACTCCTTTTCTGATTGAGGCATTCTAGTTGCGATTGACTGAATAGGAAAATACAACATCAAGAGTTGCCTTAGTTTGCCTGCAACACGAAAACCATTCTTAATATCCTTTTTCTTCCTACTTTCCCATTTGGTTTTACATTTTTCTACAATGTATTGCTAATTCCACATCATCAAAGTACCGACACACACCCTTACGAGTGGAATTAATGTTATTTAACTTTAATGGATAGACAAGGGATTCACTTCGTTTCCTCCATTGATTATTATTAGTATTGTTTTTATTGTTGTTGTTGCTGCAGCTACTTCGACTGCTTTCCATTGCTGTACATGACAAGAATAAGGCGTGGATCCCTCATGTTGACGGTGACGTATTATTCGGACGTTTAGACAGGTTGTACGCGATATCTGACTATGCTAACGCATTGCCACTGCCATGGTATTATTAGATAGTATACGATTCGATAAGGGAGGAAAATGCATAGGTCACGAAATCATACCATCAAGATAGACAGACAGACAGCCTGTCAGGTTTGATGGGCCTCAGGTTGAAAAGTGTGAATGGTTTAAAGGTGCGGACGTTCGGATGAATGATTGGGCGTTTAGAGTAGTGTCCATTGACGGAAACGATGATCTGGCAAATTTATCGGATTAGAATCTGATAGGTCATTTAAAAAGGAAAAATTAAGGAATGATTCGATCTTAATCCTGATTCCGGTGATTAATCAAGCCAATATTTATCCTTTGAAAGGCTGAATATTAATCTTAATTATGGAAAATAACTTACTGCGAAGATGCTTTATATGCAGGCAAACAGAACAGGGATTCTCTTGGAATCAGAAAGTTTTGACAAGCAATCCTCGTTCGCGCCACAAGCCAAAAAGGAAAATTTCTCGTAGGCACCCTTAGTCTCAAAAAGAATATTATAATTTGATTGTTCGTCACTTTGAAAGTTAAACACTATTTAAGAGAAATATTTCCAATATAAGCAATTTAAAACGTTTCAATGAGAATACAATAGAATTCGGATATAAAGACTTTGATCATGACGGCCAACTGTTTTTAGCGAGAACGATGTAAGCTCATCTAAGGCTATATAGTTAAGTACTAGGAAAACATATCCGTTTAGAACTACGTGAAATCGACTGATTTGGCTCATTTTGAATCGATGCACTTACGGTTGCGATTTTTCCTTTGCTTCGAGCTATACGACGTCTTTTTGGCACCGGCACATCTAATAGTGAAAATTCAGACTTGAACTTGTCCACTTTAGCACGCACAGCCTGTCGGGAGGGACGATTATGACGACCGAAAATTGGAGTAAGCGCTCTTAAAGTTACGACCACCGACTCAGAGTTTCGGTCGTCATTTTTAATTATTTCCAAACGTTGATGGTTCGTGAACTTTACCATGATGAAAATGTTTTTTAACTAACGTTTTCACATTGACAGTTTATAAAGTTTAAGGATGCGTTCATATAAAGATACAAAAATGTTATGTCCCTAATGGAAAACCCTATACAAGCTTGTGGCGGTTATATTGTATATCATTCAAAATAACTCAAAATTATTCATTCCATACATAAAATATACTTTACATAAAAATACTTTACTTTTGACATATTAAACATATAATGTAAATCTAGATACCTATATAATTTTTGAAATTGTATATATATCAATTGTAAATTAATGAATTTAATTCAGTTAATTCAGTTGATTCAGTTCATTCTCAAATATTGTATTGAGAAAGTCAATTAATAAATATAATTCAGTTTGTTCAGTTCGTTCTCAAATATTGTATTGTTTGAATTTATATAATAAAATATTATTATTCAATACATAGTAAAATATCTTTCTAATTGTAGGAAGAAAAAGTTTATTCTTATGAACAATTAATAACAATTACAAACTATACTAACGAGAATGAACAAGCTTCATCGTAACCGGAGGATATCCGCTAATGAGCGCCTGCTTCAAGGAAAAGCTAATTTTTTGTTCAAGAGTTGAATATTTCCGATTTCAGTTGTTTGATGAGTTGGAAAAGCCGCTTTGAAGTAGGACACAACATGGTCGCTGGTAAGATTGCTGGTGAACCCTTGTCGGTCAACAAAGTGATGTAAGCGATTGGTTAGAAAGAGGTTAGTCTACTCTGCACACACAGTTTAGAGATGAAGAAATCTTTAATACCGATGAAACTAGGGCCTTTTATAAATTAACTTAAGAAGGCGAAAAATGTACAGGAGGACAATTATTAAAGGAAGGAATAACTGCAAAGGTGGCAGCCAACATGAGTGGCACAATTAAAAAAGACTTCTAATAATCAGTATATCTCTAAATCCTTACCTATGTTTGAAATGTACAAATTTACTAGTGGATTAGGAGAGCAATCGAAAAACCTGGATGACTATTGATATTTTTACCAAATGGCTATGCGCATGAGATTTTCAACTTACTTAAAAGAACAAGCAAATTCTGTGCTGTTGGTTGACAACTGTCCTGCACATCACCATACTGCTGCGGCCAAACGCGACCTCAGTATTGCAGTCATTTGATCAAGGAATTATTCAGGCCTTGAAATCACTCTTTCGGAAAGACGTGCTGAAAATTATCTATAGTTTTGGCAGCTGTGGAAGCAGTAGTACTAAGTATCCAAAAATTACTGTTCCCGATGCTATTCTAATAATTCACGATGCCTGGACCAAAGTCATGCAAGGGACCATTCTCAACCGTCGTAAATACGCTGGGTTTTCCCAAAGCAATGTAGAATCTACCAAAACTCCAGACGCAGATAATTTTGACGAAGAAGATCACGTACCGCTGAGCATTTGGACGAGGGTACTGGTAACCAACAATGCATAGAAAACGAGGACTTAGAGCAATATGCGTGTTGATGATGACGCTGTCGCCACTTGTGAAGAATCATCTGATGAAAACATCCTGCAGAATATTATCATCAACAGCGCCAATAGTAAAAATACCGATGGTGATGATAACGAACCGAACCAGACTTATCCGACTTCTAGTATGAAGATTGCAGAAACGCTTAATGTGTTTGTTCAAACTAACTTTGATGAACTACAAATTTTCTACGTTATTATCTCTGTATATGACATATTTACATGCATCGAATGTGGGTATATATATGCATTGCATCTCCTCGTATTACCATATGTATTATGCATGTTTGTAATTTGGAATTTTTAAGTATCATTAAAAGTATATTCGACTTGTATTAAATGTTTTATTTACCTAAATAAAAACTTATCCAACTATTTATACTAAAGGGTTTTCCAATAAGAGGTGTTATTTTGATATTAAAAGAAAAATGTCATTTTTTAATTTAAATGATCGGATGTTTGTTTCATTATAAAGACGAAGGTATGTTGTTAATAGTGAAAAATAACATCAGGCAAATGACCACCTCGACCTCGCTTACAGGACCACATCCTTTTCATGAAATTTGCACTGTGGCTGCCCTATGACCTCGATAGCCTCACGAATTCCATCTTTGAGGTCTTGAATCTACGCTGGGCTGTTGACGCAGACCTTCTCTTTCACGTGGCCCTAAAGGAAGAAGTCGCAAGGTGTTAAATCACAGGTTCTCGGTGGCCAATTGTGATCACCTCTTCGAGAGATAACGCGGTCCGGAAACTTTCCCGTAAAAGATCAATGGTTTCGTTGCTTGTGTGGCACGTAGCGCCGTCTTGTTGAAAATAAACGTAGTCCAGATCAATACCATCCGATTCCGGCCATAGAGAATCATTAATCATCTCTCGACTGCGCAATCCATTCACCGTAACTGTTGCTCCAGCCTCATTTTCAAAAAAGTATGGTCCAATGACTCCACCGGACCATAAACCGCACCAAACAGTCACACGTTGAGGATAGAGAGGCTTTTCAACAATAACTCTTGGTTGTTCCGAGGCCCAGATGCGACAATTTTGCTTGCCGACAAAGCCACCGAGATGGAAATGGGCCTCATCACTCAAGATGATTTTTCAATGGAATTCTGGATCATTTTCATGCATTTCAAGGACTCAATCAGCAAAGACACGACGTTGTTGATGATCGACCGGCTTGAGTTCTTGTGTTAATTGAACTTTATAAGCCTTAAGACCCAAATCTTTATGCAAAATACGGTGTAATGATGTTTATGGAATGCTTAGTTCCAAAGAACGACGAGGAATGGACAAACCTGGGTTTTCTTCAACACTTTCGGCTTCAGCAGCAATATTCTCGGCTTTTCTTGAGTGACGTGCACGGGTTTTATTCTTCACATCACTAAATTGTCCCAAAAGCTCGAATTTTTCCACGCTCCGACAAGGTGCTTCACGACGACCCAACAATGTTCGAGTTTTACGAACCATCTCTGCCAAATTTTCACCATTTTTATAATGAATTTTAATAATTTCAATGCGTTATTGGAGCGTGTATTGTTCCATTTTTATTAATGGCGTAGTTTCTACTTGTCAAATGTCAAAAAATGACAGCTTCAAAAGTAACATCTACTGAAATAGTGGACTATTCAGAATAACACCTCTTATTGGAAAACCCTTTATGTGGACAATATGTGTTTTCCAATAATAGAAGAAGTATATCAGAGGTTGTTAAAAATGCATATTTTTCATATTTTGGGATTATCTAAGATTAAAATGACTTGTCTTGGGTCCCTGATTGTGACTGTAAATCGTGTGTTGAATTTTTAAGATTGCAGAAAACTGGTAAAAGGAGTACTTTTCAATTTGGAGCACCAACGAGGGAGCGAGATGGGATAATTTTGGCCGTGGCGAATTTGGTAAACTTATCTATGTCTGTAAGCACGGGATGTTTCTCCGTTGAGAAAATATCTATGTGGACAATGTGGTGTTTTTTCTAAAAAGGGCTTAGTGGGGTGCCGTTCATATTTGTTCTCCTTACATATGGTGCAGAGTTTGACCAGTCTCCTTATTTTGGCACTCATCTTTGGGAATAAAAGCTTTCTATTATTTGGAGTGTATTTTCCTAAGCATTCTGGTGAGCTCTTTTGTGGGCTTGGAGGATTCTTTCCTCTAGCTCAGCTTCAGAAGGAATATCTTCAACTGTCTTTTGTTTATCGAATTTTATAGACCCTAAAATGATTTAGATATATCTGTTGAAAGGGCCCATGGTTGACTCGTCTGTCTGTAGACCGTTAATTAAGTTGGGATTAAGGTAACGTTTAAAATATCAATAATGTCCTGTTTTGAGTAATGTCTTTGAATCAGTATGTGTCTTGCGTAGTTTTCGAAGGGGTGTGTGGTTTGGTAACTATTCTCTTCGCCAAGTTTGAGGATAATTTGATTTCTGAACACGGTGACAGGGGACTCTACGCAAAGTATTAAGTTTTGGGATGAACTCTCGTCGCTATGTTGTGTGGAGGTCATGGAATTAACTTCGGTTCCTCGGGGCGGTCTCGAAAGGGAACTGGCCACTATGTTTGTTTTACCGGGTTTATATTTAAGTTCGTAGCTATATTCCTCGAATATTGCCTTCCAGTGTTTCATCTTGCTATTTGTGGTTTTGGAGCTAAGGGCGTATGTTAGGGGTTGGTGGTCTGTGAAAATCTTAACAATGCTAGATCCGTATAAGTAACTGCGAAGACTATTCAGAGCCCATATTATCGCCAACATCTCCTTTTCGTTTGTCGCATAGTTCTCTTCGGATTTCCCTAGATTCCTCGATAAATACGAAATCGGTTTGTTGGCTTGTGATATTACTGCTCTGATGGCATACTCGGATGCGTGGATGGTAAGCTCAAAGGGTTTTTTAAAATTTGGGTGTATTAGTAGGACGTCTTGCGAAATGAGGACGCTTTTGATCTTTTTGTAGGCGTCCAATGCATCCTTATCAAGTGAAATGGGTTTATTTTTTGAAACGTGTTTGGGCGTTTGTCCATCCTCCTCTCTAAAGAGGGCTGTCAGTGGCTTAGCAATATTAGCGTAGTCTTGTATGAATCGTCTGTAGTATCCTGACAGTCCAAGAAATGATCTAAGATCCTTGAGTGTTTTGCGAGGTGGAAAATTGGCGATTGCCTCAAGTTTCTTAGGATTTGTTCGTATCTCAACTTCTCTTTTCAGGAACTCACATCTATCTAGGTTGATTTTCGTATTTGCCCTTTGAAGCGTCTTGAATATAATCCCCAAATTGTCAAAATGTTCTTTTTCGTGTTTCTCAAAGACTATTATGTCGTCGATGTAAATACGACATCGCTTCCCGATATGTTTCTTTAATATGTCGTCTAATGTTCTTTGAAAGATGGCTGGGCCATCCTTTAGCCCGAACGGTAGGCGAAGGAACTCATATTTTCCGTTATTTATAGCGAATGCGGTTTTTTTATGTCACATTCTCTTAAGAGAATTTGGTGGAACCCGCTTTTTAAATCAATAATTGGAAAGGATTTGGTTTTCTCCTGAGTTGGAAAGGACCTCGTTGATGTCTGGTATAGGGTATGTATCTTTAACTGTGATTAAATTTAATTTTCGATAATCAAAGACCATTCTGAATTTTTTTTCACCAGATGCATCCTGTTTTTCAGGCACGATCCACACGGGTGCGTTATATGGGGATTTTGAAGGTCTGATAATGTTATCCTTCAATAGTTTCTGAATTTCCTTTTCAACTTCATCTTTCAGGGCCATAGGATAAGCGTAGGATTTAACGTAGACGGGGTCGTTCGAAGTAGTGCGGATTTCTCCTCTAGCGGAGGTTGTATAGATTAAATTTTCGTCCGGTTCCGACAATAAGGGTTAGCATTTTGTCAAAATTAGCTTAAGCCGTTTCTCTTATTCTTTATTCATATGGGAGGTTTTTAAGTTCATGTAGTTAACATACTCGGATACGTGCTGTTTCAATGGAATGTCTATTTGAGGTTTAATTGACATTACGTTAGAGCTAGCATAGATAACTGCTTGGAATTTTTTCAGAGTATCGTTTCCTATTAGTCCTGCAAAGGTTTTAAGGGAATGTAGTAAGTAAAATTTTAGTTTTTTTGTATTTGGTCCGAATATATTAATGTAGGAATGATGAGTTATATTTATTGGTCCACCCGCTGAGTTTGTTGTAAAGGGTTTTTCGTTTAGGATAGGGTTGCGTACAAAAAATGGTTGGATATAGTTGGTGTTTGATCCGGTGTCAATCAAGAATTTAAGCATTTCACCGCTCTTCGCTGCGTAATCGATGTATAGCAGTGAAGAGCCCTTTAGTCTAAAAAATGGATGCCACCTTGTTGGCTTGCGCTATTGAAGTCGAAATCGGTCGTCTTGTTTGGTACGTCCTCGTCGTGCTCGTTGTGTGCAGCGTAATTATCATATTCATAACCCGTAGTTTCGTCTGGTTACTCTAAACTTGGAGGAAATGGAACAGTTTCTTCAAGAGACAGATATTTAAGTAGATCCGCTTGATCTATCTTTTGTTTTTCTTGGGCTGCGCTATTGTTTGTTACCAAGATGAGCTTATTGGGATGCCATCCTTTTAACGGAAAATGCTCGATGTTGGGGCCTGTTCCGGTAATTTACTGCATGAGTCCTTATGGATTGGTCTACGTCAATGGGCTCATATCTACGTGGTTTAGGAGGCAGTGGTTTAACATTGGCAAGAGGGTATTGCACCTGCCTATAAAATTGTGGTGCGGGTGGAACACGAGGGTTATGGAAGAGTTCAGGCCTAAAATCTTTCTTCGGAATATAAGCATGTTGCACCGGCGGTTTATAATGGTTTTTAGGAGGGATTGGAGGAGGTATGTTTTGAGATGGCTTTCTAGTCATAGCATGTGTGTTATTTGCATGCTGTGTTCTGTAATCGACATTCTGTAACTTAAGACACATGCGCAAAGCCTGTGGCAAGTCAGCTGGTTCACGAATGCTAAGTAGTCGCGATAAATTTCCTCTTAGTTCTCACACAAACGTATCAAGTGCTTTGTCCATATAGCACTGGGTCATGTTTGTTAGTGACTCCTGTCCCATGTCCATTGATGATAACTTGTTCAGTATCAGCGACAGGTGGTGGTAGACCATCTGATAGAATTTGTGAATACTTCCATTGCCCTGAACAAGCGTAGTCATCTGGTACTCGAGCGTACCAAGATCTCTCTTGTTGGCATAGTGAAGTGTTAGACACTTCGAAATTTTGCTCCAATTAAGAGGAGTATTGTAGGATTCCAAGCCTATGTCAGCTTGGCTTACGATTTTGTTGCAAATTCGGAAAAAATGGCTTCTGATATCGATAGCAAAATTTCCAAGCAAAATTCAGAATTGCCGAAAATTTTGGAGGAACAACTGCTAAGAGCCATTCATAGTATGGAAAAAAATTTGCTTGAAAAAATTAACTCTAAAGTAAATTCAACGCCATCATTAGATCACGAGCTGATACTCGCAGAATTTAAGAAAGCAGCAATGGTCAATTCTAGCCACAAAGAAGTGAAGGATGCTTCTACATCTCCCTTGAAGAAAATAACCCCTATCGCAAATATGCAATCGGCCAAATCTCCTGTTCGGTGTACAAATAACATTATCCAATTTGGCACTCCCTGGTGGGAAGAGGAATGGAACAGGCGGATCGAGAAAATTAAAATGGTGAATTCCCAATATCTGAAAATAATGGCTGAATCACACCGGAAAATTCCTGAATACCAAGTATTTTTCGTCAAAGGAGCACCAAAGTCGGCAGATGTTGTGTAGATGAGGAAGTTTCTCAAATTTGAGCTCTTACTTGAAAACTGTTCTGTAGAGTTGGTGCAACGCAAGTACAAATTTTTCGAAGTATCTATTCCTGCACGATATGCCTGGATGTTCATCGATCTACAAGAGGATAACAAGTGCCAAAACTGGTATGGAATGATTTTTAGGAAATGGAAATCCAAATCTAAGTTCACTGAGAGTAAGACGATTGATCAAAAAAAAAATAAAGATGATTTTCAGAAATTTAAAAAAACCGATAAAAAATGTATTCAAAATGCAATGAGAAGTAGAAGATCTTCAACATCCAATATAGTTGACTCGTCACCAAGGACTTGCTCTTCTGATATGATTCAGTCTTCAAATGATAGACACTTAGAGAGACAAATTTCCACTGAAACTCAGACCACTCAGAGTAATGAGATGCAAAATTCTCCGATAATTGCACCTGTAAATAGCCTCTCCCAAAAAAACTTCTGTACAATCAACTACACTAACACTTTGCTCAAATTTTGTCCATGGAGATACGTTGCCTCCGTCTTCTTAGCGTATAGTCCTTGTTCCGCCAGTTCCAGACACTCTGGTCTCTACTATCAATGTCAGTCACCTAAACCCACTAAACCCACCTCCTGTGAAGTTGCCTACAGATATGAAGGATAATCTTGAGAGAAGATATCTACTTTCTAGACTTAGGGACCACAATTTGTTTGGTTGCGTTCGACTTTATGTCGTTTACATGCACAAAGCGCCTGAATCAAGCTGTTTTGATGGTAAAACCAAAATTAATCTCAAAGCTCCAATTCAGCAAGAAGGCCTGCCTATTGAGATTGAGCCATTCGCCATCTATGTGTAAAATATCACGAGCAGCTCGGACTTCCTGCTGATCATGTAAAAAATGATCTGGAAGCAGACGCTTTGCATGTGAGATCTAAGCATGTCTCTATGCTCCAAAAAGCAAGAAAAGGGCATAAAAAACATCATTCTTAATACTAACCTACCATTGAATGGTATTAAACTCTTTTACCATAATTGTAGCAGTATGAGAGGGAAAATAAATGAATTATACCTTGACGCTAAGTCCTGCCATTTTGATGTATTAAAGTTCACCGAAACCTGGCTAAATGATGGTTTCATAAACGAAGAAATTCTAAACAGTAGCTGGACCATTTATAGAGCTGATCGTGACTACTCATCCACAGGCCTAACCAAAGGTGGTGGAGTGTTGATTGCGATCAAAAGTTCCATGGCCTCTGAAAACGTTGATACTACCTCCTATAAAACTTTTGAACATAAGGCGGTTTGAATAAGCTTAGGCAAGTGGTTTTTATACATAGGGGTATTTTACATTCCACCAAAATCTGACGAAACCTCCTACGAGAAGATATGTGAAATTATAAATTCTATTGCTGCATCTCTAGAGGAACATGATCAAATCATAATTTTGGGAGACTTTAACCGCCCTAATTTGTCTTTTACTCCTGATGAAACCGATAACCATCTTCTACCAGTAAACCTCTCAAATGCCATCGATCTTAATCTAATCAATACCTCTTATGGTAATGACTTACTACAAGTATCACTGACTCTCAACCAAAACGGAAACTGGTTGGATCTTATTTTTACTAATGCTTATGATGATGTTGTGGTAAGTCCAACCAATGACAAAGGGAACCTTTTCTCTAACACACGAAGCCATTTCGCTTCTTCAGTTGAACTTCCCATATCTGATGTAACTTTTTCCCGAACGTACAATGACTGTTTTGTATTTGATTTCTTAAATGCTGATTATAATAGCATTAAATTTTATCTTGCCAATATTGATTGGAACTATCTTTCAAGTTTAGATTTAGAGGAAGCAGTCTCTTCATTCTATAAAACACTTTTCGAATGCATTGCGACTCATGTTCCCAAAATAAAGAAAAAACCCATAGTTTCCGAGCCCTGGCTTGATCGCGACCTTCGACATCTGCAGAATCAAAGGAACAAGCTCTAAAAAATTAATGAGAGATAACAACTTTGACATAAGCCTTAAGATTAAATATGATGAGCTGGCTATGGAATTCACTATAAGATCTCGCGAAGCATATGATCAATACATCAATTCAACCGGGGAAAATATTATTTGTAGGCCCAAAGAGTTTTTCAATTTCCTTAAAAACCAAGCAAGAAGCTACCGGATTTCCAACATCAATATATTACGGTGATAGTAATTCAATTTGCCCTCAAATTATATGCGGCCTTTTTGCCGAGCATTTCCAAGAGGTTTTTCGCCCGGCCACCAATTCTTCTAGCATACCAATTTTCCATTCAACGACAGCACCATTCATTCATGAAATGAGTTTTTCAAGTGAAGATATCGTAAACGCTAATAAAGAACTTGATATTAACAAGGGACCTGGACCTGACTCTCTTCCACCGAGATTTCTTTTACAGTGCATACATCAAATTTCTTCCCCTCTGTTTATTCTATTCAACGCATCTTTATCACGAGGGCCTTTCCCAACTGTCTGGAAGCCTTCTCATTTGACTCCGATTTTCAAAAATGGCGATAAGCGGTCTATAACAAACCATAGAGGTATTGCGATACTATCAGCTATGCCAAAGTTGTTCGAAAAAATTGTTCGTGATAAGCTTACCACGTAGGTTAAACCACGTTTGTTGGCTTTGGTAAAAGTCGATCAACTACCACTAACCTAATGCTTCTTGCCTCAACTGTTCTCTGCGAAATGGAAAAAGGAAACTAGATTGACGCTGTTTACACGGACTTCACCAAAGCTTTTGATCGAGTTGATCATGGAATTTTGATCTCCAAACTTCTGGAATTCGGCACCTCTGGGTCCTTACTGAGTTGGATTGCATCATACCTTAATAATCGAACACAGTTTGTAATATTCCAGGGCACTTTTTCAAGAGAAATTACTGCCTCTTCTAGAGTGCCACAAGGTAGCCACCTGAGCCCCCTTTTATTCAAGATCTTTATTTCCGACTTGTCTGAAATTTTAAGTGACGTATCTCATTTTCTGTATGCTGACAACCTCAAAATATACCACACCGTCTATTCCGATTCCGAGGCTATTTTCCTGCAAGCAAAAATAAATTCATTATTGAGATGTTGTAACAATAACAGGCTTTATCTAAATGTTGGAAAGTGTTACGTAATAAGCTTCTCGAGGAAAAATTCAGTATTTGATTACACTTATAACCTGAATGATTCCCCACTTCAAAAAGTTGACCAGATCTCAGACCTGGGCGTTCTGTTGGACAGAATGTTCATTTCCATTTTGAATACGATACGATTCTTGCTCAGGCATGTGAGCAGCTCGGTTTCATAAAACGTCGCGTCAAAGAATTCAAAAACCTATGGTTCACCAAAACTCTATACACCTCATTTGTTCGCCCCCTCCTTGAATATGGTTGTATTATTTGGAATCCATGCTTTGGGAATCACTGCATCTGCATTGAATCTGTGCAGAAGCAGTTAATTTTTTTTTTGCCTTGCGTGATGCTTATGACCCAAGAGACTTAAATATTTTGAATCTTTCCTCGCTCTCATCTTGAAGAACTATCTTAAGTTCTTGCTTTGTTTTGAATGTAATCAATAAGATAGTTAATGTTGCATCACTATCAAGCAAAATTACGTTCAAGGAAACGATTAAACATACTAGGAACACTCGTCTGCTTCATGAAAACCAGCATAAAACGAGCCAATTAATAGGTGTTGCAAGATCTTCAATTCTATGAGTGAATATTATTCTTCTTCGATCTCAATACATAACTTCAAAAAAAAGATGACTGACGCATTAAAATAAGTTATCGTTAAATATATATTTACTTTTTTGTGATTTGTTTAGATATAAGTACTTTTTTGTGATTGCCGTGTTTGGCTTATTAAATAAATAAATTACTGAAAGGATGCCATAATACTTGGGCGTACCTTTCAGGTGGTCGTAGATCATTAGGACTCTCTCGACACTTTTCCTCCATGAGGAATATTTGCTGGAACCGCCTGAAAATGTCCTCAAACTCAAACATTTGCATCAGACGCTGGTTTCATGATAGAGTGGAAAATCTCTCTACCCTGGGTATTAAGGGCTTGCGCGACTATTCCTGTTATTAGCTGAACCAGGTCAGCATTGTTGTTTCCCCTACCTTGAACGATTGGGGGATTGTTCTGAGGAGGATTTTGACCCGAATTATTTTGCGTCTGTGTTTCGTTCAAACTGAGTCGTGGTGGGCGAATGAGGTTACCTTGATTAGACATTATGGGGCAATAAGATTACTTTGAGGAGAAAACAATTTTTTTCTTTTACGATGCGCTACCCTCCTGAAAACTTCCTAGTATGTTCCCTTTATAAGAACAGTAATTGTTTAAATTAAGAAAAAAATGACAATAGAAATTTTTCTTTTTGTTTAGAGGAAAAGGGATTTTAGTACCTAGATAATGTGTAAAAAAATGTTCTTCACAAGGATTCACGTTTCCGAGAGATTGTTCGATAAGGATCTTCAATGAAGAGATAGTTCTTTCGCATGAATATTCAATTCTGCTTCACAATACAGGCATGAAAAAAAGGAATCAATGTATCTGCCATAAAACAGAGATGCTTTTCATACGAAAACACGGAATCTACTTCACACAGCTATGCGCACATCAGAAATTGAAAACTCAAAAATTCACCATTAATTGTCGTGCACATAAATTGCACAAGGGAACAAAAGTCAAAACAATTTCTCACAATCTGTAATAATTAATCTGGAAACGGGCTCAATTCAGTTCACTTTCTTTTACAATGCACTAATCTTCGTAAAAATTCAACATAAAATTTCCACTTTTTCAAATAAAAATATTCGCTTTTCTTAAGTGACCCAATTTTCAAATCAGATTTTCAAATCGGATAATTAATTATTCTTTGATGTACTTCAAAAATCTTACTATTAATCGATTCGCAGTAAAAATTTTTACATATTCGTTCACATATCTTCTTCTTCTTTGTAACACTACAGCCCCTCTCGGGCCTTCGCTTAGAGATAGTTAGAGTATCTCATTTTCATGACCGTATTGATTTTTTTTCGGAAGTTGGTTTGGTCAGTACCATGCTCCCGTGTGCCTGCTCAGCTATGATATGAACTGATTAAATCAGTACATATCACCACTGAGTGAACACTCATAGTCTGTCCGAAAAATCCCCTGAACTAAATCACGTTGCTCGCAACGAGATTTGAACCTGGGAGCTTCGGCTTATGCGTTCATGCTCTAATTACTGTTCACATATCTACTCGTAGTTTTATTTTTCTTTAAAAACCACTCATTTTTTTAAATTTTCCGCAATTTTTATATTTCCTTTTTTTTAAGTATTTGAATATAAAATATAAATGAGTGTTTAAGAAATGTTACACTTACGAGGTTGCTACCAAGGTTCTCATCCTCTTTTTATCCTTGTTAAACGATTGTCGACTGAGAGGGCAGCTGTTAGATCCTTGAATCCTTAAATCCTTTTTGCCTTCGCTACTAAGGGGCCTTGTTCCCTCCACAAACACCACGTTTCGCCGTTTGGTTTTTGCGCACGATTAGAAAAAATCACTTCCGCGGTTTTTCACTTAATTCGAGTGGTACGCATATGCGTAACCCGCATACTTTTTTAATTACTTGCGGCGTCGTGACAATCGTCCCTGCTCGGGCGCCAGTTAATAAACGAAGCATTCATTCGTTAAAAAAAATATTTATTTACAGGCAGAGCCTGGCAACATTTGCAAAGTCTACTTAAACACTAAACTACATTCTATCTCCAAATAATTTTTATGAGATAAAAATGCTGACGCTATGTCAAGCATTTTTCATGTGAAAACCAAAATGCGTAAGAAATTGCATTTTCCCATGCTGCACTGCTTTGCGGTCTTCTATTACCAGCCGTCTGGGAATTGTTCGTTAACTGGTACAGTCCGTTGGGATGTACCAAGACTTCACGTGTTTCCTTCAGAAAATTTCGAACGAACAAGAATGCCTTAGTAAAGTCATTACAAGGGCCACTGAATTTGCAGGAATTTCGCCTTCAGCTCTTTCACCGCTACTATCTCAAGATTTGCCATGTCGATTTTATGCATGCAGTTTTACCAACTTTTGATTTCGTGCGTTTTTGAATCGGTACCTTACTTCTAGCCGAAATAAAATACGCTTGCAACGTTATAACACTGTATTGTTATACACGTCTAGTCTATGACTACATATCCGCTCTGAGCGCAAGACTAACAAAGAGTGTCTGAGTTCAAATCGTTCTTATTTTCTAGTCTATTACTACACTACTCTATTACTACATTATATTCAATACATAGAAGTTGAATTGTAACACATTCAATTCTTATAATCTAGTATCGATCTCCATATAATTTTTGATTGCGTCGCTAAAATTAAAACCACTGTTTCATAATCGATTTACCTTACTGTCAAGACACACAAACTTGAGACGGCTTAATCGTTTTCCAAAACAATGAATTCAAACTTACCTGAAAATGCAATAAGAAAAATTAATTAGGTTATATAGTCTTTAGTAAGATTTTAGTTTGATAAATTGATGCATTAAAAATAATTCCAGAATGAACTAAATAATCGGGGAATAATATTCAGAATCGAACGCATTTCTAAGAAGTATTATTTTAATATCCCCTTAGGGCCTTATTGTGCACAATTGCCAATTGAATTTAAAAGTATCTATTTATCGAAAGAAAGATTTCGTTTTTTCTGAAACCTCGTCTATATACCCGCAAAAATTGCCGAATATTTGTTCCTACAAAGAAAAGGTTATAATGCAATATTATTTTTTCACAAACGATTTTATATTTCTTTTAACCTCTAAAATAAATATTTTTCTTGGAAGTAACGCTCAAAGAGAATACCTTATTTTGCCGAATTTCAATTTATTTTGAAAATATGCTTTTCATATTTGACTTCTATTTAGTCGTCAACATTTGCTTACATACGCATTTTTTTTTTTATTTTCTCTCTAGAACCCTTTGAACTTTTGTTTTGGTCTCTCCTCAAGAAAATAGAAACAATTTGAATATCAAAAAGATAAAAAAGGTAAAAACAAATGCCTTTCAACATGAGCTTCAAGTGTGTGTACCTGAGAAAAATGTTTTACAACAAAAAAAAAACAAGTACGTACTTCAAATGCGGAGAATACCTCAGAACATCACATTCTAGTAGAGGAGATGTAGCTGGTGCCTTATGCCTACATATGGGAACACATTCATTCGTACTCGTATACTCGTACTTGTCTATGCACCTACAACCATATGTTCAAGCTTAGACCGCCGCTTTGGCTTACCGTAAATAATCATCATTATTTTTAACATGGGCTCAGTTCCATTTCTCTTGTTTATTTGCTTCTCTCAACGTGTCGTTGTTGTTGCCTAAGCTTAAAATAATGAATTTCGGGAGGATTATTTACATAAATACGATTAATTACGAATGCAAAGGTGTAACATGTACAATTCATTGCCATATGGCGCACATGACTCGGAGCCAGCTAAGACGGCTAGAAAGTACGTAGCTACATATTATCTTCACTTGAGGAATATGACTAGCAAGAGACTAGTTACGAACGACAACGGGCGTTCGCGCATACATGACTGCGAGTACATACGTGTATAATTACGTATGCTAAGGTGTAGCTGTCTGTAGGATGTGGGTTCGCTTTAAATATCCCCCTGGGCATGTATGGCGAGGAAGTACTCTAAAACTCAACGCATTTTCGCTCCAGCGACGTATTAACTATCTCACCTGCTTAATGTACCATTACGTGCAATACCGTCTATTGTCTGTGCCGAGCCGTGTCTTAAGTTTTCTTAATCCACTAATCAGGATCCGCCATAATCTTGTACGCCAGCATTTGCTGCCGCCGCACTTAGACAGGGAATTTTATCTGCAGTGTGGCGTTCTGAAGAATTTGGTTAGTGGAGCCCGTCTCCACCTACATTAGCGCGTGTTGTTCTGTTGATTCTTCTAAACTTACTTAAGAGATTTCTGCTGTTTGGACGGATATAATGGGATAAGTGAACGAGCTCCGGGGCAGGGTTGTCGTTAAATGTTCCGGTTAATGGCACGGTTTGAAATGAATCCCCGCGGTGTCGAGGCTACAAAGACACTTTGGTACATTAACAAAAGGATCTTTGAGTTTTCCGAAAAATGCTCCTCGCAAGACTTCAGCAGTGCTCCAATGTCATAAAGCGCAGCCACTTGATACCCTTCAACATTCCAATTCCGAAGAGTCATCAAAGAAAATGCAACCACGCCATAATTAGAACAAATATCGACGCGTACAATAACCCCTCAGAGTCAAAGCAAAACAATTTAATCATTTGTTACATTTCAACCTCCAAAAACACTTCACCGCCGCCCGGCAACCGACAATGGAAGCCAAGGGAAATTTTTGCAGATCTGGCAGCTCAACGAGAGATTAAGTCATAATAAAGTATTATCGGCCTTAGTGTCTTTCCACCCACACACAATCCTTCGACTCCTGAGCTGACGGTCGTTAATTTGATCAAATTTCACATTATCGTCGATAAGATTGAGTTAAATTGTTGCGCTCTACTTTCTTACGCGCTGGAAATGGGAAGCAAACTGGCACGGCCACGTACTTGCCGTATTGGCAGTCATTGCCAATCAATTCTACATGACAACGCGTAGTGGAGCGATAAATAGATCCTGTCTGATGGCAAAGAGTGGGCGAGACAAAAGATGGATTTTCGAAAATTGACATAGATCCATTTAATCCGGATCAGTTTCACTTCATGAATTTCAATAATGTAGATATTGATTGAGGCGTATCAATTACACTCTCCTCTATGTTGCGAATAAGATTAGACATTGCTGAAATATGTTTGACTATGTTGCAGGTTGTTTAGGTTGTTCCATTGTTTGCAGGGAACGTAATATTAAGTTGTCAGGACTTGATCATTAAGATACAACAGGACTTAGTTAGCTTTCTTGTATAAGCCAGTAAATATTCTTTTATATCACACCGACATGAGTATGATTGAGTGTACATATTTTGTTAAGGAATTCGGGTTAATACAGTTAATTTACTAGCCTAAAGACAACCTTTTGAATTTGTCGACTTACCATATGTGGCGCCAATTCAATCATATAGGGTTCTTTCTAAACAAAATCATCAAATGAGCGAAGCCGCCCTATTTTCGATTTTGATGAAACTTGGTAGCTCTCTTTTTTTTGATCCAAAGTATAATTTATTGCCATTTGATTTTCCAGTTGACCAAGTTTTGGTCCGCGGCTGCTAAAGATTGCCAACAGTTTTTTTTTTTATGCTATGTTATAATACGTGGTTAAGATTTTTTTGGTATAGATATTCTGGTTACTTTGCTTGGATTTTAAAACCGTATAGTTCCCAGAAAAATAAGATAGTTAGTGTAAGAATCTAACGACAAAATTTGAATTACAAGTATGTGAAGAAGAAGAAGAACTGTCATTGCGTGTCATAACAAATAATTGTCAGAGTGAAAATTTGCTAAATATTTGTTTAAAATAAATTAAATTGTCTGTTTTTAGTGAAATTTGATCAAAATCAGCAATTATTATTACATCATATTGAAGTGAACTGAATTTAGTGAGTATATACGAGTAGTATTGATACGATTGCTTGATTTTCAACCTAACCTTAGCAGTATTCACTTATATATTTGATGCTCTGTTTTTTTTCAATATAATGTCGAATAAGTGCGGAATTTGCAAAAAAGTGGTCAACAAAGTCGATTTCGCAATGAAATGCGACAGTCTGTGTGGAAAATGGTTCCACACAAGCTGCATATCAATGCCAGACACTGTCTATAATGCCTTGAAGGACCCGGTAGATTGGTGTTTTTGGGTGTGCCCCAGTGAAAAAGCCACTGCCTCTAAGCTGCTAAAAGCAAAGCAATTAACAGCGAGTCAAAGCCAAGCTGAAATAATGGATAAAATTTCAGGTCTGAATGACACTAACAGAGGAATTGCAAAAAAACTAGAAGATCTGCAATCGCAAATCTCCAACAAATCAGTGCGGCCTGTTTCATATGCAGCAGCGTTGTCCCAGAATCCAATAGGAGTAGCGCCGAAATATAATGGAGGAGTTATAATAAAACTGAAAGAAAGGCAAGCTTCTGAAAAAACTATGGCAAGAGTAAAGGAAGCATTTAAGCCAGCGGCGGCTAAAATTCCGATTACATACAGCAGGGAAATTACTGATGGTGGCATTTTACTCAAAACTGAAAGTTTATCTAATACAGAGGCTCTTGTCAATTCATTGCAGGAGCGCCTAGGTGATGCTTATAAAGTGGTTCCCACTAAACAGATGATGCCTAGGTTAATAGTGCATGGATTGGAAAGAACATTTGAGAGTGATGAGCTTTTGGATGAGATAAAGGCTCTCAATCCAGGTATTCCTGATTGCTCAATCAATGTAGTCAAGCACTGGCAAAGCAGAAAAACATCTAAATATTCATTAATCTTTGAAGTACCGGGAATTTTATACAAGCGATTGGTTAATACATTTGTTAATATAGATTTTAACTCATATTTTTGTAGGGAAGAAATCAGCATTAGAAGATGCTTTTAAGTGTCAAAAATTTGGCCACTCTTCAATAAACTGCAGAAGTAGCATAGAGGTTTGTGCCAAATGTGCTGAGCATCACGACACAAGAAGCTGCAATTCCCAATTTAGTAAATGCTCTAATTGCCTGTCAGCAAAAAATAATCAAGTTTCTCATCCAGCATCTCATAAAGAGTGCCCTGAATATCTCAAGGCTATTAAGTCGTTCCAAAGAAGAATCAATTATACATCTGAAAATGAATAAAGCATTAAATATAAATATATTTTATGCTAACATTCGAAGCATTAGGAACAAGTTTGATGACTTTGAGGTGTTTTGTAACTCACATGAGAGTCTGGATGTCATCATATTGAATGAAACTTGGATTTGTAGTGAGGAAGTTAGGTTACATAACGTAAATGGATTTCAGTCTATACATAATTGTAAAGATCAAAGGCAAGGTGGAGGAACTGCTATTTACATAAGAAACAATATTAAGTATAGAGTTCTTCTAGTAGATAATAGATATAATACGATAGTTATTTCCCTTCAGGATGAGAGGCAAAAAATAAAGATTGGAACGTATTATAGGGCGCCTAGTGAGAATGTTAATGAATTTATTGAATACTTAGATGATATCTATCAAAGCCACGAAAATTTGATGGTCATAGCTGATGTGAATATCGATACATTTCATAGCAACAGCATTAGTATGAACTATTTAAATATGTTAAATATGAATGGAGCACGGGTGATTAACTATCAACCTACAAGAATAACGGATAACTGCTCTACACTTCTCGATCATATCGTTACTAACTTGAATACATATTCAGTAAACTTCTTGGTTAAATATGAGGTTTGGCCGGACTTAGACCATAGCGTCTTATTTGTTACTGTTGAGGGAGTTAGAAAAGTGTTGATACCCATGGCAAAAAAAAATGTTGACAGCTTAGATAGAGAAAAATTTTTTGAACTAGTCGATAGTAAATTTAAAAACTGCAACCATTGGTTACACATTTCGGAAATTATTAAAACCATTCAAAGCGCGAAAGAGTCAGCTACTACCGTCAAAATGATACGTACTAGAAGTAACACTTGGATTACTAGGGAAATAATTAGAGAAATTAGGAAGAAGCATACTCTATTTAAACGTATGAAGAATAATCCATATATAGTTAACCATATTTTGAACTACAAGAAACAGAAAAATAGGGTTAACTCATTAATAAGAGCTGCCAAAAGAGAGTCTCTTGCTAAGCGAATTGCTTCTGCTGATGGAAATGCTAGAAAAGTATGGCAGACGCTTAATAAGGAAATTTTGTCATCAGGTGGGGAAAGCAAACAAAATACTGATATTAGTGCTGAAACCCTTGGGGTACATTTCAGCTCTATAGGGAAAAGATTAGCCGATGAACTTGACCAAAAATTTAAGTTAATGAATTTTAATCGATATCAGATTCCGCTTAACGTCAAATCAATTTTCCTCGAACCTACATTCGATAATGAAGTTATATCAATTATAGCTTCGCTAAAGAATTCATCTTCAGGCAGTGATGGTATTTCTGCTAGGTGACTTAAATTGATAAGAGAAATAATCGCCCCACACTTAGTCCTCGAGTTCAATGAATTTATGGCATGTGGCGAGTTTCCATCGGAATTTAGGGATGCAATAGTGATTCCTGCTTTCAAATCAGGATGTGTAAAGGAACCTTCAAATTATAGGCCTATTAGCCTCACGAACACTTTGAGCAAAGTATTTGAAAAAATAATTAATATTCGGATCACTCGATTTATTAATGACTCATTAGGGTTTGATTTGAACCAGTATGGGTTTATTGAAAAAAAGTAGCACAATATCTGCTACTACGGATGCCTTACAATTCATCAATAACGAACTGGATGACGGAAAATATGTTGCCGCAATATTTGTAGATCTAGCTAAAGCCTTCGATACGGTCGACCATGACATTTTGCTTTTGTGCCTAGGTGAATTGGGCATCAGAGGCCCTCCGTTGAATTTGATCGGCAACTTCCTGAGTAATAGAACTATTTCAGTTTGTGTTAACAAAGAAATTAGTTCTAAGTATAAGATTAACATAGGTGTCCCTCAAGGTCCGATACTTGGGCCAACTCTTTTCCTTTTATACATACACAACATCTATTTTTCTGGTTTGAAAGGGAAATACATTGTATACGTTGATGATACACTGCTTCTTTATTCAGATTCATCTGCGGATGATCTTGAACAAAGAATTAATGCTGATCTTATATCTTACGGTACTTGGTTATTAGGGAATAAACTTACTATTAATACGAGTAAAACTAAACTTATGATATTCAAACAAAAAAATAAGGTGGACATCAATTTAAATGTTAAAATCTATGAAGACAAAATTGAACGGGTTTCCTCGATCAAGTATTTAGGTGTTGAGGTAGATGAAAAGTTATCTTGGTCAAAGCATATTAGTAATTTAAAATCAAAATTAGTCTTCTGGATAAGAGTGTTCAGGAGTAGAAGCTATTTAGATATTGGTCTCAAAAGATTAATTTATAATGCACATGTTTTGCCTCAGGTAACTTATGGCATATTGAATTGGTGCCATGCGTCGGAATCGAACATTGACTCAATTCATAGAATGCTGAATAAGATTGTCAAGGCAATGCATGGTCTGGATAGGTTGACACCCAGTAATAGTCTTTATTTATTGACTAGAAAATTTAGTATTAGACAGTTGATTTTTATGGAAAAGGCTAAATTTGTATTTAAAATCAGTACTAATAGTTTGAAATCAGGTATAAAACTCATCAAACACAGAGATGTCCACTCTTACAATATGAGAAATAATGATTACCTTAAAGTATCACTTGCGCGGACAAATAGAAGACTCCATGATCCAGTAAGGCTGGCCATGGAATCTTATAACTCACTACCAACTGAGTTGAAGAATGTCAAATCATTTCCCATGTTTAAAAAACTTTTGAAAGAATACACTGCTAAGGTTTGGATGGGTTGAGCTTGCGTTTCTTTATTATATCTAGTTGAATTTCTTTACTTCTGTTTTAATTATTCAGTTCTTTAATTAGTCATCGTAGTTATTATTAACAATTTAATATCTTCCCTTATACCAGCAGCGTTCTGTTGCTGACTGGGAAGTGGGATATATGTGTAAAAGATTTTCAACAATAGAATTTGAACTGGTTTAACTGGATAATTCAAATATGAGCCTCTTCTTCTTCTTTTATATCTAACAACTAATAATCTTTATAACAAGCTTTATGTCAAGTCCTTCTATCCCATATAAGTAGTTGTACAAGTCTTTTATTAGTAAATGTAAAAAAAAAAAGCTAACAAATACAAAAAAAAAATATTTATATATATACTAATAATTTGTGATATTGTTAGTGTGGATTTGGAAAACCTTTCCTTAATCCTTTGTCCTGTCGGGAAGTGATGAACAAAGGAGGTGCTAATTGCTAGATGGTACCGGTGTTTCGCTGGTACTACATGAACAAGTTCACTTTCCATATATCTGATCCCATTGTCTATTGATCTAACGACAATTTTGAATTCAGAATGCCGTTTGTACATGTCCTCTGTTGGTTTTTTCGAACCGACAGTCACCGCCAGCTGAGGTAAAGAGCAAGCCAAAATAACTACAAGAACACTCCGTATCGAAACACGTGAAAACACCAGCAGGATACCTACAGGGCAAACTCCGCAAAGGAACGAGGGACATTTGAAAAGCTTCCGACCTTTCAAAGAAAAACCACATAATTCAACCCAAACAATAATTTATTTCTCGACATAGTCTCCACGCAAGTCAATACATTTGGTCAAACACTTTTCCCAATACTTCGGGCCATCCGAAAAAAAAAATCTTTAAGTAAACCTGAAAAATAAAGGTTTACTGCCTCTTCAACCTCGGTGTTTGATCCATATTTTTCCCCACCCAGAAATTTTTAAAGTTGAAGAACAAAAATAATCACTCGAACTTCAATTCATCCAATATCGCCATTGCGACCATGCATGTGTGGACTCACGCATTGTCTTGATGAAACAGCACCTTCTTCCCCGCCAAGTGTGGTTGTTTCTTCTTGAGTTCCATCTTCAATTGGTCTAGCAACCCACCGTCATAGGATTTGTTAATGGTTTTACCTTTTTGAAGATAATCAACCATAATTACTCCACGGCTGTTCCAAAAGCCATCACTTTCCCGGCAGAAAGAACGACCTTTGCCTTCTTCGGAGCTGGTTCCCCAACCACTGCATTGACTGTTGTTTGGTCTGCGGAGTATAGTGATAGGTCGACACTGATTAATCGGCGCAAAAAATTGGTAGGACTATTGAACAGCTGTCCGTCCGTACGCGCTTTTGGTCGATCGTCAAAAAACGCAGCATCCATCGCGCGGATAATTTTCTCATGCATAAATCTTCATGTAAAATCTTATGCACCCATTCTGTTGATATCTCACAAGCCTCAACAATTTCCTCAATCACGGTTGTGTGCACTAAACTTACGATATCTTCCGCTTAAACAGTTTTTGGACGTCCAGAAAATTCATCGTCAAAAATGCTTGTGCGACCGCGTTTGAACTCGGCTACCCAATATTTTACAGTTGCAAATGAGGGCAGCGATTCACCGTACATGGAGACCAACACTTCTTTCACTTCCCGCGTTTTTTTCCTTTTATATAAAGGTACTTTATCCCGCGCGATACTCGATTTTACCCATTTTTCTTAACAAACTCCACCGGTCAACTTTAGAAGAGTATCATGTGTTTTATACTGATCGGAATGATTTGAAATTTTTAGGCATACACATGCAAAGGCCATATCTTAGTTGGCAAGAGAACTTTAAGGCACCATGACTTTTTCCAGGTAAGCCCGGAAATTTTTCAAATGACCCTCGACTACACGTGTGGAAACACCACCTGAACCAAGGTTCACAACTTTCTTACGCACTGCGATCACTAATCGAAATATTCAATCCAATTGGTATACTTCACTTGGTTTAACAAATAACAATCGATACAAAATTCCAAGTCGATAAAAGAAACTTAAATGTACTTACAAGAAATGGGGGCCCCCGAAACATTGCCACTTCCAGGTACTGTCCACTTTGCCACTTAATATTTCACCGGTCAAAAAATGATCCTCCCAAACTTCTGGTATTGCTCTCTCGCTGAATAAATGCTTGTCCAATTCACAAAAAATCCTCGTCCAATTTCTTTCGCTATACGTCGACTTTTCTAGCTCCATACCAATAGCTACGTCCTCCTGTAGTAATCGAGCAGTCACACAAGCAGACTGCTCGAAAACCTTCCCAACCCTTAACCGAAATTAATTGCAGAGTTCGACAAAAGAGAAAATAGAAAGATTTCATTTCTTCCATTCATAATTATAATTTATAAAATTTTCTTTTGTCTTATTATCATTAAACGTAATTTTATATCAATTTTCCTTTATGTCAAATTTTATACATTTTCCTTTAATTTTTTCTTATTATTATTAAACGTAATTTTATCTCAATTTTCCTTTATATTAAATTAAAAGGTTACCCATTAATTATATTAGTCATGAAATTTAATTTTTATTACTATTTGAAATCCTTTTCCTTTTTCTTTTACTGCGGTTAATTTTGTTTTCGAGCAGTCACAATATCAGACTGCTCGAAAGTCCTCCTATCTCCTATCAAAATTGCAATTTATAGCAACTAGCACAATTGGGTTGCTGACATGTGGGAGATTGTCATTTGAAAGAGGAAGGCGACAGGTTCCGTATGCGCAGTCGCCAACCCAGCGAGTGATATCGACGAAGAAAATCAGGTAAATGGCTCCAAGAAAGAACAGTTTGATACCAAAAGAATGTTTTTCAGTGACCAGATTACAGGGAGGATCAGACAAGTGAAATTGAAGCCCTAGGATCGATACACTTTGGTGAAATGGAAGTTCTTGAAACGGAACCTGTACACAATGTTGAGATTGACAACGGTTTAGCATGTGACTTAATTTGTACGTATACCGAGACGCATCCCGATGAAGCGCCTAATGTAGGAATTGAAGGAGCAATTCAATTCGAAGATGAAGGTTAGAGACATGCTATTGAAGCATGAAGGACGCAGTAAGTGGACTCAAATTTTTTGCTTATACAGGGGCATGCACATTGTTCATGACATGAAAATTACGGTTTACAAATAACGTACGAGTGTGTGCAAACGAGAATGCAAAAGTGTTTCTATAGGGTTAGGACTTCCATTTCGCATTTAAAAAGCTGCTCGCCGATTAAAATTAAATGTAAAAATTATTAAGTGAAAGACAAAAATAATTCAAGTATAATTTCGCGTATCGGTTGCTTCATTCGGGTCTCCTCAAATTTCATTAAACAGCATAATATTTATTTAAGCTAGACGGTGAGTGCGGTGTTCAGGGTCATTTGCCATAGGTACTTCAACGTAACAGTTGGTTGCCGCATTAGAGAAAAGAGGCGTTGAGTCCTCGTCGAGTGCACCGATTTCTCGTTTGCGTCCGTTATTAGCTGAGGTCAATTCTGAGGAAATTAGTGACATCGAAAGGACTGAGACCCCGACAAATATAGCAAATGACGCTCGAGAGAATACATCTAAGGCGGACAAAAACAACAACAAGGGGCGTGCTAATGAAGTTGAGGCAACTGAATGAACGCTGAGGCGAATAGAAATAACACTAAAGTGTGTAATAAAGCTGAGGTAAGCCGAACGTATACTTTGCAACGGTCATTTGTTTAGCTACGACGAGAACGTGAGTAACGTGAAGTGGACCGCACCCAGAAATTCCCAGTCATACCGACAAATTTATTTCAATGGCATTGCGAAATCTATATACAACTTTACGGATGATACCTACTGTTATGGCGTAAATCGGACGGTACAGCGAAACTGTGGCTACATCAGCCTAAGCCAGATAATTAAGAGGACTTAGAATGAGCTTTGAAGATGGAATTTCGTAGATAATATACACCCCAGGAAGTCTATCGTAACCTCAACAGGCGTATTCGGAAAAATGATGAATCTTTGAAGGACTATCTAGATGAAATGCAAAATATTGCCAGTCACAAGATTGAGTTATTGATGTATTCAAACGAGGATCACACGACAATTCAAATGCCATTTCGATGCTTTATAGTGCTCGTTCCATCAACGAACTTAAAATTTTACTGGGTTGGTACGAGCAGGTGCGTTATGTTGCTGATTTCACCAATGCATCCAAAGGTGCAATAACCAAACTAATCGACTCGAGGACAACAAGGTTGAAGGGCAAAGGAAGGCCAAACGAGTATCATGGGGTTGATATGGGAGTTTGAAAGTATGGAGCAAGACACCAGTAAATTTACGCTAAACAATATCTCATGAGATGACGAGATGTGAGTACCGAGTATTCCAAAAGACAAGGAATGTTCAAGGATACGACTAACAAGGGAAGCGAAGAGGTAACATTAAGAATGTGAACATCAAAACTGAGCAGGGAATTCCCAACAGTGAGAGGAACATTATTTAAAATATTACTAAATTTTAATGGAGAGAACTTAAATGTCACAGATATTTTACTACATTTGGCAACACTAAGACAGAGATTATTAGATGCACACCAATTATATAAGGTACACAAATCTTCGTGTAGATGCTGACAATCCTACATAGACCAAACTTTGCAAAATATTTTGAAATAATCTTAATATAATAGAGAAAGGGAAGTGCTTACCAATGGAAGATCCTTTATCATTAAGAGGAACAGAAACGGGACCAGCAATGCCATACGCACTCAATTTGTAGCAAAGAAGCTGATGGTTGACAGTATCAAACGCCATTGAAAAACCGGTAAAGATTACGTAAATTTGCAAGCGATTATCCAATGCTTTTGCAAAGAAATCTGTGAACTGGATCAAGCTCAAAGAGGTAGAACGACCTTTAAGAAATCTGTGTTGATATTTTGCTAAAATCGAGCTAAGAAGCACTTTGGAAAACAGGAAAGTAACGATATGGGACGATCATTGGGTACAAAAGAAGGATCACCACTCTCGAGAATAGGAATGATGTTCACTCTTTCCCAGTAAGCAGGAAAAATGCCCATACTTAAACTGAGGTTGAACAGGAAAGCTAGAGGATAGATAAAGAAGACGCTAAACATTTTATAAAGATGTTTGGTCATCCATCTGGACCGGGGGCAGGTTGGGGTTAAGGGACTTAATGAGGGTTTCGACTTCAACGAAATCTGTGTTAAGCAAGAAAACGTCAATAGAATGAAGTTCTGGTATACTAATAGAATAGGAGACGCAAGAGAGCTCTTTCGACCAGGTGTAAAAGTGGAAGAAAAATATTCAAAAAAAAGGTTGAGAGCTTCTTGAGGAGAGGAACTCACAATTATATTATTGTGAACAGAGGAAGGAACAGAAGATGAGGCCTTACAGGACCAAATGTAAAACCAGAAAGGTTTTGCGTTGTTCTCCCTTAGCGAACTCTCCATGCAGCTGCAACAGTTTTTCATCGCTGCTTTGATTTATTTCTTAGCTGCAGCACGCACAGCATAAAAACGATTTCTGGTTTCTTCAGTACGATAAAACTTATGATGGCGATGCACTTTGTTTTTAGCTTTCAATGCAAAAAGGACTTGCTTAGTGATCCATGGCTTCAGTTTTTCAGTTCGAGAAAGCTAAATTGATGTGAAATGTTTTATTAAACTATGAAGGTGAGTATAAAATTAACTCATCGCTTCCTCAGACTCCAGGTTAGCAAAGAATACCTGCCAATCAACTGAGGAGACTTCAGAGACAAGAGCTTCATAGTTTGATTTAAAGAAGTTAAATTTAGGAATGCAGCTATATATATTACGATTTCTCTTAGGAACCACTGAGAGGTTAAGGAATAGAGGTGGATGGTGACTGTCAGGTGAGACTAGAGGATTCAAGGCACGGGCAACAGTTAAACAGTTAAATGGGAGGATGAATAGCACTAGGTCAAGAAGCCGACCATTTGTATTGGGAACATTGTTGATTTGAAAAATGAACAAAACGATAGGAGAAGAAAGAGATAGAAGAAAAGGAAGGTCAACTAACCATTGCACTGAACGTAGTTTGAAATCGTCCCATTTTAGTATTGAAGAGTATGCCGCAAGAAAATATATGAGGAAAACTCATCAAAGAATGGCATTGTGGGGAAGAAAGACCCTTATGATAACACAATCTACAACACGGGAAAAGAAGAAATAAGTGCAAAGAGAGCTTTGTATAGCATTTTCAACAACAAACAAGACTCCATCACCATCCTCTTTGTTAGTGAAGGTTAGGTCTCGATCAACAGCGAAAAATATTATAATCAAGTGAAATTTCCGCGCCTAATATAGATCACGTAGCCAAGTTTCAGTTAGACAGATAAATAAATCGTCGCTAAGCTGTAATGATAAGAACAGCTTATCAAGCTTAGTCCTTAAATCTCTTATAATTTGATAAAAAAAAGAAATTCCAGAAGTTACTTTAGAGACGTTAAATTTAGTTTGCAGCTTGTCGTCTTCCAGGTGCACGAAACGACTTTCTTATTTTTGCAGTAGATGGTTTAACAAAAATTCCAGGTGGCCAGCCATCTAGGTTTAGAAAAGTATCGCAATCTACAGGGACCGTAAGCTTGAAGAAAGCCATCTTAGTTATCGTTGGTGAGTTTGCGGCAAGTAATGAGTTTAACGGGCGGACAAAATTTCATGATAACGTAGCTCCTAAGACATTTCGTAAAAGTGTGATAGCTAAGACATGAAATGAAGATCTCTAAAGGAAGGACCACAACATCAAGAGGCGAAATTTCAACTTCCGTATTAGGTACGATGCTGAATGCCAGACGGTGTTGAATGAAGGGACGAAGATTTTTTTTGGAATAGCTCCTCGGCTAATTGCTGGAAGCCCAGATGAAGTCAGATGTGTTGGGCATGTAGTCAGACGTGTTACAGCTGATTCAACATAAGCATTTCTTGAAATATCACGAGTACCACAGGTCTGAGGTGAACTTGATGGATCAGTTGCACGATGAGGTGTTTTAGAAGTCGATGTCTTAAATGAGGATTTGCTTCTGGTGACAATATGAGGCTCATCAAGCATCATCTAGGACGTTAGGTCAACTGATGGTAAACTGATTCATTGCTTCAAATGCCAACGATTTGGACACTCTCAAGGAGCATGTCCAGAAGCAAGGCGCTCTGCCGGTGCATGTTTCAAGTGTGTTTCTACCCAGCATCGGTATGCAGATTGCCTAAAGCAAAGTAAACTTGAGGTAGCAGTTTTAGTGCCAGCCGTCCCAGATGACCCGCCCCAGCAGATTACTGATGAATCTATTGCTGATACTTTTGGTGCAAGGAACTAGACAAGTGTCGTCTTTTCATCATCCTTGAACAAGTGTATTGAATTTAAAGAATATTTCTCTCTTTTTGATGTGGTTAGCGTGAAGTGTTGGGTTAAGCACACAGTGGTACCAAAGATGTTCCCTAGCGAGCCTATAAAGACCGAATACTGCGGCATCGGTAGTAAATCGATTTATATCTATGGAAGAATTTAATGTTTAATTATGTTGTTTCAGAAAACTATATACCGTTGCCTTTGATTCTTGGTCGGAACTTTTTGAAGACCTTTGATGTTAAATTGACCCTAGTTAAACTTTAATGAAACAAGTGAGAATGAATATTCCTTGTTTTCGATCATTTGCAACTGATGTCAAATATAATGTAGATAACACCCACTTGAGTACTGACAGAGCTGATATAAAATAAGTAAATGTTAATGAAACTTACGTTGCCGACGTTGATGAAGCTAAATCTAAGTGTACATTGGTCTGTGATGATATCGATTCGCAGTGGCGACTACACCAGATGCATCGATATATTTATTCCATTGAATGGTACGCTTTAACTTGCGGGGGAACAGATTGTGGGTTCAAGATAAATAATGAAATTGATGCAAATGAAGTCGATGCATTGATACGTATTATCGAACGATAATTATTTAAAGCCAATTGATTTGAAGCTTATGCCACCTGAATACTAGATGAAGATACAATTAAGAAATGAGATCCCTACTCATGTCTAACCGCGCCCGTAGTCTATTTGCGAACGTATTCAGGTCCGCTGTATTGTCACCGACTTGGTGAAAAGGCAATTGTCAGGCATAATCAAGAAGAATACGCAGAAGTAACTTATAAATAATTGCAAATAATTAAAATACGCAAAGGAAGCGGTGAACTCAAGCTACGGATACAGTCTTTTGAAGAGGTAGTCCAGAAAGGGATAAAAATTCAAAAACGGCACCAGCAAAAACAAATCCAACTGGAAAATAAGTTGAAAAAGAACCATTGGAAAGCAAAGTTCAAGACTCGTCGGATGGTCAAATACTTCGATTCCCGGTCAACACAAACATTGAAAAACCTTCGTAAGTGTCAGATATTTTCATCATACTGTGTCATATCTTCTAACCATAAGTTCTCCATCGCAAGTTCGGAAAACTCCATCATATGGTGAATAGGAGCGAGGAAATATACGACTGTGGAAACCCCAAAAAGGAGAACGCGCATGCGATGGAAAAAGGATCCACGATGGTGGATAGCCACGCATAGTAAAAAGTGGAATCTCTGGTAACCAAAGGGGTAAGCCGTTGTGAAAAAGGCATATAAGCTCGCGTTTTTAGGCTCTCCCTCTCATTTAAAGAACTTGAGGTGAACAAATCTGAGTATCAAAAAGATGGTCTTCAGTGAGGATGATGTCGGGCGAAGGAAATTGTATAGCCGAAGTAATGAAAAGAAGGAAAACACGCAAATGAATATCAATAAATTATATACTTATGTATTTTAATGACGGAGAGAATGGTATTCCATTATTCAAATATTAAATTATGACACGGCGGAGGAAAAATCTCCTTCTTCAGAGCTTTGTTAGCTATTCCTGTCCCTTTTAGATAATTTATTGATTTATTTATTGACACGAGCTGGTCGTAAGTATTGGAGAGATTATTTCGAAAAATATTCTTGGGTGACTACAGAGATGTGTCTAAAATGTGAGGAGTGTTGTTAAAAAAGCCATTCACGAAAGATACTAATAATCATCTCTAAGTCCATATTCCTCCCTACTTTTATGTTTTAAAATGTCTAAATAACATGTCCATTTTTTTCTATGAAGTCAACTCTCCAACTCCAGAGGAAGCCATGTATCCCCACACCATGACCCCTCCGCCCCCATGCTTGACTATGCTTTCCAAGGGTTTTGGGTCTAGTTTCGTATTTGGTTTTCGCTGCACTAACCATCACTGTGAAAATAATTTATTTGCTTTCATCGGAAAATATATTTTTTGTAATAAACATAAGCAGTCGAGCAGCCCCGTGGTGACCAGGAGTGGCTGCTCCTGAAGAGATAAGGTGGTCACCCCGTCGAAACTGCTTATTTTGTTGTTTTACTAGTGTAAAGTAAACTACATCCGTCAAGTATCCATCCTTTACGCAGAGATGAGTGGTTCACTTCAGTCACTTCAACATCTTTAGGTTTGACATTCCCCTTGTAATGCAACGACCTTCTTCGGAGAAAGTAACGGTTGCTTTTTGTGTAATGTTTGCGTTTGTCTCAAGCCTCCGTGTCCGCTAACTTTAACGAGGCAAAAAAATATTGAATTACTGTAGAGTAGCTTAATTAACACCTAATAGAACATTTCTGAAGATAATAAAAATTGATCGGTGCGTCTTGTAGAGTAGAGTACGCGTGATAAGTATTTTGTAGTGTAGCTTCGTGGCTCGACAAGAACCCGCCTCAGATGATCCCGCAAATGCTAGTCGTCAAGCACGCGTACGCGGTCGTTAAGCGAAGCTAGTTAGCTGTGCTCGGTGTTGTTTTAGCTCGCTGACACTTGTGCCAGACCATCGGCACCCGTGTCCTACACGGATATTTCGAAATTCATTACACTTTACTCCAGAAACTATTATCTTTGTCTACATATTCATGGTGAAGTAAAATTTCTTTCTCTTATTAATTCGACTAATATATGTTTTCATTCTTGGCACTCTTGCACTAAAATCCCCCGTGAAGCACCCTGCGCACGGTTTTTACGTGTATATCTTTGTCATATTCTTCCCTTAACTGCCCTGCTAGCTGTGATCCACTAGTTTTCGGGTTCTTTTTGATTACACAGATTATTTTCGCTACTTCTCTTGCATTAAGTTTCCACGGTCGACGGATACCAATGCAATTTTTAATATTTTCACAGAGTTTGAATCGCTTAATGACACTAGGAACTGTATAGCGACTTCTTCCAACAATGTTTGCTATTTCCGCGTAACTTTTGGTTTGTTTACTTTTTTATGAATTCTGTTCCTACAAGAATAGTTTTGTTTACAGAAAGAATAAATTCTTTCATTTATACATGAATTATTCGAGCTTTGATGTTAAAATTATGGGTATGCCCACACTTTTGTCTCCCTTCTGAATGTATAGTATGAGCCAAATTTTGATATTCAGAAGACATTGTTTGAGTTATTAATCATTTTACAAAACTCTTTCTGGCAGGAGCAGTCTCCTACTACTTTGACTATTTTTTGTGTGACAAATTTTTAACCAGAAGAGACATAGGTCAAATATCCCCTTTTGTCTCACATGTTCTATTGATTTATGTAATTAAAAGCTATCATAAAAGCTTTAATTTGATGTTCTAGTTTATGTCCTCTGATTTAAACAAATTTCTGGAGTTGACCTAATATATGAAACGACTAGGAAATTGAATTTTAGTACCCGTACCTGAAAATTATGTTATATACCATTGAATTCGTTGCAACATTTTGTAGACTGAACTACCCTACATAACCGTTCAAATTGAAAGTCACATATCAATTTCAATCAGTTCATAAAATCATATTCTTATGCTACTAGCAAATTGATTGAAATTTTTCGCACTCTGCATTCCATTCTGTACGCGAATTCGATTAAGCAACAAATCAATTTTCCTGCGTAAACAAATCAACAACTCGCCGAACAAACATCCACCAAATGGTGTTGACTAAATTGTTTTTTAATTGGTTGCAAATAGATTTCTCCACGCTCACACATTCATTGATAAGGTCAACCGATAGCAAGACCCTTGTTCCAATAATAGCGTCAACCATATTAGACATACTTATATGAATGTACAGATTTAATCATATGGTCTTGGAAAAAAAAAATAAACAGTTCCAATTTTGGATAAATCATGTTAACAAGTCATGTGTAATTTTCTAGTTCTTGTTCAGCTCTAAGTTGTTATTTTTTTCATGTTGCTACACTATCATGTTCATTAGACCAAATGTTAATCTGCTGCCAGTACTGAACGCTCATAAAAGTACATCAGAAATTTTCGTCATGCCCGTGGCTTACTGAAGTGTTATCCAATAATTGGGTCTACAAATGGTATGTTCATTTCACCGGTTTCCCCTTAATCTTCTGTTAAGCATCTACATATCGTATATGGACGCCGGTGCCGCTACAGCATTTCTGTATTTATCTAGGTGATTTGTGGAAGCTATCAAAATATCTGGTACGCAATCGTGATATGACGTCCAAGATACTTTTTGAAGTTTTAATTGCCATGCTGTTTAAGGTGGTGGTTCATTATAAGTACTTTTATCACTTCCTGTATCTTATGCTAGTTGTTTATAACCACTAGAAACTCCTGATATATTTTCAAAACGATCTTCAAGAATTTGCCATCAGAAAGACGAAATTCCCAGATGAAACTGAAGAAAAAACTGATTTTCAAGTGATTTTGATGATAGTACCCCCTTAATCTTTCATACTGAAGGCACATAAGCTTATTGTTGATAAACTGTACTTGGAAAAAAATCCTATTACATTAACTTAAGTATGACTTTAATAGGCCGCGCACCGTTTTGATGTTCTGTGTTTCCGTTTAATTGAACAGAGTTGCCGAATTCTTTTCAATTTGGGCTACTTTTCACCACGCATATCACGGATACTTGAAAGAGTATTTATGGCATGTGTGAAAAATTTTGATTTGATTTCGAATATTTCAACACAACTGTTAGTACTCCTTCACTAAAGATTAAGTTGCTTTCATTTTAAATTTACACTTCAAAAATCTTTTAGAAGTGAAAAGCTTTCACCACCTGAAGATATTTCTCAATTTCCCGACTACGGAAAAGAATTTTAGATTCAAGCTTGAATTTTCCTCAGATTACAGTCGCGGAGAAAATTTAAATTTGTCCCAAATCCACTATCACCTCAATCGTATGAAAATGTGTCGAAGAAAATTGCCTTCCGCTCCGGGGAAATCCTCAAATCAACAAAGCTGTTTTAGAGCCACTTTCTATTCGAAAGGCAACAATCGATTTGACTATTGCCTCAAATGTGTCCCATCAACTATAATGTCAACGACTTTTCCACACATATGAGGCAATAAATCCCGGACAACAGAAAAAAAATAGAAAGTGAAAAGACGGTTGCATCAACTCAACAGACATGTCGCATCAAAAATAGCTATTTTCTCGGGAAATTTCCTGCCAGCGGATAGCACGAATGGTGACATGTGAGTGGAAAAAGCTCCCAATGATATATAGAAAGATCGAACAACACGTCTATCAATGCCACTTTGGCGATTGGGTGGCTATAAGAACACGTTCAAGATGATCACACACCCCTTGTGGTAGATAGGAAGTTAGTTGTCAATGGAATGATAAGGGAAGGGGTGAGTAAAGTAAGTGCTAGGGGTAAAATCAAAACTACATGTAAGATTTATAGCTATTAAATTATATTTGACTGACAATCCATGCAAATATGACATTCTCATCCCGATTGTTTTAACTGTACAGAAAGGCAGGATTTTTGGTCTTCTTTCATAAGTTAAGAAAAAATTTCAGGTTTTAAGCCGCTAATATTTATATTTCCAGTCGGATAAAACATTTATAAAAGTAAAGATAATGCAACCAAATAAACCAATGAATTCGATAACATGTGGTGAGTATCATCCTATTTAAATAAGAGGGCAAGAATTATTAATACTAGCAAGTTTTCTATCTACATAATCGAGTTTTATGAATCAATTTTTGGAGTTGAGGTTTATTCTGGATATAGAAAGATGCTTTCAGTGGTGTGACATATTAATGTCACTCTTGCTTGGAAATAGTTTTCATCAGAGTGAACATATTTTTACTTGCCAGAATAATCTCACAAGTTACTGTCTTTATTGTCTGCATTGGCGCAAGCAGCCAAAACAAACACCTTACAATAAATCAAAACGATGACATCATCCAAAGCAATTAATATGAATTATCGCGACTAGTTATTATGTATTAAGAAGCATCTTGAGTGAAATAGAATGATTAAAGCCATCACAGTATGACGTCATCCACAAAAACAAACAACAACAAGCACCGAGGAGTCATCTTTGATAGAGATGATACAAGGATAGGATGGTAAATTCAAGTTGTATTAAATTTATTTTGTAACCAGGGGATGCATGAAGTAGAGATGGATTCTTATTTAACACGTGAGAGAAGAGAGGGTGCGAGCAATGTCGTTGCGATAAAGTTGGTACTTGAATTTCAGTGGTAGCGAGTAGTGAAAGTTAAAATCATTTTAAGTGTAGTGATTGGGAGAGCGCACTTTTTAACATAAATCAATTTTATTTCAACTACAAAATGTTTTTGATTTTCGAAGAAACTCTTAATATATGCACCAATATTTTCTAATATGTGCAACAATATTTTAAGATTTAAACACAGCGTTTATTCAGTCTTGTAGCAAACCCTTCTGAATCGCTCAGAGACTGTGTCTTCTTGCTCTTCCTACTGACTTTTTCCCACATTAATGAAAATATTTTTTAAATCCTGCTAGCTTTCGAGTTATTGGGTTCAATATTTTGTTAACTTAGAATGGATGGACTTGTAAATCATTCTTTTTTAAGGATAAGATAGAATATTTTTTAAATAATATTTCATCCTGCAAAACCAATTAAGAATATGCGAAAATTAAACCACAACTGGGGAAAATAGAAAAGCAAAGCATTTATCGCCGGAATGTTATAAGTTTTTATATTTTTTATTATATAAGCTGACCAAAAGGACAACTAATATATATTTCACAATACTAATAAAAAAGCGTTTTTGTATTCTAATCTATAGAAATATTACATACAAGCATAAATTATGAAATAAAGGAATGTAGGGATTTTTGTCCTTTTAGTACGAACATGTTTGTCAAAGTGTTACCAAACATAACGATTGCCTTTAAATATCTGTTCGTTTTTTAATTTTTTAAGTAAGTAGTGTGGTCGTGACTTGCTGTATATTTTTGAATAAATCTTGTGATTTATGCCAACTCATTCATTAAATTTATCATGTCATCTACATATTGAATCGAAATATTGCCTCTCAAGACACCGAATGCTAGGCATTAAGACATCATTATTCTTCTGGGATCTAATGATAACATACTTAGTATTTGGAGTCATTCATTTTATGATGGTAGATGGTAAAACCCATAATGCAGCTGAGGGAAAAACCCTCAAATACCCAAAATATCACACTTAGTGCATACAACATTGAAAATGTAGGTAAATTTGTCAGGTACCAAAATAATGAGAACCGATAATAAAATATTTTATTCAGTTTTGAAAATCTTGAAGACCAGCTGCATATATACAAATCATTGATAAGACTTGTGCTATGCTATGTATGCATGTGACCCAAGTAACCCAAGTATCCGCAAACATACTGACCGCCTTCGAGAGATTGGTCCTGAGGTGAATAATTGGAGCGGAGCTAGATGGAAACCAATGGTGAATTCAATACAAACCATGAGCTCTTCAAAATTTTTGATGGGCCGGAGGTCTCAACGATTGTAAGATTGCGGAAGCTGTAATGGGTCGGCCACGTGAATCACGAACCGTGAAAAACAGACACCCAAAAATACTCGTTGGGAGAAATAAAGGGCGAAGATCAGTGAGAAAATCAAGGATGCAGTTGACTCGGTCGACAAAGACAGTTCTTTGCTGCTCGTATTTCGGAAATGGAGGATGCGGTCTATGGGCCAAGAAAGTTGGAGATACTTGCCGCAGGAAGCGAAGGCCCGAGAGGGGCTATAGTACCACGAAGAAGAAGATGATGAAGCCCCCTAGGATTGTCAGGATATTTTAATGCAAAAGGTAGAAACTATACGTGGACTGATTCCAACCTGTCAGCGTCGATATCGAAAGCAGAGTTCAAGATTAATCAGGCATATTGTTGCGGACAAATTGCAGAGCAGGTTAAAGACGCCATCCCAAACACTATTATACACGATCTTGAGCGATTGTTACCAAGAATTTTTGAGCCAAACAGCATTAGTTTTCTAGATGGAAAAGAAATTATTTGCAAAATTAATCAAATTTGATTTCTGTTGTAAAAAAATTGAATTTGGTTTTAAAAGAAATTGAATTTGGAGTTGTCAGCAAAAGTCATTGGAAGATTAAGATTAGCTGGCTAAATTGCTTATTACCGCATACCATGTCATAAACTACCTTAATACAGCAGCAACATTGAGTCACTAAGCAGCAACAACAACGGCAACCAAACAACAGCACATAAATAGCGTCATGACTTACACAGGATACAAAACCGTTAAAACTTTGACATTCAATTCAACATTTAGTTGGTCAGATCTCCACCAGAGATATTGAGGAGAAGTCGAGCTTTCCAGCGAAAACCACTGTGAGTGGAACAACTCTGCAAGTTCAGCATCAACATCTAAGAACAAAGAAGGGAAACTTTCCGGTGGATGGAAGTAGCTGTTAGGGTTATCTATATACAACTTTTTAACCTTTACATAATCATCTGCAAAATGAAGCTAAACTTCCCACCCGACACTCCCAGAGTGCCTCACTGCTGTTTTGGCGGAATCTGGTTGTGGTGTGAAGGCGTTGCGACATTGGGATGAATGAACGCGAGGGATCATTATTGGAACGTTTAGCAAAACGAACTAAGACAGAGTTGCAGAAGCTAAGACAGCGTTGTTGAGCAAAAACAGCGTTGGAGGGCCTGGGGCAGTATTGGAGGAGTTGGTACATTGTACGCTTTTTCTTGGCTCACTTCTTTCGCTCATTTTTCGTTAGAACCTCCGTAAAGGAAGTTAAACTTCCAATAAGGCACACAGATGACAAAATTGATCAAACAGCGCTCAAAAAATGCTTAATTTACAAACAAATGGGCCCAAACATTGATTCAGAAAGCGCTTAATAAGGATCTGGAAAGGAAAAATCAAGTATCGAAATAGTACTTATACAGAGAATTAAACGATTCCAAATTATTTCTATATCAAACCTTTCAAAAGAAATCCATACGATAGATTGATAGCAACAGCTATATTTGCAAAACAAGGCTAAACGATTATAAAGTGCGCATATTTTTGGGACATACTTTTTTGCGTCTCCTTTAGGCTTAGTTTATTCTTCCTACTCAAGTACAATGTCTGGCCAAATTATTAGGGAAAATTTCTAAATTTTTGTGATTCTGGTTTACATCCTAACGTGTAGATGCCTTTCGCCATAGCTCTGTATTCACTCCATAAAAGAATAAAGATCACTATAGTTTGTCAACGAGATTTTTACCTTGTAGTTTTGGTGTCACGCCCCATCCTTGGACGTTTCGGTCTACTCGTCGATCTGAGGAACTGTAGGCTCTCGGACTCTATGAGTCGGGCGGCTACATCAGAGAAAGTCAGGCAGTATCAGCAGGTATCCGTTTCAACCATCGTTGAAAACTCACCGTACGCATCGCTGCTCAAAAATTTTCCGGACCTTACCAATCCTGCAGTCTCCACATGCCCTCCGATACATCATACTAAGCACTACTATACTAAAGGAAGCTACGCATAGCGCTGGAGGAGTTCCATTTCCTGCTAAACAGAGGTTTTTGCTGGCCATCTAAGAGCCCCTGGGTAAGTCCAATTCACCCAGCACCCCAACGTCTCAATTAGATGCATTCTGGCATTTTAAAAGGCCCCTCACGGTTAAGGATTTCCGGTCGTTCTTGAGAACGCTGAATCTTTATCGGTGGTTTGTTCGCAACACCGCTTTGCTTCAAGCCCCTTGAACAAGTTATGCATGGGAAAAAGGAAAGGAGATAGGACGATAATTGAGTGGACCCCAGGAACGAACGAGGCATTTGTAGTTATCGAGCAGTCGCCTAAGCAAACTGCTCGAAAACCGGCATACCACTTATGCGAAATTTTTATTGCAGTTTTGAAAAATTTAATTATTCCAATTTATAGTTTATAAATTATGAAATACTTTTTTTTATAAAAATAAATTTTATATTATCTTTTTGTCCTCTATATTTAATTTCTATTTTTCTTTATAATTATATTCTATATGATATTTATTTTTTATTATTATTCAAAATTTTTTCATTATTATCTTATATTAATTTAAATATACAAATCTGCAATTAAAATTTCGGACATGAGAACACTGAGATAATACAGCCCATCCACGTAATGCATTGCCGAATGCAATGTACAGTGGCTGAGCTAGAGGCTCGTTTTTATCCACCGTTGTGGCGTGACGATACGGACAAGCAAATACGGACAAGCAAAAGAAATATCTACTTGGGTGCGGAAAAGCTAGTATTGCGGCATTAGAACGGATTGGGAGTCTGCTTGAGATTGACAAGCAGCGAGGTTGGGAGAATCGCACCGGAGAAAAAAGGTTAGTTTCAAGTTGTAAACATTGTTAATGTTCACATGGTACAGAAAGTTGAAGCGCTCAGTGGATGATCAACGGAGTTGCGAGTTTTCCTTTATTTTCGTTTTAAAGTAGCATCACGTCCCTGTATAGCTGCGTCAATACACGAAAATTTACAGAATAAATTTAATGAAATTGCCCTTCCGTCCTTATCCGAGTAGTACCGACAATCTGACATGTGTTCTCTCCTCCCTTTACACATATCTCAATCGTGTGCTGTGTCTGAAGTTAAGGCAAAAATCAATAGTCCTCCCCGACGTTCTTCCAATCGAGAAATCTCCTTCTAATCGAATATTGTATGATACTGAAAAAATATAAACTAAAAACATTTAATGCGAAATAACAAAAAATGTAGGAGGAGGTTCGCTGTTAAGGAGCCGCATTTACGTACAGTGAAAATTCGCGAGCATATTTGGACGCTAAAGCCGGTATCGTTCAATTCACAGAATCCTATTTTGATCCCTCACTCCAAATTTCCTTTAAAGAGCAATAAATTTAGTTATATTCGATCCTAATAAAGTGTAGTTTAATAAAATTAAATTTAATTCGAAGTGCATAGAAAATATGAAATTAAAAGGGTGAATTCTTTATCAAATTTCACATGTTACAAAGTTGTTGGTTTCTCTACCAAGCATCACCACATCACCAGCGGGCACTCTGCGAGGATGTTGGTTAGTACACCTGTTTTTTAAATTTGTTTATAAATTTTTTTTTTTTTATTCTATGAATTACTAAAATTTTGAGTATATAAATTTTAACTTTGAATACATGTATTTTTTAAGTTAATAATTTTTTTTTAAGTTAATATAACTTCGATAAAATTGTAAACCTTTAAGCACAAATAATTCCCATCTGGAATCTTTGGTTAACATTGAACATAAAAAAATTATATTTATTAGTAGTTTGTAAATCGTTAAGATTCCCCAATAACTTAGCTGAAAATGTATTGCACACACTTAATGACATCCATTAAATTTTAATCAATTTGGAGAAAAGGTACAAATACATTACACTTTTGACTGTTAGATTCTTTTATCTATAAACATATTTATTGAGCGTGTGATATGATTTCTCTTCTTCTTCTTCTTAGCACTACAGCCCTTCTCGGGCCTTCGCTTCCTGCAAATAATACCTCCAACTGTCTCGGTCCACTGACCACGTCCTCCAATTTTAAAATCCGAGCAGCAATGAACTGCCTTCGTCGACTGAATCAGACCAGCGTTTCCTCCGTTTCCCCACTGGTCTCTGGCCTTCAGTTCTCCCAACGAATACCTTCTTGGGTATCCGCCGTTCGTCCATACGATTCATGTGTCCAGCCCATTGCAGCTTCCGCAGTCTTACAATCGTTGAGACCTGTGGTTCGTCAAAAATTACATACAGCTCATGCTTGTATCGAGTTCGACATTGGACGCCGTCTAGCTTCGCTCCGGTTATTCGCCTCAGGACCCGTTGCTCAAAGGCGTTCAATATATTCGCAGATGCTTGGGTTAGAGTCCATGTTTCACACCCATAGTGATTTGTATACTTGGAGCTTTGTTTTTCTGCGTATGCAGCTGGTCTTCAAGATCGTCAAAACTGAATAAAATATTTTATTTGCGAGCTATGTTCTTCGGCGTATTTTGTTTCTTTTACTACCCGTTTTCATTATTCTGGCACCTGAATACACAAATTCACAAAAATTTTCGATAATGTATTCGCCAAGTGTGATATTTTGTGTATTTGGAGTATCTTCCCTCGACTGCGTCATGAGCTTTGTTTTATTTTCATTGATTTGTAGCCCTACTAGTTTTCCTTCGCTATCGAGTTTCAGGAAAAGTTCTTTGGCAGTTGTTAATGACCGTGACAAAATTTTAATGCCATCCGCATAGGCTACTACTTGGCTCGACTTGTATAGTAATGTACCTCGCGTATCGCCAGGTAGCTTCCTTATGACGTACTCCAGAGCCAGCTCATCTCTTCGGTTTAGTCCGATATTTGTGTCAAAGGTATCGGTGAGTTGGTTATTGATGCGGAATCGGGACGCAATTGACGTCATTGTCCTTTTGGTAAGACGGACTAATTTGGCAGGGATTCCAAAGCAAAGAATTATTTGGAACAGTATATTACGATCAATACTGCCGTATGCTTGCTTAAAGTCAACGAAAATTCGGTATACGTCTATGTTGAACTCCCAGCATTTTTCAAGTACCTGCTTCACTGTGAACAATGGCTCTATTGTCAATCTACCTGCCCTAAAACCACCTTAATACTCCCCAATAATACTGTCGGGGTGTGATCCGATTTTATTTTCTAAGATCTTTGAAAATATCTTGTACGACGTACAAAGTAGTGATATGCCTCTATAATTTTCGCACTATAGCTTGTTACCTTTTTGTGGTTAGGGAATATAATTCATTGGCTCCACTCTTTCGGCATATGTTCTTGTTCCAAAATGTGCTGGATGACTTTGTGAATAACTTGATGAACAGTACTGCCAACATATTTGATGAGCTCCACGGGAATCTGATCGATGCCCGATACTTTATTATTCTTTTGGGCTTTGATGGCGGAACAAACATCATCCAGAGTTGGTGGGGCCAATTGAAGCTCGCCGCCGACATATATTGGCTACAATGTTCTGGAGCTGTGCGGAGGATTAAGGGGGTTCTTAAAATATGATGTCTATCTTTCCTTAATCTTGGTTTCATCAGCGATGATTTTGCCGATGTCATCACAACAGAGCGTGGTGTTGGGCTGATATTCACATTTCAGGCTTTTCACTACTTTGTATTCTTGTCTTGTGTTATTACTCGCTAGGCTTACATCTATACTCCTCAATTGGTCGTCATAGTATTTTCTTGTCTTAATCCTAATGATCTTATTCGCTACTCTTCTGAGATTTTCATAGTGTTTTCTCTTCGTCCTGGTTTTCCCACCTACGTTTTCTTTGTACGCCTGATTCATTTTATCGAACCCATTCTGGCAAGCATCATCGAACCAATCATTCCTCTTGCGCCGGGCTTGATGTTCAATCGTCTGTTCTTCCACGGTCCTAATAGCCACTTTCACTTTCATCCAGAGCTCGTTGCTCGTCTTAAACGATGCGTCTTATAAGATGGGAACCAGCTGGTTGTCGAATGTCTCCGTAAAATTTTTGGCTACAGACGCCGTTTGGAGCCTTTCGATATGATTTATCTTCGCTCGATATTTCTGAAACTATCAAGTAAAAGGAAAATAAAGAATAATTATGGATTGGACATAGAACTCGGTCTTTTCATTCATCATTTCCAGTACTATCTGAAAGGCTCTGCGTTTTTCATCTTGACGGATCATAAACCACTCCCGTACGCCTTCGCGCAATTGGCAAAGCCTTCCCGCACCAACTCAGGCATGTCAATTACATACTCCAATTCACGACGGACTTCCGTTTCATATCTGAGGCCAGCAACGAGGTCGCGTGTGTTCGTGCAAGTATGATCGAGATGCCGACTCGTATCAGCGAGAATGAGCTCGCTTAAGAGCAGAGTCGTAACATGGAACGCCAACAGCTGCTCCTAAGCAACAACACCTCGCTGATACTTTCCATCGTTTATCCGAAATTCGCATAAACCTTGCTGCAACTTTTCCATCAGAAGTTGGTTTACGACGAGAATATGGGGTGAGCAATGTCTCCATTATGCCCAATTATTTGTCAGAACATAAATAACAAATATTTACTTCACACCTACTGTATTTCGGGGGTGTTGTAACAGAAAACACCTGTGCTATGCTACAGGTGTGAAACAGGGATCCTAACCCAAACATCTGCAAGCATATTTTTTTTTGTGGTAGGGAGGTGAATGCCCATTTACGCACAGAGTGTGAGACTCCAATGTTCGCAAGAAGCCGACTAGACTACCCACTAAACACCTCCCTGTCAACCTGAGAACCTTGCCTGGAACCGTTTGACACATTACTTCGGGCCAGGTCTCGTTTTGTTACGCCGTGGACGCCTTCGAAAGACAGGTCCTGAGGCAAATAATCGAGCGAGGCTAGACGGGGAGCTATGGCGAATCCAATGCAACCATGAGCTGTATGAACGTCAACAATTGTAAGACTGCAGAAGCTGCAATGGGCTGGCTAAATGCAATTTGAAGACGAAAAACGGATCCCCAGAAATATATTCGTTGGAAGAACTGAAACGTGGAGATCAGTGGGAAAACCAAGGGCACACTGGTCTGACACTGTCAATCAAAATAGTTCGATGCGCATCATGTAGAAAGGGAAGGCTCGAAAGGGGCTGTAGTGCAACGAAGAAGAAGAATTCACGTGAAATGCCACGTGGAAATGGCTGTAAACCAAAGCAAAAGAATCTTCTTTGCCAACAGGCGAGCGGTAAGAATGTCAAGTCGTGATGCGACCCACACTCGTGTAAGGCGCCCTGGATTGATGGCCCAAGGTGGAACACAGAAGACCTTTTACCAGGATATCCTCTGTTTAATGGGTAGCCTTCATCTGTGTTGCATGTGCTCACTCTATCACTAAAAAGGCTACACGATATAAAAATTTTAAACATTGTCATCAAAGGAGAAGCTAATCTGGCGGTACATAGATTGCGATTCAAACCCTCTTGGGTACAATGGAGAGATTGCTCACCCCATAAGACGAAGGTATTTGGTTCAATCTTGTTTGTTTCAATGAGATTCATTTTGAGTAATTCTTCGGACGGGTTGTAAGCCTGTTCAGCTTTGATAGGTATTGCAGCTACCAATACATTCGATCGAGATGATGAAATATTCTAACTATCTCTGAACGAAGGCTGTAGTGCTAAAATAAAACAAGTTGGGTAAACAGACCTACGCTCATGTCAGAAGGGTTTTGTATTCAATTTACAAAATGCAGTCACCAGATCGAATCACATCAAGAAACATGTCAAAGACGATTTTATTGGAGAAAATATGAAATACGAAGATCATACTATTATTAACAAAGTTGAACGAATTTCGACTTCTGAGGTTTTTGGTATTGGTATACTCATAAATATCTCTCTTGATAATTATTTCACATGTCCAGCCGCGACGGAGGAAAAACATTTTTCATGTATTTACCCCCTGTGCCCCACTGAAGCAAAAACTGACAGTTTAACAACTGTTTTGAAAAGCTTCCATGTAAACTTTTATTTCATACTCATATCAGCTACGTTTGATGAATTTTTTTTCAGGGGCCACTCTCCTGTACTGTTATCATCGATTAATAGCCAATTTTTTCGAATCCTAGAATGGTTACAAAACCCTTTTGCTAGGAGCTCTCTCCCGCCTCCTTGACTTGTTTCACTTATAAGCATTAATTGTAGGTACTGATCTACAGTCATTCATTAAATTGAATCAAGTGTTCAAAGTATGCACCTTAAACGTTGAAGTTGGGAAAAAATAACTCAAAATTATTCAATCTTCGCATTTAAAACAGCCACTTTCTTGTTTTACGATTACTGATACCACCAGCTCAACCGATTCTCAAAGATATACATGACACCTATCATTCCTGAAATTTTCATGCAAATTCTAGCAAAACTGTAGTGTCTGAGTCGGTAAAAAGCGCGTGTTGTTCCATAGCCATATGTTGCCATAGTAATAAATGCAGCGCATATTGTTCCATAGTAATACGGGAAAATTCAAACCGCGATAACTTCGCTAAATATGATTCAATCTTTATGAAACTTTCAGAATAGATCAATCTTATAAATAGTCATCAGTGTACTGAATTTAATTGAATTTAAGGGCACCGTTAAGATTTTATTCAAGAAAACATAAAATCGATAAATCATACTATTACTAACAAAGTTGAGTGAATTGCGACTTCTAACGTATTTTTTGTTGTTGTACTCATCAAGACCTACATTCTTGATTTTTTTCAGATTTTTCGGATCACAGGTGTCCAATCGCGAGGGGGGGACACAAATTTTTCGTGTATTTCCCCTCCCTGTGCGCCCCTCGAAGCAAACTTTGCCAAACTTAGACCTGTTTTGAAAAGTTCTCATCGAGACCTTTCATTTAATACCCATATCAGCTACTTTCAGTGAAATTTTTTTTTCGGGGGGTCACTCCCCTATATGGGGAGACCCCCCTTAAATGCCTTATAAAATTTTTTCATATTTGAACTTTGAAGAGATCACCACTTTACACCTACATACAAAATTTGATGTTTCTAGCTTAAGTAGTTTCCGAGAAAAACTGCTGTGACACACGGACGGACGGACGGACAGACAGACAGACGGACAGACAGGACGCGATTTTAGAAGGGTTTTGTAAAATTATTTTACAAAACCCTAAAAATAAAATTGTTTATATAGTGATAACATGCAGATCAAATATCGCTTTGACGTCAAACTAAAAACCTAAATTGCAAACCAACTCGTGAGGAGTACCACTGTGACACCTACCAATGTCTTAGGAGATACCCCACGATTACCCTAGTAGAAATATTAGTCACAAGTCTATACACTAGCATAATTATGAAACGCTTTTTATGACGTAGAGATCTTCATTTTCTCGGAAAACCAAGAAGCCATAAAGAGCCTAGCTGGAATGTAGATTTAAACTGATTCAGAAAAATTCGGCGAAGAGCTCGCGGGTAACCTTGCTTAAAAAGGATCCGAAATGAAATTTGTAGCCACAGAACCCTCAATGGGTATCAGCAAACCCACAATAAAACAAATAGTTATAAAATGGGCTAAACTTGGTTCAAATCTTATTGGAGAACTCTGCTTGAAGGCAGAACTGATTCAGGATGCGCTGGACCTCACCAGAAGCAAACTCAAAATTTTGCCGGACCTTATAATAGGTCATTATCAACTGCGTAAGTACAATACACAATGTCATGAGCTAAGACCCAGCGTGCAGGCTTTTTAACGACGATGAGGAAAAAGCCGATTATTCGATGGAGGCGCTCAATGCTTAGTCAGAGAATAGGTTATGATCAGATAAATCCTGATGAGTTTGCTACTAGCCATCGTAGAGAGGCCAGGGTTTCTCACTTAAGGTTAGTTTTGGGAGAATATACATTAATCCTCCCTGGCTGCAATATTCGGGCTAACGTAACGCGTCTCGGTTCAAATATTAAGTTTGTTGATAACAAAATGGATATGTTTTGTTAAAATAGTTAAAATTAATTTAAAAAGAAAAAGCGCAGGCCTAATCATCTTCCTATGTTCAAAGATTGAAATAAGTAATGTTTTCTTTCAGCTGAAAAAAAAACTATTGAAGGAGGGAATGGCATGTGATCTAGTTCCACTCAGCACTCAGCTGAAAGTCGGAAAATATCCTAACATTTATCTCCCGGCAATGTCTATGAAAATATCAATCCCTTACAACATTGAAAAATATCCCGAGCTATTCAAGTAGAAATGGAAATAATCTTGCCCTTGTTTCTCCTCTTGTTCAAATTTAATTGGTTCCAGTGGTTGATTTTGCCTTGAAGCGAAACAACGAATGTTGTGAAAATAACGATGCCAATTAGAAAATTCCTTTTCATGTTCAAGGCGACGAAAGTGAGAAAAATCTGGGACTACAAATAAGACCATTTTAAATTGCTGAAATGTATTAGCACGACATAACTTACATCGCCACTACAAAATATATGCACACCAAATATCAACCCAACTCGCACGTCTATAATTCTTTAACTACTTTACTTATTTTTCTTGAGGGGATTGATTTACTCGCAGGCGATAAATGGGGAGTTTGATCTCAAGTAGTTCGCCTTCCGTTCAATTAATGGTTCAGTGCTCTTGCTCCCTCGATAAATTTCAGCACAAATTGAGTTTATTTTGAATTAAAACACAGCCACGAGTATAAAGTTGGCATTTTTATTGCATTCGACTGCACTTCAATTGCAATGGTGAAGTGGATTTGGTGGCGGAGCTACCAAAGATCTTTGTAATTTCCGTTAATAAATGGGCACATTTATAATTGTAACACCATCGTTGGATTTCGTTCTTGATGGGGAAGCGAAATGCTGCAAGAAGTCACGGTTGGTGTTAAGAATCAAGCGGAGGCATTATGTGTTAATTAGAAGGAACATATTGCTGAGCTTGTTTTTAGAGAAGTTTTTACATTCTGGGTTTGGTATTATGGTTTTTAATTCATCAATAAATCAATCGAAGCAAAGCTTGCCCGGAAACTATAAACATTGTCTCCGGGTACATGAAGTAATCGATGCAATTAAGCTTCCTGCAACAACAGCTTGGTGGTATAACAATGTAAACTTTCTATTTTTGGTTGTAATGTAGTATTGCCTAATACATCTACTTGATTTCTCAATCGAAATAAAACCTTTAAATTTCCTTCAGTTCCCCTCGTCACGTCGTATGTTGCCGAAATAAAGCCTTTTTGGCGCCCAATACACATATCAAGATTTCGAAACAATTGAACCAACAATAGTGTAATTACTTTTAATTGAATGTTGCACTATCGTAAATGAGAATAAACGAATAAAATGGAATTTTATGTTGGTTTCATCGCAGCGCAAGGATTTCTCACTCAGGTCACGCATATCAGCTTGCATGATTACACTCATTTATACGTAGAGGAACGGAAACGATTGAGTAATTAACGTTCTTGTCACCTACAAATCGTTGAAAGTCCAACTGACTCGCATTCATCTTTTTGTTTTATCCAACTAATTATTCAAAATGACAGTGACGTAGATGTCGCCGTTGACGATGGCTTTGAAATGCTTTCATAAAATTGAATTGGATATAAAAGCCGGATGTCAACACGTTGCTGTCATAAGCCAGAAAAGACTCAAAATATTTGTTGCTCACCAAATACACGAGAGGATGGACGGGATGAAAAAAGATTCCCAAAAGTAAATATTACCATTTACAATGACAACAGCAATAGCAAAGCTAGAAGTCGAACAGATAAAAGATACATTCACCAACGTTCCATTTTACGCTTACCGAAAACGATGATGACGATGACGATGATGGTGACGGTGATGTCATATCATTTGCGCTTTCCTTGCCTTCAGGCTAGAAGCGAATTGATGCACCCGAGGAGCAACATGTCAAAATGCCAGGATAAACATGTCACACGAGCCACTTGCGCTTGTGAAAAATTATTTGGAAAACTCCCTTTGGATCCTACATGAATGATTGGTATGGGATGCATGGAACGTTCATAGTTCGGGCGCTTGTTCCACAATGCTCGCTATGCGCTTTTCTATAATCTTTCATTTTGGGAATCTATCCGATGAAAGAGTTGAATGGGATTATTGAGTTTAGATGCAAATGAATAGATATATGGATGGATCCATGTTTTGGTTTTCATTCTTTAATCCGTTCTGGTTATCGCTTTTTTCAGCAGCTTGTCAGGTTACCGTGGGTCGCTGAGGACCCAGGGCAGGTTATAATACGAGTATATAGTTTGCCATGAAAAATTCCTGAACAATACTGGATACTTCGTTACGGGGGTTCCATTTATTGTGGAAAAATTTCGATGAGTTTTTGATGCTTGGACATAACCGAACTCATCTCCTCAAAAAGGGGCTTTTAGTTAAAAAAAATCAGCTTGGGAAGAAATTGAGGTATCCGAAAAAGTGAAGTTATAAAGGGTTTTCCAATAAGAGGTGTTATTTTTAACAGCCCGCTATTTTGTTAGATGTTACTTTTGAAGCTGTCATTTTGTAACATTTGACAAGTAGAAACTACGCGATTACTAAAATTGGGATGATACATGCTTCAACAACGCATTGAAATTATTAAAATTCGCTATAAAAATGGTGAAAATTTGGCAGAGACGGTTCGTAAAACTCGAACATGTTTGGGTCGACGTGAAGCACCTTGTCGGACCGCAATACAGAAATTGGTGGAAAAATTCGAGCTGTTGAGACAACTTAGTGATGTGAAGAATAAAATCCGTGCACGTCACTCAAGAACAGCCGAGAATATTGATGCTGTAACCGAAAGTGTTTGTCCATTCCTCGTCGTTCTTTGGAATCAGGCATTCCAAAATCGTCATTACACTGTATTTTGCATAAAGATTTGGGTCTTAAGGCTTATAAAGTTTAGTTAACACAAGAACACAAGCCGGTCGATCATCAACAACGTCGTTTCTTTGTTGATTGGGTCCTTTAAATACATGAAAATGATCCGAAATTCCATCGAAAAATCATCTTGAGTGATGAGGCCCATTTCCACCTCGGTGGCTTCGTCGACATGCGAAATTGTCGCATCTGAGGTTCAAAAAACCCAAGAGCTATTGTTGAAAAGCCTCTCTATCTTCAACGTGTGATTGTTTGGTGCGGTTTATGGTCCGGTGGCGTCATTGGACCTTACTTTTTCGAAAAGGAGGCTGGAACAACAGTTACGGTGAATGGATTGCGCTATCGAGAGATGATTAATGATTTTTTTATGGCCGAAATTGGATGGTATTGATCTGGACAACGTTTACTTTCAACAAGACGGTGCAACGTGCCACACAAGAAATGAAACTATTGATCTTTTACGGGAAAAGTTGCCGGACTGTGTTATCTCTCGAACAGGTGATCACAATTGGCCACCGAGATCTTGTGATTTAACACCTTGCGACTTCTTCCTTTGGGGCCAGGTGAAAGAGAATGTCTACGCCAACAGCCCAGCGTCGATTCAAGACCTCAAAGATAGAATTCGTGAGGCTATCGAGGTGTCCAATCGCGAGGTGGGTGGACACAAATTATGGGTACATTTTGCCTTCCCGTGGACCCCCTAATTCATAAAATGATTTTTTTATTTCAGATTCTAAAAGTTTCAATCAAGACCTTTCATTTGATATCCCACTCGACTACCTTTGATTAAAAAAAATTTTAAGGGCCAATTCGTTATTAGGGGGGACCCCCCTTAAAATTTCTTTAAATTTTTGTTAAGACCTTAACTTTTGAGAGATTATCACTTCTGACCTTTTCACAAATTTTGAGCATTCTAGCTTCTATAGTTTCTGAGGAAATCAGCTGTGACGCACGGACAGACGGACAGACAGGTCGCGAAACTAGTAGGTCTTTGTAAAAAAAATTTTTACAAAGACCTAAAAAGCTGAATAATTTGCATTAGTTCCTGAGATACAACCGGTCAAAGTTGACCGGCATTTGCAATGAAGTAATAAACAATAAAAACGAAATTTTTCTTTTTAAATATTTTTTTTAACGTTAAAGGGAAAATCATAAATCACCTTCGAAAAATTGTACATAATGTATAAATACGACTACTTTGGAAAACTGTATTTTGTCTTACAATTTTTACAGAGTTTTATTATTACCCAAAAGAATATTGATGGATTAAGCACAAGGTAGACGTCGAGCGGGAAGTTCGGGAATCACCTAGCGTTTCAGGATCCTTGCTGAATGGGAGTTTCACCAAGGAACGTCTTGTCATTGTCTGATAGAAATGTGCTTGTGCTGCGGATCCTGTACTTCCTCGACCTCCCAAATTCGCTTGGTGAGCTGATTAAGCTGGTTATCTTCTGCCAGTATACCGCATGTCACGGAAGACACTTGAGATGTGTTCACTCTTCCGACCACAATCCACCCTAGGAGCGTGCTCTGGAGCACTAGGAGCTGTGGGCCCAACTTTATTTGTCCAATGGCTAGGGCCTCGTAAAAGTGTTCGGCACTCAGCAACATGTCGATGCACTCAGATCGGTGGAAGTCTGGATCTGCCAGCCTTATATTTTTGGGAATGTGCCATCCCGTTATGTTCAAGTTCTGAGACGGCTGTGGTGATATAATTTTGTCCATGAACGTTGGCTTCCAACTGGGTGGCATATCCTGATAATCTGGGTCCTAGGCCAAGGTTTACCTTATGATATGCCTTCTCAGTGCTACCGCCTACCCTTTCAATGAGGGCAAGGTGTGGTGTCAATGATAAACCCAATTTTTTTATGATTCTGTTGGTGACTAGGTTTATTTGTGAGCCTGGATCCAGCAGAGCTCGACAATTCGTTGTCTTCCCAGCTTGACGACGACTGTGCCCAGAAGCACATGTCCCTGTGGTTGGAGCTCCATCAGAGTCGTTAAAGCGAGCGATGGCGGTTCTAAATTTGTGTGCGGTTTCAAGGTTTGTTTCGGCGTTATCGTGCTCGAGGATATCGTCTTGGTCTGCTTGGGCTTGTTGTCTCCAGGCGGATGTAGAAGGGTGTTGTGATTCCTGAAATACCACCTGCAACTTCGCGCTGCTGGAAACTTGATGTCCTTCTAGAAGACAATTCAGCGCACAGTTCCAAGAACTTTCCGTTATCTATGAGTTCTTGGAACTGAGGAAAAATCCTCTGCCTGGCTCAATAAAAAGAATCAACGAAGCGATCAAGAAATGTGAACAGGTTATAGAAATTCCTCCATCGGTGAAGATATCAAACCCATGCCTTCCACGAATAAGGTGTATGCAGAAACTCAATCATGTAACGCATTAACTTTTAACCAAATCATAAAAATGGAGAAAGCCAAGTTTATCTTCAAAAGTTTAAATCTCAGCTTGTCGTCACAAACACCATTTATTAAAGTCTCACAAAAGAATCAATGCAGTACTAGGAACGCAAACCAATTTGTAATTCCTTTTGCAAGGACAGATCGCCTGAAGAACGATGCTACAAATGACGCCCTTCGTATATACAACAATCTTCCAGGATCAGTTAAAGAAGCGAATTCTCTTATGGTTTTCAAGAAAAGACTTAGGAACTATTTAATGAATAACGATTGAATCTCAGTGCAGAAACTTTCAACATAGCATCTTAGGTCAATTATTGATCCTATCTTCGAGATGCCTCGAGAAACACCTACTATTATTATAATATCAGTCCAGTAATTTCAACATAGCATCTTAGGGCATTGTTGACCCTATCGTCGAGATGCTTGAAGAGACAGCTATTCTTTTAACTCAGAGTTTTTTTTTACTGCGTCGAATTTATAAATTTTTTTTATCTCGGAGAGCTGATCACGATATGGACAAGACAAGATTAACCGGAGGACTTCACATATTTTTGTGTGCCCCCTTATACCGATGTGTTATACATTGCCTGGGTGGCACACCTGAGGAAACGACGAAATGTGAAGTGCAGATCGCACGAGCGTAGTGCGACGAAGAAAGTGTGATGGAGAGAGTGGAAGGGAATGGAGGTTAAAAAAAAAAAAAAAAAACTCCATAAACCTGGAAACGAGATGAGGGAAGTAATTGCAGCTGTGAATTCACCGACACACAAACTAGCGAAATGGCTGTTACACCGTCTCAACAGCATACTAAACAATAATATCGGCCCGAAGATCGTCAAAAATAATCAAGAAGTGGTAGCTCGGCTTCAAAACTGTGGAGGAATAGAAAACGACGAAGTATTAACATCATTTGATGTCAAAGCATTATTTCCCAGTGTCCCAGTGAGAGAAGCATTATTTATATTGGAACAGAGACTTCTAAGCAAAAATCCACTAGATTGGACATGGAGAAAAGAAGTAAGATCTCTAATGAAACTTACGGAATTATGTATGAACGAAAATTATTTTGTGTTTCGAGGCAAATACTTTAAAGGAGCTTGTGGAGTAGCAATGGGTAATCCCCTCTCACCGCTCATCAGCGATGTATTTATGTGTAACATAGAAATGACTCTGGAGGACTTAGGCCTATTGCCACGATTTTGGATTCGATAAGTGGACGATGTACTGGCAATAGTACAAAAAAGAAAACTTGAAGAAACACTTAAAGACATTTATTCAATACATAAGAACATAGTTTTCACGATGGAGACGGAGGACAGCAATATGCTTACTTTCTTGGACTTATGTATTTATACGAAGAACGGGGGACAGCTTTGGAATACACAGGAAGCCAACACAAACACAAAGGACAATTTCGGCAACATCCTTCCACTCTTTTGCTCAAAGGATGGCTCCATACCATGCAATGGTAAATGGAATGCTAAGCATACCGCTTTCAACAGAAGAAAAACGGAAAGAAGAACAATACATCATACGAACAGCTAACATCAATGGCCACAGTTTCAATACCATCAAAAGCATCATCGACAAAAAAGAAGGACAATTTAAGCGCAACAATTGGACGACGTTGTTTAAACAAAATAAATCGAATGAGAATATAAGAAGGGCCGCTATCAGACACACTCCAGCTACGGGAGCGCTCAAACAGCTACTAAAAGAAGCGCAAATTGAGTTAATTCCGACGAGCAGAAAATTACAACTAAAAAACCGTCTCAAGTCTGTCAAGGACCCGTTAAATAAAGAGGAACAAAGCGGTGTGTACAAAATTTCCTGCCCAGAATGTAACAAATGTTACATAGGACAAACGCGACGCCCAGTATTAACACGCTGCAAAGAACACCTCAGTGAAGCAGATAATTCTATTAAAAAACATAGGAAAATACAGGACATCAAATCAAAAGTGGCAAGACATAAAGTTGAAACGAAACACAAAATTACAACGGAAGATTTACAGGTGGTAAAACAGGTAAAGCAATTCCAAAAACTCGATGTCATCGAAAGCATTGAAATATTCAAAATACCCGAACTAAATAGGATGAATCAGGATCAAGGCAACGCACATTCATCACTCTTCAAATGGTTACAACAAGATAAGATAAGATCATTAACGAGCGGATCAATTAGGGCATAATTTCCTTTTTTTCAATTAGCCATTTATAATTAGTTGTTAATTAGTTTAGGTAGATATTAGATCTTTTTTTGTTAACTAAAGTAGGTATAAGTACTGTTGTTTGATTATTTTAAGAATTAGTTAGCACTGAAGAAGGAAGCAACTGACTTCCGAAATATCGGTTTATGCAAAATAAACAAATTTTATGGTTTTAAGGAAAAACAGTGTTTTTAGTTAATCTCCATGATATTTCAAAAATATCTTACCATCACAGAGTTGAAGAAAATATATAACAATTTCATGACATACAAGCAGACCTACAAACAATACGCAATTAAAGATATACTTAATCACGCCTCATTTTACTTTCCGATCGTATCGCGGCATAAATTATTATACCACCAACGCTGGTATCAATCCATTGCTCCCTTTAATCGATACGCTCCACCGCGGAAACGGTTGGTGGACCACCACGCGTTCCGGGAGTAGAGAAAAATCAATTCACGGTCAATAAATATTAATAACAATGAAAAATTCCAACATCGACAGATACTTGCGGATTGAAGGCCAACAACTACTGGCGGAAAGATACTCGTACATTAGTAAGCAGATACTTGCGGCTTGTCTACAACGTTCAAACTTCTTCATCTTCTGATTAGACCGCATTAAGATCAAGACCGGGACGCATTTTATTTGATAAATTGATTTATGTCGACATTATCCATTCCCATTCCGAAACACCATGTGGCAAGGAAACCCGCAGGGTGGTGGTTGTATCGCTTCCTCGTAGCAATCTTGTTGTCTGGCTACTAGTGTACGATTAAATACATTTGACTAATTATCGGTTAGCACCTCCCCAGGTCTGGATACTGTGGCTGAACGTTAAAGATTAATTGTATCTATTTTAATGTTTTGCACAGCTCTGAGAGGGTTAGAGAAGGCATTCGGGTCAGATGGTATCGGGTAGCGAGTTTACTCGAGGAAATTCAAGAAAAACTAATTTAAATGTAGTTACACCGTCGTGGGAAGACAGCAGACTGCCAATTGCCAATTTTTAACCCCTCGTACAAAATGCGCTCAAAAACACATTACAAACTGCAATTAGTGATACCATGTACGATGTACGAGCACGGAGTTAATATATAAAGTTCTTAAACAAGCGATTCTCTTTCTCACTTGAAGATAATGTACAGATAGCTAAAAGCACTGTGAAGCGTGACCAGCACGCCAGGGGGCGAGGGAGCGAAAGGAAACAGCAGCCACGCTTGCTGAACTGACAATAAATAGTCTTGTTGTGTCGTACGCAGGCGGAAAATAAATGAGCTTTGCCATAATGATCCCGTTCCTTCCGTTTTTGGGGGTTAGTTATTGGAACATGAAAACACCAATGCATCATTAATCACATTAATTCCACTTAGGTGGTTCCGTCCAACGTTTCAGGGGGCTCCCGCACGTAAATGAAATTGCTATTAGGACATTAGAACAAAGCCATACATACAGGCTGGATATCGAAGCGCTTTCAGCCCTTGTTTTCCTGCATTTGCCACGTCCTTTGTACAAAGTAATGTAGTAGTCGCTATTGTGGTACGCAAGTGTTCTCCCAGGCGCATTGTCTAACTTTCAAGGGGTTGTTTGTTGGCAACATTTTTTCCAACGTTCCACCATTCACCCGTTGTTTCCATTTTAAACTCATATACGAAAACTCGCACGTCATTTATTTCACATTGCAAGGATCACCACCGCGATGACGATGATGACGAAACACACAAACAAACACTCACAGATGAACATTTCCATTCTTAGAACAGGGAGAGAAAGTTTTCAATTTACGTTACGCAATGGAAAAAGTTATGACTAGGCTTCAGGTGAGATTAATGGATCATTGTTTCGTACCTTTTATGAATCCGCCAAAAAGGAAAGGCATCGACCGTGGAAAACTGCCAAGGGTGAGAGTGAGCCCTGAAAATTACAATTTGTTATATAAAGACGATTCATTGCTGTCGTGGCATTTGATCGAGGGCAAATGCAGGAATTCGATGCTGCCTACGAGGACTCGTTCCTTTGACAGGATTTAATGTTCTCAATACAATGAAAACTCATCGACTGTAGATAATTGTGAAAAGTTTATAATCTCTCGCATATTAACGCGATCTGAAAGGATCTTTTGACATGACGGGTGTAAACCAAACGCAGGCATGTTCATTATTTTTCAGGAAGCAAACAATAAAGTAATCTCGATAAAGATGATGACGGTACTCATTATGTTGAAAGGATTTTAATGGTGCACAATGAGTAATTGAAAAGTTTTTCCTTGAATGTAATAATTCTAAATAATGACGCCATTGTGCAGAATCTGTTGGTTGGAGGGCTCCTGAGATTATCGAAACTTTTTGATGGGATTTTATCTAATTCCATTAGATAAATAAAACAAAAAATGAATGATTTGTGCGAAGTGGAGAAATAAAAGAAAAATTGCTACCAACGTTTCAGTGCAGTCACCATCAATTCGCCGATTTATTCCTGAAATAAATTGCTGCCATATTTCAGCATGATGTTTTTCTCATTCCCAAAACTAGAAGCCAATCCGACAAATATGCATCCTTGTAGCTGGCACAAATACACAACAATCCGACATCCAAACTGACATTAATCCAATGATCCAATTTATTGTCAATTTAATAAAATCAGTCAATGTTAACTCGTCATGAACATTCGTCACATTCTATTCGTTCCATCACTATCCAACAACATTTTATTTTGTTTATTTTTTCCAGCACAATCCTATTAAATTCATCCAAATTCCTGTTGTTTTATTAGAGGGTGACTCATCAATGCCAATTCTCTTCTCTGTGTTCGCTGTCTTCTTTGGATGCTTCAAGAAATGGAACATTACATTTTCTATGGTTGATGCCAAAATGAAATTGGCATCAAATCAACATGAACCCTTGTCGTGAGAGATAACATTTTCCACTCTGGCCGTAAGTCGATGGAAAGAGGATTCTAGCCTCCAATTGGGAAACTATAAAAGGGGACAGTGGAGATGGCTTTCAATGGAACTGGGACCAAACGAACTTGCTCCTGGTGTTAAGTTGATTGGTAGTGGCAATATTGAAGTGAAGTTTATGTGTACATTAGAAATCCTTGTTGTATTCGAATTGGGGTTGATATTGCAACAACCACAAGATATACAAAAATATTGAACGGAGCTAAAAGGATATCTAATTTTTAAGATCGACAGGGTGACTAATTTTTTAGTTTCAAAGCAATAATTTTTTTTTTGGATTCATGGATGATGTTTTACAATTTATTTTGATATAGATAAAGGATTAGAACAGGGAAATAATAAAAATAAATACATTAGTTCAATTGAATCTATTTAAATACAAATTAGTTTCGTAGAGCAAAACATGAAGTTCGTTTTCGATAGCGAACAATAAATTCGTTCATTAAAGATTCGATATCAAGCGTATCAACCAAATTCGGATATGCATGTAAAATGGCCACGTGATTGAGTCGATCTTGAGCCATTGTTGATCTTAAATAATTATTAATTCGGCGAAGAACAGAAAAACTCCTTTCATTTGAGCATGAGGAACCCGGTATCGTCAGAACTAATGTAAGACAACGAACAAATTGGGGAACAATTTTCAGATCATTTTCCGTTTCTCTAAGAAACTTAACAACTGTGCTAAAATCTGAAGCTTTTTTACCCTCACGCGCCATTATCTCCAATAAAAAGTCTCTATCTTTGGTCAAATTGAATTCATTGAAATCTTCTTTGTAAAATTTTATGATTGCGTCAGCATTTTTGGATTCGCCAATCGCAAAAGTTTTTAGAGATTTGAAAAATCGGGCATTGTTGGAATCAAATCTGTCTTTCAGAGAAAAATTTATCTGATCGCAAATCTCACAAAATATTTTTTTGTAATAACCTTTTGGGGAATCAAAAATATGGTTTTCTGTTACGCCATCTTCCAGTCGTTTTGGAATTCGACGTTTTCTTGGCAATGTTGGTTTTTCAATCTCAAGTTTCGGTGCCAATTCGCAATTTTTTTTCCAAATTGATTCAAATTTTGGATCCCGAGACTCATTCATCATTTACCTTTCGATAAGATTCGACAACACACAGTTCCGATGATTGCAGCTCTTTGTTGAGGATTTCAATCCGATCAAAGATTTCGATCATGGGAGTCAAAAGGAAGCAAAACCTGAACGACTCCATATTGTGAAACAGAAGAGGATCCACTACATTGACTAGTGCGTCCAGAGCATTCTTCTGCAGTCTCCTGCTCTCTACAACTACTTTCATCGTTTGGTCTTTTGTGTCGAATGAGAAACCGGTCCATTTTTTTTATCCGAGTGTACTGATGCGATGAGGATCGAAGAATACATCAAGGTATCAGCCAACAAAACAGAACCACGTGCGCGTTGAACTTATATGTGGATATGAGCCCGCTTTCATTCACATGCATTACTCGCGGCGTGTGTGTGAAATAGAAGAAGGGAGAAAGAGATAGATAGAGAAACTGCCGCTCGCCTGCCACTAGGGATGCAACATCGTTCATAAAAACATCGATGTTGCAACATCGATGTTTTGCAAAATTTAAACATCGATGTCGAAAACATCGTTGTTTTAGGTCGATATATCGATGTTTTTAGTGTTGATAGAAATTGTAAAATAAATTAAAAAAAAACACAAAGAAGAGATTGTTGTTTTTGTCAATACTATCTTTGAACATGTATTCAAATATGGTTTAAGAAAAGAGTTCAGAAATAGTTATTTGAACAAACTGGCACCAAGTAATCGGTTTCTTTGTTGATAAATATAATTGCTATGTTATACAATGATGGCGTATCTTCCCAAATTTCTATCGCGTTTGTTTTGATAGAAGATACTAGTTTTATCGGTGTGCATGGTTTTTAAATTTTCATACACTAATTGTTGGTATTAGCTTCAAATACTTCCCACATTTTCATCGTTTTCAAATTCGAAAGATGACTGATTCTGTAGCAGCTGGTTGCAAACTGTTTAAGGTGTGGTTTATATGATTGAAAACTTCAGTTTTGGCTGTTAAATCCTTAAAAATGCTGATGTATCACTGATCTTCAATCGATTCAAAAAACCAAACATCGTTCATAGCAACCGATGTATCGATGTTTAACGGACTGTAATATCGATGTCAAAACATAGATGTTTATGAGCAAAACATCGATGTTTTCATAAATTCGATGTATCGTTTGCATCCCTACCTGCCACTGCTCGCGCATGTGTGCGGCAATTTGAAATTTCACACACAGAAAATATTACCATTTAAAGTTTTTTCCGATGATTCCAAGTGGGTATATACCCACTGGGATGTTTTCCGAGTGGGTACCACTACCCATACTACCCACGTCAACAGCCTATCCTGCAGCTGACTGTCGATTGGGCTCCGGAGTGAAATGATGGAGCCATGTTTCATCCATTGTCACAGATCGACGCAAAAATTCAGGTTTATTGCGCTTAAACAGCTTCAAATACTGCTCAGAATCATTAACACGTCGTTGATTGTGAGCTCGCGCGGCACTCATTTTGCACACAGCTTTCTCATGAACAAATATCCGTGAATGATATGATGTACACGTTCAGATGATATCTTCACAATGTCTGCTATCTCGATCAACTTCACTTTACGATCATTCAAAATTATTTTGTGAGCTTTTTTGATGTTTTTGTTGGTGACAGCCTCTTTTGGGCGTCCACTGGGTTCGCCGTCTTCGGCGCTTATTTCACTACGTTTAAACTTAGCATACCAATCAATGATGGTTGATTTTCCTGGTGCAGACCCCGGAAACTCTTCATCAAGCCAAGATTTTGTTTCAGCTGTATTTTTTCCCTTCAAAAAGCAATATTTTATCAGCACGCGAAATTCTTTTTTTCCATCTTTTTTCAAATAACAAAAGCGCTACACTCACAACGCAATATCTCACAAACTAATGGTCGGACTGCTATCAAATTGTGATACGTATCGTTTGAAGGTTGGTGCTAACTAAAAATCATATGGATTTAATACTAGCACCGCCATCTGTGTATCACACCGGGGACTTTTCAATTGGCCTGTTATATGTAAACTGTGGCCGCTTAAGAGTTTGAGTATCAAAGAAATGTTCAACGACTCTTAAAGAGATTCTTAATCTAAAAGCGTTTTTTTTTAACCAAAGATAGTTCTGTGGGGTATCATATGTGATGGGAGATATCAAAACAGGTCTTAAAACAATGGTCTCTTTTTTCAACTAGGAAGTCAAGTAGTATTACCAGCATTGAGAGGCGCAGGAGTTGGAGAGATATATGAAAAATTTGTGTCCCTCCTCGTATTTCGACACTTTCTTCTTCTTCATATAACTATAGCCCCTCTCGGGCCTTCGCTTCCTGCAAAAAGTGCCTACAACTGTTTCGGTCCATCGACCGCGTCCTCCAATCTCGAAATCCGAATAGTGATGAACTGTCTTCATCGATCGAGTCGGACCAGCATTTGCACGGTTTCCCTACTGTTCTCCGCCCATCAGTTCTCCCAAAGGATAACTTTTTGGGTATCCCCTGTATGTGCATACAATTCACGTGGCCAGCCTATTGCAGCTTCAGCAGTTTTACAGAAAAAAAATTTCATACAGCTCAATATGTTTGCGGATGCTTGGGTTAAGGTCCATGTTTCACACCCATAGCATAGCACATGCCTTATCAGGGATTTGTATACTTGGAGCTTTGTTTTTCTTGAGTACGAGAGTACTTCAATGAGCGTTTATCTCACTCTTGGTTTGACAGTGAGAGTTAGACTCGATTGTACAGTAAAATGAAGTTTTTGTATCACATTTAACTCCACGTTTAATTTAAGAAAGATGTTTTAGTCCCAAAGCAAACCCACACCGTGGAACTCAAGAGAAATTTCCAGGACGCGTAATTTCGAGATTGAGTGATGTCAATTAGCCCGCAAGATCCTGCGACCTGACACCTTTGGATTTCTTTTTAACGAGACTATGCGAAAGATCGTGTTTACGCGAAAAATCCTCGAAATCTTGAGCAATTGAAAACCAATATTCGTGAAGTTATGGCCGAGATATTGCCGGAAATGTGCCGAAAAGTCATTGAAAATTACCTCAAAAGGATTGAGGCCTGTAAAAGGTCCCGTGGAAGACATTTGAATGATGTTGTGTTTCACGTATAATGGCAGGGTTCAATCTTTATATTGAATAAAAAATTTTGTTTCCATCTGAATAATTTATGTGTTTTCTTTAGCTTTACTTTCCTAAGCGTAAAATGGATAACTCTATATATCGGGCAACACTACTCAGATTGACTCAGACTGACATGCGTTTGAAAGGTAAAATTCCAGTCTATAATTTTCATTTGGACAGTTTTGTTTGTCGTCATTCGTATCAAAAGTTGTATTCATTTAAAAAACGGTGCAATTTCTGAAAAAATTCCTTATATTTTACAATATCACTACAATCACGGTGAGAATGCATCGCAGGCTCGTGAAAAAAATTTTTTGGTGTCTACGGTCAAGATAATTTATCAAAACCCTCAGCCAAGAAATGTTGATGCCAAAGATGCCCTTCGCTCAGGTCGACCAATCACTGGAAAAGTCGATGAAATCTTACAAAAAATTGAAGAAACCCGAGACATACTCGTAAGCAGCCATGACATTGCTAAGGAACTGAATATCCATTACCAAACAGTTTTGAGCCATTTGCGAAAGGCTGGATACACAAAGAAGCTCGACGCATGAATTAACACCAAAAAATTTGATCGACGAAATGCTAATAAAACGCAACGAAATCGAGCCCTTTTGAAGCAAATCATTATGGGCGATGAAAAATGGATAAGATACAAGAATGTCGTCCGAAAAAGATCATGGTCAAAATAAAGGTGAATCATCGCAAACGACTTCAAAGCCAGTATTGACACTAAATAAAGTTATGCTGTGTTTATGGTGGGATTGGAAGGGGATTGTTTATCATGAGGCGAAACACTCAATTCGGCTCTGTACTATCAGGAATTAATCAGATTGCAACAAGCAATACGAAAAACCGAATTGATCAATATAAAAAAAAATTATTCTATTGTTCCAACGTTATAATAGGGGTACCGGATATTTCGTGCGGTTTTTGTTCGAAAATTGAAGCTTTATTGTGAAAAAATGGTTACAAATTTAATATTCAAAGTATTGTCCATCGCTAGCTATAACCTTTTCCCATTTTTCTGGCAATTCACGAATCCCCTCTCTGAAAAGTTCGGCCAGCTTCTCCGCTTTCCACGAACCGATCCACTTTTTGACTTCTTCATAATTGGAGAAGTGTGGGTCAGCCAAGCCATGTTGCATTGATCGGAAGAGATAGTAATCGGATGGCGCAAGGTCTCGACTATACGGCGGGTTGGATAGGACATCCCATTTCAGCGTTTCAAGGTAGGTTTTGACGACCTGTGCAATATGTGGCCGAGCATTGTTATATTGCACAATTACCTTGCTGAGCCTGTGTTCATATCCCGGCCGTTTTTCGCGCAGTGCTCGGCTCAAACGCATCAATTGTCGTCGGTAGACTTCCCCTGTGATTATTTCATTCGGTTGCAACAGCTCATAATAGATACACCCAGCTGGTCCCACCAAATACACAGCGTAACCTTCAGGCCATGAATATTCCGAACGGCCGTCGATGGTGATGCATCGCCGGGGTAACCATACGTTGCCCGACGTTTTGGATTATCGTAACTGACCCACTTTTTATTGCCAGTGACAATTCGATGCAAAAAACTTTTTCTTTTGTGCCGTTGAAGCAGTTGTTCACACGTGAAAAATCGGGGTTCGACGGCTCTTGGCTTCAATTCATACGGCACCCAATAGCCGGATCATTCCCATTGCTTTGAGACTTCTTCTTGCGTTTGGGATTTTTTTGGCTGTCCGGGCCGTGAATCGTCCTCTAAGTCAAAATTGCTACTTTAAAACCAAGCAAACCACTTCTGGCACGTACGCTCAGCTAGAGCAGACACACCATACACTTCCACCCAAATACGATGACTTTCGGCAGCCTTTTTCTTCATATTGAAGTAATGAAGAAGTACTCTCCGCAAAAACACTTCATTCGGCACAAAATTCGATATTTTCAGAGTAAAAAAAATGATTATTGTTTACGCTACAGCTAAATGACACATACTGATTCTGAAATTATATGACAGTAGCTTTGCAACACATATTTTGAAAGGTGACTCACTGGAATAAAAATCAAGTTACGCCATTTGTTAGAAAACCAGTACCCCTTAATTCAGTTATGAAATAACAATCAAATTCAAACAACTTCAAAGCATAATCTCGTAATTCTATCAAGTAAGGATGAATTCCTTTACAAACGCGAACCTACTCACAATCAGTAAAAATCCACGACTCCTGCTGATTTGCTCGTAAGGGGCCTGTTTACAAACCCAGTCTCTGATTCTTGCTGAGATCTCGTAGACGAAGTCCACGATCGACAATGTCCTCCTTGGAAACCCTTTTCGAAGGCTGTGCTGTCTTCTCTTGTTCACTTTCAACTTATCCTTGCTGGAATACTTCCGCCGGCGTCTTGTAAATTTCCGCTGCAGGTCACTTGTGCTTCCAAATCGAACACCTCTTGTTATCCTCACTCCCACTAGCTCGTTCAAAAAAAACCCCTTCCGTTATCCGTCGAAGTTTTTATCTCTTCGGTCAACGGTTCGCCGCTATTTTTTTCGGTTAATCTCCAAGTATCCACCTTCTCCGGTTTCAATCCCATTGCCGGGTTTTTCATGGATATGGTATAATTTATAATGCATGGAACGAAGCCGGCCTAAAGTTTCGGACACAGATTCAAGTGCCGATTTACGAAACATAGTAAATCGATATAGTGTTGGTTGGGTCGTAGCTCCGAGTATCACGCTCTCAGTTGAGAAGCCAACTTGATGCAGTATTGAGGACTCGATTCAACAGTGTTTCCCTTATCCACGTAAGTGCGATGTTTCGAGTTCCATTCCTTTAACCGAGAGGTAGTCGTGGATTTTCTAAGTCTCCCTACACTACTTCCTGCCTTGTTTACAATATTTAGTTGAAATGTTCTAATTTGAAGTAAATGTTAAGTTGATTAATTAATTACAACTAATATAGTTCGGTTTGATTACGCGGATGTGTTTGGTTGAGTTAACACTCGCCCCCTGTTTCTACTCTCTCTAGCAGTCTAACGCAGATTCTTTGAGACATTCCGAGGAGTGGTCCAAAAAACCATAATTGTAAAACAGACGCCAAGCTTTAAGCATCGATGATGAATGTATTCTCTCCAATGAACGAGTAGTGCTACCACATACTCTACGTGGTAAATTTGTGTCATCATTACCCCGAGGTCATCCAGGCATACGACAAACGAAGACTTTAGCACGTAGTTATGTATACTGGTTCAATATGGATCAGGACATCGAGTCCCAGGGGCTAAACTGTTTACATTGTGCAGCAGCGGGTACACGTCACATCTGATAGGTTTTTCTGATCGCATACCTGTAAATTATGCTGGTTCATACGTAGCGAATAGTTTTTTGGTCATAGTTGATGCTTATAAAAAATATCCTGAAATTTCTGCCGTCTATAGTGAACATTGAGACTTTGCGGAAAACTTGTATTGAGCACGCGCTTCCAAAAGTTTTCGGAATTGAATACGGTATCCAGTTCACTTCATATGAATTCAAGTGATTCTGCAACGAAAATTGCATTTAGCATATTTTTTCTCCGCCATGCCACAATCAATGGTTAAGCAGAAAGGTTCGTGAATACATTGAAAATGCCAAATTGAGAAGGGAGGAAAATATCCAGCGTTCAATGAAATCTTCCAGACCAGAAGTCATCGTCGTAAATTTTTTACGGCCGGAAGATTCGAACAACTCTTGATCTAGTTTTGCAAGCTAATAAACCATCAGTCTGTGACGTGGAGATTAAATGACAACTTAGGGGGAAACATGGAGCGCGGAAGAGATCTTTTATAGAAAACAATCGAGTCTATGCTCACCATAAGTGTTTGCAATACTGGAGGCCTGAATGCATTATCCATAAAATAAAAGATGTTGTCTTAAACCAGCTTGGATTGCGGTTTCCAGTGATACCACCCTCTAATGACCCTTTTATGGAGATAGCTTACACGACACCGATGAAACAATAAAAAAAAAATCTTGCCCAGGTGGAGTTTGAATCGGAGAACCTAATAGTAATGTAGGAGTAGTCCACACGGCTTAGTGGTTAGAGCACTAACCCCATAAGCCGAAGGTCTCTGGTTCAAGTCTCGTTGGCGTCAACGAGATTTAGTTCGAGTGGTTCTTCGGGCGGACTATAAGCCTATTCAGTTATGATACGTGCTGGTTTGAAATCAGAACGTATCGCAGCTGGGTGGACGGACACACGGCCAAAGCGTGATAATGATCATATCGCCTTGTGGAGTGCCGATACATTCGATCATGACAATGAGATAGTCTAACTATCTCTAAGCGAAGGCCCGAAAGGGGCTGTAGGGCTACAAAGAAGAAGAATAGTAATGTAGAACTATCTAAATCGAACACTGAAGCCAACGAAACCGATGCAGGTAGATCCAAGATGCAAACGATATAATTCCTAACATGAGATCATTTCAATTTCAATAAGGATTCATGTACATATGTATTTTGAATTTCGATAATCAATTTGTAATTTAACTGTTTTAATTTCGAAACACGTCAAAATGTGATGTTAATGATAGCTTATCTCACTCTCGATCCGATAATGACCACGACTGCGTCATGAGTTTTATTTTATTCTCATTTAATTGCAGCCCTAGTAGTTTGCTTCTCTGTCCAGTGTCAAAAACAGTTTTTTGGTGGTTGTTAACAACAGTGACACCTATGATCCGAGATATATGAAAAACATCATGGAGAAAGCTCTTTGTGAGTAAAATAACTACGAATAGCTGTGGAGTCAAAAGTCAATTACTTTGTAAATATTAGTAGAATTTATGGATTCTACGTTTTCTCAATAAATCGATATGTGTGTTTTTACATCTAACTAAATATTGAGATAGAATAGTATTAAATAAAATCGTTATCACCGAATCCATTAACTATTTAGAAAGAACACTTCGAATCGAACTATCGTTAATACCCAGGGAGTTACGGAAGAATAACTTGCAAGCTCGCAGGTTGGAATTATTATTCTAAAGATAAAATGCGTGGTTTACTTGGCAATATTTATTGGGATTTTTATACGTATACTTTGGAATCACTGATTCTACATTACCAGCTATGAATGAATGTTGTTTTTGTAAATCACCTAGCGCCCAGTAAGTACTGAAAATTAATTTTCGGTCTTCCTTAGTGAAATTGCTACTGCACTTAAGCTTACACTTCGGTGTACAACTTGGAAGCAATTTTCTTCCTGGAGAAGTTTTCTTTGACTTTGAAGATGAGACATACTTTTTGCAAGGGTTACGCTGGTGTTTTGAAATTTCTTTAAAGCCAAGCTGATTTGTCTATGCATCTTTTTTCCCACGCTTTTTTGGAGACAATAAAATTATTGGAGTCGCGATTTCATGATTACACTACTGAGAAGTAGAGGATAATGCAGCAAAGCTGGGGTTTACGGTATCTGAAAGCGTTGACTGTAGAGCAGATACTTCTGATTCTTCAAATGTGGTTCTACCGTCACGTTGAGAAGGATTGTGATCTTCAGCTACATACAGAGAAGCTTCGGGATCTAAGGATTCATTCTCTGAAGAAACATCATAATCTGGATCACGTTCTAAATCACGAGCAGGTGATGAAACACTATAGGCATCACCGCAACTGCTATTCAGAAAACAAGCGTGATCACTGTTCGAGGAGGACTCACCTTTATTGCCAGCAGTTGTACTAAGCTTTCTCAGTATAAGTCGTGTATCGCTCAAAGCATGGACTTCACAAGAATTTAAAGGCAAATCTTAACTTTCTGCTATATGAGAAAGAAGAAATTCACTTTCGAGAATTATTCCCTTCTCAGCTACGAAGTTATTTGGTGTTGCCAACCCCGCAGTATCACTTGCCTTGATTTTGTTCCCAGATAAAGCTAGCTCTGGTAAACATAACATTTTTGGAGTCTAAAAACAAAAAAAAAATAATCGTGCACTTTTTATGCTGTACGAGTATGTTAATTGATTTATATATACTTCAAAGAAGATTCAATGCAACGTGGCGAAACTAGTAATGTGACGTAATTCAATGCAAAAAAGTGCAATGAAATACGTTCTTGAAGAAGAGAAAGCTGTCGTCATTCTAGATGTTACGCGCGAATCGCAGAAGCTATCCGATAGCAAACAGAGACACTGTTACAATCCTAAATAGATTACTGTCACAATTCTAACTGTATGACTTTTCTTCAAGTGACTCTAGTGTATTGTCACCACTGTAGAGATGTGTCATTGTTCTAGACCTATTACGTTCCATTTTCTATGCTGGCAAAGCGACACATCTCTCAGTCTAGCCGTGTTACGTCTTGCCAGACTTCTGACACTTTTCCTATAGCAAGGCATGACTAAACCTGTCCTTTTTGTGAAATAATACAAAAATCGAAATTTTTTGGGTTGTGTCACTCTTTTTGCGAGTCAGCGACACTTTCTTATGTACCTTCTCTCGTTTTGCGCATATCGTTATCGGTGGTGAAATTTTGGCACTTTATGTTGAACTATCTCATCAAGATAGTTCATTAAATACTCTACTTGACATTCTTCGGTGAAAAGAAATTTTTTGGCAGATCGTTGCCTGAAGAAAGCCCCATAAAATCCTTTGCGACTTTTTCGCTATAAAATTTTCATAAGACGACAATTTTTGAGTTTTCAACCAAGATTCCTGATTTTCGTTTCTATAATCCCTGAAAAAAGCGAATGGAGGCGCACATATGTACCGTTTGAATAGGGTATAGCAATTTTTTTAACTCTTAAAAATTGACGGTTTTGAAGAGGTATTGTATTTCATCCCTTAACTACGAACTAAAAATCTTATCAACACAGAAACCACATGTACCCTGTCCACCCTGTGCAATACAACTATGCATTTTTGCCTCAAACAACTTTTCAATCAACAAAACCCAACAATTCGTGTCTAGGATCGAATTGAATTAAACATCAAAAGGGATTGTCTTTTCGCTATAAGCAAAGAAAAGCCTTAATGTAATTTTCACCAGAGCATCGTCATCGTCGTCACTTTTATTTCTAGGCTTCCCTACTACTCTTCTCTCGTTCATTCCCCCGTTTTAAGAAAGTACTTTGTGTCGACGACACGAAAGTAAAATTATAACTTACAACCAACTGTATATCAACATAGATTTCACGTATCTATAATAGATAGATGGATCCAAACATCTCCTTACTTTCCTTGCAGCTTAAAACAAGAAGGTAAAGCAAACTATGTCTGCATACCTCCCCGAGGGACATTCTGATGTCATGTTGTATATTTCTAAGGTATATTTCGTCTAGTCTCGTCGACAAAAGTTACCTTAATCTTTGGCAGACGACTTTCCGCCATGTTTTTGCTTTTTCGGTAAAAGTATCATAGAATCTTTTAGTGTTGCAAGGAGTTAAGTCTAGTAGAAGGGAATTTTACTTAAACTTACTTTTACTTGATTCTCCCTCCTGTGTTGTAAGGATTCGCACTAATGAATAAAATATTGCTGACGGGATTACATCGTCTTTTCGATACGTCGATGTACCAGCATCTTTTATAGACATAAGATGTTGGTCGTGGTTACTTTAGGGGTTATTATACGGGACGAAGGATATGATTTTCCATGAAGCTAAAATTCCTTAATGTATTATAAGATGAAAGTGAGTTTAGCTGTAGCTACACGTCGTAGCATCTTAAAACGATCGCAAAGACAACATATTTAATAATTCAAGTAGTTTTCGTCAAATATCAAATTAAGTGTTGGCTAATTAGAATGGATCAAAACTTGGAACAGGACAAGCAAATAACCCCACAAACAAACTATCTATCTTCTTAACAACATAAAACGTCAACGATTGTGACTTTTGAACTTCATCCTTCCAAGTGATGGATATGTAAATTATGCATAAAACATTTCGTGGGTTTATTATGCGCGGAAGCACATTAAAAGAAAATGTTAAATTTCAAATTCACTAGAATGAAACAATGGTCTGATTTTTGCAGTAGCTAATGCCCGGTGGGGCCATTAATCTTTAACTTTTAGGTAAAACATTTGCATGCAAATGGTGAGAAACCACAAAAAACTCTTGAATGTTGCAATCTTAGTGAGTCAGATTGCATTATTGTTTCGCGTTTATATATTTTAGTCTGAGTAGATTATCATTTTATATCTGGAAGGAATATCTGACTATATTTTAAAATGCTGAGCATTTATTCCGGTTGCAAAAAATGGTCGTAAAAATTATTGACTATTTAAAATTCTTTGAATACACCAACTTCACACGTTCGCTGATTTTATGGATATTTTATTGAGTTCTACGGATATTTAGATAAGTAACCAGAGATAGGAGCAGCTACTGAAAAGCGGTGTGTTTGGTTTGTTTTTGTGTAGAGCATAACTAAGCTTCATGGACTTTGCATACGATTTAAGTAAATGAATGGATACTTATACTTGGATTCCAGAGAGTAACAAGTATGAGGAATACGAGGAAAGGTTAACAATATTGCCAGATTAGGATTTCTATAATGCATGTTAAAATTTAGGGCAGGTAGTCAAGCTTTCTTCTTCTTCTTTTTCTTCTTCGTGATAGCACTGCAGTCCCTCCCGGCCCCTTGTTTCCTGCTAATAGTGCCTCCACAATAGTCAAATCCTTCTTCGTCAAACTAATATTTCTATTTTTTTTTGAAAAACAAACACACTGCAGCTCCATCATCCCCCTGATGTTGTAGATGCTGCTTTTGATGTTGTTCAGCCTGTTAAATTCGCCTATCTTTATAAAATGCATCTATAGCTGTTTCATATGGAGCCCGTAAGAATTGGCGAGACTTTCAGAATGATTATCAGAAAAATACATGGATATGAAACCAGAGGGATTGAACTCTTGTTGCGAATTCCGGCGTACCGGCATTCTCCCATTCGCAACTCCCAATTGCCACCGTAACATCTTCACCTTCTTTTGGGCACAGATACCCTTTTCACCGGTAAATTTATTTAATTTTATTAACATTTAACAATTTCCCTATGATTTTTATTCCTCCACTATCTCCATCCTACCCTTTTCCCCTATTTTCAATTACAAAAAAAAAAAAATAGTATATAATAATTTTAGTTTTCCCACTAACAAAATTCCATTCATTAATTTCCATTAACAGAATTTCATTCGATACATTTTCCCTAACAAAACCTAATTACTTCCTTCATACCAACTAATTTTATTCATTAGCTCTCACTGACAAATCTTAATTTTCACACTAACAAAACTCATTCACGTTTCCCTAATAGTTGAAGTAGCTGATACAATGAATGGGGAATCAACAGAAGGTGGCTCCGTTGGTAGCGTCGTGGATTCTCGATCGAGGGTCCGCTGGAACCCTGGGTTCAAGTTCCCCGAGCGCAGGAAAGCACTCTTTTTGTTTCTGTATATATATGATGATTTGCATCTAATCAATCAAAATGGAAATTGTTGCGGTTGTCGATACGAAAAAGATGTGTGGGTATCAGAATCGTAGTGTAATGAACTTCGATTACGTTACCCTGATGCGGCAGCGATAATGGAGAAAAAAAGATTGCGGGATTTGGTTCTTTAATTTGGGGCAGTCAGTTTTTGGACTTTGGGAAAAATAAGAGAAATTTTTTTTTTGGCGGTGGGTGACTTTCGAGTCAATATTTGGCTTGTGAAGGAGAGTGAAATTCTTTGGCAGTTTCGGAGAAAGTTATTTTCTTAAATTCGGAGGATAAAATTTGTTTGAAGTCGAACTGGGATGTTTAGTGTATTAATTAAATAAATTGAAATAAAGTTGAATTTAGAGAGTGGAAGAACAGTTGAGTTAGATAGAAGATGATGAGTGAATAAAACATTTTTGTAGCAGAACAGTTTTGGCCCAGGGGTTGTGATACGGTAGAAAAATTAATTAATGGAAAAAAAACAAAAAAAAACTAGCATTAAATCGTGTGAATTGTGCCAGGTGATTGAGATGATCACCTTCTGATCATACAGTTAAGATAGGAATCAAAAGTTTGTATCAAGAAAAGGTTTTTTGCAATAAGTGAGAATTACTTAATGGGTTTAAGTTTCACAAAAAACGGAAATAATGAGTAACTTATGCGGAAGATGAAGTCATCGAAATAAACTAAGACGGTAATTAACGGGAATACACGGGCGGCCTAAAATATCATGATGAAATAGCCGCTTATTTGTAATTAATGAGTTTTAAGTGAAAATCAATTGAATTTTTCAGTGACCCCACCTCTTTTTTTTGTGTTCTTCGCCGAGCATTCGGAGATCCACGGAAAAAAAGAGAGTAAGTACTCGTAAATAATTAATATTTTTCCTTGTTTTTTGACATTCTTTTATCTATTATATATTTTTCGAGTTTATTGTAATTTGCTATTTTTTTTATTAATATCTTATTTAATTTATTGCATAAAAGAATTATTGAGGGGTCTGTTTGTTTTTGACTGATATCTTTTAATTATTTAATTTGCTATGTAAATTACTTTTTTGATGAAATATAACGGCCATGATTTGCTAAGCTATTAATTTTTCATTTCTCAATATGACCTCCCCTTTCCCGTCCTTATCCCTCCTTGTTGTGTTTTTATGTAAGGTGGCTCAGCACCAGCATAGGGTGTACCGGAAGTCCCACGACACGACTGACTACTAGCCGGCCTCAGTATGCCACCCCGGGCTACACGCCCTTCTGCTTAAACTTAATGTTTGCAACTGCGGTGGCTTCCGCGGTTGTAACACCCTCTATACAATAGCCAGGAAATCCACTACATCCATTCAGAAACACTGTAAAGAATTATATTATTTTAAGCTTTCGAACATGAAAAGAAATGATGGATTTTAGTTCTTCAAATCTTGTCATATCCGTTCGGAAAAATGATGAATCTAGAAGCTCCAGCCTGGACACAGTAGATAGTACAGGTTACCACAGTTTTTTGAAGCAGAAAAACAAAGGGTTTTGCATTTCGTATATTTATATGAACGCAACCTTTAACTTTTTTAATGAACTGTCAATGTGAAAACGTAAGTTATGGTCAACATTTTCATAATGGTAAAGCCCACGAACCAGCAAAAGCAAAGCTTGATAAAAATAAAGGATTTCATCGAAAAATCATCTTCAGCGATGAAGCTCATTTCTGGCTCAATGGCTTTGTTAATAAGCAAAATATGCGCTTTTGGTCAGCAATAGACCCAAATGTGCTTCTTGAGACCCCGCTACATCTGCAAAAAATTACTGTTTGGTATGGCTTTCATGCCAGAAGTGTAGTTGGGCCGTATTTTTTCGCGGATGAGAACGACAATCATGTTACCGTAAATGGAGAGCGCTATAGTGTTATGTTTTTTTTTGCGGTTGGGGAGTGAATGCAATTTACGCACAGAGTGTGGAACTCCCATGCTCATAAGAAGACGACTAGATTACCCACTAAACAGCTCCCATGTCAACTTGAGAACCTAGCCTGGGATCGTTTAACACATTACTTCGGGCCAGGTCTCGTTTTGTTACGCCGTTAGGCGCCTTCAAGCTGAGGGATACCTCTTCTAGCGGGAGGGGAGAGGGGAAGAAGAAGTGCCAGAAAAGCGTTCCCCTAGCCCCAACGCCGCTGGCCGCTGTGAGTCCCTTTTATTTTTTAGGACTGCCCGGACATAATGTGCCACCTGGTTTCATTTGTCAACCGACTCGAGCATCACCGTGACTATATTATCCGGGGCGAGCTCTCCCGTCTCCCTGAAGAGGCCCCTTTGAAGCGTGTCCCGTTTTATGTATGCAAGAAATGTGTAGCGGGTATTGTCTTCTTCTCCTGGGTAAAACTGACAATCGGATTTCGCTCTAACTGGAGCAAAGGATTGCATGCATTGCGAGGTCATTGTGGAGAGAATGTGAACTGCGCTGTTGATTTGTGGGTTACTGAGGTTTCTATCACCTGGGGAATGACCCTTAAGAGTTCGGAAAGTTGATTGACAATATTTTCGTAGGAACGAAATAAAGAAGGCTCTGGTGTGATTGGTTTTGTCGGAAAGTCATAAGGGGAAGATAAAGAGAAACATTGATGTAAAGTGCTGTGTGGGTATAACAGAGATTAAAAAATTGTCAAACAGGCAGTTACCTTTAAAGGAACGTTAGAAACCCCGCATTGAGTATAGAAAGTGTGTGGGGGTTGTCTGAGTTTAGCCAGTTTTAGATCCTTCTGACGTTACTTTTAATGGTAGTACCTCCCCAACTTACGTGTCTAGTATTTATGTTACCTCCACAAATGGCTAGATTCTGAAGGTTGTCCAGAAGCGAAGCTAAAGTAGGTCCCACCTCGTAGGGAACGTAAATAGAATTCAAAAATAATTTCCGAATTTGTCCTCCAGGAGTGCCTAAATAAAAATTGGCTGAAGTACAAGAGAGCGAGAGAGAGAGAGAGAGAGAGAGCGAGAGAGAGAGAGAAGGGATGTTGCGTTGGATTGGGAAAATTGAATGCTTGGAATGCACAAGTATTGCAGTTCCTCTTCCATCATCATTTCCAACTATGGTGCAATTCCTAAACTTAGACTTATGCTTATTTTACAGGCGTGTTTCATTTAAAAAGGCTAGACCTGGGTTAAATTTTTCAAGAATTTTACGCAACGCGGTCCTCTTGTTATGAGATTGTAAAAATTTGTATTCAACGCTATAAATCGAATTTTACTGACTATAATTCGAAGCTTACTAATCGACCGCCAGACTGCGGAAGAAGTTGGAAAGGACTTCAGATTGATTAAGGAGGCAATACCAAGTAGTGAAGAATCCTTTTGTTGTTTGTATGAGGGTAACTGGTGATATTTGGAAACGTCGTGTCGATTCGTTTTTAGTTTGTTAACCCATACGAAGTCATCTGAACTATTCGGGTTCTCTGAGGAACATGCGAAGGTAGAATTTCTGAATACGATGGTAAACGACTGTCCATTTGTTTTAGGTAAGGAAATGGTTGGAAACTTATTTGCGTTATTGAAGTTAAATGTATGTGATGAAACGTAACTGCGTTATTTTTAGCTGTCTTTCAGCTATTTTGGTTTTAGTTTTTGTCCTTCAGGACATCCTGAAAAATTGGCCTGCAACAGAGGAGAGTACACAGTAATCAGGTGAAGTGGATGGGCCCGCTGTGGCGTTGATGTCAACACTTTTACGGAGACAGACGGTATTCAAGTATTCTTTCCCATAAGCCACACAGCGGCTTTCATGTCAACGATTTGATGCTTCATGTCCAAAACGCTGGCAGCGGCAGAATTTAGTGAGATCCTCTTTCTTCGGGTTCTCCCAGGATATCTAGTGATGCAGCACAATTCATCATTATCTGATTGTAGCACGAGTCTGAGAAGTTTCAAGATAACTCAGTTACTTCTGGACCAAGAGGTGAACATGTTAGTTACTTATATTTAATTAAAAATTAGAAAGAGTGCTGATTACTTTGCGGATTTCGGAATGCTTCCACCTGCTTTTTTGCGGGGAACGTGATATTCAAATCATATGACGTCATGGCGTGATTTTGTTTGACACTCCTGTCGCTTTGTCAAAATATGTATAAATGACATTTATTTTGCCAGGGTGTCAAATACGCATTGATTGAATTTGTCCAATTTTCACTGTTCTATAGAAACAGAGTGTTGCAATAGCTTGACTAAATATGATATTCTAATAATTTGATTCAAATTACTAAGTTTCAGATAATTGGAAAAACATCAGTTTATATGGAAAACTATGCAATTTTGTGCTTAATTTATAATCAAATTACTAAAGTAGCCCGAAATTGCTTAACTTGTTCTGTTGTGAACGTATTACAGCAAAACCTGTAATTGTAAAGCCACCCTAAAATATTGCTGTGACAATTACCAAGTAAAAGTAAGGCTAGAGAGCCATTCAAGCTTAGTAGGAAAAATTCATGTGCTCAAAGGACCATATTCACTTACACGGACCGTTAAAATTAATTATCAAGATGGAAGAAATGGTTAGTTTGATTAAGAATATCTTCTATGCAGTCCAAGCAGATCTCGTTCTTAAAAAACAGTTCAAATAATTAGCGCTTTAAATTATTTTTTCTAGTCTAAAAAACCAAACTATACTAGATGTAATAATTAGAATGATTATTGTCAAGACAAATAGTTTAGTAAAAATATAAAAACCTTTAATTTTTACAATTACTAGAAATATATGAAATTTTTTTTTGAGATTCTGGTGTTCATGAGCACATATGTCAGATGCGAAATCTAGCTGAGGATGTATGGGCAGAATCCGACGATCGGGCCTCTGGTTGTATAATGTGGGGTGGGTTCTCATTTTAGATTAGAGGGGATGTCTGAAGTAAATGCATAGAGGTGAGTTTGGTGTTATCATGTTCGCTGTTATTATAGATGAATGCGGCCGTTCGCAAGAATTACTCCCATATCTGCGAATTTTGGTTTACTATGGTGCGCAGATATTCAATCAGTTGTCTGTGTGCTCTTTCCAAGGCTCCGTTTGATTGGGGGTGGCGGGCAGTGGTCTACAACTTCTTAATGCTATGAAGTTTGTAGATCTGTTTGAGAAGTTACCCCACAAAGTTGGTACCCTGATCTGTGACTAGTTGTTTGGGTATTCTGTATCGACTGATGATTTCCTCGCAGAATACCTTTTGCCACTGTTTCTGCCTCTATATTGGGTAGGGCGTACCAGTCTTCGAACTTTGTGAGGTTATCCTGGAATGTTAGTATATATTTGTTGTAGATTGGTGTTTCGAGTAGCTGGCCTACAATGTCTAGGTAGACCTTATCGAACGGTTTCTATGCTATATCAGTGATTACCATCAGCATGCGGTAGTGTGGTGTATTTTTCGTAATTTGACAGTTGCCGCACTTCTTTACGTAGTGTTTTATTCTGGATAACATGTTTTTCCATGTGTACTTTTTGCGTATTTTCTTATACGTCTTTGCTATACCTTGGTGTCAACCAAAAGGGGAGTCATGATACGTGTTATGTTGGAAGATTATTTGTGGCCAGAATTGGATGAATTTGACATCAACGATATACGGTTTTAACAAGACGGTGCCGCTACCCACACAACACGCCTCACAATCGACTTATTGAAATTTATTTATTTATTGTTATGTCCATGATGGAAACCCTTTAGAAGCTAACCATGAAAAAAGCCAGAGCTCATAAATTATTTAAACTATGGAAGAGGTGAGCTAAAAAATGTCAAAGGTAGAGTCAGACAGCCAAATGAACGAGCGAGGTTATAGTTGAAAGCGTTTACACAGAAATAATTGACCCCAAAAGAGAATACGTGTTAGAGCACTACCTACGTAGGCTTCTTTTCGGAGGCATAATCAGCCTAAAAGGGCAATGGTAGCTAGCATTAGTTTCGAGAGAAGATGCTAATCTATGAGCACTTTTAAAGCTCAAAGTTGGGCACTTATTGTTAAAGTGTGAACAAATCGTATCTCCCCGATAGATTATCTGGAGAGAGCTCCCCCGTTTCCTTGTAGAGATCCCGGGGCAGCCAGTCTCATCTTTCATTTACGAAAAATGTATGGTAGGCATCGTTTTCCTCTTTTACACTAAACCTACAGTCGATGGGCCGCGACTTACCAATCCTATGTACATCAGACACCCATGCTTGCTCATGAGGTGGGTCAGTCTTATCGTTCTTTCGATTGAGCTATGGTCTCAAATAAGGCATGAGGTGCGCAGTAAAATTTACCTTCATATTGTTCAGCCAGGACTGCTGCCAATCATTGAGTGAGCATTATCTCTCCTCTTGCTCGTCTCTTCACTTCGAAGCAGGTAGATAGTACGGCACTCTTTAGCAAGGATGGCGATATGTATCACACCTGCAATTACTAGCTCCACCGAATCAGGCACTGGCGAGTATGCAGATGCAAGCTCAGTGCTCTTCTTCTTCATAACTCTACAAAGCGTTTTCGGTACAGCTCCATGCTGAGGTTGTCGCCCCATATTGCTACTCCGTACAGTAGCACCGTTTCTATGGATCTCATCAAAAGACGCCTTGATGATTTGTTGAGTCCCCCGATTTTGGCCATAAGTCGACTCAGAACCGATACGCTTCAAGCAGAAACAACATAATCGAGTCAATCAGCAACCCTAGGTATTTTAGTGATAGCTTCAGTACTTCTCCAATACCGAGTGTCTTTACTCTTGATATATTCCGGAAGCCTGAAAGCACGCATAGGACAACCTCTGCGAGTTCATATCATACTTGTTCGCAAAAGTTAGCAGTGTACAGCATTATGGTCCACCGTTTAGTGAAGATACCACTTTCAAAAGCAAGATAGCATATATTCAGAAATCGCGAAACTTAATGGAATCGAAGGAAAAATTATCGAAAATATGATGAAGAAAAGTAGCGCTTATTGACTAAGAATGAGCTCTCGAAACTATTCGAGAAAACAAAAGAATTGACGCCTATCTCAGATGGAGAGTTAGCATACCATATTCCGGATTATTCAATAGAATATCAAGTAATTCAAGGAAGCATCAGTTGCAGGCAATCAGTACAAGTAAAGGGACAAAATTAGAAACGTTTTTGGAAGAAGTGGAAAGTATATAAAATAACATACCCTGAATCTGGAAAAATTTACGTTGGGCAAACGAAGAGGTTAGTACCAGAGCGATGCAAAGAACATCGCAAAGAATTTGAGCTAGCACAGAAAGGGAAAAACTAACAAAAAAATCAGTCAATGAACGCTTCCGTGCGATCCGCATAAAAGCGAAATTTTTCGAAATCTGGCTGATTAATGTTCACGCCAAAGCCGAAGACAAGTAAGAAAAAACGAAGGAATCGTTTCACAATCACCTGGAAAGACTGGTCGACTCATTGCCTACAAACGACGCAAAAATAATTCTGGGTGATTTCGACGCTAAAGTTGGCAATGACCTATCTTATCGGAGAATGACTGGAGGATACAGCTTCCACGATGAAACAAATGACAACGGCCAGCGCCTGATTGACTTTGCGTGTGGCAGAAATCTAGTCATACGTTTGACTTGCTTCCCACATCGACGCATTCATAAAATGACCTGGGTACCACCGGATGGCAATACGCGAAACCAGATCGATCATGTTCTGATCCAACAACGTTGGACCTCGAGCATACTTGACGTCCGTACATACCGAGGAGCCAATTGTAACTCAAATCATTACTTGATCGAATTAACCTATCGATGTTGTATGTCAAAGGCATATTCAGCGAGGACCAGCCCGCTACAAAAATTTGAGATCGAAAGGCTCCAAACGGCACCTGTGGCCAAAAATTTCACGGAGACCCTCGACAACCAGCTGGCTCCCATCTTATCAGACGCATCGTTAAAGACAAGCAACGAGCTCTGGATGGAAGTGAAAGCGGCTGTCAGAACCGTGGCAGAACAGACGATCGGACATCAAGCCCGGCTCAAGAGGAATGATTGGTTCGATAATGAGTGCCAGAATGCGTTAGATAAGAGGAATCAGGCGTACAAAGAATACGTAGGTAGGAAAACCAGGACGAAGAGAGAACACTTTGAAAATCTCGGAAGAGTAGCGAATAAGATAACTAGGATTAAGGAAAGAAAATACTATGACGACCAATTGAGAAGTATAGATGTAAGTCTAGCAAGCAACACCACAAGACAAGCATACAAAGTAGTGGAAAGCCTGAAACTCGGTTATCAGCCCAAAACCACGCTCTGTCGTGATGACAGCAGCAATATAATCGCTGATGAAATCAACATTGCGGAAAGATGGGCATCATATTTCAAGAACCTTCTTAATCCTCCGCACAGCTCCAGAACATCAGAGCCTAAAGATGTCTGCGGAGAGCTTCCATTAGCCCCACCAACTCTGGATGAAGTTTGCTCCATCATCAAAACCCAAAAGAATAATAAAACGCCGGGCATTGATGAGATTCCAGTGGAGCTCATCAAATATGGAGGCAGCAGTGTTCATCAAGCTATTCACAAAGTCATCTAGTACATTTGGCAACAAGAACATATGCCGAAAGAGTGGAGCTAATCAATTATATTCCCTATCCACAAAAAAGGTGACAAGCTACAGTGCGAAAATTATACTAAACTACTTTGTACGGCGTGGAAAATATTTTCTAACATCTTAGAAAATAAAATCGGATCATAAGCCAACAGTGTTATTGGGGAGTATCAAGGTGGTTTTAGGGCAGGTAGATCAACAACAGACCAATTGTTCACAGTCAAGCAGGTACTTAAAGAATGCTGGGAGTCCAACATAGACGTACACCAAGTTTTCTTTGTCTTCAAGCAAGCATACGGCAGTATTGATCGCAACATACTGTACCAAATAATGCTTGGTTTTGGCATCCCAGCCAAATCAATCCGTCTTACCAAAACGACAATGACGTGGACAACCTCCCAAGTCCGCATCAATAACCAACTCACCGATGCCTTTGACACAGATATCGGACTACAGCAGGGAGATGAGCTGGCCCCATTGCTATTGAATTCGACTCTGGAGTACGTCATACTAGGCCTCCTGTCGATACGCGAGGTACATTACTATACAAGCCGAGCCGGTAGCCTATGCGGACGACATCAACATTCTGTCACAGTCATTAAAAACTGCCAAAGAACTCTTCCAGAAACTCGACAGCGAAGCAAAACTGGTAGGGTTACAAATCAACGAAAATAAAACAGAGCTCATGACGCAGTCGAGGAAAATTACCTTAAAAAAATACCTCAATTCTTCAGGTATAATTTCAACAAAGCCAACGAGGGATGGTTGTAGTCGAAAAATCGTCGATAAATATTGTTGACACATGTGAGGAGAAAGCTTTTCAATGTTTTCAACCTTGCAAGGGTTGTTATTGCATATTATTCCATATTGTTTCGATGATGCTACTCTAACTTCGACAAATAGAGATCTTTTTCATCGTTAGTTAGACTCCTGTCATTAGGAACCATTGCTTCTGGTACCCTCGATTAAACTTCTTTTGAAACTTTCCTCAGTCTGTTTTTTTTAATTCAACCGATGATTTTCGTGTTGAACTGGAATGAGGAAAATATCATCCCTTTGATGATTGATTTCCATTACGATTGCTTCATCGCTGCTATCAAAAGGAAGCACCTGCAGTTTCCGTTGAGGACTATCAAAGCTGAATTTAAGTTTTGCGTCACCAATGCAGAGGTCTAAATATGAATTATCCTAGGGTATGTTGGGAACTCCGACTCATATAGATTGCACGTATATTCAATTAGGTTCGCTGTTATCCACAATTTCAGGACTACATCACTTCAAGAGATTCAAAGCTTTTGAATTCAACTTTTTCAATATTTTGAATTGAGGTGGATTTCAGTGAGAAGCATGATGTCAGGCTTTTGCTTGACAAGAAACTCTAGGAGACGTTGGCATTGATCGACATGAGATGAATCCTATCCAAGGGAATGTGACTGGATGACAACTTATTTTGAGGCTTTTAAACGCCCTAAACGCTGAAAAATAATGTTAATTTTAGAATCTTGTTTACCGATTCTCTCCGATGAGGAATTTAATTGCTGATAAATTTTAGGAAGCAGCTCATTATTGCCACTTAATTATTTATTTTATTTACATTGTCTGCTGGTTCTCTCACAGCAAGCGCAAATGATACCCCGGAGTTGGTAGGTATCACACTACGGTGTGCTTGACTTTGTTTTCGAGTTAATTCTACCTTTGCATCTTGATACTCCATCCTCGATATGATGCTGGATGACCAAAGACACCACAGTCAACACAATATAATTTTTCTTTTGGCTTTGTCTAAGCCAATTTGCACTCGCCGGGAGCATAGATATCTTTGCACTTTATGCATCCATATTTCATGGCGCAATTGGCAGCCGACTGCCCGAATCTTTGGCACCTATAAGACTGGTTGAGCTCGCTTTTCTGGAGGCGCTCCCGCCTCACCACTTGGAAGTTCAAGTACCTTATATTTTGTAGGGCACTTTAGCTACTTTTGCTGGAAATCTGGACTAAGTATTAAGGCAAGTTTTTACGCTCGAATATCGATCTCCTTGTCTTTAACGGTAATAAATTCTATTTCTGGTGCAACGTTTTGAAGTACCTGAAGGGAATTGACTGTGTCCTCTCCACAGTCCAGACTCTTCAATAAAAAGGTCTGGTATTTTCGCTTTTGGGGATGTATGTAGAATGCGGAATATCTCCAGAATTCAACACACTTTTTGCTGCCTGAAAATCAACCAATGGCTTAGTTCTAATTGTCAGTTTATCGGCATTGAATCTTTTGATCTCAAAATCATTTAACTTATTTTCGTCTCCCATAAGCTCAACCATTTCTTTGCCTATTTGCCCAAGTACATTGATTGGTGACACTTTTTCTTTCTTTTGATTAACTTTGACAGACAGACCAGCAGACAAAACTTTTGGTTTTTCTCCCTATTTTGAATTTTTAAATATTCAACAAATTCATTATCTGGCTTAGCAGTACAATGTTCAGAAGTTTAATTACCTGTATCCTTTTCAATACTCATGGAGTCTCCTAGTCCAGCTAGCGCTGCATAATAATTCGTGCCGACGTTTGCTCCATCTGCGCTGAGGACATCCTCTTGATCAGTTTTTTGTTGCGGTTTCTTAGATTTCTTATCTTCAGTCGCTTTTGAATTTATTTCTTTTTCTTTCTTGCTGATTTCTTCTACTTTGTTGAACGTCAATTTTCCAACTAGTTCGTCTAGTGATTTGATCTGAAGTCTGAGCTCGTCGTTTACTCTCTCCACCTTCTCAGCTTTCTCGTTAGCTTTGATTAACTGCTCGATCTCGATGACCGATAAAATTTGCAGTGTTTCTTCGTTGTTATCGAATCTTCGTTTCAGCTTTTTCGCTCGTTATCGTTGGCGATCAACACGATCGTTCTGGTTGATGGCTGAAGCCATTGGGCTCCTCCATCTCGTTGCTTTTGCAGCGAGACCAGAGGGAATGTTCTTAAACCGAGACTTCCCTTAACACTAGAAGGGTCAAAGCCGTCAATTTGACGACAACGCGAATTTGGTCGTTAATAGTTTTTTACGTAACTATCAGTTTATTTTCATATTTCCTGACTTTTCCTAACTTATGGATATATATGTTTTAAGTTGATAAAAATAAAAAAATATTGATTCAGTATGCAAGAATTGCTCATTCATACCTATTAAGACCGACGCCGTCAATTTGACGGCATATAAAACAGATTTGAGTTATTCGCACAGACATAGATATTTCAATGTATACAATACAAAAGTACTCGTAAACATAAACTACGGTTTTGTTCCAATAACACTACTTAAGACTGCGTTATAATATGCTCAGATATCCTCGTACAATGTATATCATTCAGAAATACCCATAGACATAAATAAGGGTTTTGTTTCAAAAATACCACTTGACATTACGTGAAATATCAACTGAGTTTTAGAAGTCCACTGTGATCGGTCATTTGAATTCGAGCTAGTGGTTGATACAGTTGTGGCTACAAAAAAAATTGTTTGGAAGTGCAGTGCCGTTCTAACCGCTTAGAAGTTTTTTCTCCACCAAATTGTTCTTTACAAGAATCCCAAAACAAAGATTTACGACCAGGTGAGTGTTTGCAATTCCGTGAAAGTAAAGTGCCCAGAAGAGATAATTTTCGTCCTCGCACTGGAGCAATTACAAATAAAAAGTGATATTTTGTGATACTTGATATTTCTTGCAGTTTCAACTGAGAATAATCTCACAATGAATTCGAACCGACGGCTGACAAGTTCAGAAATAGAGCAAGAGTTATTGCGACTTTGTTCAATAGAAGAAGATGTCTCAGGTGATGACAGCGATGAGCCTTGTGAAACTGAAGACCCGGACTTTCAGCCACAACTAGAGCCAGAAAGCTCAACATCGGAGGATTCTGAAATGGATATTTCAACTCCAAGTGTTTCCGATCTTGAGCATAGTGTACGAAGAATTCATCCCACCAGACCTGGGCATGGCAGAAGATCAGAACAACCAGGACGTTTATCTCGTGGTGGAAGGCTGGTTAGAACATCATCATTGCCAGAACTGGATATGAGGCAAGTAGCTAGCGACGGAACTGAGTGGACGTGTATTTCGAGTGCTGGTGTAGCGGGCCGTCGAAGCCGGCAAAATGTTATGAGAGAAGCTGCAGGACCTACTCCATATGCTAAACGGTATGTAGAAAACGGACAAATTGTTTCCTCGTGGCGTCTTTTTATCCACGAATACATACTACGACGCATAAAACTATGCACTGAAACGGAAGCTCGTGACAAATGTCAAAATGATTCTTGGGAAATTTCTTTGGAAGAGTTAGATGCCTTCATTGCCTTGATTTACGCACGTGGGGCTTACAACATGAGCCACTTGGACTAAGACATTTTGTGGTCATAAGAGTGGGGTCCTCCAGTTTTCAAAAATACAATGAGTAAACATAGATTCAAGGAAATAATGAAATACTTACGGTTTGATTTGAGAAGCACACGTCATACACGTTTATCTACTGACAAATTTGCAATGATTTCTGATATTTGGAATAAATTTATAGAAAATTGCCAAATGTGTTTTATCCCTGGAGAAAATTTGACTGTTGACGAACAGTTGTTTCCATCCAAAACACGTTGTCCCTTTTTGCAATACATTGCAAATAAACCCAATAAATTTGGAATAAAGTTTTGGTTGTTAGTGGACGTGGAGACCAAATATTTATGTGGAGGCTTTCCTTATTTAGGAAAAGATGGCGAGCGCCTAAGTAATGTTCCATTACCAGAACATGTAGTTATGAAATTGATGCAACCTTACTTCAAGAAAGATCGAAACATTACAACGGATAATTTTTTCACATCATTGAAACTGGCGGAAAAGCTAGGATCTGAGAATACGAGCATAGTTGGAACGATGCGACGAGGAAGGCGAGAAGTACCGCCAATTTGTAGAAATATCCGCACACAAAGATATGAAACGTTTATCTTGAAATCGGAGACCAACGCAACCTTAACTGTTTATCAGGGTAAACCTGGAAAAAATGTCATTATCTTGAGTACGCTACATCAAAATATTTATATTGATACTGACTCAAAAAAGCTTCCCGAGACTGTCCAGTTTTATAACGAAACTAAAATAGACGTGGACATAATTGATCAAATGTCAAGAACATACACCGTATGAGCTGGAACTCGAAGATGTGCAGTCCATGTCTTCTACAATATTTTAGACTTGGCTGCAATTAATTCATGCGTCTTATACCGAAAAATTACAGGTGAAAACATTTCGCGCCATAATTACATTCTTCAACTCGTGAGTGAACTTCGAGCAGAGTACGTGAAAAAAAGAAATAGTTCAGATGTCACCCAACGCTTAGATAATATAACCACTACTGAAGAGCAGCCTTCTATGTCCACAACAAACAAAAGACGTCAATGTCAAATTAATGTGCATTGTAAAAAAATCGAACCTGTGTACTTTGCACTGTTTGCCAAAAAGCTGTTTGTGGAAAATGCGTAAAACAAGTCTACAAAAAAAAATATTTGTTATAAATGTAGTTCTATGTAAGCACTCAAAATAATAAATCATTGTAATTAAAATTATTAAATTCGTTTGATTCAGAAACAGCCATATTATCTATCCGATTATCGTATGCCGTCAATTTGACGGTCGTGGTCTTTGAAGGTATGTCAAGGTACGTGACCCTTCTAGTGCTAAATGTATTTCCACTTTTGATACTTCTTCAGAAAATAAATTTCAGGTATTCGATAAATGTTCGAATAAGTCGACGGTGATGGTTTTCAATTTAAAAAAAATTAATTTCAACTGACTTTTGGAAACATTAATTAATTTTGAAAATTAATGACAGGAGCGATTGAAAACACGTCTAAACGCAATGAGTGCTAGGCGTAGAAACCCAGCATCCTAGATTTTAAATGTTAAATAGGATTGAATTTACATTCATAGAAAAAAAAATTAATCAAAATAATTTCGAATCTTTTATTTCAATTCAAATTTCTCAGGCTCTTAGAAACTCCCAAGATGAACCCATTAAATTTATAAAAATAATCTGAGATCTTTAGAGATTTTCTTCTTGCGACTAACTCAGAGTTAAGCCCATAAAAAACTTCAAATTAGCAGAGATTAACACTTCATTTCATAATTTCCACTATTTTCATGTTGAACAGGAAACACAGTCGACTCAAATTTCAAACATTGCATCTCACGCGTATACATTTTAATTTGCAAACCTCATAAATTCCCTTGATATCTTATGTTTAATTAAGCCATTTGCCAAACTAAATATAACCAGCAAAAGTAGCTGCAACCCTAGAACTCTTAATGCGTCACTAATCCAAACATTCATCTGCATTCCATTTAGCTAACATTCTCCGGCATCCGGATGCCGTCGAGAGTGGTACCCAGACTCTGCATCATAAGAAAAATAAACCACACAAACGTACGCGAGAATCGATTTAGCGGTTCTTTCGCGGTTTCTAGTTGTTCACTCACATTCGCTGATTTATTTGTCTTCAGGTGGTTTATCCTTTACACATGGCATACCTTGTGCATGACGCTAATGGACATGTACAATGCACTCCCAACATTGCCACTATGTGTGTACGTACTGTCTGAACGGTAATTGCACTTTGTCGTAATATAAAACAAACCGCATCCCGATCTGAGAGCCTTTGAAGTCATGCCTGCCTGCATGTTGATATTCTCGTCAGAGTTGATGGACTACAGCAAATGGCCATCGCGCTAGTTCGCCCGGGATCTATCACTTTCCCTGAGCGGATTAGATGTGTCGGCCAGCGCCTGGGATGGATGATGTTATGGGTAGTGGATGGAATACTTATTTATTCTGTTAGAGTGCAGCTAGAAATATCACGTCGCGAGATACAAGGGATTTGGTTAATTCGTCATGATTAAAACAGCGCTAACAAACAACGAGACGTCGTATATTGTGAAAATGAGGGAGGCTTAACAAATGGAACTGCCGAGGAGAATTTCTTCAAGTTGACAGAATAAACTACCAATTTTTTTCCGGTACAAAAACGCCTTCATTTGGTCCGTTACCATAACGAAAATATTTATGGCACACATAACCAGTGCGGAGCGTGAAATGAAAGTGAAACTACCCGAAGGGGTTCGATGCGAGCCTCTTTCGCCGGAGCCTACACAAACGTGGGTAGTGAAAATGAATACATCAACTGTTTGATGCTTGACGACCCGGGGCGTTTATTACAATACCTTCTATGCCAGCAGCCCCATTCCTCGCCAGCTAACAAATGGGCGCAGCTGCTCCGAACGACCTAGACAGCCTTTATCCCAACAACGGCACCGTACGAGTGTAGAAAATCGAAATGGGGCTCAATGGACTATTACATGAAAATTTCTACTACATTACGTCCGTATGTTGTTCAATTTACACAAGTTTTCTGTTTAGGCTAAACGAATCTCCCCGATACACACTCCATCCGGATCCGTATCCAGTCTTGGGATCGATTCGTTATGGCACCAAGTCAAAGCGTCGTAAAAGTAAAAGGACTCATATATAACCTCGACGAGACCAATTTTCGTGTCGGCAAACCAGCTCACACACCAGCCCCGAAAGAATCAAGTTTTTTGATAACATGTCAACTTTACATATGAGTGAAAATTCCTTTTTGAAAAGTTTATTAATAACCGACAACCCGAGTTGAACATATGCGCGACATGGCATCTCAATATGTTCTCAAATCATCAAACGAGGAAGGCGATGTGATGAATTGATACGATTCGAGTGAATTATCGCAAGTGTTTTGTACCGAGATGGTGTGAAAAGGAAATTGAGTCTTAATGGGGATGAAGTGGATTTTGTTGCGTGTTCATTTCGATTGGGACCGTTTTGTTGCCTGGGAAGGAGGAGTTTGTCTTTGATTTGTCCCTGATAGGTCTTGGTGAAGGAATTATTGCAGAGTAGTTTCTTCTGACCATCCACTGAAATCCGAATTCCAGCAAAGGTCAATGAAATTTACAGGCAAAGCTTCCTGCCGCGAGCCCAATCGCCAAATACATTCTATCGAAATTTGTAGCGCATTTCTAAACATTGTTAACATTTCATCTTTAATCACATTAATCATACGCCACTCATTCAAAAGTCGCAAACTTTTCCCTCGCATTTCAAATAAACCTCTCAACGGGTGGTAATCGTCGGGCCAATCTACTTAGCGTGATTGACGTGTTGCATGCAATCGCACAAGCATCTCCTACATGAATCAGAATACAGAAAATCGCGTAAATACAATTGTTTGATAATTGTCAATTATTATCTCGAGCCAAGTGAGTTCATTCATCTGAACTATTCATTGTTGTTGCTAGCAAAAGATTAATCATCGCACTCACACTTACAGCACGCGTAGCTACTTCTTACGAGTATAACCAACTTTTCTTCATTTCCCAATCTGAACAGTTTCTTGAATCGCAAGATACATCGAAGAAATTGTTTTGTAGTTAATGAATTTCTAAAGTATCTAAACAACTTTGGCGGGTTTGCCTTTCTTTGAAAAAATGCTAAATAGGTGAAGATGTTCCATTTACTAAGCCTAATTGATACCAACTTTAATCGACTGGGATCGATGGTAATCCTCCTTCAGAAAAAATTTTTCCGGCAGATACTGTAGTTGAAAAGGGGGACGAAATATCGTTGAGGGGATTAAATCCGACATCGATCTCGACCTCCATCAAAGCTTGTATCTAAATCATCATTTTTTTTCTTCTAATCCCGTGCGTGTGAGTGAAAGATAAACGATTTTTTTCATAGATATACGGAAAATATTCGAAGAGCATGTGGTGCAAGATCCGATTGTATGAGAATATTTTCCAATGGATTATAATAAATTTGGATAATATTCCATGAGTAGAATGAAGAAAATTGGAAATGAAAAATGGCCACACAATATTCTTGCGGCAATAAAACAACCCGATCCGTTAAGGCTTGTATTACTCTCGTTTAAAGCACTCAGACGCATAATTAAAATGCGGTTCAAGATGTACTAACCAAAACCGGACCGTGAAGGGAACCCTGTGGTGCGTTTGAATCATATGTGTAGAAACAGTGCATGTCATGATTTATAGGACAAGCGAGCTAAGTAAAAGTGATTTAGAGATTTTTGAGTATAACTGGACGAATTGTAGAGTTGAATTTAACGAATCGGTAATTTATTGGCTTTCGATTTTGCGAAAGTTTCAATCACTGACTCAACTTTTCAAACGCTAGTTAAGATTTGTTTTATTCTAAGATATATTTCACTATAGCGATATTAACTTCATCTTAATAATGTATGTGTTGTGGCGATGAGCACTAAGAGGCGACTGACTACTTGCTTGACAGTTTAGAAGTAAAGGCCTGTTCACGTGAGCTTCCTTAAGGGCCGATTATACAATTTTAAATTTATTACTATTCTTAACACGCCTCCTTAAATTTAAAATTAATTTTTGTATCAAGAAGAATCAAACAAAAATAATCAATTATGACACTCTGTTCAAAACAACTTCAGCTATTCTCTAAAATATTCGAACATATTTCCACCTAAAGACTTCGTGAGTGTATCGGTAATTTTTTCTTTAGAATCTATCTTTTCTGTATCAGTAATTCCGTTTAAATAATTTTCATTAACAAAATGATAATGTACTTTTATATATATTGACTTCTTTGTGAAATTTCCCAAGTGACTAATATTAACTGCGGCTAGATTTTCTTCAAAAATAATAATTGGATCTTTAAGTGTTATACGGGGGCGGTTCAAATATGATGGCGACAAACGCTGTAGATAGCGCGCATGTATGTTTTGAGGGTCGTAGCTTGAGTGTGTGACAGCTGGGTCTATTAAGAACAGTGTGGGATAGATTTCGTCGAGAGTGCATGTTTGACGCGCATGCTGCGACCATGAGTGAACGTTAAGTGCCGACCGCCGTTACGCAATGTATTGTCATTGGCTTTTTGGTGCAGGAAGGCGTTAAAAACACGGTTTGCGAAATCAGCTCGATAGTCAGTGCCGGAGTAAGGTTGCTCTGTTTAAATAGGCTAAAACATTTGAAGATGGTTGCGAAACCGTCGAGAATGAGCCGCATGGTCGTCGACCGCGAAACAGCATCACACCAGACAACATTTGCCGCGTAGAACAGCTCATTTTGGAGGACCGTAGGGTGAATGTTCGAGACATTCCGGCTGAACCCGGCATTAGTATTGGTAGTGCAGAGTCTATCATCCACGAACACCTTCAATATCGCAAAACAACGGCGCGATGGATTCCTAAACTGTTCAGCTTCGAGCAAAAATTCAAGCGGTGGGAAGTTTGCTGCCGCTTGCTGACGTGATATAAGGTGGAGGGGGATGGTTTTTAACGCAAAATTTCACTACAGACGAGACATGGGTACACTATTACACACACGAAAGCAAGGTGTCGTCTAAAGAGTAGAGGAAGAAGGAGGAAGGGGCGCCAGTCAAAGCAAAGACAACCAGGTCCGCGGGTAAGGTTATGTGTACTGTGTTCTGGGACCGGCGGGACATCATGCACGTTGATTTCCCGCGCACCCAACGTTCTATCAATGCTGCATACTACTTTAACCTTCTGAAAACATACGTGAAACCCGCTTATCGCTCGAAACAGAGGAGCATTCCAGCTCGAAGTGCGATTCTTCTGCAGGATAACGTGCGCCCTCATACCTGTAGCCTCACGCTCGATACAATATCCGAATCGGGTTGGGAGGTAATGGAACACCTCCTCCACCCCACTGTCCGAATTTATCACCCTGTGACCACCACATGTTTGCACCAATGAAAGAAGCCCTTGGAGGTCGAAGTTTCAACACCGACGACGAGGTAGAGGAGTTCGCGCACGTATGGCTGGCTAAGATGCCCAAGGAATTCTTCGATACCTTCATCAAAAAGCTTCCGGAAAGGTGGACAAAATGCGTATATTGTAAGGGGGAGTGCCTACAAAAACTGTACATTTTGTTAATTTTGAAGATTTAGTTACACTACTTTGTTTCTTTGATTTCCAGTCAATTACATTGCTGTATATTCTAATTACATATCCAGTTGTAGATTTTCTATCGATAGGGTCTCTTGCCCAATCAGCATCAACAAAACAGTCTAATACATTACCATATAAATTCCATTGAAAATTCAATTTTAAGTCTTTTGTTAACTATAAGTATTTCAAAATTCTTAATGCATACTTATAGTGGCTTTGATCATAAGAATTTTGGAGTCGTATTCAAACAATTCACGCTGTGGCTAATATTTGGCTTTATACCAGAGCTTATATATAAGAGCTCTCCTATAAACTTTCTGTACTTTATACCTTCACATAAATTATCAGCTAAATTATCTTTCAAATTTTGTTCCTATGGAGTAGTATACAGTTTCGCATTTTCTACTTCATATTTTTTTAGCTAATGACAATGTAATTTTGTTGACTCAATGACATTTCTCCATTTCTCTGATCGTAACTTATATCCATTCCTAAAGTTTTCATTTCTCCCATATCCTTGATTTTAAGTGATTCACCAGCAAGCCTTTAATATGATTTAAATTTTCCCGATCGTTACAGCAAAGTGACACATCATCAACATATATAATTAGGTATATTTCATCATGCCCTTAGTTCATAGTACGAGGTGTGTTCAAAAAGTATCACGAATTTTGAATTTTCGCGGGTTACGTATATTCGAATTTCGATTTTTTTGTGGCGTTATGTTGGTACTCATGTCTGTCACTTATGCCGACAAGCTCGGCCATTTTGAATGTTCACTTGATCGGTGATAGCTGCTTTACTTGCACGTGTTTTCAATCGTCTTCGATTTTTAGTTATTCAAAAAAATGGATCAAAGAACGTGTATCAAATTTTGTGTGAAAAACGAAATTAAGTGCGCGGATGCATTCCGAATGTTGACTGTGGCATACGGAAAAGCTACCTTGGACCGAAGCAACGTTTATCGGTGGTACAAAATGTTTTTAGAAGGCCGAGAAGATGTGAACGACGAAGAGCGTGCCGGACGCCTGAGCACTTCAACAACAGACGAAAAAATTAATGAAGTGGAGAAAATGGTATTGGCCAATCGTCGAATCACCGTTAGAGAAGTTGCTGAGGACCTAAACATATCGATTGGCTCGTGCCATTCGATTTTTATCAACGATTTGGGCATGAGACGGGTCGCCGCGAAATTCGTACCAAAATTGCTCAATTGCGACGAAAAACAGCAACGCATGAACAAAATTGCTAATGAGATGTTAAACTCTGTCCGCGACGAACCAAATTTGCTCCAGAGGGTCATAACTGGTGACGAATCGTGGGTTTATGGTTATGACGTGGAAACCGAAGCTCAATCATCTCAATGGAAGCTGCCGCATGAACCAAGACCGAAAAAAGCGCGCCAAGTTCGGTCGAATGTGAAAGTTTTGCTGACAGTTTTCTTCGATTGCAGGGCGTGGTGCATCATGAGTTCTTGTCAATAAGGAATATTACCTGCAAGTTATGCGCAATTTGCGCGAAGCAATCCGCCAGAAACGATCGGATTTGTGGGAGAACAAAAATTGGCTTTTGCACCACGATAACGCCCCTGCTCACACATCCTTGCTTGTGCGCGACTTTTTGGCCAAAAACAACACACTAATGATGCTGCAGCCACCGTATTCTCCAGATCTGGCCCCCTGTGACTTTTTCTTGTTTCCTAAACTGAAGAGGCCCATGAAAGGACGACGTTACGCTACGCTTGACGAGATAAAGACGGCATCGAAGGAGGAGCTGAACAAGATTAAAAACAAGTTGGGTAAACAGACCTACGCTCATGTCAGAAGGGTTTTGTATTCAATTTGCAAAATGCAGTCACCAGATCGAATCAAATCAAGAAACATGTCAAAGACGATTTTATTGGAGAAAATATGAAATACGAAGATCATACTATTATTAACAAAGTTGAACGAATTTCGACTTCTGATTTTTGGGTATTGTTATACTCATAAATATCTCCCTTGATAATTATTTCAGATGTCCATCCGCGACGGAGGAAACACATTTTTCATGTATTTCCCCCCTGTGCCCCACTGAAGCAAAAACTGACAGTTTAACAACTGTTTTGAGAAGTTCTCATGAAAACTTTCATTTCATAGTCATATCGGCTACGTTTGATGAATTTTTTTTTCAGGGGCCACTCTCCTGTACTGTTATCATCGATTCATGGCCAATTTTTTCGAATCCTAGAATGGTTACAAACCCCTTTTGCTAGGAGCTCTCTCCCACCTCCTTGACTTGTGTCACTTATGAGCGTTAATTGTAGGTACTCATATTCAGTCATTCATTAAATTGAATCAAGTGTTCAAAGCATGCACCCTATACGTTGAAGTTGGGAAAATAACTCAAAATTATTCAATCTTCGCATTTAAAACAGCCACTATTTTGTTTTACGATTGCTGATACCACCAGCTGAACCGATTCTCAAAGAAATACATGATACCTATCATTCCTGAAATTTTCATGCAAATCCTAGCAAATCCTGTAGTGTCTGAGTCGGTAAAAAGCGCATGTTGTTCCATAGCCATATGTTGCCATAGTAATAAATGCAGCGCATATTGTTCCATAGTAATACAGGAAAATTCAAGCCGCTATAACTTCGCTAAATATGATTCAATCTTTATGAAACTTTCAGGATAGAACAATAGACATCTACGTGCTGAATATTATTGAATTTAAGGGTACCGTTAAGATTTTATTCAAGAAAACATAAAATCGATAAATCATACTATTACTAACAAAGTTGAGTGAATTGCGACTTCTCACGTATTTGTTGTTGTTGTACTCACCAAGGCCTATATTCCTGATTTTTTTCAGATTTTTCGGATCACAGGTGTCCAATCGCGAGGGGGGGGACACAAATTTTTCGTGTATTTCCCCTCCCTGTGCGTCCTTTGAAGCAAATTTTGCCAAACTAAGACCTGTTTTGAAAAGTTCTCATCAAGACCTTTCACTTGATATCCATATCGGCTACCTTCAATGAAATTTTTTTTTCGGGGGGTCAATGAGCTTTGAAGAGATCACCACTTTACACCTACACACGAAATTTGATGTCTCTAGCTTAAGTAGTTTCCGAGAAAAACTGCTGTGAAACACGGACGGACGGACGGACGGACAGACGGACAGACTGGTCGCGAAACTAGTAGGGTTTTGTAAAATTATTTTACAAAACCCTAAAAATGATTTTTTGAAGTGCTTCGAAGATTGGAAAAACCGTTGGCACAAGTGTATAATATCTCATGGGAATTACTTTGAAGGGGACAAAATAGATATCCATGAATAAATAAATAATTTTTGAAAAAAAAAACAAAATTCGCGATACTTTTTGAGCACACCTCGTATATAAGCAGTAGTCATGTTCACTACGTTTAAATTTTAACTTCACAATAAAGTTATCTATGTATTCGTACCAGGCTCTTGCGCTCTCTCTTAACCAATATAATGCTTTCTTTAGTTTGTAAACGCCATCGCTACCATTCTCGTAGCCTTTCGGCTGTTCAACATAAACTTCTAAAGTTAAATTTATATTTAGAAATAAAAATTTTTCATCCATTTGATTTATAATAAAATTAAATTTAATACAATAGACTTAGTCTGTGTGTTCTAGTGGTTCATGAACTTATAAGCCGAAGGTCCCAGGTTCAAATCTCCTTGGGAGCAACGTGATTTAGTTCAGGGGATTTTTCGGACAGACTACGAGTGTTCACTCAGTGGTGGTATGTACTGATTTAATCAGATCATATCATAGCGGAGCAAGCACACCGGGAGCATGGTACTGACCAAACCAACTTCCGGAAAAATCAGATACTCTAACTATCTCTAAGCGAAGGCCCGAGAGGGGCTGTAGTGCTACAAAGAAGACAATAGACTAATAATATTTTCAGAGTTTGCATGCTTGCTGCTTGGGAATATAAGTCTGATATGATCTCTCTCGGTTGAAACCCTGTTGCTACTAATCTTGCTCTGCTGAATTTGTTGTTACTTTTTCGAGTGTAAGTCCATTTAACCTTAATAACCTTGATACACTTAGTAACTTCTGGTGCTCCGTCAGAGACCTCTGACTGGGGCCTGTGGACTCGGTAAGCCCACCGAAGAGGGTCTTACGCCACTCGCTTTGCCAGTGGACCTCAAATGAGGTCGCGAGTCGAGAACGCTATCGAGTCGGGAGATTCGCACCGACACTATTGCAATGATTTCGATTCAATTCTGGTAGGTGCGAAGGTTTCTTTTTGGATTCTATATATTATGCAAGTGGCTTGGAAAAAAAATCGTAGACTAAGTCGCAATGATATTCACATTCTTCCGGCTTACTGGATCTGTGAAATTAGATTTGATATTGAAGTTTCTTTAAAGACTGTTTCCATGCAATATAAAAGTATCTTTAAGGAGAATAATTTGATATCCATCTTTGCACTCAGTCACGCAGATAGAAAGTCATTTGAGGTATTACCCACAGAAACACACCTAAAAAGGTAATGGCTACAGCTCCATAGTTGTATTTCCATTCCGATTTAAGAAAAATTTAAATCTAAACGATTATCGCATGATGTTTTCTTTTATTTGCCATATGCGTTCGTCTAGAACGTATGACTCTTCAGAGTTGCATATGATGAATATTGAAAGTTTTGCGCTTAAATGAAATAAATTTATCGGGTCTTGTGAAAAATTATGAAATGTTATTAAAACCGATAAAAATCAAACCCATATCTCAGCAAATTAGTGTCAGAACCTTTAGCCACTGCGCCACAGAGGCAGTTTTTTGCTGGGTTAAATCGTACGATATCAACTGCTGTGTATTTGATCAACCTCAATCATGTAGAGGAACTGCCACTTCTCAAGATATTTAAAATTATCCCCAGACAAGCACATTTACATGCCAGTATTATACCTAACTCAGTAACTCAGATCATTGCATGATCAAATTAACCTATCGATGTCGTATGTCAAAGGCCTATTCGGCGAAGACCAGCCCGCTACAAAAATTTGACATCGAAAGGCTCCAAACGGCGTTTGTGGCCAAAAATTTTACGGAGACCCTCCACAATCAGCTGGCTCCATCTTATCCGACGCATCGTTAAAGACGGGCAACGAGCTTTGGATGGAAGTGAAAGCAGCTAGAAGGGCCGTGGCAGAACAAACATCAAGTTCGGCGCAAGAGGAATGATTGGTTCGATGAGAAGTGCCAGAATGCCTTGGATAAAAAAAATCAGGCGTACAAAGAATATGTAGGTAGGAAAACCCAGACGAAGAGAGAACGCTATTGAAATCTCGAGAGTAGCGAATAAGATAATTAGGATTAAGAAAAGAAAATACTCTGACGACCAATTCAGAAGTATAGATGTAACTTTAACGAGCAATAACACAAGACAAGCATACAAAGTAGTGAAAAGTCTGAAACGTGGGTATCAGCCCAAAACCACGCTCTGTCGTGATGACATCGGAAATATAATCGCTGATGAAACCAAGATTAAGGAAAGGTGAGCATCATATCTCAAGAACCTCCTTAATCCTCCAGAACATCAGAGCCTATACATGTCTGCAGAGAGCGTCCATTGGCCCCACCAACTCTGGATAAAGTTTGTTTTATCATCAAAGCCTAAAAGAATAATAAAGCGCCGGGTATCGATAAGATTCCAGTGGAACTTCCCATATATGGTGGCAGTAGTGTACATCAAGCTATTCACAAAGTCATACAGTACGTTTGGCAACAACAACATATGCTGAATAAGTCGAGCCAATCAATTATATTCCCTATTAACAAAAAAGGTGACAAGATAATTGCGAAAAATCAAAGGGGCATATCACTTCTTTGTACGGCGTACAAAATATTTTCAATGATCCCAGAAAATAAAATCGGATCATATGCCAGCAGTATTATTGGGGAGTACCAAGTGGTTCAAGCAGGTACTTGAAAAATGCTGGGAGTTCAACATAGATGTACACCAAATTTTTGTCGACTTCAAGCAAGCATACAACAGTATTGATCGTAACGTACTGTACCAAATAATGCTTTGCTTTGGCATCCCAGCCAAATAAGTCCGTCTTACCAGAATGACAATGACGTGGACAGCCTCCCAAGTCCGCATCAATAACCAACTCACCGATGCCTTTGACACAAATATCGGACTAAAGCAGGGAGATGGGCTGGCCCCATTGCTATTTAATTTGGCTCTGTAGTACGCCATACGAAAGCTACCTGCCGATTCGCGAGGTACATTACTATACAAGTAGCCTATGCGGAAGACATCAACATTCTGTCACGGTCATTAGCAACTGCCAAAGAACTCTTCCTGAAACGCGACAGCGAAGCAAAACTAGTAGGGCTACAAATCAACGAAAATAAAACAAAGCTCATGACGCAGTCGAGGAAAAATACCTCAAATACACAAAAAATCACACTTGGCGAATACATTATCGAGAATGTTAGCGAATTTGCGTATTTAGGCTTCAAAATAACGAAAACGGGCAATGAAAGAGACGAAATACGCCGAACAATACAGCTCGCAAATGAAATATTTTATTCAGTACTGACGATCTTGAAGACCAGCTGCATACATAGGAAAACAAAGCTCCAAGTATACAAATCTGTGATAAGACCTGTGTTATGCTATGGGTGAAACATGGACCCTAACCCAAGCATCCGCAAATATATTGAACGCCTTTGAGAGACGGGTCCTGAGGCGAATAATCGGAGCAAAGCTTGACGGGGACCAATGGCGAATTCGATACGGCTCGTCAAAAATTTCATACAACCATGATTTGTATGAAATTTTTGACGAGCCGGAGGTCTCAAGGATTGTAAGACTGCGGAAGCTGCAATGAGCTGGACACCTGAATTGTATGAACGAACAACGGATACCCAAGAAGGTATTTGTTGGGAGAACTGAAGGCCGGAGGCCAGTCGGGAAACCAAGAAAACGCTGCTCTGACACTGTCGACGAAGACAGTTCATCACAGCTCGAATTTTGGAATTGGAAGACGCGGTCAACGGACTGAGACAGGTGGAGGCGCTGTTTGCAGGAAGCGAAGGCCCGAAAGGGACTGTTGTGCTGAGAAGAAGAGGAGAGAGGCTGATAATTGGCAACGTCTGAGGTGCTACCTTTTTTAAAAATAGAAGTAACATTGGATCTTTTCTAACACGAAGGAAAAGAACCTGAAGATAAGCTAAAGTTGAAGAGAAAGGAAGGAGGGACACAAATAGAAGTAGCTAATGATTTCACAAAATGATTAGGAATACCATTGGGACCTGAACTAACAGAGTCATTGAGTTCTAAAATAAGCTTCATAACATCTTCTGGATAGCAAGTAAGAGGGAATGAAGCTGGCGTGTGTATGATTGGGAACGAAGGGCTATCGCTGGGAGTAGCATTAAAAGTGAAAGAAAACTGAGTTCTTAAAAGTTCACAAATCTCCTGAGGTGAAGTTGCTAAGCAGCCATTCAATTGAAGCGAGGATGGGCAACTGGAAGAGGATTTAAGAGAGCGAATATATTTCCAAATGTTTTTGACTGATTTGAGTTTAGAGAGCCTTCAATACTATGAAAATAAGAAGTTTTAGCGATCTTTTTCTTAGCTACCGTGACTCAGGGGATCTGTCACGTGAAAAACGTTGACGAGCTCGACCTTTAGCTTTCAACGTTCTTCGCACATCGAAAGTTAAGCAGGGACGGTAAGAAGAGTTTCTTATGCTGACAAGTGGAGTCGAGTTAGAAATAGCAGCGTTTAAGATATCATAGAAATCGTTACAACAAATATCCGAGTCAAGACCGCGAAAAAAGGAGGACCAATCAACAGAGCGAATTGTTACGGAAAGTTGCTCATAATTAGTTTTATAAAAGTCAAACCGCTAACGCTCTTTCTGACGATAGCAGACAGAAGCAGTATAGAAAATTTTAAGGCGTAAGGGAGGATGATGGGGATCAGGAGGAAGATAAGGAAGAAGAACTGGAGGTGATGATAGCAACGATTGCTCCATACTACAAAAGAATAAGTCAAGAATATGATTATTAACGTTATTATTAAATTGAGCCAGGGAACACATGGACATAAAAGAAGAAATTAAAGACCAAATTAGAAATGAGTCAGAATCAACCTGACTGTCATCCCATGAGAGTTTAGGAAGGTTAAAATCTCCACATAGAATAAGGCAACAATTTGAAAAGCGCGGTAAGAAAATAGTGGATATTTCGGTGAGGAAAGTATTGTAGGGGACTTACAAGATATATAAGTGCATGAGACAAGAAGAGAAAGGGAAGATGAAATAACTATTTTTGCCCCCACACATTCTACAGGAGCAGTGAAAAGTAAATTTGTTAGAGGGAAGCCAGTAAAGGTATTCTTGTAGGTGACTAGGGCATCTCCTCTGTCTAACTTGTTGGAGATTAACCTATCATAATCACGCCTAACAATTGTGTAGTTAGGAAAAATTTCAGAGTCAAATATACTATCAGTCAACCAGGATTCAGAAATACAGACTATGTCATCGTTAGAGAGAGAATAGAATAAAGCTAGATCCTTCAGCTTGGATCTTAAGCCCCGAACATTTTGATAATAAATAGAAAATTTACTGTTTGAAAATTGACTTTTAAGAGTGCTATTCTGTAAGTTTTTAGGAAGAACCGGTGTAACAACTTTGAAAGGGAGCTCGATGGAGAGCGAATTTTTTTTTTCTAGAAGTTGTGAAAAATTTAACGAACACTCCAGGCGGCCAGCAATCAGGGCTCAAAATGTAGTCACACGATGCCAGAACAGTCGGTTTGAAAGAAGCTATAACTCTGTTGATGAAGTTGTCTTCCGTCAGCTTCAGGCAGTTAATTATTTTCAAAGATGAGCGAAATTTCTTATTTACATCATCTAAAATGTCTTCGGTGGATGTGCTATACGCAAACCTTGATATGAAGATTTGTTTCGGTGGCGCTACAACTTGGATGGATGGCAATTCCTCAGGAACTTGCCACATTTTGAAATTTTTTGGAATAGCTCCCCAATGAGATGAAGATCTCTGCGTCATACTACTTGTAGTGATAGACGAAGAAGGCTGAGAAGTAGGCAACGCATCTGAAACACCACTAACCATTTGCGTTGCGTTACTTGATGACGATGAGGGTATACTCTGCGGTAAATACCCTGACGTGATGGACAGATTCGCACCTCTTGACGAAATATTTTCGTTGTTTCATGCCAATTTTGACGATGATAATGGCTTACTCAGGCTCTCTGTTGTAGAGGATGAAGTCTCAGATCCCACCACCGATGGAGGCTGATCAAAAGAGAGAGAAAGCTTAGATTTCTCGAAAGAGAATGCTTCAGTAGAAATTTACATTTATCACTTGTGGTTGTGGTGTGAATAGGTTATCCGTGGTTGTGTTATTGAAAGTGCCTTGTGATACAATTAAGAGGAAGCTTTGACTGAAAAATCGTTGAAAGTTTGAATTTATAGGGGTGGTAAAGTGGTATGTAAGTTGGTGATATGTGTGTTGGGTTTGGAACTGCATGAACGCTGTTCCTTGTTGCAGTTTTTCCATGTTCAGACCTTTTGATATCAGGTCCTCGAATGTGTTGGTCTCTTGTGTGAGGAGGAACTGGCAAAGGTATGGGTTAATCACTCCGCTTTTGAGAGTACTCTTTGCAAAGTCTTCCAGCTGTTCACTGGCGATTTTAAACACTTCCTCAGAATATTTTATTGTGGCTGCTTCTTGGCAGTGACTGAGTAACTGCCTTAGCAGTCTGGACCATAATATACTCACATAGTATCCACACTCAACCCAGGTTCCGTAAAAGACCAAGCAGCGTTCACCACTTGATGGCCAGCAGATAGCAGTAAATTTGTACGCAATTCATCCTAGCGGGCGCACAGACAGCAACTCACTATTCGCGTGACAATCAATTAAAATCGCTAAATGCAAGGGTCCACCCCATAATACATGCACATAGTATCCACACGTTCCATTTACCTTGTGTTACACCCTTTCTGAATTTTCCCAAGGGCTGGTTAGCTAAGCCTGGGCACGTCAGCTGAGGCCTGTCATGTTCCAAAAAACAAAATACAAAGCAAAATAAAATTTCCGACGCACATGTTCTCTTACGCATTTCAGAGCATGGGAGTATTGCCAGATCTTAATAAAAAACTAAAAGATTGCATAGAACGAATTTGTTTTTCTGCAAAGCTACTAGTTTTTTGAAATCTGGTTGTCCTGAAATCTCTCATCGAAGCACTTGTTTATATTCGCGTCAGCATTTACCTACCTACCTGTTGCCGAAGATTTATGGTTCGCTCTTCGGCATGTGTTTGGTTTTTCCGGAGGCTAAATTGAGTGTGGACACCATGTGAATATACCATGGTCCACACTGCTGTCTTTACAAGCCCTAATGTAAATAATATATCCGAATATGACCGGCACCGGTAAATCTTTCAGGGCACTGGCATAATTCAAAAAGTGTATAGCACGGAGTAAATGGAAACTGTGGACACTATGTGGATGTACTATGCTCCTCACTTAATCCTACTAGCCTTGCCCTTCTTATATAACCCTATCTACCTGACTCTAACTACCCTATAATGTGAAGCACCCTAACATAAATCCCTCAAAGCAAGCTGAAGATGGCTAAAGATTTTTGAAATGCTTCCTGGCAAAACGTAAGTAAAGCCCGACGAACATTAAAAAAGATAAAATATATATTATATTTAAGTTTGAAATGAAATTTATTCTATGCATTCAATGGCTGCGTAAAATATTTGTTTGTATAATGCCAAATTTCTCGAATGTTCAGGTTGTTTAGCTCCTTAGTTTGGCGCTATTGATGTGACTTTCACAATTCAGTGCAACAAAATAGACAAGTGGACCGACAAGAATAAGTAGAAGTAAAATATGAACAGATTTTGAGAATTTATTGATAAATTCGCCCAGCCTTTCCAATCATGAAGGGAATATGTGGTGAAACCTCAATTTGGTTTCAAATAAACACCACGATCTTCACATAGCATGATCAGTATAGCGTAGCAAAAGGGAAGATTTTTTGTCTCTTTGGCAATATTTAGAGCAATATAATTAGAGTTCCACCCTCACCTTTTTACAAAGATTTGCTTGCAGTATGTCAGCGTCCATTGCTGTATGATATAGTAACTAATACTTAAATCAAAGAGAAAGAGTAAAATTCAACCCTATGAATACTTGAGCAGTTAGTTGGCAGGGAATGTAAGTATCTACTCGTAAAATAGAATGTTATGATCCAGAATATGAAAGTACATTAACAATAAAGCAGTAGATAGACTGTCAACATATTTACTGAAACACTGCTCTTCACCGATAGGTGAGGAAAGGATTGAAGAGGAAACTCTGTTAGAGACTACTCTAAAAATGTATATTTTTTATGTAGAAAAAAAAATTTTCACTTTCATTTAGAACCGACAAATTTAGAATCTAACTTAAATTTTTGGTTATTACCGATTCTGTCTTTCTTTTGCGAGAAATAGTCCCGCTTAATTAATGTTTTTATCCAAACATAAATGTAAAAATATAGATTCCAGAAACAGTGGCACAGAAAAATCGTAAAAAATACGTAACAAGCTATCTTTCTTGATGGAGAAGAAATAAATAATAGATCACATTGTCATTAAATACCCCGAGTTCGACTGAGTATTTTATTGTAACAAGCTTCTTCCTTACTGCATACAATCTATGTACACTGTATTTTGAGTCTGCCAACTTGTACATAGACTTATTCGCATGGTTGTATCAGTCGAAGCAAACCCATGAGCTGATATCCGATGAGAATATGGGTGCATCTTGAAACCACCTTCCCAATAGATATAACTTTTCAAGTGAGATTTCATATGCAAATTCACAATTTTTAATTTTATCCAAAATGGTAACATTTCAGTCATTTAACCCCACCTTTAAAAAAATAATGCATTTGTTTTTAAGATTATGTGGCGAAATCCACAAGAATTTAACCTTTATAAATATTGTAATAATAAAAGTGATAATGAGCTTAATTCCAACTTATCCGACACCCAGTGTAAATCAACTGGTATTCATATTGTTAAGTGCTCCGGTCAAATAAAAAAGAATTAAGACCATAACTATTCAACTCGACTTACCATATGTTGGTGTGATGCAATAAATCCAAAATATAAGAAAAAGAAAATTGGATTTGATGGTAAGATGCTGCTGTTTATGAGGTCGTCGTTTTTGTTGCTTTTTTTCTATCGATTGTTGTTGCTGCTGCTTCTGTTGCTTTGAATTTAGATGAAATTGATGCGGACATCGTTGGCGCAGAAGAAGAAATCGATCCGTCCAATTTAGGAGCATTGTTAAGCACGGTGGTCACCAATTATTATATTGACATCCGAAACTAACACATTTAAAACTAACACTAGACACATGCGTGCACTCATACGACCATTATCAAATTAGAAATATTATTTTTCACTTTCTTTTTAGGTAGAAATTCAATTAAAGGATTTTTCTTTATTAACTATTTATGTTGGAATTTTATCCTGAGCGAGATACTTTTAATTCAAATTAATTATTATTGTGATTGAAGTCATGTTTCAATTTCCATTTCTTTGAAGGTGCTTAAATTAAATTTCGTTTTTCGAGAAAATTTTCTACTTTATGAAAATTTGCGAAAAATAGGAAATTAAATTGCCTCCAACTCAATTCGACCGTTACCCGGGTAAATGTTCATTTTAACGCCCGCCCGTCGCGATTATTTTAATTCGTATAATATTCCGCGTAAATTCGAACAAACACTAAGGATGTATCTTACTCGTTTTGTTTTTCACCTTTATTTTTCTTGTAGTTCGCCGTTTTCTTATGACTTTCGAAAATTTTATAGTCCTGAAATACGATTTGGTTCCGTTTTTATCGCCGGTGTGAGTCTTAAAATTTACTGTTCCGGGTCGGATGCTGTTGTTTATTCTTCCCCATTCTCTTGACTCTTGCTCGCTTGCTTGTTGTGGGCTGTATCCTTACTATCCCCGGACCCGAATTGTAACTGTAGACAGGATAACAATAAAGGACGTTAGTATCGTATCGCTTCCCAATAGAGAAGTTTATGACTTGAAGTTGTTACGCGGGCATGGAGCTGTTGGTGTTTAGTGCAGGAAGGACGATACTGTATTTCCGTATGCCTTACGGCCAATTGTTGTTTTATACAAGTGTGTAGATGTGTATTTATCAGTCGTATCCTGAAGATTTTACAGTCCACCATTACCTGTGAATTACAAGAGAGAAGAACGGAAATGAAATTCATAAGCGTGAAATTGTTTTTCGATTTGTTTTGTTGGAATATTGTATAATAAGTTTGTTTATACATGTACTTATGTAAGGATGAGATGTCAAGTTAAACAATTTAAAGATAAGAATTGTGCTGGCATTAAATACTGGACAAAAGTTTGTGGCAGTACAGGACTCGAAGGCATTTAGAACGATATGTATGCATTTGGGTATGAATTTAAAAACTGTATATAGCGGTGTTACAATAAGAGAGTAATATTTATGCATTGGAATAGTCGCACATGATTTTACATCAGCAATTAAGCAAAACAAGAACAATAAGTTGTTTGCCATATCTTATGGAATTCTAATAATAAGAATTTTCATGTGAGATAATTTTGAACCCTTCAAACAACACCAATCTGCCCTCCTGCACCCGTAGGATTAACGATCAGATTTGAACAGATTTCACCAAACCCAAACATTTGACATCCACCCCCTTGTCTAACTTCAACTACAAAGTAAGGAATAACTACACTCAATCGGTAGGACTCAAATCAACCACATGGCTTCGGTTAATACACTTGTAAATTTCTTTAATTTACTTATTTAGGCATAGTTCGTTTGAAATAAGTTTTTGTATAGGACCGCTGAATTTCAGCGATGGGAAGGTGCCCAGGCCAGTTTAGCAAACATGTTCGGAGTTTACTTTCAGCAAGTTACATTCTATTAAGAGCACAAATCGTCGCTGTAAAATCAAACCGGCATATGTGCAAAAATTGAGGTTTTGAGTTACTGGTGTCAAAAAATTCCTTTTTCTCACGTCGATTTTTATGTCGAACTGGCATATCGTATAGTTGAATAAAAATCAGCCAGATGGCGTTGAGCCGGTATGTATTTACGCGGGAACAGCCATTTTCTGTATCAGAAGTCAGATCTATTGGGCAATAAATCAGTCGCTTCAAAATCTTCAAGGAGAAAAGACGTCCATCATGTAAGTAATTCTGAATCATCTCACAATAGTATATTTTTAATTACTACCCAGAAATGACTTATTGGCAGAAAATCCAGTTTGCACTTAAAATTAATACGTTTATAGCAGCCTCAACTAAAGCAAACCGGCATATATGCCAATAAGTCGGTTTCCTGGTAAATTTTCTCCCTGTGAATAAAGCAAAGTGTTAATTAAAACCGAAATGTGTTCCAATGATTCAGTTTGAATTGTATCAAAACAAAGTGTTTTTGAAGATATGCGATTTATTTTATTATTACGTATCATTATGCAAGATGTTTCACACTTTACAAGGCTTAAAATCGACCCTTGTAGTTAGATACTTTAATTTTTTTCGTCATTGTTGTTTTTTGAAGGCATTAATGTTAAAACTTGCGATGAAAAGTCAAAGACGTTGGCAAGTGATTCCACCAGATGCTTTGTCTCCGACATGAAACAATTTAGAACGCAGTGCTGAAGATGTTCCTACGACTATCAAGACTGATATACAATTAGAGACTGAAAACCACATTTCCCCTCCTGCTAGTAAGTTTAGGTTTTGTCGTTTGATTAAAATAAATCAGTACTGTTGGTTACTTGCATAAGCATTGGTGTAGTCTATACTAATATAGGAAGAACTCACTCACTCATTGCTCATCATTTTCAAACTTTTCCCCCTAAATCTATAATAACTATTTTTAAGGATGTGAAATTACTTCATCAACGAACGCTCGACTGTCTACAATAGATCTAGCAGAAGTTTCTATAGGGCTAATGGATGTGAAAGCTTGGGTTAATAAGCTGCCTGATCCGTTGCTTACAGCATTATGTATGGATACAGAAAGCACTACTGAAAATGTTCCCAAAACTAGCAAGACTGATTTGACTGAGCTACAAGCATTCTCTAATAATGAATGGGTGGAATGTGAATCAATACAAGGAGTGACTGAAAACCAGATTTCCCCTTCGACTGGTAAATTCATGCTTTTGCCATTTTGATTGATATAAATCAATACTGTTCGACATTTGCATGATCATTGGTGGCTTAAAGATAAATATATATTTTCTTAAATTGATAATGCATTACATTCTGGCTCTGAAAGTGACAGTGCAAGCAGAGATGAACTGGCGACTGCGATTGAAAATACAAAAGAACCAATTACAAGAAGGAGGATAAGAGGCAAATTTAATAAATGAACGTTGGCAAAGAAGATGCGAAACTGCGGTGAGGGATACGAGTCTAAAACTCGAGGAAGAGTGAACAAACGAAGCATGAAGCCTCCCTGCAACAACTGTAAACTCAAGTGCACTGAACAAATTAATGAGAACTATCGAAAAGAGATTTTTGCAATGTTTTGGGGAATGGGCGACTTGCAAAGACAAAGAGAGTTCATAAAAGATAGCACACAGGCAGTTGTCCCCAAGTATCAGAGGATTAAATTGAATCGAACAGGGGAAAGGGGCTCTAATCAATCATACTCATTAACGAAAGATGGAAAAAAATACGGATGTGCAAAAAATTTTTTAAAAACACTTTCGATCTATCAGACAGAGCTATTAGTACAACCCTTGAAAAAACTAACAAAATTACAGATGTTCTAAGCTTGAAAATGAGAGGCAGGCATGGAAAGGATCGAAAGTTAGATATATAACTCGTGAAAAGTGCAAAGGCTCACAACGAAAAAATTCCCAGAATTCCTAGTCATTACTGCAGATCTCAAAGCTCTCGGGAGTATATCGCTGGTTTAAAATCAATCGCTGAACTCCACAGATATTATCTCAAGGAAAGAAAAGAGTCAAACATTGCAGGAATTAGCTACTGCCAATACAGAGCTATTTTTAAGTCATACAATCTTTCTTTTTTTTACACCGAAGAAAGATCAGTGTGATGTTTGTCTCATTTACCAAAACACGAAACAAAATACGACGGAATATGAGAATCATATTCTGGAAAAGGACTTGTCCAGACTAGAAAAGCAGAATGACAAGAAAACCACAGATTCAACCGTCGTAGCAGTATATGACCTACAGGCAGTGCTGTCATGTCCACAGGGGGAGGCGTCTTCCTACTACTACATTTCAAAGCTAGCCGTTTACAATTTAACAATTGCTGAACTGAAGGGCGACAAAATGGTAAACTGTTACACTTGGGATGAGACACAGGGAAAACGAGGCGTGATTAAAATTCGGAGCTGTGTGCTGAAATATTTGCAATATTTAAATGACAAAGCTGACTGTCCAGTAGACGTCGTCTTTTACAGTGATAATTGTTGTGGACAACAAAAAAATAATTATATGATGGCAATGTACAAATATGCTGTTACAACATTGATAAACATAAAATCTATCACACATAAATTTTTAGTAAAGGGCCACACGCAAAACGAAGGGGATTCAGCTCACTCAACGATTGAAAAAGAAGTTAAAAGAGCACTCCGAAGTGGACCGATATACTTACCTTCCCAATATGCCATGGCCATGAAGACGGCAAAGAAAAGCGGCAAACCTTACCTGGCTCATGAGTTGAACCATCAGGACTTTTTTGACATAAAAGTTCTGAAGGACTTCCAAGTAATTTTACCCATATTGGACATTCGAATGTTCAAAGTAATTAAAAACGACGGCAAGTTTTTCTTCAAAACATCCTACGGATCACATGCTTGGGAGGAGGCGAAGAAAAGGAATAAGCGGAGAAATGAGAGCGTGAATTCTGTTCTGATGCAAGTTTATTCCAAGAGATTTACCATTGATGAGAAGAAGAAAAAGGGTATCTTAAAGTTAGTTACGGACGGGATAATACCGCCAATTTATTTAGATTTCTTTAAAAATTTGTGAAACTTTGCAGTTACCAGCAAAGAAAAAAAACAATACTATGTTAATTTTTGTTTAAAAAAATTGCGAAGCAATAAATTATTTTTCCATTGACAATATTATAATTTTTTTCTACCTAAAACAGGGTTCAAAAGAAGAAGCCACAGTGACACAAAAGCAAATATAACACTGATTTTAAAGTCATACTGGCATATCTGCATATTTCTTATAATTTAAGCAATTTCGATTTATTTGCAACTACTACCTCAATAAGCAGTATTTGCCTAAATTTTATTCATGCATAAAATGGCTTTGAGGTTAACCAAACGGACGCCAAAAGGAAGATATCACTTGCGAAAACTAAGTCCCCAGGTGAAAAATATGCATTTTGCAGATATGTCGGTTTGATTTCACAGCGACGAAATGTTGTAAATTCACATATCTTCGATTTTCCCTTAAATAGCAGTATTTCAGTTTTGCATAGACCATCGAGCTAAGCATTTACATACTGACTACGCAGTGTTTATTATATTTGTTAGTGTTAATCGAAGTTAAATATTGAGTTCCTGTGTATCGGAAATCGCTTACCCTGCTCAAAGTAGGAAAAGAAGCCGGGAATTTTTCCCGGCCATCAATTTTCTCCGTGACAAGAGTTCATCGAGCTCCAAAAGATTCTTGCCATTAGCTGGCCTTCCAGATTGCAATTAAAGCGATCAACAACCCAACACTCAAGTAAAAGCTAAGGTGAGAGTCCCTCCAATAACATTTACGGATTTACCTCGCACACGATAGACGCCATTCTTAAAGAATTGAATGTTACGAACTTTTCAATTAAAGCAATGTCAATTGGTATGAGGCTTTTTCTTATCAATCTGGAAGGTTACGAGACCATGGAAAGACATTTAAAATCTAAGTCGACAACCAATGAAGGCATGTCCTACAGTATGACTATCAAGCAAAGCCTACAATTAACAAATAGTTTATTCGACAACATCTTTTCACCCGAATCTTTACTGACCGTTTCGCATGAGTCAATTGCTAATTTAAGCAAATGTCAAACTAGGCAAGAACAATCTACTGTTATTGTAGAATTATCCATGAAATTTCCATATGGATAAACGATTAAATTTTTAGTCTAGAACGCACAAAGCATTAAAAATAAACAAATTAAAGCGTTCAATTTCACTGTTAAAAATAAAATCGACATATTTGTCATAAGCTATTGAATGTAGTGTCCCAAAACTATCAAAAGCTTCTTATAATTTAAAATTGGATGGAGAAACTTACAACCTCATAAGAGAACGAAGCTTCTTCCGGCGTAAATGGCAAAAACCTGCATTGAGTCTCTTAAGATTGGTGTTATTAGCCTCACTCTAGCAATTAGGAACAGAAGCTCCAGAAACTCTGATGGAACAATATACTAATTCAATAATAAATAATAACGAAGAGCAGATTTACTCTAATCAACGAAAAGCAGATATGCTTTGCAGATAAATTTAATCAGTTCCAGAATATTTCCTATAAGTTTTGCAGCAATCTAGCATAAATAATTATGGCTAAGGCTTTGAAATAACCATCTAAAGAAAAATCTTTACCTCCTGGTGCATTAATAAAAACCACGGAGTTAATAGGCTTACTTAAAAAAGTTAAAAACGCCAAAACTCCAGGTATCGATGGGCTGCCGAATAATTTTCTTAAAAATTTACCCAAAAAGGAATTGTCTTCATATGCCTCCTATTCAACCCTTGTCTTAAGCTCTCTTTCTTTCCATCCATCTGGAAACAAGCTCTAGTTATAACATTCCTGAAACCTGAAAAAGGTCCGCACTCCTCCGACAGCTACAGGCCCATTAGCTTACTACCAGGTTTAGGTAAGCTCTTTAAAAGAGTAATCCTAAAAAGATTAAACGATTAAAGGCTAACTATATCTTAGCTGATTTCCAATTCGGCTTCTGAGGCAGATATTCGACAGAGTATCAACTTTTCCGTGTCACGAAGGATGTCAAAGCAGCAATGTACAATAAATTGTCTGTAGGTTTGGTGACGATGGACAAAGAAAAAGCCTTCGATACATATATATATATAACACGCTCGCATACTTGTTGAACTTTATACAAGCATTTTTAACTGGCAGGAAGTTACAGGTCAAAGTAGGGGCAAGCACTTCACCAGTAAAAAGTATCCCTGCCGGCGTTCCACAAGGCTCCTGCATAAGCCCATCACTATATAATGTCTATACGTCTGACTTCTCTGCCATACCAAACTGGCAAGTTACAGCTTTCGCAGACGACATTTGCATATACAACATAGGCGCGACCCAAATTTCATTATTGCTAGCCTTGCAACTTAGAGATCAATACTACTAACATATAGATGGTAAATTAGAACTAATGTTGCAAAAACAAAGTCAACATTCTTCACTAGGAAGCTTGTTCACCTACCCATGCGACCAATAAATTTTTAGAGCAAACTATTCCCTGGTGTGAGGATCTCAATTATCTCGGGCTTATATTCAACAAAAACTAACCTTTAGAAGTCATTCGAACATATAAGCTCCAAAGTGTTTAAGCCTCTCCCTATACCCCCTTCTTAATCGTAGTTCTCAATACCAGAAGCAAAGTCCTCATCGTGAAAAAATTTGACATCGAAAGGCTCCAAACTGTATCTGTGGTGAATAATTTCAAGGAGACCCTCAACAACTAGCTAGCTCTCATCCTATTAGAAACATCGCTGAAAGCAAGCAACGAGGTATGGGTGGAAGTGAAAGCAACAATTAAGACCGTGACAGTATGGATGATTGAGCATCAAACCCAGCACAGGTTTGATGATAAATGCCAAGATGCGTTAGATAAGCATAATCAGACGTAAAAACAATACTTAGGTAGGAAAACCAGGACGAAGCAAGAACATTATGAAAATCTCATAAGAGTAGCGATGTAAGTCTAGCAAGTAATAACACAAGGCAACATACAAAGTAGTAAAAAGCCTGAAATGAGGTTATTAGCCCAAGACCATATCCTACCTACCCTTGATGATTTGGGCAACATAATCACTTATGAAAACAAGGTTAAGAACAGATGGGTAATATGTTTCAAGAAACTTCTAAATCCTCCAAACCGCTCGAGACCGTCAGAGCCTATAGATATTCGAGATCGTTCTACAATCAAAGCTCAAAAGAATAATAAAGCGCCGGATATCGAGAAGATTCTAGTTGAACTTATAAAATATGGTGGCAGCAGTATTCAGAATGTCATCCAGCACATTTGGCAACAAGAACATACGCCAAATGAGTGAAGGCAATCAAATGTATTCCCTATCCACAAAAAAGGTGATAAGCTACAGTGCGAAAACTATAGAGGCATATCACTACTTTTTATGGCATTTAAATATTTTCAAAGACCAAAATAAAATCAGATCATACACCAACAGTATTATTGGGACGTATCATTGTGGCTTCAGAGCAGATAGATCGACGGTAGATTAACTCTTTTCAGTCAAGAAAGTGCTTGAGAAATTCTGGGAGATTAACGTAGATAAACACCAGATTTTCGTTGACTTTAAGCAAGTATACAATAATATTGATCATTACATACTATACCAAATAATGCTTTGGTTTGGTATCCCATCCAAATCAGTCCGAGATATTTGTGAGACAGTCTTTAAGGCGAATAGTTGGAGTGAAGCTAGACGATAACCAATGGTGAATTCGATTCAGCCATAACCTCTATGAATTTTTTTGACGAGCCGGAGGTCTCAATGATTGTGAGACTGCGGAAGCTGTATTGGGCTGGCCACGTGAATTGTGTGGACGAACAACGGATACCAAAAAAGTATTCGTTGGGAAACATCAAAGGCGGAGACAAGTGGAGAAATCGAGGAAACACTGGTCTAACTCGATCTACGAAGACAGTTTTTCGCTGCTTGTATTGCAAATTGGTGAACGTAGTCAATAGATATTTTAATATTTTAATTATGTTTATTTTTTTTTTCTGGGAAAGTCGTTGGGCCTTGCTTTGTTGTGTTGGCGGACTCGTGTCGAATCTTTTGAGTTCGAATTGGTCTGCAGATATAAAAGAAACTACATAATTAACTTTTATTTATATGATTGATTATACTACGGTTTTTGCATCAAGTTTTGCTATTTTCACGTAAAAGAATTTTACGTATCTATGTTGGAAAAACCTTGAATAATATTAAGCAAACATGGAAAATTATTGGCCCGAGCTGGTTTTCATGTTTGGTAGGATACGTGGAAAATACAATATTATGCGTGAATGGATTGTATGTGGAGAAAACACAAAGCCGTACCTTGAGACATAGACGCTGTCTCTCGCGGCCGGAATGATCATTTTTCTGAGTAGCAAATCCAATATTTATGGCAATTAATGTATTGAGTAAAATTTTTGTGACGTGAATGGAATAAAATCGCAGAGGAGTGCATTTGCTCAATATTTTCGGAAAGTATTTCAAGGGTTGAATAGGAAAAATCTTAAAAGGTATCAACAAAACTCAAAAGAATATCGACAGCATGATTAAAGTGGGAAGCAACAACAAAATCTTTTTTCCATTTGAAGGATTTAATATTTTACATCAATAATAGAACTATTCGCATTCAAATAAGACTAGTAGAGCTATTTAGAATCTTTGACCCGTAAATTACATCATTTTAACTTCACTCAGCGGATAACATACTACTCTGAGCTTGTTCATTTTTTGAATATCGATCAACCGAGATAAATGTCAATTCATCTGGAGTAAAAATTGGCGATTTATTCCTCAACATAATCTCTTTTTAGCTCGATACGCTTGACCCAGCAACGCTCGAAATTATTTAACAAGTCAAAAAATATGTTTTCTCGAGGTCTGCAAAGTAGGCCTCCGGGACGGGGATGACCTCCTCATTCGACTCGAATTTTTGCCCGACGAGTGACTTTTTCAAGTTTGGAAACAAAATGTTGTCGCACTAGGCCAAATATGGAGAATACGGTAGATGGGGTAGTAGTTCATAGCCTAATTTGGACGTGGTAGTGGCGGTGGTGTGAACCAGTGCTTTGTCACTATGGAATAGCACTTTTTTTTTCTTCGCGAAATGAGGCATTTTTCCTGCAATTCAGCGTCAAATCGCCCCAATAATTTGGCATATTAGAGTCTTGTTACTGTTTTGTCCTTCTCTAGGTAGTCGATAAAGATCACACCTTTTGAATCCCAGAAAACGGGGGCCATCACCTTTCCAGCCGATGGGACAGTCTTCGCCTTTTTTGGAGCACGTTTACCGGCTGAAGTCCACTGTCTCAACTGCTCCTTGGTCTCTGGTGTGCACCCTTGGAGTCATGTTTCTTTAACGGTCATAAAACGACGCAGGAACTTCTTCGGATCGCGCGTTAACAGTATCAAATACTACTCTGAAGTGTTCTCACGGTTGCTTTCCTTGTCCGAAATGAGCAAACACGGCACCCATCGCGCCGACTGCTGTCTCATGTCCAACGTATCATGCAGGATATAGCCTATGCAGTCTTTTGATATGCCTACTGTCTCAGCTATCTTGTGCGGCTTCAATCGGCGGTCTGCCAATATGACCCCATGGATTTTCGTCACTTTATTCTTCGTGGTAGCCGTTTTTGGAGCCCTTGGGCATGGTTTATCAAAAACTGACGTGTGACCACGTTGAAACTCGATAAACCAATTTTTTACGGTCATCATCGTTGAGCAGAGTCACCGTAATTACCATCTGAGCGTTCTTTGATTTCGCTGCATGATTTCGCTTCCGCAAACAAAATTCGAATCATCGACCGATATTATTCTTTCTCCATTTTTCTAAAGTTCGCGGATACGCCCGCTTCAAAGCATAACTACCGATTCGATTCAGCTGAAATTTTGAAAGTAGCCGTCTATGAGAATTTACTAGCACTACAGCCACTTTCGGGCCTTCGCTTAGAGATACTTATAGTATCGCATTATCATGAACGAATGTGTCGGCACTCCACAAGGGGAAATGGTCAGTATCACGCTTTGGCCATGTGTCCGTCTACACAGCTGCGATATTTTAAACCAGCACGTATCATAGCTGATCGGGCTTATCGTCCGTCCGAAGAATCACTCAAACTAAACCTCGGGGCCACCAACCAGAATCGAACCAGGGAACTTCAGGTTATGGAATGAGCGCTCTAGTTACTACATCACGCGGACTACAAGGTTAGAATAATAAGAATGCATTTACTTAGACCGACGTCAGTAAGGCTGGGTCATGATGAGCTAATCCTTTTAAAATGCTATTTTTTGGGTAAAAGTATGACAGTGTCATGCTCGATAGCCCACTTTTGCTTTTATTAAAATGGTAGATCTTAGATTCCCTTCAAAACCAGTCTAATCTAAAATTGCGTTATTAAACTGAGCTGGCGGATTTGCCGAGGTGTGGAATTGTTTGCCTCAAGAGTGAAATCATACATCAATGGCTTATCGTCAGTCTTAGTAAGACAGTGCCAGAAATGTTGGATGCTCGTTGAAATGGCCAGCAGTTGTACGTGCTATAGTTTCTTTCGGCCGGTGACGTCACACGCTGAAAAAAAGCCAGCGTAATCCAACTGCTACGTTACAGGCGTTGGTGCCCAGGACCAGTGGTTTATCTGGTTGATGAATGCTTTGATTACCTATGGATTCGAGTTGTTGCTTCTCTTGTTTTAGCTCCGGAGGATATCGTGAAGTGGAGACAACAGGTCTGCGGGTAGTAGTTTAGAACTCTGATGAATCGTCTAGGTTTAGTAAATTAGCCGACTGGTGGTCATTTAGGACAGCTTAAGCCTTGGTGATAGACGGAGATAAGCCGTGCTTTGAGACCTTGTGCGCCAAGAACTCGACTTCGGGGGCTGCAAATGTCTACTTTTGCAAGTTTTTCCTCCTCCAGAAATGACCTATTCCTAATATGTACTTTTACGAAATTTGCCATAAGCTCGGCTATGTCCTCCTAGGCCATCCTGATCCCATTCGTTGTGATGCTATCGATACCTGGAGCTGTATTTTTTCAAGTCTCGGATTACATTAATGACTTCCATTTCATTTTTTTCATGAATGTGAAAGATGAATTTAATTGACATGTGTTTATGAAATTCTTTTTTGAGCTGGCAACGATTTCCTTGGTGGTTTTTCCACCAATTGTTGAAAAAAAGTTATTTAACGAATTGACTGCGCCTCGTGGATATGATGTATTAGTGGGTCCAAAACGACTCAGTTGAAAGTTTTGTGACATAGTTCAGGGTGAAGAGTTATCCTTCATCTAATTTATTATTCTTTTTTCACATTTCATGGGAGTTTCAGCTGCTGTATCCATTCTTCTAGTGAAATAAGAGAACTTAGCCCCTTTTACAAGTCGTTTCGATTCTTTCCGCTTGCATATATACATAATCGAGAGCTTAGTTTCCATTGTTCTTCATGTAGTCCATGTACGCCTTCCTGTTTTTATTACAAAAAAGTGACTGTGAAAACTACTTGGCCAAGTTTTTTGCCGGTAAACCACAGAAGTTCTAGACGGATGAAATAATGGCTCTACCCAAAAAATGGTAAAAGGTCATAGATAATAATGGACAATGTGTACTTAAATAGAATCCATTTTAAATAAAAGCAATATTCAATGGACAAAAAGGCTCAATACTTTTAGACCCCCCTTACAGTTCCTACGATGAGCGCTTACAGATCCTCAACATCCCATCACTCAAAAAAAAGAGAGAATTCTTAGGCCTGTGTTGCTTATTTAAAATCCATCACGGTATTTTTTCATCTAACCTTCCAGAAAGGTTTTAAAATATATTCCACCTCAAGAGCGCGTTCAGCTGACATATTCATTGTACCCTTTGCTCGAATGGATATTTATTTTTATTCGTTTTTGGTACGCGTATCACGTCGCTACAATTATTATATTTTATTACATATTTCATTACGTATTTTGTAATTGCCTTCATGAATCTATAAAAATAAGCTTCACGTATAGAGCTTTTTCAATTTTCCTTTGGAGTTGCCATTGGTGCATTCATTGCATAATCATGTCTTTGTACCGCTCACTGTTGACTGTAACAATGTGGCGATCATTATTTTTGAAGACAGCAAACTTTCTCTAGATATAATGGTGTTTCGACAGCTGTAGACCAAGGACTCGATTGGAATATGCGATAGAAGCTGACAGCAGATCTTTGTTGAAAGTGAACAACTGGCGGACAAGGCCGCGGAACCGTGATGATTGGAGGAAATTAATCCTGGAGGCCAAGGCCGAGCTTTGGCAGTCGCGCCATAGATTACGATAAATGTATCTATTATGTTTGTTGACGTAGTCATTTAACCAAAGGTGCGTTTCATCAATGAATGAAATTTTTAAATGAAAATGTGACTTAATGGCCCATCTTTCTTCCGGCCTATTCCTTAAATGTTGGTGCAAAGTGAGTCTATTCATGATGAATTGCGAAAAGGAACTAACCTCAAAACAACCGAGAATCTTGATATCATCTATGATTGGAAACAGTGCTACCATTTTTCAGTTCTCCGCCTCTAAAAAGTCACCCTCTATTAATATATAACTGGAAATCAGGGCGGTCAGAAGCAGTTTTGCTAGCGTTATTTTTAGATTCTCTCTTTAATGATAGTAGTGTTCGAGTGAAGGTCTGAATAATTTGTAAAAAGGGAAAAAGTACATGTGCTTCTCTTGTCTGTTGAAATTTGAGTTTGGTTAAGTTTCAGAGTATTGGTGAAAGATTGGAACATTCCGGGGAGCCAACGTTCTTACCGAATAGTTTTTCTTAACGCTTATTGTCTAGAAGCAAGTGGTGTGCACAACCAACCTTTGGCTTATAACCGAATTTGAATGCCCCTAACAAGAGCATTCTCTTCAATTATGATGATGATGGGTTTTTTCATTAACAGTAAAGTTTTTGATACAAAGGACTTTTTACACCATAAATCGTGTACGTGTTAGTTTCCTCGTGTAGTTTGGCTGTTATACTATATAAGGTTTTCCATTAGGGACATCACAATTTTGTTTCTTTATATGAAAACACCCTTAAACTTTTTTAATAAACTGTTAATGTCGAAACGTTAGCTAAAGTCAACATTTTTATCACGGTAAAGTTCACGGACCAGAAACGTTTGAAAATATTAAAAATTACTACCAAAATTCTGAGTTGGTGGCCGCAACTTTAAGAGCACTTACTCTAATTTTTGCCCGCAATAATCGTCCCACTCGACAGTCTGAGCGTGCAATAGTGGATAAATTGGAGCCCAAATTTCCACTTTTGGATGTTACTGTCCCAAAAAGATGTCGTACTACTCGAAGCGAAGGAAATATCGCAGCCGTAAATGCATCTATTCAAAATGAGACAAATCAGTCGATTCCACGTCGTTTTCAAGAATTGAGCATCGCTCAAACAATTGATTGATTGAAAGGCAAATTTGGTGAGCGTGTTATCCCGAGAAATGGTCCGGTCGAATGGCTACTTCGATGTGATCTAACGCCATTGGATTTAATTTTATGGCGTAATATCCAGTCACTGGTCAATGCCAACAAGCTTGCAACTTTAGACGAGCTCAAAGACAACATCCAACGCGAAATTGTCAAAATTCTGGTCAAAATGTGTGCCAGAGTGGTGGAAAATTGGGCCCAAAGAATATAGTGCTGTAAACAGGCTCGTGGTGGTTATATAACCAAAATTGAACGCCATTCTTAAAATGTAATGCATACACAACACCCACAATAAATTTGAACTCAATATGTCAAATATTTCTGTGTTTTATTAATAATTAAAATTGTTATGTCGTTAATCGAAAACGCTTTATTTGTGAGGGTACTTAATTTCATGGTATAGTGAAGTAGTTTCACCTACAGAAGCACCTTCCTCTTCTTTTCAAGCCTCTCTCGAAATAGAATGTTCTTAATCGAAATTGATGACTCTTGTTACTTGTTTGAGAATATAAGATTACAGCTTTGACACCCTCGTGCTCTATAATTTTAGAATGAAATTTTTGTATTCCCGATTGAAGTTATGACTTTTGAAAAGCCAATCAAATTCAGTGAATCACTTGTTTAGAAACGCCTTTGAATATTTTCTCTTCTTTTGTGGCAATCGTGTAGGTATAAGGAATCTACTTCAATAACTGTCTTCAGATTTACATAAGAAGAAATCTAAATAGTTGAAAAAGTACAAAGTACCGTTTTATAGAGACTAACAAGCTGAAGTAGCAGGAGAGTGCTCCTGCCAAAAGGGTTTTGGGTAACAATTAGTAAATCAAACAATATATTCTGCATATCAAAACTTGAGTTATATACAGATTCCATGAATTGAGTTCGAAAAGCTATATCCTGGTTATTATACATTTAAAATCGCCGGCATTTTATTTTAAATGTTTTGAACAAGTTGCTGATTAACCATGATAACACATAAATATTACAAACCATTTCTAACATTTTTATCAAAATTCCTACATATTTGTAGTGTCCTAGGTCTGTTGCAAATGTTTATTCCCCTAGTATCACGTGTGAATGTTGTTGCAAATGTTAAATATTCAATCGACTGTAACTTAGCTGTTTATGGTTCGATTACTGTGGAATTTTCAGAACACATACAATTTCTATCAGAAAACTTTTGGAATACTAGAGGGTCCCATCTTGATTTTATAGGCAAAAATTTTAAATTTATAAAATGTACTATTATCAACAAAGTTGATCGAATTTTGACTTCTGAAGTATTTGTTGCCCTTGTGCTGCTAAGGACTGACCTCTGTGATTTTTTTTAAAGTTTTCTGGTTGAGGGGGGGGGGGGGGCAACAACATTTGCATAAAGTTTCCGTTCCCCTGCACCCCTCAAAGCAAAACTTATCAATTCAAGACCTTTTTGAATAGTTTTCATTAATACCTTTCAATTGATACCCATATTGCCTACATTTGAAGAAATTTTTTCAGGGGTCACTCCCCTGTATGGGTACGCCCCCTTAGACACCTTATAATTTTTTTGTGGATTAAACTTTAAAGAGGGCGCCACTTTACACCTATTTATGGTGATCATAAAAACTATTTCGACCACTGAGTGGCGCTGACATCATCTCGAGAAAGTTTGGCTATACACATCTGGCAACCAATCAGTTAGCAACAAGAAGATTTTTCATCAGCTGTTCTCTTTGGCTTTTGGTCGCGAAGCAGACAAGTTTAGTTTCATTTAACGAAATGTTATATAGTTAGATTTTTGCAATAAATTGTTATTTACCACATTAAGTGAGTTTAACAATTGCATTGTGCACGTCTTAATCCACGGGATTAAGGCTGCTACAACTGGTGACCCTATCATCGAATTGAGCCCCTGCTAGGGGAGCACCCATTTAAATATCGACTGAGGATTTGACAACCGGCACGTCCGTTCAACTGACACCGGCGCTGGCAAGGCGCGACAACAACACGTTGCTCGACACGCTATATGAACCAAGCAAGGACATGATATCTTTGCCCAAATTGTTGCCACCGGTTGATGCAGCAACAAACTTTCCACCGTCTGCGGACGTTGCTTCTGTCAAAGATATAAAATTGCCACCATTTTGATGAAACGACCCGACGCTTTGGTTTGTGCAGGCAAAGGCGCAATTTTTCACTAATAAAATAATGTCTGACAACGCTCGTTATTACACGCTTATCGCTGCCCTGGACATCGATATCGTGCAGCAAAATCTGACATTATCCGTTCGCCACCAGTCACGAACAAATACAGTACGCCCAAACGATATCTTGTCACCAGATTCTCCGAATCCAAGGAGCGACAGCTAAACCGGTTGCTCGCAGGAGCAGACCTCGACCGAAAACAACCGTCACAACTACTTCGAGAAATGCAAAATTTCGCACCTTTGGATTTGTCATCCTCAAAACAGTGAGCATCAGGAGCGTTCTGGCTGCTAGCGAGGATTCCGAACTCCACAAACTCGCAACAATAGCAGACCTCATAGTGAAAAACAGTGTTCCGGCTTAAGTATTAGCTACAGAGGCAACTCCACCACAGGCAGGCGCGCCTGATACGTCGGAACTCAACAAATGGCTTGAGAAATTCGAGCGTCAGCTTAATAACGTTGTCGTTCAGATGACAAAGTCAACAAACAATTTCAGCCTCTCGATTTGCACGGTTACACAGGTGGTGCAAGAGGCCACCGCACTGCAACTAAGAACGAGGCTTGCTATTACCATAAAAGATTTAGCGTGAAAGCGAAGCGGTGCTCGGAGCCTTGCTCGTTTCAAACAAATCAGCATCAGGAAGACTGAGAAAATTGCCTTTAATCACCGGAGTGGTAGATAACATACATAAAATTCCGTAATTTCGGAATCAGATCAGCAGTCACACTTAAATTTCCTAATCGACTCCGCATCGTCACGCTCGATTCTGTCTAAACGCTTCGCTCAACTTCAACAGCCGCATATGTTAACATTATATATCGCCAACAACTACACAATTACCACGTACTACTGGACCGTCAGTTTTTCAACGGCCTCGACGTCTGACAGGCGAAAAACTGAAAGCAGCACGAGCAGAATTCGATCGGATGCTTAAAATGGGTATTTGCCGTACATCGAGTAGTCCTTGGGCCAGTCCCATCCATGGAGAGTTTGTGGCGACTATCGCAAACTTAACGTTCAGACAGTACCGTATCGATATCCAATCACACATATCCACGACGTAGCTAACCAGCTTCACGGTAAAACTATATTTTCGGAGTTGGACCTAGAACGGGCTTACCATCAGACCCCGATGTCCGAAGCCGACATAAAAAAGACAGCCGTTACAACACCATTCGGTTTGTTTGAATATTTTTTCAACGGCACATGGACAACATCCTCTACGGACTGGAATTCGTCTTCTGCTACATAGACGATATCATCATCATGTCAGACAATGCTGACCAACATCGAGAACACCTCAACATTGTTCGTCAACGACTTGAGCAACATAACCTGCACATTAACATTGATAAGTGTACAGCGCGTATGATGGCGAACTACTAGCTGTTTATGCCGCAATCAAGTTTTTTAGGTATATTCTGGAGGGTCGTCATTTTATTACCAAAACCGACCACAAGCTTTTAATCTACGCATTCGCTCAAAGTCTTGACAAAGCCAATCCGAGACAATTAAGACAGTTGGACTTCATCTCTCAGTTTACGATGGAGATAGTCCACATCTCTGGCACGGAGAATCTGGTAGCCGGCGCCTTCTCCAGAATTAATACGATCAATATGCCATTCACCTTAGACCCAACTCAACTAGCCGAGGCTCAACAAGAAGAAGACGAGCTTCGTGTGCTCCTAGACAACAGAAACAACACGGGATTACAACAACAAAAGCTGCCAATCGGTACTGCAACAGTTTACTGCGATACTTCAACGGGAGATATTCGTCCTTACGTCCCATCGAAACTTCGTCAACGGGCTTTTGCTTCATATCACGGACTCGCTCACCCGAGCGGCAAGGCCACCCTTCACCAGCTGCGCGAAAAGTACATATAGCCCAGCATTCAGAATGAGACGATACGATGGACCCGCAACTGCATCTTCTGTCAACGCGCGAAAATCCAACGACACAACAGGAACCAGCCCGTCTCAATAAACGTACCGAACGAAAGATTCGATCATGTACACATCGACATCGTCATTCTGCCATTGGTGAGCGAATATCGATACTGTCTTACCATGGTAGACAGGTTTTCACGGTGGCCAAAAGCAGTCTCCATGCAAGACATGGCTGCGGACACAGTCGCCAACGCTTTTTACAACACCTGGGTTGCGCGTTTTGGAACTCCCCCTGCGCGAAAAAAACATATAGCCCAGCATTCAGAATGAGACGATACGATGGATCCGCAACTGCATCTCCTGTCAACGCCCGAAAATCCAACGACACAACAGGAACCAGCCCGCCTCAATAAACGTACCGAACGAAAGATTCGATCATGTACACATCGACATCGTCATTCTGCCATTGGTGAGCGAATATCGATACTGTCTTACCATGGTAGACAGGTTTTCACGGTGGCCAAAAGGAGTCTCCATGCAAGACATGGCTGCGGACACAGTCGCCAACGCTTTTTACAACACTTGGGTTGCGCGTTTTGGAACTCCCAAAACGTTGACAACCGACCAAGGCGCTTGATTTGAGAGCGCACTTTTTCGAGCCCTAACCAATCTGACCGGAACGAAACGAATTAGAACAACATCCTATCGTCCTGCGTCTAATGGTGCGATGGCACCTTCAAATCAGCTCTTATGTGCAGTCAACCAACATCCTGGATAGAACTACTTCCAACAGTTCTACTAGGATTGCGAATGTCACTCAAGGAGGACTTAGGAGCTTCACCCGCCGAATTACTTTACGGCGAACAGCAACGTGTTCCGGGCGATTTTTTTTACAAACGAGGACATGCCAGCCGATCCCACCTTTTCTGTTGAGAAATTTCATGAGCACTTGCGACCCCTTGGGCCGACACCAGCAGCTCACCACATATAAAGAAGCCTTTTTCAATACAAGGATCTCTACACTTGTACTCATGTCTTCCTGCGAGTCGATGCAGTTAGACATGCGTTGGAGCAACCCTACACAGGACCACACGAGGTGGTTAAACGAATCAACGATCACGTCTTCATTATCAAGATAAAGGGACAAGATGCGTCCGTCTCAACCGAACGAATCAGACCAGCGTATAATACAAAAGATGACAACGAACAACATCATCAATCATCAATCTAAATGGAATCATAAGCTGTACTAAGATTACAAAGGAAAATCTGCCGGATCGAGTAGTATCCTCCTTTAAACTTACAGCTCTACCAAGCATTGATTCTGTATGTCGTCCCGAGTTCTGGCTTCCTGGTACACTAGTGAAACCATTCGTACCTGTTAAAAAGACAAATTTTTTCCGCAATCCTTCGGTTCACGCAAGAAAATAGTACATAATAGCTTTAATAACATTAAAATTTATCATCAAAATGTTAGGGGACTAAGGACCAAATTAAATATTTTTAACACGTCTTGCTTTACCGCGTCGGATGATATCATCTGTATTACAGAGACGTGGTTGAATGGAAGTATCCTTAATAATGAACTTTCGACTGAACACAATATCTTTAGACGAGATCGAGACATCACAGCTTCATCTAAAATCGATGGCGGGGGTGTCTTGATAGCTACTAAGAAGACTTTGTCAGCTTCAGCCTGTTCAAATTTCACTCCATCTTCTCCTATAGAATGTATTCTTGTAAAAGTCCAAACCTCACACAATAAGTTTCTTCTTGTTGCCTCTACTTACGTTCCTTGTAACTCTTCAATTCCTACATATGAAACGTTCTTTGATGAGCTTTCATCTTACATTGACTCCTTCTTCCCAGACTCCCCTTTATTAATTTGTGGAGATTTCAACTCGCTCTCGGTTTCTTGGTCATCTTTTCCTGCATCAGTTTCGTCTTCTACGAATAATCTATCCATCGTTCTTTCCACTTTTTTAAATCACTGCTCCCTCTCTCAATTTAATTCTGTACATAATGTTAACGACAAACTGCTGGATCTAGTGCTTTCCAACGTTGCTGATCAACATCTTTCTGTATCTCGGTCGGCGGTTCCGTATGTAGACACTGACTCATTTTACCCTCCCCTCTCTATGGTCCTTTCTTTGAAATATCTAGCACGATGCAAAACTCGTACGTGGCCTAGGTTCAATTTTTACAAATCCGATTTCCATTCAATTTCCACGCATATTTCTACCATTGACTGGCAAAGTTTCTTTGCTGACTTGGATTGTGAAAAAGCAATATCAAAATTCTATTCCTTTCTATTTATTAGTATCCATAACTTCACTCCACTTTATGCCTCCTCAGCAGGCGCTAATCCTCTCTGGTTTACGAGGCATGTTAAGGAAGCCATTAAAAATAAGGATAAAGCTCATAAATTGTGGAAATCTCATGGAACAATTGATTATCGTCAAGAGTTTGTTAGGTATCGGTCAATTGCCAATATGGAGGTTCTGAGAGCCAAAAGAGCATATTATGACAATATCGAAAAGTCTCTTCATTCCAACCAAACTAAGCCCTTTTGGTCTTTTGTTAAAGCTCAAAGATCTTCAAGTGCATTCCCAAATTTTTTTCAGTGGAATAGCAAGACTGCTTCTTCCCCTTCTTAAATTTCAAACTTATTCTCCACCTTTTTCTCCTCTACATTTTCTTCATATAACAAGACTTCTATACCTTCCTCTTTTTCCGTATTGCCTTCGCCTATTATCATCTCGATAGTCACGAATCCTCTTCAAGTTGAACTTATTATCAACTCTATTGATCCTAACGTTGGACCTGGGCCGGATGGCATTCCCAATTTCTTTATTAAAGCATTAGCATCTACCATTAGCTTTCCACTTTCATTGCTTTTCAATCTAAGTTTGACAACAGGTCACATGCCAGATTGCTGGAAGATTGCTAATGTTACTCCAATACACAAAAGTGGTGACCCGACCATGGTGGAGAATTACCGCCCTATCTCAAAACTTTCATCCTTTTCTAAAATTTTAGAACGAATTGTCCACCTAGAGCTCTATTCTTCTCTTTGTTCCCAAATAGCTCCTGAGCAGCATGGTTTTGTGCCAAATCGTTCTACCATAACCAATCTCTTGGAACTTACGGACACTGTGGCGGTAGCCTTAAATGATAGTCTTCAAGTGGATACTATCTACACTGATTTCTCTAAGGCATTTGACACTGTCAACCATGACATTCTTATTTGCAAATTGCAGCATTATGGTGTGAGTGGCTCCGTTTTGTCATGGTTAACTTCATACCTAGCTTCTAGAACATGCCAAGTTGTCATTGATGACTCGGTTTCTAAGTCATTTCATCCCTGCTCTGGAGTTCCACAAGGTTCCATCTTAGGTCCGTTCCTTTTCACCATGTTTATCAATGATCTCCCATCAGTGTTTAACTCTTCCTGTCTCTTATTTGCGGATGATTTGAAGATCTACAGAGTAATCAGCTCGCCTGCTGACTGTCATATTCTCCAAAACGATCTGTTATCTCTGTCTTCTTGGTGTAAGGCTAACCTTTTGAATTTAAATGTACCAAAATGCCACAAAATGTCGTTTTCGTTGAAAAGTTCATCAATATCCCATTCCTATTTACTGAATCAAACTCCTCTAACAGTCGTGGATCAGGTGAAAGACTTAGGGGTTATCTTCGACCCAAAGCTCAAATTTAACCTTCACATTATAAACTTAGTCACTAGAGCTTCCCGTGTTTCGGGTTTTGTTCTTAGGCATACTTCTATTTTTTCTAACCCTAAGTCTGCTATCAAACTATTTATCTGTATCGTACGTTCCCTTCTTGAATACTGTTCTCAAATTTGGTCACCTCACAATGATTATCTGATTGTTCTCCTTGAATCTGTCCAGAGGAAGTTCACCCGTTTTCTATTTTTCAAATTCAAAATCCCTTATGCGACCTACGAAAATCGCCTGTCCTTCCTTCAGATTCCTTCTCTTGAAATTCGCAGATTGATACTTGATGAATGTCTTCTCTTTAAAATATGTAACCGCCTTACGGATACAAATCTTGATTCTCGAATTTATTATAGGCTAAATCTGCGCTCGGGTAGAAATGCTAGTATCTTTCTTGTACCCTTTGCTCGGATTAACCCGTACTTCCATTCTCCACTGCTAAGGCTACCTCGCAATCATGATCGTCTACGAATTGGTCCTTTTTCTCGTTCTCTTTATTTACTTAAACAAAAACTTATTAGTTTACTAATTTGTTAATTTTGTGTGTTTTTTAAGTATATACTTCACCATTTGTATTAGAGGTAACTCTGTTAATGGCAACATAAATAAATAAATCATGACATTCCCCTCAGAACATACAGTCGGACGCCAAAGCCAACATCAACTTGACGTCAATTCTGGAAAGGGGATACTGTGGCGATCATAGAAACTATTTCCACCACGGCGTGGCGCTTACATCGTCTCGAGGAAGTTTGACTTTACAAATCGGCAACTAATCAACTAGCAACAAAAAGACTTTTCATCAGCTGTTCTCTTTGGCTTTTGGTCACGAAGCAGACAAGTTTAGTTTCATTTAACGAACTGTTACAAAGTTAGATTTTTGTAATAAATTGTTATTCACCACATTAAGTGAGTTTTACGATTGCATTGTGGACGTCTTAATCCACGGGATTCAACTCTTATGTTTCTAGTTTATGTACGTTGCGAGGAAAAGATGTATGACACACGGACTGACAGACCCTAAAACGTTGCTAATATGAGTTGTTTAACTGCGCCGAAACGAGGACGCGAAGGAGACGGTTGCCCGCGAGGAGAGACAGCGCTCGCTCAACGATTGGCAGCAGTCTTGGGTGAATCGCACGAAGGGAAGGTGGACTGCGCGCCTCATCCCGGATGTGAGACCGTGGCTAAATCGAAGGCGTGGTGAGAATGACTTCTATCTGACCCAGCTTTTGAGCGGACATGGATGTTTTCAGTCTTACCTGCACAAGATCGGTAAGTCACGGTCTCCCGATTGTCAGTTTTGCCCAGGAGAGGAGGACAATGCCTGCCACTTTTTTTTCGCATGTACAAAAGAGGGGAGGGAGACGGGAGAGCTCACCCCGGATAATATAGTTGCGGTGATGCTCGAATCGGTTGACAAATGGAACCAGGTGGCATTGTATGCTCGGGCAGTCCTAAAAGATAAAAGGAACTCACAGCAGCTGGGGCGGGGGGATCACTTTTCTGGCACTTCCTCTTCCCCTCTCCCCTCCCGCTAGGAAAGGGATCCCCCAGCTTGAAGGCGCCTCACGGGGTAGCAAAACGAGACCTGGCTTGGAGTCATGTGTCAAACGGTTCCAGGCTGGGCTCTCAGGTTGACAGAGGAGGTGTTTAGTGGGTAGTCCAGTCGCTTTCTTGCGAGCATGGGAGTCCCACACTCTGTGCATAAATGGCATTCACCCCCCTGACACTGCAAAGGACTGTTGTGGAACGAACGGAAAATAAATTTTTAGCCAGTAAGGACAATGTGATTCATGGCAAATAATTACTTTATATGACTTGAAAGCTTTGATCTTCGAGGCTGCTCACTTCGCTGAGGTTTTAGTGCATTGGAACTAAAAAATATAATCTTGGATTCCAACTTCTATGCCTCATCAAATGAAGCATTTAAGTTTCGTAGAATGAAACCTTTCAATATTTACAACAAAATCGTCTTTTTTGGTCAAATCAATCCGTTCAATTCACATTGCAATAAACATTTTAGCAATAAAGAGACGATCTGTTGAGTCTTCAATTTGCATGCCAAAGAAAAGCATTTTTTTTTTTAAACAACCAAGCTGAATTTGCTTAGATTCTTTCAAATATACAAAAAAAAAGAAACGAAATAGGCACTCAAACCTTTTAACACTTTTTAAAATAATCTTGGAGACAAAAGCATTAAGTCATTAAACTATTAAAATGAATCTTTTAGCTAAAATTCTCTAATTCCCTACGTTCTTCTTTTGATATGTGTGTCTCGCCGCCACAAAACCATGTTTCAAATAGCATAGTCCTAAATTCAAACTGGCTGATGATTCTATTCTCCGGAAAAAACCACATTTGAAAATTTCCCCAACGGCCATCGTTTGTGGTCCATGAAATAATAATTTGCACCGAACACAAATTGAGAGAAAATTGTGCAAATTGGACTCCAATGTGAATTTCAATGTTCGATGATTAGACGGTGAAAGGGACACACTCAGTTGGATGGTGCAGATCAAGAGTATAATTGAAGTGGTAACAATTGTGGGTGTTTTTCTCTTCTTTTTTTGCATCCGATGTGTGGTCACCATGTATGGAGATTGATGAATTATTGATGCATTAAAATCGATTGAATGTTCGTTCGGGGAAAGTACTACTGAATATTCCCTCGCTGTAAGGACTTTAAAGGCATGAAACGTCTTTCACACTTTCATTCCTGCTGAGCCATATAGAAGTGTTCACTTTCTAAAGGTGTACACCATATAAATAATAAATCTATTATTTGCTAACAACAAACGAATCTTTACATCTTGAGGATCCACTCGAAAGTCACGTAGGGTAAACAGAACACAAGAAAAGTTCATATTAGACCAACAACAGCCTCCAATTTCCTCGATTTTGTTGTGTAAGACGCAACACTCTTCTATGAAATGCTTAACGGGTGCAAATACTTGAAATTTACGCATTTTACGATCTAGCCTCGCTCCATTATTTGGTCTTTTATTTGCTGAACAATAGACTGAGACTTCCTACAAAAGATATCCTCATTATATATGAATGGCTACTGAACGCTTTTTTTGTTGCTTCCTATGGAAATCTTACAATCTTTCGCTTATGGTAGTCACGAAATTCTCATCAATAAATTCATGAATTGCTTGAATTTATTTTTCAAGTGATTGGACCATGTGGATACTTTGAATGGATATTGTTCGAGAGCATAATGGTCTTAATTCTACATCAATGAGTATCTGGTTAATATATCTGAGATTCTCTAAGCTGTTCCCGTAAATGGTTCAATGCCAAGCGGCAGATACTTTTAATTTTGAAATAGTTTCAGTGATGGATTATTTCAAAGTAAATTGTTAAGATACTCCAATAATGATGGCATCAACACTTTAAGGATTGTATCGCTCAACTTGACCTCGACCAAGAATCACCAATTAGGAATATTTATTCCTTTCAAATTTCAATCAATAAATTAAATTACCTTAAGACATCCCACCTTCAAATCTAATTCCTACCAAGAACCAAATTCTATCATGAGAAAAGTCAATAAAAGCGTTAACAATATCATTAGCATTTTCTAAGGTAAATTTTCATAATGATGATCAAGTTTTCCACTTAATTTTGAATTTTCAGATTTTAATTACTTTCCAGTTTCAATTGCGTCATTTTTCTGTTTCCTTACCAGGTCATTTTCAGAAATTTTAATTTTTCAAGTGGGAACTTCACGGCCGAAGGCGGCAATAAATGCCCTCTTTCCTGGCACCCAATCACTCGCGCGATAAGTGTGGACATATACTTGAAAGCTGTTGCTTGAACAAACAGTAAATGATTGCATGGTTACAGCACAGCTTTTTAATTTTCAATTAATCATAAATCGAAATGAATGTCTGATCTAACATTGCAAAGGAAATTATGGATAGATGTGTACGAGCGTGTTTGAAAAATTCATGGGTGATTGAATACATGATGAATAGAAATATGAGTGGGAGATGAATGTAGGACAAGAGAGAAGTTAGAATAGACGGAATTGGCTCAAATTTTGCATTCAGAATACAGTGATAGTGAATATTTAGATACATTATATGGGCACTACATATGATGTTCTTCCTTTGGCTGCACGATACTTTCGACATCCTAAAATTAATACACGAAGTTCTCGAAAATAAGAGTAGCCTTAATACACACATCGGGGCAGTATTAACACAAAAAACAAATTTCATTTCCTTTTTGGGTGAATTATTGTTTTTATTGGCTCATACTTGCGTTTCGGAAGATACTTCCTTCCTTCATAAGTGCACAAATTAGTTTGTGAATTAGCGGTCTTACACTTACTTTTATGCTTTCTACTTTTTGAGAAACAAATTGCTTAAACTAATAGCAGGTAATCCTATATACTATTCTCACATCATCTTCTTTTTAGCACTACAGCCCCTCTCGGGCCTTTGCTTCCTTCAAATAGCGCCTTCAACTGTCTCGGTCCATTGACTGCGTCCTCCAATTCCGGAATCCGAGCAGCGATGCACTGTCTTCATCGACCGAGTGAGATCAGCCTTCCCTCGGTTTCCCCACTGGTCTCTGGCCTTCAGTTCTCCTAACGAATACCTTTTAGGGTATTCGTTGCTCGTCCATACGATTCATGTGGCCAGGCCATTGCAGTTTCCGAAGCGAGACATTCGTTGAGACCTCCGGTTCGTCAAAAATTTCATGCAGCTCATGGTGGTATCGAATTCACCATTGGTCCCCGTCTAGCTTCTGTCAGGGGTGGACCTTGGGAACAGAATAATTGTAGAGGAAAAACAATTAACTAACGCGCACCGTTTATCAATTTATTGTGTTCAAAATAAAATGACTCGTTTGATGGTTCGGATGCGACTGCCTCTTCTCGATTTCTTCCGTGGCCGGTGCTCTTCAATTGGTGTTGCCATGACACTCGACCGTCCTGATATTGAATCGTCTCGATTCATTACACCGTGTCTGAATCCGCAGCATCATCATAAAAATCGAGTTCCGGACTCACGACGATCCACGGCTTCAACTTTTCGCTCGTATACACCGAAAAGAATTTCCGTTGGTTAGTACGTGCGATTCCCACGTCTCCGGCGAGATATCTGTCGTTTCGCAAAACTCTCGAAATTATGTAGGGGCCACAATTATTGGGCTCTAACTTTTGAGATTCTCCCGTAGCAGCAGATACGTTCTCTAGAACGATGAGATCTCCTTCCTTGCAGATAAAAGGTTTCTTGTGTTTCGCGTTGAACCTCAATCTCTATTTCTCTCGTTCAGTGCTAATTTGCCCTGCAGCCAATTGTCTTCGGCTAACCATATCGCATTCCGTTGGGTCAGCAGTCACTTCATCTGATATTAGAGCCATAATAGCCGATTTGTGATGACGTCTCGAAGGTGATAATCGAATAACAACTCGATCGGACTAAACTGAGTCACAGAGTGATATTGCGAATTCAGAGACCACTGAAGATTGCCAATCGTAAATCCCAATTCTTGTGATCAGTTAGTGCAGTTCTTAGAAATGATAAGATGGACTGATTTGCACGTTCAATTTTTCCATTTGCTCGAGGTATTCTGACGGCAACCTTAATATGTTGAATCTCATTAGATGCGCAGAATTTAGCAAATTCTCGTGATAAAAAGAGGTGCCTCGATCGCTAGTTATACGCTTAGGTAGACCGAAGTACAACGTCAGATCCCTGAATGCGTCGATGACGGGCTTTGATTTCGGAGCTCTCAAAATTAAGTACTTATTGAACGAATCAGGTATTCCAATTATGTGCAAATTACCTCGACGATTGAGTGAAAAAGGTCCCAGGTGATCAACGTGTAATGTCCAGAACGGAATAGTTGTCACCTCATCCGAATAGAGTTGACACTCCGTTTTGCCTGCGATTCCTTCATTATAGCAGCACTCTAAGTATGCTGCGATGTACGACTTGATGTATTTTCGGAGATTGTTGAACAAAAAATTTAGGCAATTAGCAGCAATAATAGGATTGTTCAGAAGATATGAGGATTTTCCAATGCACATCAAGAAACATGTTCTAAATGCGTTTGTCCTGGTGAAATTGCATTATGGAGAACTTACTTGGAGTCAATCAGCAAAGCAACATTTAAACAGTATATACAGGCTGCTAACCAAAGCGTATAAAAACATTCTGAAGCTGCCAATGCTTACTCAAATTAGTTTGGTTTACCAATTGGCAAAATCATTAACCTTTAGTCAAATCATTATTATGGAGAAAGCTAAGTTTATCTACAGAAATATAAAAACTAATGGATTGGAACGAGCACCATTAATTAAGGTATCACAGATCAACCCATATAATGCGAGGAATGCAGATCAATTCGTAATACCTTTTGCCAGAACGGATCGTCTAAAGAGCGATGCAACGAATGATGCTCTGCGTATTTATAACAATCTACCAGAAATTGTTAAGGAAGCAAACTCACTTTTGGTATTTAAGAAAAGATTAAGGGAGCATTTAATGAGCACTGATTGAAGCGTGGACCTTTAATTCTGCTTTTATGAGCCATTATCTTAGGGCGTTTTTTTTTTTACCCTATCGGCGAAATACTGAAGTGAAAGTTACTCAGAGTTTTGTTTTTAATGCGTCGTATTATATTGAATTTTTTTTATCTCTGAGAGCTGATCATGATTTTTTGGACTAGATGTTTATGAAAAGGACTAGTTCACATTAAATTGTGTGCCCTCTTATACCGATGTGTTAAATATTGTCTGCGTGGCACAAAGGACCAAGCGACGTCATGTGAATGCAGATCGCACGAGCGTTGTGCGACGAAGAAAGAGTGATGGAGAGAGTGGTTTCCACCTGACTGCAGACGGAATGACGAATTTATGATCTTAATCGATCTTACGATATAACCGACCGTTTTTGAGCTGATAATCTGACTTAATCTGTTTGGATTGAGCGGACTCAATATCGCCTCAGAACTAACTCCTTTAACTTCACGTCTTGTCGTTGTAGGAGCGCAAGCCAGTCTTCATTTTCTTCCACTCGCATTATGTTCCCCGATGTTATCTCTGGCTCGTTCAGTGGTTCGTTTGGAGTCCTGCTTAGAGCATTTGCGTGACTCATGCGTTCAGCCGACCGATGTATGATGCGAAAATCGTACTCCTATAGCTTCAGAAACCATCGACCGATGTGCGGCAGTAATGGCTTAGACGTTCTTGTGTTGCTAATTGCGGCACAATCGGTAATTATCTCGAAATGCTTACCGAGCAAATATGTGCGGAATCTTTCTAACGACTCGACAATAGCCAAAACTTCAAGCTCATGACTATGGCATTTGCTTTCGGATTCACTGCACTGGCGGCTGTAAAAGAAAACCGGCATAAAATTGCCACCTTCGTCTCGTTGCATGAGGATTCCGGCAAGACCCAGTGTGCTCTCGTCAGTGAGAACTTGATGTTCCTTTGTCGGATTGTATGCACTCAGCACTGGATTGCAGCAAAGTGCTAATTTCAATTTTTTGAATGCGTCTCGTCGTTTGGTCGACCAACGAAATTGTGGATTGTCCTTCCGCTTCAACAAAAGTGTAAGCGGCCTCGATATTAGAGAATAATCGCGAATGAATTTGCGGGAAACCCCGCTTAATCCAAGAAATCTTCGAACTTCTGTAACGTTGTATGTTTCCGGAAACTCTCGAATAACATTAGTCTTTTCAGCTCCTGGTCCTCATCTACTCGATGATCCAAAAACGTGATTTTTTTAGACAAAAACGTACACTTAGAGGGCCAAAGCTTCATACCGGAATCTTGAATTATAATCAGGAATTCAAGGAGTTTGATCAAACTCTCGGCGATGGTGTTGCTGGGCAGAATTACTTCACCTATGTAGCTGACTGCTCGATTTCCCGTTTGTCCTACCAACTTGGTAATGACCTCATGAAAATAACTCGGTGCATTACACAGGCCAAAAGGCATCCCGTTGAACTCGTATTGGCCTGCGTGCGTGACAAACGCAGTGTATTTCCTGCACTCTTCTGCAATAGATATTTGTTAATAGCCGGACATTAAATGGAGAGTCGTGTAAAATAAATTACCACCGATCGATGACAGCTTTTTAGTGATAGTATTGAGCTCACAGAAATCAACACAGACACGGCCCTCACCATTTTGTTTGTGAACGAGGACGATTGGTGACGAACATTCTGATGATGGTGGACGTGTGATATCGTTTTCAAGCAGTTCGTTTACTCTTTCTTGAACGCGCTCACGCTTTGCGATCGGTATCCGGAATGGCTGGCGTTGGACAGGTTTTAAGGTCGTTACCCTTACTTTCATCGCTATTGAATTGCATTGACTCAACTGAGCAAGCGATTCAGAGAAGCATTCTCTCTGCTCACTGATGCGCTGATACAGTTGGTCCTTTTTTTGACGGATAGCGTTGGCTCAAAAGTTGGAGCGTTTTGAAAACGTTTTCCAATTGACAAGCATCCTTTGTACAGAGTAGATCTGATCCCAATGAAAGTGGCTCCGAGATCAAGTCGTCATCCACCGGAAAAATCTTCGCATTTAGATTTTTACCATCCAACTGAATTTCAGCCTCGAATATCTGGTTCCACGTTACTTTAGCTTCTCCAAAACTTCATAGGATGATCGGTGAACACTGCTTCACGCCTCCCATCGACATTGTGATCGTTCGTTCAATGAGTGTTCTTTCGCCGCAGGAGTCGATGAAGAACTTAATTTTGTTTCCATTGAGAAGAACTCCTTAGCAAGCGGATTAATTCTTCCTGTTGAATTCATGCGACGAACGTTACTGACGGCGATCGCAGTTTCATTTTCCGGACATCGGTTGGTCGTATGTGATGTTCGTTGACACTTCTCGCATCTTTGTATCCGTTGCGGTTTCGGACAGTTCGCAGAATATGCCCCACCTCATGACAATTATCACACCGGACTCGACGGGATTCCTAATTGCTCTAAGTCGGCTTTGCTCGCGCATTTGATGACATAATACCTCGCTGTACCGGTGGTGGTGGTCCAAAATTTCGTCTCGACTCCGTTCGTGGCTCCGAAATTCGGATTAATTTCGTTTCGAAATTCTTTATCGCGGCTGAAAGATCGTTGACGGTGCCAAAAATTGGGTTCACGATCGCATTTTGCAAAGATGGATGCCGTAGCCCATTCCTTATATATCGAATCATAGCGTTATCGCTCAAGTTACCTCGTCTTCCCAATGCTAGCATAGTATAGAAGTAACTTTGTGTTGTCTCGCTCGGCTCCCTGGTGCGGTTCATCATTTTTATGGGAACATCAGCCTTGCTTTCACGACTAGGCGAGATTTCGCCATATGATTCGGCCAGCTCAAGCCAGCTTCCAGGAACCGAACCCGTGCAGAATCATCGCTCCAAATTTTGGCGGGCCCCTTTAGGTAGGCTTGCACGGCGAACACCAAAACTCTATCGTTCCACTGATATGCCTCGGCAAGTTTCGTAACGGGACCAACGAACTGCGCACGACTGCGGACGACGGTTCGAAGTATGGTAAAATATCTGTCACATCTTGGACTTTATGAAAATGCGGACCACTACATGCCCGCACTATATTAGCCGATCGTTCACATGCGCCAACTTCACATGTCACTGGCAGCGGCGTCTCACCTGATTTCATGGCGTTAGTGAGTGGTAGTGTCGGCTCCTGTACCACGATCGGTTGAATGTTAATCTATTCAGTTGTTAACGACGCCCCCAACTTTTCCCCGTTCGGTAACGCGGCGACGACAGCTGATATTAACTCGCTCAATCCCTTCACTTCATCACGTAACTCACGCACATCATCTTCATCCGAACATTCTGACATTTTCCCGTGCGTTTCGACTTCGTCATTAGCCAGAATTTCACAGAGTCTTTGTGATACCTCAGTTTTGTTCCCCTGCGTAGAGGCGTTCTGTAGTCTAAGTTAAAGTTTTAGTCGTTCCTTGTTTAGGGTATTGACCTTTTCGACCGGCATCGTGTTGCGTTCCGTTTCCCTCGTCTACGGACCGAAGGGGAAATCGAACCACTTTTACAATTATGTTTAGCCATTCGCGTATGTATGTTGCACGTTTCTCCTTTGGCCTCTTTCGAGTATGTACTAGTATACCACACGTTTCTCCTTTCATCTGTTTTCACAGACGAACCGTAAGAGAATTAAACACGACATCGCGAGGAAGGGAAAAAATGGCTTTCGACGGCGTCTGTTCGTTCTACGTGCACGATTCGAATTTTCACTTGTAATCCGCACACTTCTGATTTTGTCAGGGGTGGACCTTGGGAACAGGATAATTGTAAAGGAAAAACAGTTAACTAACGCGCACCGTTTGTTAATAATCAATTTAAAGTGTTCAAAATACAGTGACTCGGCTGATGGTTCGGATACGACTGCCTCTTCTTGGTTTTTTATTTACGAGCTGTATTTTCCGGCATATTTGGTCTCTTTCATTGCCCGTTTTTGTTATTTTGACGCCTAAATACACAAATTTGCTCACATTTTCGATACTGCATTTGCAAAGTGTGATATTTTGTATATTTGAGTTATTTTTCCCCGACTGCGTCGTGAACTTTGTTTTAGTTTCATTGATTTGTAGCCTCACTAGTTTTGCTTCACTGTTGAGTTTCAGGAAGAGTTCTTTGGCAGTTGTTAATGACCGTGACAAAAAGTTGATCTCATCCGCATAGGCTACTATTTGTCTCGATTTGTATAGTAATGTACCTCGCGTATCGACAGGTAGTTTCCTTATGACTTACTGCAGAGCCAAATTTAATAGCAATGGTGCCAGCTCATCTCCCTGCTTTAGTCCGATATTTGTGTCAAAGGCGTCCGCGAGTTGGTTATTGGATTGGGAAGTCATCGACGTCATTGTCATTTTGATCTGACGGACTGATTTGGCTGGGATGCCAAAGCAAAGCATTATTTGGTATAGTACGTTACAATCAATACTGTCGCATGCTTGCCTAAAGTCAACGAAAATTTGGTGTACGTCTATGTTGAACTTCCTGTATTTTTCAGGTACTTGCTTGACTGTGAACAATTGGCGTATTGTCGATCTATCTGCTCTAAAGTCACCTTGATACTCCCCAATAATACGATTGGTGTATGATCCGATTTTATTTTTGAAAATATTTTGTACGCTTTGTTTTTTGAAAATATTTTGTACGCCATACAAAGTAGTGATATGCCTCTATAATTTTCGCACTGTTGCTTGTCACCTTTTTTTGGATAGGGAATATAATTGATTGGCTCTACTCTTTCGGCATGTGCACTTCTTTCCAAATGTGCTGGATGACTTTGTGAATAGCTTTATGAACACTGCTGCCATGAAATGTGATGAGCTCCATTGGAATCTAATCGATGCCCCGCGCTCTATTATTCTTTTGAGCTCTGATGATGGAACATACTTCAGCCAGAGTTTGTGGGGCCAATGGACATATATAGGCTCCAAAGTTGTGGAGCTGTATGGAGGATTGAAAAGCTTCTTAAAAAATAATGCCCATCTTTCCTTAATCCTGTTTTCAACAGCGATGAAATTGCCGATGTTATCACGACAGAGCGTGGTTTTGTGCTGATAACCACGTTTCAGGCTTTTCACTACTTTGTGTGCTTGTCTTGTGTTGTCGCTGCTAAGCTTACATCGATTCTTCGAAATTGGTCGTCATAGTATTTTCTTTTCTTAGTTCTAATTATCTTATTTGCTACTCTTCTAAGATTTTCACAGTGTTCTCTCTTCTTCCTGGTTTTCCTACGTATGTAATCTTTGTACACCTGATTCTTTTTGTCTAACGCGTTTTGGCAGTCATCATCAATCCATTCATTTCTCTTGAGCCGGGCTTGTCGTTTGTAGACAACCAGTCTTTCCAGGTTATTGTAGAACGTTCCCGTTGTTTCTTCGTCCTTTTCTTCGGTCGGGGCGTGAACATCAATCAGCCCGATTTTGAAGAATTTCGCTTTTATACGGATCGCACACAACCGTTCATTGACTGCCTTAAAATCAATAATGTGCGATTTGGACTCCCTGTCCACAATGAAGGCCACTCCGAATTTTCGTTTTCTAGTAGGCTACTCACTTTTGAACATTTTGTTCGATCTCACGTTTCGAATGTCGTTTCCAGTCCAATTCGTTTCCTGGATTGCCAGTATTTTTAATTGATATTTACTGGCCTGTTATAAAAGTTCCTGAACAGCGCCAGGGTAATTGAGTGATCTAACATTCCAGGATCCAATGCCATAGTCCTTTTTTCGTTTGTGAGGTCATTGCTGTGAGCCCAATCCATTCCGAGGCCCATCTGCAGTCTTCGAAACATTTTAAGGTTTTCCAGGGATGGGGAGTTAGCCCGTCGCCCAATCTCCATTCCGGCGGCATGGTTATTACATCGATTCTGCTATCAGGCGCGGAAGATTCGCCTTGAGCCTCTTACATCCCGACAAAGGAGTAGAATTTAGTAGCAGAGCTGTAGTTGTATTTACAGTAATTAGCATTTCTCGACATTTAATGTCCCATTATTGGGGAACCAGTAAACCCAATGTGCTACCCCTTGAGCATTTACTACCACTTTATTGGGGGGTTTGGGATGAGGAGTCATGGAAACTATGGGTTGGGGAAACAAGGGGTTCTTTCCTACTTTCTCAAATGGGCTTGGGAACGTCTACGGCGGAGTTGAAATTCAGTCTCAGAAATTCTAAATCATTGGCCGCAGGAGAGGATCACGCGATCAGGAAAATATGTCCTATTCTCAGAACGCCTACAGGCAGGACTTCCTTGACCTTATCACAAGCAGGGGGCACTGCGGTCTCAACACTACATGCTCACCTAAGACACCAGATAGAATACTTAAAATTATTGTATATAAGTACCCTTGCAGTCAATTATTACTGATTTCTTCCCTTCTCTTCTCTTAGTATTATTCCTTAACATCCCCAATTCCTTCTGGGTTTTTCCCAATAATCATTAATGACCATAAATTTCATTAGAAATGGCATCCCACAATTTTTCAAAAGTGTCAATATGCTAGCGGCACAGGCGTTTCATTCTTAATCCTTTAACAATTCATGCCTTTTCTGATCGGAGTTTACTTCATGTAATTCACGACTTTTTTAAGTAGGTAAGATTTTGTTTCTCGCCAACTAAACGTATGCGTAGTTCTTCTTGGAGTATTGTATTTTAGCATAACCGCTAAAAAGAGAATGATGTTCCTATAACCACAAAATTTCATAGAAATCAAATCGTAATCGATGGGGAGATACGAGTAACTTCTTCGTAGCACTGCAAGTCCTATCGGGCCTTCGCTTCCTACACGAAGCGCCTCCAACTGTCTCGGTCCATTGACCGCGTCCTATAATTTTTAAATCCGAGCAGCGATGAGCAGACCAGCGTTTCCTCGGTCTGCGCACTTCATTCTCCCATCGAATACCGTTTTGAGTACCCGTTGTTCGCCGGTACTATTCATGTGGCGAGCCCATCGAAGCAATCTTACAATCGTTGAGACCTTCGGCTCGTCAAAAATTTCATACAGCTCATGGTTATATCGAATTCGGCTTTGGTCCTCGTCTAGTTTCACTCCAATTATCCGCCTCAAGACCCGTCGGTCAAAGGCATTCAATGTATTTGCGGACGCTTGGGTTAGTGTCAATGTTTCACACCTATAGCATAACACAGGCCTTATTACAGGTTTGTATACTTGGAACTTTGTTTTCTTGTGCATGCAGCTGGTCTTCAAGAGCGTCAATACTGAATAAAATATTTTATTTGCGAGCTGCATTCTACGGCGTATTTCATCCCTTTCATTAACGGTTCTCGTTATTTTGGCGCCTAAATACACAAATGCGCCAACATTTTCCATATTTTATTCGCCAGGTGTGATTTTTTAGGTACTTAAGGTATTTCTCTTCGACTGCGTCGTTAGCCTAGATTTATTCTCATTGATTTATAGCCCTAATAGTTTTGCTTCGCTGCCGAGTTTCAGAAATAGTTCTTTGGCAGTGGTTAGTGACCGTTACAAAATGTTGATGTCATCTACATAGGCTATCACTTGGCTTGACATGAATAACGGTGTACCTCTTGTTTTGACAGGTAGTTCTTTTATGACATATATACGAGTACAGCGGAACCGCTCATAACGAGAATAACGAGTAATTCACATTACGAGCATAAAAAATGTGAAGAAGTTGCACTCTTAACGAGTGACATTTCGCATAACGAGTTACGTAGAAAGGGGAAGCCTCTTTTTCCTGACATTCATTTGTGAGCCGAAACTTCCACATCAATGCATTAGTCAGCGCTTAGCACTCGGTCTGTTAGCGTATTGATTTCATGTGTGACCACCCGTTTAGACAAATTTTGTATTCAGACAGTATTCGTAATGTTTTTATGTGCTAAGTGTAATAACCTGTGCTAAAATGTCTTCGAAGAAAAAACCTCAAGAAGGCAATGATAAGAGAGAAAAAATAACTGTTGAAATGAAACGTAAAATCATTGAAAAGCGAGAACAAGGTATTAGCGTGGCTAATCTAGCGCGCACATACAATCGGTCAACACCAACAAACTGCACTATTCTCAAGAACAAAAACAAAATTAGCGAGATGGATGCTCTAAAGAAGTGTCAAGAGTATATACAAAATGGTTACGTATTCTTGATGACGTTGAGAGGTTACTTCTAATATGGATAAACGAGAAGCGATTGCAAGGCGACACTATTAACGAAAGCATTATTTGTGAGAAGGCGAAACTTATTTTCGCTGACCTTGCTAAGAAAACATCAGGATCTTCTACCGCCGAAAGATAACTACAATTCAAGGGAAGTCATGGATGGTTCGAGAAGTTTAACAGAAGAACCGGCATCCACAGCGTTGTGAGGCACGGTGAAGCGGCAAGCTGTGACATAAAAGGAGCAGAGAACTTGATCAGTGACTTCAAGAAACTCATAGATTTTGGGGGTTACCTGCTAAAACAAGTTTTTAATTGTGACGAGGCGGGTCTCTTCTAGAAAAAATGCCAACGCGAATCTATATAACAGCAGAACAGAATGCATTGCCAGGCCACAGGCCAATGAAAGACCGCCTCACGCTGCTATTTTGTGCTAATGCAAGCGGCGATTTGAAAACTAAGCCGCTGCTTGTATACCATTCAGAACCTCCACGAGCCTTAAAGAAGTGTAATGTCCAGACGAGATACGATAAGAAGGTCTAGGTGATACGTGACATTTTCACTGATTGGATCAATGAAGTGTTTGGTACATCAGTAAAAAAATAATTGCTTGAGATGAATTTTCCTCTCGATTGCTTGCTTGTTATCGACAATGCGCTGGCCCATCCTCCGGGCCTGCAAGATGATATACATGAAGAATTTAATTTCATCAATATCCAGTTTCTGCCTCCCAGCACTACTCCATTACTCCAGCCTATGGAACAACAGGTTATTTTTAATTTTAAAAACTCTATACTTAAAACAGTCTTAGAGCGTTATTTTGAAGTTACCGAAGAGACAAAATTCACTCTTAGAGAGTTTTGGAAAGATCATTTCAACATCGTTACTTGCCTCAATATGGTTGACAAGGTTTGGGACGCAGTTACCAAGAGTGTTGTTGAATGTGATTTTGAAACAGTACCTGTGGAGTCGACAGTTAATGAGATTGTTTCATTGGCCAATATCATAGGACTCGAGGTGGACAACAAAGATATTGAAGAGCTTGTGGAAGAGCACAGTCAAGAGTTGACCACCGAAGAGCTTATCGACTTGCATCATGTTTCACAGCACGAAATTATGGAGGAGATCTCATTAATGGCTGGAGAAAATAGCAGAGCAACAATCTTCCAGCGCAATCAGAGAAATGTTGAAAGCATGGGAAACTGTTGCATCGTACATTGAGAAACACCACCCTAATAACGAGGTTTATTCAATAATAATGCTGTGACACATTTTCGTCAAATATTGAAGTATCGGCAAAAACAAGTGTCTTTAGACAGTTTTCTAGTTAAAAAGGATTAATTATTTGTCATGATTTCATATTTTTATTTTTCTTTTAAATTTAAATTGTATTTCAAGTTGTTACACTCCTTAACAATTCATAAGTTATTTTATTTGAATAAATCATTTAAAAAAAATTTGAAAAATGAGTAATTTTCGGCATGGAACGCTTTATCGTATTTTACATTGATTTGCATGGGAAAAATTGTTTCGTTTAACGAGCATTTCGCTCAACGAGTAAGATTCTGGAACGAATTCCACTGTAAAGCCCTTTCAACAATATGGAACTATTGCAACAACGACACGTGTCACTAGTTAGTAGTTTGTATATTTGTGGTGATGTATGTTTATTTCAAATCAACCTAGCTGCTACAATTTTCTTCGGATTTTTATGAAACATTCGGGAAAAGTACAGGGTTTTCCAATAAGAGGTGTTATCTTGATATTAAAAGACAAATGCCATTTTTCAATATAAACGATCGGATGTTTATTTCATTATAAAGAAAAAGGTATGCCATTAATAGTGAAAAATAACATCACGCAAATGGCCACCAAAACCACGCTTAAATGACCATATCCTTCTCATGAAATTTTCCATAACCAAATTGGAAAGTAGCTGCTTCATGTCCTCGATATCCTCACGAATTCCATCTTTGAGGTCTTGAATCGACGCTGGGCTGTTGGCGTAGACCTTCTGTTTCACGTGGCCCCAAACGAAGAAGACGCAAGGTGTTAAATCACAAGATCTCGGTGGCCAATTGTGATCACCTCTTCGAGAGATAACACGGTCCGGAAACTTTTGCCGTAAAAGATCAATGGTTTCGTTGATTGTGTGGCACGTAGTTTTTCGAGCCCCAGATGCGACAATTTTGCTTGTCGACAAAACCACCGAGGTTGAAGTGGGTCACTCAAGATGATTTTTCGATGGAAATCCGGATCATTTTCATGCATTTCAAGGACCCAATTAGCAAAGACACGACGTTTTGATGATCGACCGGCTTGAGTTCTTGTGTTAACTGAACTTTATAAGCCTTAAGACCCAAATCTTTATGCAAAATACGGTGTCATGACGTTTGTGGAACGCCTAATTCCAAAAAACGACGAGGAACGGACAAACATGGGTAATATTCTCAGCTGTTCTTGAGTGACGTGCACGTGTTTTATTCTTTACATCTCTAAGTTGTCCGCACAGCTCGAATTTTTCCACCAATTTCTGTATTGTGGTCCGACCAGGTGCTTCACGACAACCCAAAAATGTTCAAGTTTTACGAACCGTCCCTACCAAATTTTCACCATTTTTATAGTGAATTTTAATAATTTCAATGTGTTGTTGAAGCGTATATTATTCCATTTTTATTAATGGGGAAGTTTCTACTTGTTAAATGTCACAAAATAACAGCTTCAATAGTGACATCTAACGAAATAGCGGGCTATTCAAAATAACACCTCTTATTGGAAAACTCTTTATCTTCGTTTGATTCCCAGAAAAGCTAATTCTACAGAGTGAAGAAGACATGTGTCGACAGTTCCTGTTAAGCTCACTCAGGCTCAGTGGTCAGCCTGAGCCTGAGTGAGCTTAACAGGAACTTAGATAGCAATTTCGCTGAAACATCAATCCATTGTTTGGAGAACATAGCATCCATACTTGGACCAGATCAAGTATTTTTCATATCTCAAGATGATAAAGCTCGGGTCCCTATTGGTGTTACTGCAGCAAACAAGCAAGCCCCTCTTCTAATGCACATGGAATATAAAATCAAATTGCCTGATCACGACTGGATAATCGCTGAGTTGCATAAATTAATATCATCAGTTTATGCTGGCATCAAAATCACTTCCAGTATGTTAGGACAACCGCAAGCCGTTGGATATTCTGGACCAACGTACATCGCTATCCGAAGTAGAGAGCATAGTTACTCTGCTGCTAATACTCATGCTCAGGATTTCGAGATGCCTCTCGAACTTGACGAGTTTCAAGCATTAGCTACCATGGATTGGTAAAACCGTTGGTAATCATGATAACAGAGTAGAGTGCAGAGTGGCTCCTCTTAGTTGGGAGCTGGCTGGTTTGATATTGCCTCATGACCATTTTGGGTCTCATTTGGATGAACGTAGCATTACAATTAATGAATATTTAGAAAGAACCAATTTCGAGTTTGCACGAAATGTGTTAGCTGAAGTATGGAGTTCAATGGGAATTGATGGCTATCATGTTACTGCAAAATATGTTGGGCTGGGCGAACAAGAGCTTCCTGATTTCCCAGACGCTAAATGGTATTCCGAACATGTGCGTTAAAGCCAATACTTGCTACAAATTGTAACATGTAGAAACATAGAATGCTGTCGTCCAAGAAGTGGCCTATTTTGATTACTAGACAACAGGTTTCTTCCACCACCAGTAAAAGTAAACAAACAGTTGATGACTTGGTTTTGGATGATGGAGGGCAATTTCTAAATCTTTCAGTCAATTTAGCTCTACCCTTAAATGCTTTACTCAAAAATTTCCTGCAAATGCCCTACGATTATTTTTGTCCGACGGTAAAATTGAAGCTATCAAGTCGAATATTCAAAACGTGTGGTCTTTATCTTGCTTCCGTGAAATCACTAAATCGTCACATCGAGAAGATCCTTGAAAAAGTAAGCAGGCACACTGATATGATAGTTAGGCCAATAAGAGTCACTGCTCGTTGCGCCAATGAACTGATGTGCATTATTCAAAATTTAGAGCGTCACGATGTTGAATGGCTCAATGAGAACGACATAGACATTCCAAAATCGGATGAAAAAGAGCTGACATATGTACAACATTGAGCATCAACCATCCAATATGATCGAAAACTTAGAAACTTGGATTCGGGTGTCATGGACAGAAGAATATTAATTGGAATTAATATGTGTACCAACAAATTTAAAAGAAGTTTGTTTTGTTCGTAATATCACTTATGATTATAATCTTGGTACTTATCTATCCTGAATCTAATTTTAAGTTCTATTATTATAACTGCTGCTCATGAATAAACAAAAAACAGGATACATTTAAAGAAAAATACATATAACAATGTTTACATAAGCATGGGAGGGGGGTTCAGGTTTTTTTGTTCATGTGTAAAGCGGTGCTCTCTTTAAAGCTCAATTATAAAAAAAAAGTGTATAAGGTATTTAAGGGGGTCTCTCCATATACGTGAGTGGGCCCCGAAAAAAATTCATCAAAGGTTCGGAACAGGTCTACATTTGACATTTTTTGCTTCCAGAGGTGCACCGAAAATACACGAAAAATTTGTGTCCCCCCCCCTCCTGTGATCCGAAAAATCTGAAAAAAATTATGGAGGTAGGAGTTCATGAGTACAACAACAACAAATACCTTAGAAGTCAAAATTCGCTCAACTTTGTTAATATTAGTATGAAATTCGAATTTCACATTTTCCCCAATAAAATCGTATAGGTACCCTTAAATTAAACGAAATTCAATATTTGAGTAGTTTTACAAAAGGTCATTAAATTTTGTACGTTTGGCGAAAATCCAATGATATACACGGCAGTTATAGCCATTTGAAATTTCTCCAATTACAACAGCAATTATATATGATTTTGGTATTTTATGGACTTTCCATCGAATCAGTCAGTGCAGTTTTGATTTGATCTTCTTGAAATTTTCAATACTGTCAATGACATTAATATTTTTGGGAATTCATGATTTGCTGGATTTTCTTTTAAACGTGCACATCTCTTTCACAAATTTCTTGACTTTATTCGACTGTATTTCTGAGAAGTTGAGTACAAAACCCTTCGGACATGAGCCTAGGTCTGTCTACCCAACTTATTTTTATATACATTGCTATTTTATGGCAAGGGTAAAGAATTTTAACCAATCAATTATAGAAAATTTAATTACACAGATTACAGCTTTTGTTTCTCCACAACGTTGCTATAAAATGAATTGTTTTGAAGTTAGAAGTGAGAAAAGTAGGAAAAAATCGAGATTTTTTATAATTTTTAATGATTTCGATTTTTATTAATGTTCTCTACCTTTTTTCAATTATTAAACAAGTTATTCTACAACTGTTTGCGCAAAAATCCAATTGAAATCAGATCCGGCCTGGTCTATAGAGTTTCCGGATTAGCACATTTCTTACGAATTAAATAAGGAAGAACATTTTTTCCTAGAAAGCAATAAGACGACTTAAAATTTCTTAACACACGGGCCGTTTATGTTTTGAGCCATTTTAGGAATAACAAAAAAATACCGTTTAATCCCTCATCCCATGAATCCTATGCCAAACTTGGCTGCAATCATGGCTAAAATCATTGCACAGACAATTTACTGCACAATAAATTAATTGATATAATGGGAGGTAGCAGACGCGAGTCTTATCTCATCCATGCGTGGCTTGCAATTTCGCAGGAAACCACTCACACACGTGGTGCAAGAGGCAAACTTTTTTAAGAACATTCGCCATAAGACATTGGAAGCAAGGAGATCGCCTGGGTTGATACCGAACAAAACAATATTATATCTAATTGCAGTCACATTCCAACTAGGGCTCATTCCTCACCACGATACTTAGTGTCCTATAGGCTCCGCGCAGCATGTGTGTGTGTTTATCAAATGCCCAAAGAATTTTATGACTAATTCGGTAGAAAGTATCATTTTACAGAAACAGTCCCTACGACCATTATGGGAAGCGCTGGGATGAGATGGGAAGAGCCACTTGGCTAGAAGAAGGGCTAATAATAAAAGTGCAGCTCGGCTCGTTTTCTCCCATTAAAGTGGCGTGGAAGTGTACGATTGTGAGTCTAAAGGGTCTGTCGGGTCTGATTCGAATAGGATATTGATTCTTGGCTTAATTAATGGTATCTGCATAGAACTATCGATTGGATTTGATTGCAACCTTTGTTGTGGGCTCAATTCAATTACAACCCCCAGTTAACCGTGCAGACTAAATGCTATTTCTGTACTTGAGCGTTCCCATGTTCTTGGGGCTATAAATGGATGCAGTCTTGCTGGTAAGTGCTTTGGATTGGGTTAAGTAGCGTTTAAAGCGTTCGTTGGCTCCAATTGTGAATTGGATTCGAAGATTGTACGCAGGAGGCAATGGAGGAAAAGTATAATTTATGGGAGTAAACAAACTCGGGCTACGATTCAAAAAAGTGATTAAAATGCTTTTTATAAGTGCTCCTTTGGGACATGCACAAAGTCAATGTAAACATATTTCGAGGCGATTCCGTAACAAGTATCGCGATACGACTTTCTGTTGCGCTCGCTAAGCAAACAGAAAGCCAACTATGCGCGTATCTATCAATTTTCGCTCGATAAACAAGTCCCAAGAATTCCTATTTACATAAATACTTACCAGCTTGATTGGCTATCTTAGCTTCCACTTTATGCCGTTATTAGATTACTTGGCGGGCACTGATGAAATTGGAAGTCAAATGCCAAGATAAGTGAAATTGAAAAGACAACAGGTCTTGGCCTCGCCGATAATTCTGTCACTCGGCACTTGGCTAGTGAGCATTGAGCCCCATGGATTTTCTATCTGTGCCACCACACCGAGTCGGGTCCGAGAAATTATGCTATGAGAAAAAATAGCCGCAAACCGCGAAGAAAAATACTATATGCGTTCATTCCCAATCTTCATTTATTACACACGCGGCACATATGGACGTGTGTGAAAAGGGGACTTGGCTCAGATCGAGACTCTATTCTGGAGCCTCTTATCGTACTTAATGTCAATTTATTGAGCTTGAAAACTCATATTCCGTTCCATGGACGTCGCCGTTGTGGTCGTTTTGGTTATTCATAGTTGGCGTTCTTGAGGTTTGGTAAAGATACATACGCCTTCTTAACTGGTTTTTGATTTCATTTCGAGCTCAAGTCATCGAATTTGCTGACATATGAAGTGGCTTGTTTATCGCTATGTCCCGGCTATTAATCATTTCGGAGAGCTCGGACTGGCCTGATCGCGACACTGCCTTGAGGGTTCTTTTACTCCATTTTCCATTCCAAGTGGGCTAAGTTGTCGAGTTCACCCGAATTTTTTCCTTCTGACGAAAGAATGGCTCTTAAGGATATCTGGAGTGCTAGTAATGTATGCGTATTGTAGAACGGAGTCTTTTGCCAGAGACGCGAGTGGATCGTATGTCATGTAGGTTTCTGGGAAATGTCCGTCGATTGTCAGAAAGTAAAAGGCAAATTTAAAAGTGTTGAATTTAAATACCGTATAAAGGATGAGGAAAGTGGACTCGTTCAAGCTTCTGAGTTTAAAATTCCCAGAATCGTTGGTTAAAACATTTTGGGTCGATATATAAAAGTTGAAAATGTAAAATAGCAATTAATGCCTAATTGGAAACTCATTGAAATTGCAGTCATACGATGGTAAAAACAGAATCTACCAAATTTTCTCTATTAGGGAAAATGTTTTCAACCCTCCTCCACACGCATTTTAAAAACATCCAAATTTCCCATAGCTTTCAATTTTTAGTTTTATTCATCATTCCATCACTCTCCACTTTGCTCTGTTCTTTGACCATTAACTCAACCACTAACTGCCGGCATCTGTCGTTATATCCGTTGTCCATTTCAAATGGTGAAAATTACCAATGCCACAAAAAAGAATGTAATTTGCATAGCATTCTGTAAATTTGATTATTTTTGCATACGAATGCAATTCATATGAAAAGTTTTTGCTATCTCTCATTTAGGACGGTTGCAATTTATGGGACGAAATCGTGATACGTTCCAGGGCTTGATTTCTGATTTGCATAGCAAAACTAAAAGCAAAAACAAAAATAAAACCAAATTGTTAGAAGCTCGCAAGAGAACCATATTCACATAGTTTGCATAGCGGTATTAAAAACCATGAGAGAATTGTTTTGCCTTGATGATGTGATTCCATCATAGCCATCCTAACCATTTTTAGCGATGTTGCTATTATCATACATCAGCGGAATCGTTATCACCATAGCTCAATCCGACCAACACTGAGTGCGGTGAAGTGATGCTAGCATATCAAATTCATTCATTCATCACGAAATCTGGTTAAGTGCAATGCAAATTGTTATCACGAATTTTTGTGAGGGAGGTTCGGTGTAAAATGAAAAAAATACGATTGGTAAGATTTTTGAATTATCAAGCAATAGTTTAAATCTACGAAACAAAAAAAATGAGTAGGCAGGAGTATGCTTCAGCTAGGAGCGATTTCTATCCAACTAATGAAATAAAAATATTGTTGAGTTCCTGACCCCCCTGAGCGCCCATCACGGCTTGATCTGGCAACCTCAACGCTTCAATCAACTAACAGAGTTATTTAAGGTTAATTAGCTCCCGCAGGGGGAATGCCGGTCGACAAGAGCACTCTTGGAGGCTAGCATTCTTTGGGGAGTTCCGCCCCAACGAACCCGAGGAAATTCCCGCAGGGAGAAAGCCGGTCGACAAGAACATTCGTGGAGGCTAGCATTCTTTGGGGAGTGCCGCCCCCACGGACCCGAGGATATGGGGGGTGCCGTGAGGTTCCCTCCTGGGATGACAGGTAACGACTCTGATTGTATCTGGACTACGCTTTGGACAACGAACTGGAATTGACGCTTTGGGCTGGCGGATGTGATGGTTTGGACCTAGTTGCTTTGCACAGTAGCGCCGAGGTGAAACTCGTGTGTGAACGGCTCCAATTCAACTATCATACCGTCTCCGTCCCGGTAAAACCTTGGCAGGCCTCGGAGTACGTTCGAAGTTCGCACCATTGGGTTGGTGGTGTAGGTTCGGTTGAGACGGACTCCCGATTAGCGCTGGTCTGGCTCTGAGCACTTGTCCCCATAAGGACTTGTGCCAACCCTCGCATGGCCTCCCTGCTCTGCAAAGATAACCATGGGACCAAAAAGGCGACAACACACACGAACGGAGATAGCGGCTCCGAGGGGGGCCCCAACAAAACTGGAGCAATCAAAAGACCAAAAAAATTCAAAAAAGAAAATAAAAAATAATAGCAACGACGACGCAACCAGCGGTTGCAGCCACGATGTCAACAGTACATCGAGAGCTGTACTAACCACGAAAAAACGAAGACTAACACGACGACAGTGACGGTAGACGAAAAACGGAGACCAGCAGACAGTCTGGTGCTGACTGAGATTCCTGCGGCGTTTGAGCGCAGCAAAAAAATTATGCGAACCCCCGAGCGTCCTATTAAGGAGAAGCGGGAGACTCGGCAAGATGCTTCAGGTGTTCGAGCAGTGGAAGATAACATAAAGAGCACCGAAAATTCGATTGTCACCGCTGCGATCGTTACTAAAGCGACCGACGCAAGGGTCACAAATCCCGACATTGCAACGAAAAATCCAGAAGCAAACGAGGAGATTACGGCACTAAAAGCAAAGAGTGACCAGACACTGCGGATTGTACCGCCAACGTTGAAAATGTGGCGGAAGTACTGCACTCGGAAACGGAACGCGAAAACCTCTCACAAAGATGGTTGCAAGGTACAATTGCGGCCCAGCGATACGAAGAAGAACGACTACTTCGAAAAGCGGGAGACGTTCTGAAAAGAATACAAGCTGCATGCGACTCCCCAAAAATTAGCAAAGTAGCAAAGGCAGGGCTCCTTGAACTAGAGGAGCTCCTAGATCGCATAGGACACTATCGGAGGAGCTGGTTAATGGCCGAAGACAAACAGAAGGCTAAAGAGGCGCTTGGGGCAAAATCTAAAGGCGACATGCAGAAAGCTCCATCATTAAAAGTCAATAAGAGAATGGCGTCTAGCCCAATCGAAGGAGATCGGGATAAAAGAAGGAAGGAAGAGGCACTTGACGAGCGTGGAGCACCAGATCAGGGGTTCCTGACAGTGCTTACAAAAGGAGCGAAGAAAGCCGCAAAGAAACTCCTTCAAAAAAAGCCAGAAAATAAAATTCGCACGGACGCCCAATTAGAAAAAGGACCTGATGCAAAACAGGAGAGGCAGAAGCCCCGACGAAGACCGAAGACACCAATACTACCATTTAAGTAGTACGACCAACGCGGTCGGGCAACATACTGGTGGAATTCGGAGCAGAGGCCGGCAATAAAGAAGCATTCTGTGACGCAGTAAAGAAAGTCCTCGGCAAAAGCGCAAATATAGCCCCGCTCGAGCCAACGGCAACGATCGAAATACGGGACATTGACTGCGTGACGGATCTGGCCGAGGTAGAAGAGGCCATCAAAAGGGAGTTCCCTAGCGTGGGAAGGATCAAAGCGAGACTGACACCAGAAAACAACAGGAGACAACGCATGACCGAAAAGGACGCCGAACAATTCCTGAACAAGGGCAAAGTACGAATAGGGTGGGTTGTCTGTAGGATACGGCGAAGAGCAACGCCTCTTCAATGCTTCAAATGCCTTGGTTATGGTCACACCACACAAGTATGCAAAGGAGTTCCCTATATTACAAATGCGGTGAAATGGGACATAAAAGAAAAGAGTGTACGAAGGAGGCACACTGTATTCTTTGCACGGATGTTGATCCAAAACCTGATTTTGGACACGTCGTGGGATCAGCAAAATGCCGTGTGTTCCAGGAAGCCCTAGCCAATGTAAAATCAGAGCTTCGATGACCCGCATCCTGCAGTTAAACCTACACCGCAGCTCAACCGCCCAAAATCTGCTTGAGCAGTTTGCGAGGAACATGAAAGCCGACTTCTTGCTGCTGAGTGAGCAACACCATAGTAAAAGTCCGGCATTATGGTATTCTGATGAAACAGGTACTGCGGCCATCTGGGTTCGGAACAGTGACTTTCAAGCGGAGAGTTGTGGACGGGGGGATGGTTTCGTCTGGGTTCGGTGCTCAGGGATCACCTTCTTTAGTGTGTACCTAACGCCTAACGAGTCGATATCATCTTTCCAAGCCAAGCTTAATGCTTTGGAGGGCGCTGTCTCGAATGCTGAGGGCAAAGTGCTCGTTGGGGGCGACTTCAACGCTAAAGCAATCGAATGGGGCATGCCTCAGACGGATCCGCGGGGAAAACGAATCCTGGAAATGGCGGCCAGGACGGCCCTCGTCGTACTAAACTCCGGAAATACGCCGACTTTCCGCCGTATTGGCTGTGAGGGAACCATACCGGACGTGACATTCGCCTCGGAGTCCTTAATACGAAGGATACACAACTGGAAAGTATTAGAGGACTACTCAGCCAGTGATCATCAGTGCATTCTGCTTGAGATAAGTGATGCTGTCTCCCGACGTCCGTGCTCTCGGCCTTCCACAACTGGATGGAACATCGGAAGGATGGACGTCGAGAGGTTCGTCAAGGTTCTGACAGCAGGGGAGCCGCTGCAGGGAGCTCCGGAGGGGACGGAAGAACTGGCAGCTGAAGACGTGGTGAACTCTATTATGAGCATCATTACGACTGCTTGCTGCGCTTCTATGCCCCGTCAAAGACCCCGGCACGGCAAGCCCCCAGTGTACTGGTGGTCTACTGAAATCGCTGAAAAGTGAAGGGAGTGTCACAAGCCTCGACGTGAGGCTCAACGGGTGCGGAACCCTGATGAGGCATGGTGGCAGCATATAAGTCGGCCAGGAAATGCCTTCGCAAGCTGATCAACAGTAGCAAGGCTCGCTGCTGGCAAGACCTAGTGGACAATGTGAACAAGGATCCGTGGGGCTTTGGCTACAAGCTGGTCATGGGGAAACTTGGTGCCCTACGGAAGCCTTGTATACATGACCTGGAAAAGATGGACACGATAGTGCGGGGATTCTTCCCCGCCCATCCTGTCCGTGTTGACGCTGTCCATGGTAAAACAGCAGTCGAGTGCCCACTCTTCACACAGCTGGAGCTGGAGGAGGCAGTTCTCTCATTGAAAACGAGGAAGGCTCCAGGTCCAGATGGTGTTCCAGCTGAGGTTTTGCGGCTCGTCTATCACCATTGTCCTGACTTGCTGCTCAGCACATTCAACGCTTGCCTACGGTACGGGGTTTTCCCGGTACGATGGAAGGTGGCGAGGCTCGTGCTGATCAGCAAGGGTAAGGGAAATCCCGGATCGCCGTCTGCATACCGCCCGTTATGCATGCTAGACACGGCTGGGAAAGTGCTAAAGAAACTCATCAAGGGAAGACTCACTGACGCGATTCGTGCTGCTGGGGACCTATCTCCTTGGCAGTACGGTTTTAGAGCAGAACGTTCCACCATTGATGCGATTGCAGAGGTGGTGAGCGCGGTCCAAAAGGCAGAGGCATATAGTCGCACCAAGCGACAGATCGTCCTGTTGGTGACACTCGACGTCAGGAATGCCTTCAACTCCGCTAGATGGCTGGATATTCTGGATACGCTGGAAAAATCTTTTCAAGTTCCAGAATATCTCATGCGGCTTCTGAGGAGATAGTTGTCCGCGAAGAGAGACAGCGCTCACTCAACGATTGGCAGCAGTCTTGGGTGAAATGCACGAAGGGAAGGTGGACTGCGCGCCTCATCCCAGATGTGAGACCGTGGCTAAATCGAAGGCATGGTGAGACTGACTTCTATCTGACCCAGCTTTTGAGCGAGCACGGGTGTTTTCAGTCTTACCTGCACAAGATCGGTAAGTCACGGTCTCCCGATTGTCGGTTTTGCCAAGGAGAGGAGGACAATGCCTGTCACACATGTTTTGCATGCACAAAATGGGTCAGGCTGCGAAGGGAACTTTACAGAGAGATGGGGGAGCTCACCCCGGATAATATAGTTGCGGTGATGCTCGAATCGGTTGACAAATTGAACCAGATGGCACATTATGCTCGGGCAGTCCTAAAAGTTTAATGGGAAATAGGGAGATGTAATTGAGTTATTTCCGTTTTGTAAAATGAATTGTACATCAAATATTTAAAGTCTATAAATAATAAAATCAAAGTTCGGGACAAAAGTGTCCTGGCGCAAACAATTGGAGGCCCCGGCGAGATGTACTTGGTCGTGAAGTACTGAGTGGTGTTTTTGTCGTGGTGTATCGAATCGTGGAAGGCGTCATTTCAAACTTTAAGAAGGATTCGCCCTCAAGGAAGCAGGAGGCCGGGTATTATGCGGAGCGACTGGAGGCCGCGTGAGAGGATTTTGAACTAGGCGATAGTTACATTCGATCCCTACCGGAGTTCGCTCTGTAGTACGAGTATTTTACCCAACATATATACAACACTACCAAAGACAACTACGTCCGTTAGCAGGAGCAATTCCGCGATCAAATGCGTGCCCAAAACATACGTGGACATGCCAACCGGTGAACAGTTACCGAAAGGGCTCGAAATTAAAGATAGCGAGGACAAGGAATGCACTGCAAAAGCCTAAGCATCAAGAGATGCCAGTGTGGTCAGGATTCTGCACCGCTACAAAGTCATTGCAGGCTTGTTGGGAAGGATCATCGACCGTTTGGACCAGAAGGAGGTAACTCGAACCTGTTGCAGGAGTAAACTCATGACCCTCTAACGAGGTTGGCAACAACTGGCTGAATATCACCTGCAGATCGTCGAGCTTCATGACGATGCTGAAGCGTATGGTTTTAACGTGCGACAGCACACTCATTTTGAAGAGCTTACCCGAGGCTGGGTCATACGTCTGGAATCGAAAATGCACGAACTCAGCGTCACACCTACCTCAACGTCTCTGCCTGTGACTTCTCTTACCATGCTTCTGCCGAAAATAAAACTCCCCATCTTCGATGGGAACTATTTACATTGGCAACAATTCCACGACTTAATCATGCAAATTGTGCATAGCCAACCGATATCCAAGTGCCTGAAGCTATGGTACCTCAAGGCCGGTCTCACCGGAGAAGCGGAGCATTTGATTCAAAATTTAACATTATCGGATGAGAGCTACGGGGCGGCTTGGACAACCTCAAAGGAAAGGTACGGCAAGCGGCGACTATTGGTAGCGACGCTAATCAACAAATTGATGAGTCAGCCATCTCATGCTAATGAAAGGCCATCAGTAGCAGGAATGAAGGCTCTACATGACACCACACAAGAGTGTCTCGGACGCCTGGAGAACCTGCAAGTGTCTACAAGAGACTAGGGTCCGTTGCTGCTGCATGTGCTAATCCAAAAATTGGATCCAGCGACTCATGTATCATACGAACAATCGTTATCCAACCCGTGCAAGCTACTACTCTTCAAGAGTTTGTTGGACTTCATGGAAACGCGTGTCTAGGCTCTCGAGACACTCGGCCGTAAACAAAGGAACCGGAGATCAACTGTAGGAAAGTCGACCGTGCCCGCCACGACAGCTTCTCGGTGCTTAATATGTGAGCAGGATCGCCCGCTTTACTGCTGCCCGGATTTCCTCAAAATCACTGCTGCAAAGAGACTAAGTTTCGTGCGCGCTAAAAAGCTGTGCGTTAATTGCTTTCAAGAAGGACATCAGGCTTCCAGCTGTGCAGCCAGAAGTTGCAAGCAGTTTTTCAAGAATCACAGCACTCTGCTACATTTGCCTGGAGACAACAAGCTCAAACAGACCAAGACGATATCCTCGAGCACGACAACGCCGAAACAAGACTCGAAACCGCAAACAAATGCAGAACCACCATCGCTCACTTTAACGACTCTGATGAAGCCCCGACCCCAAGGTCATGTACTTCTGGGCACAGCCGTCGTCAAGCTGGTCACCAGCAATGGGATGACGACGGATTGTTGAGCTGTGCTGGATCCGGGCTCACAAATAAACCCGGTCACCAAAAGAATCATCAAAAAATTGAATTTATCATTGACATCACACCTTACCCTCATTGAAAGTGTAGGCAGCAGCACTGAGAAGGCATACCGTTAGGTGAGCCTCGGCCTTAGATCCAGATTATCAGGATATGCCGCGCAGTTAGAAGCCTATGACATGAACAAAACTATAACACCGCACCCATCTCAGAACTTGAACACATCCGGATGGCACATTCCCAAAAACATAAGGCTGGCAGATCCAGGCTTCCACCAAACTGAGCGCATCGACATGTTGCTGAGTGCCGAACACTTTTACGAGGTCCTAACCATTGGAAAAATAAAGTTGGGCCCACAGCTCCCAGTGCTCCGCAGCTCAAGCTTACTTTAACTGAAAAGGCGATCCCAATGATTTGGCAGCCTTAACTTCAGCACACTTTCTCAGGCCCAAAACCTCCTTGGCTGCTGTTGTACCGCATCTTTTATTATCTTCAACATGGTTTTGATGTCAACATTACTTTTTTCCACCTGCGGGGATATATTGATGCGATTTTCTAGCGCTGTCATATTCGTATATAAACGTTACTGAACTATCATTTAGCTTTTGTATCTCGTCCCTTGGAGTATCTGATGTTCCTTGTTTACACCTCTTGGAGATGCCGCACCATTATAAGGCAGTGGTCCGAATCACAAACAGCGTCGTAGAACGAGCGCGTGTCGAGAATGCTAGTGACTGCTCGCTTTTGTATGACAAAATGGTCGATCTGGTTGGATGTGAGACCGTCTAGGGATGCCCACGTTATTTTATGAATGGCTCAATGCGGAAAGCGTATGGAGCTTACTGTGAAGCCTCTACTAGCAGCAAAGTCTATCAGGCGTTGTCTGTTATCGCTGGTCTCTACATGGAGGCTATGCCCTCAGGTTGTTCCTCTATGTGCCGTGTCTCGGCCGATTTTAGGTAAATTTCTCGAGAGAAATTTACCTATTGCGGAGAGCATCATATATATATATATATATATATATATATATATATATATATATATATATATATATATATATATATATATATATATATATTTATGGGATATAACGAAATTTGTGACCACGCTAGAGGTTGCAATTTTGCTTCGATTTTCACCAAATTTTCAGGAAAGGTGTATTGGGTAATTATCTCGGTTAAGTTCGTGAACCAGCTATTTCGGCCGGGCAAAAACAAAATGGCGGCCGTTTTAGACGAACAATCGTGATTTCTGTTCTGACCAAAGTATAGCTCCGATTTGGACGAAATTTGATACAAAGGTTCATTGATGTATGTGATGAATCTCACAATAAAAAGTCCAAAGTCGGTACGGCAGAAACAAAATGGCGGCCGCTCAAAAGTCGAAAAACGTGCAAAATTTTGTTATTGTAATAGTGGTCAAAGCTTTCAACAGATTTTCATGAAATTCGGCAGTTTGATAGAAATTATAAGTGTCTAAAGAATCACGCGAAAAAACTGGAGGTCAGGTTGCAAAAAACAAAATGGCGGCCAGTTGAAAGTCAAAATTTCAAAGGCTTTTAAAAATCGCAATTTTATTCCGACATATATGAAATTCGGTTTCGAGATAGACATTACTTGGACCTATAGTCTTTGATATTTTGGTGATCATGCATGTGCAAATTTCAAAATGGCGGCCGTTTAAATATGCGTTTTTTCGGGTTTTTGTGGCCCTCTAGCGGTCACATTTTTCAACGGATTTTGATGAAACTTGAGATTATGGATCTTTGTACTATGTTCTTGTATTTTGCAGGAAATTATTAAAATTGAATGAAAAATAAAAAAGTCGAAAATTTTAAGCCTAATATTTTTAGTTGCCATTTTCTTTAAAAATTGAATTATTTTGCCCTGTCTAAAGTGAAACTCCTATTTGAACGAGATAGTACATTGATTGATGAGTTCCTAGCATACAAAGATTTAAAATAATCCAAAATAAAATGCATGCATTCAGAATGGGGGCCCCCAAAGGTCTGAAGGCAAGCGCAATTCGCTATTTTAGTGCCAACTGAAATAATAAATATTTTTCATGGAAGCGTTTCAAATGACTTTACTTGAAAGAATTTATTTTTAAGATATTGTTAAATCTTTTTAACAATCCCCTTAAAAAATTATAAAATCGCGACTTGTCTGTCTGTCCGTCTGTCCGTCCGTTTGTTCGCGCGTCATATCAAGTTTTCTCGCAAACCACATGAGCTAGAATGAGGAAATTTTCTACGTAGGTCAAAAGTGGTGCCTCTTGAAATTTGCAGTGCAAGAAAATATTTTAAGGTATTTAAAGGGGGGGTCTCCCCATACAGACGGGTCTCCCCATACAGGGGGGTGGCATACAATTTTTTTTTATTTCTGTAGCCCTCTAGCAGCCAAGATTCTCAACAGATTCCGTGGAAACTTGAAATTATAAGTTATTAAGGCAAGTTAATTTAATTTAATTATGCAAATCGAATGACAAATAAAACAATCGAAAATTTACAGCTTAATATTTTTAGCTGTCAATTTTAATAAAAATCGAAATGACGGCCCTCATAGTTCAGAAAAAATTTGAAAATGTATATATTAATGGCAACGCAAGTGCTGATTAAACTTTTATGGAAATCTTTTAAAATTAACTATTCGAGCTATTTAAGCCTTTGTGTGGTTACCACTGTGAACTGTGTAAACAGCAAATGCGAGAAGGGCGAAACCGGTATTTATATGTTTAAAACAATTTATTATCCGCCGATTTTCAATATGTAATCCATACGTGTGCAACTCAATTTAATTAGCAAAATATTGTCGCCCCGATAAAAGGTCTCTAAAAGCGAACGTGGCCAGATATTTATTATGTTAATAAATACCCATGTGGTACTATGTAAATTGCAGAAAGAAGTTTAGTAGTAGGTAAGCAAAATTCTTTTTCGAAACTTTACGCTACATACGAGAAATTTACCTTTCCAGCTGGTGCTGCCAACGGGGATTTTTGCATTGAAGTCATCAAGAACAATTTTAATGTTGTTTGATGGCAATATAGCGACCGTGCATTTTGGGATGCTGTAACATTTGCCCTTTATTGCCTCTTCCTTGTCTTGTGTGAGACCGTGACAGTTGATCAGCCAGACATTAAAAAATTTGGTCTTAATACGAATCGCATAAATCCTTTCAATAACGGGCTTGAAGTCGATGATAATTTACTTAAATGTACTGTCAACAATGAGAGCCACTCCGAACTCATGGCTTCCTGACTATTTTCCGCTTTTAAACGCGGCGTGTGTTCAGATGCCAAATATGTCTTCATCATGCCTTCTGAATTTTTGCACAACGAGGATGTTGATTCTGTATTTCCTTATTTCATCTAGAAGTTGTCGCAGTGCACCTGGTCTATTCAATGATCCAACATTTGAATTTTCAAAAAAATTAGTCTTTTATTCCTTGCAATAGTCGGTGCCGTTTATTCAATCCGATCCGAGGCTGTTGTTTTGGTTCCATGTCAGGTAAATACTAAGTGGAGCATTGTCAGCGCTTCGACCTAGTCGTGTTTTGGTGCACGACTGGTATTTTATTTCCCACATACCTGCCAACTGTCCGCTTAGGGCACGCTCTAGTCGCCGCCTGAGGATGCGTCTAATTGGGTACCAAAAGCTCTACATGGAGCTAAACTTTATGCAATCTGATAAGGAGAAATGAACACTAGCGCGAGCAAAATTAATGAAAAATAGGAAAAAAGACGTTATAAATCAGTTTTAATAATATATAACGCATTGAGTAAGTAGGAGAGTGCCCCTACCAGAAAGGCTTTGCAACCATCCTAGGGTGCAAAACAAGTTTTCTGATGGCGTATTGATGACTTGAATTATTCAACCAACTAAGTATTTGCATAAGAAATCGGTCAAATTTATCCAAAAGATGCAGAGTTTATTTCATAAGCACATAACAGCCACCATTTGGTTCCAGCTTGAATATTTTTTCTGAATAATTTGCCAATCGAAGATTTTCAAACTTATTTATTTATTTTTCTTCATTGCCAAACAAGGTATTGTTACAAAAATGATAAAATATAAAAATTAATAATACAATATTTAAACTTCATTCTCAACCTAGGTTTGAGAGGTGGATTTCGGAGGACAAAGTACTTAATAATAAAGCTTTGGAATTGGATCTGAAATGGTTGGAGAGTAAGGTGTGTTTAGTGAATTAAAAGTTTTGCAACATCTGTTTACAGGCTCATTGTTCGCGTAAATTGGGTGATGTCGCTCTTCAATCAGCAGACGAGGATGTCCAGTGAATCGCGATACCTTATAGACCTTAATTCTATCAACTAGCAAAAGTATTTTAAAAGTACCTTTAAGGATATTAAATGCGAACATAGTTCTTTTAGAGGCCAGCGTTGTTATTTTGAGGATCTGAAGTCTATGTTCATACGATGGTGAGCCTAAAAAAAATTTCTCAAGTCATATAATGATCTTAACGCAAAAAGGATGATCTATTTTTGAACACTCAATCCTGTCAGCGTGAACATTGAAGCTGGGATCACAGATTAAGCAAGCATATTCAAGGACATGGCGAACTAAAGAAAGGTATAATGTGTTCGATACCCAGACATTTTCAAATTCCTTAGATCGACGTTTGGTGAAATTAAGGAGCTTATTAGCCCTACTGAGGACATGATCAAAATGTGAAAGAAAACGCATTTTTCGGTTTAAAGTGCCGCCAAGCTATCCACCCGGTTAAATTTATGATGGTAAAGTTGATAATCGTTGATCAAAATTAAGCGATTCCGCGAAAAACATATAACTAGAAGTTTTTTAAAGTTCAAGGAGTGTTGGTTAATTCTGGACCATTCTAATAGAGAGTTGATTTTGTTTTGGGGGAATAATCTCTCTTTCTGGGACTTCACTACATTGTAAAGCTTAGGATCATCAGCATAGAAAAGATGAGGAATATCCGATAAGACCTCAGAAAGATGAGAAATGAAGATATTAAAAAGAAGAGTGCTCGGATAGCTGCCTACACCAGAGCAAACATTTATTTCTTTTGACTTGAAAACTTAAAATTTAATGTTTTGAGTCCGATTATGGGGATATGAGCCAAGCTGGATCAGTAGAAACCACCGATTTCGAATCTTTTCAGCTTGTTCATTAAGATTTCGTGGTTAACCTGATCAAACGGTTGACTAAAATCCATGTTAATCGCATCCCTATGGTGGACCAATTCCATTTTACAGAGAATGCTAATTAACATCGCGGCTAGATTAGTTGTGGTGCAGCAATTTTTACGAAAACCGTGTTGTTGGTCGTTAAGCCATGGCTTAATAATGGGAGATAATATAGAGCAGACTATTTTTTCAAATAGTTTTGGAGTAGCTGATGATATTTTCATTCAACCCCTTGTCTTATTGGTGTTAAATGCGATGACTTCAAAGATGAAAGGAAAATCCCAGTAGCAAGAGATTTGTTACAAAGGATATACCTGTATAAGGGTAAGATCAATAATTCTCTGCAGTTGAATAAAAAATGGGCAGAAAGTAAATCATGACCAGATCCTTAATGAGCTTAGATATTTTTTCCTTTGATATAAACATTTCTTTAATTGAAACAGCTGAATTTAGATCCGAGAAATTAACATAGTATGAAGAACTGTTATAATAAAATATTTCATTCTGTTTTGACAATCTTGAAGACCAGCTGCATATAGAGGAAAACAAAGCCCAAGTATACAAATCTGAGATAAAACCTGTGTTATACTATGGGTGTGTAACATGGGCCTTAACCCAAGCATCCGCAAATATATTGAACACCTTTGAACGACGGGTCCTGAGGCGAATAATCGGAACGAAGGTATACTGGGACGAATGGCAAATTCGGAACAACGAGCTGTATGAAATTTTTGACGAGCCGGAGGTCGCACTGATTGCAAGACTGCGGAAGCTGCAATGGATTGGCCACGTGAATCGTATGGACGAGCAACGGATACCCAAAAAGGTATTCGTTGGGAGAACTGAAGGCCGTAGACCAGTGAGGAAACCGAGGAAACGCTAGTCTTACTCGGTCGACGAGGACAGCTCATCGTTGATCAGATTTCGAAATTGGAGGATGTGGTCAGTGGACCGAGACAATTGAAGGCACTATTTGCAGCAAATGAAGACACGAGAGGGGCTGTAGTGCTATGAAGAAGAAAATAAAGAACTATGTATAGAATAAATGGATCGAAAGCAGCGGGTAAAAAATTCAAATATGTCCTTCGGGTTGAATGAGCTGGATTCCTGATACATCATGAATTTGTGAAAGCCTTTGAGATCTTGAGCTGTATGAAATTTTTGACATGCCGGAGATCTCAGAGAATGTAAGACTGCTAAAGCTGCAATGCGCTGGCCATATGAATCGTATGGACGAACAACGGATACCCAAAAAAGTAATCGTTGGGAGAACTGAAGGCCGGAGACCAGTCGGGAAACCGAGGAAACGCTGGTCTGACTCAGCCGACCAAGACAGTTCATCGCTGCTTGGGTTTCGAAATTGGAGGACGCGGACAGGTGGATGCGCTCGTTGCAGGAGGCGAAGGCCCGAGAGGGGCTGTAGAAGAAGGAGAAGAAGCGTTATGATCAGAGGGTGGCGGTGGAAAATTTTAATGCTCATGATCTGAGATGCATAAGTAGTCTTAGTTCACGGCCTGGTTATCCGTGGGTTGTTAAATTTCCAACGATTTTGTCAATATTCTTCTGTAACTGAGAGATAGCTTGGTGACTTTGTTGATCAAATCAGCCTTCGTATCTTTATGTGCCCTTTCTATCGTTTTTGCTGACTTTTCTAAATCATGAATAATACGTTGGATATCCTTAGTCCTATGTGAATTTGAAAGAAAAGGTTTCTATGGAATTTGTATGTTTTCAACGCTCGGCAACACATATTTCTTTGTAGCTGTCTGGAACGTATATCCTTGGTTTGCGCGGCCATGATGTTAGCATAAGTATGTTTTAAGGTCACCTTTTGCACATCCCTAACGGGGTTTCATGTTGTAGTGATTCTATCTTTCCTGAACCACGGAAAATTCACCTGGGTGATATATTTAAGGTCTAGGTTCCTATATATATTTCTGTTCGGATAACTCTGGCTTCTTTATTGGTGATGTTTAAAATTGAGCTGATTTAAACTTTGTGCTTCTATTTCACCCATTTAGGGCAATTTTGATTCATATCTACGTGATCACTGCCGTAACAAAGAATGCATTTAGTTTGGCACGTCACTCCGGAGCAAGCCCTTGAGCCGCATCTTAAACGATTGCGTGCTTTATCTCTAAAACTTGCTGTCGAGTGTCCCAGCCTTTCATAGCAATTACACTGCTTCGGTTTGAACCTGAAATAATCCATCCTTACCTTCCAAAAGGGAACCTAAAGACAATCTGGCAATATATTTCCCTCAACAGTGATTTTAACTGACTGCATAGAGATAAAATTCACGGTGTTGTCCGGGTCTCTTCAATTTAATCTTGTGGCGTTAACAATTTTCCCATCGGGTATATCTCCAACGCGATTGCATAGTATAGCTTTGTTCAAAAATTCATTTAAATCTGGATCCACTTCAATGTCTCTGACCACCCCGTACCTGTAAATGAAGCTCCCCGTTGAAACGCATTGAGGTTATACATTTTGAAGACTTCATTATCTGTTGCATTATTGGCGTCAACGGGTGAGCCGAAAAACACTTTAAAACGGAATCCATTTTGCTGGACATCAGCGTCATGATATTTCTTAGCTGATAAGGAATAAACGAATAGGTGTCAGCCGGACTGGCCTCCGATTCAAAACTTTCATTATTCTCATAAATTTTATCAAAATTTATCGCATTCCTTAGCAAGCCAGCGAAGCCTACACAATAATTCCATGAGCAAATATCGGTCACCTTCTTCCCTTCACATCCTCCACACTAGAATCTTTTCATTAAAAATCGAGAGAACACACTTCAATCTACACTTGAACGTATTTTGAACTGATGAATTTCAATTTATTGAGCGTGTACTACAAAGCTAATAATGATGATGAAAAAAAGACGAAAAAAAATCGTTTATTCTTATATAGCAAACAAGACGACGATCAACGAGAGGCCTCTCTTCGAATTGAAGTACCTAATTTTCAATTTTTCAAGTGGATCCTCTCCTTTGTTAAGAAACATACGCGGAACTTCTACTTGGCAACGAGAATGACGACCACGACAACGATAACACAAAATAATAATGACGCAGACGAAGATGATGGCAAAGACGGCTGAAATGAAAGAAAATCAAAAACCATTTTGGGAACTTCCCAACACTTCCAAATGTCGGCTCCGTTACGGGGAATACGCTAATAATCCGGCAATGGCAAAAAGTACTCTTCAAAATTTCCTTTGTTTTTCGATTAAATGTACTTCGATCTGTACAAGGAATCAGGACACGATAGCATAGAATCATTGCTAGAAGATATTTTTGGTATGGTGTAATTGAAAGCAATATAAGGAAGTAATTGAAGAACATCTTTGATTTTAAGAATTGGTGCCAAATACTAAATGAAATTCTTTTCTTAAGTTGTTCTTGGAATGATGACTTACGATTTTTTGAAGGGCGCATTAATCATATTTCATTGTAATTGGATGCGTATGAGGGGAGCACATTCAATAAGATAAATTAGTATGTCTTATTCATTGGAGCGACGATTGGATATATAATGTCCTTTAGCCGCCTCATAATTGAAAGGTCAATGTCAGATGCACCCACGGGGTAACGAAAGTCGTGCACGGATCAAGATACTTTGTTCGTCGTCCTCAATTAGGCTACAATGCAGTCAAATTCAAACACATCTTCCAATTACATGTTAACTGCCCAAATGAAACCGTCAATTACCTCCAAATTCAAAATTCCCTCCCTTACCCATCTCCTCCTCAAAACATTCGAATACTCAATTTTTCACACCTCCCGAAGATGAATCTTAATTAACACCGAATCCAATCATCCGTGCCTGTCGGCCGAACCCCAACTGCTAGTCAGGATACTCGGATGTGTGCACTGTTCATAAAATGAAAATTTAACACATTGCTGAAATGGCCTCAACGACCTGGGACGACGACATCAGCACCGGCAGCGGACACGCTCTAATTTGAAAATTCGATGCAATCACTTGAGGCTTTTGCCAAATTACTGTAATCGTCTTGCACGAACATTCCAATTATCTGAAGGAGCAGACTCAAGCTGCGAAATGTTACTCCCATCAACCGTCACAGACGGCTCTGCAGCCTCAAGTGCATTTCATCGGATTGCATCTATGGAAAGAACTTCAGCCCAAGACTATCCGCTGGACTGACTGACAGCCGCCCAGCTAGCTAAAAAGGAAAAGCTGGAATGGAAAGGAGACGTACGAATTCCACTTAATCCAATATGCATTTGATCTGATGAAATGCAATAAATGAAGAATTGAAATGAATTGGAGGAAGGAATGGCAGATTTGAAGATCGTGGTACAAAAGGAAAAATCAAGAGTGTCCAGCCGAGTTTTGGGACACGAAATAATACAAGATAGTCCATTGAAAACGTGTAGCTAATTAGATAAATTGATACTTGCGACTGAACTGCTAATTTGAAAGTTCAAAGATAAGGATATCGTTTTGGTATCCATAAAGAAGTGAAAGATATTCTATATATTTGTTAACCATTCGAACTAGCCATGACAAGAGATGTACTTACTATAATGAAACACGTCGAAGTAGCAGGAGAATGATCCTGCCAGAAAGATAATAATTAGTAATCAAACAACTTCTTCTAAATATCTTAACTCATACAAAACTATTCCATGAATAATTTTCGCAAAATCAATAAATGGTTATTATGTATTTTAATTTGTCACCACATTATTTCCATTGAGTTGCAAGGATCTTTTCAGCAGGAGGGGAGGAAAGGAGAGAAAGTAGCATCCCTTCACCCTCAACACCAATAAAATTTTAAATGAATCGGATGGTACTTAACGAAACTATATTGGTTTGAATTGTCCCATATTCCAATAATAAACAACACCACTCTCATCGTGCCGGAGTCTCCGATGGGGCGTAGAAGAATGGCAAGCAGATACGACGATGCTCATATTTAGGTTCACCATGTCTTCAGCTGTCACTTCTCTATTACCCGGCGAATTTCTCAGCAGCGGTTTGCTAGCCATGAGCACTTCGAAAAACCTTCCAACGTGAAGGGAAATCCTGAATCGCTGTCTGCATGCTAGACACAGCTAGAAAAGTGCTAGAAAAACTCATCAAGGGAAGACTCACTGACGCGATACGTGCTGCTGGGGACCTATTTCCTCGGCGGAAAATTAAACAAAGCTTATGACGCATACATGAAATATCACACTTGGCGAGTACAGTATTGAAAATGTTGGTGAAATCATGTATTCAGGTACCAAAATAACGATAACGAGTGAATGAAAGAGACGATATACGCCGAAGGATACAGCTCGCAAATAAAATATTATATTCAGCTTCAACGATCTCGAAGACCAGCTGCATATGCAGGAAAACAAAGCTCCAAGTATACAAATCTGTAATAAGACCTGTGTTATGCTATGGGTGTGAAACATGGACCCTAATCCAAGCATCCACAAATATATTGAACGCTTTTGAGCGATGGGTCCTGAGGCGAATAATCGGATCGAAGCTAGACGGGGACCAATGGCGAATTCGATACAACCATGAACTGTATGAAATTTTTGACGAGTTTAAGGTCTTAACAATTGTAAGACTGCGGAAGCTGCAATGGGCTGGCCACATGAATCGTATGGACGAACAACGGATACCAAAAAAGGTATTCGTTGGGAGACTTGAAGGTCGGAGAAACTGAGGACAATTCATTGCTGCTCGGATTACGAAATCGGAGGACGTGGTCAATAGGGCTATAGTCCTACGAGGAAGAAGAAGCCAACTTGTCATGAGTAATGTTTTTTTTTGTTTGCTTTCCTTAGACGGTCATTCTCTTGTGCGATGAGGTTAAAAATACCTCAGATTCTTCCACTAACCCAAACATGTTCACAGCTTATCGTAACCTCACTGTTGAGTCAGCTACAACTAGCTTCAGTACGCGTGCCATACAGTGAATAGAAACAAGGTCTTCATTTTCATTTTTTAATGGGCTTGTAGCCCATTGTAACAGCCATTGGCTCCATTGAACAAACAAGCAATAATATTTGACGTTGCAATGCCATACTCGGATAATTTTAATTTTACATCCTCGTACAAGGCAAGCTCACTTGGGTTATGAACAACAACTGCTATCTCTAAAAGTCTTTTATGTACTTTTCCATGAACGCTATAATGGAGACGCATATTGCCAATAGGTCCATAACAGCTAAAGGGTTTTCCAATAAGGGGTGTTATATTGAACAGCCCGCTATTTCGGTAGATGTCACTTTTGAAGCTGTCATTTTTTGAGATTTGACAAGTAGGAACTACGCCATTAAGAAAACCCCCGTTGGCAGCAGCAGCCGGAAAGGGAAATTTCTCGTATGTAGCGTAAGGTTCCGAAAAGATTTTGGCTTGCCTACTCCAAGAATTCTTACTGCAATTTTCGCAGCACTACATGGGTATTTATTAACAAAAGGAATCTGCCACCGTTTGTATTTGGAGACCCTTCATAGAGGCGCAAATATTTGCGAATCAAATTGAGTTGCACAAGTATGGATCACATATTGAAAATCGGCGGGTAATAAATTGTTATAAACATATTTATACTGGTTTCGCCCTTCTCACATTTGCTGTTTATACATTTCACAGTGGTTACCACACAAAGGAGGTAACTTTTTGGCTTAAATAGCTCAAATAGTTAATTTCAAAGATTTCCATAAAAGTTTAATCAGCACTTGCATTGCCATTAATATATATATTTTCGATTCTTTTCTGAACCATCAGGGGCTGTCATTTTGAATTTTTATTGAAAACGGCTGCTAAAAATATTAAGCTGTAAATTTTCGATTTGCATAATTAAATTAAATTAGCTTGCCTTAATAACTTATAATTTCAAGTTTTATCGGAATCTGTTCAGAAACTTGGCTGCTAGAGGGCTGCAGATATAAGGTAAACAGACCTACGCTCATGCCAGAAGGGTTTTGTACCCAACTTCTCAGAAATGCAGTCACCAGCAATGAATAACGTCAAGAAATATATCAAAGAGATGTGCACGTTCAAAGGAAAATCCATTGTTTTTCTACTTTCAACGGTCGCCATTTTTTTTGCAAACCGACAAAAGTCACTCAAATCATGAATTCTCAAAAATATGAATGTTATTGACTTTATTGGAAAATTTCAAGAAGACAAGTCAAAACTGCAGTGACTAATTCGATGGAAAGTCCATCAAATACCAAAATCATGTGTTATTATTGTTGCAATTGGTGAAATTTCAAACGGCTATAACTTCCGTATATATCATTCGATTTTCATCAAACTAACAAAGTCTAAGAATCCTTAGTAGCACTACGTAAATATTGAATTTCGTTCAGTTTAAGGGTATCGACACAATTTTATTGGGGAAAATGTGAAATTTGAATATCATACTATTAGTAACAAATTTGAGTGAATTTCGACTTCTAAGGTATTTGTTGTTGTTGTACTCATAAACACCGACCACCATAATTTTTTCAGATTTTTCGGATCACAGATGTCCAATCGCGAGGGGGAGACACAAATTTTTGGTGTGTTTCCCCTTCCTGCGCGTCCCTCGAAGCAAAAAGTATCAAATTAAGACCCGTTTTGAAAAGCTCTCATCAAGACCTTTCATTTACTACCCATATCGGCTACCTTTGATGAATTTTTTTTCGGGGTCCACTCCCCTACATGGGGAGACCGCCCCTTAAATACCTAATAAAATTTTTTGTATTTGAACTTTGAAGAGAGCATCACTTAACACCTGCATACAAAATTTGATGTTTCTAGCTTAAGTAATTTGCGAGAACAAGTGCTGTGACACACGGACGGACGGACAGACGGACAGACAGACAGACGGACAAACAGGTCGCGAAACTAGTAGGGTTTTGTAAAATCATTTTACAAAACCCTAAAAAAAGGTTTATGTCATCCCCCTGTATGGGGAGACCCCCTTAAACACTTTAAAATATATTCTTACACTGCAAATTTCAAGAGGCACCACTTTTGACCTACGTAGAAAATTTCATTTCAATGTGCCAAATCTCGTTCAAATCGGAGTTTCACTCTAGACAGGGCAAAATAATTTAATTTTTAGTGATATTGGGTTTTAAATTTTCAACTTTTTTATTTTTCATTCAATTTAATAATTTTTTGCGTGATACAAGAACATAGTACAGAGATCCATAATCTCAAGTTTCATCAAAATCCGCTGTAAGATGTGACCGCTAGAGAGCCACAAAAACCGGAAAAAACGAATATTTAAAGCACCGCCATTTTTAAATTTGCACATGCATGATCACCAAAATATCAAAGACTGTAGATCTAAGTAATGCCTATCTCGAAACCTAGTTTCATATATGTCGGATCAAAATTGCGACTTTTAGAAGCCTTTGAAGTTTTGAGTTTCAACTGACCGCCATTTTCTTTTTTGTGACCTGACCTCCAGTTTTTTCACGTAACTCTTTAGACACTTATAATTTCTATCTAACCTCCGAATTTCATGAAAATCTGTTGAAAGCTTTGACCACTATTACAACGACAAAATTTTGCACGTTTTTCGACATTTGAGCGGCCGCCGTTTTGTTTCTGCCGTACCGACTTTGGATTTTTTATTGTGAGATTCATCACATATATCAGTGAACCTTTGTACCAAATTTCAAATTTGGTCAGAACAGAAATCGCGATTTTTCGTCTAAAACGGCCGCCGTTTTGTTTTTGCCCGGCCGATATAGCTGGTTCACGAACTTAACTAAGAATATTTACCAAATACGCCTTTCCTGAAAATTTGGTGAACATTGGAGCAAAATTGCAACCTCTAGCGTGGTCACAAATTTCGTTATATCCTATATATATATATATATATATATATATATATATATATATATATATATATATATATATATATATATATACTCGTATATATATATATATATATATATATATATATATATATATATATATATATACTCGTATATATATATATATATATATATATATATATATATATATATATATATATATATATATATATATATATATACATATATATATATATATATATATATATATATATATATATATATATATATATATATATATATATATATATAATATATATATATATATATATATATATATATATATATATATATATATATATATATATATATATATATATATATATATATATGGGCTATAGAGAGATGATTAATGATTTTTTATGGCCGGAATTGGATGGTATTGATCTGGACAACGTTGACTTTCAACAAGACGGCGCTATGTGCCACACAAGCAACGAAACCATTGATCTTTTACGGGAAAAGTTTCCAGATCGTGTTATCTCTCGAAGAGGTGATCACAATTGGCCACCGAGATCTCGTGATTTAACACCTTGCGACTTCTTCCTTTGGGGCCACGTGAAAGAGAAGGTCTACGCCAACAGCCCAGCGTCAATTCAAGACCTCAAAGATGGAATTCGTGAGGATATCGAGGACATAGGGCAGCCACTTTGCGATTTGGTTATGGAAAATTTGATGAAAAGGATATGTGCCTGTAAGCGTAGTCGTGGTAGTCATTTGCCTGATGTTATTTTTCACTATTAACGGCGTATCTTTGTCTTTATAATGAAATCAACATTCGATCATTTGTGTTAAAAAATGATAGTTTTCTTTTGATATCAAAATAACACCTCTTATTGGAAAACCCTATTTAAAAGCTACAGCCATGAAACTTTGCGGAAAGGTAGGAAATGATGACTTCTAGAATGTTTGGGGTGAAAAAAAATGTTCAAAGAGTTTTAAGAGAGTCTTCCCATACAGAGGAGTGACCCTCGAAAAAAATTTGTCGTCAAAGGTAGTCGAGTGCGGTATCATGTGAAAGGGCTTTATTTTCAAAACAGGTCCTTAATTACTTTATCAGTATTGAGGGAGGCAGGGGAAGGGGAAATGCACGAAATTTAGAGAGCAAAAATATGTTTGTTGTACATTCAAAAATATACTTGTTCTTAATGTCATTAAAGTTTTTCTTGAATCAAATCATTCTACACTCGTATGTCTGCATATCGTATGTTAACACGTTAACAGTCCAACGCGCCGTATGTGGTACATGCGGACCGGTTCCACCAAGTCTGTGTACCCAATGTGGTACACGCGATTTGTGTTTCTCTATAGACTCTAATGCGACAGACTCGTCAAATTTGATAGTTTTCAATTTCTGGACCTATGACCAAAGCTATGATAGGCATAGAAAATCAAAAGTATGACAATTTTTGAAAGTTTTGCTATAACAGCACAAAATAAAACAACAAAGTAGAAAATCAATAGAGTTTTGTTGGTGAACTTGAGCTTCGAAACAAAAATAATCAATACAATATGCTTTTTTAGAATTTTTGCATTGCGTTGACACTCGGTTAGCCTTAGCACGTGTATATGGGGCAAGTCGTCCTTCGTTGAGGAGATTTTGATAGCATCCTACGAATCTTCTGCGAATGACACGAGATCCTTTCTTCTCCAAAGATTCTAAAAATGTGCGTTTCTCAGTGAGGTACGTGTGCTTGAAGAAGACAGTCTTCCTGATGTTGGTCCTTGTAGTCCTGATGGCCCTGCTAATCCTAATGACTCTGACGACCCAGAATGTGATAGTGGCGTTCTGACTATGTTTGTAGAGTTGGGTTCCCGTGACAGTTGTGAAATTTCAGGTAGTAAAAACTTTTTCACAATAGCTTCATGTGCTGCTAGAATGCTCAGTTTTCTCTCCTTCCAGGACGCAACTCATTACATATAACCATAGAGTTTACTACGGCTACTGATAGTAAGTCTATTGCAACCTTTTTATACCATGTTATAGTTTTTCTAATAGAAGAGTGATAGATAGCCATTCAAACAGCCACGTCTATACCTTTTTTCCATTTTTGTAACTCAGGATCATGTTGGGCTTGAGTTTCGGAACACGTCCAGATGTAGAAGACATTTCTTTACCATGGCAAGTCGACAATGCACAAACATCTCTTTTGTCTCTCCATTTTAGCATAGTCACGTTTTCATTCTTTTGTTTCACTGCAATCTCACCTGCCGCCAGTTTCTTTGGGAAAATTCTTTCTTTTTTTGTTCACTGTGCCACGAAGATCCGTATTGCGGGAAAGTTAAAGCTCTGCTAGAGGGATGCTCGTGTAGTAATTGTCAGTTATTATGCAGCGATCTTCATCAAGAAGACTTTCTGCCAATATTACAACTATCCTGCCAGAGGTATCCAAGCCGAAATTTGGTATCCCCACGTGTAACCTTCTGGAGAGCACAGTTTATAGATTTTTATGCCATATTTATGTGTCTTCGAGTGTATGCATTGCCGGAACAGTAGACAACCACGGAAGTGAACCATTGACTCGTCAACTACAATAATCTGGCTGGGCGTGAAAATGGCTCGGGAGTTTCCCACAATCAGGTGTCTCAAGGGACTGATTTTGTACAGCCGGTCATTCTCATCGCTGGGCGCGTTGTTATCACAAAAATGCAAGTATCTCAGAATCAACCGAAACCTTGTGTAAGACATATTTATCTTATGGAGTATCTTTCTTCCAATAGCATTCAAGCGTTGGGAAAACTGTTACACCCGTAAGAAATACAACGCCAAGAAATTTCAAAATTTCGGGTTCATCCACATCTGACCAACGTAATTTGCGACTATGTGGATGGGCAGGTTCTTCTAACAGCCGTTGAGCATACAAATTGGTTTGTTTCAATAGGGGTACCGGTTCTTGCGGTTGTCTAACAGATGGCGTAACTTTATTTTTATTCCAGTGACTCACCTTTCCAAATATGTATTGGAAAGCTACTGTCATATAGTTTCAGAATCAGTATGTGTCATTCAGCTGAAGCGTAAACAACAATATTTTTTTTTACTCTGAAAATGTCAAACTTTATGCCGAATAAAGTGTTTTTGCGGAGAGTACTTCTTCATTGGAGAAAAAGGCTGCCGAAAGTCATCGTATTTTGGTGGAAGTGTATGGTGTGCATGCTCTAGCTGAGCGTACGTGCCAGAAGTGGTTTGCACGGTTTTAAAGTGGCAATTTCGACTTGGAGGGCGATGAACGGCCCGGACAGCCAAAAAAGTTTGAAGATATCGGATCGGAGACATTGCTCGACCAAGATCCATCCCAAACTTGCAAAATCACTTGGCATCGCTCAATAAACCATTTCCGATCGTCTAAAAGCAATTTTTTACAGTAAAGCTTGAATTTTGGAAAAAAAAAACCGCATCGGTACCCCTATTACCATCATATGTATTACGTGATCATCAACAATTTTACGGAAAATTTTATAAATATCAGTGTCAGAATCAAATAATACCAGTAGACGAGGCAGTTCATCATAGTCTATGAACTGTTTCTGTGATGATTCTTTGACTTCAAAACCCCGCCGGGAATCGACGTCTGCAGGAGCGTTTGATTGTCTTCGTTTTCTTGGCTCTGGCGCGCGAGATGAAACATTGGGCACGAGAAGTTGAATAGGGAGCTCGATGGCACTAGGGTCGGAATACTCATCTGCATCAGTCCTAAGCCCCACTTCACCGGTGATCATTTTTATTGGTGCCTCAATATCCGGCCTAATTTCTATAGGCGCTTCCATATCTTCATCAGCGCCGTCGTCTTGGTCATCTTTCTGATCCAATGATTCTATGATTGCATCTTCACTATTAGAATCTTCCAAGAGTCTTTTATGTCTTCGTCACTAAGTTTTAACATTTTAACACTTCAAAACAATAAAAAATGGAAAGCAAAACACAAACTAAAAAATTATTACGCAATGTTATGATTTTACCGTTTCTACAGGAATAATATTTTTTATAGTTGAGCAGACGTCGATATTTTTCTACCGCGGTTAGGGTTGCTAACCATACTCTGTAATAAAGTATGGTCTATTCCAGTAAAGCAGCTAACAGTCCTTATATCAAAAACTAAAGCTGATTTGGTAAAGTGACATTATAATTGGAAAGTACTTTATTTTGTCCAGATACTTTATTTTTTTCCTCTCTGATGCACGGTATACTTTATTCTTCCCAAAATAAGTTGGCAACCCTTACCACAGTCTTCATTCATGATTCCAAATTCATTGTATGTGGCCAATAAACTAAACTTTGTGTACTGACACACTCATAAGTCTGTGGTACACGCTAAGGGTGCAGGGTAATTTTACTTTATAAGTTCGTGTATCCCTGTGAGTACACGGTTATATCCGGGTTTTCCCGGATTTTCCATTTTTATGGATCAGTGATTCGTCGGCATCAAATAATGACCAGCAAATGTAAAAACGCATGTGGACATATAGCACTTTTGTCACTAATTTTTTTTGTAGCGACATAGTGCGTTGGAAAACCTTTCTGACTTCCAGTGGAAGTTTGGTGACATTCAGTTCAGTGGAAGCGAAGTTGTTGCGTCTAAAGTGACAGTACGGTTGTGTCATCGGTACAAAAATGAGTTTCGAACAAAGAGCTAATACGTTTTCAAATCGGTAAAATGTTTACCGCAAAATTTGAATTGATGAAAAATGTTTATGGCTATGATTGTCTATCTCATGCCAGAGTTTATGAGTGGTTCACATGTTTCAGAGATGGTCATGGGGACATAAATAACGATGAACATACGAGCCGCCCAAAATCAGAAGTCACCGAAAACTACATTGGAATTGTGCGTGAATTTATTAAAAATGAGCCAAAATCATCGCTGAAACTCATGGAATCGGAGTTGAATATCTTCAAAACATCGATTTATCGCATTTTAACTGATCATTTGGGCTTACAAAAGGTCCGTGCACGTTTTGCCCCGCACAAGTTAACTGATGACCAAAAATTGCTCAGAATTCAACATTCGAAAGACATCATTAAAAAGGTGAGGAAAAACGAAAACTTCCTTTACAACATCGTAACTGGCGATGAAACGTGGTGTTTCCAATATGAACCCGAAACCAAGCGTCAAACTGCCAAATGGAAGGCCCCAGACGAGCCACCACCCAAAAAATCGCTTTTGCAGGAGTCAAACATCAAGTCGATGCTCATTCGTTTTTACGATTCCAAGGGAATTGTCCCCAAAGAGTTCGTGCAAACGGGCCTAACCGTCAATGCAATTTTCTATCTTGGCGTTTTGAAGCGTTTTTTGCATCGCATTCGTCGAGCTCGGCCTGAATACTGCGTTGGATGAAGCTGGCGCTGATTGCATGATAATGCTCCATCTCATCGATCCACTCTTGTGAGTGATTTTTTGACTAGAAATCGCTTTTTCACCATCAATCACTCACCGTATTCGCCTAATATGGCTCCCTATTCGGGAAATTGCATTTGGCCATGAAAGGAAAACGTTTTTCGTCCGTAGAGAGGATCCAAAAGGCTTGTACTGACATCCTGAAGGACATTTCGGTCAATGACCTGAAACACTCTTTCGAAAAGCTTTTGGATCGCGCAAAACAGTGTATCGAGGCCGGGGGAGACTATTTTGAACAAATAATCTCGAATTTATCAGAACAAAGCTCCTGTCGTTTTTATTTTAGCACAGTCTTGTTTATTTTGGAAAACACGTTGTATGGTGACTGTTAACGGGTTAAGTACAAAACCCTTCTAGCACGAGCGTAGTTCTGCCTACCAAATTTGTTATTTTTAAAGTTACTATAAATTTTTTATGTTAACACCTCTAGATGCTCCTTTCCTCAGCACAAACGAATGCTCAAACCTGATTGGGACCTGAATTTTGATCATACGAAGATGTTTATCAAAAGCTTGCAATGTAGCCAGATTAGGCTACCCAGGTTGCCCCTTACCGTCTCCATAAATTAAAATATGAAAACGAAATTTTTTGATTTAGTAATTACGATCAAATCATCCTTTTTCTGAACTAGGTTGAAAGATAAATTGCATCGTTATTACTAGTGCTGATTCGACAACAATAGCTTTGGGGTATTTCCACCAATAATTCCAGCTTTAAATCAACAAACCAGACAATATAATTCAGTATGCAAATGGAGTAGCATGCACATTAATACTGATTGCGTTTGCATATATGTCTAGTTGATGCATTACATACTATAAACATATGTTGCGTTTATTGTCTACTGTTAAGCTTTGCGGCTCATTTTTGAGGAACTTTCATCATACCGCCGAGAACATAAACAGCCCACAGACATAAATTATTGTCTTAAAAGTTTATTTAAATAAGTCTCAAAACTCTTTAACTTTGTGCATCGGACATTCTTAATTAGAATTTAATTTTAGCTTTTGAAAACCCTAAGTATGCACAATTACACAGTGTATGAACATTATGATGCTATTAATCACGGAACCTCTTGACCATGCTGAAAGATAAATTGTTCACATTTTATTTCATCCCCATATGGATGCATGTACATACTCGTAAATACATATATGCCATACCATAGAAAATTAACGATGCAAATGGTGTGCGCAATATGTGTGGACTTATACAACTGATTCGTGTATTATGCAGTGAGCTTAAATTTACCACGCGTTAGAATTCAGTAGCAGTAGCATCCAAATATATAAAATTTCAACAGAATACATTGCACTGCGATATAATATACATGTTGATGGTATTATGGCAGTACGTGGTGAAGCCATAAAGGAAGAGGAGATAGCAAATAAACCAGCAGGAGATCTTCATCTCCTCCTGTTCGTCTGTATGCGAGAACATTATTTCCTATAACATATTCGATTGCACAAGATTGCAGGAGAAGAACAAGTTGCATAAGTCGAAGGAAGAAGATGATGGCGTTGAGCTGATGCTCCTTAAGTACATACACCTGACTAAATAGGAATCACCTCTGTAAACAATTACCACGCTCATATGGATCGACGTGTACAATACCTGTTTGGGTTAAGATTGATGTGGAATGTGTGTGAATAAATAAGAGGATTTGTGATGAGGTTTTAACGCTGCACTGACATTCTACCGAGAATTTAGGGTAATGGGAAAGTAGGTGAAGTGATAAGATTTTCAGGTGACTTGGAATTTAATTAAAGGAGAAGTCAGATAAAGCACGGATTTTCTTGAAATTTAGTGTTTCCTCTTGTCTGCCGTGCTATTTTGTAAGTACCAGCATGATGTGTTAGAAAACACAGATCACTTCTCCGCACACCTTGAAATCATAAAAATTCCTTTCATCACAACTTCTCTTCCATGCCGGGAATTCCTAATGATATTCAACATGCATTACAATACTCTGTCTACGACAAAAAGATGCATTGAACATGTAACATACACACGAGTATGTGCATTTGCAGTCTGCAGTAACAACTCAAACACCGGTAGCTTGAGAGTGCATTATTCTCGTTGAAAATCTACTTCCGGATGTTACCTTCTCTTCATGAAAAATATGACAGGAAGACAAATACTCCATACACCTTGAAAGGATCTTAAGATGTTAACGTATAAGGAGGTCTCGCATTTCTTGCAGTTGTCATCGCACCGTCGCGTCATTATTTGTCGAGTGCTGTTGCTGTTTCTTGCTCGTATATTTTTGTGTACGAGTATTTGCCCCTACACTGTTCACGTCTGATAAATAATAAAAGATTAGAAGCACGAAGGTAAGGTAGCCAGGTGAAAAAATGTGAGTCATATTTTAAAGACTATTGTTATTGAAATCACAAACCCTAATTATATGCTGTTTTGGGGTTTATGGAATGTGGAACAAAAAAAGGGAATATGCTTTGAATAGTACTTAAGTTATAAAAGAAATGGGTATTTATACTGCATAGAGCGCACGTGCGGTTAACATATGCATACTTGAATGGACTAAGAATTCGGTTAGTCTTGAGTTTTTTTCTTGAAGTGTCGCCGAAAATGAGCGCTATAGTGAGATGAAAATGAGCTTCATCTAAAAGAAAATACATAGAAAGAATCTTTAGGAATACTTATGCCACAAATGAAAGAGTTTTGTTTTTTTCAATTCCATACATATTTGTTCAGAATTCAATGGAACTTACTCATTTTTCAATTTGTTATAACAATGCTTGCGTTTCATGGCGAACTTGGAGCTTGAAGACTGCATCAGTGAATTTGTTTCAAAACTCTTAATTTCGGAATGGTTATTTCCTTACGAAAAATGCTCTGTTTTACATAAAAACTGTAAGCTGGCAGTCCTAAAGATAATTTTTAGGATTCCAGTTGGGTTTCAAACTGGACCTGTTTATATATAGGACGTGAAACCAATCTGCACTTGAAAAATTGATTTGGCATAGAACGAACCTAAAGCAGCGTATAATATAATTTGAGCTGCGCTTTGGTGTTCCGAAATCAACAGAAAGGCAAATTTCCCTCAAAAAATCTGCAAAAATTCCTTAACTATTGCATTTGGTTACAATACACACTTATTTTGTTATCGGTTCCTTCCATTCCACAGCATTCTTTTCAAGCCTTATTTCAATTTCGAACATACAGGTATATTGTATATATAAACTTTCATATAAGAGCGCATTTGATGTAGAATCTTCACCGGCAAATTTGTGACTGCTCAGGTGTGAGAGATGTTCAATATCTGTCACAAGCTTGTTCCATGAACGCACCTAAAGTGCATCCGATTTGTACTATATTTCGAGAATATTGACCTGCAACACGAAAGGTAGGTTCTCAAGTTCTCAAACCAAAATTGTGAGGAACCCAAAAAATTAAAAACCAGCTATGTGCAGAAAGCGAAGATAAAAATTTTGGCGTTGTATTTCACTGGAGACGGAAAAAATGGAGGAAAGACATTCATGAGAAACGTTCGTGTGATGTCGTCACGACTACCTTTTTAAATAAATTTGAGTAGATTCCACACCTCCGAAACATTTTACGGCAACAGTGTTAACGACGAAGAACGACGCAGAACGTCTACTTTAAGCTATAGTGAGAGGAAGTTAAGTAATCAAATAATTCTTTATAATAATAAACGGGGCTCCCACTTAACCACAATTTATGTTACAGTCACATGACATTGAGAGAAGTTAGCAGCAGGCACTTCCAGCTACTAGATTTTCGTCAAAGAGTTGTGCGTTTCCGTATAATATCATGGAAGTTTTCGGGACACAGAGAGTTTCCTCGAAACAAGTAGATGTCGGCGGTTTACCACCGTCTACTAGGGATTGCAATCCCGCGCTTTTTATAATCCCGCGGGATTATCGCTGGATTGTATTAAATCTAGTGGGATCCCGCAGAAATTTGATTTTCTATGAAACTCAAAAAATTAAACATTTTTGTAGTGAAAATTATAAATTTATTTAAAATTATCAATTTAAAGCATCTCCTTGTACCTAAATAACTAATTATTGTACATATCAGTGGCTTATCTGAGAATGACTTTACATATGAACTGCTAAACATAATATTCAGCCACAATATTCATCAACGCAAAGCTGTCCTTGCATTTTAATTTAACAAAAATTAATTCATATTATTATATGAGCTACTTATAGAATCAACCAATCATATGAATTATATATGCATATTTAACATTTTTATTTTCACTCATTAAAAGAAAGCAAATAATGTGTTACATTTATCTTAAAAGTATCAAGCAACTATTCATTCCTCCCTTTAAAAATATGATCTTAAAAAGCATATAGCATCAATCGATTGATCCCCCAACCTGCTTCTTATGGAGCTACATATATGGCCAGCAGCCGAAAATGCACTTTCTGCTTCTACACTTGTTGGCTTGATGGTTAGTAAATAATCGTGTAACAAAGTCAGATATTTCCCTTAAATTCCATCAGTTTCAAAAGTCGTCATTTCTTTTCTGAGGATTTGATCGAAATCTTTCTCTTTTCTATTTGCAATGTGTTCAATGTAATCTACATTATCTTGTTCTAGTTACATTTCTAATTCCTCCAGCAAAGTCAAATTATGTGGCAATGGTGTCATCGGCACGCACATCATCTAACAATTCAAAATTTTCAAATTCAACAGTAATGACTCGGGATAGAATTTTTTTCATGTCTTGTCGTAGTTTGTTCTTTTTCGGCATTACAAATATCGGATTGGGTGTTTTCAGCTCTTGCTCATATTTTTTTGGATGCTGCAAATAAGTTAATGTTGCTGCAATTTCATTGCACCTTTCCTTAACTATCACTCTTAGAGCCTAGCCGAGTTAATCGCTTAAAAAATTATTCTGCTTCTCCAGCTTCTCTATAATAAAACGAAATGTGGTATCTGCAGTAAGAAGTGTTGATTCTCGTCTGCACAACACTTCGACGCCCAATTTTAATGGTTGCAAGCTGTCAACTACGCTTTTCATTTTGAACCATTCTTCATCGGTAAATTTTATTTCAGATCCAATGTCGATAAGAGCTTTCTCAATGCACATTTTTAAGTTGTAAAACCGCTCTAACATGTCGAACATACTATTCCATCGGGTACGGCAATCTAAAATCAGAGCTAATTCTTTCCCAGTCTCTTCTCTGACGTATTTTTGTAAATACATATCATCTTTTGTAGGAGACCCTCGGAAAATTTTGACCACTTTTCTAACTTTATCTATAACATTACTATAGCTAGAGATCAATTCAGCAGGTTGTCGTTCTATAGTAAGGTTCAAACCTTGTTCATCATGAATTTCTTCTAAATCTTCATCGCAATCAATTTGATTGTTGAAATTTTCAACATCAGGTAAGGCTTTTGACGTAAGCTGTTCATCCGTCAACCGTTTTTTATAAAGGATATTTGCCACGGCTAATTGTATTCCGTGTGCAAAACAAAGCTGTTGATGGCAAGATAGTAGTTTGCCAACTTTTTTCATGACACTTGCACCATCCGTTGTAATGCCGATAATATCAGTATCAAGATCAAGGTCAAAACTTGCCAAGCGTTCTTTAACCAACCCAAAACAATGTTCAGCAGTACATGAGCCATGGATCCGAACTAAACCAAGATTTAGAAGTGTATCTTTGGAATGTATATTTATATTTAAAAAACGACGGTTTTTCTGAGATGTCCACTCGTCAAAACTGAGTGAAAATCTTGCCAAATCTTTTTTCTGACGTGAGATTTCAGTCATCATATCTGCTTTAACTATATTTGAATAATTAATTACTATAGAGCGAATTGTATTGGACGAGCTCGGAATTAGAAACCCACTCTCCGAAAATAAATAGCTCAAATCGGAAGATGTGCAAAATGAGTTTATACTGAACCCATCCTTACAAATCATTCTGGAAACCATTTTTTTTTTAAGAATTCTCCCTTTTAAAATATCCGTCAATAGTTTTTTGGATTTTTTTATTGGAAGTTCTTCCTCAATAACATTTCCTGATGAAGAGGATAATTGTGCAATGAGCTCTGTACTCTTCTGATCTAATATTATATGATGTTTTGCTCTAAGATGGATTTTCAAACCAGTGACTGATCATTGGCTGATTTTTAACGAATTAGAACATAAAACACATTTTGCACTTGCTGCATCAACTGACTTTTGAAAATATTTCCAAATATTTTTTCCAACTATTTCATTATTTACGATATCTTGTGTTGGTTTCGATATAGATATCATGCAAAAGAATGTGTAAAGCAATAATTTGATACCCTATAAATACCTGAAGACACGCAATATAACTCAGAAGTTGAACTTTAGCAAAATAATTTTCTATAAATTACTCAGCTTAAGAAGTATTCAATATTAGAACAATAACAATAGAGTAAAACTCAAAGTCATGAGACAACAAACAAACACAATACTTACATGTAAAAGTGAATCAAATATGAAGAGTAATAAATTAATTTGAAACCAAATCAGCACAGGGGTAATGATTGCGCAGACTAATCTTATTATGATTTAACTTCCACTGCCAATGAAAACTTTGAAAAATAACTGACGGGACTAGAAAAAAATCATCTGCAGCCACACGAACAAATACCGACTCAAATGCTAACTGATTAGCGGTGACGATGCATCGCGCAAAGCATTGCAGATAACATATTTCAAAGAATTTGCGGGATTCGATGCTGTGGATCCGCACTTTGTTGTGGGATGTAGCAGGTCGTAGAATCCCACATTGCGGGATTGCAAACACTACCGTCTACCTAGCAGAAGATGGTAGCTGAATCAAAACCGTTGCTCCAACTACACTATGAAGCTCTTATCAAAGAATACTATAGGGTGGGCAATATAGTAGTTTCTTTTTAAATCACATGTTATTTTGACACCGACAGCTGTTTTCCGCTCAAAATTATGTTAGTAATTCAGTATCAACCTTCCACGAAACGAAAAGAATCGATTTACGCTTGAACAAAGTTGGGCAATATTAAAATTGAAGCGAATGCCGATTTTTCTCAAAGAAATCATCTTTTCTGATGAGGCACAAAATAACAAACAAAACTGCCGCATCTGGGGCTTGGAAAACCCACACGTGATTGTCGAGAAGCCAATGCATCCTCAGCGAGTGAGAGTGTGGATTCTGGAGTCGTGGCATCATCGGACCGTTTTTATTTGAAAACGAGGTTGTGTAATAATCGAGCAGTTTGCAAACTGCTCGAAAACCGGCAAAACATTGATCTAAATTTCAATTGCAGATTTGAAAAATTTAGTTATTGCAATTTATCGTTTTATAAGTTATAGATTATTTTTTTATTATAAATATAAATCTTATATTCCGCAATGCAATCTAGAGTAGATGGAAGGCTCGTCAACTATCCTTGCAGCCAGTCCCACAAGGTGGCGATTGGAAATGAGGTGAGGAGATCTGCTTGGGCGGATGGAGAGTCTGTTTCTGATCGCTACACGTTGCGCGCGTCGGGAGAACTGCACGGCAACAAAGGAACGCTTTTTCGTCTTTGCTGTCTGACTGAATTAGCGTTCGTGGAGATGCTTGTTGCATTTTGTCGTCCATGCGGGAGTTTTCCGATCCAAGCCATCGCAAATATCGTTCGGGAATTTGCATTTTGGGGAGAAGTCTTGGAAAACATGTGTCGTGCTGTCGAGTTTTGTATCGTGGTCATGTTGAACCGCGGAAAAGATAAAATTGCAGTTTCTTGGGCTGCGGCTGCATTCACAATCTTAACTCCAACTTATTTTCGGATACTGAATCTGTGTTCTAAAATCGCTGGTGCCGCTTGCTGTCTTTGGACTTGTTTCCTGGTCGGTAAACGGTTATTCAAGCGTACAGGAAGCCTCTCTGCGGCTGCTGCAAATCTTGCCTGGCTTCAGGCACAAGGCACAAAGCAAAATCAATCGATTCGAGTTGCGCAGACTTATCGGTTTCTGGCATAGTTGGTCAGATTGCTATGTATTGCGACTTGCGAGCAGTTATTTGCTATTGTGGCTAAGCTTCCGGGCGGATTGTGTGAACTTTTCGGAAAATATTTAGAAAATCCCGGAAAATAGATCAAAAACCATTGTTGAAAATGGTCTGCAACGTATTTCCCTTGAATGTGTGGCCCTGGCATGCATTTGACAACGCGAAATGTGTTTGAACATTGTGACGGTCGAATGTCCCTCTGAGCTGCAATGGTGAAGTCCTCATGTCCAAGCCTATTTGCGACGGATGAAGAAAAATAGAATTTGGCGGGCAAAGTCGCACAAAAAGTGCCGTGAATACGAACATCGTAAGATGATCTTATAGATTGATCGAACGTGGTGGGTTATGCACGGCAAGTCGTTATTGACAATAAAATTAACAGACTTGATAACTGTTATCAAAGAAAAAGTCGAGGACGTAGAAATCCCTGATAGGATTGAGAAGTGGACATCTTAGTATCCGAACGAATGGATTACTGTTTAGGAATCAATGTGTGATACGGTGTGCTCACAAGAGATAAATGGCTAAAAGGAATGGGATGATGTTTCCAGATAGTGGAACTTTGTTTATAACGGCAATTGAAGATCGTCAATATAAGGATAGAAAAACATTAATTGGTGAAGCGATGTTTATAAGTTTGATATGGATTGTATTCGAAAAGTAGCTATAACGGAACCACTGGTTGATGTATTTGACCCAAAGCAGCTTGTCTCGACATCATATGTGATTAAGGAAGTTGATTTTTATACAGTGTGAAAGTGTGATTTGGAATTTTCTACCCCATTTCGATCAATTGTAAAACGTGATAATTTTGAACAAGCATTCGTAACGGAGTAATTTTTCAGGCATCACCACATCACAAGCGGGCGCCCGGCGAGAATGTTGGTGAGTACTCGTTTGTCTTTTTATATTCATTTATATTTATATTTGTTTATCTACTTATTATATTTATACTTTATGAATTCAAAATTTTGAAATATGTTGACGCGCCTCACATGGAAAGTGCAAATTATGTATCGTGAATTTCATATTCTATTTACCGTTTCATTTTCCTATGATATCTACAAAGTCTAATCGTAGATAATGTTGGCTCCCGAAGCATGTAAATAATTTAATTTCTAAGTGGAAACAAAAACTCTATTAAAAAATCAATCAATTCAAGCTTACCTCTATTTTTTATAAAATAAAAATCATAGTACCATGTTAAAAATAACGAAAGTAAAAAAAAAGTTAAAAATGAATTGTTAAATTTGAAATCCGGTCTTTCCTTTCATCAAACCCGACGGGGTATGGGGAATTAAACTATTTTATAGATCTTTCATTAATTTAATTTGCTATACGGGTTAAATGTTGTAGTCAACGTTGAGTAGTGGTTGAAGTACTTCCTGCGGATGACGAAGGTTCCTATTTCGAGTTCCGATGGTGATAATGAGATTTGTTTCAAGGTATTCTTCAGACGAACTTTAAAACCTTTCAGTTATGATACGTACTGGTTCAAAATCAGAACGTATGATAGCTGGGTGGACGGTCACACAGCAAAGCGTGGTACTTACCATGTCACCTTCTTAAGTATCGATACATTCGATCAAGATAATAAGATGCTCTAGCCTTCTATAAACGAAAGCCCTAAAAGGGACTGTACTGCTAAAGCGCAAAAACAGCAGACAGTTTTGATGCCTTACATTATTCATCTGAATTTATTGATTTCATTTATTGGTATTTATTTATATTTAATGATTTGATATAAGTTTAATTGAAAATTCTTTTCACTTCTTAGATGATCCTTTTTATCCTCTCCCTACTTATTGTACGTCCATATATGTAAATGAGCATTGCAATGGCAAAGGCAGCCCCACTTCGAATTCACGCAGTATTGTCTGTGACTGCCTTAAATACCATAACTAATTACAAAGAAATTTTGAGGGGACCGGTTTGAAGTCATGAGTAACTATTGAAACGAAATTGGCACTCATTTGAAAGACTCCACTTAATAGCGCAAAATTGTTGCGACGTGACCAGGTTTTTATCTAGTCCATTCAAAATATCTAGACCATTGACTAGGTTTTGGTAAGTCTCTGGTATAGTTTTTTCATTTGGCAATATGGTAATCCTTAAGAAATTATCATAAATTTATTACTAAGTGTAAATTAAATGACTTACACCTACCGCTCACAGAAAATATTGCATTAACTCACCTGAAAAAGAAAGATAAATTTTATTGTTAGATATGTTGAATTTTGAAAATTTGATACATTTCTAAAGCTTAACGTGTTATATTTCAAAGAAAACCATAGTTTTTACAATGAGTTAAAGAAACGATTAACAATGAAAAAAACGTTGGCCACGATCACTAAATATAAAGTGAAGGCCTAGATTTGACTTTTGAAGCCCTGTCTTATTTTCTGTTGTCTTTGAATTTATGAATTCGCAAAATTTAAGCCCATAGAATACTTGACAAAAGATTTCAAGGGCCATGACACTTTAATATAAAAATGTAGCCTCAGGAAGATTAGTCCGTTTTTCGCGCTCCTAATGAAGAGGTCGCGTCGGTAGTTGTAAAATATTCAATGGGCTGGTATACATAGTAAAGTCTACCTTAATTCTCTTATAATACCTAGAAGGCAATTTATATACCATTAATTTTCTGAAAGCACTATCCCTAAAAAATAGGCTGTCACATTAGTATAGCTTGTGCTTTGGCTCTTTTTTAATGGGGACGCATTCATATTGTCCATCGATGCGCCAATTAGAGGAAACGCTTCATTACAATATGTCAAGTGGATTTATTTTCTTCAATGCAAATAAAATGAAAGCATAATTATTCCAGATCTAACTTCCTATTCTATTTTTCAAGAGGAACAAGAGCAGCTCTAAAGATCTCTGTTGAAGTTTAATTTAGTTAATTACTAATTAATTGTTTTCAGTGGTTTTTCAGACGGACTATAAGCCTGTTCAGTTATAATACGAACTGGTATAAAATCAGAACGGAACGCTTCTGGGTGGACGGACATCGGGCCAATGTCATCTTCCTAAGTGCTGAAAAATATCAAGATAATGAGATACTCTAACACTATCTCTAAGCGATGGCCCGAAAGGGGTTGTAGTGCTATAGCAAAAAAAAAGCAAATATCAGCCTACTCTGTAAATACGGGAGTAGTAACAGCATTGCGAACGATGATATAATTAAGGAATGCTAAATATTTCAAAGAGCTCTTTAACCCATCCTATAACTCAAAAGCTTCGTAGTCAATCGAAATATTTGATGAGTCCACATTGGGCCCTTCAAATTTGGATGGAATCAACTCTGCCATCAAAAGCACCTATTTACAGATAGGCATATTCTTGAAAAATTTTGCGAGCACAACACCGATTCACTTTAAACGAGCATACGACAGGATTGACCGAGAAATATTGTTTATGGTAATGCTTCAATTATGAATTCCAGAAAAACTATTGTAGTCCATTTGACGAAGATGACTATGGCATTAGCAACTTCAAAAAGCCAACTGACAAACACCTTTGGCACAAAGGTCGAACTAAAGCAGGGTGATAGACTGGCCCCACTCCTATTTAATCTAGCTCTAGAGTACGTAATACGGAAACTATTTGCTGTATGGAAACTACCAAATGATATTCCTCTATGAATCGAGTAAAATTGTAGTCTATAGGGATGATATCAATTTTTATCACCGTCCATTTTATCAGCAAAAGGACTCCTGCATAAGCTGGGCAAAAAAGCAAGGCAGGTGGGGTTACAAATCGACAAGTCCAAAACGAAAGTCATAATGCAAACCAGGAAAAACATCTCCAATAGACAAATCGTAGCAATCAACAAATGTAACCTAGAAACTGTGGGTGAATTTAGTTATCTTGGCTATAAGTAGGTATAGGATGATAGTGAAATGGCAAGAGCTGATCCGACTTGGTGGGAGACGACGACAAATTGCTATTCAGAGCTCAACATTTGAAGACACAGTTCATACAACGTAACAGCTGGAGGCAAATTCTACGGGAAGCCAAGGGTTGAGATGGGCTGTGGAGCTACGACAACGACGACGCAAAAAATCAGGTTGAATAAGAGCTTCAGGAGGTCAGTATTTGAGTTCATCACTTCATCGTAGCCAGCTGAGACTGCTAGTTTGGAACTAGTTTCACTTCTTATTTTAAAATTTTGAGATGTTACCATACAGAGGGTTAACATTTAAAAATTTCCTTAGAATTTTTTTTCCGCAGCATCTCAATTCTACCCTCTTACCCTATCTATAATTTAAAAAAATATAATATAATAATAATCCTCCCACTAATAACACTCCATTCATTACTTCCCATTAACAAAATTTCATTCGATACCTTTTCCCTCACAAAACATAATTCCTTCCTTCATACTAACTAATTTTATTCATTAGCTCCCACCAACAAAATTTTACTTGTCATACTAACAAAGTTCATCCACGCTTCCCCACTAACAAATTGCATTTCAATGCCCATTAAGAAAGGTGCATAGTTGAATTTGCTAATTTAATGAACAGAAGGTGGCTCTGTTGGTAGCGTCGTGAATTCTTGATCGGGGGTCCGCTGGAACCCTGGATTCAAGTTCTGCCGAGAGCAGGGAAACACTTTTTTTGGGGTATCAGCAAAAGCAATTGTTTACGTATACTCGTATCTGACGATTTGCATATAACCAAAACAAATCGCCATATATGCAAAATGGAAATTGTTGTTTGTCGATATGGAAAAGATGTGTGGGTAGCGGAATCGAAGTTTATTGAACTTCGATGATGTTCAATTTTTTTTTTTTCAATAAAGGTTCCTTTTTGACTATATAATTTATTTTTCCCTGTAGGTGGTATGTTCCCACCGAAATACGTATATATAGGGAAAAATAAATATTATAGTCAAAAAGGAACCTTTATTGTAAAAAAAAAATTGTAATCCAGACTATAAAACTTTCCGGAGATATTAATAATTCTTATATTCGATTATGTTACTCGGATGCGGCAGCGGTAATTGGGAGTGAAAGGATTGTGGGATTGATTGACTTGGAGGCTAGAATTGGAGGGGGAACGGGATTGAGTTTTGGATAGTGACGGTTGAAAAGCGAGGAATCTGCTTGAGACGGAGGTGAAGGGGGCGAGAAAATTCGTACGTGGATGAAAAATCGCGAGTTCAGAAAAATTCAAAGTTTTCAAGGCCGGTCACAAATGAGAAGAGACAATTGTTGGGATTATTGTATTGGATTATTTTGAAAAGAATACATAAGACGAGTTTACAAGTTTGTAGATAAAAGAATTATAATTGAAATTTTAGTGCAACTAACGGACTTCTTAACAGAGAATAGATACTTAAGTGCTTTCGAATTCGAATGGACGCAATTTAAAATTGACACAAACTGGATGCACAGTGATTGAAATATAAAACAAGTTGAGTAAGCAGGAGAGTGCTCCTACCAAAAGGTCTTTGTAAACAACCTAGGTTTAGAAACAAGTTTTCTAATGGCGTGAATCGATAATTTGAATTATTCGTCCAACACTTGGATATGTAATCGTTCAAATTTATGCAAAAGATGCACAGTTTTTTTCATAAGCACAGTGCTGCCGCCATTTTGATCTAGCTTAAATGATTTTTCTGAATAATCGGCCGATTGAACATGTTCAAGTTAATCACTATTCCTTAAATTTTCATGAAAATTGAAAGAAAATAAAAGTGCCTAAGTCAATTTAAATATATATAGGGTTTCCCAATAAGAGGTGTTATTTTGAATAGATCTTCTGGTTTAACACCTTGCGACTTCTTCCCTTGGGGTCACGTGAAAAAGAAGGCCTACGCCAACAGCCCAGCGTAGATTCAAGACCTCAAAGATGAAATTCGTGAGGCTATCGAGGACATAGGGCAGCCACTTTGCGATTTGGTTATGGAAAATTTCATTAAAAGGAAATGGCCCGGTAAGCGTGTCGTGGTGGTTATTTGCCTGATGTTATTTTTGCTCTTAACGGCATATATTCTTCTTTATAATGAAATAAACATCCGATCATTGGTATAAAAAAATGACATTTCTCTTATAATATCAAAATAACACCTCTTATTGGAAAACCCTATATCAACCATAAACACGTGTTATTGTTGTTGTAATTCCATACAGTTGAAATGGCTATAACTCACTTGATTATAATTCGATTTCAATTAAATTTTGCAAATGTATATAACTTATATCAGTCTATATAATTGCAAAGTTTCAAGAAGTTTAAAGGTACCGTTTTGATTTTATGGGAAAAAATGTAAAATCTACAAATCATACTATCATTAACAAAGTTGAGTGAATTTCGATTTCTAAGGTATTTGTTGCCCTTGTACTCATAGAGGCCTATGTTCGTGATAATTTTCAGATTTTTCGGCTGAAAGGTGTCCAATCGCGAGGGGGGGGGACACAAATTTTCGGTACATTTTGCCTTCCCCTGGACCCTTTATTTCATAAAATGATTTTTTTATTTCAGATTCTAAAAGTTCTAATCAACCCCTTTCATTTGATACCCCACTCGACTACCTTTGATTAAAAAAAAATTTTAGGGGCCAATTCGTTATTAGGGGGGACCCCCCTTAAAAATTTTTTAAATTTTTGTTAAGACCTCAACTTTTGAGAGATCATCACTTCTGACCTTTTCACAAAGTTTGAGCATTCTAGCTTCTATAGTTTTTGAGGAAATCAGCTGTGACGCACGGACAGACGGACAGACGGACGGACGGACAGACGGACGGACAGACAGGTCGCAAAACTAGTAGGTCTTTGTAAAAAAAAATTTTACAAAGACCTAAAAAGGTTGCAATGCTAAATACGGCTGTAAAAAGGTTGGACTGTTTTGTTCTTTAGCATGTACCAATTGTCAAGGACAGTCGTGCTCCAATGTTGAATCGATACAAGATGAGGATAATTACGATATCAGGGATGAGACATATTATGCATCAACATATATGTATCCAGCAGGAAGATGAAGAAAATGAAGACAGTACACTAGAAGTTCCATTAGATTGTTACGGATCCGACGAATAATTTTTCCAAATTATTTTTTCATTTATACATTACATAGTTTACACAGCTTTCATCATTTTCAATACTCAATTTGAATTCAATAGGATCACAATAGATCATGGAATAGGCCTACCGGGGATACCACGTTTAAAAAAAAGCGCCAAGCACACTACCTCATAAGTCGTGTGGAAACGTGTGCATATCACGAATAAAATATTTTTTTTGAATTCTTTCAACCGCTATATCACGGAAAGGGCAATACTTATGAAAAAAGTGTGGGAACATTTTTTGTAGAGAATCGGATGATCTACAATTTTTGTCTGAACTATTTTTGCTGTAAAACTCACGGTTTAGCTGAAAAACGCGAAAACCCTATTTTTGCAATCTTTCACCATCAATAAAATTTTTTACACAAGGGGGATTGATGGGGACTTTTCACAATTCATTTATAATAGTATTCTGAACATTCATACCAATTTTTAGCTCTATGGGAATTTTTGTAACCTTACTTCTATTTGAAGGACTAATTTGACTGGACTAAAATATGTATAAAGATTTTTATGTCTGTCCCTTTTTTAAAAAAAAAAGTGTGTTCGTTATTTCATTGAAGTCCCGGGAAAAATATGTACTCTTGCAAAATGAATGATCTATGCTCACGATACAATTTCAAATAATTTTGTGCTGATATAACCGTCAATCAAGCCTGCATTAAAAATTTGCGCAGCATGAAACAATGTTCAATTGCAGTTTGTTAATTCCATCTCACGTTTTCGAAATTCCTCGCGCTAAAAATTGACGAGTCAATTTGATCTAATCTTTTGTTCATATAATTGCCCCAATCCAAATATTATGCAAAACTTTTTGCACAATAGGCGCCGAAATGAAAATAAAACTATAATGCACAATCGAAGCCAATACCTTTCAAATCAATTACGTCTGTTTATCTTTCGCATTCGAATTGAATCTTAAATGGCAATAAAAATCGCACTAATACTCCATCTACACGTCTATTAAAATGTCTTGAAATGAATATGCAAACAAAGTAATCAAGGTCTGTCTCAGTCTTTTGCAGCGCTTCGTCACAACACTCCATTACTGAACTCCTTATGTGGATTGCTAAGTATGCAATGAAATACGGTCTCGCCTGTTGCTAGATTGAGACCTCCTTCTCCTCCTCCTCATTCTACTTCTGCACCTCAATCACCTTCACTCGTCACGTTGCTGAACGAAAAACGCGATTAACTAGGCCCTCATAAATAGAGATTGTTGTAATAATAGGAATAATGAAAATATTGCCTCGAAATGAGATAATCAGTTCGGATCGGATTATTTTAAAGATTGTTGAGAGATCAAGTCCATCGGGCACGCGTACCAATCCCGTCTGACCGCACCTAAGTCTTATGCCGGCCGTCAGCCTCCATCCTCCGCCACAAGAAACGCTGTCCAAATCGCTTATTGAGATTTAAGAAAGCCACCAAAGATGTAATCAATCGCGCGGCTACAAGAAGTAAACATTTGATTGACTCCCATTAAAAATGACTTGGTCAGAAAAGACCGACGGGCAAGCTGCATAACGAACTGTAACTCACTCCTTGTTCAGGCGAAAAGTTCAGATACTAAGTTTCCATCTGAATGAGCTCGGATGAAAGCAGTGGTCGTGGATGGAAGAAGTTAAGACTCTCATTGTAGAGGTTTCCAAGAGATTTTGGGACTAAAGGCTATTTATGAGCTGTTTATGTATGATTCACAATGAGTTATGATCGTTTTATGAACGGCTTTTCATGATTTGGTTTCACCTATGCCAAGATGTGCTTTCATGAATCAAAGAATTAATTGAATGGTCAGAAGAATATCTTTCACTCGTTCTACGGACAGTGACCAAATAATAATATGCAAGAAAGTTATTTTTTAAAGAATTCTCTTTAATCATTTCGGACCATCCAATACCTCATAGAATAGATCATTTTACCACTCCAATTTCAGGCCAATAATCTCTTGATTAATTGTCCTCAATAAACGTTAATCCAGTTGACAACCACTGATCTCAACATTATAAGCCAATAAAAAGATAAGTGCGATATTTATAAACCTCCAGGTTGTTCCACAATATTATTTTTTACAAACCTTTTAATAACATGTAACGTGTGAGCGTGGACGATATCAAGATTAACTTTGTTGACAGATCTGCAAGTCATCTAGATTGTGCGGATTAAAGGCAACGGGACGGCAAAAGAAAAGAAAAACCGTCTCAGATATCGACTTTGATCCCTTCTGATCAACCTGCTGACCTTCATAAGAACATGAACACAATCGCGACTCTTGTTCTTTGACTTCTTTTAATACTCGTATGCTGTTATGCGCTGAGATCACCATATCTTAGAACTATCCTTTAAGATCCAAATTTATACTCGTATTGTAGGCGAAACTGGGTGTAGTCATGTGGTGAGAATCATTTCTTTAGTAAATTTTTTTCTCTCGACTTTTCTTCACCCGTCGTTAGCCCAAACAAAAAGGCAATTAGTGTCGGTAAAACTGTTGTTATATCCAGTCATTCATTTCACTAAGCCGCAGTTGAGGTTTTGTTGCTCCTGTTAAGGTTTAGCGGCTTTGAAGAAAGACCTAAAAAATTTTAAACATCGGATCGCATATTATGATCTTGTCTTAATCACAACAGATATTTTTGGTATCTTAGGGTCTTGGAGATTGGCAATTATTTGTGTCTGAATGCGGAATGTTTGGAACATGTGTTTCGGAGGGTGATCTGAAAATTGATATGGTCAATTTTTGGCTCTTTTTTTCGTTGGGCACACATGGATCTTTTGCGAATGCGGTCAAGTTCAATGACATGATACAGTTGAAACGAGATATTATTGGAGATTGCTCAATGTTGGAAAGTATCATGCTGATGCTTACAATTGTTTGAAAATAATGGAAGAAAAAGTATTTGATCAGCAATACGCGTTGGTTGTATTCGATGAAGCATAGCTTTGATATCATTAATAAATTTTGACTTTCCATGGGCTGCCCAAGTAAAGTGATCAAGGCTTATTACGCTTTTTTTGGTCGTTTGCAGAGATATATAACATGGCCCATAACCAAAATCCAAAATTTAATTGGCCTAAAGAAGGCCCCACCGTGAGCAGGATGAAAGTCAGGCTGACACCAGAAAAAAAAGGGGTAAAACATGGCCATCATTAACTTGACCGAAAAGGATACCCAATAATTTCTGAATAAAGTAAGAATGCAATGTTTCAAATGCCTTGGCTATGGTCAGACTACACAAGTACATAAAGGACCCGATAGGAGTTTCCTATGCTGCCAATGTGGTGAAATGGGACATATAAGAAAAGAATGCACGAAGGAGGCACACTGTATCCTTCGCAAAGATGCTGATCCAAGACCGAATCTTGGACATATCCTGGGATCAGGGAAATGTGTCTTCTAGGAAGCCCTGACCAAAGCAAAATCAGAACTTCGATGACCCGTATCCTGCAGCTAAACCTACATCGCAGCTCAACCGCTCAAAAACTGCTTGAGCAGTTTGCGAGGGACATAAAAGCCGACTTTTTGCTGCTGAGTGAGCAACACCATGATGAAATTTCTGTATCATAGTATCTTGATGAAGCTGGTGCTGCCGCTATTTGGGTTCAGAACAGTGATTGCCAAGCGGAGATGGTTTCGTATGGGTTCGGCGCTCAGGAACCACTTTCTTTAGTGTGTATCTAACGCCGAAAGAATCTATATCATATTTTTAAGCCAAGTTCAATGCTTTGGAGGGAATTGTCTCGAGCTCAGATGGCAACATACTCGTTGGACGATGTGAATAAGGATCCATGGGGCCTTGGCTACAAGTTAATATAGTTATACGGAAGCTTGGTGCCCTATGGACGCCTTGCATACATGAAGCGGAAAAGATGGACGAGATAGTGGGGCACCCTTCTCCCTCCGTGTTGACGCCGTCCACGGTAAAACAGCAATCGAGTGCTCACTCTTCACATAGCAGTTACTGGAAGAGACAGTCTTTTCACTGAAAGCGAAGAAGGCTCCAGGTCCAGATGGTGTTCCAGCTAAGGTGTTGCAACTTATCTATCTGGTCTTATATTAGATCTTTCAAATCTTCGCAAAGCATTCCTCACACTATTCATTGGGATCATGTTGTAGCTTGAACTCCTTAAGCGATTTCGGACTTGTTTCCACGGTTCTTTTCTTCTACCTTTTCTGCGTCTGCGTCCACTAATCCCTCCAAGAATCTACAAACCACCCTTCATTCCTTTATTCTCTTGCCACGGTTTATACAGAAGTTGCAACCTTAATTAATTCCCTAAATCCTAATATAGTCCAGGTCAAGATTGACTGCCGAACATATTTGTTAAATCACTTGCATCCTCTTTGTTCTCCCATCGCATTTCTTTAATCTTAGTTTTTTTTGGAACCTTTCCCACTTATTGTAAAGGAAAAATCATTGTCATGTTTTTCAAAAGTAGTAATTATCGCCCTATACGCCTACTGTCTTGCTTTCCAAAGTTGCTGGAGCACCTGGTTCAAAACCGACTGTCTGGTTTACTGAGTATAGTGATTTTAAAGTTTTCCATGGGATCAAATCTCTACAGGACTGCTTCTTTCTTTAAGAAGACCTTACTGCCTTAAGCAACTGGTGTGAATCAAATCTCCTTTGCATCAACATTGCCAAATGCTACAAAATGACCTTTAAATTTAAGTCATCTACCGTTGTTTTTAATTACACTTTAAGTGATACTCCCCTCCTAGCAATAAATACGTTTAAAGATTTAGGTGTCACGTTTGAGCAATTACTCAAATTCAAGGGCATGAAGAGTTTCAGGATTTGTGCTCAGACATGTAAATAAATTCAGCAACATTCCTGTTGCAGTCCGCTTGTTTGTTTGTTTGTCTGGAGCTGCCTGTCTGGATTGTGAAATATCAAGCTGTGCTTTTCCCGCTGCTCACTTTGACTGGCTGGATTTATGCGAAAATTGGCATGACATTCCCGATCGTACGAAGGAAAAATTCACACAGCCTCGCTCAAGTGAGTGGCACTCCATACATGTCTGTGTTGTTTTGTACTACATCAGCTAGCAGCCAGCCCAGTCAGCTAAAGTGGGCAACAGGCCTTAATCTCAACTTGATCGCTATGAAGATGTCTCTCTTTCTTTTCTGTATCGTAAACCATTTATAATCTCTCTCGGAGTAATAGAAGGTATCAATGATTATGGAATCAAGTAGTGATAAAGCAAGAGAAATAGTTAAAAGATATTTGACAAAAACAGACCAAAATTTAAATGAGTCTTTGGATGCAGCGCAGTTCATGTGTTTATTTTTGAAACAAAAACAGAGTTCGGAAGTGGCAATAATATTCAACGTAATCAAAGGGATAACATGTGCTGTTCCGTGCAAAACTGAAATACTTCGACCTGCTCCCTATATCCATTCGTGGTTTTGAAAAGCACGGTGCTAGGTCACTGCAGATGTCAAATGTTGTTAATATCGAGGAGATGAGTGCGTACATGTGATGAAATTAGCAAATGAAGTGCTCCTGAGATTGCCGTGTCTACTCCTATCAACTACCCTCCTGCATAATTGCCAACTGACCGCTGAAGCATTTTAAACATTAAAGTGGAAATAAGCAATTTATTGATCGAATATGAAGCAGTAGAATAAGTATAGCAGTGAGTATTACCACGTTTGAAGACCATACGGTTGTTATATTCAAAGAAGTCTACATGTATTTGCACTTGGATACCAGAATTTTTATATGATTTTATACACACTTAGGGTACATTAATACTCATATATTACTATTTCATATATAAACGCGAATCTTCCCTCACTAAAAAAGGACACAAAAATTTTAATTCATAAATTCCCACCGATAAAAAAATACGCTTAAAGCTAATTCTAACTGATTTCAGCATGTTATTAATTCATTAAAAGAAAACTAATGTACGTGACCCATCATTCCGTTTCTCGACATACAATCTGCTAGTCGTTATTTAGCACAGGGAAAACATTAAATTTCCAGGGCTACAGTCGCTTATCTGTAGGAATGAACACATTATGCATTTGATAGCAGCTTGACGTAAACTTCAGTACGTTTTGCCTGACGGTCGCTTTGTATCACATAACAGCATCATAAATTTAACAAGTTTTTTCGAAGTTTCAGGCCCATTTACCACCGCTCGCCGGACTAGTGGGTGTGTACCCTGTTTTTTTAAATTATTTATTACATTTATTCATTTTAAAATTTGCATTATATTTATTTATTTATTGGACTCATTTTTAATTGCATTGTTTCTATTTATTTATTTTAAATTATTTAAAAATTGCAATATATATTTATTACCTCAAGTTTTAACTCAAAAATATTCTGTGACAATTATAGCAACGAAAATGAAGCATTCTTTTCTTTTACGGCACAGATATCACGAAAATAAATTTTGGGACAAAATGCTGTGCTAGAAAACAATGTCGGTCTTTTCACTCAAACTCAAACGAGTATGGGACTCTCCTATTATGAGCTAGCCATCGGATAAGCTCTTCCTTTTTTGACAATACAGGGGCTCTCACCGGGATGCTTGGGATTCCTCACTCAACATAGGCTAAGTCATTGATTTGGATCCTTGATCTGGCTAGGAGGGGTGCATGGGGCACCACTACTACTTAGATGCCTCACGCTTATTTGTGGGCCTTGAATATTCGTTGCAAAGATGGAATCGCCTTACGTCTCGCGCTGGGTTAACAGGGGATTTGTCGCCGTATTTCACATGTACATTCTTTGGGCATGTTACTTCGGTCACTGACGCCTTCCAAAGGTTTTGGCCGCTTTGCATTTTGACTCCAGTCATCGAAAAATCGTAGGCATGAAATTTTTTCCTAGTGGGTCCTTACGCTGGCGGAAAGAACCCGACCCACCACACCGCAACGCTAGCTACCAGCACGCTTACGCGTTGTCAGGCAAGGCCATTTTAAGCGGAGCATGAATCTAGCACTCAAAGGCAGCAGTCCACCGCTGCAGTCCTTTCAGGACACTTAACATCACAATACGACACCTCTTGATAAGTCCCGGGGATCAGTACTACTGTACGGAGCAGAAATATGGGGCGAAGCTTTCAGTAAGGAGGTGTACCACAGGTACAGAGAAGAGGAACACTGTGATAGTCTCTGATTCGCTGATAGTCTCTGATTCGGTGGAGACAGTTATTGAAGATGTGATACCTGCCGCCCTCTTTGCTAGAGAGAACCATGCCTTTTATCTGCGTCGAAATGAGGACTCGAAGGAGACGGTTGCCCACAAGGAGAGACAACGTTCACTCAACGATTGGCTGCAGCCTTGGGTAAATTGCTCAGAGAGAAGGTGGGCTGCGTGGCTCATCCCAGATCTGAGGCTGTGGTTAAATCGAAGGCATGGTGAGACTGATTCCTATCTGACCCACCTTGTCAGAAAACATATATAAGCAATCACTAACATGAGCAATAAATAATAAAGGCATAAAAAGGCCCCAAAACTGGCCCAAAATATTATTCGCAATTTGCATTTAAATATGAGAAACGTATTCAGGACCAAAACTGACTCAAACACAGCCTAATTGATTTTCACCTTATTAGCGCTTGAAATTTCAATTCAAATATGAGCCAAAATTATGAGCAATATATGTATATGCAATTATAAAATGTTGCTTTTGACTGGTAGTCGTTGTCATATGTCAGTAGTGTGTGTATTCTTTAAAGTATTTCGATATCAAAAACTTGAATGCATTAGTGAAGTAGTGCATATGAATTTGATATAAGTTGGCCAGAAACTCATCTGCTATGAGTTGTCCACGTAAGTATACAATTTTTTTTAAACTAACCGGTGGTCATACATAACCACTGCATGATTTTTTGCTACGGTGGACTACCACTGCGATACAAATTTTATTTTCAACTTAAGTTCTAAATTGAAAAAACGAATATTGTATATATATTTCTATTTAACGATTTCTTATACATTGAGCAAATACAGTTAGGAAATTATTGTATGCATGATTTTTTTTTTTCGTAGCACTACAGCCCATTTCGGGCCTTCGCTTAGAGATAGTTAGAGTATCTCAATATCATGATCGAATGTATCGGCGCTCTACGAGATGATATGATCATTATCACGCTTTGGCCGTGTGTCTGTCCACCCAGCTGGGATACGTTTTGATTTTGAACCAGCACGTATCATAGCTGAACAGGCTTATAGTCCGTCCGAAGAAATCACCCAACTAAGTCTCGTTGACGCCAACGAAACTCGAACCAGAGACCTTTGGCTTACAGGCTTACTGCTCTAACCACTACACCACGCGGACTACGTATGGTTTAATAAGACCCAAATAAGGTTTATTATTTGAACCTCTTTAGACGGTCTTTTAACCTTATCTAGGTGTTTTTAGGCGATCTTTAGGTCTAATCTAGGCCCTCTGTTTGGGCCTGCAATAGGTCATCTTTTGCCCCTATTTCGGCTTCCTTTAGGCCATCTTTAAGCCTTGTTTGTTAAAGAGAAACTCTTTCCCATTACTAATCGTACTTGATACCTGCTACGACAATTATCATTTGTATGTCTAACGTTCAGTTGACAGTAAAACTGTGTTCAATATAGGCATTCCGTCTTTTACTTTCCGAGCAGGTTATGGGCCCAGTAAGAGCCTAGCAAGATTTAGTTTTGCAATTATTTGATTGTTCTTATTTAAACACATATGCTTGGAGAAATTAGGTTTCCCTTAATTGTCTCGTTGGTCATAAACGATGAGTTTTGCCGAGATAGTGGAAAGGTTAATGGGTGGTGATAGCTACGACACGTGTTCGCTTACGATAAAAAAATTTTGGTAGTTGCCTACGCAGAGAAATGCATTTTTGCCTAAGACGGATGCGCTTTACAGGATCGACCCGATAAAATTGCGAGAAGCAAAGACAAAACAGTTGCTAAGTGTCGATTATTTCATTGACGGGCACATATAAAATGCTGCGACAGCATCAGAAACATGGGAACAATTGAGATCTCTGAAGGAAGATAAAGGTCTAGCCAGAATAATTGGACTTTTAAGAAAGTTAATTTCAATTCAGCTAGTAAATTCTACTTTGATGACAGAATATGGTAAAGGCCAACAAGCTAAAGATTATTGGGTTTTCTATCGACAAAGAATCACTTGGAGCCATTTTACTTGCTGGAGTTATAGACGGTTTTATGCCTTTGATTATGAGTATGGAAGGCAGCGAGACAAAAATACCTGCTAACGCTATAAAATGCAAATTGTTTGGCGCTACATATGGCGTAGAAGCCACAAATTGTAAAGCACTATACAGTGGCAAAGGCAGTGTCGCAATCTGAAAGCGAAATCAAAAAGCGGTAAGAAAAAGAAAATGACAAAATGTTATAATTGTAAGAAACGCAGATATTACGTGAAAAAATGCCCACTGCTCAAGGCAGAAAACATAACGTAAAATCTGCTTTTTATGAGGTATTATCAAAAAGACATTTCTGGCTATTGATGCAGTGATAGTGGTGCATTTCACCTTATGACGCCAAACAAACATCTTTTAGTGAATTCAAAGCTGATTGATCTTCTTCTTCTTCTTTGTAACATTCCAGCCCCTGTATGGTCTTTGCTTCCTGCAATAAGCGCCTCCAATCGTCTCGGTCCATTGACTGCACTCTCTAATTTTGAAACCCGAGCAACGATAAACTATCTTCGTCGACGAAGTCAGACCAGCGTTTCCTTGGTTTCCCCACTGGTGTCGTCCTTCAGTTTTCCCAACAAATACCTTTCTGGGTATCCGTTGTTTGTCCATAGGATTCACACAGACAGCATATTGTAGTTTCCGCAGTCTTACAATCGTTGAGACCTCCATCTTGTTTAAAATTTCGTACAGCTCATGGTTGTATTGACTTCACCATTTATTCATGTGTAGTTTCACTCCAATTTTTTGCCTCGCGACCCGTCTTCCGAAGGCGTTCAATATATTTGCGGATGCTTGGGTTAGGGTCCATGTTTCACACACATAGCAAAGCATAGGTATTATCGCAGATTTATATACTTGGAGCCTTGTTTTCCTGTGTATGTGTATGATAACGTGCCTATTGTATCGACAGGTAGCTTTCTTATGACGCATCCCAGAGCCAAATTGAATAGCAATCGGGCCAGCCCATCTCCCTGCTTTAGTCTGATATTTGTGTCCAAGGCATTGATGAGTTGGTTATTGATGCGGACTTGGAAGGTTGTCAACGTCATCGTTATTTTGGTAATACGAACTAATTTGGCTAGGATTCTAAAGCAAAGCATTATTCAGTACAGTACGCTACGATCAATACTGTCACATGCTTACTTAAAGCCAACGAAAACTTGGTGTACGTCTATGTTGAACTCCCAGCATTTCTCAAGTACCTGCTTGACTGTAAACGATTGGACAATCACCAATCTACTAGATCTAGAGCCACCTTGATACACCCCAATAATGCTGTTGGCGTATGATCTGATTTTGTTTTCTAAGATCTTTTAACATATTTGTACGCGGTAAAAAGTAGTGATTTGCATCGAAAGTTTTCACGCTGTAGCTTGTCACTTTTTTTGTGGATAGAGAGTATGATTGATTGGCTCCACGTGCTTGGCTTTTTTCTTATCGCCAAATGTGCTGGATGACTTTATGGATGGCTTTGTGGACATCGCTGCCACCATATTACTGGAATATCATCGATGCCCGGCGCATTATCATTCTTTTGGGCCTCGATCAAGCCTTGATTCATCCAGTGTTTATGAGGGCAATAGAAGCTTTCCGGAAATGTCTGTAGACTCCGATTATCAGAAGCTTTGTGGAGGATTAAGGAGGTTCTTGGGATATGATGCCCATCTTTCTTTAATCCTGTTTTTATCAGCGATGATGTTGCCGATGTCATCACGGCAGAGCGTGGTTTTGGGCCAATAATCGCGTTTCAGGCTTTTTACTATTTTGTATGCTTGCCTTGTGTTGTTGCCCGCTTTGATGCTTCTCAATTGGTCGTCATGGTATTTTCTTTTCTTAATTCTCATTATTTTATTCGCTACTCTTCTGGTATTTTCATTATGTTCTCTCTTTGACCTGCTTTACCAACCAAAATATTCTTTGTACGTCCAATTCTTTTTGTCTAACGCATTCTCATCATCATTTCCTTTGCGCCGGAGTTGATGCACGATTGTATCTTCTGCTACGGTTCACTTCCACCTATGGCTTGTTGTTTATTTTCAGTAATTTGTCTGGCTGGCTTGTTGTCGAGGGTCTCTTTTGGATGTCGAATTTTTTAGAAGGCCAATATTCGCCGACTACGCCTTTGACACACATCAATACGTTGATTTGATAATAGAAATAAAGTAAATTGTATAGGGATTACTTTTAATTTCCATTTTTACGATAAGGCTAGGTGTTTGATTATTGATTTTTGGTTTTTAAAATTAAAAAAACTTTATTTTGACCCTGCCTTCATTTTACAGCTGACTTTTAAGAGGTTCTGTAAGAGAGAGAAAATTAGTCTTATGCCGTTATTTGACGTTGAAAGGTGTAGTTTCAGTTTTCAGCGAACACCAGTTTACATTTGACGAGTCATAATTCGTTCTCTATTACAACTAGCAACATAATTTTTTATTAAATATACTTTATTTCGGTTCTTAAGATTTTTCACATAAATCGCACATTTTTTGAGTTATTCCTGTTTAAAAAATGTGTTTTACGGAACGATTTCTGCTTAGGATGGACCGCTGCGGTCTACGGTATTTTGAATGTTAAATTTTACACCTCCCAAAGATAAAGTGGTGACCGAAACCCCCCCGTTAAAAGCGCACATCGGCCACCACTTTCGTTTTTTATGCTATTCCCTAGTTTCAGTCCAAATTCTAGGTCAATCGGTCTTGACCGGAAGAATTCGGAGGCATAAATGGTCAATGATTGGACTTTGAACATTTTTCTTCTTTAAAACTATAAAGGTTCGAGAGCTAAGAAACAATTTAGGAAAAATAAGGCTTTCATGTCTGCCTTAAGCATTTTGCTTAAAAAATTATCTTCCATTCTTCAAGCCAGTTTTTTTTTCGAATCCGGCTATTAATTCTGACTGTTTTCTATTGAGAACATATAGAATAGAGTCTTTACATTCTAAGTATTTCCTGTCATTTTTGTTTGAAAAGATTACCGCTAAAATAATCCTTAGCACCAACTCTCAGTTATCCTTAACAACGAATGAAAATCATCATTTGATAATTTCAGTAGCAATTTCACTTTAAAATCGTAACTCCTTCACATTTAAATATGGTTCCGTATAATCCTTAAAACGCATGCCGCCTGTCACTCACACGTCGTCATCATGCATCGGCGGCAGTATTCAAATGTAAACAAATTTCGTGATGTTTGCACTGTAATTTGATATTTTTATTCACATGTGCCCATTCAAGAAAATTCAGCCTCGAGCAAACTCATAAAATGTCTATTATCCTTCTGGCCTGCAGCTGGAGTATAGTAGCTCTTATTCATACAATTTTAATCCTCTGCATCCTGATTTTAATGAAAGTCGTCGACTTTCATATGCGTGTACCGCTACAAATTCACGCATCTATCGATTCCATATGTGTCCGTCCTGTCCTGTGTCTGTTCAACTTTCATGCGTACTTAGTTTCACTAATTTCCGTCGCTTTGAAAACCATCTCCAGTCATATTCTTCACTGCTACGGCAAATTATGATCCCTAAAGGATTTCCTACGTCACTCCAGTGTCATGTTGGTTGGTAGGATAAATGAATCAACACAGAGGGTACGGAGAGAGTGTACAAACAGTAACAGTTGCAAGATCTAGAGATGAAAAGATACCAAGGAAGGATGTAAACTGTAAATTCGAATGTCAAGATGTGACCAACCAAAGTTGTTTGGTCAGTTCCTTGCAGCGGATGGGATTAGATCGAGCCACAAAGTACTTCATTTGTCACAAGAACGGACATTTGTGTCGTCTACCTAAACTATAATTTTACAACACCCTTAGGTCCTGGCTAGGAGAAAATCTCTTGCATAGCGAAATGAATGTTAGACAATACAACTAAGATCCTTAAAGGATTTATTGTTTGAACAGATTACTGATTTAATATGGGTATAGGCGACCGTACTCAAAATTTTTATTGTTTTTAGTAGGGAACATACATAGTCTCGCACACCAGGAAAGCTTCCCTAATTTAAACGTGCAAAATAGGTAAAATTCAAAATAAGGAACATTAAAACACTGTAAAACCTTACTCCAAAGAAGCTTTAATTAAATCGTTCTAGAATTACAAGAGACCTGTGACATCGAACATTGCATAGCGCGTAGAAGATAATGTTCATCAACATCGTACCCTTTGCCCTTTTCAAAGGAAGTAACTACCTCACAAATAAGGATTACACGGTAGATCAGATAATAATATGACAACCCTTGATTTCAAAGTCGAATGTTCATCATTAAGGATTCACTGGTAGTCTGCAACCTTTAGTGTTTTTGCGGTGGGTTATTTGAGTCTTGTGTTAACAAAACCTCGATCTCGTCTCCCTTTCCAGTTTGAATCGATGCAAGGAGTATTTAGTTTCCATGAATTCAACACCGGTTGTTGGTTAGGTAACCGCATCTATTGATAATCTTCCTCCTAGATGAGAATCTCTCGTTCTCTTCTTCGGTATCAAACTTTCAATATTAATTTTCCTACATTGAATAGATTCACTCGAAATCCCTTGCGTTGTCTGTCGATAGCATCTCTCACCACCGTATCGTGAGTTGAGGGTCGATTTCATTCGCATATAGCGTTTTCCGACGTCCCTAGTGGATTTACGTGAAACCATCCTGTCCTTGATTTTATCGGGGAAAATTTTAACGATTTGGAAAAGAAAAGAAGTGGAAATAGAAGTGAAAAACGGGAAAGTAATAGATGGGTCCACGATATAGATACAAACGCATATAATGTGCCGGGTGACATATGTCCCCTGTCTTGTGTGTCCCGAATGGAATTTGTACGGTATAATATACAGATAATGGAGAGTAAGGGGTGATTAAGGTTGAATTTAATTTGAAGGGTGTTTCATCTGGCAGTGGATCTGGAAAAAAACATGGGTTCATATTAAACGCTACCACAAATAATTCACATTCCAAGGATGCCTTAATGCTTTTTCTCTACCACGCTCCTCATAACTGCATAAATTTGCGAGTCCTTTGCGTTTTAAAAAAGTCCAAAAATAATGTATGCTCTAGGAATATTAAAAATGATTCCTCTTTAACCTTATGTTATTTTTCAGGAATTCAACTCCTTTCTCTCAGCTCATACCCTCCAATCCCCTATTGCATCATCAACACGCAATATATCAACCTGATGTCAAAGTCATCTCTTTCAAAAAAAACTGCGCCCTTGGACAGCTGGTGGTAAATTATCATCGACGTGATGTTCGTTACGGGCAATTTAAATTTTTCTTCAAATCGGATTCTGTGTTTTCTTTCATTCCTTCAAGGCTTCAACCTTGAGATGACGACGAGGACGACTACACAACCAAAGTCATAACGATAGAAGAACGAACGAGTGTATCTGAAAAGTTTTATGTTCAATTTTAATGAAGTAAGTTTGAAAAGGAAGTCGGAGGATTAGACGATATCTTGGCATTATGCCTGATAAAAATAATATACTGAATTCTATACGCACGACATGAGAGGTGTTAATGTTTCCGACATTTTTCATGTTTGCCTGTTTTTGGTTGGCTTGAACCGAGACCATGTCAAAAATTTTTATTGGTTTGACACGTACGTGGTATTACGTTAGTTGTATTTGAAAAATTGTGATTTATGCTTTTTGAAGTGACACTTTTATTTCCTACTAATTTTTTCGGAGCTTGTTTCCTTTGAAGGGAATCCTGCAAGAGGGCAATCAGAACAAATTATTACGAGTCTCAAGATAAAAGAAGAAATCGATCGGAAATTTTAATTGACTTGCCTAATTAGGGTAACAACTTCTTCACATTAACACTTGAGAATTAGTGAGTTTGGTTTTTCAAATCAGAAAGAGTTCTACCATGAGAAATACTTATTTGTAAAATTATGAGAATTACCATAAGCGGGAAAACTCAAACAACTGGTGAACATCCTATTGTATCAGGTGCCCCTAACAATGTAAGCTCAATGTTTTTCGAATCGCTTTTATTTTTAAAGGATTCTACTATTTGTAAAGCCTTATTAAAATTGGGTTTGACTATTTGTCTGCCCATCCGTCCTTCTATGCTTCGTAAACGTTTTTCTCCAAAGCTGTGGCAGCTTCAGACAATAAACTTGGAAGTTTAAATATAAACCAATTTTTCGAATGTTTTCAGGGGGGTTTCCAAATCGTTGCCGGAGATAGTCGTGTGAGGTGTCAATTGTAAGGCCTTGATGAAAGCTTCCCAAAAAGGCCTTCAAATATTATTACTAGCTTTGTGAGGTACAAGAGGAAGGTAAATGTATGAAAAATTGGCTTATCCTCACGCGAAGGCATTCCTGTGATCCAAAAAAATTTGAAAAAAAAGCCATGTAGAAAGGTCTTTATGAGTACAACAACAACGAATTCCGTAGAAGTCGAAATTCGCTCAACTTTGTTAAGCTTTAACTATTGAGTATTGTTTTGGCATATTACCGTCCTCTTTTCTCCAGCTTAAGGATTTGATGCGCGGATGGGTTAAAGTTCTTGTAAGTGGCGCGGCAACACGTTTGGCTGTAATGCTTTGTAGCGCCTCTGAGACGTCAGGTCAGTATTGATGTGTGGGACCTGTTAGACGTCACATCATGTTTGAAGTATAACTTTCTAAGTGTCTCAGGTTGCGTCATTATTGATGGTATTTTTCAGATGGATCAACTTAGTGCATCAAAAAGTTGTCGGAAATAATATGGGTATTAGCCTGTAGCAGTGCGAACTTCAAGGATATTATATCAACTGGCTACAGGCCTTAAAAAAACGTGATTTCAATGAGGTTTTTGACGAAAAGTTGAAACCAGACTTTTTCAAACAAAGTTACCACGAAACGCAGTCCGAGCAATCAGAAGAGGAAAGAGACCTAGAAAATAATATTCAAACTTGAAGTCATACTTCAGCTTCATCACAAATATACTACTACGGGAAAAATCGCTTTAAATGGTCAGCCAAGGAAGTTCTCTACAAAGCGAGCCATACAGCAATTTATAACATTCTAAGTATTGACACAGGAACTCTTTGGCTTGAAATATTCTATGAAAACATCATTGATTCAGTTGTGCAGTGTACCAAACAAAAACTAACAGAGGTTCGTATGAAGTACAAAAGCCCTGAGAAAATTAAATTACAACTAACTGACCGCGAAGAAAATAAAGCTTTTTTGGCCTATCATTTTACACATCTGTCCAAGTCGAACCACGAAACCACAAAGTGCATTTTGCTACTGATGGTTCTGGGCGTAAAAATTTTTAATTGTGACTTGTTTCAATTTCGATTTCTTAACCTTCAATACTATATTTGATTCGATGGCGGTAGCACTAGTCCACGACATCTTGAAACAGATCCATTGGATACGGTTCCAGAAATTTTATCATTTCATTTCCAACTCCAAAAAACCATATACTCCCGGAGCTTATCTATGTATTGATAAAATGCTAGTGCCATTAAGAGCCTTAAAGTTTTAACTGTGTGTTATGCAAACACTTTTTGTAGGTGCAATGTGTCAATTTACAACGGAAAAAACTTCGATGGGTTTGAACTTTCAGATGCTGAAAGAAAGTTTGCTGTAGCAATGCAATCAATCGATATTATGATTATGTAAGGATTTTGAAAAAAAACCAATCAAAATATTACAGCGGGAAATTGGTTTAGCTCTATAGAATTGAGCGAACAATTGAAAGACAGAGGTCTCACCTCTCTGAGAACGTTGAAAAAGAATAAAAGATACATCACACTTAAATTTCATGCCTCGAAAATACCGCAGCCTGAATCGTCACTGCACGGCTTTACAAAAGATTTCACTATCGTCTCTTACGCCACCAAACAGTCAAAAGCAATGTTGTTGACATCTTCAATAAATCACATCAGTGAAGTGGATCCAATGATAAAGGGACCTTTAATAAAAATATTATTCCCAAATTTCGCATTTTCCTCAATAAAATGGCATGGGTACCCTTAATATAGTAAGTACAATAATATCCAAGTGGTTCTATGTCAGGGTCTTATACTCTGTGAGCTTTATCAAAATCGAATCATATTTACCAAAATTATAGCCATTTGTGTTTTCTCTGATTACAATAACACCAAACGATGTTGCAGTTCTATGGACTTTCCATAGATTGTAATTTGATCTTCTTAAAATTTCCAGAAAAGATGAATAACCTTCGAGAACCTATTCACGAAATGATTTTTGTTATATTGTAACAAAATGGCGGCCAGTGAGAAGTGAGTAACCAGCTCATTGAAGTCTTCGTAAATTTACTCCAATGTTAGTATCTGCGCATCGTAGGTTGAATAAAAAACCCTTCTGATAGGAACATGTTTCTGTCTACTCAACTTATTTTTCATTAGTTTTATCTCCTTTGTGTTTCACTAGAAGTTACTTATAAAGTTTTGAACTTAAAAATTATGATTCCATTGAAAATTTGCCAAGAATTTTGTAATACCGATTCCAAATTTTTAACAAACAATTTTGTCATGTGTTGAAATTAAATTAGTCCTAGTGCTGTACTTTGTAAAGACTATTAATTTATTGCAAAGTTTGAGTGGCGTCATGAGCGTAACAGATTATATATCTCTCTTAAAATCAAGTTTTCATGATTTAAATCACAACTAGGTGGCAGGCCTAGGTGCAGCAAGGCCCTACAACCAAAGCTCATGTAAGATAGGAACCTATATGGCAACAGCGCTTACTACCAAACACATGACCACATGTAGGCTGACTCTGATCGCTAGTTTACACGGCGTTATATGAAGAATTGTGAAGGTTTCCAAGAAAACTCGAGACTTGTACGATTTCGACACGGATTTCTACAGTGAAATCCAGAAGGTTCACGTAGAACACAATATTGCTCCTAGTGAAGTGAAAATTATTTAAGCTCTTATAACCGTTTAATTTTTATCGCCTTCCAAAGTTAATGAATTGGAGTTTGTTGACTATTCAAAGCTTAGCTATAAGTGAAAGGTGCAAAACATGTGCTTCATTTACTTGTCTTGAAAAGTGTAGGAGTATAGCGGACGGTGCAATGTGAATTTTAAGAATGCACGGAATGCGTTTTGTACATTTTTCATTCGGAAAATAGTATATATTGCGATATATGAGCATTTGCTTATGCCGCAGTGGGCTGACCTTTCACGGAAGCTTGACCAAAGTAGGCCGACTTATACATATGCAAATTGCTATCATATGGCTTCCTATCTTACGTGAGCTTTGCCTACAATAGTCCTCTTTAAGTGACAACGATTTTGACGTTTAATTTGCGCATGTCATTTGAAGTTTGTCTTTGGACCCGGATAACTTCTGAGCTTAGCAGGTTGAAGAAAGTTTGACGGTTGTTCAGTCCCGATCTGCGAATCGTTTTCTAAGTGTGCCGGCTCTAGTCATTTTACGGCCACAGTAACTGTTTTATTATTCACACGCATCTTACAGACACGTTCATTTACCCATTTGATTACTTCGTGCAAACCACTATATGGCTGTTGCAGAACTCTTTTTCCAGCCCCTTGTCTGATGAAAACATGACTGCATCCTGCTAGATCTTTATGGACAAAAACGCTCCTTTGATTGTGGTGTGCATCAGGTTTTGGTTTTAATGCATACATTTTCCGTCAGAATTTTTCAATGAAAATATGCGGATTACTTGGAAATGGGCTGTCACAGAAGAACTCTTCTGGCAAACATAATTGCATTTCGTAGCATATTTCTGCGGCCGATTATCTGATTTCGTTCTTGATCCTATAATACTGGCGGTAGAATATCAATCCATTGTGTAGATTCATGGCACATTATCGCGCCTTTTAATGAACTGTGAAACCTTTCAATCAATTCATTTGACTTAGGGTGGTATGTCGTTGTCCGATTACGCTTACTGTCGATAAATTGCAGAATTCCTTGGAATAACTCCGGCTTAAACTGAGTTCCTTGGTCAGTAGTTGTTGTGTCTAGTGCACCGAATCTCGCTACTAAGTTTGTGAAAAATGCTGAGGCTATTATCCTCACAGTACCGTCCTCTAATTGAATCGATTCTGGCCATCGAGAAAATCGATCGATTATGGTAAACATGTACGTACTCGTATATTCGTGTGATGATCGAAGTGGGCCTACAATATCTGCATGCATAAGTTTAAAAAGACGATCGGTGTTTTAAACACTTTGTGGAGTAAGAGTAACGTGTCGATGAACTTTCGATCGTTAACACGCTTCACAGTTTCTAGCCCACATAATTGCTTCCTTCCTCATACCTGGCCATACATACTCGCTAGCCATTAGTTGACACGTTCTTTTTCCGCTTGGATGCGATAAACCATCACATTTTCAAACAAAACTTTCCTCAAACTCTTAGGAATATGTATCTAGCATCGATTCCTGACACGAACAAATACCTTTGTGGATATCCGTTGTTCAACCTTATGATTCATGTGGACACCCCATTGCAGCTTCACAGTCTTACAATGGTTGAGACCTCCAGCTCGTCAAAAATTTTATACTGCACATGGTTGTATATAATTCGCCATTGGTTCCCTCTAGCTTCGCTGCTATTATTTGCCTTAGGACCCGTCGTTCAGAGGCGTTCAATATATTTACGGATGCTTGGGTTAGGGTCCATGTTTCAAACCCATAGCTTAACACAGGTCTTATCAGAGATTTGTATACTTGGAGTGTTTCTGTGTATGAAGCTGGTCTTCAAGATCGTCAAAACTGAAAAAAGTGTTTTTTTTCACTCCGTAGCTTAGATAGATTTATTACGTCCACATTGTGGACATTGTACCAAACAGTTTTATTCTGTCAATCTCTGTAACCACACAATAAGTCCGGTCGTTGGTTAATACACAGTGGAATCACTTTTCCTTGTTAAAAACTTTTTATTGATTCTCTGGGCCCACAACCTATGATGAAACAACGCGATCAGTGTCAAAAAACAGAAAGAATGTTTGTTGCAAAAAATGCTTACATGTGTTCGTAATAGATAGCAGCACTAGCATACCTTTTAGTAATTATTTGCATAATGATGTGTGCACCATAATACAAACGATTATTTTGAGGTGTACCCATTTGAGTACAATCAGATTATAAGGAATATATGTTCCTTTTGTTTTAGATAATAAAGCATGGAACATATAAGCACGTACACGATATTATTTATACAACTCAATTATGTAGCTACATACAAAGAATTTTCATAAGTAACCGCTCAATTGCGTACCTCTCCATGGTTGAATTTGTCAAACACTGAAACAAAGAAATATCAAATTAAGTTGGGCGAAAAACTTGACGTTAAGGTGTCACTCACAATTAACATCGTGTATTATGGTTCGCCCATCCTTTACAACAGAATACCTTCAAGGATTTCGCTTCGAATCTCCAATTTTTAAAAAATCTTAGAATTAAAAAATAGATAACATATTAAAGCAGTTGCTTGAACATAAATATTGTTGGGAAGAATGATATCAACATTGAACATAGAGACATCTGTTGATAATTATGTAAACAAAAACTGCCAAAGCCAAGTGCCCTTTTGTTATTTTTCTCAATAAATAGTTCGTCGTTACTCTGCAACAACGTGTTTTACTTATAAGTTCCGGCCCAGAACCATTTAAGTTGTAAAAATAGTTTAATTGTATAGTATTTTTTCGTGTTGTGTAAGTTAAAAATGAGTTCCAGTTACCTCGCTAACGTGGAAAAGCTAAAAGGTGTCGAGAACTTCGCCAATGGGCGTTCGCAGTTCAGAACTTGCTGATTTCGGAGGGCGCCGACAAGTACCTAAAGCAAGAAGCAACGGATGAAAATGCAGCAGCGGCAGATGCATAGGCACGCGCAAAAATGATTTTAACGATTGATTCATCGCTCTTCGTGCACATAAAGGACACAACGACCGCGAAGGAATTATGAACGAAACTTTATGCTTGTTTCGAATATTCAGGATTTTTTCGGAGGATTACGTTGCTTCTTCATCTAATTTCTATAAGGCTAGAAAACTGTGAAAATATGACGAATTATGTGATATAAATTGTCCAAAAGTTCCAACGTTTAAGGGGAATAAGCTTCGCTATAAACGACGCATGGGTTGGTTCATTGTTACTTACCGGATTACCAGAGCATTTCATGCCTATGATAATTGCTATAGACCATTCTGGGATTCAAATAACTGCAGATTCGATCAAGTCGAAATTACTTTATATGCAAGTGGCAGATACGACTGAACCGGAACGCAATTCAGCACCAGCAGCAAAATGGCATAGAGAATCGACTAAGGAGGCAGCACTAGTACACATGGCGGGCAGATATCGAATACGTCAAAATCAACATCATCAAGCTTCAACAATACAGAAAGAATAACTTGTTATCGTTGTAAGGAAATTGGTCATTATCGTAACCAGTGCCCAAATTTAAAGGAGAAAACAGGAAATACTAAGCAAAGCAACGCTTTCAACGTTGTTTTTCTCTGTGGCGTACCCAGTAAAAGTGACTTTTAACATCGGCTCGGATCCAAGCATGCACATGACGCCGAATAAATGTTGGTTGAAAAATCCTAAATGCTCATTAAGTTTACCAGAAATCATTGTCGTCAATAAGACGAAAGTTCCCGTTTTGTGTTCAGGAGATATAGAAATAACGACGAGCTATAACTACGAAATCACTGTGCAGAATGCGTTGTGTGTACCAAGTCTCACGACTAAGCTCTTGTCCACGAGCGAATTAATCAAAAATGGGAACAGCGTCGTATTTGAGCACAATAAATGCCTCATAAGAATCAAATTGGATGAGTTAGTTGCAGTAACTGACCTGGTTGATGGAGTATATAAGTTAAGAATACTAACACAGAATTGTTTGTTGACAGTCACTGGCGATATAAGGCACAGACGGCTCGGTTACATCAATAGCATAGATATGAAGAAAATGAAGAAGTGTGGATTGGTAGAAGGACTTGATTATGCTGATGGGTTCATAACAAGCAAATCCAGCTGTTAAATATGCTGCGAAGGAAAGCAATCAAGATTTCCATTCAGCAATCATGAATTACGTGCCACACAAACTCGTAATTCATTCAGATGTCTGCGGACCCATGAAGACTGTATTTCTTAATATTTATTGTTGACTACACCAGGATGACATTTATTTACTTCCTAAAGACTAAGAGTGAAGTATTAAATCATTTGAAAGAATTAAAATCTATGGCAGAGAATTTCCTGAATGAGAAAATAAAAATCTTGCGTACAGATAATGGCTGTGACTATTGCAGCAATGATTTTGAAGATTTCTTAAAGAAAGCGGGAATCATACACCAAAAAACCAACCCTTATACACCTGAACTGAATGGATTGAGTGAAATGTCAAACCGAACCATAGTGGAGAAAGCGAGATCTTACTTTTCGAAGCAGGTCTTGAAAACATTTTTTGGGTAGAAGATGCTAACACAGCTGTCTGTTTGAAAAATAGATCAGTAGTTTCAGGTGATGAAAAGAAGCTATATGAGGCTTGAACCAGGAAGAAACCAGATTTACAGTATATACGTATATTTGAAAGTCCTGTAATGGTGCAGTATGGAAACTATAACTATTCCAGTAAAGACCACAGATTCAGTGGAGGAATTTTTGCAGGTATCTACAGTGAAGACAGAACCTTCTCATGATCAGTCAAGTTCCTGTGAGTGTGAATACTTGGACAGCCTTGATGTTTTTTTAAAATAAAGAGCAATGTAGAAAAAGAAAGTGACAGGAAAGAGCAAGAAGATGAAGTAAGCAATGTTTCTCAGATAAACTATGAAGAACCAAAGAAAAGGCGAAGAAAAAAGCCAGAAAGATATGGATTTACAAATTTAAGTACGACACCTATAGGAGAAGATAAACTGACTTATACTTATCAGCGGTCCTGAGAAACAACAGTGATTGCAGAAGAGCCACAGTCATTCAACGACAACCAAGCGTGGGAGATTGTCAACCTCCAGATAGTGCTAGTGTGGTGCAGTGCAAGTGGGTCTTAATAAGGAAAATTGGTTGTGATAATAAAGTGAGACATCATGCTAGACTGGTTGCAAAAGGCTCCACGTAGAAGGCTGGTGTGGACTCTTAGGAAATTTTTTCACCGGTGATTAGGCACTCAACCTTGCGGTTACTGTTTGCTTTGAGTGGGCAATTAGGTATGAATATTACTCAGCTAGACGTCAAAACAGCCTTTCTTATTGGTTATTTAAAAGAAAGCATCTTAATGCATTTGCCAGTAGGTTTTTTTGTTAAAGATTCTAATAAAGTACTTAAATTAATAAAAGCTGTTTATGGTCACAGTCAATCATCCTTAGCTTGGTGCCAAAGAGTAGATGAGACATTGTGTAATTTAGGGTACAGTAGATGGAAACTTGAACCCTGCGTTTTTACAAAAGATCATAATAACAATAACAAAACTATTGTTGGTATTTATGTCGATTTTTTATTATTTTTTCGAATAAAGAAACAGAAACCAAGTCTCTAATAAAAGCATTGAGCCAAAAATTTAAGATAAAAAATTTGGGTCAAATTAAACAGTATTTGGGCATGAAAATTAATATAAATAAAAATATTATTACAATAGATCAGGATAATTATATTGAATAGATGGCAAATAAGTTTAATATGACTGATTGTCATTTAGCAAACAGACCCATAGAAACTTTCATCAGAGATGTAATTAACGGTAATAGAATTGAAACGAAGTATCTGCCAACTTCTAGTATGCCTGCAAATCTATTAACTAAAGGATTTTCAGGAATAAAACATTATGAGTTCATGCAAACACTTGGTATTGTTCAAAAGTAAATTGATTATTATTTAAAATATATAAGTTTATTTTGGTATAGTGGGGATGTTGCAATGAATGATATCAAAATAGTACAAAGAGACATCTGTTGATAATTATGTAAACTAAACTGTCAATGTCAAGTGCTCTTTTGTTCTTTTTCTCAATAAAAAGTTGGTCCATACCCTGCAACAACGTGCTTTACTTATACATATATTGTATAGGTCATCAACAAGAGCAACAGAAACGATGAGCATTTGCCTAGTCCTTAAATCACAGCAGAGTTAAAATCACAGTTTTTTTTTGTCACAGTGACACGATTGGAGAGTCACAGGTGAATTCCTGTCACATCATATTTCTAATTCCTGGAGCAGCACTCGTATGTTACAATTGGAGGAGTAGATTATTGAACTGGGCTACAGAAGACTGAGTGTCACAATGTTATGAAGAGAAACAAAAAATCACGCTACTGATTGTTACTTTTGCTTTACAAAAACTTCACGTTTTAACAACAAATACAAGAACCATATACAATACTCTGATATTGCGTTAGTCACGAAACCTGTATTGCATTTTGAAGGAGTTCCTTACCCGTAATCGCCCAGTACTTCAAGTAAAGATAATGAACCATAACTCATGGGGACTGAAATTAATGGGAATATTTCGAGCCAGGATATTAATTTGGAGGATCTTCATAAATTGCAATCTAAAGAAAGTGAAATACATTTAATTACACAGCGTGAATTAAACGACCTTATAAAAGACTTGCAGATTTCGAAAATAAATCTGAATTGCTTACTTCACGGCTTCATCAATGCAATTTCTTAGCTTCTGATTCCCGAGTAGCTTTTAGTCATCAATTTACTAAGTATTTTGAATCAAAGATGGATATTTGCGTTGACATGGTATTTGTGAACTTTTCAAGTGAATGAGCCAATCATACGATCCTTTATGCTTTTGGGACAGTCGAGCTAGGAAACATCACTATTTTAAAAAAAGATTGGCCTGTACAAGCTGAATATATAAAGCCAAAGAAATTAATGTTAGAAATAATCCTCTGACTAATCCAAAAAATGTATTCGTTAAATAATAACTTATGTACCTACTTCCAATGGAACAATTAATTTGCCTGCGGTACACCTTTCTGAATTGCTTATGGTACAATTTCTGCACGCGTTACATTCGCATTTGCAAGTATCAAGTCAATTGTGCTTGCATATTCTATCTAATTGTATTGCAGCAAAGTTCAAATCAATCAGAATCTGCTGATTGATAAATTTCCGCGAATTGCATTTTTTCATACCCTTCACCTGCCGCGTGTAGATTTGTCGTAAACAATTCGAAAATGGTAAGTTTACAAAATTAATGTATAAATATTCTAGGTCAGGTAACAAAATTTGTCAGTAATATATTGATCATAGAACAAGGAGTTTTATTTAAGGAAGTCTTGTTTGAAAATCTGGCGACCTCAAGTATAGTAGAAATAGCAAACAAACTAGGAAGGAATCATCACCAAGCAGACACATAAAATTTATCAGACAGCAGTCAGATTAAGTAGAAAGCAGCAGCTATTAAACTTGGAAGAAAGCAGCAACCAGCTCTTGGAAAATTTATCAGACAGGCTGATAAATTAAGTAAAATCAAGCGGCAAGTTGGAAAACTTACCAGTTAGGCTGATAAATTAAACTGCAGCAACTGGACTTGGAAGGAAGTCATGAGAATAAAAAGAACGTCATCAGCCAAGCAACTACCTCTTTAGTGAACACAGTCAGAGTGGAGCATCGCCGGCAATAACAGCTGGTGACGCGAGCATCAATAAGACCGTAGTCAATTGAATAAGCCGAAAACAACAGCGTCTGCGTCCCGTCCAAACGCATGAACCTTAGCACGCAGTTTGAAGCTTTTGTACCAAAAGATATAACGAGCAAACACCCCAATCAACGGATAGAAGTCACTAATTGGCCAGTTCCCTAATTTAACATACCTCAACACATTGATGTTGTATTTGCTGCAGAGCTATAATGATCCCAGGAACAATTTTTTTTAGGAGAACAGCTACCTAACTTGCACAATACGGTATTCGGGTGGATGGTGCTTGGAAAGGCGAAAGAGTCATTGGCAAAAAAAAATTTTTTGGTGTATCTTGAAATCTAGACCAACAACTACAAAGATTCTGGGAAACTGAGGAAGCTGGACCCACTTCAGTAACAAAAAAGCGGTGGAAGATAAAAAATCTGAGAAATTCTTCATGGCTACAATAACCAGAACTTCAACTGGACGATACATAGTACGTCTTCTATTTCAGGAATCTCCCAATTGCATGAGAATGTCGAAACCGGTAGAATTACAGTGGCTCAGTTCCTTTCAAAGGAGATACAATATGACTACACTATATTTATTGAAAAAAATTGAGGGTTAGGACACTTGAAACTGATCAATGGAGTCAACGAGAACAAAGCACACTATTTTCTTCCTCATTATTGTGTATTGCGTCTCGAGAGTAAAACTACCAAACATAGATGGGTCATCCAAGACATCAAGCAATAAGTCTCTGAATAACATTCTGTATACCGCATTAATTTTGCAACAAAATTTGTTCGATATCTTGTAATGATTTCGATGCCACAAATACGTGATAACAGCTGACATAGAAAAAATGTATCTCCAGATAATTTTGGCTCCCGAAGGCCGAAACATCCAACTTATTTTCTGGCAGAATAAGTCTGGAGGAGACATACAGACATACCGATTAAAACCGGTGGCATGTAGCACAGGAAGCGCTCCATATTTCCAATAAGGAGTTTGAACCAACTCGCTCTCGATGAAGTTGCACTGTACCCTCTAGCAAAGGAAACAGATCAGCAAGACGTTTACGTTGACAATTTACTGACTGGATGTGATTCGCATAAAGCCGCATCAGATCTACAGCAATAAATAATCAACCTGTTACGAAAAGGAGGCTTTTAGTTACGCAAGTGGTGCGCTAACAATCCTACACATTTAAAATCCATCCGTCCCGAAGACAAAGCTACAGAAGTTGACATCTTCAAAGTAGAACCTGAGAACGTGATGAAAGCATTAGGACTCACCTTCCACCGACAAATTTTTTATAAAAACTAATCAGTACAACAGCGAAAATCAAATCACAAAAAGAACCGCGCTCTCAAAAAAGTCGTAACTATTCGACCATTTTGGACTTGAAGACTCGGTTATAGTGTTAGCGAAACCATTTATGCAGCAACTATGGTAGATAAAGCTTGATTGGGACACTCCACTGCAAGAAAAGTTGCAACGAAAATGGACTATGTATCTATGGCAACTTCCTCTCCCGAAAACGCTTAAAACATCACGTTGAATTAGACCCGTCACTGGTGATAAAGCTTATCAATTTCATGGGTTTGTGGGTGCAAGTCAATTGGCCTACGGGACTTGCATCTATTTGAGAACCGAAGGTATAAATGGCATAACAAAAAACTTGATATGTGCTAAAAGTAGAGTTGCATCTACAAAGAAAACGACTATTGCGAGATCGGAGTTATGCGCAGCCCAATTGCTTGTTAACTTGATATGTCAAGTAAAAAGAGTTCTTCCCTAACAATCGAAAAAAACGTTTTTGTGAACGGACTTCACATTGTTCTGCAGTGGATATCGTCCCCATGATCAAAGTTTACAACATTTGTGGCCAATCGAGATTCATTAATTCAGTCATCTACAGGCACAGTAATTTGGCAACATTTGGGATCTAAAGATAACCCAGCAGACCGAATATCCTGAATAATGCTTTCCGCACAACTAATAGCAGCAACTCTATGGTTCAAAGGACCAAGCTTTCTTTGCCACCCCGTACGAGTAAACCTAGTTCCAAATTACCTAAGCATTATAAATTCTCTTCCGGAAATAAGAAGGACGCAATAAGTACTTTCTACCAATAAGTCAGCATCAGATATAGTTAAAAAAATTCATCATCAAAATAACTTTCAACGCCTACAAGAGGTACTAGCATTCATCATCAGATTTGCTAGCAATTTTAGAATACCAAAAGATCAGCGCACAACCGGCAAAGCAACGCCTATAGAAATGAAGATTGCACTAAAGCTAATTACAAAGAGCTTGCAAGCCCAAGATTTCGCCTCTGTCTGGACAACTTACATAAAAATAAGACCGTCAACAGTGAAAGTAACATAAGGGCACTAGCACCATTCTTGGATGATGACGGAATATTTTGACTAGGGCGAAGAGTTCAAAAAAGTAAAATACTCTTTCGATCAAAATATCCAACCATAATTTCAAGAAAGAATCTTATCTCCGAGCTAATATTTGAGAACCATCATCGAAAACCTCTACATGCAAGCCTCCAAACTTTGCTTTACATCTCAAGACAAACTTTTTGGTGTACAAGGGGAGCAGACTTATCTAACACTACTGTAAGAAAATGTATGCGTTGTGCTCAAGCCAAACTGAAACGATTACTCAACTCATGGGCAATCTTCCTGCAGAAAGAATCCAACAATCCCGACCATTCTTAAATACTGGTATTGACGTAGACTAGTAAAATTCATTTTCAAATAAGAGGGAAACAACCTGTTGAAACATATGGTTCAGTTTTTGTTTGCTTCGCGACAAAAACCGTACACTATGAGCTTGCATCTGATTTGACAGCTGCTGCATTCATTGGAAGTCTCAAACGATTCATTTCAAGACGAGGCCTTCCCGCTAAAATATTCTGTGATAATGCCACAAACTTTTTTGGAGCACGATCGGAATCACAAGAAGTATACGATATGATATTCAGTCAGGATGGGCAAGATATAATTTAAACCCACAGCAGCAAAGAAGGGATTGATTGGCTGTACATACCATCAAGATCACTCCATTTTGGTGGTCTTTGGTAGGCAGCAGTAAAGTCTGCCAAATATAATCTCAAAAGACTTTTCGGAAATGCATATTTAACGTACGAACAATTACATATAGTTATATGCCAAGTCGAAGCTGTACTTAGTTCAAGGCCACTTACGCCCCTATCACACCCGGCCATTTCTTGATTGGAAAATCATTTTTTAATTTGCCAGAACCGTCGATGCAACCCAAAAACTTAAACCTGGTTACAAGATGGAAGCTAGTTAAATCATTACATGTTGAATTTTGGCAGCGGTTGTCAAAAGAATACTTGAAGACTTTGCAAAACCGATACAAGTAGCAAAAACCCCAACCGAAACTCACGACTGGAACTTTTGTTCTGTTAAAAGAAAACAACACTCTTCCTCTTTAATGGAGAATAGCGCGTGTAATTAAGGAAATACCAGCATCGGATAAGCATAATCGAGTAGTGAGACTCAAAACATCATCAGGCGAATGTGACCGGGTTATTCATTCCTTATGCGCTATTCCCGAAAGCATAACCATACTTGAAATTGAAAATAGCACCGGTTGGTTCTGCATTGGGAAATTTCTAAGGCAATAATAAATCAGAGAATTTAAAAAAAAATTGTTCCCAATTTATTGAGTAACTACCTAAGAATGAGGGTGTACCTGGATTCTTTTCCTGAGAAAATGGGAAATGTAAGTGATGAACATTGTGAATGTTTTCATCAAGACTTGAAGATTTATGAAAAGAGGTCTAAGATTCTTGGGATAAAAAAATATACAAGCCAATTACTGCTGGTCTACATTAAGAGAAACTGGCACTCGTTAGTATAAAATAATGAGTAATCTGTGTCATTTTTGTTTTTTTTGTAAGTTACATACAAAAAAATGGCGAAAGTAAATATAGTAAATCAAACAAGTTGGGTGAACAGACCTACGCTCATGTCAGAAGGGTTTTGTATTCCATTTTCAAGATGCAGTCACCTGATTGAATAAAGTCAAGAAGCATATCAATGACGATTTTATTGGAGAAACTATGAAATTCGAAGATCATACTATTATTAACAAAGTTGAACGAATTTTGACTTCTGAGGTTTTTGTTATTGTTATACTCATAAATATCTCCCTTGATAATTATTTCAGATGTCCATTCGCGAGGGAGGAAACACATTTTTCATGTATTTCCCCCCTGTGCCCCACTGAAGCAAAAACTGACAGTTTAAGAACTGTTTTGAAAAGCTTCCATGAAAACTTTCATTTCATACTCATATTGGCTACGTTTGATGAATTTTTTTTCAGGGGCCACTCTCCTGTACTGTTATCATCGATTAATAGCCAATTTTTTCGTATCCTAGAGTTGTTACAAAGCCCTTTTGTTAGAAGCTCCCTCCCGCCTCCTTGACTTGTTTCACTTATGAGTATTAATTGTAGGTACTCAGCTTCAGTCATTCATTAAATTGAATCAAGAGTTCAAAGCATGCACCTTAAACGTTGAAGTTGGGAAAAAATAACTCAAAATTACTCAGTCTTCGCATTTAAAACAGCCACTATTTTGTTTTACGATTACTGATACCACTAGCTAAACTGATTCTCAAAGTTATTCATGACACCTATCATTCCTGAAATTTTCATGCAAATCCTAGCAAAACTGTAGTGTCTGAGTCGGTAAAAAGCGCATGTTGTTCCATAGCCATATGTTGCCATAGTAATACATGCAGCGCATATTGTTCCATAGTAATACAGGAAAATTCAAACCGCTATAACTTCGCTAAATATGATGCAATCTTTATGAAACTTGCAGGGTCAATCAATCTTATAAATAGACATTTGTGTACTGAATTTAATTGAATTTAAGGGTACCGTTAAGATTTTATTCAAGAAAACATAAAATCGATAAATCATACTATTACTAACAAAGTTGAGTGAATTGCGACTTCTCACGTATTTGTTGTTGTTGTACTCATCAAGGCCTACATTCTTGATTTTTTTCAGATTTTTCGGATGGAAGGTGTCCAATCGCGAGGGGGGGACACAAATTTTTCGTGTATTTCCCCTCCCTGTGCGCCCCTCGAAGCAAACTTTGCCAAACTAAGACCTGTTTTGGAAAGTTCTCATCAAGACCTTTCATTTGATACCCATATCGGCTACCTTCAATGAAATTTTTTTTTCGGGGGGTCACTCCCCTACATGGGGAGGCCCCCTTAAAAACCTTATAAAATTTTTTAGTAGTTGAACTTTGAAGAGATCACCACTTTACACCTACATACAAAATTTGATGCTTCTAGCTTAAGTAGTTTCCGAGAAAAACTGCTGTGACACACGGACGGACGGACGGACAGACAGACGGACAGACGGACAGACAGGACGCGATTTTAGAAGGGTTTTGTAAAATTATTTTACAAAACCCTAAAAAAGACATGTTATTTTTTCCACTGCAGTATCTAACTTAGGGTTCATTATTCGATGTGACTGATTTACAATTGTTTCATCTGAGAGTAAAAAATCATGTAGAGTAGTTTTATTGCCAAATTTTTTGACGATGAAGATTTTTTAAAAAAACTTTTCCTTTTTCCCAAACAATTGCTCTCACATCAATGAAAAATAACAGAGAGAAGAAAATCAATTACCCCTTTAACAAAATTCATTCACTCACTCATACGACTTCAATAGCGTTCCATTAGTCAATTGATTAGCACATTAAGTTAACGCTATTACCAATCCATTTTTGTTTAAGTAGAATAAATGAGTATCAAAGTTTCACTGACTTGAGCGGGTCGATATTATGTAGAATGAAACACCACCAAGCACATATCCATATAAATGTGCTTGTTCATTCGTATGAATGTCGAATAGAATTAACATATGCTCCACAATTGAACATATTTCGGCTTTCTTTTGTTTATTCATGGTGTGTAATAAATATCCATAAATCGATTACTTTATTCGCTCAAATGACTTCTAATTGACTTCGTTGTTTATAGTATCTTATTTTTTTCTCATGCAGGAGATTAGTGAACGAACATGAGTTGATAAATTAGAACATGATTGTTCTGTGGTATGCGGGTTCTGAAGTAGCAACACCTGAAAAGTTCACAGTTGAACTTGTTTGAGTCTTAAAATAATCGGAAATTAATTGATTTATTGAGTTTTTATATAGTAACAACTGCTTGTGTATTTGATTTAGTAAACAAGGACTTTTATTAGCTAATCGCTATTCAATGACTGCTTTATCAAAAACATACTAATTCAACCACTGTGTTACTCAATCTATCCACTCCAGTTCCGACGTATCAACGTACATGCATGCATGTTCTATGCTCTATTAACTCCCATCCAGTCTAACTTTATTACCATTTAATCGCACTTGAGCGAGGACATTCAAATGACATAAATATGAGACAAGACAAAAACTTACATAAAATCTGAATATTATGTGTGATAATAAAATATGAATAGTTTTTCTTTATGAGCCAGCAGACAGACAGAAAAGATACTTTCATCTATCGCATCAAACGCTGCAGATAAGAGAGAATGAGCATAAATAGCGCTTTTTAATTCGAACTTTGAAATGATTTATGATTGCACATAAAATTATTTTAATCTGGTTCATCTATGGTTCACGTTCAGCTGATGATGACTTCATAATCAGTACACGATGTTGCTGTTATTTTTGTTTTTAACTCAATTTTTTTCCCGCCGTTCGGCATTGATTGCAGCTAACAAACTAGCATACATATTTTATGTGTTTTGATTGACCTAACAGAAACAACAAACTGATTGTTTTAAATTGTTTTCTGTGATAATTAGCAGGAATGATTGAATAAATTGTTTATTTTTTAAACAGCTTTTGGGCTGTTTCGAGTTTACGGTCTGTTTTTTTTTTCTTTCAGAACATAGAGTTATTTCGAAAGTTTTTTTTATTGGCGTGATAGGTTTTATTGATAGTGTTGTAAATTATAGTGATTACAGAGAAAGCTCGTGGGAAAATTAATGATTGCAGGCTTGTAATCGAATTTAAAGAAATTTTATGAATGTCATTTTACAAACTAAACAGCTACGAGGAAAAAATTATAAATAAATGCGGACCGTTTGTTGATTTAATTCAATTTCAATATTTACTAGCGGGCTTTTAATTGTTGTGTAATTTAAACTCAGAACAGATATTGTAGTTTAAAATGCAATCGATCCTGCTAAGTTCGTCGGAAATGATACAAAAATATACACAAAAATTGTTTAAATTATAATAGTATCTGTATATATTTATTCAGACTTCAGTATCTGTTGTAACTTTACTCCGAATTTTATTGAATGAGCAACAGAAGGGAGTCAATAAACAATGCATAAAAATTGATTGCAATGAGTAACGTATATGATCAATGATTATGATGATGAATGGTTACCAAACAGAATATAACAAAGGGCATATTCGTTTTCATGTTTACATAAGGCACGATGTCTTAATTTATTGTTTGAATTTAGGTGATTCGCTCAGGATAAACATATGGGGCAGTCATCAATCTTATCAGAATTCAATGAATTTCGTAATCATAGGAATAATACGAACTACTGGTGGAATTATTTTTACAATGTTAATTTTCGATGGTCATTTTTGGAAGAAAATGATCTTTCAGGTAAATTTCTCGAGAGAAATTTAGCAATTGCGGAGAGTATCTTCAATTTATAGTTATATATAAATATGTATACATATATGTATATATATATATATATATATATATATATATATATATATATATATATATATATATATATATATATATATATATATATATATATATATATATATATATATATATATACAGTACAGTCGGAAAGTATTAGAACAAGATGAAAAAAGTTGTTTTTGTCGGTTTATCGTATCATTTATTAAAATATTATTCACATATTCGCAGTAGTTTTGTACATTCAACGTAGTTCTATGATCCGAAGACAATTTTTAATGAATTTTATTGAAAGTTCCATCAAAATTTATAAGAAAACAGTGAGTATGTTACTTTAAATGATTTTCTTGAAAATGACCACCTTTTGCTTTGATGACTGCAGCGCACAATTTCGGCATTCTTTCGATGAGTTTTTGAAGTGTTTGATGTGGAATATTATTCCACGCTTTCTTCAAACAATCCCAAAGGTCAGGAAGGCTTGTTAGCTTTAGATCTCTCACACGTCGATCCAATTCTTCCCACAATAGCTCGATGGGATTTAAATCGGGGGATTGTGGTGGTCACTCCATTGTATCAAGGTCACCTGCGACTGTTTTTCGTTCTAAATAAGAAGTACAAAGTTTTGATGTATGTTTCGGATCGTTATCTTGTTGGTATATGAATCCACGACCAATCAAATTAATGCCAGATGGTAATGCATGGCGTTGGAGTATACTGTGATATTGCTCTTTTTAGGGTTTTGTACTAAAATACAAAACCCTATTGCAATCACGACCTGTGTCCGTCTGTCCGTCCGTCCGTCCGTCTGTATGTCACAGCACTTTTTCTCCGAAACTATAGAGGCTACAGCCATGAAACTTTGTGGAAAGGTCAGAAGTGGTGACCTCTTGAAAGTTCAATGATGGAAAAAAATTTCAAAGGGGTTTAAGGGGTGTCTCCCCATATGGGGAAGTGACCCCAAAAAAAAAAATTTCACCATTGGTAGTCGAATAGGGTGTCATTGGAAAGGTCTCAACGAGGTTTTTCCAAAACAAGTTTTAAAATTGCCTTATAAGTACCGAGGGGGGCAGGGGAAGGGGAAATGTACGAACTTTTCGTGTACCCCCCCTCGCGATTGGACACCTTCCATCCGAAAAATCGGAAAAAAATCATGGATGTAGGCTTTTGCGAGTACAACAACAACAAATACATGAGAAGTCGTAATTCACTCAAATTTGTTAGTCATAGTATGATTTATCGATTTTATGTTTTCTTGAATAAAATCTAGACGGTACCCTTGAATTCAATAAAATTTAGCAAACAGATGATTATTTATAAGATTGATCTTTTCTGAAAGTTTCATAAAGATCGAATTGTATTTAACGAAGTTATAGCAATTTGAATTTTCCTGCATTACTATGGAACAATATGCTCTGTATTACTAAGGAAACATCGCTATGGAGCCATATGCGCTTTTTGCCGACTTAGACACTACAGCTTTGCTAGGATTTGCATGAAAATTTCAGGAATGATAGGTATCATGAAGATGAGTACATACAATTGAAACAAGTCAGAAAGGCAGGAGAGAGCTCCTAACAAAAGGGCTTTGTAACCATTCAAAGATTCGAAAAAACAGGCCATGAATCGATGATTACAGTACAGAGGAGTGGCCCCTGAAAAAAAACTTCATGAAAGGTAGCCGATATGAGTATCAACTGAAAGTTCTCTATGAGAGCTTTTCAAAACAGTTCTTAAACTGACAGTTTTTGCTTCAGTGGGGACACAGGAGGGGGGGAATACATGAAAAATGTGTTTCCCGCCTCGCGAATAGACAGTCGTGATCTAAAAAATCTGAAAAAAATATCAAGGGAGATATTTATGGGTTGTTTAGGATAATCATCTGACTATAACAAATACCTCAGAAGTCAAAATTCTATCAACTTTGCTAATAATAGTATGATTCTCGAACACGACATGTTTCTTGATTTTATTCGTTACTGGTTACTGCATTTTGTAAATTGAGTACAAAACCCTTCTGACATGAGCATAGGTCTGTCTACCCAACTTGTTTCATATTTCCTTCAATTTTTTTTAGTTGACCAACGCCAGCGTAGCTGAAACAGCCACAAACCATCACTGAGCCACCGCCATGTTTCACAGTTGGCACAATGCAATCTGCTTTGAATCTTTCATTGACTTTTCTGCGAACATATTGACGCCTATGGCTACCGAAAAGTTCGAATTTAGATTCGTCTGACCATAAAACTGATTTCCACTGATCAATCGTCCAGTCAATATGTTCTTGAGCGAACTTCAGTCTTTTATGTTTATTTACTGGCCGTAGAAGTGGCTTTCTGACAGCCATGCGTCCAATCATACCTTTTTCTTAAAGCCGGCCTTTGACTGTCGTGAGCGATATTGGTGAATCCAAGTCTTCATTGATTTCAACACGAATTTCTGATGCAGATTTCCGTCGATTGGCCTTACTTATTGCATATATTTTGTTGTCGATTCTTTGATTTGTTTTTCTTGGTCGACCAGATCGTTTTCTGTTGGTATTTTGTCCAGTTTCTCGATATCTTCTAATGGCCGTATAAACTGAACACAGAGATATTTTCAAAAGTTTGGCTATTTCTCGATAGTTTTTCCCTGTTTGTTGCAAAATAATGATTTGGGCTCATATTTCGACGGATATTTCCTTTAGCTTGACCATTTTCAATCTGGAAAAATGTAATTCTGAGGCTATTTCAACGAAAACGCGGGCAAAATTATGCATAAACACAACAACTATCAAATTAACAGACATACCGTTTTTTTATTACACTTCAATGGACCAGATACGACATAATCATCTTTTTTTGTTTATATGATTGACATATGACTTTAAAACCGCAGTCAAATCGATTTCTGTGCGAAAAAAAATTGAAAACGCAATGCGGCAGTTTTCACACTTTTCACGATTTTCGGCCTTAGGCTGTTTTCTTATGAATTTTGACAAAAATTTCAGTAAAATGCATTTAGAAATTCTCTGAATCATGAAGCTACGTTGAAAGTACAAAACTACTGCGAATATGTGAATAAATTTTCAATAAATGATACGATTAACTGACAAAAACATCTTTTTTTATCTTGTTCTAATACTTTCCGACTGTACTGTATATATATATATATATATATATATATATATATATATATATATATATATATATATATATATATATATATATATATATATATATAAATATATATATATATATATATATATATATATATATATATATATATATATAAATATATATATATAAATATATATATATATATATATATATATATATATATGTTTATATATATATATATATATATATATATATATATATATATATATATAAATATACATATATATATATATATATATATACATATATATATATATATATATATATATATATATATATATATATATATATATATATATATATATATATATTTATTCAACCAACAAGGTATTACATCAAAATTATAAATTATCACAAAGAAATACAAGTTAAAAGTTACAAAATACAAGCTAAAAATATAGGTAAAACTTACAAAAATTCAAATTAAAAATATAGGACTAAGAAGAGAGGAACATTGATAGATTGGTTTTAAACTGAAGTCTGGATATAGTTGGGGAGAAGCAATGGTTAAGGCTATTTTAATATTTTGCAGAATCCATTAATCGGTTCATTTTCACAGTAGATGGTAAGATGTCGACTTTCTACCAGCAAACGTAAATGTCTTGTAAATCTTGCTGGTTCGTTCAAGGATATCTTTTCAATCAGATATTGAACTTTAATCGTACCACGGAGGACATCAAATGCAAAGCAAGAGCATGACATCATTCCACGGGAGGCAAGTGAAGATAAATTTAGAGTTCCGTGGGTCATATTGAGATCGTAAATCAAATAGCAGGAACTGTTTTTGAACAGACTCAAATAATTCTGTATGAACATCGGAAACAGGATGGCAGACGACACATGTATATTCGAGAATAGGACAGACTAATGATATGTAAAATGTCTTTGTTACCCACACATTCTGAATTTCTTTAGCACGCCGTTTGATGAAGCCTAACATTTTATTAGCCTTGCAGAGAACCTTATCATAGTGCAAATTAAAACGGAGTTTCTTATTCAAGAAGACGCCGAGGTCTACTATGCTGTCTGTTTGAGAAAGATTAGTATTACCGAGGTGATAATCAGCTAATAAAATTGAAGTTCTGCGAGAGAAACTAATCATCTGACATTTTTTGAGGTTCAGGTATAGGTAATTTGTGTTGGATCATTCAAGCAAAGCATTTATCTTGTTCTGTAAGAATATCGAATCACTGTGGGATGTTATCCCATAGTATAATTTGAGATCATCCGCATAAAATAAATGGGGTACATCAGATAATACATCAGAAAGGCCTGATATAAATATGTTGAAAAGAAGAGGTCCGAGATGACTGCCTTGAGGCACTACGGAGTAGACTTGGACATATACCTTTGAAATTTAACGGTTTGATTCCGGTTTTTGACGTAAGAGTTTAGCTAGGAAAGCAATGGGCCAGTAATTCTAAAATTCCACAATTTTTCAGACGGAATCGTATGATTGATGCGATCAAAGGCTTTATTAAAATCAGTATAAATTGCGTCAACCTGGCGCACTTTTTCCATTGCGCAAAGTACGTATGAGACTATAACTCTTAGATTGGTGATTGTGGGTCGGTTTTTCCTGAAGCCATGCTGCTAGTCATTGAGACGCTGCTCTATTACGGGCGATATTTTAGAGCATACTATTTCCCCGAATAATTTTGGGATGGCAGATAAAATGGCAATTCCTCTATAATTTTGAACACTCCCTTTGTTTTTGCTTTTATGAATTGGAGTCAGGTGAGAAGATTTCCAGAGTATTGGAAATTTTCTGCTTACGAGTGACTTATTAAAAATGATATGGAGAGGTACAACTAATACTTCACTGCACTGGTATAGAAAATAAGGCGGAAGTAAATCTGGGCCAGGTCCATGGTATCATCTTCAGAAACTAAGAATTCCTGAAGCACTGTCTCAAAAACGGCGGTAGTGAGGTAAGGTGTTTGGTAAGGAATACACTGATTGCAAATGATCTGTGAAGAAATTACGGATTTCTTACGGGACAGAGGAACTGCGGTCTTCATAGTTCATTTGTTTAGGATGACCATGAGCTTTGCGCTTAATATTTACAAAATCAAAGAACTTCTATGGGTTTTGGATTATGTTTTCGCCAATAAAATTAACATATATTGCATAGGCCTCGCGTGACTTCAATCTAAATTCATTTGCCAGTTCACGATATTTGTTTTTAATTTCATCACTAAAATCGGGTTCTTTTTGTATAATTTTGTGGAGCTTATTCCTTCTGTTTCTTAAATTTCGAAGACTACTGTCCAACCATGGCTCAGACAGTGTTTGACTTCCAACGTCGTCAAATATGATCTGGTAGAACGAGTTTACTGCATCATTTACATCTAGCGTCGAAAGCTTACTAGTCCAGTCTACATTAGAAATATAACTCTTAATGCTAACGTAGTCAGCATTACGGAAATCAAATACAGTCCAGTTATTATATGGAAGGCTGTTTGTGTCATCACAGATGGAATAATCAACTGAAAGTGCGGAATGGTGAAGGGTATTTTTGAAAAGGTTTCCCACATCATTAGTTGGATTAACGACCACCTGGTCATAAGCATTCGTGAAAATTAGATCTAACCAATTGCCAGAGCAATTCGATGTCGGAGCTACTTACTGTAAATCATTGCCGGACAATGTAGAAACTAGAAATCAATATCGTCTCAAGATTCAATGTAATGAGACGATTGTCAATTTCGTCAACTACAAACTTTAAATTGGGCCTGTTATAAAATCTCCAAAGATAATAATTTTATCTTCTTCTTTCGAAAGTTTAGCAAGTGAAGAGACAGCTCCACAAGCCTCGGTATAGATTGTCTCACTGGACTCTGGGGGAATATAGAATACACCACCAACAAATAAAGTTTATTTATTTTGATTTTCGCTATTACATGTTGGAAAGTTTTGAAAGTTGTGGTATTGACGATATCACTCGAGTAAGCGTTGTCTATGGCAATTAGGGCACCACCTCCTTGGGTTAGGCCAGTGCTTAGATAGTCTCGATCATCTCTATAAATAGACCAACAACTGTCGAGAATCTCTCCGTTACGATGGGAGTCATTCAACCAGTTTTCTTCGAATGCATGGATACTGAAAGAGCATAATTTAGCGTCGAGAAAAGTTTGTTCAGTTTGCCTCTCATGCCACTACAGTTATGGTAGAACATTTTGAGGCATTTTCTGGTAGAGCTCTTATTGTGGACGAAAAAATTTTGTGATGTTGCTCACGTGACTTTTGGAGCGAGGATATATAATTTGAGCTTACGTGAGAAGTGTAAGTTTCAAGATCTTTTTTGGCTTGTTCTGAGGTAACACCAAGTTGCTCAACGTATCTGAGATATAATTTTTGTAGAGCATCAACATCTACCGGAAGACCTTCTCTCTGGATCATTACTTTTATATTGGTCTTCGTTTTACCGTCGATACATGTTGTGTCTGGTGCTTTATGCATGTAAGCTGGGTAGAGTCGAACCAACTCATATAATCTGTGCTCACCCAGTCTTGATAGTAGATACCTGCTCTGAAGATCTTTGCTAGAGTCGCTTTTACAATCGTAGGTACGAGTGGATCTAAAAAGGATTGTTTTTTGTTCCAAGGACTATTGAGTGTGCTAGGTAATTCAATTACACAATTAGGGGACAAAGTCTCTGAAACCCACTTCTTACGAAGTTCGGATATTTGGAAGGAGGCTTTATAGGGTTAAATTCCTAGCTTTTATTCATCATTCTTTTATTCATCAGCCTGTTATCTAAAGGATCTGCAAGGTTAACAATGTTGTTAGTAATAAATGGTTGGGTGTTGTGAGTAGTTTTAATATTCAGGTTTTTGTTGCTAGTGGAAATTACTGTCACATTTTTGTTGTTGTTGTATTTGTTTGGTTGATTATTGTTGACAGCAGGTTTCTCTGATTTGCATTTTCTGAAGACTAGTCCACTCCAATAGACGCTACCATTTTTGGATGTGTGATTAGAGAAAAGCCAGGCATATTTGGGTGGTATGTATACTTAGAACGATTTCGTTTTCTTACTTCTCTGTATGATTGCCTCCACTCTTTGCAGCCTTCCGATAATAGGTTTACTTCCGAGAATTTTCGAACTCGAGCAGTATTAGTTTTCTTTGGTGTTTTCTCAATGAAAAAATTTCGAAATCGTTGTGCCGATGATTCGTTACAATAGCCTTCTCCAGCCGCTCAAGTCTTTTTTTCCATTCGTCCTCTGCTCGAAAGGTGCCCAATTTATAGATGTGGCTGACGATTTCAGATGTTTGATTTGAAGCAGGTACCGACGCCACTTCATTCAGGCTACATGATTTCAGATGGCTGGCATTATTTTGAACTGGAAAACCGTTGTCAATGTTATGCTGTTCCATTAGTTTTTCTTCTAAAATATGACACTTTTTATCGATGTTTTCCAATTTTCGGAGAATTTCCGATAGCTGCAACAAGTTGTCTCGCTCAGCTAGTTTTTGTTAATATTGTTAAGCATATCACAGAATGTTTCTTCACGGAAAGGTTCTGTACATGATGGTTGGATGCTGGAGATTTGCTCTTTCACGGAGATTAGTCGATTGTCATACATCTCAATGGCTTTGAATATTTTCCTATCGCTCTTTGATAGGTTTATAGCTAGCTCATCGAAACAGCTAGCCATCTCCACAAAACTATTCTCACTTGCTTGACATTTAGATCGTAGTCGAGCGATTGTCTGATTTTTCTCTTTAATGAGGTTTTCGATGTAGCCGGTAAAGTTATCATACATCGCTTTCAATTTCTGCTCAACACCTTGACAATCTGAGCATATAAAATCTTCATCCAGGTAAGGATGAAACCAATCACGCGGTGCATCCATACAGGCACCATGTAACTTGCGGTTACAAAAACCTTTGCAGATAACATATTTAAAGGTGTTGTCAAACGCGATGCAATTTGGGAGGTTGCATTTTACACTCATTTTTGTTAGGGTAAGATCAGTTATATGCGAGAAGAGTAGTATTATCTATTAATCGAAAATCGTTGTGGGAAGAAAAACTTTAAAAGAGTGTATTCAAAAGCAAATTACCACTTTCACTATAGATTCGATTATTGCTGATTAATTATTGATATCATTGTCACTTGATAATTTACAGTGAAAACACTATGTCGGCCAGGAACTAAAAAATTCAGAATTTCCTGCACGAACAACAAATTTTCAATTAGCACGGCAATGAGATGATTTAAAAAAGACTACTAATATTTTGCGGAGCGGTTCAAAAAAAAAAACGTACGTACGTGACGACTTCCACTATAGCATATATATATATATATATATATATATATATATATATATATATATATATATATATATATATATATATATATATAGGGTTTTCCAATAAGAGTTGTTATTTTGAATAGCCCGCTATTTCGGTAGATGTCACTTTTGAAGCTGTTATTTTTTGGCATTTGACAAGTAGAAACTACGCCATTGATAAAAATGGAACGATACACACTTCAACAATGCATTCAAATTATTAAAATTCACTATAAAAATGGTGAAAGTTTGGCAGAGACGGTTCGTAAAACTCGAACATTTTTGGGTCGGCGTGAAACACCTTGTCAGACCGCAATACCTAAAGTGTTGAACAAATCCAGGTTTGTCCATCCCTTGTCGTTGATCTGGATAACCTTTACTTTCAACAATACGACGCTACGTGCCACACATGGAACGAAACCATTGATCTTTTACGGGAAAAGTTTCCAGACCGTGTTATCTCTCGAAGAGATGATCAGAATTGACCACCGAGATCTTGTGATTTAATATCTTGCGAATTCTTCATTTAAGTCCACGTGAAAGATAAGGTCTACGCCAACAGCCCAGCGTCGATTCAAGACCTCAAAAGTGGAATTTGTGGGGCTATCGAGGACATAGGGCAGCCACTTTGCGATTTGGTTATGGAAAATTTCATGAAAAGGATATGGTCCTGTAAACGTGGTCATGGTGGTCATTTGTCCGATGTTATTTTTCACTATTAACGGCAAACCTTCCTCTTTATAATGAAATAAACATCCGATCATTTATATTAAAAAATGGCATATGTCTTTTAATATCAAAGTAATACCTCTTATTGGAAAAACTTGTATTTGGCAATACAGCACTTGTAAAGTTTCGTTTTGCTTGCGTAAAGGAAATACCTGCTTTCAATAATTCCACAAAAATATATTTACTAAGTTGGTTTTGTATTTTACGGAATAATTTGAATGATGTGTGAATAATAAAAAGTTAAAATTTATCTCAGCTGTCTGCACCACCATTTTTCTCGAAAGTCCTTTACAAAAAAAAATATCTGATTATATTTTTCAAATCTACTAATCACCTATAATTCTGGAATGAACGAAAATGAATGGTTTTTTCATCTAGGTAAAAGGGTGACTGTAAGACCTAATACTAGTATTGAAATAGTGAATAAATATCTATCTTACCAAATACATGTGTAAATGTGATACATATATAGGTATGTAGATTGTAAAATTAGATGTAAAATAAATTGTAAACCTTGTTTGGCAAATAGATAAATAAATAAATAAGATACGAAATAGTTATGACTCTATTGCAAAACCCTATGGAAGAATCACTCGAAACAAAATTCGTTATTGCCAATGGGATTGAACTTGGGCTTACAGGGTAAACACTCTAACACTACACCACGCGAACTGTATAATTTAACAACATACTTGTATATACCAATAAAATCAATTGCCTAAAGGTTGATAAAATTTTTCTCTGTTTTCAGTGTTTGAGTCGAGCGGTCGTCGAGGCAGCACGGATCAAGCAGCAAGAGCAGGAGTTTTTTCAGCAAGAGTTTTTCGGAAGGAAAGACCAATGATAGAGTTTGAGTCGAGCAGTCGTCAAGGCAGCACGGATCGAGCAGCAAGAATTTTTGGAGGTTTTCTTCGGAGGTTCCCTGGATGTTTTCGGTGGATTTACGGACGATTTATATGAACACTGAATTTTAGAGGAAAGTGGAAATTTTAGGAGTTGCAGATTTTTGAAGGAATTTTGGAGGAAAAATTTGTTTGGAATTTGTGGAAAGGAGTTAAAGCGTCTAGGCAAGGCGGGTAGTGCGAGCACAAGTGAAGTGGAGTGGGGAAAAGGAGTTGAAAACAAACGAAAACATTATTATTAAGCCTTTTTTGTTTTAAGTGTTACTGTTTTTCTTTATAATATTGGGTCTATATATATATAATTTAAACGTTTATTTAAGAAAAAAATTGTACAAAGTATTTCCCATCTGAAGCTAAGACCTTTTCCCATCTTTCTGGCAATTCGTGGATTCCATTCCAAAAGAACTGCGCCGGCTTGGCAGCCAAGAATGAATCAAGCCAATTTTTGACATTCTGCTCTGATGTGAACCGTATTCCAGTGAGGGCGTTCTGCATCGATCGGAACAAATGGTAGTCAGAAGGGGCAAGGTCTGGGCTACTATTCGGTTGGGGTAAAACTTGCCATCCACTGTTTTCCAAATAGTTCTTAACCGGAAAAGCAACGTGGGGCCGAGCGTTGTCATGATGGAAAACTATTGCCTCGTGTCTGGTCTTATATTCCGGGTGTTTTTCGGCTACTGCTCTCTTTAAATGGATTAATTGTGTTCGTTAGCGTGCTCCATTGATGGTTTCACCTGGTTTTAGCAGCTCATAATACAGCACACCCTTCTGATCCCACCAAATAGGGAGCATTACCTTCGCGCCATGGATATTCGGCTTTGCCGTTGATTCGGCTGGTTTCCCGGATTTCACATATGATTTTTTGCGCTTGGGGTTGTCTTAATGGATCCATTTTTCATCACCAGTAACAATTCGATGCAAAAATGACTTCCTTTTGTTGCGTTCCAGCAGCATTTCGGACATGCAAAACCGTCTTTTGACGTCTCTCGGCTTGAGTACTTGTGGAGCCCAATTTCCTTGCTTTTGAATATATCCAGCTGCTTTTAAACGTTTTGAAATGGCTACTTGAGTGACACCCAAAGATTCTGCGAGCTTTTCTTGTGTTTGGCAATAATATTCATCGAGTAATGCTTCCAGTTCTTCATCTTCAAACTTTTTTGGCTACCCAGGACGTTCATCATCTTCCAAGCTATAATCACCACTTTAAAATCGTGCAAACCACTTTTGGCAGGTTCGCTCAGCTAAAACATATTCAACATAAACTTCCACCAAAATACGATGACTTTCGGCAGCAGTTTTCTTCATATTAAAGTAATGAAGAAGAATCCCCCTCAAAAACACTTTTTCAGGAACAAAGTTCGACATATTTGAGTGAAAAAAAATTATTGTTGTTAACACTTCAAATTAATGGCATACACTGAAAAGACGTACAATGACAGTAGCTTCCCAACGCAGGTTCGGAATATTGGAACGAATTAATATTACGTTGCGCCATCTCTTAGCAAACCGCACGAATTAAGGTATAGACCCAATATAATTATTTTGCTTTTTAGTCTTTCAAATACTAGATAATAAGGAACTTAGTTTCTACTTTCTTTTCCCGCGACAGTATTCCAAGTTCTATCTTGGAATCTGTGGGTATGGGGGAAAGTAATGAATTTGGGGAGCTCTCCACCGCTAAATCTAGCTTCATGCGGAAGGCGAAAAAAAACCTGCAGCGTTTCTCCGAGATATCCGGGGGGGGGGGGGGGGGGGGGGGAATATAAAGGAGGAATTCATCCTCGACTTGCTTGCTAGTTGCAAGATGTAACAGCAAGTGCCAGAGGTCTCCAGTGACATGGAGATGGATTAGGGTAAAAGTCCAACGGACAGTGGCGACGAGGTGGAGCCGGAAGCCAGAAAGAGGCCGATGGGGTCTCCAACGCAGGAGCTCACATTAAAGCTATCAAAAACCCTTCAAGTGGGTGAGCGAGATTTTCTCCAGCTCAAAAAGGTGACGGAAATAGCTTCCATACCATACTCAAGCCGAGTGGAAGGCCGGGCTTAGAGGGAAATAAAGGGAAATCGAAGCCCCAGCAGCCAAGCGTGGCTGCTACAAAAAAGAAGAGGGTGCCTCCCATTGTGTGCTATTGGCTTGACCTGAAGATTTTCATGGAAAGCGTCAAAAGGACTTGCACACGAAACTCTGAAAAGGAGCCAGAGTTCAACGTGACGGTGAACAGCTCCTCATGAGCTTCGCTCCACCCTTAAACGACTGAGGATCACACCAGCCTTTTTAACTTCCTGAGGTGTGCGATGGTGGTTTGCTACACCTACACCTTTCCAGGAGAGAGAAAATTGACTCTCCTTCTAAAAGGCGTGCACAGCCCACACGACGAGAATGATGTCGTGGCTGAGCTGAAGGAATATCTCGGAGAAGATATCGTTTTAGCAAAAATTTTCTCCACTATGGCCTCTAGGAGGGAAAAAGTGACGCTTTCATCCTTCTAAGTCCAGTTCAAACCGGACTTTGAAAGGAGGAAAGCAATGGACATAAAGTTCCTAAAGTTCCTAGGTCAACTGGGAGTATGAACTTATTCACCTAGTGATTACGTCTCTAAACGAAATGATCTCGAGGAGCACCACAGGTTTTGCTAACGAGCTAAAGGGGTCCTTGTATGTTTCCTCACATCAAGAGGATAGCGGGCAGAAAAAGGCCACCTGGGGTCCATGCTCATGGATGACAAAGCTCTCGCTGACTCTATCGCAAAACATTTTGCGGAAGTTCTTCAAGGAGAGAAAGCAAGTGAGGACTCTTCCATTACTTCGTTAGTGAGTAGCACCACAACGAATTTCAACAGGGACAATGATCAATTGTGCTTGACTCGGTTCTCTGATTCGAATCCGTCTGACGCACCTACTGGCCATGGTTAGTTTGTCATTCCTGAGAGGATAACTTTGTTGGCACTAGAGCAAAATTCCGAAAATCGGCAGGGGCTGATTGAATCTCCAATTATATGCTTAAAAGGCTTCCCCATGTTTTCTTTGTTCTCCTCGCGATCATTTTAAATAACTCTATTAACATTTGCTACTTCCCTCAGCAATGAAAATGTGCAAAAATATTCGCAGTACCCAAGAAGTCGGGCAGTACTGTCGTCGTCAACACTCGTCCGATTTCGTTGCTTTCAAACATTGGTAAGCTTCTTGAAGGCATCCTACAATTCTCTGCCGGGGCAAGAATTGTACCGGAAAGACAGTTTGGCTTCAAAAAAGCTCACTCCACGATGGATGCTGCGACCGTGTTCCAAGCCAATATAATGAGCAGCTGGTGCAACAATAAGCTTGTTGTAGCTTGTCTGATCGATGTGGAAAAATCGTTTCACTCTGTATGGATCAATGGGCTTCTCTACAAACTGATAAATCTTGGCTTTCCGGCTCATATTGTGAAAATTATAGGCAGCGTCATGAGGAGACGAACTGCCTTTGCGGTGGCCAGTGAAGCTAGTTCAGACCCATTTAGGTTTGCCTCGGGGGTCCCACAGGGGGTCTATATTAGGCCCATTTCTTTTCAACATATTCACCTCTGACGTCCCGGGCGTAAGAGATGAATATAAGCCCGGAATCCAGGTGAACCTCTTCGCTGACGACTTGTTAGTGTGGTCATTTGAGCACAATTTGCGCTTTGCTAAGATGCGGCTCCAAATATATTTGGAATCTCTTACTGCATATTACCGAAAATGGGGAATCAAGGTAAATGCAAAGAAAAGTGAATTAATTGTGTTCAAGTACCGGTCGTCGTGCAAGAGGCATCTGTGACTCTAGGATTAAGTTGAATGGACAGATGGTGCACTGCTTTAAGCAAGCGAAGTACTTGGGGGTAGTTTTCAACAGGAAAGCTACCTTTAGTGCTCGCGTTGATAATATTTTGAAAAAAAGTGACTTATGCGTATCATCTTCTTTTACTTCTTTTCAGGAAACATTCGACAGCGAGCCAGCAAGCAAGGTTTTTGGCCTATAAAACTTTGATTCATCCGATCATCATATATGCGGTGATTATATGGATTGGAGCTCCGAAAACGAAATGGGGCAAGATAGGATTAGTGGAGCGAAAAATCCTTCGGGATTGCACAGGACTATACAGACGGGAGGACGGACGGTCTTACCCCAACGTGGTGCTGTACCAGGAGACAAGAATGGAGCCGATAGAATCTTATGCAGAAAAGCTGGCGGAAGCGGGTATCAGGAGAGCCAAGGAGCATAAGGCGGGAGTTGTCAGGAGAGCGACGAACAACCGCTCTATGGACGCAGCGAATGAGTAGTTTTTAAGGTAGTCTAAAGGAAATAATGTACCTAATTTTAAGGATATCAATTTTGAAATTTTAAAACTAGTTGTTAGAGCAGATGATGTTTACAAACTTCTTTGCTAAAATATTAATGTATGATGATATTGTGGGTGTCGACATTTTAAAATTTTCTTTTACCAAAAAATTATTATTATAATGTAATTAAAAGTAAATTATTATTGAACTCCGGGAAAAGCCCTAAGGTACAACCCGCATGCATATTGTTAGGCTAAGCTATTGATGAATTGTATATATGTAAATAATGAAAAATCACCAAATAAAGATCTTGAATGTTGAATGAAAATCGTCCCTGTTTTCAATCAAAAATTATATACATATGTGCGTTATATCATTTTCTTTCAATCCAGAATTATTATAGAAAACAAAATTTTTTCTAATTTCTACCCAGCAATAAGCATTAAAAGGTTCTTATTAATCATTTCCATCAATTGTTTTGTACGTTTTCAATGACGTTTTTGCGCAGTTGACTATGCCTCAAAGGCTTGATATTGGATAAAGATATTTCAAAGGACTAAATGAAAGGGTTTTGCGGGAAATATATAATTCACAAGTTGATTAATTTCCAGTAAAAAAAAAATATTTATGTTTATCGCGTGAACACTAAATTTTGGAGATAACTGATAATAATTCAGGATAAAAGTCAAGCCAATTGACCTCGCCTTTATAAATTCAATTTACGAGAATCCCAATCAAGCATTTCCATCATCCTTTAAAATCAAATTTACTGCTTAAACGAATTCCTTTTCCTGGAGTCTATCCAGCACGTAGCTACAATCTATATTAAATCTATAAAATCCTTGAATTCATTATAACTGTCTATTTTAATCATCATCCCCCCTTTCATATTTAGAATTAAAATATCAAAATATAACCGACATTCGGTATTCACTTCAAAGGACCCCCTCAAAGCCAAAAAACATCCTCAATCAATCAAAAATCGGCTGAGTCCTCTACACAAAGTGATTAATTAAGGCGATTTAACCATAGACGTGCACGAAATATTCAGGACACGATTCAAAAATTAATTGGGTACCCGTTGCGGCGTGAAGTGAGATGTTGCGGCAGACGTTTGCCGCCAGGTAAACAAATCTACGCGAATCAACTTTTCATTCCTGGGGTCGCTTCCAAATTTCCGACGCGAAGGAGCCGAGGCAAAGGGTGGGTGGTGGTCGACTATCGTCTCCATAAAATCTACAACCAAAAACGAAGGAACATGACAGTGAATCAGCTAAGCGAAGGACATATTGGCATGTTTTATGGATGACTTTGCCACCCTTGCAAATTAACCTGTAGTAGTCCTAAGCTACATAACCGCCAGCAACCAACCCTTTTCATATTCGTCCTGGCTACAATAGACAACTCGACTCGATGGAGACAGCAAGACTTCTACTAACACCAGCAATACTGCTTTGAATATCCTCTACGCTGCTGGTATCGTTTAATTACAACGTAACGTTACCGAAAAATTCGTTCGGGGTGGCAGATGATGGAGTGAACCGAACTTCCTCCCTTTTCATTAGATATGAAAACGAAAGAACAGTTTTGATAGCAAATAGCAATCGACATAGCTCTAAGTATATGTACATCAACAATGGCAGGGTAGATAGGAACAACCCTCTTTACAACCCGCTTCATCGGAGTTAAGTCATTACACGCGCCTCATTACCCTTTTTGACCACTAAAAACAAACAAGCATTACCGGCAAGAGTCCGCAGTGGGAAGGGTTAAATTGGTGTATCAATTCTCACCCTTATTATCACTTCAGTTGGGTACTTTTCAAAGTAAAGTTCCCAACCAAGTGGATGGGGCAGTTGATTTGATTGAGGAGACTGACTGTCGCCTCCGTTCGACTCACTAGTCAATGAACTGATTAGCCAAGGGTTCAAAGTTAAAGTTTCAAATTTCCCGGAAGGACAACGTTCCGAACATTAGGAAAGTAAGTTCAAATGGGAGTTCAGATCGTGTCGTCGAACTAGACAGTGAAGTAAACGTTTCTATCAGGAAAAGTTTCCTTCATTACACCATCGTGAAATCATTGCATGGACATCTTAACCTAATGTATTTATAGAAGACAAAGTTTATCAATTAGGCAAGTTAATTATTAACGTTATTTGTATTTACTTTGAACAGAATATAGCATTCATTAATCCGTTAACAGCAGCTAGAGCTCCTTTACTGGTGTTATTCATACATCCAAGTCCTTGTAGCAAAAATCATAGCTATATCTCTTTACAAAACACTAAAGTGCACTAAAACCTATCACTTGAAGGCTCCACTAAAATGTCCTTTTGCATGCATAATTTTCCTTACTAGCAACACAAGACTGCACTGTTTTTATTTCTTTTCATCCAATGAATTCACAAAACCATTTGATTAAATTCCTTAATTAAATTTCATATCTCATAGAAGAATACACTCCACTTGAATTCTCATTAGCACTATAAATAAATTTCAGGGAAGCTCCACTTCAACTTCTTCCTTGGCCGCGAACCAAGTCTGCAGGAATAACACTCTTGTGGACCGACCACGAACCGGCGACTCGCAACAAACCTCCACTCGGACACAGTTTATTACAAACTGTTCAATCTAACGAAACTTCTTGTATTACTGGCAGATACTCTGCTAAAATTTACCATTCCAATTAGAATGGTAACTCGGAAAAGATACTCTGCTGTATTCAGCCACGGAGTGCAATTGGACTGCTGCAGATTCCGCAGAGTAGAAGAAAAGATACTTTTATATGAAATCCAAGAACGCTCTCGCTGCATGGAAGTGTTCGAGCTGAATATCTTAAGATACTCATTCAGCTGTGGTTGAAGATAGATGAATGCGGCGCGTGCCCAGATTTCATTAGCAAAACGCTTGTTCGGAAACGGATATAAAAACCTCTGGGAATGGATTGTATGTAAACAAAAATAGTTGCAGCCAGTTCGTTCCTCTCTTATATTCGCGGAAAAAGACTGCTGAAGAAATAGGGGAAAGCGTATAAGAGGTAATCGCGGAAGTTGATTTTGGTGTTAGATGCCTGGTTCCGGACTGCAAGAACTGAAAGAACACTTGACGTGGACGCATGAAGGTTGAACGGTGTGCATGGTTGTCGCTGTTGGACATGTTTTTATGAGGACTTTTTAAAAGATGTGCAAACGGGGATACCAGTTTGGGAACCTTGAAAAATTTTCAAAATATTATTTAGGAAAAATCAATGAAACTTTTTGATGGAAAGTTTATATTTATATACAAAGGCACAATGCATGAGTCTGATCTTAAACATTTTAAGTGCTTTCGGGATGCTAATATATTCCATCGTGAAATCGGCAAGATAGGGTATGAATTCCGTTGAATTATATTCCCATAGCAACATATTGGAAAGTTCTTGACGTTTGTTTTCTTGTTAATTAGGGCATTGCAAATAAAGTTTACATTACCCTATTAAATCGGTACCATTCCGTCAGTCAGTGCGTCAGCACACAAAGAAAAATATCGTTGAATTTACTAGATTGGAAGCACGTTCGACAATTTAAGGCATTGATTTTCAGCCGACAACATAATTGTAAACAAGTTTGGTAGACAGACCTACGATCATGTCGGAAGGGTTTTGTACTCAACTTACACAATGCGGTAACCAGCAACGAATAAAATCAAGAAACATGTTAAAGACGATTTTATTGGAGAAAAAGTGAAATTCGAGGATCATACTATTATTAACAATGTTGAACGAATTTCGACTATTATTAGACCCATAAATATCTCCCTTGATAATTTTTTCAGATTTTTTACATCACAGGTGTTTTCATGTATTCCCTCCTGTGAAGCAAAAACTATCAGTTTAAGAACTATTTTGAAAAGTTCTCATAAAGAACTTTCATTTGATACCCATATCGGCTACCTTTGATGTATTTTTTTTTTCAGGGGCCACTCCCCTGTACTGGAGTCATCGATTCATGGCCTATTTTTTTGAATCCTAGAGTGGTTACAAAGCCCTTTTGCTAGGAGCTCTCTCCTGGCTCTTTGACTTGTTTCACCTATGAGTTTTAATTGTAGGTACTCATCTTCATTCATTCATTAAATTGAATCAAGTGTCCAAAAATATGCACCTTAAACGTTGAAGTTGGGAAAAAATAACTCAAAACTATTCAATCTTCGCATTTAAAATAGCCACTATTTTGTTTTACGATTACTGATACCACTAACTGAACCAATTCTCAAAGATATTCATGATACCTATCATTCCTGAAATTTGCATGCAAATCCTAGCAAAGCTGTAGTGTCTAAGTCGGTAAAAAGCGCATATTGTTCCATAGCCATATGTTTCCATAGTAATACAGCGCATATTGTTCCATAATAACGCAGGAAAATTCAAATCGCTATAACTTTGTTAAATACCATTCGATCTTTATGAAAATTTCAGAGAAGATTATTCATATTAAAAGTCATCTGTGTGTTGGATTTTATTGAATTTAAGGGTACCCTTAAGATTTTATTCAAGAAAGCATAAAATCGATAAATCATACTATTACTAACAAAGTTGAGTGAATTTCGACTTCTCATGTATTTGTTGTTGTTGTCCTCATAAAGGCCAACATTCATGATTCTTTTCAGATTTTTCGGATGGAAGGTGTCCAATCGCGAGGGGGGTACGCGAAATTTCATACATTTCCCCTTTGAAAAGATCTCATTGAGACCTTCTCAATGACACCCTACTCGACTATCAATAGGGAAATTTTTTTTGAGGTGTCACCTCCCTATATGGGGAGACCCCCCTTAAACCCATTTGAAAGAATTTTCCACCCTTGAACTTTCTAGAAGTTACCACTTCTGACTTTTCTGCAAGGTTTCATGGCTGTAGCCTCTATAGCAGGGGTCGGCAATTAGTTTCGCTCCGGGTCCGTTTTAAGAAATGAAATGACCATCGCGGTCCGCACAACCGTTGATAAATTTTATAGAAAAAAATCTTTATTATACAAATGTTATTACGGAAATTACAAACGTATTTGTTTATATCAATTAGAAAAATGACATTTTTTGTTGCAGACCATCTGTCTGAAGTTTGGTGTATAATTGGTGCAAGATATTGACATAAAATCCTGGAGATGTTCATCAGTAAGTCGAGATCGAAATTTATTCTTAACGAAGCTCATCTTTGAAAATGCTGCTTCACAAACATATGTTGACCCAAACAAAGTAAGATGTTTTAAAGCTAGTTTTTGTAGTTCTGGGTATTTATTACCACACACAAATTTAATCCAGAACTCTTCACTGGAAATTTCCGCATGTTTGTGCTTTAACACTGTGTTTTCTTGGAAATTGATCATTTCCATCTGCAAAGTAGCTTTATCACTCCCAAAAACTATATCAACTTCATTGCTCCATTCACCATCAGGACGCAGAGAGTAAATGCTGCTGAGGATTTCTACAACATTCTCAATTTTCTTAAAATCTGCGAACCTGTTTTTAAATTCCGATTTAAGATCCGTAATGCACGTTTTGTATTGGCCGACATCAATCTCGTTGACACTGGTGATTATTTTATTTAAATTGGGGAAGTGTAAGCATTCTTTACCAAGATCATTAATAAAGAGATCAAGTTTTCGCGAAAAACTTTTTACTTCTGACATGAGCTCCCATACAAGCTTTCCCTTGCCTTGAAGTTTAAGGTTCAGGTCATTGATATGTTTAAAAATATCCATCAAGAAAGCAATGCCAGCTACATTTTCTTTTTCGTTTAAAAAACTTAAGTAGGCGTTTGCTGAAGTCCGATCACTGTTGAAAATATATGTCTTCAAGTGTTCTAAAATGCTAAAGAATCTTTCTGAAATGCAGCCTTTGCTTAACCATCTCACATTATTATGCAACAGTAGATCATAATATTGTGCGTTAACTTCTTCAAGAAATGATTTCAATTCACGATGTTGCAGTGATGATTTCGCACGAATAAAATTGATTATTTTCATCACTTCTTGCATAATACGTTCAAAATCATGATTGAGTTTACAGCAAAGCACAGTTCGGTGAATAATACAGCGGTAGGAAATCAAATTTTGATTATATCTTGCATTACTACTCAGCAGGTGCACTAGTCCATTTTTCCTCCCAACCATTGCTGGCGCACCATCAGTAGTTACCGATAAAAGCTTTTTTAAGCCTAACTCATCTTTATCAAAATGGTTAATCACTGCTTTGATCATGTCTTCTCCTCGGGTTCTTCCTAAAAGTGGCAAAATAGCAAATATCTCCTCAACAAAAGTTTGTCTCGCTTGGTCCAGGTAGCATACAAAATTAATTAATTGTGCCGTATCAGTGACATCACATGATTCATCCAAAGCCAAGGCGTAAAAGATCGCATTATTTAACTGCCGCTTGACATCACAATGATTTTCTTCTGCCAAAATGTATGTATTTCTGGTGCTAGTAGAAGCAGATAACGGAATCCGTCGTTTCGTCTCAACAACATCCTTTTTGTTCTCAAACAAGCCATTACCCGCCTCAAGAAAGCATTCTTCAACTATGTCAGCATCAGTAAATGGTTTCATATGTTTAGCAAGAGTCCAAGAAATACGTGACGAAGCCTCACCACATTTTTCCTGGTCAGTCATCGAGCGACTTATGATCTGGATCAAAGACGAGTAACTTGATAGTAAACTTGCAATTTTAGACTTACGAAGATCACTACCAGGTGGAAAGTTTTCGGCAAATGATTTGTGGTTGGTATCATAATGTCGTTTTATATTTGAGCTTTTAATTGACGCCACTCCAGTACGATTTGGCAGCGTGAAACAATATAAATCGGTCCAACCTGGCAAAAACTGTCTATTTTCATCCAACTTTTCTTTTTTTCGGTTCCATAGTAATAAAACTCGCTAATGTAAACAGGTAGGTACTTAAACTCGTAAAGTAAACAAGCAAACGTAATATTTCAAGCACGTGTGTCAACGCGGCGCTCGTCACTCAAAATTATAACAAAACACTGGCGGCCGGCGGCAGCGCGATCGCATGATTACCCCCGCCCACGCTTCACCGCCACGCTTTTCGAATTGACGTCGACAAAGATAATGCGGGCTACGTACTCTGTAGTGCAAGTTGCTGTGTTCTCGCGGTCCGCAGAAAATGGGTCGGCGGTCCGGATGCGGACCGCGGTCCGCCATTTGGCGACCCCTGCTCTATGGTTACGGAGAAAAAGTGCTGTGACATACAGATGGACGGACGGACGGACCAACAGACGGACACAGGTCGTGATTGCAATAGGGTTTTTTATTTTATTACAAAACCCTAAAAATGCTATTTTATCACATTGCCAAATATACCATTCAAATATACAATTCTGATTTACTATTTAATAGCTACTACTATTTAATATTCAATAATTGTAGATTTTACCATTGTAATAGTCAAAATTACAAATTTTATTTTGATTTTTTTGTAGTATATCTTACTACTCGTATACAAATAGTAACTTTAAAAGAATCATTATTGTAGATTTTACCACTCTAGTAAAATTTACAAATTTTGCTTTAACTATTTCAAAGTATATTATATTACTTAAACAGTCGATATAACGAATCAAGCATTGTTCTTTTAAGCTTTCTAAAGTTAAATGTACGATAGTTGCATTGAATATATAATAGAGTATTCTACTAAAATATTGATAACTGAAAAGTGCAATTCAACAATTTTTTTTGTGGTAGGGAGATGAATCCCATTTATGCCCAGAGTGTGGGACTCTCACGCTCACAAGAAGGCAACTGGACTACCCACTTAACACCTCCCCTGTCAACCTGAGAACCCAGCCTGGAACCGTTTGACACATTACTTTGGGCCAGGTCTCGTTTTGTTACGCCGTGAGGCGCCTTCAAGCTGGGGAGTCCTTTTCCTAGCGGGAGGGGAGAGGGAAAGAGGAAGTGACAGAAAAGCGATCCCCAAGCCCCAGCATCCTAGGCTGCTGTGAGTCCCTTTTATATTTTAGGACTGCCCGAGCATAATGTGTCACCTGGTTCCATTTGTCAACCGATTCGAGCATCACTACAACTTTATTATCTGGGGTGAGCTCTCCCATCTCCCTGTAGAGTTCCCTTCGCAGCCTGATCCATTTTGTACATGCAAAAAATATGTGGCAGGCATTGTTCCTCCTGGGCAAAACCGACAATCGGGAGACCGTGATTTACCAATCTTGTGCAGGTAAGACTGAAAACACCCATGCCCGCTCAAAAGCTGGGTCAGATAGAAGTCAGTCCCACCATGCCTTCAATTCAGCCACGGTCTCACATCCGGGATGAGGCACGCAGTCCAGCTTCCCTTCGTGCAATTCACCCAAGACTGGTGTCAATCGTTGAGCGAGTGCTGTCTCTCCTCGCGGACAACCATCTCCCTCGCGTCCTCGTTTCGGCGCAGGTAAATAGCGTGGCGCTCTCTAGCAAGGAGGGCGACAGGTATCACGCCTGCAATAACTCTCACCACTGTATCAGAGACTGTTGGATACGAAGATGCAATTCTCAGTACTCCTCTTCTCTGTACCTGTGCCAAACGTTTTCAGTATACTTCCTTGCTGAGAACGTCGCCCCATACCTCTGCTCCGTACAGTAGCACTGACCCTACAGCACTCATCAAGAGGCGCCTTCTTGACGGGCTGGGTCCCCCTACGTTGGCCATAAGTCGACTCAGAGCCGATATTGCCGAAGCAGCCTTCTCAGCCGTCGCCCTGATTTGCTTAGAGAAACTCATCTTCGAGTCGATCAGTAGCCCCAGGTACTTCACCGACGACTTCGATTCGATTTGTATGTCTCCAACACTGATCATCCTTACTCTAGGGATTCTCTTTTTTGTCAAGATGACCACTTCGGGTTTCTCCAGTGCTAAACTGAGCCCTCGAGCAGTCATCCAGTCCATCACTCGGCGCATTAGCATACCTAACCTAAGTTGTGCCTCTTCAACGGTGCATCCAGCGAACAGAGCTGCAACATCATCCGCATAGCCAATCAAGCGTGACTCATCTGGCATCTCAAGTCTCAGTATCCCGTCGTAAGACACGTGCCACAGGTCCGGACCAAGATTAGATCCCTGGGCAACACCCGATGTAACTTTCAGCCTTCGTTGGCCCTATGTCCTGTCGTAAAGCTGGCTTCGATCCTTTTGGTAGTTCCTCAGAAGCCGCATTAGATATTCTGGAACTTGAAAAGAGTTTTCCAGCGTATCCACCCATCAAGCGGAGGTGAAGGCGTTCCTGACGTCGAGTGTCACCAACAGGACGATCCGTCACTTGGTGCGACTCTATGGCTCTGCCTTTTGGACCACGTTCACTACCTCAGCAATCGCATCAATGGTAGAACGTCCTGCTCTGAAGCCGTACTGCAGAGGAGATAGATCCCCAGCAGCACGAATCACGGCAGTAAGTCTTCCCATGATGAGTTTCTCTAGCACTTTCCCAGCAGTGTCTAGCATGCATAATGGGTGGTATGCAGACGGTGGTTCGGGATTCCCCTTCCCCTTGCTGATCAGCACGAGCCTCGCCACCTACCATCATACCGGGAAAACCCCGTCACGTAGGCAAGCTTTGAATGTGCTGAGCAGCAAGTCAGGACAATGGTGATAGACTTGCCACAGCACCTCAGCCGGAACACCATCTGGACCTGGAGCCTTCCTTGATTTCAATTAGAGGACTGCCTCCTCCAGTTCCAGCTGTGTGAAGAGTGGACACTCGACTGCTGTTTCACCATGGACAGTGTCAACACGGACGGGATGGGCGGGGAAGAGTCCCCGCCCTATCTTGTCCATCTTTTCCGCGTCATGTATACAAGGCTTCCGTAGGGCACCAAGCTTCCGCATAACTAGCTTGTAGCCAAGGCCCCACGGATCCTTGTTCACATTGTCCACTAGGTCTTGCCAGCAACGAGCCTTGCTATAGTTGATCAGTTTGCGAAGGCATTTCCTGGCCGACTTATATGCTGCCACCCAGTTGCATGCCTCGTCACGGCTCCGCGCCCGTTGAGCCTCACGTCGAAACTTGTTACACCCCCTCCGCTTTTCAGCGATTTCAGTTGACCATCAATACACTGGGGACTTGCCGTACCGGGGTTTTTGACGAGGTATACAAGCGCAGCAAGCAGTCGTTATGATGCTCACAGTAGAGTTAACCACGTCTTGAGCTGCCAGTTCTTCCGTTCCCTCCGAATTTCCCTGCAGCGGTGCACCTGCTCTCGCCGTGCATCCTTGCGATGTTCAATCCAGTTGTAGAAAGCCAAGAGCACGGACGTTGAGAGGCCGCATCGCTTATCTCAAGCAAATTGCACTGATGATCACTGGTTGAGTAGTTCTGTAATACTTTCCAGTTGTGTATCCTCCGTACTAAGGACTCCGAGGCAAATGTCACGTCCGATATGGTTCCCTCACAGCCAATACGGCGGAAAGTTAACGTATTTCCGGAGTTTAGTACAGCGAGCGCCTTCCTGGTCAACAATTCTACGATTCGTTTTCCCCGCAGATCTATTTGAGGCATACCCCATTCGATTGCTTCTACATTGAAGTCTCCCCCAATGAGCACTTTGCCCTCTACGTTCGAGACAGTGCCCTCTGAAGCATTGGAAAGATGATATTCATTCGTTTGGCGCTAGGTACACACTAAAAAAGGTGGTCCCTGAGCATCGAACCCACACAAAACCATCCCCACGTCCACAGCTCTCTACCTGGAAATCACTATTTCGAATCCAGATGGCGGCAGTACCCAGCGCTTCTTTAGCCTTTTGCATGTTTTCGGCCTTTAATCAGCTCCTCCAATAATGCCCTATGCGTTCTAGGAGCTCCTCAAATTCAAGGAGCCCAGTCCTTACTGCTTTGCTAGTTTTTGAGGAGTCGCATGCAGATTGTATTCTTTTCAGAACATCTCCGGCTTTTCGGAATAGCCTTTCTTCTTCGTGTCGCTGGGTGGCAATTGTATTTTGCGACCATCCTTGGGAGAGGTTATCTTGAAGTTTAGACATGTTTAAAGTGCCCTGAACAACTTTTGGGACAAATATGTTTGGAGGGAAAGGAAGCAATTAATGCTCGCATAATGACCAATAACAAAGGTAGTGCAATTCACTTAAAACAAAGAAGTTGTAAGCAAAGAACAGTTTCACAAAATTATTTGTGCCAAGAAAATTTAGTCACAAAATTATTTGAAGCTCATGTATAATACTAAAAAATAATTAAGTACAGTAGATAAAATCAAAAAGTTATATGTTTTTTTAATTTTAATATGGAGTGCTGCAACTTTTTGTATCATTACCGCCTGCAGTTCCCTTGGAACAGATTACCAAATTTCAATTATTATTAATATTCTTATAGGCAGCTTGCTCCAATTTCCCAATTACATGTTTCATTTGTTGCTTTACGTAATGCCAAACATCCTCTTTCACGTGTAATAATCGAGCAGACGCCTTAGAAAACTGTTTGAAGACAAACATAATGCTTGACCCAATTTTAATTTTATAATAATATAAATATTTAAATTTGCTATTGAAATTCAATCACGGTACCCCTTTGCAACGCCACTTACCGACGAATTGCGTTGTTCTGGAATAATAATTCTGCAGCCTGTTCAACTCGAGTATTCCAAACAAGGAATCAACCTTGAACTTGAGAACAGTTTCACCAGTTGCATAGGCAGAGATAACGAAGAGGTTATCCCCACCTGGCAGTGAGATTTTGGTAACGGACACTCCAAGAGATTCAAAGCTTTTGAATTCGGCTTTTTCAATATTTTGGAAACAATAGGGTCTTAGAACCAATATCATGGTGCCACTTCCCCCATCACCTATTACCCTATCGTTTCTTACCAATTCAAAATCCTTGAATGTCATGGAGTTCCATGAATTGAGGTGGGTTTCAAATAGAAGCATGATGTCAGGCTTTTGCTTTAGCATGAATTCAAGGAGATAATCACGCCGATGTATAGTAACAATGGAGTTGACGTTGATCGTAATGAGATGAATTTTATCCATGGGATTTTGACTGGATGACAAATTATTTTGAGGCATTTGAAAGCCCTAAACGATGAAAAACAAGATTAACTTTCGTATCTTTTTTATCGATTCTCTCCGATAGAGAATTTAATTGCTGCAAAATTTTGAGAAGCAGTTTATTATTGCCACTTACATTATTTACTGCATTTTCTGCTGGTTCTCTGGCGGCGAGTGCAAATGATACTCCGGGCTTGACGAAGTTTAGAGCTAAAATACTGCGGTGTATTTATGTTTGCTTTGGACAAATTTTACTCTCGCATCTTGATCTCGGGAGCATCCTCGATATGATGCCGGGTGACCAAAAACACCGCATTTAACACACTATAATTTCTCTTTTGACTCCGTCTGAGCCAATTTGACTCATCGGGAGCATGCACTTCCTTGCATTTGATGCATCGGTAATGCATGGCACAGTTGGCAGCCGTATGCTCAAATCATTGACACCGATAACACTGGTTGACTTCTCTTTTCTGGAGGCGTTCCCACCTCACCACTCGAAAGTACAAGTATCTTATTTGTTGAAGACCACTTGGACTGCTTTTATTTGATATTTGCACTATATAAAGTGGTAATTTTTTTTACCGTCGACCTTCTTATCACGACCGTTTAACAGAGATGGATTCAATTTCTGGTGCTGCTTCCGTGAGCACCTGAAGAAGATCAACGGTATCTTCTCCGCAGTCCAAGCCCTTCAACAAAAGGTCTGGTTCTTCTCACTTTTCGGAGTGTATGTGAAATTTGGAACCTCCCCAGAATTTAGAACATTTTCAGCTGATTTGAAATCAACCAGTGATTTTGTTCTGATAGTTAACTTTTCGGCATTGATTCTTATAATCTCGCAATTAATTAATTTATTTTCGGCTGCCAATATCCGAACCATATCCTTTCCGCTTTGACCGAACACATTAATTCGTGAAACTTTCTCTGCATTTTTGGCAATTTTTTAAAAGGACCAACAGAATTGCGAGCTCGTTTCTTCTTCTTATATTCATTTTTTACGTAAAGAATGAAATTATCATTATTAACTTGACTAACATTACCTTTAATACCTTTGTCAACGTCCATCTCTTGTTGGAGTTGGCCCAGCGCTGCATAATAGTTGTGGCTATTGTAAGCGCCTTCAGCACTTAGTATGTCTTCTGGATGAGTAGTTTGACAGCTTTCTTCGCCTTAGTTTCCGTATTTATTGGCCCTACCGGCTCTGCATCATGAGTTATCTTCGCTCTCTTCTATATAGTCGTAGTATCAATTCCTGTGTTTCAGCTTGAAGTCGATTCACTTCTTGTTTATCTTTGACTACTTGAGTCTTACGCCCGCCAACTACGGAGTCCTGGTTACTCGTGTGTCTTCTTTTATTGATGCTTGCTACCAATTTCGTATTGCTACTCTCCTCGGGGCCCCCCAACGGAGGGAAACCGTCGGGCTCTTCCATACAGCAGTCCCAAGTTAGTCTTTGGTTTATTTGCTTTTGTTGACTTATTGATTCCGTGGGTCGATGCCTTTGACGATAAATGCTTTTTCCAATAAAATTAAAATTTTGCTTTAGACTGACTCAGAAAAATTAATTTAATTTTTTGAAACTGACTTTTGTGAAAATTTAATTAGTTTTTAAAATTAATAACAGGAGCGACTAAAAACACGTCTGCACCTGACGAGTGCTAGACGTAGAAAAATGCGGAATAATGTTCTTCTGTAATTGGACTTTAACCTCAGCGCACAGTCCGTCAGTAATTTGATTCAGTGTATCGAATACAGATAATTCCTTGACTCTTGCAGTGTCAGATTTAATTTATTTAAATTGACTAAGTAAGTGAGACTTATTTGAAATTTGGGTTCCCAGAACTGTTTCGATAACTCCTCGTTCTTATCAGTTAAGAATATTTATATTTCCTGTCTCAGTTCATACATGCTCGAAAACATGTTTCCTTTGGAAAGCCCACGCACTTTCGTATGGAAAAGCAGAGTTCCATGTTCAGAGTTCATGTCAGAGCACAAATTAAATTTGTATGTCCTAGACTCGAGTTCACCTTAAATGGAAAATAATTTCTAAATTGGACTATAAAGAAGAAAATTAAAGCTTCAATTTAAAATCCTAAGTCTTCTTTTTCTACCTAAGTATAGAACCGTGTAAGCCCATTTGTTTGTATGTAGTAATCTAGCGGTGCCTCTCAAGAATTTATCTTTTAGGCTGGAGGTGTCAATGGAGATTTTTTATGTTCAAGAGCGGAAACTTTACGAATGGCTTCGTGGACTACTTCAGATGATTTCAGGGACCACCAGTGATTTGCGGACCACTGGTTAAAAACCGCTGCTGCACACGAGTGTATTGAAGCACCGTGTTCCGCTACTATACCATATCGAACCTTCGACCACTTACAAACAGTTCTGTGATCCAAAGGTCTATTTCTCGACATGTAATTTTATTGCCAAGTGCAATATGACTGCGCCAGAATTTGAATACCAGCTCCCTGAGCGTGTCGCATATATAGACCTTTTCCATTCAATACAATGCAAACGTGTTGAAGAAGGATTTCGAGTTTTAGAACTGAGTTTTACTTTGCAACGGTACAAATCACCAATATGCAACTATCTGACATTAGCCACCTCTACGAAAAAGTAGCTTTTCCATGTAGATAATAAAACACCGAAGTTGCGCTAATGCTGTAGGTGAGTAAGCAATGAAGATGAGATAGTTTTGGAGAACGAATCAGCGTTTTTATCACGTTACATTCACGTGAACTCGACAAAATTGCCCACATTAAATGCCAACGATGCGCAAAAATATATGAAATAACGTGTAACGGCCGCCGCGCGTAGAATGTGTAGTGAAATAGTGTATATAGAATGTCCGTTAAAAGACTACAGCAATGGCCTGCTGCCTTATTGGAAGAGGCTGTTGAGATCCGCCGAGTTTATCCTTGTCTGGGGACGCGTGAATGCGCTGGCAGGCTAGCGTTGTGGTGTCGTGGGGTGGATTCTTTCCCCAAGCACAAGGACCCATTACAAAAGAATTTGGCATCCACGGATTTCTACAATCAAATAAAATGTCGACCGAAATCGAAGCGGAGGTAACCAACTAAGAGTCGGAAATTGCTGAGGCAAAGAACAAACTGGACCTGGGGAAGACAGGTGGACTTAAGGGGACTTCATCGTCACCGACGATTCTTACGGCGCATAAATAAGAGCAGGGCATCCAGATGGGGGTGGGCCCCCTTGCACCCTCCCAAAGATCCAAACGTAGACGTGGCCATGTATTTCCCATTTCAGTGAAAAACTCATACAAAAGCACTTTGTATGACTCTTTCCCTCAAATGAGAAATGTAAACGTAATCGATTTATGCTATATCGTTATGCAATAAAGTCACATAACCCTATGTCATAAATGGGCACGCGAGCAGAAGGCCACTCTACCCGGGAAGAGCCCCTGTTCAACAACGAAAAACGGAGGAGCGCCTCGATGGCTAGCCCATGATATAGGAGGAGTCTGCCATCGTTGCCTGTCCTATACCCAGTCAGGTAAAACAGAATGGAAACACCGAGCTTTTAAAGTTTAGCAATGCATGGTTTATTTATGAATTCAATTGGAACTAATATTAACAAAAGAGGACTTACAAGTTTTTTTGATAAACTTTCTGACATAAAATGAAGCTGAAATTCAATTGCTATGATTGACTCGGTTGACTTTACTCAAAAGAAAAAAAATTAAAGAAGTTATTCTTGAACTTGGTGCAGTGTTGAAAAATGTTAAATTTATAAAATGCTACGTTTGCTTTCTGGCCAAAAAGAAAAACGTTTGCCTACTTATTCCGTTCATGAAGTATATTTACTGCTGTTATTTACATTTTTCTTTTTAATTCATTTTACTATAGCTTCTTCAAGAGATTTTTTATTGAACATTCATCAAATTGGCACCTAGAGCCCTGGGCAGAAGTTGTTGATATAAGTCCAGTATGAGCAAGCGAAGAGAAGGGATCCAGTTTTTTCAATTCATCAGATGAAGATTCCTTAGATGCCTTGCAAAAGTATCCAAATTGGTCAAGAGAAGAAATCAATAATGTAGAAGTGTGCACAAGATCTAGTAATATAGTAAAACGATCGAAACGACAACAACTGAATCAATCAGAAAAACCACTAGAAGAAAGTTTCTACATGCATATGGTGCAAGATGTAGATGATCCAAAAACCGTTAAAGAAGTATTGACTTTTTCAGACACTCAGAAACGGGAATCTGCAATGCAGGAAAGATCCAACCCCTTGATGGAAAATCAAACTTGGAGACAAACAGACTATAAATTGCAAATGGGTCTTTTAAATGAAACTCGGAACCAGAGGTGAAATTATTAGATGCACCCAGCGTGCATACGTGTGCGCCCTGGGTTAGGCAACATCAATCAAGAAGCCCGTTGCAGTGCTATGAACATGCGCGACTATGTTGCGCTTGATCGAAATTTCGCTAACTGGGGAATTCCGCGATCCCACGTCCACGCGATGAATGGGTGCAACTATGTTACGCCTGGATAGTGTTGCGCTGACGATATGCGACGATGGAACGGATGCTTGTCAGCAGATGTTGTAACCAACGCGATAAGCCACCGCGGAGCTGTCATTGGCGATGCCGTATCAGCGATTTCAAGGAATATAAGCAAACAACACACAGCAATCTCTCTCAGTCACGTCAAGTCAAAGCGGTCGACCCAATCGAATTTATCTCCGCGACTCCAAAATAACTTGTTATTATTTTTATCATTCTAGAGAATAAAGAATATTTATAGGAGGACCAAGTTTCATTCCAAACCTCCATAGACATGAAGCAAGACTTGTGGCTCGTGGATTTTCTCAGCGTGCTGGCATTGGTTATCAAAAAACATATGCTTCAGTAGTCAGGTACAGCTCAATAAGATTTCTGTGCGCTTTGGCAGTGAAATATGGCTTGGACATTCAGCAGGTGGAGGCTATAATAGCATTTCTCAATGGACGACTTAATGAAGATATTTGCATGAGACAGCCAGAAAGATTTAGTGATGGCACAAATACAATCGTCAATTAAATAAATCAATTCATGGGCTGGAACAGGCGAGCAGAGTATAGAATGACAGTCTAAATGAAGTACTTTTACAGTATGACTTACAATGATTGGCAGCTGATCAATGTATATATTATAAAGTAAAAAATGATAGCATGCTCTTTCTAGCAGTTTATGTCGACAATATATAGTATTGATCTTCTCAAATGATGGAAATGCAACAAACCATCTTAAAGCAGCATTGTTCAAATGGTTAAAGATGAAAGATCTGGGAAATGTCTCATCTGTTTTGGGAGAATGCAAGCCTGTTGCAATGCCAATGGACCCTAATCGATTATCAATTAAGTCAATGTGCCCAATGATCGAGAAAGAATATGATAATATGAAGACTGTTCCATACCAGGAGGCTATTGGAACCTTGCTGTTTGCGGCACAAATTACTAGACCTAATATTTGTTATGCAGTCGGTGCATTAAACAAGTATAACAATAATCCTAGAAGAGATCACTGGGGTGCAGTCAAAAGAGTCCTTCGATATTTGAAAGGAACCATCGATCATGGTCTTTATTATACTTAAGAGTGAGTGGATTCTGTGCTGCTGATTAGGGAGGAAATAGAGACGACTTTAAATTGACATCAGTTTATGGCTTCATGTTTCAAGGTGGTGCACTCACATTGCGTTTGAAGAAGCAAAACACGGTTTCATCATCAACTGCGGAATCAGAGCTCATGGCACTATCTGATGCAACAAAGGAAGTGTTATGGCTTAGACGGTTATTTAACGAGATTTTAAACAAAGTTGAACCCCTGAAAATAAGTTGTGACAGTAAATGTGCCGTCTCGTTTGCAACGAACAATTAAATTATGGAGAGTACGAAATATATCAGTATTCAAAAGGCTTTCGAGAAAGAGAAAATCCAGGTAGAAGAAATTGAACTGAGTTATGTATCAACATAAGATAACATTGGTATCTGTTTAACTAAAGAACTGAGTGCCAGAAAACATAACAAGTCCGTAGCAGCTTTTGGACTCAAAAAATGAAGAAGAAAATGTTGAATGTTCAATCCTGCATTGTCACTGATAAGAGTCATTTTACAATTATTTCTATTGAATTCAACTTTGTTAACTGATTGCAAATCTCCAGCAAAATTCAAGCTTTCGACAAGATAATATTCAAGTTAACTTTGTTATTGTTTTTGAATTAAAATCGAATTTATTTGGATGAAAGCGTCAAAATCAGAAGATTTACTCATATTGAAAATGAAAAGAATGTTTATTTGGTAGGAGTGTTGGAGATTTTAATAAATATTATATTCAAATGTAAAATTCACTATTGTGAATGAATTCGATCTGTCATTTGTACCAACAGTTGTGAATAAAAGTTTTGCTGTGTACCCTTCTTCTGGTTCCAGCATTCAACCAAAACAGACGTATTTTCTATCCTCTGCCAATAGCTCTAACAGAAGGAAACCAGCAATATAAGACACCAGGAAGACAGCAATTTAAGATGCCGATCACACATTAAACGCAGGAGGCAGTAACGATAGCCCAAGTTACTACGCAGTGCTTACTGCGATAGATACCGCAAGGGATACCAAAATAAACTGTCAATGATCTAGGGTTGTATGGCGTACAACATTAGGAAAACTGGTGCCACTAAAAGAAAAATCTACCTCGTTTGTCTATTTGACAACTGTTCATGATAACGCCTTTCAGTCAGGAAGCGCCTTAATTGAGAAGCCAAAAATTTATGTGGGCAAGATAAGCTACACGATGCCCTATAATGACACAACTGGAAGAATATCATGGAAATCAAACAATTTAAATAGATTTTTTTATTCGTAGAGAAGCACACATTTTTACTGTAACATAAATAAATTGGAGTCTCGTCAGCCAGTTCTCAATGTTCATTGAAATTAATAATTATTAGTTGGACAGTGTATACTACTTTTATAAATCGGTGAACGGAATTTTACTATCTGACTATTTTATTCCTGCTCTTTCAAGATGATACCACTTGCTGACTAGACTTTAACAGTGAAAATTAAATAAACAAACTTACCACGATTTTCAAATTCCAAAACAAAATACGGAAAATTAAGTTTTTTGAATTGTTCTTTAGCCATTGTACAGCTGGGGCAATACGTTTTTGAAAATATGACAACTTTATTGGATTAAATAGTTTCCATAACAAATTCTGCCTTTGGTCCCGACATGTCTACTAATCGTGCTGAGTGTTTACCAATAACTGATATTTTGTTTAGCAAAGACATCGATGTAAGAACGAAAATAAAAGGTACATAAAGCAAATTAAAAATTTAATGCTAATTCATAACATAATAATATAAGGAAACTAAAAGGGTACTCACCAACATCCTCGACGGGCGCCTGAAAAATTTTCCCAACAAAAAACAAACGATTCAATTGATTTGGAATCTTCTTTCACTGGGGACAATGATCGAGATGCAAATGTTATCCACTAAATATTAGGAAAGGTGCTACAGATAAAAATGCTTTATTTAGCTTAGTGTACAAGCTCAGCTCCTGATGCAAACGTTCAATCCTTCCTCGATATAAATTCTTCGACAATGTGAAAATGGATGTTGCAGCGATGAAGCGTGCAAACCAAGAACACTTATTAATCGATGCTCGATGAGATCGCCATGAATGTTGTCCAATAAATTGTTTGACTACTTCTCGAACAGACAATCCAAAACTTGTTCGATTTCGATTCGGACTCAGTCGACGTTTGAGAATTGGCTCAACTGGCAAGGACAATGCAAAAGCAAACGACAAGGTCATTCATTCTTCACTTATGTGACACACTTTTTTATTTTCATTTTCAAATATTTAAAGGATCACTTCATCATCCAATATTTTCGAGTTTTGCTCACATAGGCTTATAATTCTTTCAGCAATATCGTCACTTTCCGGATGGACCCACGTACAAATTAATAAATTTTCAATTGTTTTACCGACATTAAGACGTTCGATGCAAATAAAACCTTGACACTGAGTAAAAGTCTTCGGGCTTATAATTTTTACGCGCAGAAGATTTTTTGGAGTTTTGAATGGACCCTTCTTAGATCGATATTCAATTACTTTCTTTTGCTCGGGATGCTGTAAAATCGGCAATGTACCTACCCCAGAATGCTTAAGCTTGCTGTTTTGCAGTCTATATCAGTAAAACTCACATACGAGTATTCTGTAACAACTTCACTTAACGTTTCCGATAAAGCTTTATCGTTAACATCGTGCTGGTACATACCAACGTCATTGTGTTTTGGTTCTAGTTTCACGTACTTAAAGGATCATTCAATCGACGTGCTATAGAAAGCTTATGAGATTCACATATATTCTTGGAATTCTTTGTTTGGCAATTTCTCCTCACCAGTGGCTCTTAATCTTTTAGTGATAAGGGACCACTTGACAACATCTTAACATTATCACGGACCATGGACCGTTTGTGGACTGTACTCGTAAATCTAATGAATTAAGGAATCGTCTAGGTACGTATACAAATAATACACCAAAAAGTTGTTCAAAATTTTTATTTTATGAAAATTTTACAGTACTAATTATGCTAGTAGAAAAGTAGTAATGACAAAGTATACAGTCTCAAAAATGTCGCAAAAAATTTAATGTGATTTTCCTGACGGCATACTATTTACTAACATCTGAATTCTAGGTTCTGTGCTGCTCAGAGCCAAACGTATGTCGGCAGTGGCATCCAACCGATTCTTGTGCTTGTTTTTCACTATGAGTAACGCCGAGAAATCCTACTTACATAGGTACGTTAATGAAAAGAAAGTTAAGTATCGTATGGCATTATTTCGAACATTTAGACAAGAAATTGTCTTTTGGCTCCAGAAGTCTTCGAGATTAATTCCTGCCTCGAATGTGTCCTTCAAGTTGCTGCCGTGTTGCATTTCAATCACTTCTTCTTGAATTTCACCAGGTATCTCATAAATGTTGACAATAAAAGGATTACGGATAATTCTCCGATTACTCTTGTCCACGCAGTCAGAAAAATATCGGTTTTCAATCCTAAATCTTCTTTTTCTACCTAAGTCTAGAATCTAGCAGTACATCCGAAGAATTTACCATTTCGGCTGGAGGTGTCAACGGAGGTTTTTTATGTTTGAGAGCAGACATTTTACCGATGACTTCCGGACCACTTCAAATGCTTCCAGGGACCACCAGTAGTCCGCGGGTAAGAATCACTGCTCCACACGAATGTATTGAAAAACCGTGTTCCGATACTATACCCTATCGAACCTTCAACTCGAATTATATCCCACTTACAAACAGTTCAGTGATCCAAAGCTATGTGTCTCGACATGTCGTTCTGTTACCAAGCGCAATACGACTACACCAGAATTTGAATACCCTCTCCCCGAGTGTGTCACGCGTCTATAGCTTTTCCATTCAATACAATGCAAGCGTGTTGAAGAAGCGTTTCGAGTTCTAGAACTGAATTTTATTTGCAACGGTACAAATCACCAATATGCAACTATTTGACATTAGCTACATTATCAAATGTCAATTTCTTTAAGAGAAAGTAGCTTTTCCATGTGGATAATAAAACACTGAAGGAGCGCTAATGCTGTGGGCGGGTAGCAATGAAGATGAGATGGGTTTGGCTCAACCACACATGCCGAGAGAACAAATCAACATTTTTACCACGCTACATTCACGCGAATCCAACACTATTGCCTACATTAAATGCTAGCGACAACAATAAAATGAGACTCAGCTTTGGTATTGGGGAACCAAAGGTGCATGTTTCATTGCCGACAATAATCTTTTAGGACTCTACTTCACTAGGGAACAATTTTTAGGCCACTTAGTATTCGAAGTTTCACTAATTTCCAGCTAGCGCGATCGCTCTTCCTATAAAATCACTTCAGGGTTGTTTTGAATTCGTATGCACAAAAATGTATGAAATAACGTGTAACAGCCGCCGCCTGTAGAATGGTTACTTTGATGGTGAGCTAAATTTCCCGGCTAGCTGTCGACAATTCTATAATGTCCATAATTTTACATTCCTCGATGCAGAAATATAAATTAGAACGCGCCTCCATTAGGGAAGTTCGATTGAAATATCTCAACAAAGACGTAACTAATCTAACTTTAGCGGACGTGCTCGCTGTGGCGATCTCAAGCAGACTCCTCCGTTTTGTTCCCAATCGTCACCTAATGGCATCTGTCGCACCGGTAGTTCACGAGCGCAGTTCACCCGTCTATGCAGATTACATTCGGCAATATAATTCGTGGATAAGCTGCATTAAAAGGTGTTGACGTGTTCGAATTTTAATTGTAGATTTGTATAATTAAATTTTTCAAATTTACAATTAAAGTTTGGATCAGTATTATCGAGGCAGTTTGCTTAAGTGACTGCACTACAGAGTGCCAGACGAAGAATCTTGATCAGAACGTAGAGTTGTCTCTTATCCTCAACTCTCTCAACATGCATACTGCATGAAAAACCCAAAATGTTGAATTCAGTCCTAAAATATTACTTATATAAAATAAGAGCATTAATATTGATGGGTAGAAAATCTGTAAGATCAATATAATTTTATCCTATCCACTTACTAACGAGATAATATTGTTACATGTACAAATAATTCTGCGAGCTATTGTCGCAATTGTTTCCACAATCATTAAGAACACCAACAAATGAATTTACTCGAAACCACGAGAACCCAACAAGCATTATCACCATCTGAAAGTGAGTCACTGCCCATTAATTACGCTGCTGGAATGTTCCCGCTTATTCATCAATGTACGAGAACTGAGTTGAATGATTAGAGACCCTATATAAAGGCGAGCTGAATGAATGGGGGGATCATTCATTACAACCGCGATAGAAAACTGCGACATAGTGGAACGCGAAGTAAAGGCGATTGATTGTTTGAGTGCGAAGTGATTTTAAGTGGACAGTTGAATGACAAATTTATAGACTAAGTGAAAATTAAAGTTGTGAAATACTAAAATAAGTGATTGTGCATTTTTAATAAATAAACTCTATTAACTTAATTTAAAAGACAGTGCGTTTTCACTTTCCCAGAACATTAAATTATTGGCCGCGAACCAAAACACGCGACAATGGTGTCAAGAAGTGAGAAAGAAAATTTTGGAAGTGAAAACGATTAAACATTTTTGAAGTGCATAATAGTGAGAATTAACGTGGAAACTGGTGGGAAAATAGCCGAAACAATAAAAATGCCAGGAAATTTACATCTAAAAATTAATCAATTGAGCATATCGGAGCTCAAAGAGGAGTTGGAACAGCGAAATCTGGCCACGCAAGGTACAAAGTTCATACTGATTGCACGCTTGCGTGACGTGATTGAATCGGAAGGTGCGTATCTGGATTCGGGTGAGCATACAGATGCAGAAAAAGGCGCAGATGGTGGTGAAGCAGAAACACCAAAACCAAAGGAACCAGAAAATGCGCTGATGCAAATATTAATGCTGATGCAGCAAGAGCAGCGACAAGAGTCATCCAATTTAACAGGAAAGTTAAATGAACAATCAGTGAAGCTAAGTGAAGAATCAGCGCAGCTAAATGAACAGGCATCCAGTTTAGCTGTGAAGCTAAATGAACAATCGGCGAAGCTAAATGTACAATCAGCGAAGCTAGACCAACATGTGTTCGAAATCAAGGCAGACATCACACAGAAGCTGGAAAAACAGTCAACCGAAATAAAAGCGGAGCTCAGTAGTCTTAACAGCCAAATTAAATGCGTCGAGGAAAAGGTATACCAGGTCGAGGAGAGAATCAACCTTGAGATCAGCCAGGTCGAAGAGAGAATGAACCATGAGATGAAAAAAGTGAAAAAAGACTTGGAAGCAGCGAAGGCAGTAGTGACCACCTCACCAGCCCCACTTATAACCGCAGCGCAAAGCTCATCTAGAAATGTGAAAGCACCAATATTCGACGGGCAAACGGTCTGGACTATTTACAAAATCCAGTTTGAAGCAGGCGCTAGGATAAATCACTGGAATGAGCAGGAACGAGCAACTGCGTTAATTCTTGCTCTAAGAAGCCCAGCTGCCGAGCTTTTGCAGACTTTCCCCGTTGAGCTGCATTCAAACCCGGCTGCTATAATGAATGCGCTGGACATGAGTTATAGGGACGATCATCTGAAGCAGATTTACCGGGCACAGCTACGGCATCGGATGCAGAAGTCTGGCGAAACCTTGCAGCAGCTAGCACAAGACATTGAGCGACTGGCACTTTTGGCTTACCCAGCTTACGACCCAGAACATCGAGATGACGTAACAGCAGAAGCATTCATCAGCGCCTTAAAGGACAAGGAATTGCAACAAGCCGTGCGGTTAGCTCAAAAGCAAACAGTCAAGGACTTATAGTTTAAATTTTGAGGCAGCCAAAAATGTGACCCGTACCACTGCCCGGGTTCGCGAGGTAGTGGCAGATAATTGCAGGTGTGAGCACGTGGGAATTGAGCGAGAGCTGCAGGTGAATGGTGCGCCTAGATGCTGGAATTGCGGGGAAAAAGGGCACCTGCAAAGAGACTGCAAGAAGGGAAGAAGACGGAGCTATTGTCCAGGGTGGTGGAGATCCAGACCGTGTCAGGAACCTAGAATGGAGGCCCACCAAACTGCAAGGGCCAACTTCGCGGGGCGAACGTTGGCTTTGAGTATCGACATCCCCAGCACCGTGCCAAGGCAACATCGTGGAGAAGCAGACAGATGCCTTTCTGGTCAAGTTGATGAAGAACATTGCACCATAACAAACGACACTAGTGCAACCCGATCGACGATCCGACCAGACCTAGTGAGGCCCCAACTACTTCACAAGGGCAGAGTTCATGGAAATGCTGACGCCCTATCTCGTCATCCATGTCCAGCTAACTGCAAGCATTGCCGGCGGATTGAGGAAAAGGAGCCGCCCGTTGATCTGCGAGTGATAACGGCCGAATTCGATGAAGGTTGGTCATCGGAGGAGATTCGAAATGCCCAGTTAGCCGATGAAGATATCGGACCATTGCTCGTATGGAAGGGGACAACTGGGCGACCGGAGTGGAAAGACGTTTCAATGCATGGCGCAACCCTGAAAAGCTATTGGGCACAATGGAACTCCCTTCAGGTGGAGGGTGGCGTACTCAAGCGAAAATGGGAAACGGCGGACGGTAGCTCCTATAGGATGCAAACTATACTACCCAAAAGCCGAATCCCCGACGTGATTAAGGAAATGCATGAAGGATCCTCGGGAGGCCACCTTGGTGTTAACAAGACCTTAGCGAAATTGCGGGAAAGGTTCTACTGGCTCCACGCTTGAGAAGACGTAGAGGACTGGTGTCGCAGATGCACAATTTGCGCTTCCGTCAAAGGCCCAAAGCGACGACTGAGGGGACAAATGCAAACCTATAACGTAGGCGTGCCATTTGAAAAGATTGCTGTTGACATCGCAGGACCCTTTCCGGAATCCGATTGGGGAAATCGATATACGCTGGTTGTAGCCGATTATTTCAGCAAGTGGCCCGAGGTCTACCCCATTCCCAACCAGGAAGCAACTACCGTAGCTGAACAGCTAGTGTTAAATTGGGTCAGTAGGTACGGCGTACCTTGTGAACTACATTCAGATCAGCCGAAACTTCGAGTCACTAGTTTTTAGCGAAATGTGCGAGCTGCTGGGAATACGGAAAATGAGGACAACACCGCTGCATCCCCAATCCGATGGAATGGTCGAACGCTTCAACGGCACGCTGAATAAACATCTGGCCAAGATGGTCGACGAGAACCAAAGGGACTGGACCGACGTATTCCACTATTTTTGATGGCGTACCGAGCTGCCGAACATGCATCGACGGGTCAAGCCCCAGCCAAAGTCCTTTTTGGAAAGACTATTCGTCTGCCAGCCGATATAAAGTTCGGAACACCCCCTGAGAAACCCCAAACGATCTCGGAGTACGCAATTGATCTAAGGCAACGGTTGAACCAGATACATCGGACAGTGCGAAATCACCTCGAATCGGCTACTGACCGCATGAAGACCAGGTATGATCTAAAGGCAAATTCTACTGGCTTCCAGCAAGATGACTTGGTGTGGCTATATAACCCGCTACGGCGAAAGGGTAGGTCTCCAAAGTTGCAACATAATTGGGAGGGACCATACCGGGTCACAAAGTGAATTAACGACCTCGTATATCGCCTACGGGAACACCGTAAACCGAGAGCCAAAATGAAAATCGTGCATCTGAACCGTGTTGCCCCATATTACACCCAGGGAGAATTGACTACAACTGGCGACACATCTTTTCGGGGCGAAAAGAACTGAGGTGGGGGCAGTGTTACATGTGCAAATGATTCTGCGAGCTACTGTCGCAATTGTTTCCACAATCATTAAGAACACCAACAAATGAATTTACTCGAAACCACGAGAACCCAACAAGCATTATCAACATCTGAAAGTGAGTCACTGCCCATTAATTACGCTGCTGGAATGTTCCCGCTTATTCATCAATGTAGGAGAACTGAGTTGAATGATTAGAGACCCTATATAAAGGCGAGCTGAATGAATGGGGGGATCATTCATTACAACCGCGATAGAAAACTGCGATATAGTGGAACGCGAAGTAAAGGCGATTGATTGTTTGAGTGCGAAGTGATTTTAAGTGGACAGTTGAATGACAAATTTATAGACTAAGTGAAAATTAAAGTTGTGAAATACTAAAATAAGTGATTGTGCATTTTTAATAAATAAACTCTATTAACTTAATTTAAAAGACAGTGCGTTTTCACTTTCCCAGAACATTTAAAATATTGGCCGCGAACCAAAACACGCGACAATATATACGCTCAGTATTAAGAATATCTACGAGGTGTGTTCAAAAAATATCGCGAATTTTGTTTTTTTTCAAAAATTATTTATTTATTCATGAGTATCTATTTTGTCCCCTTCAAAGTAATCCCCATGAGATATTATACACTTGTGCCAACGGTTTTTCCAATCTTCGAAGCACTTCAAAAAATCATTTTTTTTAATCTTGTTCAGCTCCTCCTTCGATGCCGTCTTTATCTCGTCAAGCGTAGCGTAACGTCGTCCTTTCATGGGCCTCTTCAGTTTAGGAAACAAGAAAAAGTCACAGGGGGCCAGATCTGGGGAATACGGTGGCTGCGGCATCATTAGTGTGTTGTTTTTGGCCAAAAAGTCGCGCACAAGCAACGATGTGTGAGCAGGGGCGTTATCGTGGTGCAAAAGCCAATTTTTGTTCTCCCACAAATCCGGGCATTTCTGGCGGATTGCTTCGCGCAAATTGCGCATAACTTGCAGGTAATATTCCTTATTGACCGTTTTTCCCTGTGGCAAGAACTCATGATGCACCACGCCCCTGCAATCGAAGAAAACTGTCAGCAAAACTTTCACATTCGACCGAACTTGGCGCGCTTTTTTCGGTCTTGGTTCATGCGGCAGCTTCCATTGAGATGATTGAGCTTTGGTTTCCACGCCATAACCATAAACCCACGATTTGTCACCAGTTATGACCCTCTGGAGCAAATTTGGTTCGTCGCGGACAGAGTTTAACATCTCATTAGCAATGTTCATGCGTTGCTGTTTTTGGTCGCAATTGAGCAATTTTGGTATGAATTTCGCGGCGACCCGTCGCATGCCCAAATCGTTGATAAAAATCGAATGGCACGAGCCAATCGATATGTTTAGGTCCTCAGCAACTTCTCTAACGGTGATTCGACGATTGGCCAATACCATTTTCTCCACTTCATTAATGTTTTCGTCTGTTGTCGAAGTGCTCGGGCGTCCGGCACGCTTTTCGTCGTTCACATCTTCTCGGCCTTCTAAAAACATTTTGTACCACCGATAAACGTTGCTTCGGTCCAAGGTAGCTTCTCCGTATGCCACAGTCAACATTCGGAATGCATCCGCGCACTTAATTTCGTTTTTTACACAAAATTTGATACACGTTCTTTGATCCATTTTTTTGAATAAGTAAAAATCGAAGACGATTGAAAACACGTGCAAGTAAAGCAGCTATCACCAATCAAGTGAACATTTAAAATGGCCGAGCTTGTCGGCATAAGTGACAGACATGAGTACCAACATAACGCCACAAAAAAATCGAAATTCGAATATACATAACCCGCGAAAATTCAAAATTCGCGATACTTTTTGAACACACCTCGTACATGGGCTAAATAAATTATGTCCAGTGGTGTAATTTTAAATTTGTCATCATACAAGCTTAGTTGTTATTACAATGCTCCAATATGATGCCTCCCATGGTAAAGGCGCGGGTCAAAATATGTGCAGATGTTTAATTCATTTCTCATGTTTAAGTCATACGAATTGGCTATAAATTTTCCCAAAGATAAGATGAGCTCTTGTCTTTTGGTTTATGTATGTAGAATTGGCCCACAAATGTATCATTTGGTTTTCACAATTCGATTTGATTATTCTGCATCGTCCATAGTACTTAAAATTAACGATTATTTGACAGAATATTCCACATGCATAATGTAAAGCAATCACATAATCTAGAAATACCGACATTCATTATAATTGATACCAATTATCGAAATGAACTCAATAATTGTTCTTTGAAATCTTCGTTATTCTTTTTTCATAAGTCCTTTGTCGCCTAGGCACAAAGAACAAATAAATTCAAAACAACCACGGAAATAAGATAACAAACGTTATTTCTTCGGCTATCTTATAGTTTAATGCCCTAAGGATTGGGATCAAGTTAATACAGAAAATATCTTGAGTATCTATAAAACGACGAATGGCACCACAGTTTAGATCTCATTGAATTTTATTACGTATCATATGAAAAGAAAAACCGTATGAGGTTCGATTTTATGATTTCTCAAGGTTTTTAAGTTGCTCTTTAAGATCCCTGTAAAAGTCGCGTTAAATTGCAATTGCCCATTTGTACAGTTCTATTGAGATTTTTCCTTTTATTCGTTTTCCTGATGTGGCGGGAAACTGTTTGCCATAGGCTTTGTAATTGGATGCCATATGGTTGGATTTCGGTTAAGTTCATTGGAAACCGAATAAAAATTTACAAAGTGGGTGGCATAACGTCATGAATTAAAGGGAATCGTACTCGTACAAAGATTGTTTACATTTCTTGCATAAATACAGACGCATCATCATGTTTACTAGCGAATGCAGTTGAAGTGGATGCGACTTGCTAAGCTAACGTATGCACATTTGAGATTCTTGCAAGGCGCGAAGCTTTCGAATCAATGGGAGATGCTAATCTTTTGATTCCGCTACGATTTCCCGAAACTCGTAATCAACTCCAAAGGCACAATTTCTCCTAAGCTCCTTCCTAAGAAATATTTTCAAGTAATTTATGCATAACTGAAAGTCAAAGATTAACAACCAACTCTTGTTGAATGTATTTACTTTTGATTTCCGCTGCACAGCAGCAACTACAGCAAAAAATCCCTACGTGCTATTAATAAGATCTTAATAATATGCAGGGGTTAAAAACCTCCGATAAAGATCGTTTTTCGTGATGCCGATTCGCGGATTCCATTTATGAGACGGCAACGAAAGATTCCTAGGCAAATCATTAATTGTTGCTGCTCGTAGACGAGTCATTTGACCGTTTTTCTCCAAGTTCGCCTGCTCCGTTCACGTTCACCTTTAAGGTAAATTGAATTTTAATTTGCAATCGCGGGTCAATAGACAATTATTCCCGATTCACTCATTGTTTAGAAGATTGTCGTTTTTTCCTCATCCTCAGAGTCGGATGCCTTCTGAAGTTCCACTCAGTCGAACCACTTGGACTTAATTGAAATTAATCCTTGCCATTCTGGTGGCTTGCAATCATATCGATCGGCGCTGATTGAGTTGTGGATTACTATTCCTTCAGACGAGTTGTCAGTTATGCGAAAGACGCGAAGAGAATAGAAACAAGAATACTCGCGAAATGCCATTGAAGCACTTTTGAGATTCTACAGATTGTTTCTTGAGATTAAGAGTGAACATATTCGTGTATGAGCTGAAGATAGATTTTTGAAATTCATGCCAATAACATGTCAATCATGTCTAAGCAGCGGATTTGTTATGTGATTGGATATTTAAATAATTTTTGATGTTTTTTGCAATTGAATAAACTTTTTTAAGGGAGTAAATTTCCATTCCAGTAGCAGTGAGTATAATGTAATGAATAATTTACACTTAAAAACTTGTACCAAATTTGCTGGCCCATTTAACAAAGTTCATTGGAGGAAAGTGGAAATGAATGAATTAAACCATTTATTTCCACAATCTGAGGACAAATTAGAAGAAGATTTTTTATGCACTGATGGAAACTATGTCGAATACTTTCAAGTATCCCAATGATTAGCTATAAAATCCATGCATTCAAAATGACGGCCCCCACAGGGCAGAAGGCAGGCGCAATTTGCTATTTTAGTAGCAACAGAAATAATCAATATTTTTCATGGAAACGTTTTAAATGACTTAACTTGGAAGTATTTATAAAGCAGAACATTTTTAGAATATACTTAAATATTTTTAGCAATACTCTAAAAAATTATAAAATCGCGACTTGGCTGTCTATCCGTCCGTTTGTTCGTGCGTCACAACAAGTTTTCTCGCAAACCACATGAGCTAGAATGAGAAAATTTTCTACGTAGGTCAAAAGTGGTGCCTCTCAAAATTTGCAGTGCATGAAAATATTTTAAGGGCTTTGAGGAGGTGAAATTATAAGTTATTAAGGCAAGTTCATTTAAGCTGCAAAAATTAATGCAAATCAGATGACAAATAAAAAGCCGAAAATTTACAGCTTAATATTTTTTGCAGCCGTTTTCAATAAAAATTCAAAATGACGGCCCCTGATGGTTCAGAAAAGAATTGAAAATGTATACATTAATGGCAGCGCAAGTGCTGATTAAACTTTTATGGAAATCTTTTGAAATTAACTATTTGGGCTCTTTCAGCCGACACGTTAACTACTGTGAAATGTGGAAACAGCAAATGTGAGAAGGAAAAAACCTGTATTTTTATGTTTATAACAATTTATTATCCGCCGATTTTCAATATGTGATCCATACGTGTGCAACTCAATTTAATTACAATAGCAAAATACGCGCCAGGTAAAAATGCATCGGTAACAATCAATGGCAACAACCACAGATGCATCGTCAGCAGAATTATCGCATTAAAGAAAATATCGATTCTAGTATTGAGTGCAATCTTATTGTAAATTGAATCAATAAAGTAATTGTATTTTTTTTAGGAACCCAGGTAAATTTTAATTAATTGGCGCCCGAGCAGGGACTTCTTCGCGACATCATCGAACCGAAAAGTAAAAGTACAGTAAGTACTTCGCGAAAGGATATTGGTCTATCGATAAGCCGTAATAAAGACCGTTAAATCACTTGCCTGAGACTGGGGAAGTGAGCCAAATTTAATATCCTTCGGCATTACGGATAAAAACTGAGTACCGTCGTAGCATTACGAACGCGGTGGTGTTTTGTGGGAAAAGGGCCCCATAGTAGCAGGAAAGCAAACGGGTGTTAAGAGTGCAACTCACAGCCGCCCGCAATCGCGAAGAAGGTGCAAACACAAGCAGCAACCACACGAATAGACACAAAAAGTGGAAATAAGTATCCCCAAGGGATCTCTGGAACCAGCAAAATGAAAATTACGCAATCAAAGCTAGTAGCAATTTCGTTAGTTTTAGATTAAGAATTAAAGTCAAAGTTATTTGTAAGTTTAACCGTTATTTGTACGGAACTCTGAAGCTACTAAAACCTAAAAGTGAATTTAGAGCGAATTTAATGAATGAAAGATTACTTGATCATATCTGAGTGAATTTAAAACCAAATCTGATTAATTTTTTTGTTAGTATCAAAGACTTGAATTGAAATCAAAATAAATTATAGAAGAACAATTGTAAGGATTTCCACAAAAAAGAAAATCTTTATTGTCAATTCAAAGAAAAACAAAGCTGACTTTTATTCATTCAAAATATTTTGTGCATTTTTTCTTTAATTTGAAATTATTTCAGCATATTTTCAAATGTTTTATGCATTTTTATTAATTCGAAAATATTTCTGCATATTTTCAAATATTTTTTTCAATTTTTCTCCTATATTGAGAGTGTTTCAGAAAGGGAAATTTTTGTGAAGTGAAATTTTGAGAAGTGAAATCGGTTATCTTCTCTTAACCAAAATCTTTTCCTATACCAAATAATTCTGAAAACGTGATTCCTCTATCTTGATTGTTCGTCGAGCCCTTTGCTGTATTAATCCCTTTAGCCTCTTCGTGAGTTTTGTTTCCCAAAAAAGTGAACTCTTTATCTCAACTGTGACTTCCATTACATCTTGAATCAGCTACATACAATTTGGTAGTAATGGTTAATCACAATAATTTAATCAGACCCGCGAGTTTTAACCAAAGTGATACTCCGCCAGTGCCCAAATAAGGTGGACTAGCACCAGTGCTTGAAAACCCCCCAAAATTCAAAATAATGATGATTTTGTCGCTACAATCACTTAACTAGTGCCCGAGACACTAAGAATTCAAGGAAGGCAAATGTTTGATTCTTTCATGAATCCTGCCTCCGATCCAAGTCAGGATCGAGACGCGCCTATGAATGTGGCCGATGGAAGGGGATTTATTCGCCATGGATAAAATCCCAGATGTCGTAAAAAGCCTACGAACCTTCTTCGGCGACCCAAGTGAATTTTGCTCATTGAAAAAAAGCGTTGAAAAAATTCTTGCCATTTACAGACACCTACAAGGATTATCGAAATATTACGGCATTCTCTCCGTGATCCGTAACGAAATTGTGGGACAAACGGACATCGCACTCGAGTCCTACAATACCCTTTTGAATTGGCCAAGAATTTCGAAGTCTTAAACACTCCATTACGCGGATAAACTCGACATCGGTACATTTGAGTGCCAAATGACAACTCTTGTGCAAGGAAATAGCTCAATACACGAATTTTACCATATCGTGTATCACCACTCGTCTCTTCTCCTTAGTAAGTTATCTTCTATGGACATGGGAGAAGAATCGTTGAGAAACATGACGCAATGCTACAGAGATAAAGCATAAGATACCTTTGTACGCGGCCTCAAAGGAGATCCCCCGCGCCTTCTAAGTATTCGAGAGCCCGTCGATCTCCCACTTAACCTTTGTCTAAAACTCCAAAATGTAGACTTCAGGGCTCAACACTCTTTGCAAAACTCGCAAAACCCAACTGAAAGAACATACCCTAATACACCACCTCCATTACCACCCAAAAGGAACAACCCGCGCTATCCACCAATGCGAAACTATAACTCTGGGAAAAACTTCTACCCAGAACTACTGCACAACCCTACGGTTCCACAACCTCGACAATTTCGTCGGAATCCTCCTCAATTCAATCCCTTTCATGCGAATTTTAAGCCATTTGGACCTAATCAAAATCTCGGGCAATTACACCCAAAACCGAGACAATACAAACCAATGGACGTTGACCACTCAATCAGATAAAGAGCTACTAATTACCAAAATCGGCCCCAAAACCAGCATCAAAACTTTATCCAAAAGCGACCAACATCACAAATGCTTCAAGTACCAAACAAATTACAAAGAATTTATAGCATGGAATCAAATAACGGTGATAGCGACGAAAGTTATGACAACGAACCATTCGAACAATACTAAAATCACGAGAAAACGACTAACCATCCACAGGACGACCTACCTACCGAATATGACAACACGACTTCAGACACCCCCGATCATAGTCACGACAAAGAAAACGACGATGTTCATTTTTAGGTAAATTTCTCGAGAGAAATTTACCTATTGCGGAGAGCATCATATATATATATATATATATATATATATATATATATATATATATATATATATATATATATATATATATATATCTGTATATATATATATATATATATATATATATATATATATATATATATATATATATATATATATATATATATATATATATGGGATATAACGAAATTTGTGACCACGCTAGAGGTTGCAATTTTGCTTCGATTTTCACCAAATTTTGAGGAAAGGTGTATTGGGTTATTATCTCCGTTAAGTTCGTGAACCAGCTATATCGGGCGAGCAAAAACAAAATGGCGGCCATTTTAGACGAAAAATCGCGATTTCTGTTCTGACCAAAGTGTAGCTCCGATTTGGATGAAATTTGGTACAAAGGTTCACTGATGTATGTGATGAATTTCACAATAAAAAATCCAAAGTCGGTAAGGCAGAAACAAAATGGCGGCCGCTCAAAGGTCGGAAAACGTGCAAAATTGTGTTGTTGTAATAGTGGTCAAAGCTTTCAACGGATTTTCATGAAATTCAGCAGTTAGATAGAACTTATGAGTATCTAAGGTATTGCGTGAAAAATTTGGGGGTCGTCACAAAAAACAAAATGGCGGCCACTTGAAACTCAAAACTTCAAAGGCTTCTCAAAGTCGCAATTTTAGTCTGATATATATGAAACTTGGTTACAAGATCGGCATTACTTAGATCTACAGTTTATAATATTTTGGTGATCATGCATGTGCAAATTTCAAAATGGCGGCATTTTAAATATGCGTTTTTTTCAGGTTTTTGTGGCCCTCTAGCGGTCACATTTTCCAGCGGATATTGATGAAACTTGAGATTATGGATTTCTGTACTATGTTCTTGTATTTTGCAGAAAATTATTAAAATTGAATGAAAAATAAAAAAAGTCGAAAATTTAAAACCCAATATTTTTAAGCTGCCATTTTCACTAAAAATTGAATTATTTTTCCCTGTCTAGAGTGAACCTCCGATTTGAACGAGATTTGGCACATTGATTGATGAGGTTCTAGCCCACAGAGATTTAAAATTGTCCAAAATCAAATGCATGCGTTCAAAATGGCGGCCCCCAAAGGCCAAGAACTAGCGCAATTCGCTATTTTAGTAGCAACTGAAATAATGAATTTTTTTCATGGAAACGTTTTAAATGACTTATCTTGAACGTATTTATATATCAGAATATTTTTTAAATATTGTGAAATATTTTTAACAATACCCTAAAAAATTATAAAATCGCGACTTGTCTGTTTGTCCGTCCGTCCGTTTGTTCGTGTGTCACAAGTTTTCTCGCAAATCAAATGAGCTAGAATGAGGAAATTTTCTACGTAGGTCAAAAGTGGTGCCTCTTGAAATTTACAGTGTAAGAACATATTTTAAAGTGTTCAAGGGGGTCTCCTCATACAGGGGGGTGACATAAACATTTTTTTTACTTCTGTAGCCCTCTAGCAGCCAAGTTTCTCAACAGATTCCGATAAAACTTGAAATTATAAGTTATTAAGGCAAATTAATTTAATTTAATTATACAAATCGAATGACAAATAAAAAATTCGAAAATTTACAGCTTAATAATTTTAGCAGCCGTTTTCAATAAAAATTCAAAATAACGGCCCCTGATGGTTCAGAAAAGAATCGAATATGTATTTATCAATGGCAATGCAAGTGCTGATTAAACTTTTATGGAAATCTTTTGAAATTAACTATTTAAGCTATTTAAGCCAAAAAGTTATCACCTTTGTTTGATAACCACTGTCAAATGTATAAAAAATGTGAGAAAGGCGAAACGAGTATAAATATGTTTATAACAATTTATTACCCGCCGATTTTCAATATGTGATCTATACGTGTGCAACTCAATTTAATTAGCAAAACATTTGCGCCTCTATGAAGGGTCTACAAATATGAACGGCGGCAGATCCTTTCTGTTAATAAATACCCATGTAGGGCTACAAAAATTGCAATAAGAAGTCCAGTAGTAGATAAGCCAATTTCTTTTTCGAAACTTTACGCTACATACGAGAAATTTACCTTCCCGGCTGGCGCTGCCAACGGGGATTTTTTAGACTGTTGAGCTCTTCGCTTCCCTAGATGGAATATGCTGCGAAGCGCAGCGAAAACCTCAAATTTCTTATCGACACATTATCCAATAAAAACTACATTTGGCCGCGGTTCATACGAAACCCCATAGCAAACGAAAAACTCTTTAACGTAAGCTCTGTTGGTGGATCTATCAGGGTTACACACCACGCTTTTATTCCCTTATTTGGACCAGAAATTGAGAAAATCAAATTCTTCATTTTACCTCGTTTGAAAACATTTGCAGGAATTATTGGTAATGATAGCCTGAAAGCTTTTCAAGCTGCCATACACACAGATAAAAACCTTATGACAACCAAACGGAATATTCTAATTCACCTTAAGCAACACGCGTCCCAAACAGTTAATTGTTTAAATTTAAGAACTCATTATATGTCCGAGTCCCAGGATAAAAGACAAACAAATTCTTGAGAAATACCCGAATTTATCATCGGAACCAAACAGAAGTCTAACCTTTGTTACCACAATCAAAGGAGAAATCCGCACGACAAGCGAACCCGTCTATGCGAAATCATATCCATACCCAATGGCATTAAAAGACGAAATCGAGAAAGAATTCCAGCAACTCCTTAAGGACAACATTATACGTCCTTCCACATTACCATACAATGCTCCAGTCTGTATAGTCAAAAAGAAAGAGGATGCATCAGGAGAGAAGAAATTTCGGGTGGTAATTGACTACCGAAAACTAAACTCTATTACAATCAACGATGCATACCCTATTCCCGACATCGATGACGTCCTTTCCAATCCTCGGAGAAGACCAATAATTTTTCTGCCATAGACCTGAAAGACGGGTTTCATCAAATTCCCCTGAGGGAACGCAATATCGAAAATAAAACCGCTTTCGCCATCAACAATGGTAAATACGAGTTTGTCCGTCTCCCATTTGGATTCAAAAGTGGTCCAGTCATCTTTCAAAGAACACTCGACGACATTCTCCGAGAACATATCGGAAAACGCTGCTAAAACTGAAAAGTAGCACTTTGAAAATCTAGATATAGTCTTCAAAATTCGAAAAGATGCCAATATGAAGATTAACCTTGACAAATGCGAATTTCTCAAAAAGGATGTAGAGTTATTAGGATTTGTAGTCAGCGTGGATGGCATTAAGACAAATCCGGTCGAAGCAATCGCTTCATTCCCACCTCCAAAAACTCTCAAAGATTTGCGTTCATTCCTTGGTAGGTAAGGTACTACCGACGATTTATAAAAGACTAATTTAATTATTCGAGCTGACAACCGATGCATCCAATTACGCGATCGGTGCCGTCTTATCTCAAGACAACAAGTCTATTTCATTCTTGTCAAGGACTCTCAGCAAAACTGAGGAAAATTACACCACGAATGAAAAGGAGATGTTAGCAATTATTTGGGCATTACATTCCCTTTGAAACTACCTATACGGTTCCACTGTTCCAACCACTGATATATGCACTCAGCTCAAAAAAGGCAAACATTAAATTAAAACGTTGGGAAGCCATCCTTGAGCAATACAATCATGAATTACGATGCAAGCCTCCTCAACCAATCAATTCCTTGACAAATGAAACACACGACACGAACGAAATCAACTCTATGACACCTATGGAATACAGCGACGAAAGTTCAGGGCAAAATTTAATTACATCCGTAGAAACTCCAGTCAATGCATTCAAGAATCAACTCCTAAAAATAGGAGAAGAAAATAGCTACCAAATCCTGAATCCTTTCGAAAATTACACCAGGCACATTATCATTCAACCAAGTTATTCCGAACGTGATGTAATAAATATTTTCAGAAGATACTTAAACCCACACGCCATAAATGGGCTCCTTACTGACGAACTTACTTTGGGTTTAATTCAAGCTATTTGCCCTCATCACTTCAAAGATTACAAAATCTGCTTTACAAGAAAATTGGTAGAGGACATACCAAACGAGGCAGAGCAAGAAGAACGAATTCTTCGCACGCATAAGCGAGCACATCGTAATGCAGAAGAAAACCGTTTACAAATTCTAGAAAATGCCTATTTTCCCAAAATGACTTCCAAAATCAAGAATTTGGTTAAACTTTGCAATGTTTGTAAGGAAAACAAATATGATAGACATCCCAACACACCATACCTACAACCGACACCTATTCCCCAATATCCTGGACACATAGTATATATCGACTTATTCATGATCGAACAGAAACGCGTACTCACTGCAATCGACAAATTTACAAAATTTTTGCAAGCTAAGGTAATACCAACTAAGTCTTTAGAAGGCGTCAAAAGGCCCCTACGAGATATACTATTTTTCTTCTGTATTCCAGAAGTGGTAGTGATTGATAATGAGGGCATACTCAGATCTGCGTCTTTGGAGTCCATGATAGAAGACGAACTCAAAATTAAGCTTTACCGAATTCTACCTTATAAGGATGAGGTGACCGGTCAGATCGAACGTTGGCACTCCACCCTCATAGAGATTATGAGATGCTTAAAACTAAAAGGACCCCCTCGCCCACTTGAAGAACTCCTTGAACGTGCAGCGAACTAATACAATTTCACCATTCACTCGACAACGAGTAAAAAGCCGGTGGAAATATATCCAGGCCGAATACCCAATCTAACCCCTGAAGAACTAGAGAATGCGCGTCTGAGCAACATAGAGAAGATCAAGCGTAAACAGCTCCTCGACATAAACAACCAAAACCGACAACCTATAAAGACATACGACACAGGACAGGATATTTATGTTAAACAAAATAACCGAATAGGGATAAAACTAAATCCAACATACAGACAGGAAATTGTGAAAGAAAACAGAAATACGACAATACTAACTGAATCTGGTAAGATAATACACAAAGATAATATAATGAAGGACAGACGGAAAAATTATTCACGTTATTAACATGGACCAATACGAACAATTCGTCACGGATATTCACCCTATTACGAACCTGTCAATTGTTCAGCACAACCCACTCTCCCAATATCTAATGCATGAATTCCAACAAATCGAGACAATAATTCACAATCTGAAACCCCGGAAGGCGAAAAGATCACTGGACTTTCTAGGCTCAGCTTGGAAATGGGTTGCTGGAAGTCCCGATCACGAAGACCTAATAACTATACAGGAGAAGATAACCAATGTCCTGAACAATAACAACAAGCAAATTATCATTAACAAATTGTGTAACCAGCAAATAAATAAAATTACAAAAATTACAAATGATATTCAGAAATCACTACTTGAAGAAAAGAAAGTAAATAATCATATTTTTTCGGTTGTACAGTATAGAATGAAAATAACCAAAGAAGAACTGAAAAATGTAAATTATGCCATACATTGGGCCAAAATGGGAATTATTAATTCAATTCTATTATCAAACAAAGAAATTAAATTAGCCACTGATATATTAAACAAGGAATTATTGCCTTTCTCAACCATAGAAGAAGCCCTAGAGCTTGCCGATATTAAAATTATCACTAATCAAGAAAAAATTCGGTATATAATTAACATTCCAATTACAAGAAAAGAAATCTATGAAACATTGCTAATAAAACCCATAAAAAACGAAATATTGTGACACAAATTTTATTTAACAAAATTTTACGGAATAAAAAAGAATTGTAAATATTTCGACCAACTGTTCATACGCAGGGAATCAGAAATAATAGATATTCGCCTAACTGAATGTATTCCGAAATTGCTAATAAGCTCAAACACCACCTGCAACAAGATCAGCGGCCTACTCATCCCGACTATAGAAGAAATTTCACCTGGTAATTTGTTGTTAAGTGCGTTCTCCGGTCAACTGAAAGCCGAAGACTCAACACACAATTTGAATGGAACATATCTAGTAAAATTTCATAATACATCAATTAGAATTAACGGATGAAGCTACGAATTGCATGAACTTTCAACTATTCATGCACTTCCTGCAATCCTTCAATCTGCGCCCTAAGGGAAAATACACGGAGAATACCTTCACTCAAAATATTGAATGAAATACGAATCAATAATACCAAGAAGATAGATATGTTACAATCCGAAAATAAGATACACCAATACACGAGTTATGGTCTAATTATCTCTTTGGCAACTCTAGCATCAGCTTAACTGCTCCTGAAAATTTGTCTAAAAAAAGCAAACCTACAACAATCATTTCACCTACGCCAGAAGTCAAAATATCATCTTCTCCGCTACCATCAGTAATAAGCTGTCCACCCGTATCCGCTAACCAAAGACATACAAATATATGGACGAGCAACGAAAATCTGTGTACTCGTCCATGTGAGAAGCAAATTTGCCACATAAATAAGTGAGAAGCAAATTTGCCACATAAATAAGTTATAAATAACTTACGCTCTCGAAACTATATGATTCCCTCTGCTTCTCTTTCCCCTTTGTTTCCAGACAGGTTTTTCTTTCCTCTCTTCAGAAGAATCACCTCCCCCACTGACACCCGCGCACACCGTCAAAACTTCATTTCACGTGCACACGATTGCGCCTTCGTTACCATTCGTAAAACAGTTTGGGTAAAACACAACAAATAACTCTCACAGAAAACTCGAACGTCAACGCGAAAGAAAAAGAAAGAGGCGCAAAACACGCGGGAAAATTCATGTGTCAAAGCGGATGGAAAATTCACAAATTTAAAAAAAGCAGTGAACTAAAGTGCCGATTTCGTACACGCGATCTTCAAAATTATAAACTTTTTAGACGTGAACGCGTTTCGGAGTAAATAAAGTGCAAAAATAGAAGTATATCACTTCAAACCTCAACTTCACACAACTTTAGCGAAGGTTGCTAATTGCTTCGGCTCACGACCGGTTGCGGATCCAGTACTCTCTATATCTATGCCACTAACCAACATTCGCTCAGGTTCAACAACCTTACGTATTTTTGACGATAGTGGACTATCGCTTCTAAAGGGAGAAGAGTTGACGACACGTTCCTGCAAACACGAGCCCAGGTAAAAATGCATCGGTAACATTAAATGGCAATAACCATAGACACATCGTCAGCAGAATTATCGCACAAAAAAAGTATCGATTGTAGTATTAAGTAAAGTCTTATTGTAAATTGAATCAATAAAGTAATATTTTTTTTTTAAAGAACCCGGATAAATTTTAATTGATTTATACTCGTATAGATGCTTTCGGAGCACTTTGCGTTAAAATATATCCACTGCCCTTCCGAATTTGGTTGTTAGGGTCCATGTTTCACTTCGATATAAAAGCACAGGTTTCACTTATGTAGCGTCCAATCTTACCCGTTTCGTTGCCTCTTCTATTCAAGTAGGCTCAAAGATATACAAAATCATCCACACTTTCGAGGGTATAAGTTAATTAAACAAGTCTTTTACGGCTTTGAAAAATATGGCAAGACGGGTGTCTTGCATTTTTATTCCTTTGATTCCAGAAATACAACGTATAAAATGCATTACTTAAATCTAATTACAAAGTAGACTTAATCTAATTTGTCAGCACTTTTCGATCGTGGGATCGTGTCGACAGTCAAATTCGCTCGCATGTGGGAACCGCTTGCCATGCTTTTCCGTAATTTTGGAAATGCATATGATATTGTTATGACTGGCGTTAACTCCTCCCCGATCGTTAAAAGTTTGGTATGTTGCTAAATTTCAGCGATGGTAGGACATCGATGATGTGGGGGCCCCACAAGACTTCTTAGACAATGTGTTGGCTGAGTTTAGAGAATCGATTTTTGGCTCCATTACTTTGCTGGAAGTAGATATTTCAATTTTGTTTTTATTTGCTATTAAATTTTTAATGCAAAACATGTTTACGAAAATAATTCAAAATAGGATAATAATCAGGCCATTGCTAGTGTATAGATGCAGAGAATTAACCAAAAAATCATCCCTGTCTTGACAAAACTTTCGATTCAATATCCTGCAAAATGGTATATTCACGTGCATCGATTACAACAAACGTTCAATACTAGGTATCAAAGAGATATCAACCCAACCCCATTCGAGTTACTCGTAGGAGTGAAGATGTGGTCTAAGGAAGGTTTACTGTTGGAAGAATTGGTGGACGAAATGCTGGTAAAACAATTTATTAATGGACGCGATGAACTTAGGGAAAAAGCAAAGCAATAGATTCTTTAGACTCAGGAAGAAAATTGAAAAGCGAATGATCAACAGCGCCGTGAATCAAACCAAACCCAAACTACTCAACTAGGTCCAGGTCAGAAAATACGATCCAAGTATTTGGCAACATATCAAATCGTAAAAGTTACGTATAATGACACGTACGATGTATAACGAGTTGCTCCTGGAGACGGATCTATATTGACTAGTACATGCATTGAATACATGAAACCATGGGTATATATTCAATGACCATTCGGGACGAATAATGACGCGGATGTGCACAGCCCACAAAAAGATTGGGGCATCCGGGTACTAATATGCCTCCTCGCACCCTTCCCATCCAGATTAAATATCGAAACAATAACTTGACCATGTGAGGAGTGGAAAGCCAATCATTCCAAGCAAGAGCCCCTAGTACAGTAGTATAAGATGAGAGGGACATTTACCCGATGGCTAGCCTATATTTGCGAAGGAGCCCGCCAATCTGCTTGTTTTCATCTTAGAAATTAATTTTTTTTTTTTTATAATTGGTTCAAACAAAAACATTTTTTCTTAATTTAATATGTCTAAAAGAAGTAAAATTTACATTTGAATTTGGTGAATTTTGACGCCTTAATAAGACAACTGTTGTTTTTCCAAAAAATAAAAAATATTTTCATAGATAACATGTAATGAGTATAATCCTTATGGTGCAGTCTTTTAAATAAAAATTGTATTTATATGTTACGTAGAAGAATGTATTTCTTGCTTTAGCACTACAGTCACTTTCGGGCCTTTGCTTGGGGATTGTCAGAGTATCTCATTATCTTGATTGTAGATATTGGCACTGGAGAAAGACGATATGATCAGTACCACACTATGGCCACGCATCGATCCACCCAGCTACGAAATGTTCCGGTTTCAATCCAGCACATATCATAATTGAACGGGGTTATAGTCCGTCCAAAGAATTACTCGAAACAAATCTCATTGTCACCAACAAGATTCGAACGAGGGATCTTCGGCTTACGTAGCGAGCTTTCTAACCACTATATACGCGGAAAAATGTATTGCCTCTAAGAATTTGGCCACCTACTGTTCATATTACATTTATTTAGCCTCTTTTTGCCCAAGTTGGACTTACGATTAAAATACAAAAAAACTTGAGCCTAATTTCCTTCTTGATACAAGATCTGGTTACAAAATCAAGAGGGTTCCAGCAAGTTCATGCGTTTCATATTATGCACTGGATGAAAAATTTAAGATGTTTCTTGTTCGACAATTCCTTATTGTGGGTACCATGTATGTATTCGTAATTATTATTCTAACCTCTCTTACATGCAAGTCTAATATAGTGCAGTAATTTTCAATAAATATTGAATTGCATACCTTTTTCGAAATTAGGGCATTATTTATAAAAATTTTTACGCAAATAGAATAGAAAATACAACATGTATGAGTATGACTACTCACCCCCCATTCCCTCAACGAGTGCTCGCTGCAAGACGGAGGTGGCTGAAACACAAATCTTGATTGCAACAGCAGAAGTAGTAGTTAAAAACATTTTTTTAAATATGATTCTTTGAAATGCACTTTCAACTCTTTAAAAATTTTTTAAAACATAAATTTTTTCAATTCATTGTCAATTTTTAAAATTTATCCTGTGTTTTCATCTTTTCCTTGTAACGAATAAAGTAGAAGGGCATCAATATTACCTCATTCCGAACACTATCGTAGCATTCATATGACTCGGTAAATTAACCAAGTCTAAGCCGCACTCGACTAGGGTTTTGTTTGACACTCCTAATTGTACTCACAACAGTAGGTTAAATATGAATACTAGTAGTTTTTAGTGTTAAAGAATGAGAAAAATGAAGAAATACAATCCATACTGGGAGATAGGCAGGTTACGGCGAAAGTATAAGCCACTTCAAGTCCGGAAGGAATGCCTAAAACCACTGGTGGTGCAAAAATACAATTAAACACAATCACAACGATACAATTAATTCTCTCTACCACGCCGACCTTGAGTGAGCCTTATGTTGGGATGTAAGACCATCCAACGCAGCTAATTTGATATAACGCTCGAACAATCTTGTCGAGTCCGAATTGCAAGAAAGCTTAAGCCACTATGTTCAATTTGACAATAGTCAACGTGATTCGAAATTTGAGTACAAGAAGGAGTGGATGTATAAAAGTTTCGAGGGAAATATTGATACAGAAAATAATGTGTCAACAGCTTTGAAACGGGTGCATAGTGAAGATAACAATGAATCGGGACGACAAAGGAATCGCAAGTTATAGAAAAAGAAAAATGTGGGTAAAATGATTTTGAAAGCGACATGATTGCATTTGAAGTGAAAGTAACTATCAGTTTAAATTATACACATGTCATTATATCGGGATGGAGAGAAGTAGGGATACTTTTCAATTAACATCTCCCACCCAACGCAAAGAAATTATTAAGGGTAGGTTAATGGAACAAAATGCGAATGTATCGAATAAAATAGCGTTGAATAAAACATAAATTAAAAGCAATATTGGCCCTCAACAAAAAACAAAAAAATTAATAAAATCTTACTGGCTATAATTAAGGAAAATATTAAGAAATATAGCCCCAGCCAAGTTAAGAAAGTCCAAGACCCACCTCACGAACAATCACTAATTAAGCTCTTGCATCTGCAGCAAATTTCATGAATAGGCAAAGAACAAAAAGTCAAACAGTTAATGGTGAATAAGAAAATAAACTAATTGACATCAAAAGAACAGCATTGATGCGAATGAAAAAAACCTTCGCCACCAGAAGATTAAAATTGGAGACCATTTAAGTATAATCATCATAAAAAAATAGAATACAACACATATTATCACATCTGTGGATAGTATTTACTTAAAGTTTTTTCGTTATTGTTGTTTTGCATGCGTTGGATCAATCTCTTGCTCAACTACGTCATTATATTTAACGAAAAGTATTGTATTAATAGCGCCGACTAAAAACTGATGATTTATTTTATAGCAAATTTGCATACTTGACTTTTAATGAAATATCCTGTGCTATGCTGTTCGGAGGAATAATAATGAATATAAAAAAGTCGGCACGATTTACCTGAAAACTAAATGTAAATAAGCATAACTGACGTTGCAAACTGTCACTGAATTATGTTCAGCAAATTCAGCCGTACTTGAAGTGATCACCACCAGAGCGGAGTGGAAATCGCCTCTCCGAAGAGGTGGCTGAATGGAGACAAGGGAACTCGGTTGGAGAGCGGGACATTGGCCGTTAGGAGGAAATGATAAAGGGCGCGACGAATGACGCGCCTCCTCTTTCTTTCTTCTTGAGTTTGGCGGAGCAGAGGAACTAGCGAAGCGACGAGCGTTGCTGGTGATAAGAAGTGGAAAAGCGACGAGTTGGAAGATTATTCATCCAGTGGCAAATGAACGTGACCAGAACAAAACAACGAGGTAGGATTGTGAGCTACAAGTGGCGACGTAAGAGAAATGAACACCATCGGAGGCAGCAGAGAAGGGGCCCCTTTAGGTACGCGTAGTAGTAAGTTATCATTATTAAAGAAAAGAACTGATTTTTTGGTGTGATCTAGCTAAATATTTTAAAGTAGTTAAAGAGTTTGCATTTGAATTGATGTATGAATTTGTATTGTCGCGTGTTATGGTTCGCGGCCAATAAATTTAATGTTCCGAGCAAGTGAAAACGCAATGTCTTTTAAATTAAATTAAAAGAGTTTATTAAATTACAAATGCACAATCACTTATTTTACTATTTCACAATTTTAACTAGAATCTAACTTTCACTTGTCCATAAATTGCTATCGCCATTGTCTTCTAAAATTACTTCACAATCAACGAAACTCACTTTTCTATTACTCAAACAATATCGCTTTTCTATTCGCTTCACAACCTTAGTATCGCGGTTCTAATGAATGATCCCCCATTCATTCAGCTCGCCTTTATATAGGGTCTCAACTTATTTACCCATTTCTCGCACATTGGCGAATGTTCTACCGAGAGGTACCTGGTAGATTCGAGCAAATTAATGAATGGAGTGACGTCACTTTCAGATGTTGATCATGCTTGGTGGGTTTTCGGGGTTTCGAGTAAATTCATTTTGTTGATGTGTTTAATGGTTGTGAAAACAATTACAACAGTAGCTCGCAGAATTCTTTGTACATGTAACAATATATTAAAAGTTAAGCCGAGTTATTATACTTACCATTCCAGGAAAAACAAAACAAGGTAAATTTTTATGTAAAGAATTGAATTGGAATTATGATTCAGGTTGTGATGGGTGCGGCTTGAGGGGTAAGTCGTAATCGTAAAAATAGTCAAATCGAAAGTTAGTGACAATGTTCGGGGGAGGAGTGTTAATATCGGTATCAGGTCGGAAGTTTAGTGTCAGTGTTCGAGGGAAGCGTAGGAGGGCCTGATATTGTGGAAAATAGTGTTTGTTACAAATTTATTAGGTCCCAAGAAAAGTGTGTTACGAGTTGCTTAGTCTGGCAACTAGCTTTTGCTCGAAAGTTAGGTAGTTGGAAGAAAGTGGAGCAGTGACGTTGGTTGGTCCGGCAAGCTGTATTCTCGCTTGGCGGCTTATTTGGACCTTCGCGGACAAGCGAATGGTGCCCCACGCTCGTCTCCGGACGAGCTAAACCGGGTCCCTAAGTCCCGCCTTAGCACCCTAATTTCTTTTGGAGGCAATATTGGCTCCCGTGAAATAGCTGGGGGTGTCAATTGACACTGAAGAAGGGAACAACTTGCTCCCGAAATATATTTTTGTCGGAAAAAACAGAATAATAGCGTTGAAATGGAAAAGACGAAAATACAGGATAGTTTGGAGGAGTTAACATGCGAAAATACACAGAGTATCTTAAAATTTTTTAAATATATATGGTTCTTTAAAGTTTACTTTCGATTCTTTAAATTTTTTTGACATTTATGGTAATTTTCAGGTTATTTGGGCGATATATTTTATATATAATTTAACTTTTGCTTTTTTTGCTTTCAATCTTGCTTCAGAGCTGGTTTATGATAATACTGTACTTTAAGATGCTCCCTGTCAAGCGATGATCCAATTAGAGATTGATTTGGAAAAAAAATGCACAATTTATGCAAGAACCCAATCGGAGAGTACGTCAAATATCAAAGGATCTTCTCATTGAACCTCACAATTTTCACGATCGTATCGGGTTTGCTAATGATGGACGATGGCTGCAATTCCCCTCAATGTATTTCCACGAAAAACGAAATAACCAATGTGTTACGACGTCGAACCGTAGAATATTCCAAAACAATCCACAAATGCAATTCGAGCTCGGTACAACGATCACTCGGAGGTCGTTAGAATTTTCGACCTCTTTCTGCTTCTGTTTGAATTCCAGAGCACCGTCATCCAAACTTTTCTCTACCTTTTGTAGAGCTTTGAAGGATTATAGGGTTGCGTAGATATTACCATCTAAACTCAAGTCTATTAAACCGTCTCAGAATGTCATAACAGCTTGTGATTTCTCACTTGGAGCAATTGTCTAAATATTAGGTAAAATAGACACAGCTAGAAATTTTGTGATACCGTACTTATTCGAGCAAAACGCATCATCTACGGTGGTTGCAAACTCAAAAAGATGTTGACAGTACCACTGTTCATGTCTCCTTCTGTCAAACGTGCGCTCGTAGTTGTTCCCCTAAAAATTTAAAATAAAATGCAGAAAAATTGAGAGTCTGCTGCTTGAATTACCCAAAACTGCCCGGCTCTTCTGGTCAAAATTTGCTGTCAAACTGTCAACTTATTTTTGGTCTTGGAATTGACAGCTGCAGGTTTGGCTGCCATTGCTACAACCCATGCAAGGTAAAATCCTGTGACTATACTTTCCACAACCTCTCCTAGGCAAAAGCCTGTTACTACAAGAATTTTGAATGAACCTTATTAACGACCGGTCGTTAGGAAAATAAAGGAAACCCCTAAGTTACTGCCTCCTACATTGGCTGTAGAAATGCTCATTGGAGTTGGTAAAACATGCAGTGCGGAAACCATACATTTTGTGCTAAGAAACCATAATTTTAACGGCTAAGTTGTCAGAAAGAAGCCGTTTATCAATAACAAAAATCGACAAAGTCGCCTAAAGTTGGCCTCTGAGCATATTTCAAAAGACCTGGTGTTTCTGAAGACCATTATTTCAACTGACGAGTCCAAAATCAACATATTTGGCTTATATGGAATGATATAGCTATGACTTGGATAGGTGGGGGAGCATAATGGGCCTATATGTCACCTTCGGCGTTGAAAAGGTAATTTTTATTGAAGGGAATATGGTTGAGATCATTTATATTGGTATCCTAAAAGGAAATTTACTCCAAACTGCTAACGAACTCGGGATTAAGTGTGAATCTTGATTCCACCAAGATAATGACCCTATGCGTTACAACTGTGCAGTCGTGGTTTATTTAGAATCATCCTCAATTGATTGCTAATCTGGCAAAGTTACCTGACGAATTTAATTGAGAATGCATGGAATATTTCGGAGAAAAAAATCCGCAACCACTTCACTTACAACCGAAATGATCTAATAAAAGCTTTGTTAGAGGAATGGAATAATATATCCCCAGAAATTACAGGAAAGCTGACTCAAAGCTATTTTGAGTTAAAAAAACAAATCAAACCAAATGTTAATATCACACTGGAGGGCTTCAAGCTGGATAACTTTAAAAAAAACTTGTACTGCATCAAATAAACTGTTGTAGTGAAATGGGTGGATAAAAATGTCCGTAAAGGACTGCAGCAATGATCTGCTGCCTCGGCGCGGGAGCATGATGGTGTTCGCCGAGATTGGCGTTGTCTGAGGACGCGTGAATGCGCTGGCAGGCTAGCATTGTGGTGTCGTGGGGCGGTTTCTTTTCTCCAGCACAAGGACCCACTTAAAACATTTTCCATTCAGGAATTCGCAGATACAAACATGAATTAACCTGTGTCGAGGCCAAGGTAACCTACTAAGGGTTGAAATTGCCGAAGCAAATACAAACGAGGCCTGGAGAAAACAGACGGGACTTGTGAGTACTTCATCTTTACCGACAATACTTATGGCCCCAAAATAAGTGTAGGGCATCCAGGTGCAATCGGCGCTCCCTTGCGCCCCCCCCCCCCCCCACGTGGATCAAGATCCATTGTAAACATGGCCAGATGTTTTCCATTTGAATATAAAAATCATGCAAATATAGTTCGCATAAACTTTTCCCTCAAATGAAAACCACCAACGTGGCAAATCACAAATACTATACCATAAATGAGCACGTCAGCGAAAGGCCACTTTACCCTGTGAGAGCACCTGTAACGTCATAAAAAGGGGTGAGCAGATCCGATGGCTAGCTATCTCATTACAGTGGAGTGGTCCTATACCCGCTCAGGTTCACAAAACTAAATGGGAAGACCGAGTTTTTCGTATTCTCGTTCTTTTAATTCATTTTTTAATTGAACAATATAAAAATCAAGGCATAATTTCACTGAATTAGAACTACTTTTCAGTGTTTTTTAGAATTAATCAGTAAATGGGGAATCGAAAAGCCTTTGTTTAGCATAAAATTTACTTCAAATTCCACAATTGGTTTTATTCGCAAGTGAAGAAACCATTCCAACGATGACTTGCCCTGTAGCCATATTTTTTTTTATGGAGAACAAGACTTGAAATAAGTACCTAAAAAAATCGACCTGCCACCTAATCCAATCAACAGAAAAAAAAAGATGATATTTTAAGGCGTGTTAGCCATTCTCATAAAAATGTTCAAAGAAAATATATTACCCAATAATGTACATTAGTATCATAGAAACGTCAATTGAATTTGAGAAAAAATCAAGTTTCTACACCGGCACGAAAACCATTTCAATAGAAGTTGAAATTTCCTGTCATTCAACAAGTTTCCATTATAAAAACTTATAAACGAATATAAATGTATTTGAAAAATGACGTGGCATATAACTAGTTTCGACGGACACTTATTGAAATGACCAAAACCCTTTCATGTGATGGCGATATTATCCGGCGAGTTAGGCCCACAGTAGCTAGTTTTCACTAGCAACACTGATTATCATAGAGGCACTGTATCTTCTTTTTTTTTTAGAATTTAAATAATTCTCAGCAAGGAGTTTAGATAAAAAAACTGCAGACATCAACCCCTCAAAAAAAATATCAAACATTATGGACAATGAGTCTCTGGGTAACATACAAGGACGATTTTACACTTGCTACTTCATGTAGATAAAACCACTTCACACTCAAAGCGCCGTAAGGATCTTTCTGAAACCGTATTCTGATTTAATTCTTTAAACCTCTGATTAGCGCTACTTGCAAATATATTCGCGTCCATCGAAAATACATTCCTCCTCCCACAAATCACTACTCTTATGGGAATTCCCTAATATTTACACATTATCAAATGCTTCGGCCTTTAACGCATGGAACGCACTGACTAATATTGCTAATTTCATCGCAGAAATTAGAGGGAATACGCACAGAAATTACACGATTTAATGTAAAATTTAAAACGCCAGTTTACGAGCACACAATTACTGTTTGCAAATCCTTTTTCACCCGTTCAGTACCGAGTGTTTTAGTTGCTTCATTTGTGAAGCAAAACACATTCACAAGAGCTAATTGCGATGGCCCAAAAGTATACCTACTTGAATAAAAACAAGGATGCACTTGATCTACGATTATTACATTTATTAACAAGTATTTACACATTTATAGACCCCCAGGTTAATACGTCCTAATCGAATTCGAATTACACGAAAATAAACACAGTCAATACCAAACTCGGGAATAGATGCCGCAGCCAAGTAATCACGTAAATCACACTCATTGCCGGCACGTACAGTTCACGATGTCAGACCTGGGTGGCGATCACAAGAAGACTTCTCGATCCACCAAAGCAGATCTCCTCACACGTTGTTATCCGCCACAGAACGGTTCCTGATGCAACGGAGTTTTGCGACGAGCTCCTTCGTCCACCCAATCTAGATTGCGTTGCGGCAATGCAATTCGTGGATAAGCTGCTTTCTAAAGGGGTTGCCGTATCCAAATTTCAATTGTAAATTTAAATGATCAAATTTAAATTTACAATTAAAATTGGATCAGCTTTATCATGGTTTTCTAGCAATTTGCCTAAGCGACCACTCAATTACTACACTGTGACATAAAATTTCGCCTTCAATTCTGTTTTTGTTATTGAGTCGTTTAAGAATAAGTATTTGAAATACATGAAATCTTTATTCAAAAATATAATCTTAATTTAATTAATTGGCTTTCGAATGTTTTCAATATTTATTTTGTTATTATGCCTCAAGTTTTGAAAAATGTATTACATCAGCAACAACAAATTGAAAACTTATTAACCTACAGATAATCAAGAATCTTGCCCCAATATACATATTTTCAACCTTCAACCCATATCTTCAATATGCATAAAAGTTCCCTCGAAGCCCCAATCGAGTTAAATTTTTCGCGTCAAAGCCACGCGGTCGCGTCAATTGCAACCGCAGATTGTTTGAAATTTGCCGTCACAGCGTTACGCCATGGTCACAAGCGCCTTAGAGGCTCCACATCTATTAAACCACGACTCCACCAAACACGAGACATGTGGGAACATTCACGCCGAAATCAATAAAAAATTGGTCGGCACCTAAGAGTCACATCTCCTAAACTCTGTCACAAAGTCTTTGTCGCCCTTCGACGTAATAACTTTTGAAATGGGATTACGATTAGCTTGAGCCGAGTTTGAGATATCTACACCACATACTCATATGATTGAGTCCACGAATCTTTTCGCCGTACATATGAACGTGTGTAGTCTATGGAGTCAATGCATGTACACAATATGTCTTCAATGGAGCAATGGATGAATGCAGAACAGATTGAGCCTGGGACAGATGCTGTTATTCTTATTTGTGATCCGCAGACGAGATTAACGCATTTAGATGCGGACGATAAAGCGGGAAGCTACTGAAATTGGATTACTAGAATGGTTTTGTTGTTAGGAGTCATATGAGTGCATTACGGCTGGGTCTGTCGCATGCATGACATACATGCGTAATTGTTCGGGCATTTGCACTGAATCTGATCTAATTTTGTGTTGTAATGTCAAAGATGATAGATGGAGCGGAAATTTAGATCAGGGCTGCATGAGAATTTAGGGTAGACAACCGTTTTGCTCATTGTCGTGGACAACTCAAAAGAATAATTCAAATTCAACATCAATCATTCCATTTTATGCAGGAATAAAAACTGAGATAGAGAGACCTCATAACTACATAAAGATAGTTCAATCTTTTATGAATAAAGGATAACCACACCCATCAGAATTTCATAAAAATATTCCGATCATTCCATCCACATTCATCCTCGACCAGCTGAAAATTAATAACAAGCCTGCAACAAAGGCATGTCATGGATCCTCATTTTGAATTCATATTTCATGTTGAGATTGTATCAACCCAAATCCACATGAACAGTGGCAAGCGGCTTTGGTTCAAAGCTGTGAAAAAGATTCCGAATCGGGTGCACACCAAGTCATCATTGTTGCCCGGACTTTTATTGTTAATCCTAGAAAACAAGTTTGGCATGCTCCTAGAGAAAAGAGGAGACTCCTTGTCGCGTTGTTGTCAGAGGCAGAAGATGGAATCCAACAGCAAGCAAAAACTGCATTTCGTGTACATTTAATGGTGATAATAAGCTTCCAATTATATAATAATGAATAATGCATTTCCTGAAACAAGGACAGAAGTCTAGCGTTCAGCCTGGCTTACGATTCAAGGAAGCAATATCTAATTATGGAGCTATTTCACTGATTGTCTTTGAATGGAATTTCTTCCAAAAACTTGAGTATTCAGGCATTGTGTAATAGTTCCTTCGGCATGTCGAGCTCGAATGGAACATTATTTATGGGACCTACTACCTATTCAGAGCATCCGAAAGGAATTAATAATAAGGCATTCACTTACTCCACATTTTGCATTATGTAGTGCAGTCAATTTCAATGCACTGTGCCGTCGAGTGTCTTAAGAACAACTTCAACACTATCGTCAGCCAGCTTGGCTGACTGCGAGAACTATGAACTTCAATGGTGAATAGCCAGCCGGTGGTACCTTAGATTCGAGCACAAAGGGGTGCATTTTATTCCTTCAAGACAATAACTCCGTTTTGATTTATTAAAGTGAAACTATGCACGGTTATAGGTGTCTCTCCTTTTCGTTCACCTTTATCTTTTCTATTTAAATGGCATGCAGACCGGCTGGAATGGAGAGTTGGTTGGTTGGTGTGCGGGACTCAACGGGAACTTTTAGAGATGCGACCGGACCCAAGCGGACCAAAACTAGACTATGATATATGATAGCCAGGGTGTTATTATTTCACATCAAGATTGTGCCCGGGATATTATTTATGGTCCATATTCAAATGCTGGAACATTGTAATCTGATCGGGTGGCTACGTCGAGGAAAAAGTGGTGGAGGAACATTTTTAATCTGATGTCTACCTGGTTGGCATTATTATCACATTTTAGAAATCCTTTATCTTAGAAGGGAATTGTTTAAATCACTTAGGTAGACTTATTTTCCTCTCAATAGATAATATGTTTTGTCTAGTGAAGTGGGAAACAGTGCTGATGGTATTCTATGGTGAAAATGAGATGCAATAAACCTTATTAGCCAACATCATATAGAGATGAAGTGAAAATTTTGTAATTAGATAATCCACTATATTTATCGGTCAAGACCTTGAATGCTTGGAATGAGCCATAAAAAAGGAAATTTCTTTAAATAAGTCTGAAAAATGGACTGAGCATATTAGAATGTATAACATCAGCTAATAGGCTATCGCTTTCATTCGGTTAACACTCCAATTCACGCGCGTCATCTCACAGATGACCAGTTCTGTTTTTCCGTCATAAGTTTGATGAAGGGACGAGAGCCTGGTGCCCCGCCCTAGTATTCCTCAAGCTCGCCTAGCTCAACAGTTCAGTTGCCGGTGTGTTAGCGTCCAGTACAGTTTGCGCGTGTTTTGGCCGAGAGAATCTCACAGATGACACGCGTGTGAAAACGTTAGTTTTTCATAATGCCCGATTTCGGATTTCTACCTTTCACATATTTTTGTGACAATTTTTTGATACCTTGTGATAACAATATTTTTTAAGAAATTTGTATTTTCTACCTGATAGGCGCATGGTCATCTTACAGATGACACGCGTGTATTCATGCTATTTGCAATGAGAACATTTTTTTTCTTCAACCATTTTCGTTCAGATCAATGTTCTGGACTATTTTATTTTGTTTTTGGAGTGCTTGTTGACTGAAACTGTGTTTTCTTTTCCATACATTCAATATGGTGACGAAAAAACTCTTTGATCTGAATAATCCTGATGACATATTACAAATCCATCAACTTCTTCTTGATGGCTGCGACCTGAGTGATGATGAACACTTTCAAGAAACTGACCCTGGATCTCCAGCTTCAGGGCCCTCAAATCTTGTTGCTGAAGTTCCTGAAGAGGCATTTGACACTGATGCAGAAGAAGAGATTGAAGAACGGGAAGGAACTCAGATACAAGTCAAAGTGATTCGGAAACATCAACTGACTATGATGACACTGAGCCTGTTTTTGTTGGTCACCATAAGAAGGGAAAAAAAGTAATTGATCCAATTACATGGAAAAAAAACTCCCTTCCACAGTAAGAAGAGAGGGACCCGCAACTTACTGAAAAGACTCCCTGGCCCGATCGGCCAAGGAAAGGGCATAGAAACATTTTTCGAATCATGGGCTTGCTTATTTGACGACAGCATGTTGGAAATTATTATATCTTTCACAAACCGATATATCGAGGTCGTCCAACACAATTATTTACGACCTAGAGACGCTAAGAAGACAACCAAAACAAAGATCAATGCGTTTATTGGCCTACTCTATATAGCTGGGATACATAAATCCGAAAAGCTGAACCTGGTAGACTTATGGGCTAGTAATGGTTTTGGAATTGAGATATTCCGCCTCACCATGGGAATCAACAGATTCCGTTTCCTACTTATGGCTGTAACATTCGATGACAGGCAAACCAGAGCAGAGCGAAAAGCACAAGATCGACTCGCCCCAATCAGAGACATTTTTGAAAAATTTGTCAACAACTGTCAGGTGTGTTATCACGTGGGAGAAAATGTCACAATTGACGAGAAACTGGAGGGCTTTAGGGGTAGATGCAACTTCGTTCAATACATTCCCTCTAAGCCTGCAAAATACGGCATCAAAATTTTTGCAGCCGTAGATCCTGGCGTTTGTTACACGTGTTACATGGAGATCTACGAAGGCAAGCAACTTGAGGGCCCTTTCCAAGTCAGCAATAAACCTGTGGATGTCATTCAATGCATGGCTACCCCCCTCCGTAACTCAAGCCGTAATATCACTGCCGACAATTGGTTCAGCGACACTACTCTCCTTCACACTCTGTCAAGAAACTATGAGCTATCGTACATGGGGATTCTCAAAAAAAAAAAAAAACAAACGGCGAATCCCAAAAGAGATGAAAGATTTGAAAAATAGAGAAGCGTACTCGACTATTTTTACATTCAGTAAAAATGGAACTATGGTTTCATATGTACCTCAAAATAAGAAAAAGAAAGAGAATGTGCTTTTGATATCTAGCATGCATACGGATGGAGCAATCGACGAAGAAAGTTGAGAGAAAAGAAAACGTGAGGTGGTGACGTATTATAATCACCATAAAATTGGTGTGGACATGGTGGATAAAATGTCCGGTGCCTACAATGTCCAAAGACTTACAAGAAGGTGGCCAATGGTGGTATTATACGCAATTTTAAATGTGGCTGGTATCAACAGCCAACTCATCAATCTGGGGAACGGACAAAACGTGCCAACTCACTGACTTTTCCTTCGTGAACTGAGGAATGAACTCATCAGAGATCAGTTGATTATGCGAGTGCAGCTCAGCAATTTGCGACGCACGATGACCTCACGTCTTCGAGAACTCCTTCCCAATGATCAAATACCACCACAAGCTTCAAGCAACTCAGCAGCTACTGATGCTGGTGGACGCCAGCGCTGCGGATTTTGTTTGGAAAATAAAACAAAACGATACACCAAATATTCTTGCAAGGAATGTGGCCAATACTTATGTCTGCAACACTGTGCCTTTTCTTGTGCTAATGGATGTAACGTGGGTGTGGGTAATGAAAGTGATTCAGAGTGAAATTTAAGTTTAATTTTTTAAAAGCAAAGGGTTCTTGGTTTTTTTTGTACTTTTTTTTTATTGGTCATTTCCATTTGTTTGAGTAACCTTCCAAGGTCTAGAAATGAGGCTCAATTGTCAATGTGTTCATACATTTTACATTATTATTATGTTCTCTCAAACTAGTATAAGACTGATAAGAGTTGTGTTCCTAGGTTTACTAGTTGATTTACCTTTTGCAAGCCAGTGATAAGGATTAAAATTGAAAGTAAGCTACCGTGGCAACTGTGTTACAAAAATTTAACATTTTTGAAGATTTATATACAGATAATTTTTTTGAAATACAAATTTATGAACATTAATGAACTTTTACATTTATCTATGCACCATCATTCCTGCAAATTTGCGAAAAAACAATTATACAATTCACTTTTGACAAATAAGTGAACAGTCATCTGACAGATGACACGCGTGTATTTATGTCTCACTAGGGGGCGCATGTATTGGAGTGTTAAATTCCAGTTGTACAAGTAAATTTATCGGGAAAGTTTGAGGGCAACTACAGACCTTTATTTTCTTTATGGAAATGCAGGCAGCCGGGCTTTAAAGTTAATTAATAGCTATAAGAAAATTTTGTTTGAGGATTGCTGGTTGTCCTAAGTGAAAGAACTACATTGTTCTTTCACCCGAGCATTTTAGCTATCAACATAATAGCATTATTTGCTCGATGGACTTCAGCTGGTTCCAGCATATAGGCTGGTTCCATTAAAAATCTCGCAGTTTCATATGAGGTGACCGAAATACTCCTCAGGAGCTGCCACATCAGTCACCTCGGGGCAGCTCGACTGCGGGGTTCCAGATGACCACGAACCCATATATATATATGTTGCAGCATGGCAGTGCTGCAAGCTCTATCGAGCAGTAATTTCCACATTTACGCAGTGGTGGCGAACTTATAAGATAGAGCTTGCAGCACTGCCATGCTGCAACATATATATATATGGGTTCGTGGTCATCTGGAACCCCGCAGTTGAGCTGCCCCGAGGTGACTGATGTGGCAGCTCCTGAGGAGTATTTCGGTCACCTCGTATGAAACTGCGAGATTTTTAATGGAACCAGCCTATATGCTGGAACCAGCTGAAGTCCATCGAGCAAATAATGCTATTATGTTGATAGCTAAAATGCTCGGGTGAAAGAACAATGTAGTTCTTTCACTTAGGACAACCAGCAATCCTCAAACAAAATTTTCTTATAAGTTCGCCACCACTGCGTAAATGTGGAAATTACAGCTCGATAGAGCTTGCAGCACTGCCATGCTGCAACATATATATATATGGGTTCGTGGTCATCTGGAACCCCGCAGTCGAGCTGCCCCGAGGTGACTGATGTGGCAGCTCCTGAGGAGTATTTCGGTCACCTCGTATGAAACTGCGAGATAATTAATAGCTCTCCAACATACTTAGAGAGGTTAGGCCCAAGCTTCAAAAAGATGACCTATATCTTTGAATCCTGGCTTCCTGTATCTCTGAATCCTGGCTGAATAATTCGGTGAGTAATATGGATTCATCTTATTCTTACAAAAATTTTAGTGGATGGGCTCGTGTCCTCAATATCTGACGATGGAGGGTTCTGATTGGATCAAATGTTATTAATTGCTGCTCTATTTATTCTAACTTCGTTCAACCTACTACACTTTAGTAAGAACTGTCCTCCCTCCTGGCTCACACCTACTAGTGTCGTGTATGTGTATTGTTCCCAGACAGCACACTAAGCCAACGAACATCAGATATGTCGATTAAATCAAGTTATCCTTTAGTCAAAGCTGAAATCTATTTTATGATAGACATATTTCCAATAATCATCACCAAGAATTAATCTCCTCTAATCTTCACGGTTCTACAACCTCGTTCGCCAGTTGATCATTCCTAACATGGATCTGCTGTCAGCTTCTATCGTGTCTTCCCATAAAGTTCTCCGTCTTCTCGCTGGACATCTACCTTGTGCTCTGCCTTTTAATTTTATCTGCGGTAGCCAGTTTTCTTCTATTCCTTCTACATGGCCCACTCATTGCAGTTTACGTAAATTTTCGCATGTATATAAAGGTGGTTCGTCAAAAAATTTATACGATTCATTGTTGTAATGTAGTTCTCACCTTGTTCCTTGCTTGAATTTTTCGGGAAGCCTTGCATTCAGAAATTTTCACTGCCTCTTCGACTTCACTCATAAGGGTCTATATTTCACTTTCATATAACAGCACAGATTTGGCTCAGAATGGCCTTTGCCTCCAGTAGCAGTCACCTCCAATTGTCGTGATTCTGTGACCATGTCTGCTAATTGGAAATCCCAAGCATCGATAATTTTTGTGGATGGAAGGTGTATGCAGTTTGTGTACTGAGTGCGGGGCTCCCATGCTCATGAGTGACTGGACTATCTACTAAATACCTCACCTGTTAAACTGAGAACCAAATCTGGAACTGTTTGATGCATAACTTCGGGCCAGGCCTCGTTTGCTATACCATGAGGCACCTTCAAGCTGGGGAGTCCCTCCTCCAACGGAAGAGAAGGAAGGAAAACGAATCGCCTGATAAGCAATCCCCCAGCTCTGGCGTCCCCAGCTGCTATAGGTCCCTTTTATACTTTAGATCTGGCCGAAAATAATGTGGCACATGGTTTCATTTGTCTACTGATCCAAGCGCCACTGGGACTATGCTATATGGTGTGAGCTCTCCTATTTCTCTGTAGAGATTAGATCACAGATTGTTCCATATTTTGCACGTAAAAAATGTGTGGCAGGCATAGTCTTCCTATCTTAAGCAAAACCTACGGTCGGGGGACCATGACTTACCAATCTTGTGCAGGTAAGACTGAAAGCGCTTATGCCCGCTCAGAAACTGGGTCAGATACAAGCCAATCCCCTTTTCAATTTAGCCATGATTTCAGATCCGAAATGAAGAGCACGGTCCACCTTCCCTTCATGCAGTGATTAGAGCCGCAACATCATCCGCAATGCTAATCAAGCACAACTCATCTGGCATCTTCCGCTCCAGTAGTCTATGACCGTATTTGTATATATTTATATCTAGCAGAGGTGTGCATAACCCGGGATGACATGCTGACGCCGTTTTATGCTCATTTGTGTCACGGGTTATCCGGGGTACCCTCTGTTTGTGTTAAACCACTCTATACATAAAACTAATAGGAAGGGAAAAGGAGGGGAGAGGAGGAAGTCATTATGAGAATGGAAAAATTATTATTTTTAATAGTTTTATTATAAATCCAAAAAAATTCTATGCAAAATTCCGAGATTTTAAATAAAATAAGAGATTAAACAAAGCTGCCTCTTCAAAATTTTAAAAGTAGTCTAATATAAAACGCAATCAAAGAAGGAAAAATCTAATCAAATATCATGAAGAGCAAAACCAAGCTAAATTGACAAGAATGCAAAAAACAAAACCATATAAAAATATGGAAAAAAATTAAACCGATACTCACTTCTTTCCCTGCAGCACTCCGAGCGCCCGGAGAAATAAAAAAAAGAAGCTTGGGGCCACTAAAAATTAAGATTAAAGTTAAATTCAAACTTAAAACAACACTCAACGGCCACTTTCATCACTACGTCTCTCTCGGTCTTATCTGTTCTAATGAAATCGAAGGAAGTTCAACGACTGGCACTTTATTCTCCCCGTAAGCCAACAAAGCAGTTTATATAAACAATAAATTTTTACTTTAGGTTTTTTATAAATTAACAATATTAGCACTTGTTTTGGCTTTTTGGATAATTTAATAATTTTCACTCCTTTTGTCACTCGCAAACTCACACTAATTTAATTTTGGTGAAGTAGTTAATATTGCTACAGTCCAGCATATTGCTGCAACTTATACTATCAGTGTCACGGATAAGGAAAATTTGCTTCCTAACACACTGAAACCTCAACCTAAACTTATAACGTCCAATCGCTGTAGAAAAATCAATAGAATTTGCACCAAACACTTCTCTTGAACTCTCTCGTTTTTTAATTTTTTTTTTCTTTCATTCCCAATGATCATAATTCATAATCGAATCTCCACAGTAATTCCTGATACGTCGTGAACCACCCGTATGCTTCTCCCCAAATATTAGTATCAGTTTGAACAACCACAATCACTTTTTCAATCCACTCTCACTATCACCTCAAGCCGTCACCATCCAAAAAAAACCAGTCCCCCCCCAAAAACCAAGACTTTATCCCTGAATTCCAAATCAAAACTTTATCCGACACCGGCGAAAAATTCACTCCCCGAATCTCAATCAAGACTCACTCAAAACCAATCCCGCAATTCTCACCTTCTAATTACCGCTGCCATACCAAGGTAATGTAATCGAAGTTTAATACTCTTCAATTCCGTTCCTCACACATGTTTTCACTTTCGACAAATGTAACAATTTCCATTTGCATGTATAGTGGTTTGCATAACTATGATAGCGTTCAGTTATATGCAAATCATCATACACACGGAAACAATTGCTTTTTCCGAAATAAAAAAGAGTTTTCCTGCGTCCGGAAGAGCTTGAATCAGGGTCTTAGCAGACCAACTGATTAAGAGTCTACGGTATCAGCACTGGAGCCACCTTCTGACAATCTCCTGCAGGTAGTGCCTCAGAAACTACATCGGTTATTCTGGAACTTGAGAAGAATTGTTCCGGCGTATCCAGAATATCCACCTGTCTAGCGGAGTTGAGGGCGCTTCTAACGTGGAACGTTACCACAGATTCCGTCTGTGAACTCTTTCTCGATGAGTTCCTCTAGCCTTTTCCCAGCAGTATCTAGCATGCATAACGGGTGCTATGCAGATGCTGATACACAATTTTAACTCCCCTTGCCGATTAGCGCAAGCCTCGATACTTTCCATCATAACAGAAAAATCCCATCTCGTAGGGAAGCGTTGAATGTGCTGAGCAGCAAGTCAAGTCAATGGTGAAAAATAAGTTGCAATATCTCAGTTGGTACACCATCTATGCCTGGAACCCACCTAGCTTCCAATGAAAGGACTGTCTCTTTCAGTTCCAGCTATGTGAAGAGTGGACACTCAATTGCTGTTTCACCGTGGACAGCGTCAACATGGACAGCATAAGCGGGGAAAAGTTCTCGCACTACCTCTTCTATATTTTTCGCGTCATATATGTAAGGCGTCAGTAGGGTGTCAAGCTAAGGCCTCACGGATCCTTATTACCATTATCCACTTGATCTCGCCGGCAGCGAGCCTTGCTGTTGTTCATCAGTTTGGAAAGACGTTTCCTGGCCAACTTATATGCTGCTACCTAGTTGCATAAGTCACCAAGGTTCCCTACCCATTATGCTTCACGCCAAAGCTTGTGATACTCCCTTCACTTTTCAGCGATTCCAGTCAACCTTCAGCACATTGGAGGCTTGAAGTGACGGGGTTTCCGATGGGGCATAGAAGCGCTGCAAGAAATTGCGATGACGCTTATATTTGAGTTCAGCAGGTCTTGAGCTGCCAAGTCTTCTGTTCTCTGCGGATCACCCTTCAGTGGAGCACCTGCCATGGCATCTTGACAAACCTCTTGACGTCCATCCTTCCCATGTTCCACCCAATCCTAGAAGGTCGAGAGCACGGCTGTCGGGATCGATCTTAAGTAGATTGTATTTTTTGTCAATGATCTACCTTCTGCTATCACATCCCTCTGTTTCCTTTATGCTGATGACTTCAAGGTTATTTGAGTTATTGACTCCGTTTAAGACGTAGATATCCTTCAAACCCATCTTCAAAGTCTTATGGCTGGTGTGAATCAAATCATCTCTCCTTAAATGTTTCCAAATGCCATCTTCCTGTAATAAAATTCCTCTTCCCTCAACGTAAAGGCTTGTTGGCATCGCTTTGCACAATGTAACCTCCTTTAAGGATCTTGGTGTGCTTTTCGATTGTAAACTGAAGTTTGATCTCCACATTACTCTAATTATCAAGAAAGCCTCTCGCATAACTGGGTTTATGTTACGATCCGCTTCGTCATTCCAACATATTACCTCCTGCATGTGTCTTCACTTCTCACTAATACGCAGTAATTTGGAGTACAGCTTCCAAATTTGGAGTCCGTACTATAGGAAGCCAATTGATGCTCTTGGGTCAATTCAACGCAGATTTACACAGCCTCTATTCTTCAAATTCAACCTTCCTTACTCCCCTTGTGATTACCGTCTACATACTTTGAGCCTTCCTATCATCGAGTCCTGACGATATTTCCTTGACGAATGTCTTTTGTTTAAGCTTCATCATAGTCTTTTACCTCAAAATGTATGCAAGCAAATTAATACATCCAACGCTGCTCGCCCTAATAGATCCTCGCTTCAATTCATTTTCTGTATGCACATACTACCACCTTCTTCCATTCTCCCTAGCTACGCTTACCTCGTATGCACAACCGGCGAAGTCTTGGCCTTCTACCACGGTCTCTTGGCGTATTTAAAAGTTTTATGAAAAATCAAATTTATAAATACTCCTATAATTCTTAATTTTTGATATCATTGAACTGTGATCTTTTCTCTTTAATTTCTCCCATATTTTGAGTTCCTATATTTTGTATTTATCTAATAATTGACTTGTAATTAGACTACCAGTCTGTAGGTCAATTTTTTTAAATAAATATATAAATTAATTATCACTAGCTGAGTAGTACTCTAATACTCTTAAATTGTTTATCCTTCGTACTAAAGGCTCCAAGTCGAAAATCACTTTCCGTATGGTTCCTTTGTAGCCAATACGGTGGAAATTCAATTTATTTCCAATGTTTAGTGTGACGAACACCGTCCTGGCTGCCATTTCTTGGATTCGTTTTCCCCACGGATATATTTGAAACATGTCCAATCGATTACTTTTGTGTTGAAGTCTCCTCCAACGGGCACGTTGCCGTTGGCGTTTGAGATAGCGCCCTCCAAGGCATTAAGCTTGGCTTGGAAAGATTATATCGGTTCGTTTGACGTTGGGTACACACTAAAGAAGGTGGTCCCTGACCACATAACCCACACAAAACCATCCCCCCTCCATAGCTCCCCGCCTGGAAATCACTGTGATGCAAAGCTTTTATCGTAGTGTTGCCCACTCAGCAGTAAAAAGTCCACTTTCATGTTCCTTGCAAACTGATCAAGCAGAGTATGGGCGGTTGAACTGCGGTGTAGGTTCAGTTGCAATATGCAGGTCATCGAAGTTCTGATTTTGCCCTGGCTAGGGCCTCCTGGAAAACCCGAAGTTTTTTCTGCTCTTCTTCGGTCTTCTAGTCCACTTCGGCCTTTAACCAGCTCCACCGGTAATGCCCTATGCAGTCTAGAGCTCCTCTAGTTCAAGCTGCCCAATCTTTACTCCATTACTGGTTTTTGCGAGTCGCATGCAGACTTTATTCTTTGCAAAACATCTCCCGTTCTTTGGATTAGTCGTTCTTCCTCGTGTCGCTGGACGGCAATTGTAGTATGTGCCCACTTTTCTCGGAAGAGCATTGGAAGAGGCTATCGGCTTTCATTCCGCCCCATTTTTGATGGTGCTGGTGAAATCATACAACGGTGCTTTATTTGTCTGGCCACTCTTATCTTTTTCTGCCGTGATTAATTTGTGGACTTAAGGAAAGTTCGTTATCATTTCGAGATCTAGGACCCTTGCTATAGTTGCTTCAGTAGCGATGGCAGCAGCAACCATCGAATCCTTGAAGTTCTTTATATTTTCCCCCACCACTCGAACAACGGTGCGTAATGCAGATTTTCCCACTCATCATATTTAGGACGTTCTGGCATTTGCATCGTTTTATTGCTGTGCCTGAACGATAAAGGAGTCTCAGTCTGGACAAGACTATCTTTTAATCTCCACTTTTAGTCCGTCTTCACTGTCATTATATTCATCATCCTTTTTGAAGTGGAAACTTTTTTAGCGACATTGTGCATTTTTCTGGATGGGCAAACAGCATTGAGCTTGCTTCAGATTTTATAGCGACACCATCATCGCTACCATGAGATGTATAATGTATATATAAATTGTATAGGACGCACGAACGTTCAAGTTTTCACTTCTGTCGGCACTCCCGGAGTGCCTTGTTTTTTGTCACCGTTAGTACCGCTCCCGATGCGCTGTAAACATTGTGGCTGCAGCCGCCGGTTGTTTCACCATTCTTGTTGTTTGCTTACTTTTCTGTATTTGTTTCCTCTGTTTCCAAAGTTTCTAGTTGGTATAGTTGTAGGAATCGAGCAGTTATACTAGCAAACTGCCATCTCCTACCCAAATTCTAATGGCAGATTTAAAATAAAAGCACTTGCCAATTTTCATTCTTCCCAAAGGGAAAATTAGTAAAGTTAAAGCTAATTTGAGGCTATGTATTCATCGAACGGAGACGCTTTGAAGTCCACAATGATTTGAAATTGAGCAGAGGAAAAGTGTACACGGACGCCAAAGCGCGCATCCCACCAACCAACAGCCCTTATCGATAGGAAATTTCGTACCTTATTGAGCATTTGGGGGAATTTGTAAAGTTACTGTTATCTAATGTCTTATTGGAAGTATGAGGACCCACTATAGTGCCGAGCGAATATAATTGAAGATTGCAATAGTGAAACAAATACGCCGAGGAAATTTGTTTGGAATTTTAATAATTTATCACGCCATTGTTACTTCACAGGACTTACTCACCCCATCCACTAGCGCTCGTCGAGGAGGCTGGGTAAGGACCCCGTTTGTTTCGTTTTTTACATTTTTGTAAACTTGTTCATAATTTTTTTCAATTAATTAATTTATATATTATCTTTGAGTAACTTCTTTATTTTTCTATTATTTAATTACAATTGTGATGGGGAGGGGGTTTGTTAAATTTTGGAGGTGCTTAAATTTTTTCTATGTATTTAATTCATATTCCTAGATTTTTATTGAATTTTTGTTTTTTTATCGTTAATGTTGTCGCATATTAAATTTAAACTTGCGCCAAAGCAGGCGCGGCAAAAGTAATTGCTGTAGATTGCTCAAATTCATTGAAATCTTTATTTAAATAAAATGGGTTGTTGAACTGAACCTTCGGTCTTTCCATTCCGTCCAATCTGACCGGGTATAGGACCCAGTACGGTGGAAGGTTTTCCCACCAAAAATGAGCTAGCCATCGGGCGCGCTCCAAGTTTCTTTTAGTTTCAGGGACTCTCGCAGGTTGAGTGCCCCCTAGTCAAGGTGCCTTTTTATAGCATAGGGTTATGTGATCCGATCACATAACTCTATGACATGAATTGGTCACCGGTATATTTATTTTCTGGTGGGAAGGCTCATACAAGGTATGTTGTATGTTTTCCACTCAGAAGGGAAATATATGGCCACTGCAACTTTTTGGATCTTGATCCGGTTGGGTGGGTGCGGGGGCACCACCACCATCCGATTGCCCCACTCTTATTTGTGGGCCATGAGAACCGTCGGGTAACGACGAGGTTCCCCTAAGTCCGTCTGTTTTGGCTTGTTTCGGCTTGTTCTTTGAACAAACAATTCTTTCCTCTTTGTAGTTACCTACATTTTTTTTCGACGTCGGTCGATTAGTTCTGTTTCCGAGACCCCAGAAATTCGTGAATGCGAAATTCTTTTGTAGTAATTCCTTGTGCTGGGGGAACGAACCCGCCCCACAACACCACAACGCTAGCCTGCCAGTGCATTCACGCGTCCCCAGACAAGGCCAATCTCGGCTAACATTATCATCTTCTCTCGCCGAGGCAGCAGACCATCGCTACAGTCCTTCGCGGATCCTTATACCTACTATTCACTACATAGTTCCAGCTTCATTGGGTCTCGTCTCGGAGCCGCTATCTACGTTCGTGTGTTTAGTTGCCTTTTTAGACCCATGGTTATCTTTGTAGAGCAGAGAGGCCATGCGAGGGTTGGTACAAGTCCTTATGAAGATAAGTGGTCAGAGCCAGACTAGCGCTAATCGGGAGTCCGTCTCAACAGAACCTACATTACAAACACAATGATGCGAGCTTCGAACGCACTCCGAGGCCTGCCAAGGTTTTACTGTGGCGGAGACAGTATGATATTTGAATTGAAGCCATTCACGCACGAGTGTCACCTCAGTGCTACCATGTAAAGCAACTAGGTCCAAACCATCATATCCGCCGACCCAAAGCATCAATTCCAATTCGTTGTCTAAAGCGTAGTCCAGATTCAGTCAGGTTCGTTACCTGTCATCCCAGGAGGAACCTCTCGGTAACCTGCATATCCTCGGGTCCTTGGAGGCAGTGCTCCCAAAAGAATGCTTTCCTCCAAATGTACTCTTGTTGAACGATATCCCACCCCCCGCAGGAATTTCCTCGGATACATGGAGGGGCATTCCCCTACGAGAGCAGTCCAGCCACCTTGAATTAGACTAATGTTGGCTAGACTTTTTGACCTTAAGGGTTTAGATTTCCTTCGGGAAGTCGTGAACGAAAGTGAGAAAATTCATTACAATCGGTAACTAGTGTCCGAGTCAATATTCGCTCCTCTGTATGTACACGTAATAATATGCTTACTGTGTCAGTAAATGCTCATTTTTTTTGAAAGTTACTCCGTCCAATGATTCCCAGGTTCTCTTAAGGGTACGTCAATGTGGGAAACATGTTGATTGTATGTCATTTTCCGATGAGTTAGCTCATTACCAACTTTAGCGTTGAAATTTAAGGTCCCTACCCGCAAGAGAAGCAACACCGTATTCGCGTCTTCAAGTAAGCTTTCCACTTTTTAATATAGTCCGCAATCCCATGTCTTGAACACCATAAGCAATCGATTTCGATTCCTGGACTGCCAATATATTTAGCTTATATCAACTAGCCTGATATAATATATCCTTTCTGGTGCCAACTCTTTTCAGTATTTTGGCATACCAGGATCCATTGCAGTAGTCCCTTTTGCGAAAGGGTGGTCATTTCCTTCGGTTCAATCCATTCTGAGGACTTGCAATAGGTTCCAAAACAATTTCTGATTTTCTACGGATAAGGTCTTCGACCGCCGTTAAATCTTTACTTCGGTGGCAGGAGCGGAAGACTCGCCTTCACCTCTTTACGTCAGCCTTTTACTTTTAGTAAAAGTTACCAATGACTTCCACATGGAGATGTAACTAATGATGTTGTAGGTAAAGTTATTAGCATTTCTTGACACTTAATCCCTCATCATTGGGAAATCAGTAAGGCCAATGTGCGACACCGAGGCCGTTTACTAGCATTTGGTCACCTATTTGGACTTCGTGTGATCTTCAATATTGGGTGGATACTGGTTAAGTGCAATTGTTTTGAAATTTTGCAAAATCGAAGTAACCTGTTGAATACTGGGCAATGCTTTTAGTGCAAACGAGCACAAATATAGTTTATTGTGAACATTGATTAATTCAGCTGTTCTGTAAACAATGTAGACAAAAGGATAAGAAAGATGACCTATAGCCAAAAACCTAAATATTGTGTCTAGTTCATCATTTTTAGGGTATTGTAAAATCTTTTACAATACCCTACTAGTTTCGCGTCCTGTCTGTCCGTCTGTCCGTCCGTCCGTCCGTCCGTGTGTCACACAACTTTTTCTCGCAAACTACATAAGCTAGAAACATAAGATTTTATAGGTAGGTGCGAAGTGACGCCCTCTTCAAAGTTTCAATACGAAAAAAAATTTATAAGGTCTTTAAGGGGGGTCTCCCCATATAGGGGAGTTGCCCCTGAAAAAAGAGTTTTCATCGCATGTAATATAGGTATCAAATGGAAGGTCTCAATGAGCACTTTTCAAAACAGGTCTTAAAATGACAAATTTTGCTTTGAGAGGTGCAGGGGAAGGGGAAATGTACGAAAATTTTGTGTCACCCGAAAAATCTGAAAAAAATCATGAATATAGGCCTTTATGAGTACAACAACAACAAATACATGAGAAGTCGAAATTCACTCAACTTTGTTAGTAATAGTATGATTTATCGATTTTATGTTTTCTTGAATAAAATCTTAACGGTACCCTGAAATTTAATAAAATTCAGTACACAGATGACTATCAATAAGGTTAATCTGTCCTGAAAGTTTCATAAAGATCGAATGGTATTTAATGAAGTTATAGCGATTTGAAGTTTCTAGTATTACTATGTAACAATATGCGCTGTATTACTATGGAAACATATGGCTATGGAACAATATGCGCTTTTTACCAACTCAGATATGCTAGGATTTGCATGAAAGTTTCAGGAATGATAGGTAGCATGAATTTCTTTGAGAATTGGCTCAGCTAGTGGTATCAGTAATCGTAAAGCAAAATAGTGGCTGTTTTAAATGCGAAGATTGAAAAATTTTGAGTTATTGTGCCCCAATTTCAACGTTTAAGGTGCATGCTTTTAACACTTGATTCAATTTAATGAATGACTGAAGATGAGTACCTACAATTAATACTCATAAGCGAAACAAGTCGGGGAGGCAGGAGAGAGCTCCTAACAGGAGGGCTTTGTAACCATTCTAGGATTCGAAAAAATAGGCCATGAATCGATGATTACAGAACAGGGGAGCGGCCGCTGAAAAAAAATTTCATCAAAGGTAGCCAATATGTATATTCAATGAAAGTTCTTTATAAGAGCTTTTCAAAACAGTACTTAAACTGACAATTTTTCCTTCACAAGGGCAAAAAATACCCTAGAAGTCGAAATTCGATCAACTTTGTGAATAACAGTACATTTTATAAATTTTGCTTTTTTGTCTATAAAATCAAGATGGGACCCTTAAATTTCCCAAAATCTATAATTTAAGTTTTTTGAAAGTAATTGTATATGGTTCGAAAATTTCACAATAATTGAACATTAACACGTGATACTAGGGAGATACACGTTTGCAACGGACCTAGACACTACAAATATATAAGAATTTGGATAAAAATTTCAGAAATGGTTCGCAATATCCATGTACTATCATGACTAATCAAGCGACGGCGTCAAACCACTTGAAACAAAATGGTGGCGAGTTTAAAATCATAATAACCATAATAATTTTTCGAACTCAATTTATAGAATCTATATACGAGTATTAGCCAAGTTTTGATATGCAGAATATATTGTTTGATTTACTAATTGTTTTACAATACCCTTCTGGCAGGAGCATCCTCCTGCTACTTCAACTTGTTTGTACTGACGGGTGATTTTACTAGTGCTCTAATAATTTCACGCAGGGATTAAATTTAAAATATTTTTTGACAAATTCTTTAATTCCATTCTGAATGTGCGAAAAATCATTTATATCATATTTAAATCGCCGGGCAATTTGTGGTCACATATTTGGTATCAGACAAACGTGGGTACTTACATCTCATGATGAAATGTAGGCTTAGCAAATAATTAAAGTTTCTACAACAGATTATGTCGACTTTAATATTTAACTTTCCCATCGATTTCTATTTCTAGCCTGTCGTCTACAAATAAGGAATTGTTTCATGTTAAAGTGCGAAAAACACAAGTAAATAGCAAGACAAAACAACCATATGGTGACCACGACAGCGACTGCAACGTTGGTTAATCTTTAATCTGATCTAACATTCAAATACCGGTAGCCCACACTTGTGACTGGTTGATTGCTGCAGAAAAACAACGTCTCAACTGTAAAAAGAAGAGAATATGGTCGTGCAATCATAACGCCATGAACTTGCGGTCAACCGATTTGTCCGAAATGAGCACTTCGACGTATAGACGCCAGTCAACGTATAAATTCATTAAATGAAATATTCCCCGCTCAGACGTGAGATAGATCAACGGGCCATGCATTAACTATCGACATAACTGCTTCACCTTGTCACTATTCCTTCGTGAGCTGTTAACTGTGACTCCATCAGCATTGAATCTTGGCAAGTTACCATTTTCGGATGCTAATATCGCTCGAAGCGTGCGCAACTGCGCGAGCATTGAACGCTTTCAGCTTTGGTCCAGAGTGCGGAGAAACGTTGCGAAAGTCAGACCAGTTAGGAAGTCAGAGTTACTTCAAAATTTTGGTCTTATATGGCTGGGATGCAATCCTCGGAGTCCTAGTTGGAAGCCCAAAGAGTCTAAGAATACTCTAAAATAAATTTGATATAATTATTATTAACTTCCCTTTCAATAAGAATCGTCTTGACTTTCTTCAAAAAGGAAGAAAGAACGATTCCTTAACAAATCCTCTATCCTATTTCTATTCCAACTTCCTTGATTTCCCAATGGATCTCACATATCCAATTACAGGCGTCATCTGCATATGCGTTCGCCGAGTGACTCAAGCGTTGCACAAATCACGCTGCATACTAAAACCGAGGGCACACCACATACTGATCGTGTTTCCTCCAACAGATTGCATATTTACACCAACTATTGGCGGTGTTTCTGTGATCCCTTACAGTGTCAGGTTATCTCGCGTTTGAATAAATCATATTTGCATTAATATATTTATTAACGGCCAAGGAAGTGAGAATACAAACAATGCAGGGGCCCTGAAACAACTCAGCGAAGGAGGACTCCAGGCATATTCCAATGAGATACCCCTACTGAATCTACTTAAGGTGTTTATGCCATTGTGTGCACTGAATCAAAGATGAAAGATAGCAGTTCTTCGAAGCACAATATCCACAATGAAGATATCAGGGAGGATTTCATCGAAATAGTTGAAAATAGGAGGAATTTCGGTAGATATCATCGCTCAATTGAGGATCTGATCCACTGGAGAATGAATTGAATTTATCAATGTGTGCTGCATTTAAATGCAACTGCAGCTTCAGTTTACGCTCCATCAGCGATGCATTTGTGCTGCAACTCAAACTATTTTTGCATCAGCATATAGGAGTATGCGTTGATCCATGACGATCTGCAGGTTGGTCTGCAAGAACAGCTTGCAAACTAACAGATCGTTAAAAATAACCTTAAAGTGAACCGATTAATGCGCGGATTGCACGCAACAGAACGGAACAGGTAAGCCAGCACCTCGTCCTCGCCTTACGGGGCCAAGCCACGCTGTTGCACATACTTGGATACTTGATTTCGTACGGTGCCTACTCCACCTTTACTTCGATCGTTGGTAGATGGCACCTTTATTAATTTTATAGTCTACCGGCGATGTGAGTAGGCTGATGTGTGGCGCTAGCGTTGATTGTTAACTTGTTCCGTTGACATTCTAGTAATGTACGTTCGGCAACATGTTTGCAAATATGGAAATGATTTAGAAATGAAACACGATTGCAAAGTTTGTTTTCGAAATTGAAATGCATGCTAAATTGTATTGCTACCGAGATTTGTTGCACAGCCGGTGTTAAGTTTAACTAGCATATGATGTGGAGGATTTTCAGCCCTTTAAACCAGCAACAGTTGAAACAGAGATCCCCACGTGTACCAATAGTGCATTTATATTGAAATACAATCAGCTCATATTTATTTTGAACAAAAAGACGACAAAAAGAAATTGATAGCATTTCCTACTGTCAAAAAATATATCCTTTTGCAATAAAAAAATATTATGTTGAGAGTTTTCAACAGAATTACAAACCCCCATTGAAATCACGAACTGTTGCCTAGCAGTTTTTCTCCAAACCTACATAAGCCACAGTCACCAAAGTTAGATTTTAAAATTATCGTTTAAATTTTAATAAAAACACATATAAATGCCTTTATTGATGAATCTTAAACTTTATAAGTGAGAGTTATATCTTGTGTTTTTTTAAGGGTAAGCTGCTCATACCACAAAAAGTTGTGTCGATTTCAAATAAAGTGCGGACAGATAAGCACACGCTAATCGATTTACAAGCATGCGAGAAATTCAGATTTATTGAATACAATTTTAACACTTTCCCTTATTCGAATATGTTATTATGGGAATAAAAATTAAAAAAAAAAACTAATGAAAATAATCTAAATTAAACAGAATTAAGGCCTAACTTTTTACGCAAAAAGGATAGCCTAGTTTGAGACATAGGCTTAGTAAAAAAATCTGCTCATTGAGATTTCAACTCGACATTTGACACGTCTAACCTTGTTACTTTCATATGGATGCAAATGAATAAATCTTTTCTTAGAATATGCTTTGATCTTGAATGAAATTCGGGATTTGGCTGGAGACATCTTGCAGCTTCGTTGTCGACAAGAAGAACTGGCACCGACGTTGAACTGATTAGTTTATTTAGAAGTCTCGAAATCCAGTTAGCTTCTTTTAAGGCAGCATCCGCAGCTATTGATGCGGCTTTGCAGGTACATAGAATCGACTACTAGTCTTTGACGCTGGCTAAAGTTGGATGTCAAATGTTCGTTCAAGACGGCCGCGGTGGACTGCTGTCTCAGCGAGCGAAAGATTAATGCTCAGCTGGAATGGCCTAACCTGGCGACGCGTTAGCATGCTGGCAGCTACTATTGCGGTGTCGCAGGGTGTATACTTTCCACCAGCGCAAGGACCGACGCTTATGAGTTTTTTGGGGAAGCAAAAGCCGGACTCATTCGACAGTTGTTGAAGGCTGAGGTAACCAGTCAAGCAACGAGACGAGACGACTTTTCCCACGCATGAGGTGCGATACGAATTCATTATTGCCGCGGATATTCACGACCGACAAAAAGAGTGGGGCACCCGGGTGGTAGTGGTGCCCCCTTGCACCCTTCCCAACCGTATCAATGATCTATACAACAACTCAGTCATGAGAGGAGAGGAAGCCAATCATCCCAGACGAGAGCCCTTCAAATAACCAAAAAGAGGAAGCTTCGCCCGTTGGCTAGCTAATTTCGTTCGGGAAGAGCCCGCCAACGCTGTGGGTCCCATACCCGTTGGAGGGACAGAAGAAGATCGATCGATTTAGATTAGCAATTGATTATAAATTTTATTTAATATCCGACTGTTTCACGTACTTCAAAAGGAATCTTATCAAAGCGAATAATACTGCAAGTTTTATCGATGTTCAAAATCGAGAGCTTATATGGGTGTTGCAGCAAAATTTTGTCGAAATTGTTTGTATCTAAACTTCCATTTTGTATGATTTTTTTTTTGGAATATTTCAATAACAATAAATAAATTTTACAAATTAGCATGTAATGAGTTTCTCTTAAATGTATGCTTTTTCTTTTGATTCTTTCTTTGCGAAACCAATAAGAACTATTCGTCCTTACTTTCATCTTGTGTATCTTTCTTTCCTAGTCAAAATACACAATGAAATTTAATATAGCAATCACGATTTTTATGCATTTTGTAGTCATTGGAAAAATTTATTTGTCCCTTTAACGAAAATTGTATAATACTCGTATATATACATTAAGATAAGAAAATTGACGATTGTGTAAAAAGTTTACGAAATTTCGAATGCGTTATGCGCTCTAGAGTTAAATGTATTCGTATATAAATTTTTAGTCATAATTTAATTTACACACATATTAACATTAATAATGCATTGATATAATAATTTATTTATACAAAAAATTATTTACAAATTTAAATTAATATTTTTTAAACAAAAAAATTTATTTATATTTATGCATACATATATATATATATATATATATATATATATATATATATATATATATATATATCTATATATATATATCTATATATATATATATATATATATATATATATATATATATATATATATATATATATATATATATATATATGTATATATTGTCGCGTGTTTTTGGTTCGCGGCCAATAATTTAATGTTCCGGGAAAGTGAAAACGCAATGTCTTCTAAATTAAATTAAAAGAGTTTATTCAATTAATCAAAAAAAAAAAATGCACAATCACTTATTTTAGTATTTCACAACTTTAATTTTCACTTAGTCTATAAATTTGTCATTCAACTGTCCACTTAAAATCACTTTGCACTCAAACAATCAATCGCCTTTACTTCGCGTTCCACTATATCGCAGTTTTCTATCGCGGTTGTAATGAATGATCCCCCCATTCATTCAGCTCGCCTTTATATAGGGTCTCTAATCATTCAGCTCAGCTCTCGTACATTGATGAATAAGCGGGAACATTCCAGCAGCGTAATTAATGGGCAGTGACTCACTTTCAGATGTTGATAATGCTTGTTGGGTTCGCGTAGTTTCGAGTACATTCATTTGTTGGTGTTCTTAATGATTGTGGAAACAATTGCGACAGTAGCTCGCAGAATTATTTGTACATGTAGCACTGCCCCCACCTCAGTTCTTTTCGCCCCGAAAAGGTGTGTCGCCAGTTGTAGTCAATTCTCCCTGAGTGTAATATGGGGCAAGACGGTTCAGATGCACGATTTTCATTTTGGCGCTCGGTTTACGGTGTTCCTGTATGCGATATACGAAGTCGTTAATTCGCTTTGTGACCCGGTATGGTCCCTCCCAATTATGTTGCAACTTTGGAGACCTACCCTTTCGCCGTTGCGGGTTAATAGCCACACCAAGTCATCTTGCTGGAAGCCAGTAGAATTTGCCTTGAGATCATACCTGGTCTTCATGCGATCAGTAGCCGATTCGAGGTGATTTCGCACTGTCCGGTGTATCTGGTTCAACTGTTGCCTTAGATCAATTGCGTACTCCGAGATCGTTTGGCGTTTCTCAGGGGATGCTCCGAACTTTATATCGGCTGGCAGACGAATAGTCTTTCCAAAAAGGACTTTGGCTGGGGCTTGGCCCGTCGATGCATGTTCGGCAGCTCGGTACGCCATCAAAAATAGTGGAATATGTCAGTCCCAGTCCCTTTGGTTCTCGTCGACCATCTTGGCCAGATGTTTATTTAGCGTGCCGTTGAACCGTTCGACCATTCCATCGGATTGGCGATGCAGCGGTGTTGTCCTCGTTTTTCGTATTCCCAGCAGCTCGCACGTTTCGCCAAAAACTAGTGACTCGAAGTTCCGGCCTTGATCTGAATGTAATTCGCAAGGTACGCCGTACCTACTGACCCAATTTAACACTAGCTGTTCAGCTACGGTAGTTGCTTCCTGGTTGGGAATGGGGTAGACCTCGGGCCACTTGCTAAAATAATCGGCTACAACCAGCGTATATCGATTTCCCCAATTGGATTCAGGAAAGGGTCCTGCGATGTCAACAGCAATCCTTTCGAATGGCACGCCTACGTTATAGGTTTGAATTTGTCCTCTCAGTCGTCGCTTTGGGTCTTTGACGGAAGCGCAAATTGTGCATCTGCGACACCAGTCCTCTACGTCTTCTCGCGCGTGGAGCCAGTAGAACCTTTCCCGTAATTTCGCTAAGGTCTTGTTAACACCAAGGTGGCCTCCCGAGGATCCTTGATGCATTTCCTTAATCACATCGTGAATTCGGCTTTTAGGAAGTGTAGTTTGCATCCTATAGGAGCTGCCATCCGCCGTTTCCCATTTCCGCTTGAGTACGCCACCCTCTACCTGAAGGGAGTTCCATTGTGCTCAATAGCTTTTCAGGGTTGCGCCATGCATTGAAACGTCTTTCCACTCAGGTCGCCCAGTCGTCTCCTTCCATACGAGCAATGGTCCGATGTCTTCATCGGCTAACTGGGCGTTTTGAATCTCCTCCGATGACCAACCTTCATCGAACTGGGCCGTTATCAATCGCAGATCAACGAGCGGTTCCTTTTCCTCAATCCGTCGGCAATGCTTGCAGTTAGCTGGACATGGACGAGTTCCTCTCACTTTTCGAAAGAACTCGACTGTAATACGAGAGGACTCTTTCTTCGCCATCGATCTGCTGGGAGAGTACAGCTCCAATACCGCCGTTGCTCACATCGGTGTCAACTACAAACATTTTTACGGGTTTCGGATACGCCAGCACGGGTGATTCACACAGCTTTTCCTTCAGGGTCTCAAAGGCTGTCTGGCATTGTTCATTCCAGACATACGGACGATTTTTTTCGGTTAGCTGATGGAGACACTTAGCTATTTTGGCAAAGTCTTTGACGAATCTTCGATAGTAGGTCGCCAGACCCAGAAAACTTCGTAGTTGGCGCTTGTTGTTTGGTGTTGGCCAGCTTTTCACGGCTTCAATTTTCTCAGGGTCTGTTTTGACCCCTTCTGCTGATACGACGTGTCCCAGGTATTTTACTTCAGCTGCGAAAAGGGTACACTTGTCGGGACTGAGTTTCAAGTTTGCCAGTTGCAATCGGGAGAAAACCTCTTCTAAGTTCCGCACATGCTCTTCGAACGTTCTCCCGATGACGATGATGTCATCTAGGTACACCAAGCAGGTTTTCCAGGTTAGACCACGTAGCACGTATTCCATCAAGCGTTCGAAAGTGGCTGGAGCATTGCAAAGCCCAAATGGCATCACCACAAACTGCCACAATCCGGTCCCAACTGAAAATGCGGTCTTCTCTCGGTCCTTCTTGTCAATTTCTACCTGCCAGTAGCACTCTTGAGATCGAGTGTAGAAAACCATTTTGCGTCAGCTAAAGTTTCCATGATGTCATCGATGCGTGGGAGCGGGTAACTATCTTTCTTAGTGACGTCGTTAAGCTGCCTATAGTCGACACAAAAACGAGTGCTACCATCCTTTTTAGGGTTTTATAAAATAATTTTACAAAACCCTTCTAAAATCGCGTCCTGTCTGTCCGTCTGTCCGTCTGTCTGTCCGTCCGTCCGTCCGTCCGTGTGTCACAGCAGTTTTTCTCGGAAACTACTGAAGCTAGAAGCATCAAATTTTGTATATAGGTGTAAAGTGGTGATCTCTTCAAAGTTCAACTACTAAAAAATTTTATTAGGTATTTAAGGGGGGTCTCCCCATGTAGGGGAGTGACCCCCCGAAAAAAAAATTTCATTGAAGGTAGCCGATATGGGTATCAAATGAAAGGTCTTGATGAGAACTTTTCAAAACAGGTCTTAGTTCGGCAAAGCTTGCTTCGAGGGGCGCACAGGGAGGGGAAATACACGAAAAATTTGTGTCCCAAAAAATCTGAAAAAAATCACGAATGTAGGCCTTGATGAGTACAACAACAACAAAAACGTGAGAAGTCGCAATTCACTTAACTTTGTTAGTAATAGTATGATTTATCGATTTTATGTTTTCTTGAATAAAATCTTGACGGTATCCTTAAATTCAATGAAATTCAGTACACAGATGACTATTTATAAGATTGATCAACCCTGCAAGTTTCATAAAGATTGCATCATATTTAGCGAAGTTATAGCGGTTTGAATTTTCCTGTGTTACTATGGAACAATATGCGCTGCATGAATTACTATGGCAACATATGGCTATGGAACAACACGCGCTTTTTACCGACTCAGACACTACAGTTTTGCTAGGATTTGCATGAAAATTGCAGGAATGATAGGTGTCATGAATAACTTTGAGAATCAGTTCAGCTAGTGGTATCAGTAATTGTAAAACAAAATAGTGGCTGTTTTAAATGCGAAGATTGAATAACTTTGAGTTATTTTTTCCCAACTTCAACGTTTAAGGCGCATGCTTTGAACACTTGATTCAATTTAATGAATGACTGAAGATGAGTACCTACAATTAATACTCATAAGTGAAACAAGTCAAGGAGGCGGGAGGGAGCTTCTAACAAAAGGGCTTTGTAACAACTCTAGGATTCGAAAAAATTGGCTATTAATCGATGATAACAGTACAGGAGGGTGGCCCCTGAAAAAAAATTCATCAAACGTAGCCGATATGAGTATGAAATGATAGCTTTCATGGGAGCTTTTCAAAACAGTTCTTAAACTGTCAGTTTTTGCTTCAGTGGGGGCACAGGGGGGAAATACATGAAAAATGTGTTTCCTCCGTCGCGAATGGATATCTGAAATAATTATCAAGGGAGATTTTTATGAGTAGAACAATAACAAAAACCTCAGAAGTCGAAATTCGTTCAACTTTGTTAATAATAGTATGGTCTTCGAATTTCATAGTTTCTCCAATAAAATCGTCATTGATATGCTTCTTGACTTTATACAATCTGGTGACTGCATTTTGAAAATTGAATACAAAACCCTTCTGACATGAGCGTAGGTCTGTTTACCCAACTTGTTCTTTACTACAACTACAGGCGCGGCCCATGGACTGACAGAAGGTTCAATAACGACTTGTTTTTCCATGTCCGAGATCAGCGCGCTCACTTCTCCTTGTTTGGAAATAGGGAAACGTCTCGGTGCTTGTCGAATCGGCTTGGCTCCCTGTGTATCTATGACGTGAGTTACCAGACTCGTTCGGCCTTGGTCATCCGGGCTTGTTGAGAAGATGTCACTGTACTTGGTGACCAGATCAGAGGCTCGTTTGAATAGCTGCACTGGCAATTTGACCTGCTTCAATATTGCAGACGTGGATTCCCGGGCTTTGTCTGCGTCTTGCCTCCTTTTCCAATGATGGTCGTGAGTAGCTTCCAAAGAGGTGATGGTGGAAACAGGCTGGCAGCTGCCGATGACTTCTCCCACTTTGATGCTCGTGGTTGAGTCTGCGGTGTTAAGGACTCTAACCGGCACATATCCGTTCCTGAAAGATCTTACAAGGCTTCGTCCTACAATCAAACTGCGCAATGCGGACGCCTTCGTTGGCTCTATCAGATAAGATCGGTGGCCTCCAGAATCACCACCAAGCTTGGCCCATACAATGCTTTCGGAAGAGTTCGGTACATCAGTGTGAGTACATACCACTACATTCATCTTGGGAATTTGGACGCTGGGATCCTCCATCAGTACTTCGACATTCTGCCATTCCAATACACGTTTGCCCAAATCCAACGTGATTCCATGTGGTCGCAGAAAATCCATTCCGAGAATGCAGTCATCCATATTGTTCGCGACCAGAAAATTATGTCGGAACACAAGGTCTCCCAACTGTATCCGGAGGTTGACCCCTCCATGAACAGGTGCAGTTTCTCCCGTAGCTGTCCGTAGTGAGAAAATTCTGCCCTTGTGAAGTTGTTGCCGTCTAACTAGGTCTGGTCTGATAATCGATCGGGTTGCACCAGTGTCGATTGTTATGGTGCAGTGTTCTCCGTCAACTTGACCCGGAAGGCATAAGTCCGCTTCTCCACGATGTAGTCTTGACACAGTGATGGTGGCGCTAGGGACGTCGATCCTCCTAGCCAACCTCTGCTCCACGAAGTTGGCTCTTACATGTTTCCCGACCCCTCTGTTTGAAGGGCTTCCATTCTGGGCTCCTGACTCGGTCTGGATCTCCTCCTAGCTGCACACCCTGGACAATAGCTCGGTTTTCTTCGCTTCTTGCAGTCTCGTTGCAGGTGCCCCTTCTCTCCGCAATTCCAGCATCTAGGCGCACCATTTACATGCGGGTTTCGCTCAATTTCCATGCGCTCACACCTGCACTCGTCTGTCACTACCTCACGAACCCAGGCAGTGGTACGAGTCACATTTTTCGCTGCCTCAAAGTTCAGACTGTAAGCCAATGCGTCCTTAACTGTTTACTTTTGAGCTAGACGCACAGCTTGTTGCAATTCCGGGTCCTTTAGTGCGCTGATGAATGCTTCTGTCGCTGCATCATCTCGATGTTCTGGGTCGTAGGCTGGGTACGCCAAAAGTGCTAGTCGCTCAATGTCTTGGGCTAGCTGCTGTAGGGTTTCACCAGACTTCTGCACCCGATGCCTTAGCTGTGACCGATAAATCTGCTTCAGATGATCGTCTCCATTACGCATGTCAAGCACATTTATTATAGCATTCGGGTTTGAGTGCAATTCAACGGGGATCGTCTGCAACAGCTCGGCAGCTGGGCCTCTTAGAGCTAGAATCAGTGCAGTTGCTCGTTCCTGCTCATCGAATATTGGTGCTTGCACATTTCTGGATGTGCTTTGCGCTGTGGTTACAAGCGGGGCTGGTGGTTACTACTGCCTTCGCTGCTTCCAATTCTTTTTCACTTTTTCCATCTCATGGTTCATTCTCTCTTCGACCTGGCTGACCTTTTCCTCCACCTGGTAAACCTTTTCCTCGACCTGGTCAACCTTTTCCTCGACGCCTTTAATTTGTTTGTTAAGACTACCGAGCTCCGCTTTTATTTCGGTGGACTGTTTTTGAAAATCTGCCTTGATTTCGATCGCTTGTTGATGCAGCTTCGCTGACTGTTCATTAAGCTTCGCTGATTGTTCACTAAGCTTCGCTGCTTGTTCATCTAGCTTCGCAGTCAGACTGGATGACATCACCATTAACATTTGCATTAGCGCATTTTCTGGCTCCTTTGATTTTGGTGTTTCTACTTCTCCACCTTCTGCGCCTTTTTCCGCATCTGAGAGCTCACCCGAATCCAGATTTATGCCTTCCGACTCGATCGCGTCGCGCAAGCGTGCAATCAGTATTGCCTTTGTACCTTGTGTGGCCAGATTTTGTTGTTCCAACTCCTCCTTGAGCTCCGATATGCTCAATTGATTAATTTTTAGATGCGAATTTCCTGGCATTTTTATTGTTTTCGGCTATTTTTCCACCAGTTTCCACGTTAATTCTCACTATTGTGCACTTCAAAAATGTTTAATCGTTTTCACTTCCAAAGTTTTCTATCCCACTTCTGACACCACTATCGCGTGTTTTGGTTCGCGGCCAATAATTTAATGTTCCGGGAAAGTGAAAATGCAATGCCTTTTAAATTAAACTAAAAGAGTTTATTTAATTTGTCAAAAATGCACAATCACTTCACTAACAATTTAACAACTTTAATTTTCACTATTATAATTCAACCTTCTACTTGTCCATAAATCGCAATTGTCTACTTAAAATCACTTTACACTCAAACAATCAATATCGCCTGTACTTCGCGTATCGCAGTTTTCTATCGCGGTTGTAATGAATGATGATCCCCCTATTCATTCAGCTCGCCTTTATATAGGGTCTGTAGTCATTCAACCCAGTTCTCGTACATCGGCGAATTCGCGGGAACATTCGAGCGACTGCAAATGAATGGAGGGTTGACTCACTTTCAGATGTTGATGCTTGGTGGGTTCTCGTGATTTCGAGTAAATTTTTGATGTTCTTAATTGCTGTGAAAACAATTGCGACAGTAGCTTGCAGAATTATTTGTACATGTAACAATATATATATATATATATATATATCTACAGTCTGTCAAGTAAGAGCGTGGTCGTGTTAATTTATAAAAACATTCATTTGATGAAACTTTCATATTTATATATGTATATATATACATTGTACACATTACAAACAATGATGCAATTCGGTCAATAATGTGTCCAGTCACCACCGGCGTCCATAATTGCCTGGCATCTCCGAGGCATGTTTTCTACTAATTTGACGGCGTATTCTAGTGGCAAGGATGTCCAGATCCGACGAATTCCGTAAGACAACTGCTTCAAAGTGTATGTGCGTCTTCCACGAAGCTTCAGTTTAATATATGCTCACACATTTTCAATAGGGTTTGCATCGGGCGACTGCGACGGACAATCCAATGTAACTATGCTAGATTGAGTCTTCCATTGAGTACAGAGCTTGCTGCGGTGTTTAGGATCGTTGTCCTCCTGCAGAATCCAATCTTCATTTTTTGTGATGAACCATCGTTTGGCAGATGACAGTAAAGCCTTTTTGTAGATTTTTATCATTTTCTCGGCATTTAGGTTGTCAGTAAAGAGGTGCAAAGTGTCGAATCCCTGCTTTGAGAAGCAGCCCCAAAAATGCACCTTTATTCCATGTTTTACGGTCCGCTGAACAAGCCTATTGGTGGAAGTTGACCAGGCTTGCGTGAGGACAGAATGTGCCCATATAGAACATTCATCAGTAAAAATGACATTTTCAAAATCTCTATTAATATTCTCATGCGCCCAAGCGAGTCGCTTTGTCACATGTTTTTCAGTCAACAGAGGCTTCTTCATTGTGTTGCGCCATTTCAGATCATGAGTACGAAGATGGGTTCGGATAGTTTCGTAGGACATATCTAAACATTTCGCCATTAAATTTGCTTGTCCTTGCCGCAGTGTTAAAGCAGGATTCCGCGAAAACAAATTCACTATTCTTTTTTCATCTTTTTTGTTCACTTTTCCTATCGAGCCACGTTCTGGTAAATCATCGACATTTTTAGCCACTTTGTATCGCTGTATCCAGTTCTGTACAAATGCCTTCGACTTTCTCATATATTTAGCAGCCGCTGATTGCGACATTTCGGGACCTTTCGGGTGGATGCAAAGGAACACAGCCTCGTAGTGCGACGCGTACTTAGCACTCGTGACGTTTAACGTGATTCTCTTTCAAAAGATCAACGACAACTGAATCTTTGTTGACAATGCATCAAGGACAAAGCTTCCCTCTATCGGGTCGCGAAGGAATTTTTACCTGTCGGTGAAGTCGACCTCACTCTTACTTGACAGACTATATATATATATATATATATATATATATATATATATATATATATATATATATATATATATATATATATATATATATATATATATATAAAATTTGGTAAGTGCAATTACAAAAGGTATACAAGTGTACACACCTCCATTCCCTTGGCGGGCACTCGCTGCAAAACGGAGACAATCGGGTTGATGAATATTCGTTGATTCCACTGATCTTATTTTGTTGTAATACAAAAAATGTACTCGCACTATTCTTATTTTTGATTGAATTTTAACCTATTATTAAAAGTTATAATTTCCTTGAACATTTACACGAGATTATTCGGTCACAACTATTAAGTACATAAATGATTATTCCTCGGAATTGACTTTATTTTCACCGTGATGTTTCTAATCGCACAACCTATGAGCTTTTTGCGGAATGTGTAGTGATTTTTTGAATGTTAACTTGTCCGTTCAAGATTCCAGCGGTGTTCTGATAACGCGTGGATGCGCTGGCAAGCTAGCGTTGGAGTGTCGTGTGGTGGGTTCTCTTCCCATAGTGCAAACGACCACCACAAATTATTTTCGCATTCACGAATCAAAGGGTGACCCAAAGTAAACGTGGAACCGTTTGGTCGGTGTTAGAGGTGCCAATGGCCAAAGCAACCTACCGAAAGGGATTACGTATGGAAAATGACGACAAATAACATATAACGGCGCGCGAAACTGAACTTGATTTTGTCCTTGCGGAAAAATCACGGTCTACAAATAAGAGTGGGGTATCTAGGTGGTAGCGGTGCTTCCACGCACCCTTCCTAATTGGATCGAAATCCTAAGAATGCTGCCTTGGCCTATATTGGGTGTGGAAGGCCAAGCAGCCCCGCTAGAGCACCTATAACAATCAAAGAAGGGAGGAGCTCACCCGATGGCTAGCTCATGAGTGGAGGGACTAGCCAACGTGAGCTCAAAAATGGAAAGACCGAATGTTAAATTTTCAATTTGAACACATTTTCCTTGGATTATTTTTTTCCGATTAAAAATTCAATACACATGTCATTGCTTTATACCTTAGAACCTAGTAAAACTTCGTTACCCTACTTTTCTCAAGGTGCTTTCCGTATTTTGGTAGTTTCAATTCATAATTAAAATAATCTAGTCATGGTAATGAGGACATATAGAAATTATCTCTACACATAAACCTTAACATTTAAGAGTAATATAGTATGGTAAAAGAGACGAAGAGTTCTTAAGAAGTTTCACTGTTCTATAATTTTTTAATTTCCATGCATTTAGATTTTGTTTATTGTATTTTGTTGTTTCTTAAGCATGTCTAAAAGTGAAATGACAAAATAACATTAATACCGAATCGATAATATTTTTATGATATTTGTTGTACGTGTTTTCACGTTCTTAGTTATTTACGATTGTTGTACTTTGTAGATATTTCGACGTTGACATTTTCCACTTGCTTTAGCTACTAATCAATTAGCTACAATTGCATATTAGCTGAGAATATATTGTATATGCTTATAGGAATGACATAAAATTTATCATTTTTCCGTTTACTTTGTTTCGCAATACTTTGTTTGTTTATTTTCTACTAAAATATCTTTAATACTTCATCTTCCCATATAATTATTGTAAAGGCCCACTTTTCATTTATGTTTTTGTTAAAGTATTTAACAAAATATGTTTATAAAATTTAATATAATAAACAAGTGTGACAAAAATTTTTTTTTTAATAACACTGAGTACTCACCCACTCCTCCGACGAGCACTCGTTGTTGAGCCGGGTGTGAGAGTGCCTGTAGCTTTAATTTATTGATCTGGTAAGTATTATTATTAGTTGGCCGTTGCCGTTGCCGTTGCATTCTTGGTGCGTTCAGGATGTTGGTTGGTAGCAGCTTTCCGGGGCAACAATCTCAAAACGTTCAACGCTTTTGTATTCTTCGATTAGCTTAAATCCATTTAAAGTCATTTCAGTTGCAACCGATTTATCAGACACCTTTATAAGTGAGAGGGCCTTTTATTTGAACCAGCATAAGTTATATATTTGCCAAATTGAATGAGTTCATTCTCTGATTCCATCCATAGGGAAATGTTGGAAGCGTTAAGATCAGCCCGACTTTCACCAAATGAATATTGAGGAAAATTGACTTTATCTAAGACAGACTCGGTCAAAGCCCGTGTGAGGAATGAGGAGGGAACCCCTTGTTTCCCAACCCATAGCTTCCATGATTCCTCATCCCAAACCCCCCTCCCCCCCCGATTAAATGGTAGTAAATGCTCTCGGAGTGCACATTGGGTTTACTGGTTCCCCAATAATGTAACATTAAATGTCGAGAAACGCTCATAACTGTGAATACATCTACAGCTCTGCTACTAACTTCTACTTACACCTCCTTTTTGAGGACGTAAGAGGGTGAAGGTGAATCTTCCGCGCCTGATAACGGAATCGACGTCATAACCATGCCACCGGAATTGAGGTTGGGTGACGGGCTAACTCCCCGTCCCTGGAAAACCTTTAGTTGTTTCGAAACCTGCAGATAGGCCTTGGAATGGATTGGACTCAGGGCAGCGACCTCGCAAACGAAAAAAGGACTATGGAATTGGATCCTAGAATGTCAGATCACTCAATTGTGCTGGTGCTGTTAAGGACCTTTTACAACACGCCAGTCAACATCAATTAAATATCCTGGCAGTCTAGGAAACGAATTGGACTGGAAACGACATTCAAGACATGAGATCGCACACAATATTTAAAAGTGGGAAGCCTACTGGAAAACGAGAATTCGGAGTGGCGTTCATTGTGGATAGGGAGTTCAAATCGCACGTTATTGATTTTCAGGCAGTAAATGAAAGGTTGCGTGCGATCCGTATAAAAGGGAAATTCTTCAAAATCTGGCTGATCAATGTTCACGCCCGACTGAAGAAAAAGATGAAGAAACGAAGGAATCGTTTTACAATCAGCTGGAAAGACTGGTCGACTCATTGCCCACAAACGACACAAAAATTATTCTGGGTGATTTTAACGCGAAGGTTGACAATGAGCTATCTCATCGGGGAACGACTCGAGGATATAGCCTCCACGATGAAACAAATGACAACAGCCAGCACCTGATTGACTTTGCATGTAGCAGAAATCTGGTCATACGTTCGACTTGCTTTCCACATCAACGTATTCATAAAATGACCTGGGCATCACCAGATGGCAATACACAAAATCAGATCGATCATGTTCTGATCCAACAGCGTTGGACCTCGAGCATACTTGACGTCCGTACATACCGAGGAGCCGATTGTAATTCAGATCATTACTTGATCAAATTAAACTATTGATGTCGTATGTCAAAGGCATATTCAGCGAAGACAAGCCCGCTACAAAAATTTGACATCAAAAGGCTCCAAACGGCGTCTGTGGCCGAAAATTTCACGGAGACCCTCGACAACCAGCTGGCTCCCATCTTATCAGACGCATTGTTAAAGACGAGCAACGAGCGCTGGATGGAAGTGGTAGCGGCTATCAGAACCCTAGGAGACGATTGGACATCAAGCCCGGCGCATGAGGAATGATTGGTTCGATGATGAGTGCCAGAATGCGTTTGATAGAAAGAATCAGGCGTACAAAGAATACGTAGGTAGGAAAAGCAGGACGAAGAGAGAACACTATGAAAATCTCAGAAGAGTTGCGAATAAGATAATTAGGATTAAGAAAAGAAAATACTATGACGCTCAATTGAGAAGCATAGATGTAAGTTTAGCGAGCAATAATACAAGACAAGCATACAAAGTAGTGAAACGCCTGAAACGTGGGTATCAGCCCAAAACCACGCTCTGTCGTGATGACAGCGGTGATATAATCGCTGATGAAATCAAGGTTAAGGAAAGATGGGCATCATATTTCAAGAACCTCCTTAATCTTCCGCACAGCTCCAGAACATCGGAGCCTATAGATGTCTGTTTAGAGCTTCTATTGGTCCCACCAACTCTGGATGAAGTTTGTTCCATCATCAAAGCCCAAAAGAATAATAAAGCGCCGGGCATTGATGAGATTCCAGTGGAGCTCATCAAATATGGTGCCAGTAATGTTCACCAAGCTATTCACAAAGTCATCCAGTATATTTGGCAACAAGAACATATGCCAAAAGAGTGGAGCCAATCAATTATATTCCCTATCCACAAAAAAGGTGACAAGCTACTGTGCGAAAATTATGAGGCATATCACTACTTTGTACGGCGTACAAAATATTTTCTAAAATCTTAGAAAAAAAAAATCGGATCATACGCCCACATTATTATTGGGGAGTATCAAGGTGGTTGTAGGGCAGCTAGATCAACAACAGACCAACTGTTCACAGTCAAGCAGGTACTAGAAAAATGCTAGGAATGCAACATAGACGTACACCAAATTTTCGTTGACTTCAAGCAAGCATACGACAGTATTTATTGTAACGTACTGTACCAAATAATGCTTGGTTTTGGCATCCCAGCCAAATAAGTCAGTCTTACCAAAATGACAATGACGCCAACAACCTCCCAAGTCCGCATCAATAACCAACTTACCGATGCCTTTGACACAAATATCGGACTAAAGCAGGGAGATGTGCTGGCCCCATTGCTATTTAATTTGGCTCTGGTGTACGTCATACGGAAGCTACCTGTTGATACGCGAGGTACATTACTATACCAGGTAGTGGCCTATGCGGATGACATCAACATTCTGTCACGGTCACTAACAACTGCCAAAGAACTCTTCCTGAAACTCGACAGCGAAGCAAAACTAGTAGGCCTACAAACCAACAAAAATAAAGCAAAGTTCATGACGCAGTCGAGGAAAAATACCCCAAATACACAAAATATCACACTTGGCGAATACAGTATCGAAAATGTTAGGGAATTTGTGTATTTAGGCGCCGGAATAACGAAAACGGGCAACGAAAGAGACGGAATACGCCGAAGAGTACAGCTCGCAAATAAAATATTTCATTCAGTATTGACGATCTTGAAGACCAGCTGCATACACAGGAAAACAAAGCTCCAAGTATACAAATCTGTGATAAGACCTGTGTTATGCTATGGGTGTGAAACATGGAAGCTAACCCGAGAATCCGCGAATATATTGAAACCGTTTGAGCGACGGGTTCTAAGGCGAATAATCGGAGCGAAGCTAGATGGGGACCAATGGCGAATTCGATACAAACATGAGCTGTATGAAATTTTTGGCGAACTGGAGGTCTCAAGGATTGTAAGTCTGTGGATGCTGCAATGGGCTGGAAACATGAATCGTATGGACGAACAACGGATACCCAAGAATGTATTCGTTGGGAGAACAGACGGCTGGTGGCCTGTGGGGAAACCGAGGAAACGCTAGTCTGAGTCGGTCGACGAAGATAGTTTATCGCTGCTCGGATTTTGGAATTGGAAGACGCGGTCAATGGACCGAGACAGTTGGAGGCACTGTTTGCAGGAAGCGAAGGCCCGAAAGGGGCTGTAGTGCTAAGAAGAAGAAGATGACAGACTTACTTAAATCAAGTACGCAGATAATTTCTCTCTGTTTAGCTTTAAACAACCGACGACCCGTAGTCAAAACAAGTGCTTTCATTTGCTATTCAGCTGGCACATATAAACTATCCACCGCTATTTTGGATTGAAGACGCTTTGGAATATGATCAAGCATCATTTGTGACAGCATCAATTTCATCTTGAAGCTGAATGGCCACAAGAAACTATAATTTAACATAAATCACGCACAATAGCGATAATTTTAAGCACTTTGCCATGGATCTTTTACAGGTTTTCTTCGCACTCAAGGCTAGAATTGATGCTTTGTAAGCTATTATGACTTGGCGTATATACACATTTGAATAATATATGTGCTATTTATACACTCTATTGCTAATATATTTACCAGCTGTAGTGACAAAAATGTTGGAATGAATCCAGCACGTGACAAAACACTTTCCAGGACAAATTCACGACAACTACCTTTGAAACTTCATAAAGCAAGGGGAAATAAATACAATTCTCAAACTTGGCATATTGTATCAGTGACACTATCGCACGATGTTCCACTTAACCGCAAATCCAGTTACACTCAATCTGTTAGTTTTCAACTCTTCCACTAATAGCACATGGATACCCGTAAAGAATATTCTCATGCCTTAAAGCAAGAAAAATTAATTTTCTGGGTTTTCACTTCAAAATTATATCGTAGGTGTTTACATGAGACACAAAGTCTCCACTATCTCAGCCAAATTTCACCTTATTCACGTTATTTTCCATTAAGACATTTCGGATTTTTCGATATTTTCTTCTCGAAAGCAAAAACCGCCGTAAAAATTCCGCCACTTTTTCTTTTGTTTCCACTCTCGTCCTTTGCGACAACTTCCCGATATTCCACTTGAATCTTGAAATAGCCAATTGCATGGCTGCGATACAAAGCTAGGTATCATTTCGAGGTAACGTGAAATTGCTAAATGTTCAAATGCAAAATTCACTTGCATCGATCCGTCCGTGCCGGTATTTTTGAATCAGTTCTTCGTTGCCCAGCTAACCGTCAACAACGAGATCTATCCAATTTCTCTCACGCCGGAACGGAACCTTGCTAGTTTGTTTGGTTTTGATGCAATTTGAGATGTTCATAGAATGCAAACTTGGTCGTTGCATGAGAATCTTATGATGGGAATTATGTCCACATTAGCACTCTGGGAAAATTTAACATTATTTTGTGTATCACCAGTTTCTATGATGTCGGAAAAAAAGAAATTTAAGTGAACTCTATTTAGCATTATTTTCGCGAAAGGTTAACGAGGGTGCGGGTACTGAACTATGAAGTCTTGCATGCAATGTCATTAAAGCGTGTGAATAATATCATGCACAAATGAAAATAGTGTGCAAGACTGTCATTCATGAAATTGATGCTGTTCTATTGCTTAATTCAATCTAGCTTGCTTTCATCATGCCTCGGATAGCAATGAACTTAACGTGAATTTCACAGAATTGATATAACAAAAATAAATAAGATATACTTTAATAATATAAAACTTTCCTGATACCAAAGGAACAAAATATAGGTGTTAGATTGTATTTTCAGTTTTTAATGTAAAATATTTTCTGCGATGAATTTATTAGTTGATCGTGGCTAATGCTTGACAAATATTTTCCTTTGTTCAAATGATTTTGAAAGAATGGGAACTGACAGTCTAAGTGATTTAAATTTATAGCAAAGGACGATTGATTTGTTTGCAGTCTACAAGAGATGATTTGATTTAATTTGCAGATAGTTCGTTGAAGTTTTTATGATTGTGTAACATTTCGACGTCGTATCGTATACTAAAAATATACTTATTTGGAAAATTTAAATAATGTTGTGAAATATTGTATTGATAACTGTTTGTCGTTGATGATGTCGTTAACATAGATGATGACGGTGATCATCAGTATTTCCTGTCACTGGTTATCATATGGTTCTCTGGGATTCTCAATGTGCTCGATATTAGAGGTCGGGTGGGATGCGGCGTAGAAGTGGCAGGAACTATTTAACGATTGTGAATAGTATCTATCTTACACTGAACCAAATCCCGTAGTAAATACTACGAAAAACGACGTTATTTCAACGAAAAGCATCGTTAAAAAACCTCCAAAGTAGCTGATCGTTACGACATGGAAACGAGTTTCGTTAACTTTTATTCAACGAATATATTCGTTGTCACTACGAAAATTTTTATTTCATCAATCTCGAAATGTTTCGTACATATAGAAATTATTCTTATGCTGATGAATATCATTCTTCAATCAAAGTTTTGATGTTTGTAGTAATAGGAATTCTGATTGTTATTCAACGATATGATACTTGGGTTTTGACGAACAAATTTCATTGATTCAAAGAAATCATACGTAAGCATGCATGAATTGATTTCTTTATTTTAAGTAATTTCACTTTAATCTAGGACGTGTAAATTTCGTAGCTTGACGTATTTATCCCTAAATATGTTTTTGATGTATCAATTTCTATAATCTAAACTCAGGTGAAGCAATGCATAGACTCCATTTAATAAAAGTAAGCCTTCTTCAAAACACAGGAATTAATACAATAAGAAAAACATCTGTTTACTGTAAACTACATACGCACAGGCTAGAACTCTTGGTTGCCTGGTTGTAACATTAAACATTAAACTTTTTATGATTTAATTTTTTAATCATGAAAATTTTTTATGATGGGTACATCAGTTTTTTATAAGAAATGATCGTCTTCCTCGGACTATAAGTTGAAGTCGAAAATGCGTAATACATAATTAAAAAATACATTCAATGAGGAAAAGAAAAAATTATTCTTGAACTATTGACTACATTAAAAGGACGGCGCATATAGTAATTTGTTCCGATATTGATTAAAAGTCTTTAATACCTGTCTGTTAAATTTTATGAATATTATGATCAGTTCGCACTTCAAAATAATTAAAACAATATAGATTTATTGGAAGAAATTTGAAGATAAATTTATTATTAATAAAACAAATCCATTTTTAAGATTTAATATTGAGTTATGCATCTGCAAGTAGACTGGCGATTAAAATTTCAACGCTTGCAACTTTTTTCGCTTCATAAATTTTATAAAAATATCGTTGAATAAACGACCAAAAATTAAATCCAGCTTTTGGGTACTCCAAATTAAATAGATAAAATGTTTTAAAACAAATATCGACAGCCCTAATAAAGTTACAAAATTTGTGTTTATCTCCGTCAAAATAAAGTAAGAACTCAGTAATTGTTGTTATGCTGTCCCCTATGGCGAATATTTGTGGTTGAATACTCCTTTTTTGACCCTGCAGAAAATTTAAATGGTCCTCCAACTGCTGTATATTTGCTTTAATGCATATAAAAGATTCCTGGGAATCAAGGATGGTATGCCTTATTGGCTTTTTTCCCGATTCTTTTACAATACTTTTATTCAATAGAGGAAACGCTTCATGAAGGCACCATAAAATTGCTGCTGCTTTAAGGTCTGAAATTTATAAAACATATGATTTAATTATATTTACATATGTTTGATGTAAGCAATATTTTACAACGACATTGTGGTTATCTCAAGAGATATTTTTTGTTTAATTGTTGCTGTGAAATTATTAAACTATATAGAGATGTATTTGATTTTTGGAGAAAATTTCAGTTGCTATTGTTATTTTCAATAAATCCTAGCTATAGGCATATATGTGCTGCTTTTTAAACTCTAACGAAAAAATCTTACTACTTGTAACAGCAAAAATTATAGTTTTTTTTTTCAATATTCTGCATAAAACAAATAAAATTATATCTTCACCTTCATTCAAATTCGTGTTCTCCTTTATATCAAATAATACGTTTTTGATTAGCCTGTCCTTAATGCAGTGCTCCTTTGAAATATGATTCAAAATTTCATTTAGTTTTGATTGTCAATCATCCGGGTTTGTTTGAATTTTAAATTTGAAGTTGAAATCCATCTCGATCTGTGAACGACAGTAATGAGAATTTAGAACATAAACAACATTGTTTACTAAACTAAATATCTTACCAAACGATAACCGGTGGGTTTTTTATATTGGGGCCATTCATTAACAATTTCTTCCGTTTCTTTGAATTTAATATTTTCAAGTCGAAAATGTGCACATGCCATCCAAATTCTTTCAAATTCTTCTACACTTAAATTATCATATTTTAAAGCCTGTATTTGGGCTTTAATAGTGTCGTTCATTTCAGAAAAATACATTTTATTAAGTATTTGTTTTAAAAAGGTTTGTGATATTTATTTACCTATTGGGTGTTTTTGAGCTTCCTCCTTTGGTTGTTCGATCACGGGCTTAAATCTTGCTTTGATGTTACAATATTTAAAATAAAAAACCATTAATATAACTAAGACTTTAATTTTATAATTTGGCTACCAATTGCCAATTTTTCAGTCGGGTATTTAGTGATGATTTGTTTTTCCAATTCATAACTAGTTTTCAAATCTAGTTGCAACTGATGATCATCATAATAACGAGCTATTAAATCTATTATTGTGAATAGGCATTCGGAATTAAAATTTTTTTGTTTCTTGTAGTATTCATTTAAAAAGCAGGTTCTCGGTGATTCTTGAAGGATTTTTTCAAGTGTGATAATATTATCTGCAGGCATTGGTGTGCCTTTAGGAGATGATGACCTTATGGATGCAGGTGTCACACTTCTACTAATATCCTCGGGAATAGGCGAAAAAAGATTCGTGGCACCATGAAGCGGTTTGTTTATTGATTTTCCTCAATTTTCAAGGCAGTGCTCGAATCGAAGTATCGTTCCCCACGGGAAATTTTTCAGAAATTTCGGTATATGGTGTCGTTTAATTATTTCCAAAATATGTAGATTCACACTTTGTGCTGAAATATTAAAGTATTATTCCATCATCAGAATCAAGAGAAAATTTATGACTTACTCAAAAAATATGGATATAGGGCTGGCAAGTCCCAGGACAAAAGTAGGTTTTCCAAATCCTTATCTTCAATAAAAATTTGATTACAGTTATCAGCTGATGAAGATATTGGAGCAATAGAAATCGGCGAGCAGGTGGGAATTTCCGCATCGTGGTCAGGGTTTTCGAAGCTTGGAATGCTGGTATAAAAGAAGCCTGCTTGTTGTATTGTGTTATCCTGTGATGTTGTAGCTGGGTTGTTTCTGGGTAAAAAATTGGAGTGTGCATCAAAATTCTCTTTTTGTTTGCATTTCTTCATAGTATTTTAAAGAAGACTCAAAGTATCATTTGTAATCCTCTTGCAGTATTTACGATATTTACTGGTGGGCCTAATAAATCCTCAATTTGAAGAAGTCGAAATTCTCCGTAGGAGTTGAAGACCACTTGAAAGCTAGCATAGTGCTCATTATATTGTATTTCATTTACGCGTTGGCAAAATAGTAAAACTCGTTTTGAATTAATTGCGATTATTTCCAGGATGGTATATATTTCTACATCAGTAGTAAATATGCAACATTGTACTCCTTTTCATAAGCTTTAGAATCGTAAATTATCTTTTCATAATATGTAACATCCTTAGTAATCCTAATGTTGAGCATACTTGAAACGATACTGCGGAAGTTTCCTGCTATTTGATTTTTTTTATCAAATTCGATGCCACTCTTCGGCTTTTCACCATTCAGCATACGATAAGCAAACTGTAGCTGATATTTTTTTGAAATTGAAACAGGAATATTTTTCCTAGATGTGATGCAATGAGAATATATTTTAAACTGCTTGTGCCTAGCTTCGAATTTGAAACACCACATATTTCTTAACGGACCTATTCTTTCAATTATAGTCGGATGATGTATAAGATTGTGATGCTTTGGTTTCAAGTTATCATTGAATAATCGAATATACTCTTTATTGTGCCATTCTATTTTCTTCCTCAATGATTCCAATACGCTTAATTTAACTTCAAAGGAAAGAAGACAATCAATTATTTCTAAGAAAATTATGGTAAAGCTCCATACTTCATCATCTCTTGGTACAAAATCTCCAACCATTAAAGGAAAAATATGTGCAAAGGTCATCATCTCCTTCCCAGATATTTTAAAGCGCTTTTTTTTTTCAAATGAACATGTTTTATATCAGGCGAATGGCTTTTTCTTTCGATTTTTCCATAATCAAAAATTTTCTTCCGAGCATTCAACTGCTCCAAGGTAAAATATTTTGATCTTTGTGTTAAATATGTTATAATATTGACAAAATTGTAATGGCATATGCCTTCGTATATATCGTGCATGATGTCTGAATAAAAGTTACTAGCAACATGAAAAGAAGGAACTTCATTAAATATCGATCTGCAGGAAATGCCAACTTCTGAAGGAGTATTTCGCATCAAGTCCAATTCATATTTTTCTACAGTTCTTAAATCATTGGCATCTTCAAGACACATGGTTTTGGTTCCTAGTTTTTTTTTGTGACACATTCTACAAAATGAATCTACTGAAAAGCCGTTAAAACCTAGCATATTATTCAGGCTTAAATTGTCCCCAATTACCAAGCCCAAGATAAAATACACCTTCTGGTCTCCTTCATCAGTTCGAATGATTAATCCATTTTGTTCCATATCTATTATTTCTTTAATCAAGCCTTGCCGACACTTTTCCGTGCCATATTTTTTTAAGTCTATTGACTTTATTACGGCTGCCAAATAAATTTCATCGAGTTTAGAGCTCTTCGTAATATATGGAAAAGAAAAGTATAAATTCGAAATTGAGTGCTTGACCGAATGTGATCCCAATGGATTATTTATTTCAACTTCATCTTCATATAAAATGAACGGCACCAGTGTTCTTCTTGGATACAATTTTCTTTTTTCTTTCCATATCGAACCTTGTATAAAACTGGATAATTTATCAGACGGTTGACTTTCTTCCATTCTTATGAAATTCAATACTTCCTGAAGAATATGTTGCTTTTCAAAGATTTGTTGAATTTGGTATTTTACAGGCATAACTACGCACTTGGTTTTATTATCTCCGTAATAATTATTTCCGACTACATCAATCCTTTCATCAATTATCTGCTCTTTTAAGTCTTGACCATATCCTTTTTGCTTCAGAAGTTCATAAAATAAGTAATCAGTTTTGAGTGATTCGAAAGGATTTCTAAAGCGTTCAATTATTGATATCATTTTATCCCCGTTTTCTGAATTTCGAAATGTATCACTTTCACAAAATTTTTCCAATGCATCTAGAACTGGAGTCAGAATCAATAATTGCACATTATTTTGAATATCGAAAATATCTTTCCTAGGAAAATTGTTTTTGCTGTGCAAAGCCAAAGAAAATTTCAAAGCACACTCTTCCACTTTTTCTATAGAAGCCTGCTCATCCCAAATAACACGCATGATTTTCTCCTTCATTTTCCTCATTCTCAAAATTGTCAGTAGCCCAGTCATATTAGGTAAAAAAAGGGGTCAACCTCGGAATGAAAGATAATAAGCTGCAAATTGGTATGAACCTTTGTTTTGTCATTCTAAATGTTGTCTCAAAAGTCACAATCGTTATCGTGTTCGCGTCTCAAGATATTCAAGGTCAAAGGTCACAAAAATCGGTTTTTCGCGAATATCTGGCTTCCTATCGGTTAAATGAGATTTGCATTTATTATAAAAGTTGTAGGCTATAAAATTCCCTACAACTTTTGTTTAAACTTTTTTTTCATACGACCAACCGTTTTGAAGGTAGAGCGCGAAGAGTGCACATCGTACAGTCATATACGGCCTAATGCAAGGTCAAGCGTGAGTTATGGTTATCAGTACGTTATAAAGTCAATTATTTACTTGGAAATTATAATTATTAAACAATGCCTATTATTTATGTACTAACTATTAATTATTTATATTTAATTAAAGTAAGTAACTTGATTTGCAACGGTACAATTTCAAACTAACGAATAATCTTGACTCATACAAAGTGGAGAGAGTGGCCTTGAATACTATAGAACATCTGTCCCGGCAATGAATAGAAAAGGGCATAGGGTAGGGACAAGTATTTCCAGGTATATAAGTATTGAGAAATTTACGCGTTTTAAAGAAAAGATATATAATGTCGTGTTAACTTAAAATAAAACTAAAATATATAATCCAGAATTAATAATATTTTATACTTAAATAGTTAAATATGAATAATTATATATATTATTTATGTACTAACTATTAATTATTTATATTTAATTAAAGTAAGTAACTTGATTATTTATATATAATTATTCATATTTAACTATTTAAGTATAAAATATTATTAATTCTGGATTATATATTTTAGTTTTATTTTAAGTTAACACGACATTATATATCTTTTCTTTAAAACGCGTAAATTTCTCAATACTTATATACCTGGAAATACTTGTCCCTACCCTATGCCCTTTTCTATTCATTGCCGGGACAGATGTTCTATAGTATTCAAGGCCACTCTCTCCACTTTGTATGAGTCAAGATTATTCGTTAGTTTGAAATTGTACCGTTGCAAATCAAGTTACTTACTTTAATTAAATATAAATAATTAATAGTTAGTACATAAATAATAGGCATTGTTTAATAATTATAATTTCCAAGTAAATAATTGACTTTATAACGTACTGATAACCATAACTCACGCTTGACCTTGCATTAGGCCGTATATGACTGTACGATGTGCACTCTTCGCGCTCTACCTTCAAAACGGTTGGTCGTATGAAAAAAAAGTTTAAACAAAAGTTGTAGGGAATTTTATAGCCTACAACTTTTATAATAAATGCAAATCTCATTTAACCGATAGGAAGCCAGATATTCGCGAAAAACCGATTTTTGTGATCTTTGACCTTGAATATCTTGAGACGCGAACACGATAATGATTTTGACTTTTGAGACAACATTTAGAATGACAAAACAAAGGTTCATACTAATTTGCAGCTTATTATCTTTCATTCCGAGGTGAAAGCCCTAATATGACTGGGCTACAGAGCTAGTTGTTTCCAATTCATTCTATTCCTCATATTTGGATGAATCTTTCCTATCACTTTCCAAACTTTCCAAATGACGACGAAAAATATGTCTTTTCAGACGCCAGAAATTCGAGAAGGATTGTCCACAAGAATTAAGTGCACATTTATATATTGTATCAAGACCTCTTTTTATTAAGTGGTCTGTTTTCTAATGGCTTATTATTTCTTGTGAGCTATTGACGCATTTGCCACAGTCTGAACAAGCCATTATATTTTTAAAAAGTATTTCTAATCAAACATAAATAAATTGAAATATGCACGTCTTAAGAAATAAATGTACTTACTGCATTTCCATTTCTAGCTATAGGACTAACTACAACTGACCACTAAAAATCAAATAACATATGTCTGGCAAATTCTTTCTAAATGAAGAAAAAAGAAAAGAATAAGATTTTTAACGAAAATATTCATGCGTCTAGGAAAAATTTCGTACACGCAAGCAGTCGCGACTTAAACTTTACAGACATTTGTTTTGTTCGGTGGATGCTGAACACTTTCCATCGTTGGACTAGGACGCGAGCATCGTTAAACTATAGAAGATTTCTTAGAGCAAGGAAACTGTTCGTACGTCTAAGAAAAAAAGTGCGTAGCCCCGACTTAAACTTTACAGACTTTTGTTTTGTCGGATGGATACGAGTACTTAGCGCTCTTAATGGTTGGATTAGGAAACTAGCATCGTTGAACTATGTAAGATATCTTAGGGCAGAGTAAGAAATACATCCTATCAAAGAACACTTTATCTGACGAATCTGCTTTCGTTAATTCAACGTAATTCCGAGTAGCAAACGTTAATAATGTACGTATTTTCTCATTGTGATGACAAAACCTACGTTAGAACAACGAATGAAAGGCGACGAATGAATTTCGTTAATATTACGTGTATTATTTTTTTCAGTGTAACTTGTCCTTATCGTGACGGCTCGAGCAGTTTGCCTAGGCAGACTGCTCAATTACTACAAATGTAGTATTGTCTCATATGCACCAAGCGACAAGGATAGAAGCATGCAAGTACAAAACTTCAATCGTTTAATCTTATACGGCACTTGTCTCTTTTCCAAATGTCATAAATCGTAAACAGAGCAGATTCTTCCTGTTCTTCAAACCGATGTCTCGCGCACCTAACACACAATAATTTCAATTCAAAAGCCTAAGCGTTTTGCCCCTCCAAATGCAAGAGAAGCTCTATCCGTCCGAGTAATTTCATTTGAATAAAACGATCAAATTCAATATATATCGTTAACAAATTTCACTTAAGGAAAAATCACGGCCCGAATGATGGCGGTATCTTAAATAAAACACGCAAATCGTCAATATACAAATAGTTTCATTATAATTAGGCTATTAAAACTAACAAACGAGTAAACAAGCGCACATTTGAACGATGCGAACGAACTTTCATCACGCATTCACTACTCGAAGTACCCTTTCTTCATGTAACTATTTTTGCAAAAGAACTGCTCCTTGCAAAAGTTTTAGGCAGCAAAGTCTTCTGCACTTTTCCAAGCGCGTCTAAAATTGTTGGCTTGCTAGTACATACCAGTGACTTGATATAGCCCCATAAAAAGGATGGCGTTAGATCGCATGAACGAGGTGGCCATTCGACCCTTTCTCGAGACAATACGTTCACCGAATTTCCCTTAGAATAAATCGATTGTAAGGCATGCTGTGTGGTAAGTGGCACCGTCTTGCGGAAACCACATATCGTTGATGTCAAGTTCATCCAATTCTGGCAACAAATAATCTTTCAAAATAACGCGATAGCGCTCTCCATTGACGGTAACATAACGGTCGTTTTCATCCACGAAAAAATACGGTTCAATCACACCTCCGGCTTGAAAACCGCATCAAACTTTTTTTTGCGAATGCAACGGTGTCTCAAAAAGCACACGTGGACTCATTGCTGACAAATAATGCATATATTGTTTATTAACAAAGCCCTTGAGCCAGAAATTAGCTTCATCGCTGAAGATAGTTTCTCGGTGAAATTCTTCATTTTCTTCAAGCTTCGCAAGAGCCCAATTGGAGACGTTTCGACATTTTGAATGATCAATTGGCCTTAATTCTCGAGTCAGTTTGATCATGTAACCATGTAGGCTAAGATCTTTTCGCAAAATATGCCACAGTGTCGTTTGAGCGATACCCAATTCTTGAGAGCGACGTGAAATCAACTGATTTGGCTTATCTTGAATAGATGCATTTACGGCTACGATATTTCTTTTGCTTTGAGTAGTACGGCTGTGAGCACCTCGACAAATTTCTTGACGTCGATACGTCCGATGTTCCACCCTATTTTGGACCCTTGGCCTCATGTCGAGCTTGGGTTTCTAATGTATTGCCATGTTTTACCGAGACAGATCTGGGTGCTTTGGGCAGTTTGTGGTTGAATCACAATGTACTCATTTGTTTTTACATTTTGATTGGACTGCCTAACATGAAAACTTTTGAGTTTTTACTAAGACTCGCATAGTAAGATGGAGACAAGTGGACTCGGAAAAATTTTCATGTGGTCTTTATTATCCTGTTTGAGGCACTTTGAAATTGATTTGCTTCTATCACTCAAAGTCATGCGATTCGGATGAAAATATTACATGAGACATTGCCTATGGATATCCCCCGTATGTTTAAAAATCCTTTGCTATTTTTGGGGAAATATGAAAGTAAAGAATTTTAAATTCCATTAATTAATGTTCACTTTATGTTTAACTTGGAAAGTGAAAGTTTAGTTTTAGTAAATGATGTAATTGATAAATAACAGATGGGTTAAAACCTTTTTCAGTCAAAACCTTCTATGATGCGAGGGAAAATGTGTGACCCAGTTCCCAAAACCATTTATATCACTTGGTAATTAGTTGCACATTCTGCTCTTGACAGATTCACTATGATTAGCAATTTTACCCAACCAAAAAAACTTGTAAACAAATGAGTATCATTAATCATCTCATTAGTAACCAACGTTTTGTATGGTTGAACAATTTAAGTATCCCAAGCACTTACATCTATCTCCCTCTCTGGCTATTCAACGAAACCACAAGAATTCTAAAACAAAAGTTTCATTTCTCATTTCATCAAATATACTCTAGCAAAGAAATGCTGGAAAATGAGCAAGAAAAATAAATTCATTTATTTCATTTCAAATTTCAACTGGAAAACATTAAAACAAACAATTTAGCTGAAACAAACACACATCCATACATTCATTTCAAGTTATAGGGTTTTGGGTATTCTCAATTCAATTTAAGCATAAGCATTCACAAAGCTTCGCCTGATTACATCATGACATGCTTAATTTTGGCAAATGATAAATGATTGCCATTAAGTCTTCGGATGCCTCAAAGCCCCACGAAGAAAAGTGGTTCACATTGCAAAAAGACTGCAAAAAAAAATAAGAATTCGCGAGAAATTTGAAGGAGATGAACATTTCGTTCGCGTAAAAAATTCATTTGAAAAACTTTTCTAGTTATAAAGTCGGTGGCTCATTTTAGTTAACTTTTACTTATCAACCAGCGAAGAGAGTAATTTTCATCACAGCTCCGACGCCGACATTTAGGAGGAATTGCAAAAAAGCTGCGGAATTTCCAAAAGGAAGATGTAAGTAGCTCAACTTGTGCGAAATAAGGAGCATGTTTGCTAGTTGCTTGCGGTGGAAATGTAATCAAGCTGTAATAGCAACGAATGAAGCAAGGATAACGATCAAGAAAGTTATTAAACATTTTAAAATTATTTATGAAGTCAAGTAAGTGAACGAGAGAGTGATTTTATGTTGTTGGAAATTAATTGCACCCCTTTTGTCCTGCAGCCTTGATTACTGTCATTTGATTTAATGTCTAAGGGAAAAATTTCTCGGAATTCTGATTTTTGGTAGTTGGAGGTAAGTTTCATTTAATATTGCAGATATGCTGTTATGTTGGCCAATGTAGAGGAAACAAGCTGAGATTTATGTAATTTTATGTTAAAATCATGAAATCATTAATTTTAACCAATACAGAGGAGAGCGAAGTGATAGTACTGATATTAGACGATCTAAGAAGTAAACTTAAAAGCTGCATATTGTCAAGTTCATGAGTTATTTAGTTAAGAGTGTCCAAAACTTAATCCGTTCATACAATAGGAGCAAAGCCAGCGACCAATGGGTGGAGAAACTGAGGGATAAAAGCCCGCAGAATACAGATAGCGTTTCAGGAAGGTGAATAGCATATTTCGTAAGAAATTTGGAATGAAACTATCGAATCTTAAAATTGCTAGTGATCAGATAAATCTAGACTGGTGTCGAAATTAATAATGCGACTCCGGATACAGATGAAAGTAGGACTACGCTACATATGATGGCTTACAGAAGCTACCCTGATCGGAACTCATATTATACTGACTCATCTACCAAACCCTGAGAGAGGGACACAAATACTTTCTGATGTCGTTGAAGCAAAAATGTCCAATTTCAAATCAAGCCTGAACGGCAATTCAATTCAATGAAGCACTGACCTCATACCGAGCGGAAGTTTTCTTGATTATTTTGACAGCTGTGAAAACTTGTATCTCATGTTTGGTAGGATCAACAACAAGAAACAGTGTCATACGAGTATTGACGGTATTCCGATTATAGTACTACGGCATTTGCATGAGATTGTTATAAGAAATTGTTGCCTATTGTTTAGCAACATGCTTAGCAAGTCAAATTTTCGAATGAGTGGAAGAAACCAAGCTATTTCCGATCTTGAAGAAAGGAATAACTAGTCTTGTTTTTTAGCTGTTAGAAGCGAATATGAGCGTTTCGTTGAGAATCGCGTAGAGTTTTTACAGGCTCAACATTCTCCTTGAATAGAAGCATCTCAATGTATCTTCGAGAATCATCTCGTCTGGTGGTTTTCTAATAACGCGCCGCAGCAGCAGTTTCTTTGGGCTTTAAAATGCGATTAACTGGTGTTTCTGTAAGGCCATAGAACCGTTTCAGTAGTTTGTCTGTTTCTTCTCCAATCCTGACCAATAATACAATTCCTGCCAAAGAATTCGATGGTGATGCCATAGTTGTCAGTTCAAGTAGGATCCATCTGAATATTTATTTATTTATTTCTATTTTACAGAATAATTCCTATTACAAAATAGAGTAAGCCATAGCACAAGGAAAAAGGAGAAAAAAAAATTCAATAAAACCGGCCAAAAACGAGGAAAAAAAGCTACTAAGAATAAAGAAGAAGAGAGTTGACATATTTTTTATAAACTAAATATGAAAACTGAAGGTCATCATGGTAACGTGGTATTCTGAGCATGGGTGAGTGAAAATACACCAAGCTATATGCGGATGAAACATCAAAGGTTCTAAACAATCTTGTACGACGCGTAACGTACCTCATTCGAACCCGATTGGTGGAGCTAGTATCGAGTAAACCACGGCAAAGCTGGTAAAGAAAACATGCATCAAGGTAGAATCGAAGCTTATCTAGTGAAAGAATATTGAGGATAGATAACCGTGATTCATAATAAATGTAAGGCATCCGGAACTTCAAGAAGACATCCGGGTAATTTTTTCTGCGCAGCTTCTAGCGTGAGTTTCAAGCGCTTAGAATGAGGCGACCAAACTGGCGAGCAGTACTCAACGATAGGACGAACCAAACTAGAATATAATATAACACACAAACATAGATCGGAAAAAATATAGGAGTTTCTTATGTTAAGATAAAGAAAAAAATGCGAGAGGCTTTAGAAGTAGTTTCAGGAATATGTACGTCAAACTTCAACTTATAGTCGAAAGTGACACCTTTGTCCCGACCGTACTTAAGTAAGAATTATTTAAAGTAAACTGAAACCTAAGGGAACTAGGGTTATTCGAAAATTAAACATGAACTCACTTAGAAGCATTAAAGGGAAGCTGGTTATAAGAACTTCAAAGTAAAATGGCATGCTTTTGCCTGTTGAAGCAGGGCACAGTCATCGTTAGACGACACTACTTTAAAAACTTTGTCGTCGTCTGCTTATAAAAGACATGTGGATTTGATGACAATGGATGGCAAGTCATTTGTAAACAGATTGAACAATAGTGGGCCAAGAATGGATCCTTGAGGAACAACTGAAGATGATTGGAAGTGGGGAAAGACAGCCTTGAAACACGATTGAATAAGTAAGAAGATAACCAGTGGAGCAAATACTCGGGGACATTAAGAAATTTAGGTTTGCATAACAAAATATTGTGATTTACTGAGTCAACGGCTTTAGAAAAATCCAAGTACAAGGTAAATGGTCCTCCAAGGCTTTTGAAGCAATACACGAATACTTAACAATTCATTAAAGTTTATTACTCTTAGATACAATCATGTTTTTCAGGAACTAACAATCCTGAAGAAATGAAAAAAGTGGTAATATGGAGATAAGCCGATAATTAGCAACGTCTGATATGTTACATTTTTAAAAAAAGGAGTGACATAGGATATGTTCGAAAACGATGGAAAAAGGGCCTGAAGGTGAGCTAGAGTTGAAGAGAAAGGAAAGGGCAACACAAATAGAAGTAGCTAATGATTTCACAAGTCACTTAGGCACACCATCACGACCTGAACTAACGGAGTCATCAAGTCCTAAAATGAGGCTCATGGTTTCTCCCGGATAGCAAATAAAAGGAAATGCGGATGTATGATGGGGAATAAAAGGCCTTTTTTTGGGAGCATCATTAAAATAGAAGAAAACTGAACTCTAAAAAGTTCACAAATCTCAAGAGTTAAAGTTGCTAAGCAGGCATTCAAATGAAGAGAAGATGGGATACTAGAAGAGGATTCGCGAGAGCATCGAGTTACCCAAAATTGTTTGGAATGATTTCAGCTTAGAGAGCTTTCAGTACTACAAAAATAAGAAGTCTTAGCAATCTTCATCTCCATCTTAGCTATCTACCTTAGAATGCTTAAAACATTCCATGACTCAGGGGATTTTTCACGTGAAAAATGTTGACGTGCTCGATCTTTGACTTTCATCGCTCACCTCACATCGAGAGTTGACCAAGGACAGTCAGAACAGGTTCTTATACTAACAAGCGGGATCGAGTTATTCGCAGTATTAAAGAAGTCATAAAAATGGTTACAACAAATACCCGAGTCAATACCGTAAAAGAATGAGGACCAATTAGCGGAGCAAATTATTTTGGAAAGTTGCTCATAATTAGTTTTATAAAAGTTTTAGTGCTGACGCTCATTTTGACAATAAGGGACAGAGGCAACTATTACCAATTCCGATACCAACCCACCGATGTATTGGGGCTACTTAAGCTGAGGCACCACCGACCCAACTAACTCACCCGAAGCCGGGCATGGGCGCCACTCGTTCGATTCACCGAGCCTCCAAAAGTTTGTCCAAACGAGAAAACGGCAGACTGGAGTCAAATTATCGCCTGAAAACTTTTTGCCGCTCGCCACCACCTAGCCACAGGGGCTGCCTTTCAAGTACTCTACCACGCAGTACGATCTAAAATATTGCTCCCACCATACAGAACTTACAGTTTCCCAAATTAACTCCCCCTTATCTCTTAGCACCGGCCACACGAGAAAAGATTAAAACCACACTATCGTTCACTTCACTCGCCGAACACTATCACCGTCATTGACTCCCCAGGTCTTTCTGCCTGTTACCATCCCGGGAAAATAATTCACGAGTCACACTTTCTACACGCTGAAAATGAATGAAATGTTTTCAGCAGCTAGAAAACGTTGATCGGATTCTGGTCTTTTCTATTATATTTCTTTGTATTCAAGCATCTCTCCCAATACAAATTTTTTTCTGATAAAATAAAAGTCACTTTCCTACGTTTATTTTCTACGCTAGAAAGGGGCCCCTTACTTAAAAAAATGTTCTCGTCATATAACCGCTCCGTTTTATTTCTCCGCCAGTAGATGGAGAAATTCCGAAAGAGAAAGCGCACCTACCTTCCCGGGCTGAAATAATCTCCGGTTAAAGTTTCTTCCCACCTAGCGGGAGAATCTTGTTTCAGGGTTCACCACCCTTCGAGAGTGGTTTTTTTCATTCATCGGAGTAGTTGTTCCCCTTGCTTCGATTTCACTCACAACGAGTTCCACTCGATGGCCATCCTGGCGAGAATAAGGGTTCGGCCATATTGCGAATTTACTGTGGTAACCAGCGATTGTTAAATGCAAATATGAACACACTGCGACAAGATTTGCAAAGGAACTTCAGGCATGTGCAGAATTAATATGCTCATTTGAAGGTATGTCTTTGCCAGGAATATTTGCGCTAAATCATTTGTGGGCTATGCCAGAAATTTCCATGGACGTCAGCGTCAAATGTCCAAATTATGTGCGCCTGCGCAAGTATCATGAAAACTTTCTGCTAAAGTGGTTTTAGGAAAAATCACGAATTCCTGCGACTGCCGACCTGGCCAAAATTTTCGAAAATTGCAGTGTGCGTCCTTCAATTGCACCATGTGTAACATGTGACAGTAGTGCGACTATACGTGCATAGTCGTAGTCTGATCCATCCCTAAGTGCATTATGTGCTGAATGGGCTGAATGTATATGGCTGACAGTTTGAACTGCCAGTAAGTTTATTTACATCTCGATGCGAATTGAGGACCCCGTCGATAATCCTCGTTTTCCCCTTTTTTGAGCCGAGGCGTTAGTATAGGGTAATCCATTTAACGCCTGGGAAAGTAAAGCTAAAAAGAAGACATAAAATATTCAGGTGGAAACAAAATTTTTTATTCAATGTAAAGGTTAAAGCTTGCCATTTTACGTGAAATACAACATTATTAAAATGTCTTCCACGGGACCTCTTACAGGCCTCAATCCTTTGGAGGTCATTTTCAATGACTTTTCTTCACATTTCCGGCAATATCTCAGCCATAACTTCACGAATATTGGTTTTCAATTGCTCAAGATTTTGGGGATTGCTCATGTAAATACGATCTTTCGCATAGCCCCATAAAAAAAATCCAAAAGTGTTAGGGTGCAGAATCTTGCAGGCCAATTGACATCACTCAATCTCGAAATTACGCGTCCTTGAAATTTCTCTTGCAAAAGTGCTCGATAAGCCTGTGTTGTGTGACTTGTGGCTCCGTCCTGTTGGAACCACATGTTTTTGAGCTCATAATCTTCAATTTCTCTCCAAAAATAATCGGTTAACATCCATCCATAGCGGTCAGAATTGACTGTAATGGCTCTTCCTTGATCGTTTTCAAAAAATACGGGCCAATAACACCACCAGACCATAATGCACACCAAACGATCACTTTTTTCCGGATGCAAAAGCCTTTCTGCGATCACCTGGTGATTTTGAGAGCCCCATATGCGGCAATTCTGTTTATTTACGTAACCACTGAGCGAAAAATGAGCCTTATCACTAAAGAAAATTTTGTTCGAAAAATCGTTATCAATGGCATGTTGTTCAATCACCCAATTCCCCTACATTCTGCGTTTTGTATGGTCTTGAGGCTTAAGTTCTTGAGTGAGTTGGATTTTGTACGGGTAGAGATGCAAATCCAAATGCAAAATCCGCCACAATGAGCCGTCGCGGAATCGACAAATTCGGGTCTTCCTCCACACTTTGAGCAACGACAGCTTTATTTTCAGCAGAGCGAATGATGCGATGATGCACAGGCCTTGCAATATCAATAAGCGATCCAGTCTCTTCAAAATTTCTCACTGTGTTCAAAATTGTTTGTTGTGTAGGTCGATTATGTCGGCTTGTAAAGCCCTAAATGTTGATTCAGCAAAATCACCATTTTTATAATAAAATTTAATAATTTTAACGCGTTCTTTGACTGTTAAACGATTTATGTTTGTAAATGGCAAACCTTCAACTAAAAAACAACACGCTTTGAATGACATTTGATTTTGACAGATGTCAAACGGCAGGGTTATACTTTCTCAACCACGAAATGGATAACCCTGTATTTTTAGTTTTCCACGTCCCCGCTGAGACTTGAATCGCTGTACCAATATGTGGTGTGTCATGCATGTTGTTTATCCACCAGTTCCACATATTTTCGGTCGTCGAATCTCTCCTTGAGGTTGTTACAATTTTGTTCATTTACCGTTCCGTGGTGGATACTAATGAACTCGTGCGGGGAAAGTAAATGATGTGCAGTGGTACGATGTCACTAGTCAGTCAGGAGAGGAGGTAAGATATTCAATAGTTGTATCCGTGTTTCATCACGATAAAAATTATTTGGTCCTTGCAGCATGGTTGACGACAAAGTCCTCGCTTGTGGATGCTTAGTTAAAATTAATTCATCAACCCAAACCATTTCTATCTCGATAAAATTTCGTCCCTGATTGACGCACGACAAAAATATACACCTTAACATGTTAGGTATTCTTTGGGTTCAACGTTGCTTGCTGCTGCTTCTTTTAAAGTACATTCCGCCTCGACATGGCAAAATGATCTTAACTTCTGCTGACAAACAAAATTTATTACACTCCTCTTCACTTAATATTCGACATCAGCAGGACCCTGTCAAAATCAGCGATAAATGTTCCAAACTCCAATTGACTTTCGAGCATTTCAAATTATCTAAATTCGTGAAGCTACTTCTGAACACCAATATTCAATCAAGTATAACTCTGTAAAGGAAATCACTAGCATGAAGGATTCTATCACATGTTCTAACAAACCACAAATTATTCATCACAAAACTACACTTAATAGAATCGTCATAATACTTGTATCCATCGTAAATCCGCGAAAAATTCCTTTGCAACCAAAAATTTAAGCATTCTACTATCCGACACATATGGCGCTTGATTCGATTGCACCCGTATCACATTACTCAACAATGTCTTGCATTTTCCCATACTGTCCATTGTACATATCTAGTTACGTGTACTTGCACTATTTTATGAACACCTCTTCCGCTCGTTCTATCTCATCCAGACTCGCTTCTCCTCAAATTAGCTTACCGCCTCCTTGACGAGCCTCCTCATCGCCGTAGTGGCAGATTCTCATTGCAACAATCTAACAATTGCTTCGCTAGATTTTGTCGCAATGGGGCTGCTATTATCGATTTTTTCTTTGTTGATTTTTTATTTTTTCTTCGGAGAAATTTTTTATTGATAATCGTAGTGGTGATAGTGGCGGGGTTTATTTCGAGTTAGTAATAATCATGTTGATAAGTCGCGTATCAAATTGTTCCACACTTATTGCGTTGTTATTATTTTGAAACCTTTACGAAAAAAGTAAAGGTTCCTCCAGGAGTTTGGATAGGTGGGCAATACAATACAATAGGTGAATTTCCCTCAAGAATATTTACCTGAAAACAGTAGACTCAACAATAACTCAGTATACACTCACAAATGAGTAAAACGGTATGGATTTTTTGAAACATTCAACGCAGCGCTCAGCGGAAACTACTATCAAAATGATCTCGATTCCCTCAGAAAGTCAGTTAGTCAAATTTTGCAGAGCTATACTGTCGAATAAAATATGATGCAACTTTGCAAATGACATTGTGTCCTCTGTGAAAACAGAAAGGTCGATTTATACTAGATTGCGGAACATGTAGGCCTAAGAGACAAACATTTTATCGAAATTCAGAGAAGAATTGGCAGGAAACTAGGAATACTGATAGGAAATGTTGCCAAAAAACCGGTACCCTCAATTAAGGCAAGCTGGCAGCGCGCAACCATCTTAAAATCATGAATATCCCGCGGAGAGTTTCAGCAGGACCACTTCGTATGCCAGTGGTGAGAGTACATGTTGCCCACTGTCTCTCAGGTCCAATCACATATAAAATAAATGCAAGATGTGGAGTCAGATAAGGAACAAAAATCTTCGAGCACCGTTTCTGCACCCGCCCAGGACTCGCCAAAAGGAGATGAAAAATAATTAGAGCAAATTTCTTCAGAGCTCCAATAAAGTGTCTTTATGTGGTGCCAGGAAACTCTTGCATTTTGCATTGGTCTTAGGCAAGATATGCAAACCAATATGACTTATCTGTAAAAGTAGAACACTAAATTAAATTGTGGTATCACTATGGGCCCAAATGGTTGCGAAAAGACCCTAACCCAGGCTGATTCTTTGATCTTCATGTAACCTAATATGTGAGTACTATAATATAAAGCCTACGTAGCACTAATAAGCTGAAATGGTAATGAGTTTTTTTTTTAGATGTTTTCATGATTTAATGGTTGTAGGAAATTTGGATACTTTACCAAAAAGAGGCTTAAAACCAATTAAAAGTGAAGTGCCTGAGGAAAAAATTGTTTTTAAAGCAAAATAGACTTATCAACAATTTAAAATAAAATTATAGCGATGTTATCCTCATCAGGTCTAATTTCTTCCTGTTCAAGCATAAAGAAGGAAAAACAGTTCTGAAATAGAAATTTATTTGATTTACCTGCAATAAGTGCTCACAATATATTAACTTGGTGGCATTAGCGATACGCATTGTGTTTTAACGTATGAAACAATGTTAACATCAAATTCTATCAAAGAAATGTTTTTAAAAATTGTTTTTCCTTTATTTTCACTATATCATTTGTATCTTGAGTATACAATTGTTTCGTTTCCTAGTTGAAAACTACTTTAGTGCTAATTCCCATATACCTTGAAACCTATCTTTATTTACACAAAAGTTTATCCAAAGCGAATTACCTAACCATATTTTAATTACGAAACCCAAAGGCCTATTCACTAAATGGATATTTACTTCATGAGCTTAAAAAGCCACGTGTTTCCACTACCTGGGTCAAGTTCGTGACTCCTCAATTTATAGGTTTCTAGGGACTCCACCGTGTCTAACTTGCAGATATTCGTGATAGTGTTGATTGCTGTGACATGCACCGCTGAAATTTTGTGGTTTCCTCGTACCATATGCTCTGCTACCTTAGATCTGAAATTTTAATTTTCCTTCTGTTTCTTTTTATTTGCTGCTTCGCGTATATGTTCCGCAAACCTGACACCTATCGATCTCCTTGTCTGTCCAATCTAGCTAGCGTCGCAATCTCCACATGATAATTGGTAAATTCCGTTTCCCTCCATCTTGTGCACTGCGTCCTCTGTTGAGCCTAGTAGGTTCTGTAGTCTTGTTGCTCTACTGGTATAGACCATATTAATGCCTATGTTTTTCAAATATGGCGGCACTAACTGTGGACGAAAAAAAGGGACTAAGAAAATACATCCGACGCAATTAACAAAAATATCAGAAACCAAGGTAGTCGGGAGGAAATTAAGACGATCAACGAACTAAAGAATAAGCCACTGTATTGCACGAAAGCGGATAAAGGAAATGTAGCAGTCATTTTGGACAAAGAGGAATACGACAATAGGATAAATACGAAAATCAACATGGGCCCGTACTTCAAATTGCAACCAAATCCATTTCCTGATTCTGTACAACGGGTAGAGAAAGTATTGAAAGAGTGTGAACCATGGATCAAGGAAAATAAAAAATTCATGAGGATGACAAACCTATTGTTGTCGAAAATAAAACGCCTTCCTAAGGTCCATAAGCTAGGGAATGAAATAGCTAAATGGTTGGCCAAGGAACTCAACAATATGGAAAAAAAGTTCGTTACAAGATCGGTCAAGAATTTAGCTGAGTTCACGTCAAAAATATTGGCTTGAGGATTATCAGAAGTAGATGACAGGCTTTTCTTGTTCGATGTCAAAGCACTGTTTCCTAGCATACCGGTCAAGGAACCTCTTATCATACTCGAGGAGTGGTTACTCACACAATAAGCAGGTGAAGATTGAAAGGCAAAAACAAGGATGAATTCAAAACTAGCTAGGCTTTGCATGAATGAGAGCTATTTTAGCTTCAGGCAGGAAATTTTTAAGCAAACGCGAGGGAAACCCTTTGCCCCCATTTCCCCATCGTATCAAACTTAAAAGAGAAGCTACAACAAGAAGGGAAATTGCCGCATCGATGGGTAGGGTATGACGACGAAGTGTTTACAGGCATGAAGCAGGAACAGGTTAAACAAACACTCACCGAAATAAATTCCATGCTCAAAAACAGCAGCGTCATGCACGAGACAGAAATTTATGGGCGGCTCCCTATTCTAGACTTGATGGTGTGTAGAATATCAAATAAGCTCGAATTTGAAATATACCACGAACCTACTGAAATAAAGCGCATTATACTTTTTTCATCAAACCATTGCCAGCACTAAAATTGCCAACCTTTAACTAGAACCAGGTCGCACAACTCATGCAAAAGAAAACGAAGCCGGACATCGTGGTGGTGGGCTACAACTCTAAAATGAATAGAATGGGAAGGGCTTGGGAAAAACTAGGCATTGATCTGGTCTATGAAAGTAGAGCATCAAGACCGCAAAACCTACTAAGCTCAACAGAGGACCCTGTGCACGAGATGGAGAGAAGCGGAATTTACCGAATATCAGGTGGAGATTACTACGGTTGCTAGATTGGATAGACAAGGAGATCGGCAGGTGTCAGGTTGGCGGAACATATACGCGAAGCAACAAATAAAAATAAACAGAAGGGAAAGTCAAATTTCAGATCTACGGTAGTGGAGCATATGGTACGAGGAAACCACAAAACTACAGCGTCGCACGTCACAGTAATCAACACTATCACCAAAAACCATGAAGTATATCGAGGGGTCCGGAACTTTGGAATTGTGACCCGGGCAGTGGAAACACGTGGCTTTTCAAACTCATGAAGTAAATATCCCTTTAATGAATGAATAGGTAATTAGGTTTGGAAAAAAACTTTTGCGTAAATAAAGATCGGTCTTAAGGTGTATAGGAATTAGAGTTAGGTATAAAGAAAAGGATAAGAAAGGTTTGAGTCGAGCGGTCATCGAGGCAGCACTTATCAAGCAGCCAGAGCAGGAGTTTTTTCAGCAAGAGTTTTTCGGTGGTTTTTCTTCGGAGGTTTTCGGAGGGAAAGACCAATGATAGAGTTTGAGTCGAGCTGTCGTCAAGGCAGCACGGATTGAGCATCGAGCAGCAAGAGTTTTTCGGTCGGGTAGCAAAAAATTTTTCAGCTGAGCTTTCGGAGGTTTTTTGGATGTTTGCGGAGGATTTATATGAATACTGAATTTTGGACGAAAGTGGAAATTTCAGAAGTTGCGGATCTTTGGAGGAATTTCGGAGGAAAAATTTATTTGCAATTTGTGGAAAGGAGTTAAATCACCTGGGCAAAGCGCGTAGTGCGAGTACAAGCGAACTGGAGTAGAGGAAAGGAAAAGGAGTTGAATTTGGAGTTGGGAACAAAGAAAACATTATTATTAAGGCTTTTATGTTTTTAATCACTGTTTTTCTTTAAATTATAATTATTTAGCTTTTTAGTCTTTCAGTTACAAGATAATAAGGGTTTCAGTTTCTACTTTCTTTTTCCCGCGACATAGTTCCAAGTTCTGTCTTGGAATCTGTGGGTATGGGGGAAAGTAATGTTTTGGGGAGCTCTCCGCCGCTAAGTCTAGCTTCACGCGGAAGGCAAGAAAAAACTTGCAGCGTTTCTGCGAGAAATCCAGGGGAGATATAAAGGGGGAGTTCATTTTCAACTTGCTTGCTAGTTGCAAGATGCAACTGCAAGTGCAAGAGGTGTCCAGTGACATGAAGATAGATAAGGGTGAAAGCTTCACGGCTATCGTAAAGCCGGAAGCCTGAAAGAGGCCAATGGGGTCTCCAACGCAGGAACCTACATCAAAGCTATTAAAGACCCTTGAAGTGGGCAAGCAGGATTTTCCCCAGCTCAAAAAGGTGACGAAAAAAGCTTCCGCTAGTTTCTCGGGGACCATACCCAAGCCAGGTGGAAGGCCAGTCCTAGAGAGAAATAAAGAGAAATCGAAGCCCCAGCAGCCAAGTGTGGCTGCTACCAAAAAGAAGAGGGTACCTTCCATAGTGTGCTATAGGCTTGACTCGAAGACTTTCAGGGATAGCGTCAAAAGGGCTCGGCACAACACGGCGAACAGCTCCTCACGAACTTCGTTCCACCCTAAAACGGCTGAGAATCACACAAGCCTTTTAAACTTCTGAAGTGTGCGAAGGTGGTCTGCTACAACTATACCCTTCCAGGGGAGAGAAAATTGGCTCTCCTTCTAAAAAGCGTGCACACCTCATACGACGAGAATGATGTCGTAGCTGAGCTGAAGGAACATCTCGGATAAGATATCGTTTCAGCCAAAAATTCTCCACTATAACCTCTAGGAAGGAAAAAAGGACGCTTTTATCCATCTTAGCCCAGTTCACACCAGACTTTTAAGTAAAGAAAGCAATGGACATAAAGTTTCTAATGCATCAGAAGATACAATGGGATTGTCTGCAGAAAAATTGCACTTCCCAGTGCTTCAACTGCCAAAGATTTGGCCATGTCGCTTCTAACTGCGTACTCGAAGTTAGATGTGTAAAATGCTACAAGCAGCATAAGTCTATGGAACGTCTAATCTCGAAGGACGAGAAAAAAGACGAGATCTTTTGCGTCAACTGCAATGTTAAGGGGCAGAGTTTCAGAGGTTGTCCTAAGGCAAAAGAAGTTGAAGAGAGGAGGAAAAACCTCCAAAAGAATAAAGAGGAAAGGAGGGATTTCATTACCACCTCTTTAAAAAATACTGTGCGTGAAGGGGTCTCATACTCTTGCATTTTGCAAGGTGCAAAGAAGCAGCCTGCACTGAAGCCTATATGGCAACAAAAACAGCAACCAATGCAGCAACCCCAGCAGTTGCAGGATGACCGAAATACGGTTTTGAGCACTGACTGCCAACAACCTTCCGGGTGTGAAAAGTGGACTCTTTTATCCCGCACTATAACAAAGAAAAAAGCTGCGTACTTAGAATTTGCCTTCACGGTATGTTGTCGTGATGAGTTCCATTAAACACTCCTGCCTCAACATTTGTTCACTAGCTCCACGCTATAAAAGGAATTTCGTTCTAGAATACTTGAACATCTGGGGAAACACAAGATCATCACGCATGATGATCCAGAGGGAAGTCGTGGAGTTGCTATGACTCACAAAGATAACCTGAAAGTCCAAAGGCACTGCTTTCCAAGTCTGAAATGTATTGAAGCAGGAGTAATAAGCTCCATGCTTGAAGGGTGCACCTTTGCGTTCGTGGGGATCTATGTTCAACATGGATACTCGGTGAGTAAACTCATTGACGACTTGGAAGCAGCGCTTACTCTGTGTAAAAAGTTCGATTTCTATGCCATGGGAGGTGATTTTAATGCAAACCATCCCTCGTGGGGAAATATCGCATCTAATGGCTATGGAACAGCTATCTCTGACTGGGTTCAATCAAATATGGATCTCATATTGATTGCCCCGATAGAGCCTACCTTCCGCCAAAGCTCGTCTATTATTGACTTCTTCATTGTGTCTGCCAATCTGGTAAATCTCTCCCACAGTTGGAGGAATTTCGAGTGTGGTGTTCTTAATGCCGAATCTGACCATCTTTTGGTTGAGCTGACCTTAAAAGTGAAAAAGGGTGTGAAACTTGAGGTTGCAGATCCTCTACTTTTCATTGCATACAAGCGAATCGATTGGGCAGCATTAAGTGCTGACCTTGAAAGAAAATTGAAGGGGATTTCGACCAATAAATCAGAAAATCTTTTTATTCGTGAAATCTATGAGGAAGTAGCTTGTATAAATTCAACTCTGGATACGGTAATTTCAAAGATCTCCATTAAGTAACCCTCGAAAAATGAATTTTATCGAGATTTACCGGAAGACATCTCGGAGCTTCATCGTAGACGTAGTTGGCTTAGAAAGCTACTCGCAAGAATCTACCACCGAAATTTAAATACGGTAAACTGGGAGTACAAACGTATTCACCTAGTGATTACGCCCCTAAATGATCTCGAGAAGAACCACGGCTTTTGCTAACGAGTGATTTAAGCAGGCCCTGGAAAGTATCAAACTAGGTCCCTTTGTTGCTCACATCAATAGGATAACGGGCAGTAAAAGGCTGCCCAGGGTCCTCACTTATGATGGATCCGTGCTCATGGATGACAAAGCCATCGCTGACTCTATCGCAAAACATTTTGCAAAAGTTCTTCAAAGAGAGAAAGCAAGTGAGGATTATTTCATTACTTCGTTAGTGAGCAGCACCACAACGATTTTCGACAGGGACAATGATCAATTGTGCTTGACTCGGTTCTCTGATTCAAATCCCTCTGACGCACCTACTGGCCATGGTCTGTTTGTCTGCCCAGAGAGACTCACTTTGTTGGCACTGGAGCGAAATTCCAAAAAAGCAGCAGGGGCTGATGGAATCTCCAATTATATGCTTAAAAGGTTTCCCCATGTTTTCTTTGTTCTCCTCAAGATCATTCTAAATAACTGCATTAACATTTGCTACTACCCTCAGCAATGGAAATGTGCAAAAGTATTCGCAATACCTAAGAAGTCCGGCAGTACTGACGTAGTCGATACTCGTCCGATTTTGTTGCTTTCAAACACTGGTAAGCTTCTTGAAAGGGTAATACTGCCGGGGCAAGAATTGTGCCAAAAAGACAATTTCGCTTCAAAAAAGCTCACTCCACGGTGGATGCTATGACCGTGTTCCAAGCCGATATAACGAAAAGCTGGCGCAACAATAAGCTTGTTATAGCTTGTCTGATCGATGTGGAGAAAGCCTTTGACTTTGTATGGTTCAATGGGCTTCTCTACAAAATGATAAATCTTGGCTTTCGTGCCAATATTCTGAAAATTATAGGCAGCTTCATGAGGGGACGAACTGCCTTTGCGGTAGCTGGTGGAGCTAGTTCAGAGCCATTTAGTGTTGGCTCGGTGGTCCAATAGGAGTCTGTATTAGGCTCGATTCTTTTCAACATATTTACCTCTGACGTTCCGAGCGTAAAAGATGAATATAAGTCCGGAATCCAGGTGAACCTCTTCGTTGACGACTTGTTAGTGTGGTCATCTGTGTACAATTTGTGCTTTGCCAAGATGCGGCTCCAAAAATGTTTGAAATCTCTTACTGCATATTACCGGAAATGGAGAATCAAGGTAAATGCAAAGAAAAGTGAACTAACTGTGTTCAAGGGCCCCCACAAAAACTTCGGTCGTCATGCACGAGGCATCTGTGACTCCAGGGTTAAGTTGAATGGGCAGATGGTGCACTGCCCTAGGCAAACGAAGTACTTGGGGGTAGTTTTCGACAAGGAAGCTACCTTTAATGCTCGCGTTGATAATATTTTGAAAAAAAGTGACTTATGCGTACCATTTTCTTTTACCTCTTTTCAGGAACATTCGACAGCGAGTAAGCGAGTCAAGGTTTTGGTCTATAAAAACTGGATTCGCCCGATTACCACATATGCGGTGATGATATGCATTGGAGCTCCGAAAGCAAAATGGTGCAAGATAGGATTAATGTAGCAAAAAATCCTTCGGGCTTGCACAGGACTATACAGACGGGAGGACGGACGGTCTTCCCCCAACGAGGTGCTGTACCAGGAGACAGGAATGTAACCGATAAAATCGTGTGCAGAAAAACTTGCGGAATCGGGAATCATACGAGCCAAGGAGCACAAGGCGGGAGTTGTCCGGGGAGCGACGGACAACCGTTCTATAGACGCAGCAAATGAACAGTTTTTAAGGTAGTCTTAAGGAAAAAATTTACTTAATTTTAGGGAAATCAATTTTTAAAACTAGTTATTAGAGCAAATAATTTTTATAAACTTCTTTTATAATCCATTAATGTATGATAATGTTGTGGGTGTCAACATTTTTAAGGTTTCTTTTCCCAAAAATTAATATTATAATGTAATTAAAGGAAATTATTAATGAACTCCGGGAAAAGCCCTAAGGCACAACCCGCATGTTTTTTTTTTAAGTTAAGCTATTGATGAATTTTATATCTGTACGTAACAAATGAAAAACTACCAAATAAAGATCTTGAATCTTGAATGTATAGGAATTAGTACTGAAGAAGTTTCCAAATAGGAAACAAAAGAATTGTATGCTCGAGATACAAGTGATATAGAGAAAATGAAGGGAACAAAAAAATTTTAAAAATATTTCTATGATTGTGAAGTTCCACTGAAAAATTGGATTTCTATGGAATATGAAATTTTAGTTAAGAATTATCATAGATAAAATTGAAAGCTTTTCTTCATACCAGAAATTTAAGCTAACCATTTATCGAAATTACTCAAAAGAATTCAATTATCCCTATCCTTGTTCGGTTGATTTCGAAAGGTATTTAATTTCCCTAGCAATAAATGAGCTCACCGATAGTGTTCAACCCAAAGATGTCATAAACAACAATGCCAAAAAGTTGAGTCACAATTGGTACTATGCTTAACAAATCAGCAGGAACAGAGAGGACGATAAAATTTATATTCAATGCATTGTCCAACATGCATTTTAATATGCATCCGCATACATTTGGTAGTCTCATGTAGCCCAAAAGCCATCCATGGCACGAAGGATGTATGCATGTCGTGTGGGTAACCGTGCACCTATTTAGGGAAGAGTCGAGAGAAGACATCAAAGAAATTAAGGCAACATAAAATACTTATCATGTTTCGTAATTCTCACCTTGGGCAAAGAAATATTTTATTGATCTCATGTTATGCTAATGTAAATTGAAAAACGTTCAATATCTGCAATAAAGTGATGAGTTTCTCATGCAACGTTTAAGGTGCGAAATTCGAAAAGGTTTTACTTCCTTTTATCCCGAACCTGCTCTACCTTGCAATGCCTCAGTGGCTTTGATTTGTGAACATGGTGCCATGCTAGCATGCCTACACAGCCTAGTGAGCTTCCTGAGCATGCAAATATCATAAATTCCAGGTTAATTGTAAACAAGCCTTGACGGGAGACTGTGGGCCTTGGACAATGCTACAGGTTGCCTTTGTTCCTGCGAAACGAACTATTGTAGACATTTTCAAATTTCGCTTGCATAGCTATTATGTAACCTTAGTGAGTCGTCAAGGAGTAGCTTACAAGTGAAGTTTTCTGCAATATTTACGAGGAGAAATTTTATTACCTAGCTCTGAATATGTGAATACTCGTATGTTCTGAGTAAACGAATTGAACAGGAATATTGTCAGGAATCTTTGATTGCTTTACCGAAGACCAAAAGTAGTACATGGTAGGATGAGTGTGTTATGTTTAAACGAGAACCAATGAAACCGTTTGATAGGTGTTAGTGCAACAGGATTTGACAGTTGAATTCAGGAAGAAACACTTGATATAATAAAAAAAACGTTGGCACCACCACCTGAAAAGATTAATTTCTCGTATGCATTCTTCATTTGAGAAAAAAATTAATAATTTGATTAGCCACCACTGAGAAAGTCAAACACTGTTCCAGACAAATGTTTTGTTGTGTAACTACTTCTAATGTATATTATTCTGAACGTTTCCATAAACATACGAGTATCTATTTATATTCAACACTTCAGTTGCTAGTACAATAGTAACGAGCTTCAGTCATTTTCTGGCCTTTTGGGATCACCATCTTAAATTTAAGCGCTTAAAAGGTATCTGGTCCAGATTGAGAGTCCACCGCGCTAGCACCTGAGCCATCTTCCGCTAATTTTCCACTAATCAAATAGCAAGTAAATTTCACATGCCTATGTGGATGTCGTTGCAATGGGCACAATGTAATGGTTCGTTGATTTTGGAAAAGAATAACATTTTGTAAGTAGGAAGGAAAGAATGAGATTTGGTTAGTAGAACGTATAGAATGAGATTTTGTTAGTGGGAAGTAACGAATGAAATTTTGTTAGTGGGAAAGATATGATTTTTTTTGTACTTAAAAATAAAATAGGAAAGGTTAAATCAATTTGAGGGGAATAAAAAATAAAGTCAAATGATTAAATGTTTTATCTATTAAAAAAATAAACTAAAAGAAAGTTATGTGTGTCCAAAAGAAGGTGGAGATGATAAGCAGGTAATTTGAATTTGTGAATCGGAGGATGTCGGTATAGCTAAAATTTGACAAAATATTTATATATATATATATATATATATATATATATATATATATATATATATATATATATATATATATATTATATATATTGTAGCAAGCACGGAACTCACCGCAGTTGCAGACATTAAGAATTAGCAGAGGGGTGCGTAGCCCGGGGTGGCATACTGAGGCCGGCTAGCGCTCAGTCGTGTCGTGGGTTTTCCGGGACACCCTCTGCTCGTGCTGAGCCACCTTACATAAAATAACTAGCACTAAGGGAAAAGGATAGGAAAGGGAAGGTCATATTGAGAAATGAAAGTTTATTGTCTTAACGAGACATGACCGTTTTATTTAATTCACAAAAGTAAGAAAGAATTTTACAGATAAAATTCACAAATTTTTAACTCCTCATTAAAATTTATGCAAGCAAAATCCGTTACATACAATTTAATAAAAGAAAAAATATTGATTTAATAACATAAACTAACAGTATATAAAAACAAGTTGGATAAACAGACCTATGCTCATGTCAGAAGGGTTTTGTATTCAATTTACAAAATGCAGTCACCAGATTGAATAAAGTCAAGAAGCATGTCAATGACGATTTTATTGGAGAAAATATGAAATTCGAAGATCATACTATTATTAACAAAGTTGAACGAATTTAGACTTTTGAGGATTTTGTTATTGTTATACTCATAAATA